>WQNJ02000039.1:22847549-24166924 GCA_016584745.2 Phylloscopus trochilus trochilus
CCCAATGGCACAGCAGCAGAGCAGATGCTTGCCTGGTTTCAGTCAGTGTTTCCAGTCAGACTGAGTGCAGTCAGCTTCCAGGAGGAACTCGGTGTGCTCGGAGATGTTGATGCTGTTTTTCGAAGTGGGACAGTGAGCAAACTCTGCGTGGCAGTCACAGCGATAAGTGTGACTGGCCTCCCTCCCTTGGGTGGGGTTTGCCTCGGTGCCACAAGGGCATGGCACAGCCTGACGTCTCGGGCAGTGTCCGTCACCCTTTTTTTCGTGGTTAGACTTGTTTGTTTTGTGCAGTAAAACAAAAATGCTCTTATACGTTTTTAGGGAAAGTGTTTATGCCACTCAATTGCTCTGTGATCTTGCTTTAGGAAACCTTCTCCAGCTTTTGAAACTTCTCCAACCCTGGTAAACACATAAACAAATACTTCTGTAATTTTTTAATAAATCAAAAGGTCTCAGTCTTCTGCTGACAGAAGGAGCTCAGC
The DNA here is from genome assembly GCA_016584745.2 of Phylloscopus trochilus trochilus. NCBI lineage: Eukaryota > Metazoa > Chordata > Aves > Passeriformes > Phylloscopidae > Phylloscopus > Phylloscopus trochilus. Next base: position 22,848,032 of record WQNJ02000039.1, read on the forward strand.
CTTCCTTAATGTAAGTGCTTTGGAGAACAGGAGAGGAAGATGCCTTCCACTAACGCAATGCTGGAGAATAGAATTTGAAATAGCACTTTTACAGGGTATTTTGTTTCTGTGCACAGTCTGTGGGTGGAGCCAAAGCGGGGTTCACCCCAGCTGAATACCTCATTCCTGCCTAGCCTGGTTTATAACTTGTCTGAAGGGACACTTCACTGTGAGATTTTTGCTTAGCAACAGCTCCAGCCTCAAAGCATCAACCAGCAGGACCTGGGCGCCTGCAAACAATCCTTGTTGTTCTTGTCCTGACCATAGGGGCTCTGAATCTCTCATGGGATGCCAGACCCTGCTGCTTGGATATTAAACATTTCACATAATATTTGCTAATAACTTTCCTGCATTTTGCTGAGGAAGAGGTCATGGGGAGAGGGCACGAGAGGAAGCGGGCAAGACAATGCAGCATACTAGAGATTAAAATGTGAAGTGATGCTTTAGTTGTAAGTAAACTGATATATGTGGAACTAAATCCTTAATCTCAGAGCTTAATAAGCAGACATGCAGACAGCTAAGATAAGCATATCCCCTAGTGCGTCTCCTGCAGTTTTTACCTGTCTTCCCTGATGAGGAATATAGTCTCAGCAGAAAACCCTTGTCTGTGTTGACAGCTCTGTGCTTGGCAAATCCCAGGTGCTGCCTGTAGCAGTATCTCTCTGAGGGGAAAGGGTCAGGCTTGTGGATGAGCCCATAGTGTGCTGCCACCCATCCCACTGATGTGGGCCCTGCCATGGCTGCTGCTCTGGTTGCAGAGCCTGTGCAGGCAGGGGCAGATGGATGGGGCCTTGCCCAAACCTATGTGGGTTCTCCAGGCTCTCCATCTTTTCCTTTGATCAGACCCTGCTCAAGGATCCTCATTTCCAGGTCTCCTCTCTTGTTTCTGCACAGGGGATAATACCTGCTTGCTCTCAACTTCCAGGCTGTGCTCTGCTCTCTTCCTTCTGAGCAGTCAGTGCTGTCTTGGGAGCAGCTGCTGGGTTTCCTGGGCTCTGGCTTGGGGCATCCCTCTTTGGAATCCACTGAGGTTTAACGCTCTCCAAATGGGAGGCTTTTCCTTTTGCATCCATCCTACTAGGAAAGCAGATGTGATTTCCTCTCTGTGTAGCAGTTCTTCCCGCAGGTCCTTTTCTTAAAGGAAGGCTACAGGCGGGTGGAATGGTGCCCTCAGAGGAGGGAAGAAAGACCAAAATGCCTTCTATCTCAGCTGCTGCCAGAAGGTCATTCTCCTCTGGTCCCTGTTTATTATTCTGCCATTAACATGATTCTATATCATAAATGAAAAAAATTTTCCAGTGTGACACATGCTTAGGAGAAGTTCTCTCATCTCCTGTACAGCTTCTGGGGGAGCTGTCACCTGCTGCAAAGGGGAGGGGAAGCCAAAGGTGGAGTCCTGGGGTCTTCTTGGCTCATTACAAATGTGCCCCCCTTTCATTTCCAACTGGGTCCTTGGGTTAGTGTACATTCCCGTGCACTTGGATATAGGATTTGCATCAGCTGAAGCTTCCAAGAGGGTGCCTGTTTGCTGGTGATGGTGGGGACTTTGTGCCCAGACATTCTTCCAAGGGAGTTGGGGAAGAGGTGTCTTTTTTTTAGGGCTTCCTGCATGGGTAGGAAGAGATGGCCTTTGGGAAGATGCTTGCCCATGAAAGACATGATGAGGCTGGGGCCTGGGAAAAGACAGGCAAGCACTGAGGATTTCCTGGCCGTGAGAAGAGGTGTCCCTGAAAGGAAGCGGGCGAGACAGATTATCGTGGAAGGATGCAGCAGGGAGCTGATGTCTTCCATCTGCTTGGAGACTGAGGCTGGGAGGCAGGCCCCGTCTCGTGGCCCTGTGCCAGCAGGGTGGATGGACCCCAGAGCTGGGAGAGGCAGCTGGTGAGGAGGGGAGAGAGCTGAACCCTCAGCCGAGCTGGGCGCGCCGCAGCCGGGGACGGGCCGGGGCCGGCAGGGCGGGGAGCTGCACATCCCCGAGCGGGAGGCTAGATGGCAATGTGGGCACGGTGTGTGCCCGGCAGCCTGCCCCGTGCCCTCGGCCGGCCCCTGAGCCTGACTGACGGCACAAAATCACCTCCCTCGGTCAGCACCAGCCCCAGCCCCAGCCCCGGCCGCGGCAAGGCTCTGTGGGCCCCGAGGCTGACCTGCTCCCTCAGGAAAAGCCCCGGGGAGAGCCAGGGGGCTCCGGCTGCCTTGGGGCCCTGTCTCCAAGGCGGCAGGGCAACCAGGGGTGTCAGGGTCTAGGGAGATGACTGGGTCTGCAAAGCAGCGTTCTGACCGCCGTGGGGCTGGTTGGGAAGAGGAGGGCCAGCAGCAGGATGCTGCTCAGGGGGCTGCAAAGCAGCGCTCAGGGGTGGGCAGCAGGGAGGCAAAGGCTGCCTCTCTCGGCAAGCCCTGAGCTGGCCCACTCTCCTGATGGAAAGCAGCCCCTCAGAGCGCATTGTCACTCCTTGCTAGGGTCATTCGTCTAGAGGCAGATGCCAGATCTCCGTCCCTGAGGGGAAGGCATGCCGAGCCTCAGGTTTGCAGGCTGAGCAGCATTTTCCACCCAGTGGCAGGACCCTGCTGAGGCTTCTGATGAGACAAGTGAGGGCTGACATTTGTTGTGTGTCTGCATCTCATCTGAACGTGGCTGTGCTGTTCAGGATTGACACGACCCAGGGAGAGCGACGAGGACAGGGGAACAGCTGGACACTTGTTTAGATCCTGCAGCTACTGTTCAAGATAGGCAAGGGCAGGGGAAGGGTGTCCCTCAGAAAAAACTCAATGGGCTGGGCACTTGTACTGGGAAACACAGAGGGGCTAGAGGGGGCAAGGAGTTGGGAGTGAGGGAAGGGGGATGAGGGGACGAGGTTAAAGCTTGTGTGGTTGCTGCCCAAAGGGCTCTCCCCTGGGAGCGTTAGCACCAACTACAGCCTTGCCAACTCATTTTCTGAGTAGTTTCTCCTGCTCTACAGCATAAGAAATGGGGTGGTGAATGACACTGCATCTAGTCTGAATGCTGTTGCAGTGGTGGAGCCTCAAGTGAACATGCCAGGCTGGTCAGCTTATCTCAGAACCTGTCTGGGATAGAGGATGGAAATTTTCCTAGGCCTGTCACAGATGCACCTTCTAACAAGAAAATAGAATTGGAAAGCCCAGGAATGTCTAGCCAGGAAAGAAAAAAGATTAATGAGGGCTCATGACAGAAGGATAAAGCGAAGGATGTGGAGAAAATACATCAGGCACATCCATTCACCCTCTCTGAGAGTGCAGTAGAGGCAGTGTTCAATCAAACAGGCTGTCGGAGGAAATAAAATTACCTTTTTTTCATTTTTCCTTTTACCTAAAGCACAAGATACCTCATGAAATTCATTGCTCCAGGGCTTCACTACTTAACAGAGCTCAAAATGAACCTGGATGCTCACCCCCTTGCTGGCTACAGTGAGTGTGCTCAGTGTGAATAGTACACACACCCTCCCCAGAAGACTGGGAAGTGATGTGCCCAGTTATTGTGGCATAGACACCAAAGACAGGCTGTCCCTTGGGCCTTGGAAATACGAGCTTGCTTTGCAAGTGTCTGAAGGCTGTAAACTCCATGAACCGAAAGCAGTTCCTTAAAAATAAACGTGCAAGCCCCAAGGAATGACATGGCCTAAGGCAGAGCCTGGGAAGGACATCCAAGGTCTTTTGGTACAAGGCTGTACCCCATATCCTGCTTGCTCTCTAATTCAAATGAGCTGCTCTTCATAGCTATGGGTGTGCAGTGTGGGGGGCACTGGTGGGTATTCCCCAGGGCCAAGGCCAGGACATGGACAAAAATGTCTTCCTCTGATGGCCCCCAGCTGTGGCTATGGCACCCCAGTGTGGTTTCCCATATTAGATGCATCTCTTAGGATGAAAGGATTTGTTGCTCTAGCTTGTAAGACTGGATGCTGACTCTGGATGAGGTAAATCTTCCTCACATTTCTGGGGCAATATGATGCAGTGATTGGAAGTCATGGTGGTCCCTTCTTGTCTCCAAAATGAGTAATGTTTTGTGGACTGGGAGAGCAGCAGCCAAGCATTTGGGGTGGCACGTACTGCTGGAGGGCATGTTTCACCCACTGCATTGAGGGCATAGGAAAAGCTCAGGTGTTCCCTGATGTCCTGGTCCTGCCAAGCCTGGTCCTGCTCACTCCGACAGGCACCACAGGTTGGGATGGGGCAGAGAGAGGTTCAGTGGGGTGAGTGATGCCCAGTCCACTCTAATGGCCCAGCTGCAGCTCCGTGGAGGCACTGACAACAGCAGACCGCTCTAGGTTCACCAGGGATGACAAAAGCTGAACAGACCAGAATGTGTTTTTCACTCTTGTGCTTCAGGCTATCCCAAAGGGAGCCCTGCTGAGGGCCCTCAGGAGCTGCTTTGTGCTGACTTTCCACACTTTGCCCAGAGCGTCTACCTGAGATGCACAGGAGGCTTGGGAAGGTGGTACCCATCTCCAGTGCAGGAGGGCCTATTACTTCTGCAGGACAAGCTTTTGGGGTTTTGTATTTGTGCTTGAGTGGAGCAAAGATAATGGTTGTATGCTGCCCAGTCACCTGAGCTTTACTCCTAATCGTGTTCATTTTCCTCTTCAAGATTCCCTGTGGGTGTCTGGAGAAGGGAAGGAAAGGCTCCAGCTCACTGGCAGCAGAAAACTCTTTGCTTGGAGAAGTAGAAAGTGAGGAGAGGAGGTGGTAGGATGGTAGATGTTATCTTTTGCCCTTGTTTCCTGAGCCTGATCCCTGGCTCTTGGACATTCTTCCAGAGGCTCTAGACAGCTCTGGGAAGCCTCCAGTCCGTGTTTCATAACTCTAACATCTGTAAATAGCTGGTTTAACTGGCTGCACAGGTCTGACACTGTGCCTTGGCTCTGCCTTATGGAGAACAGGAACAGGTTCCCAGCAGTGGGGTGGGCTGAGGACATGGGGACCTCCAGGGCATCAGATGCAGCCCTGCAGAGGCAGTTCCCTCATGAAGGCTTGGCAGCTCAGGCAGTGGAACCTGGGGGAGAGGGAAGCTGGGCTGTCCTCCTGCCTGCAGGGGAGGATCTCCAAACACCCATCAAGCTCTGTGGGGCGGGATCCACCCTTCCCCTACTGCCTGTTGCTCCCTTCACTGCTGGTGTCTCCACTTTGCCAGCCTGCCCTGCTTGCAGGAAAACTCAAGGGCAGAGTGATGGCTGGTAGGCAGTACCTTGTGTTTCTGTGGGAAGCTGAACAAACCTTAAGACTTTTAAGAATGGGGAAATGCAGCATTAATGGGCTGTCCTGTGCAAAATTTGGGCCACCTGAGGCTGAGCTAAACTACTTTCTACAACCTCCAGCTACTCCTTTGTGGGTAGTTGAAGATGGGGAAGAGTCCTGAGAAATCCTTAGCAGATGGCATCACAGGGCAGGGAGAGGAACTGTAGGGAGAGGGGCTCAGGTTCAGAGCAAAGGGGCTGCAGAACCTGGGAGGCATGTGCTGAGGTTTTAGGGCAGGTATTCTATGCTGTTCTGGTGCTGTGCAAAGGCTGAGTGCTGTTCAGATATAAAGGGACTACCACCCCAAGGGACTCCAGAGTTGGTGCACAAGCTCTGTGTTTGCTGCACTTCAGCAGCCAGGCTTTTACTGACTGTGGGACAAAAGATTCCACAGGAATTCTGCTTTTTCCTACATGGACTAGCTGGGGAGGGGGGGAGTGGGGGTAGATAGGGGCTGTTTATCATGTCTAGGGATTATAGCTACCTTGTTTATGGCAGGGATGCTACTGTAACCCTTTGAACAATGCTGTGCAGAGCTAGACCAACAATTTGTGGGGTCCTCAGGGAACATCTAAAGTACAGGCATGCTACGAGAGGTGCAAACCAAACCCAGGCTGCATTCATGCCACTTGCTTATGGGGTGCTCAGTGGATTTCAGCATGCAAGTGAAGCTGGTGTTTGCCTTTCTTTCTCCATTTCTCAGCCTGCCCCTTACCCTAGTTGCTGTCTTGTGCCCATCCCATTCAGCAATGAACACACTCCAACCAGGCCCACGCACTGGTGAGACAAGCTCACATGATTACCCAGTCCTTCCTGTGCCTCTCACCTCTGATTTCTCCACACTGGGCCTCAAGCCCACCCTATTCTTCCTCGCCCCTCCAAATCACCTGTGTTCAAGGAGCCATTCAGGCAATAAGCCAAGTCTGATGGTTCCTATGCCCTCCTCTTGAGATGCAGCAGATTTCAGGACAATCTGAGGAAGGGGTTACATTGCAGAGCATATACTAATGCATGTACTTCAGCTCTCTGGTCCCAGGGAAGGCAGCAGGAGTGCTGTGCTGCAGTTGTGTCCCCACCAGTGTTGCAGACCTGCAGCAAGGCTCCCAGGTCTTAGCTGATTCAGTTTCACACACCTGGCACTGAACATGAGGGGTGGATAGCTTAGCTAGGGCTGACAATCTCCTCAGCCTGGAGGCTGAGTTTACTGACCCAGTGCCTGTAAGGTCAAGTGCTTACCTGGTGGTGTAATGTAGCAGCACCTCACTGGCAACACAGCCCCCCAGCCCTGCCCAAGTACTGCCTCCGAGCACTATTCACTGGCCTGCCTTTTTAATTAAGAGAATCCAGGAGTTTGAATGGGCTTTGGGTTGACTTTCTACCGAGTCTCAGCCTGGCCTGGGTGCTGACCTCATAGGTGCTGAGATCTGTTGGGGCTGTGGCAGCCTGTGGCTCAGCTGCATTGAGACATCCAACCTGAGCTGAAAGCCCCTGGTGCCGTGCAGAAGGGTTAACAGTCTGCTTGCTCCCTCTGTGCTTCAGAGAGCTTTGTTCATTGGAGTATTAAATTCCACAGCTGTAAATAATCTGCAGCAGGAGAGATTATCAAGGCCTTCCTACCAAATAAAGCCTCTTTTTCAAAGCCTCTAAAAGTCCCCTCTTTTACCACCGCCATGTCAGCGTGAGCTAGACTGCCTGCAAACCAAAAACCCCACCAACGAACTTTCCGGGGGCCCAGCCTGAATATCGAGCTGGGCCAAAACCGCACAGTCGCAGCACCCAGCGCCCTGGGGCTGAGACGCAACAGCCTTGGGAAGAAGCAGCTTTTATTAATAAGATCAGTTCTCCCTGCGAAGCATCACGTAGTCGCTCTCCACCCTTTCCTCGCTGTCTCGCCAGGCATTGCCAAGGTCCAGTGGCATAATTTCCTCACCTCCATCCTATGCCACCCATGCTCCTGCCATGCTCCCTCTGCCTTGCTATTGCTGATCAGTAAATATGGCTCTTCACAGAAACCAGCAGGGCAGGCTCCCCACGTTACCTGAGGTGCAATTGTGGTTTGACATGGCCAGGCTGCTGCTAGCCAAGCTGGGAAGGTGGTGGGACACATCCTTGCTGGGACATCTTCTTGCCATCATGGCACCTGCCTCTGTGCCAGGCTGGAGGCTGCTCCACCTCTGACTCCTGCAGGGTTATGGCTGTGGGCAGGTGCAGCATGCAGGGCCTGGATGTGGTTTTCCATGGCTGTCCCAGGAGCAGAAAATGGACCTAGTGGGTGTTTGAGTGGGGAAAAAACATTCCTGGTAATTTAGAATCGTGTGGTTTGGTGTCTGGGAGCTTTCTTTGTGAAGGCAGGAAGGTGCCCAGGGTGGACTAGGCTCTAGCTAGAGAATCAAGGTAAGAGAGACTTTTTAGGATGGACACCAGGAGGCTCTTTCAAGCCTCCCAGTCCCAGGGGATTCCTCACTTCTGTGTGAGGAAGAATCCCCTTGCCTAATCCTTCCTCAAACCCTACTCCTCCTCACAAGTAATTTCTGGTCTTAGCATTCCCAGCAGTGATGGATCCCCTCTGCCACCAGAGCTGAGGACACAGCAGCTGAGTTTGCAGCAGGACATCAGGACTTGTGGTGATTCCCACCTACGGGAGGTGGCTGTGGCTGCAGTGGCTCCCCACTAGGCTGCACTAATCCACCTGGTGCTGGGCCCTGCTGAGCTTTTCCATTTCTGGCAGAGCTAGAGAGCTAACATCAGGTCCCTGTACCCGTAAACATCTGCAAGCAGTGCACAGACATCCTCCCTCTCTGCTGGGAAAGGGATTGGGATTTGGGGAGCAGCAAATGCTTCGAGTTTGGGGGAGGGCACGCCCCAGTTTGCAGCAGGCTTTCAGGACACTGTTAAGCACTGCCAAGAGCACCAGCCCCACGGTAAGGCCTCTGAGAACTGAGCTCACCCTGCCACTTCCCACTTTCCTGGCAAAGCTGCTGAGTTCAGAACTAACCCTGACAAGGCACATCTTCCCCCCACCCCCATCACTCACCCAGCTCACTTCTCCTCCCTATATTCCCAAAAAAGTCTGTACCCCGCTGACCAAAGCATCACTTTTAATTAAAATGGTTCCCCTGCCATGCATCATCTGAATGTCTCCAGTTGTCCCCGCTGGGCTCCAGCCAGAGGGACGTGTGGGGGCAGAGTATCAGGTCAAAAATCTCTCCAAACTGCAGCCAGAGAGAGTCAGAGCGGAGAAAGCAGCTGATGGCTTCACTGCCCCGCTGCCAATGAGCTCTCAGCAAGGGGGAGCTCTGCCCCAAGAAGGCCTGGGAACGAGACTTTCTCCCGGCAGAGGCGTGCCGAGCTGTGGATGCCCAGGGGAGGCCGGGAATGAATGCTGGGAGCAGGGATCACCAGCTCCCTGGTGTTATAAATGCATGTTTCGGAGTTGGCTTTAAGCATAGAACAAGCTGATTGCTTTATGTATAATATGGGAAGGTTGTATTGCATGTTCTTTTATTAGTAGAATTTGAAAAATGTGATAGATGAATATTCTTAGGTTGTAACAAAGTAGAGATGGGATTGTTGTAACTCCTCAAATAGAGAGAAGACAGGAGGGGCATCTGGAATTCCTGAAGATGAGGAACAATTGAGCCTTGTTGAAGAAGACAGATTTACCACCTCCATCCAGACTCTATGGAGCCCCATAAATAAACTGTATACTTTAGGGGGGGTCTTGAAACCAAAATGAATATTTGAATCATGTATTAGCTCATTTAAATATGGAACACAGAATCCTTAAAACAAAGGATCTGAAAAGAGACAGCGTGCTGATCTTGTTGGTATCAGCACCTCGGCCGAAAAGAGCTTTGTTTGTTTTTTTTTTCTCCTTATTGTCTATTTTATTTTACTTTTATTAAACTTATAAATTTTCCATAATAAGTGAATCGTGTTTTTCACACTGGGCATGGCTGATGTTCCTGCAGGAGAACTGCCATGCACCATGCTTGGTGGGGTTTGGAGCACTCTCTCCAAGGCCCTGAGAGGAGTAAGGGTGGGACCTCCACTGGGGTTTGTAAAATGGAGAAGGGAGGCAGGTCAGTAAGAGTAGACAAAGGATTCCCTCCTAAATGGAGACAAGCTTTTCCATCAAGGTTGCAGGGCTTCATTTGGGTTACCTAGGAGATCATCTGGAGCAAGGGCTTCCTGCTCCAAGGTGGCTTAGCTCTCAAGGAAAACACCTTCACCTCTCCCTGCCCCCAGTGTACTGGCAGCTTTTCCAAGGATGAGAAAAGAGGAGGCTGCTAAGGATCAGTAATTCCCCTGAGCACCACGTGGAGCCTTCCACTTCCCTCAGAAGGGTGAGGGCCAGCTCCACCCACAGCTGCTGCAGGAGTTTCCCTGGGCTGGGGTCCTGCAGTGGCCTCAGACCTGCTGCAGGCTTAGCTCTGAGCAATGGGAATTGCCAGGGTGTGGCACTCTTGCACCAGTGTGTCCCCCATCCCGACCTGGGTGGGACATGTGCCACACGTGGTCACTGTGACCCTCACACCTCACATGTGGATGCAACAAGTGGGCACCCTGTGGGGTTGGTGGTGTGCAAATAAAGATGTTTTACTCCAGCCCCTGCAGAGACCCCAACCCTTGTGCTTTGGAAAGTAGAAATTCATCCTTCTGGCAGGAGGTGAGCAAAGCCAGGCAGTAGGAGGGAAAAGGCCTTTCTGTGCAGTAGGGAGGACTCTCTGAGGGGCTTGAAACCAATATGGATGTTCTTAGGAGCCTCCCATCTGTTGGGACATTATTATAGCAGCCCGTGCTGCCACGTGCTGCCATAGAGCAAGAGGTCTTGTGCACTCATATGAGCCTGTGGCATCAGCCAGCAGTAAATTGAAATTCTTTTCCTCCTGGACATGCTGGGCTGAATCCATGGGCGCTTATGGAAACTGCTGGGACACGTGTGTGCTGCTTTATTAAAGTATGTAGCATTTCATCCCTGCATGGCGGGTGGCAGGAGTCAGGCATGTGCCCGGTCTGTGGTTTCTCCCTGCTCCTGGCAGCTTTGCTCTGCCAAGAGAGCCACTGTGCCCCCTCCCAGGCAGCATCCCCATCGCCATCGCCATCGCCATCGCCATTGCCATCGCCATCGCCATCCCCTCCCCATCCCCATCCCCATCCCCGTCCCCGTCCCCATCCCCATCCCCATCCCCTATCCCCATCCCCATCCCCTATCCCCATCCCCATCCCCTATCCCCATCCCCTATCCCCATCCCCATCCCCTATCCCCATCCCCATCCCCTATCCCCATCCCCTATCCCCTATCCCCATCCCCTATCCCCATTCCCATCCCCATCCCCATCCCCATCCCCATCCCCGTCCCCATCCCCATCCCCATCCCCATCCCCATCCCCATCCCCTATCCCCGTCCCCGTGCCGCTGCGCGTCCCTGCAAGGCGGGAGGCGGCCACAGGGTGTCAGGCGGGTGCCGGGCTGCCTGGCCACGGCACCGGGCTCCGGGACCGCCGCCTGCCGCCCCCGGCACCGGCCACCCCGGCGGGCCTGGGGAGAGCGAGCGCCTCGGAAAACTGCAAAGGAGGGGTTGCTGCCACCGGCCCCCCCGAGCGCGCCTCGCCCCGGGGAAAGGATGGCTTCTCTTCCCTTTCCCACCTAGGGAGGGAGATAGGTCTGCCAGGTGCTGTGTGAGCTCTGCCTGGTCTGTCAGAGGCGGGAGGGGAAGGCTGGTGGTCTCCCGTCAGGAGCACCCCATGTGAGATGAGCTGCGCTGGGCTTCAGCGCCCGGCTGCGGAATGCGAAGGAGGGCTGCCCGATGAGGGGAACAAAGGGCCTTGGATAGCAGCACTAGCGAGCAGGGGGTGTTGGCAAACACGGCTGCCATTGCTCAGGGAAGAAAGCAGGGCTGTGGGGAGACACTGAGCTCAAGGGGCTGCGGGATCCCAGCAGGAAAAGGGGATCAGGAGGCTGGTGGTGCCGAATCTCCCTTGGCAGGCACCTGCTGGACCTTGAACCAAGTTCAGTTGTGCTTCTCGCAGCTCTCTGCTTTGTGGCAGCACTGAGCGTGGGGGGGAACCCATTTTTCACGCTGCATGTTCGTGGTGGAGGCGGGGGAGCTGGTGCAGAGAGAGAACAGGCTGGGGAGGATGCATCAGTGAGTGACGTGTGGTGCTGGAGCCAGCAGTGGCCCAGCCTCGCTCAGGTGCAGCTCTCCGTGCTGCGCCTCACGTACAGAGACGCTCTCTATCCTCCAGCTATTTACCACCAGCTCATTTTGCAAACTCTGCACTCACAAGATTTTTTTTTTTCTCTCTCTCCCTCCCTACTTCCCTCCCTCCCTCCCTTCCTCTCTCTGTTCCCTGTAGAGATGCTCAGTGTTCCTCATTCAGCTTCAAGCGCAAGGTCTTCCACCTGCACAGGCATTCCACATGCTGACCTGCGTGCAGGTTCTGTTGGGCCTGTCCAAACTCACCCCCTTCCCTTTCTCCCACTCCATCGAGGCTTTAGTCCTGCTGGGGGAACTGTGATGAACAAAGAGGGAGGCTGATGTGAGCTGAAATGCTGCCGGGGGGGACACACCTGGCCAGAGAGCCTGCTGCTCCTGTTCACACACCCGTGAGCCTGGAGGGCCGGCCCCTGCCGCCCTGCAGGGCTGCTCACCTCCCACCGGGCTGTGGGATTGCCATCCTTGCTGGCTGGGGATATCTGTCCTTTGTTAGGGGAGAGCAAGGGAGGAAAGGGAGGAAAGGGAGGAAAGGAGGGAGGGAGAGAGGGAGGGAGGGAGGGAGGGAGGGAGGGAGGGAGGAAGGAAGGAAGGAAGGAAGGAAGGAAGGAAGGAAGGAAGGAAGGAAGGAAGGAAGGAAGGAAGGAAGGAAGGAAGGAAGGAAGGAAGGAAGGAAGGAAGGAAGGAAGGAAGGAAGGAAGGAAAAGAAAGTCATGTGGGACTGGGGAGAGCTCCCTGATGTGGAAAGGCACAGGAGCTTACTCCTGTGGGTGCTGATAAAGGATGTGGAATAGGACCCAACCAGGGATTGCCCCATTGTGTGCTGAGGAGGGAGAATGGAATGCTACAAGGAGAGGGCGGTGGGAGTCTCAGCCCTCCCCAGTGGGGAATTGGAAAGGGATTGCCGAGGAAAAGGGGCTGCCCCTCAGTGTCTCTTCCTGGAGGGGATTGCTTGGCCCTGGGAGGGTCTCTTCCAGAGCAGGGACTATGGCTGGACGGCTTAACTCACCCTTCTCCTGGCGGGTATGTGCTACTTCAATCTCTCTTTTCGAAACCTAAGGCCCATGACTTGTCTCAGGCTTTTATCTCCTCTATCTCCCCCGTGCCGAGAGAGGGCTTTGTGGTTTTAAGGAGGTGCTTGAAAACACGAGCTGGGGGTTTCCCTAAGGGTGGGAAACCAGTCAGCATAGGTAGGAGACTGCTGTCTTCTGATTTCCAGCAGCTTGGGCGGCGGTGGGGCTGACCGCTCAGCTCTTGGCGGTGCTCACCCCGACGGCGGCGAGGAGACCACCCCAAATACAGCTGGGGCACAGCTGAGGCTGGGCTGGGGGGCTGGACCGAGAGAGCCTAACTTGGTTTTAAGGGCGAGGACAGGATTGCCGTTCTGCCCCGTGGGAAGTCTCCTGCGGGGCTTTGGGGCCGCTGCCGGGTCGGGGGCTGGCGGTGGGGCCGGGACCCGCGGGCAGGGCTCGGGGGTGCACCTGGGGGCCGGGGGGCAGGGCGGCTGGGCTGGGGGCTGCCCGCGGGCCCGGCCGAGCGGCGGGCCGGCCGTCGCACGCTACGGTAGGTGGCAGTGCCGCCCGGATTTTATGAATGGAGGAGGAGGAGGGGAGGCAGATGGATGCGGGGAGGTGGTGATGGAGAAGCGGGGGGGGGGGGGGGGCGGGCGGAGAAGGAGGGGGAATTTTCTGGCTGTGCTCCGGCCTCCACCTCCGTCCCCCTCGCCCCTGCGCCAGGCACCCTCCCCCCGCTATTAGCATAGGCCTGCCCGGTTTACATGTCGGGCTGCACGTTGCCGCGGCCGGATCCAGCAGCCAGCAGCGCTGGCAGCCGCCCCGAGTCAGCTGCTTCCCCGCGAGGAGCGGCGGGAGCCGAGCGGGGCGGGCGGCGGGAGGCGCCCGCGGGCACCGCCGTTAAGGTGTCCTCGAGGAGATGGGTCCGGTACCGCCGCGCCCCGGTACCGCCGCCCCCGGTACCGCCGCTCCCCGGTACCGCCGCACCCTGTACCTCCGACCCCGGTACCGCCCCCCCGGTACCGCCGCCCCCGGTACCGCTGCCCCCGGTACCTTCGACCCCGGTACCGTCGCCCCCCGGTACCGCCGCAACCCCGGTACCGCCGCACCCCCCGGTACCGTCGCCCCCGGTACCGCCGCCCCCCGGTACCGCCGCACCCGGCACCGCCGCGCCCCGGTGGCTCTGAGGTGAGGCCGTCCCGGGGCGAGCGGGAGCGCACAGGTTTTACACCGCACAGCCACCGTGACCTCGGGCCCAGCGTGGCCCATGGCTGCTCCCCGCTCCCCCCTCGCTGCCCTGTTGGCAGTCCCAGGCGGGGGTGCTGGGAGCAGGCTGGCCTTTGGTGGGCACAGCGGGCAACAAACTCCTTGCTCCCTGCTGCCCGTTCTTGTGCCCGGCCTGGCAGGGCAGTGCCGGGGCATCCTCCTCTTCTGCAGCTTCTTTGTGCCTTGGGGCATGTTCACAGCCCCACATCCTGCTCTCCAATGACCCACTGCTTGCATCAGAGATCCCCCCTTGGCTGGGGAAAGCCTGCAGAAGAAGCTGAGTAAACTCCCTGATATTTGCTGGCAGAGGCAGGAAGTGAGGTCTGCTTGGTGCTTTGATATAAGGAGAGGAAAACCCCCTTTTTTTAGTTAGTTAGTTTGTTTGTTTGTTTCTGGGGCCTCCGAGGCTCACCTGGGGCTGTATGTGTTAGTCGTTTCCAGCTGGATCTGGGATTTCCCGCTGTAGGGACCAGGACAATAGCGTCGCTGGCACAGCTGCGGGGCGGGTGACTGAGCGGAAGAAATGACCGAGCACAGCCCCACAGCTTCCCTCTCCCCCCGGGGCGGGTGTGGATCCAGCCCTGCTGTTCCCAGGAGATAGTGAGCTGGGGCAATCCCCGCTTTCCTGTCCACCCTGCCCATTCTGTCACATGGGAAATAAAATTTCAGAGGCAGCTTTGTCTGCCTGCATTGTTGGTGAGGTTTCCTTCTGGGGAGCGTTGGAGGCGCAGAGCTACTCAGGGGGAGCTCTGGCTGAGATCCTGAGAGAGGTGCTTCTCCAGGAGACAAGGCCTAACATGGATTTTCCAAATAGCACACTGACCCACTTCCTGCTGGGGGTACCTACCCATGTGCCGCCCCCATTCCACCATGCAGGAGCAGAGCTGTCCTGCAGTGTGGGCCAGGGATCCTGCAGAAAGTGCCAGCATAGTGTTTGCAGCAGCTGGGCCCCATTTTTCAGCAGCACCCACATTATTTAGGGGATGGACAAGGATGCTGCTGCAACCCTGAGCCCTCTAGCAAGGCCAGCTGTGCCCCAGGAGTGGTGCCATGCAGATCTGGTGCTGCCTTTGGAACTGTTTGGGCAGCAGTTCAGGCACATTGCTGCTGCTCCAGCCTGGATAATCCTACCTCTCTGACCTAAATCCCACAGTGCTTTCAGCAGGACACAGGGTTTTTCATCACCCCTTGCCTGAACCAGTTAGGTAGGGTTGCTTTGTGCTGGGCGGTGTTTACTCTAAAGGAGTCCGTGCTTCAGTGGCATCCTGGATCCTGCAGGATCCTTCATCCAGAGGGCAGGCAAGAGGAGAACTCTCCATCCAGTGGCGTGAGGTGCCCCTGGAGCCGTGGGGGGATGCAGGAGGGGGACAGGAGTGCCTGTAGTGACATGGATGCCTCCACGTTGTGGTGGGCAGGAGGTCCCTGCCCGGTTTTGCACTTTGCAGCACCTCCAAGCCACTGGCATCACAGGCCTTGATGGGGCTCAAGCCCAGGGAGGGCAAGGGCACACCTTGCCACTGCATGTTAGCCTGGCTCGAGGAAAGAAGAGCATCTAAACTCCAGATGAAGCGTGGAGCAGAGCCCAGCTGCTCAGCTGGGCCCGCAGTTTCTCACCTCCACCCTGTGACCAGCATTAGTTCTCACTGCTTGGCTGCCAGGAACTCAGACGGTGCCTTGCTTGGACAAGCTGTCAATCCAGGGATTTTTGTTTTCATATTAAACCAGCTAAGTATTCAGAATCAGTTCCAGCTACCACCATGGGGAAAGCTACTCCAAGATACATAAATCCCTGCCAAACCTGCCTGTGCTACCTCGGAGGCGGCAGTGCCGCTGTCTGCGGTGTTGCTGGGAGTGGGTGTGTGGCAGGGCTCTGACCCACCCGTGTCCAGCTGAGCTCCTGGGGAGAGGATCTCTCTGCAGACCTGCCAGCCAGCACACAGGGAGCTTGCCCTGGTGCCACTTGGCTGAGGGGCGTCCAAATGCCTGCCCAGATCTCAGTCCTCAGGAAGCGGTCGGAGAGGAGGGGATAATGCCTGCCTGCGGCCTCGGGTGGAGGAGAGCAGGGTGGGGGAGTTGGTGTGCAGCCCAGCATCCTCTGCTCAGGTCCCTGTGGCTGTGGGGGACACCCACTCCACATCCACATCCACGCCTGGGGCAGGATGAGACCTTGCCCTGCAGGACAGCCACACTCAGGTACCTTCCTATGTGCCTGGCACTTTGTCTTGCTGGGTTTTCCCCGTGTGGTTTGCGGGACCTGGAGCTTGTTGGCCTGTTGGGCACACCACACAGCGTGTCCCTTTTCCAGGGTGAGCTCGTCTGGCTCTCCCAGTCCTGTTTTGGGAAGCAGGGATCAGGGGAGTACGTCCTGCCGGGCACGTAGGCCATCCTTGGGTAATGACTCGGAGTGTTTGGCCGTCTGATGTAATGAGCTAATTAGGAATTCGCTGTCACCACAGCTGGACTCACCTGGCTTGTACGCTACAGCCGGGTGATTCTCACTCCGTGTGACAGCCCTGCAGCCTCACGGGGCACCAGGAATAGCAGCGAGGGGATCACATGGCCACTCTGGCTGTCCTCTCCTGCGCTGTGACAGCCTCCTGGCAGCCACGCGTGCAAGCGTCATGAGGTGGCTTCAGTGGCTGTGGAGGAACGTGCTCGTCCTCAGCAGCCCCCGTGGGACAGGCAGGTGACGTGTCTGCTGATGTGGCAGCAGGCAGCAGGGGTCATGGCACCCCTCCTCTCGGGGGTTCAATGAAGACAGCCGAGGGCAGTGAGGTGGCCAGATGCTTTTGGAAATTTCTCCCTGGTGCTTTGCAAGGATCCTCGTGCTGGGCAAAGAACTGAGCAGGGCAGACCTGTGCTCCTTGCAGTAGGGAAGTGTCCTGCTGCCTGTCCCGGCATGGCACTCTGCTTGTACTGCCCCTGTGGTGCCTGCAGCTGTGAGGTGGGGAGGCACAAGATACAAGGACTCCACTTCCCAAGGAACACACAATAAAGAGAGTCCTTCAATGCTGGTGAATGCTTTTCATATCTGTCCAGGTGCACAGGGCCTGCATACTGGGCCTGATGCTAGCTCAGCATCACTGGGTTTTCCCCCAGGGAACCCCTGGAAAGAACCCACTCCCAGCATGTGCCAAGGGCCGGTGTTTGTGAGTGGACCTGCTGAGAACCACCGTGGTGAGCATGAGCATGGGGGGCCCTGGGGAAGGCGTGCTGGGCATAAGCAGAAATCAGCCCCAGCTGCTGGAAGAGCCTCGGAGAGGAAAAGTATTCAGCCCACGGAAAATGAATGAGTGTTGATGTTGAGTGAACATTTGTTTGGATTAAGCAATATGGCTCCAAGTTTCTCAGCTGTGGGGAGCTGGTCACCACAGCACTTACTGGATGCTTTCTGGTGTTGCTGTTCATGGCACTGGCCGAAGGACTGAGAGGTGGTGGGGAGAGCTGGCCCCACCCTCGGAAGCCTCCTCCTCTGCACCACACCTTCTCTCCCTGGTTTCTCCTCAGCCAGAGAGCTGAGGCAATGGTGGTTTCCCTTTCCAGAAGTGGAAGCTCTGGATGATGCCCTGTCCCAAAAGGCCTATGCAGCATTTGCAAGGGGGGCGTGGTGTGGCATCTGATGCAAGGACCTCCCGAACTTTCCTGTGGGTGCTGGAGATATGGAGGTGACAGGCAGCCTTGCCCCAGCTTGGTTCCAGCCCTGCTGGGATGGTGGCACTGGGGTCCCTGTGGTCATCATGGCATTGAGTGTTCCACCAGCCTCCAAATATCTAGGAAAGGCTGTGTCTGGGGCCTGTGAACTGCTCTCCACTGGCACCATCACCTCATAGCAGTTGTATGTGTGGCTCTGCCAGCTGGGCATGCAAAAATACCTCAAAGGCACGGAATAAAATGTATTTATTTCTTAGAAATCTGTGTAAATTGGAACCATCTCCCAACAAGAAGTGCTGAGTTTGGTTTCCCGATGTAAAGTGGCAGCTACAATGAAGAAAAAGACAAAAAAAGGCTGGACCACCCACTGTCAGGGGAGAGAGTGCCCTGGGCCCCCCGGGGTGTTTGGAGGGGGAACCATCTGGGCCCTAGGGTCTCTGCAGGTGGGACGCTTGCTGCCTGCAAATGTGGGGAAGCCTTCCTGCAATCCCCCACCAACCCAAGAGAGCCACCTTAAGAGCTCTCCCTCCATAGGACCAAAGGGGATCCGCCAGGCGTTTCATATACCATATTCTATAGCCAAGGAAGCCTTAACAAAGAGCCGTACGCTCTCACGTTTCGCTTCAGGCTTCTCCCCGCTGCAGCTGGAGCTGAGTTTTTAAAAATCTTTGTGTCATTATTTCGTTCCTCTTTTGATTCAGCCATCGAGGGACAAGGAGATGCCAAACGAAAAGAATGGGCATTTAAACAGAACTAGATTGAAGAGGCAGTGTGTGAGCTGAACAACAAGTCTTTTTACATTTCATATGATCTTATACATGGGCTCCATTCAGTATATTTCCCCTCTGTTTCATTTGAATGTACAGAATTAGCCATTCACATCCTCTGGAATTACGGCTCTTTAACATTTCCATTCTGAGCTGCCTCCATATTTTGGGGGCTGGGAGTGTTACTAGCTCAGCTGGGGAAGCACAAGCTGAGGTCAGAGTCGGTCTTGCAGGCTGGAAACGAGCTTTTTCTTTTTTTGGAAAGTGCAAGATTTGCTGCATGATGACTCTGGTCAGGAAAATAAACGGCTATACACAATAATGTGCATGTGCTAGATCATGCATGGATGTGGTTTCAGTGGAGGGGGTCTTTTTCACACTGATCCCAGTGAAGTTATTTCTCTAGACAGAGAAGCGAGCCTCGGTTTTGGATGCGGGGTGAGCTCCGCGATCGCCCGAGGTCGCACGCGTGGCCGTGTCCTCGTGCGGGGCTGCTGCCTCATTGTCTTTTTGAAAGACAAATATCAAAAACAAATATTTACTGTGCTATTTACTAAAGCTCCCTGGATACTGATACAAATTTAGAAGAGTTGGCCCAGAAAACTCATTCAAACTGAGTTAGAGTCACAAGAGGAAAAGCATGAGGGATGTGTGCGTGCAGCTAATTCTGCTGAAAAGCTCTGGACCTGGCACTGCTTCCCCAAGTAAGGATGGCACTGAGCAGTGGCACTGGTGCATCCCAGAGTCCTGCAGCATTCCTGTGGTGTTACTTACACCCATCATCAGAAGGAAGAAGGCTGGCTTGGGAATGTTTCTTACGTGAATCTACCTTTTTTCTAGCTTTACTTGTCTGCTGGCACACATAAGCCAGTGTCCTCTTTGGGGGCTCTCCCCCTTCCCCTAGCATTTCCATACAGGAGGGTTTATTGCCAGACAGCTGGGATGTCCAAGTGGGAACAACCTGCAGAGAGGGGAGAGCAGAACCCGCTGTGTCTGTGCCGGCCGCTTTGCCATGCCTGCCTGCTGCAGAGAGGTGCTTCTCTTGGGGGACTCACAGGCTGGGCACCGAGGGGTCTGCAAGAACCAGCATCCCAGGAGGAAGTCTCTGCCTCCTCTGCCACTCTTTCTTTGCTATATATTTAACTTTTTCTATCATTTCCTCAGGCCACTTCATCTGGTTGTTGTGGAAATGAGGACAAGGTGGCAAACGACAAACTTGGGCAAATAAACCCAGCAAGGTCGAGTGTGACTCAGAAGGCAGCAAGGCTCCTATTTTCCCCCTCACCTGGCTTTCTGTAAGACAAGGTTTAGCTGCTCCTCAAGGGCAGGAGCACAGGCCTGGGGGCTGGAACATCCCCTGCTCTGCAGGGGGTTGTTGCCAGCTGACTTCAGTTTAATACACAGCATCTGCTGGAGAGGGCTCACCTGAGCCAGGCACAAATCCCAAGTCCCCAGTCGACCACCCCTGAACCAGTCAGACACAACCAGGTTGCAGGCTTTCCCGGAGATCCCTTCAATCACAGCCCTCTGCCTTAATTTAACCTGGTTATTTATACCTTTTCCTGTGTGTGTTTAATTATAGCAAAACCTGGCAATACCGCTGTGCTTAACGGTCTGTTGGCATTTCCATTATGAGCCCAGACTGGAAGGGATTATATAGCCTGAGTGTTTGAACTGAGCCTCAGACAGAGACTTGGCATAGACTTGCAACCCAAATACAGAGATTTTCAATTGGCTAATGGTAGTTTTGAAAAGAGAGCATTTTTCACATGCTTAGGCCCTTCCATTTGCTGAAGCTGCCTTCCTCTGTTTTAAACTCAGCAAGCAAGGAGTCATCATTCAGCCTGTTACAGCAGTGACTCATGTTCATTGCACAGTGATGCCATAACCAGCCAAGGCAAGGCCTTCTGCCTTAAGAGGAATTACAGAGAGAGAGAGATGACTGAGGAAAGTCAGGTCTTTCACTCACCGGAGTCACACCATCTGTGCACCCTAGCTGCAGCTGCCATGGCCAGCATGAGCTGTCTGACCACGTCCCAGGCTCTGCAGTGGAGACAATGTCACCAAGATGTCCTGGGCTTCATGAGCAGCCAGTAACACTTACAGGGCATCAGTTGTTTCATCCTCAAGTAGATGAATCAAACAGGATAGCTTGATCAAGTCCTAAAAATGCTTTTTCTTCCCATCAGCCCTACAGGGGGAGTCAGGGGTGATAGGCCCAGGCAGTGATATCCCAGCACAGTGGGAATAGTCTGGTGGGACCAGTCACGCCTGCTGGGAATCTAGAGGAGCTCCCATGGTGGGGTGTGGTCCATCCATCTATCTCCACGAGGTTCTTCTCTAACAGCATGGAAGGCAGAGCAACAGCAGGAAAAAAAAGCTACATCTTCTTTTAATGCACAGGAATCTTTGACATAGAAGAACCAAATGATTTACCCATGGTCACCCCGTAGGTCAAAGAGAGCTTTCCCTGGGAGCAAACCTAGATCTGCACTGCCTCTGCAGGGCCCCTCCTCCTTCTGAATGCATTAAGTAAGCAAGCTGATATAACAAGCAAGAGAATATCATGTTTTGGGAAGAGTTATAAGTCAAGTTGGCCAGACAGCAGCAAGAAAAACTATCTAGTGAATGAAGAGAAGCTTATAGCAAAGACCATGTGTTGCAAACAGCCTTTCTCTCCAGAAAGCTTGCTTTTGACCTTGGTGGAAGGTGTTCTGTGCCTGTGTCCAACAGAGAGATGGTCCATCCACTGCTGTCTCCAATCTCTTGCCTGTTGGAGCCTGAGTGGAAGGAGGTGAGTACCAAACCCTGTGCTCAGCTGGAGGAGAAACATCAAGGCCCAAAGCTACTGCATTTGCAGCTCATACCTAGAGGGATGCTCTGCAAGGTGCCCTGGCTGCTGCTCCCCTGGAGCTGGGGCTGCACTTCGTTCCCCATCTCAGGGGTACACTGGAGTTGTGTGAGCTCACCCAGGCTGTGCTGGGCAGCAGCAGCCCCTGACCTGGGAAGGGCTGGTGGAGACTGGACGGAGGAGACAGCTCTGTTCCCACCAGGGCTGTCTCCATGGGAACTTTAGGGACCGAGGCCATTTATGGCTGGTTGTAAACCCTGACTCTGACAGCAAAGCCTTTCTTTGCCTTTTCCTCTGGCCTTGGCCCTGCCTGTCTCAGAGAAAGCAGGCTGGAATTCTACCTCCGGCTGGCTCTGCACACACATCCCCTGGCACTGAGCGCTGGCCCGCTGCGTGGGAGCTGCTCGAGCTCAGCAAAGTGTCCTGGCTGTCTCTCCCAGAGAAAGTGGAGCAGACGCCTGAGGTTGCTGAGCATCACAGGTCTGACAGGTCTGCAGACACCTGCAGATGTGCAGGGGGAGAGAAATGGTGGGTTAGCAGTGCCATTGCCCCTTGGAGGAGCTCTCAGATCAATTTGTGAGGCAAACGATCTCTGCTAAAGTCTAGCTCTCCTCGGCAGATTCCCAGCTTTGAGGCTGGAAAGGCTCATCTTTCAGCTTGCCCAAAACTGAAAGTGCTGTGGTGAAAAGATGGAGAAACAGCTGGCAGGAGCCAGCCTGCAGAGGAGAAGTTGAGGGCAGAAAGACTTCAGCAGCCAAATCTCATCTGGTCCTTCTTCTGATGCCAAATGCTCCTGCGAAAGCCACTTGGGCTGTGCAGTTCCTGAGGACTACCCCAGCTGGGATGCCTGCCCAGCCTTCCTCTACAGAGATAGAGGTTAAAACACACACCTGGTATTGATGCTGCTCGGTCTCCTGGGAGCTACAGTCCAGGTAGCTCGTGATTGTCTTGTCCTTTTGCAGGCTCAGCACCTAGCTGGGCCACTGAGCCCACTGTGTGCCACAATGCCCTGCCAAAAAAACGTGGTGGCATGAGTGCTGAGTGGGAGCCTCCACGGCAGGGTAGAGTCTGGCAGGGCAGGACTTGGGGACCAGGAGGCAGCCCTTGTGCTTCATGGGGAAGGCCTGGGAGAGGGAGGGAATTTTGCCAGACTGCCCGGCTTTCAGGAGTTCAGGTTTGTATTAAAAAGCAACAGCTCCCTGCAGAATACAGAACCTGCTGTTACAGCAGAATAAAAAATTCAATACTCAATACTTAGTTATAATCTGGACTCGATGACCCTTGTGGGTCCCTTCTGACTCAGGATATTCTAATACAAAGAGAAAGCTCCACGAGGTACTTTCCAGCCACTCTGCACAGAAAGCCTTTCAGGGGAGAGCTGCCCACAGATGCTCCCTTTCCCAATGGCCCTCGCATGCACAAATACTCTCCACCTCAGTTTTCCCCACAGCTTGAGGTCCAGCTCTGCCCATCGGGCCTGCCAGGACCTGTGACCCCATCTGCATAGGAAGACATCTCCTGGCAAAGTGAAGCACTTGGAATAACATGGGCCACTGCTTTCTCCATTCTTCTGCTCCATGTGCCCTGATTCCCATGGCAGATGAGTCACTGGCTGGCACCTTGGCTGGAAGATGGACCAGCCACCCCCAGGCTGACACAGCCTGAACACAGACTTTCTGCTCTTACCTAGGTATAGGACCAGGAAGAGGAGATGTGCTTCCTAAGAAAAAGTGACTGGATTTGTTCTGGCCTTCCTATGGGATTCTGGGGGGAAAATGAAAAGACTTTGCTGCTTTATGAGGGTAAGCGCTGCTTTTTTTATTTTTTAATGTGTGTTGCATTTGCTTTTTTTTTGTTTTTTATTTTTAAGAAAGTGGTAGGAATTTTTTCCTCCTTAAGGGAAAAACAAAGTGAAAGCAGAGACTGGTGGTGTTGACTGCTCATCCATGGAGAACAGTGGTTCCATGAAAGGCTAAAGTCTGTTTGCAGTGGTTCCTAGAGCTAATGAAGTATGACTGTGAAGGGGGCTCCTAATGCTAGTGCAAAGCAAGGCTCACAAGCTTCAAATGTTTTCTTGGATGGTCTCCAAACCTTCTGCCCTCCTTTGGGCTACAGCTGAGGCTGGAGACCTCAGAGCTGTGAAGACTTCAGTGCAGCTGCTCCCAAGCAAAACCAGAGCCATCACAATGAAAATAAATCAACAAATATTGCTATTCTGAGCCTCAGACACATTGGAGTGTTTCATTTGCACCACAGCATGCAGGATGTGTCCCTCCCTGCTTGGGAGCAGGGTCCTGATTTACAGTCTATTACTTTCTGCTGAATTCCCTCCTCTGTCTTCCGAGAGGGGAGCTTGCACACCTCTAGTACACTCCCAGCTCATGCTTAAAGGCTTCTGTTGGTTTCCACTAGCAGGGCATCACGGTGCAGGACTGACTCACCCTCTACCAGCATGAACACTCAGAGTGTATTTCCATGACTTTCAGCTACCCTTCCATACCTCGTGTTAAAGAAACCTTTTTGCAGATGTGCTCTTGTTCCCGACGTCAGCTCCCCGCACACCTTTTGGCTGTCACCTCTGCCTGCAATGCCGTCCGAGACCTCTTGGTGTAACTGAGTGCTTGCCTCAGTTATTGCTGGTAACACTCAGCAGCTGGCTGTCCCCTCCTCCTGCCCCTCTCCTTGTTTCTTCTGGTTCTTGGGATACCCCAGCTTTCTCCAGGGCTGCAGCCTTGCAGGATCCTCTGCATAAGTGTGCTGTGCTCTCAGCTGGTTGCATTTCTTCATGCTGAGTCCTCACGGAGGTTCATCTTTCTTTCCCTCCCCCCTAGATTCGGTCCAGTTTCCCTTCAGTCAAATTCCCGTCCCAAATCCTCCCTCCTCCCAGCAGTTCCTGGGTCTGTCTCTCGGTCCAGTCAGCCCACCTGCCTGTGCATGCATTGCTGGTTCTGCCTGAGCCAGGATGGGGGCATGTGAGGTGGCAGGAGCTGCCTGGACTCAGGGATGGACTGGACTTGTGATTTGGATTGCGATCCACAGCTTTGCTTATCTGGAAATCCTGCTGAGCCCCTGGCTGGAGCTCATCCTGAAGGGAGAAAAGTTTCAGGGAATTGGGCCGGTAAGCTCTGCCTTAAGGGAGCACATGAGAAACGGAATATTTCAAAGACTTGGCTAAGTTTGGCGGCAGCAAAGGGTGCATCTGGACTAAACCAAAGGCCTTCCCTGCCTCTCCTTTTGCCAAACTCCAAGTCTGCATGCCAAAAACATGCAGCTTGAAGAGCTCTTCAAAGAAAAGGTCATCAGATTTCTCTGTAACAAAAGCAAGAGAAACCAAAGCATTTCCCCTTACAATGTTCTTGGAAGCAGATGAATCATTTTGGCTGAAATTATATATTTTATAACTATATTTGCTTAGATAGTTCAGCATTAGGCAGCTAACCAGCAAGACGAAGTTCAACCCAAACATTTTAGCATGGCCTAGTTAAAACCAGCTGAATAACAGTGTTTGGCACGGGAAGAGTGACTGCAGGTCCACAGCACTGGGAAGGAGCAGGCTTACCTGCAATGCCTGTCCCTTGTGCCATTGCTTCCATAGATCTGTTGGAATGGTGATAATGTTTGGTTGGGGTGAAGGAAACTAAAGCTTTCATCCTTTCTTGCCTTCACTTTCTTTCTCCTTCAAGCCAGAATGACAGTGCTCCATCTTTAACTTGTGAGTGGTATGCCCTGGTTTGGAGGTGGCACTTGGAGTGGAGATAGTATGATTTCTTAAGCACAGTAGAGTTGGTCAGCCTACACCAGTGCTTTCCAGCTGCCTCAAACTTACACCTCATGGCAGCTCTGAATGGTGGTGTATCCTGCAACACATCCTGCATCAGCAGGAGGCTGTGTGATCCTTACCCCAGGGCGAGGAGGGCAGGGAAGAGCGGGGCCAGGCATCACAGCCCAGCATGTGCTGGGAAGTGCAGGTGTGCAGGAGGCTGAAGATGGGGGCTCAGGGGCAGGCAGGGCTGGCCAGGCTGTACCACCACTCAGGGCTGTGCCATATCCTCTCCCATTCTTCTGCAGCGTGATGCAATGGTGCTTTACCAGCTTCTCTTCTGGGGGTCTGTGGTCTGTCTGTGTTCTGTCAAGCCAGGAGTCAGCATCCCATAGAGAAGTGATGCTGCCAAGGACAGGGAGGAACTCGTACTGCAAGGAGACCAGCCCTGGGATGTACAGCTGGGCCATAGCAAATGGCAGAGGGCTGCACTGCAGCAGTGCAGGTGTTGCAGAGGATGGTAGAAGCCTTAAGTCCTTGTTAAGCTGCTGAAACACTGCACTGAGAGGTGGGTGCAGATGCTGCATCAGCTCAGGGCTCTTTTCCCTCCTCCCTCTCCTGCACCACTGCAGTGCCCTGGCACAGGCCAATGCTGTCACAGAAGACAAGGAAGGCAAGAAGCTGACCCTGCTGTGGTGGTGCTGCAGTGGGTGCAGGCAGGGCTGGGGAGCCCTCTGCAAAGGTGCTGTGTGTCCTTGGAGGTGCTGGTTTTGCTCTGCTGACAGTTTCCCATGAGCATTCTTTTTCCTCTCTGGGAGACTAAATAGCCTCTGAGCAAGGAGAATCTGGCAGTCATCCCAGGCCCTGCTGTGTCACTGGGGTGTTTGGGGAGGGAAGAGAATAGCTTCTCCAAGAAGTGGAGAGCAGGAACTCATGGTGCAGCTGCAATTTTCACAACAGCCTCCTTACTCTCCACCTCTGCCATGGGGAGGGCTCTCTGTGTGTCCTGGATGCTCAATGAGGAGCAAACCACGCTTTCCTTTCTGTCCATCTGCTGAGTCTGTGGTCTCTCTCTCCCATTTAAGTGTTTCTTGCCACTGGTGATATGGATGCTTTTGACAAACAAATAAGAAAGGAGGGACATGTCAGAGCCTGGACAAGGAAATAAATATTTAGACTCAGATCCACAGAAGATAACGTGGTGCTTTGCATCTGGTTGCCACCAAGATGTGATGAGCAGCCTCCGAGGTCAGGAGAGTTTGCCCATCCTTTGCTTGGGTGGCTTGTGGGTGCTCAGCACGGCTCCAGCATTGTGGTATCTCCTGCCAGCCTTGGTCATCTACTGGTGTTCCTTGGTTGGAAGCTGGTGGAGGCCAGGGATGTGAGTCACTGGCCTCTGCTGGCCTTCTTCCACGTGCTCCATTTGGTGCTGCTTTGTGTGTGTGAGAGCGTGCTCCCCTCTCCCAGCTGTGAGTGCCTGCCTGCCAGCACGCCGCTGATCCCATCTGCAGCTGTGCTGGTTTTCTCCTCTCTTCTAGCTCTGAGAGTCTTGTTCATGGATTAGGGGCAAAGAAGGAGGAGGAAGAAGGGGGGGGGGAGAGAGAAAATGAAAAAATAAATTAATAACCCAACACAGGGAGAGATGCCTAGCAGAAGTGGGTGTTCTGCCCATGGGCAGCATGGTGTGGCATCATCCCTGCTGTGCCTTCAGCACCAGCAAGAAGAAGATGTCACCTCCCTAAACCTTCCTGGAAGATAAACTGTGGTCCCTGTTGGAAGTCCCTGTGCTTTGCTGGTGGACTGCGAGCTCCTATGAGCACCATGTTGATTGATGCCCAAGAAAAGCCAAGCCACTGTCTCATGTCTTTGTGCCCAGTTACGCTGGGGCTGCTCCCAAGCTCTGCGTGTGGTGAGGGGGTCACCCATCCTGCAGGCACGTGGACTGGACCTTCCTCAGTAAGGCACCACCAGCTCTTGACCATGGTGTACATCTGATAAAGCCCAGTGGTGAATACAGAGCTGGACAGGCCCCCCAGCAGGAGCTGGCTGACAGCTGCAGAGCTAGGACACTCTGCCTCACGACCTGACAGCCTTCTTCATTGCAGAAGGTGCCCAGGAAGTCTCCAACTGGGACAGTTTGCAGGGGAACCATGAGACATCCCAATGGGCAGTGTCCCACCATCAGGAGGTGTTTGGAGGTAAGTTCTGCTCTTTGCAAAAGGTTGGGGAGGGCTTCGGGGTGGACTGCCCAGGATCCTGATTCCTGTGGTACCCTACAGACACCAAAATCACCAGAAGGTCTTGTGAGTCAGGAGGTGAACTGAGTGACGTTTTTGAGAACCCCAGTGGCATCCTCCTCTCTCCAGTGGGGTGCTGGAGACTTGTGTGTGTCAGTCTGAAGCTTTCCTCTGCACATCAGAGAAGGCTTGAAGACTTTGCCAAATGATCTGTACCCCATTGCACCCCACAAAAATCTGCAATGGGTCTTGGCATCGATCACATGGGGTCTTCTGAGGATGAGCAGGACTGTAGGAAAAGTGATGGACCAGCCAAAGTGTTATGGGTTGTGCTACACACTGTCTTGCTTCCCTGTGTTTTATGGTTGATGACTTTGAAAGACTCCACAGCCATCAAAATATTGTCCTCCCCTCCAGAACCTTTACTGTAGCAGTTTCTAAAATGGGCCATTTGGATTTCCCATTACTTGTCCCTGTTAATCCTGTCTTTTCCCAAGAAACAGCAATGGCCTAAAGGTTGATTGTGCTTTATCTGGCATGGATGCAGATCTGTGGATTACAGGGGTTCCCCACCTGTGCAAACGAGCTTAGGCAAGGCCCCAGTGACATGGGTCAAATTGGGACAGAGTAGTGGCTTCCCAGAGAGGGGCTGGGAGAGCTGTAAGTTCCTTGGCAGCTGTGATCCTGCAGATATGAGGGGGAAGGCACTCAGGGGGTCTGGGCTGGAGTTCAGGCAGCCTGGAGTGGAACCAGGCTGACTTTACAGTTCACAGCTGAGGTGTTCACTGCAGGCAGCAGAAGGTATTTTCCCAGCCTTTCTGGCGGTCCCTTTTCACAGCTGGAGAAACGCTTTGGATGTGACTCTCCCAAATGTCAAGCCCATGTGCTCTGTGGGTTGTGGAGGACAGCAGCTTGGACATGAGAGCAGTGAGGCCACAGCCAACACCTCTTTGCTTTTCACTGAGGTGCCCAGGGCAGAGCAGGAAGGGCTTCTTGTGCCCTGGTCCCCAGGCTGAGCCCCTGCCCTCAACCCCACCTTGCTCATCTTGCACACCACGGACTTTCCCTGGTTTGCAAAGCCCAGGTGTGATTGTGGCAGGCCTCTGATCAGGGACTTTGCCTCCTGATCCAAGTGCATGAGGTAACGTGGTGCCACCCCTCAGCCCAAGGCTCTCCCTGCCCCAGGGAGGGTAACACAAGGAGTGCCCCCCTGGCCTCTGGTGCTGGGGGCGGGCAAGGAGGGGAGCCTTTGCAGCATGTCTGCTGTGCTCTGGGACAGGGTGAGGAGCATGGACCTTGTGGCACCAGCCCAGAAACAAGTCTGTGGATGAAGAAGGGGTAGCTGCTGTGTTGGTGGTGATGGTGGAAGTGAGGAAGGAGTGGCTGGAGAGAAGGGATGCCCCCATCCTCTGAGGTGCTCAGCACCTCACAGGATAAGCCCTCAGAATTCCAGGGGGACTTCAGTTCCCCTCAGGTGCTGCATCCTCTGCCATCCTCCCCCAAGCAGCAATCTGGGTGTGCCTCAGACAGGGACCTTGGGCAGGAGCATCCTTCCCCCTCCCCTGCCCCAGCAGAAAAGGCTGCCAGCTGGGATGAAGGATGGGGACAGCAGCTCCCAGAGGCGGCTGGGCTGGGCAGGAGGCGCAGGGAGGGGACAGGGCACAGCAACAGGCAGCTGCTGTGGCAGGCTGGCAGCGCCCTGGTGGGTGCAGAGGCCAGAGGAGCAGTCACGAGAAGGGAGCGGGGCGGCGGGGGGGGACATTGTAGCCTTCATCCCACCCACCCCACTGCTCAGAGGGACGCCGCGGGGCTGGCAAATTTGTCTTCAGCTCCCCTGGCCCCTGTTTGGAGCGGTGGGAAAACGCACAGGGTACCAGACTGGGAGGGGGGGCGGTCAGAGCTGGCACCCCAGCTCAAGCAGCAAGGCTGGATGCCGGGGAAGGAGCCGCTCTCCCGCGGGCCCTGGCGCTGGGACCCCCGGGCGGCCTTCCCGAGCCGAAGAGCAGCGGGGCGGGCACACCCTGCCTTGGGCAGCGGGGCCCCGGGAGCCCCGGGCCCGGCCGAGGTGCCCCCGCAGCACGGGCACCGCCGGCACGGCCCCGGCACCGCCGTCCCGCGGGGCTGTGGGAGGAGGCACCTTCCTCTGCCGGCTGCAGCTCCTCCGGCAGCCCCTCCTCCCCACCTGGGAAACAGGCTCCCTTCTCTTCCCGGCCGCTGTGCAGACACCCGGCTCTGCACGTAGCAAATGGAGGCGATTTCCTCCTTAGCGGCACCACATGGAAAGTATTGAGCCGTCTGTGGTTTAGGGTTTTTTTTTTCTTTATTTCTTTTTTTTTTCTCCTTTTTTCTTTTTTTTCCCTTCCCCCCTTCTCTCCTCTCCTCTTCTCTCCTCTCCTCTTCTCTCGCTCTCTCTTTTTTTCCTCCTTTTTTTTTTTTTTTTCTTTTCTTTTTTTTCTCCTTCCCTTGCCTGACGCGCTCTCCGTGTGCTGTTGGTTGCGGTATTAGATCTCCCACTCTCCCCTGATGGCTCATATCCATCTGCTCCTGGTCACCCTGCGCAGTGCTGAATGTCAGGAAATTACTGAATCCCGCAGTGAGCACAGCTGTGGGCTGACCTGGCAGAGGCAGCGAGTAAGGGAGCTGGGAGAAAGGCAGCTGGGGCAGTGGTAGGGGTGCTGAGAAGCAGGCAGGGAAGAAGGGTTTTGGGAGCCGTGGTATGGCTCAGATCTCTTGTGCTGCTCCTCTCTCGGTGGGTAGACCTGTGGGGGTCCCCTGGTGTCTTGCAGTCCAGTCTGGTTGGGGTCTTTGGGGTTGGTTTGTTCACAGAGGGGATGCAGGGGCACTTATTTTTTCTCTTTCCCAATGGGTTATTATTTCCAGTGACCAAGGAGGGTGAAACCATCAGAGAGACCCTGGAGAAGAGCCCTTTGCTCATCCTGCTCAGGGCTTGGGGCTGGCCACAAACATGCTGTGTTTTGATTGTGCAAGATGCCCATCAGCCAGCGGGACTGGGATGGTCAAGGAAACCTTGTGCTGACTGGGAGTGAGTCTCTTCAAATAACCAAAGCTTGTCATAGGCTGCCCTGGCAGTGAAAACAAAATGCTGGGGACCTAGAGAGGAGAGGTGTTGTAGGTCTGGAACTGGGAGCAGCCACCAGCATCAGTGCTTGTACATACTGCATTATGAGGATTTCTGCTGTCAATCCTGTGATTCTGTGACTGGCTGCAGCACCAGGGAAGGGAGAACTGAGGCAACCACAGCACCAACCATGCTGCCCGCCAGTCGAGGCAGGGGGAGGCAGCACAGGGCAGGAGCCATGCAGGAAGCATTGCTGGAAGAGCCCAAGGGCTCTTTTTTTGTGTGAGGGATGACTTTTGTCTGGGAAAGGAGAGCAGCTGGGCAGGTATAGAATATATATAGACACCTCTGAGCTAGTGATGCCAATAGTTAGTCACCACAAGGACATGGTCCAGGCTCCATGCTGGGGGTAAATGACTCATAGTGAAGTCTGTGGGACCAGAGCTTTGTTGCTCTTGGCACTCAAGCCAGCTGGATTTAATGCTAGATTGGGTTCATCCTTCAGGACTGATAGAGAGTCCTTTGCAGCATGCTATGCCATTTGCAAGGACAGCACATATGCTCTCTGGGACAAGCATCCTATGAGCCCAAGAGCCATCCTCCCCATCAGTACCCTGCTGTGTGTTTGGGGGAGATGCCAAAGGACTCAAGACATTTACAATAAATTCTTACAGGGAATTTTTGCACTGGGCAGCTCACCAGCTTGCTGCAGTCCCTGAGCTTGTCTCTGTGCCTCCAAGCAAACCATCAGGGCTGCCTGCTGTGGCTGTGCTGAGTACACAGACAGATGTCACTGGAGGGCAAGGGACGTGCGGTGGGCAGGGTGTTTGAGAACCTGTTCTCAAGTTGAGTACCTGGGCTGCTGCTATATTTTATTAGCCAGAATGTCAAGGAAATCCCCCATTTCTGTTCATCTGAGCTGGGCAGTTGGAGTGAATCCCTTCCCCTAGGAGATGCTGCTGGCTCCTCTTGCAGAAGTCCCTGGTATGTGAAGGCCAGAGCAGTGTTTCAGGAGAGGGGGTGGTGGCCCTTTTCTCCACTTGGTGTTTGTCCTCTGCACCCTTTCCTTCTTCTAAGTAAGAGGCCACCTGACTCGTGTCTGAACCCCTTTCCTGCTGCTGCTCCAAGAGCTCGCTGCACCCAGGAATTGCTGTGTCCGTGCAGACCTTGCACCGTGACGTACCTTGGAGCACACTCCCTGGCCTCCCACAAGCTTCCTTCTCTGAGCTGGTTACAAACTTTCTCTTTTCCTTGGATTACATCCAAACCTGGTCTTCTGTCTCCCCAGATTTTAACACTGTCCAAATTCTCCTTAAAATCTGACCCCTCTTCTCCTGCAAGCTGCAGTCCCAGTGTGGCTGGTGCTTGCAGAAGTTTGTAGGGCAGGCAGAGCAGAAGGGCTTTCAGAAAGCTGTGGGGCTCTTTAGACACTGGGGACATACTACATTCTCCTTGTTTTGGTATTGACCCAGCCCCTTGGTGGGGTGCTAGGAGGTGAACACAGGGTGCTACCTGCTGAACAAGCTTACAAGCTAGTCTGCATCTTCCTTACAAGCCAAAGGGATTCTGTTCTTGAAGCATATGGGGAATCTTTGGGCAGTGGTACAGAGTTTTCTTTGTTGCCAGCTCCTCAGTAACATCCCTGGCAGATCAGCCTTAGACTGGCTGATGCAAACAACACCAATGGACTCAGCTCCTGGTGGCCAATGGTGGAGGAGGAGACTGTGGGGTGACAGGAGATGCAGCCCATCAGGAGCCAAGGGAGGGCCCAGGAGATGGGGCTGCCTGGGGGAGGAACCCTGCAGTGTGGTAGGACTGGGTTGTCTCACCCCTCACCACTTCCATTTTTGGAGGAGTATAGTCCTGTTAGTTCGGGCAGCCAGTTCTGCTGTGAGCTCAGGGATGTACTGAAGTGGGACTAAAGGCTTTGGAAGGAGAAAGCTTCCCTCAGTGTGGCCCTGGCAGTCAGAGCAGAGCAAAAATGTCCGTTTCCATGCATCCCTGTGCCTCAGGATAAAACTGCAGGCCTTTCCCAATGCCTGACACATAATGACACACCTTGGTCTTTGGGGTCTCTCCTTGCTTTATCTCTGAGAAGGGCTGATCTGGGTCCTCTCTCCCCCACATCAACCACCAAGACCCCCCCCCCCCCCCATCACCCAGGCCACAAATCCCACCCCTCTTCTGGAAGCTGTGCAGCACTGCCCCAGCACCAGCATCCCCAGTTCTGCTCGGCCCCCTCAGCCAGTGACTTGCATCCCAGATGGTCACCTGCCAGGAGCTGCCACCAGTTAGGAGCCAGGACCATGGGGGCAGGTGAAAGGCACAAGTGGGCTGCTGCCACCCTCCTGCCTGGCTTGCCCCACAGCCCTGCCCTGCCTGCCAGGCTCAGGAGGGAGCAGCCAGGGTGTGGAGATGGAGCATGCTGCCTGGGATTCTTAGGCAAGCCTTAGCCAGAGCCCTGCTCCTCTATCTGCAGCCTGGCACTGAGACAGCAAGTGAGCCTCCCTGAGAGGCAGGGATAAATGAGAGGTGGTGATAAATGAGCCTGGGTAACTAATTCACACTCCTGATACGTGTTTGCTCTCCCAAATGTGTGTGCTGGCGTGATCCTTGGGCAGGGCTTGGCCTGGCATCCAGAAGACATCCCACTCTATCTTGGTTAGTACATTAAACCTGTTAATTGTATCTATCTCAGACCCTGAACTCAGGATGGAGATTCACACCAAACAGCAGCACTCATCAAGTGGACCTAAGGAGGGCACTGACTCGACTGTGAGGCTGCGAGGAGGAATGAGAGACCTCCCAGGCTGTGATTTCATCCCAGGCTGTTTGCAAACGCCCTCCTTGCCCAGCTGGGGCAGGCAGGGTCTGCAGAAGGTGGTCAAAGTCAGCATTTTGCAGGCCATGCAGGGAAGGTTTCCCTTTCTGATGGTCTCTCCTAGAGGATGTCCCAGCCCTGCCTGCAGCAGTTGGGCAAAAGTGGCCGCCTGAAGCTTGGAAACATGCTACATCTGCAGTGGTTTGAAGCTGGGAGCAAGCAATCTCTGTAAAATCCTTATCTGGAAATCAGGCAGTGAGGCTCATCCCAAAATATGTGTGCTGCCAAAGCTCTGTGTGTAGCATGGACACGAGGCTATTACATAGGATGTTGCTCTTGTGGGAGCTGGCTGCCCTGCTCCAGGAGTGTCCCAAGGCTTCCTGCCTGCCCTGCACATGCACTGCAGACAGCTCATTAATTTCCATTCCACAGCCCAATCTCCTCTTTCTCTGAAACAATTACTTAAAAGTTTCTTTGCAGCCCTCCAGGCGTCCCACCCTCTTGCTGGCTTCCATTTCCATAGCTCTCTCCACCTTGTATCCACAGGAGTTTGCCACTAGCCTCCCTTCAGAGGAGCTTCATAGCTGGGGCCCAGAGTGGGGATATATGGAAAGAGCAGAGGTTTTTTTCTTACCTTATACACCAGACCTGTGCCTTCAGACAAAAATGAGAGAAGCCCCTAACAGGAGCATGGGAGAAAATTTGGGCAGTGCCTCGTTGCCAGGTGAAAACAGATCTGTTCTTAGAAAGGGCCCCTAGAGACCCTCTTGGGGCTGCTTTTGGATGAGGGGCTTCAAAGCAACAAGCCAGGCTGACAAGTACATCTTTGCTTCTCTTCTGGAGTGATCATCTCCTGGTGACATAGGAAATAATAAAAGGCTTGCTTTGCCTTTGGTATCCTGGGGGCCATACCTTGTGTCTGGAGTGCAGCAGCTGATTTTTGACCAAGTACTCCTTGTGCAAGCAGAGCCCCTGGGCTGCTGCTAGGTCCTGCTGAGACACAAAACTAGAGAAGAAGGCTCCTTCCAAGGATGTACTTCTCCCAGAGCAGGCAGCCAAGCAACAGCCCTGGCACCAGCCACCAGCAATATGGGGAAGACCAGGAAATTGTGTGAGGCACATTCACAGCTGGGATAAAGCAAGTGGCTGATCTCTGTCTATGCTCCCCAGCACCACAGTGGAAAAAGGGACCTGGAGAAGATGTGTGGGAAGCTTCTCCTGGCACAAGCAGGTGAGAAGTGAAGGAGCATGCAGGCGCTTGTTGGGAGGGCAGGCCAGCAGCAGACAGGACTGATCGCCTGGTAGGGCTGGCAGGGTGGAGGCAGCACCTACTCCCTCCCAGGACCTTAGGAAAGTTGAGAGGGACCATGCAGCTGCTGGAAGTGGAGGTGCTATGTGTAGTGGGTGGGAAGGAGGACTGGTGTCCTGTTGCCCTGTTCTTCTAAAGTTTTTCTAAAGTTCTTCTAAAGCCTTCTGATGTTTAACTTTTGTAATGGAGTTTCTCACGCACTTTCCATGTAAATAATGATTGTTTTGCACTCCTTTCTGGAGGAGGGGAGAATTGATGGACTGTTGGGTTGACCAGTGTGGTTGGAGAGGACAATTTTCATCCTCCAATCCATGGTCACTGTTGGAATTCTATAAATGCTGAGGTCTGTAAATAAACTGCCCCTTTTTTTGCCTTGGACATCTCAGCTTGTGAGCATTGTTCATTTGTGTCGTGTTGCGACAGTGTCCAGCAAAGCTGTAACTAGTCACTATCGTGAGATGTCCCACAGGACACCTACCCCTGTCCTATGAACTCACACATCACCTGAATCACTGCAGCAGCACAGCAATATTCTGCACAGCTTTGGCTCTCGCCTACCCAAACGTGGGCCGCTCCCTTCCCCCAGCTGCCCTTCCCACACTCACCGAAGGCAAACCCGGCCCTTTAATTCCAGTCACAAATTCTGGAAATGATTAGTGGGCTGTCATCACTCAGGCCCACCGGATATTGGGCACAGGGCATTTCCGTGCCCTGTAATTGATGGTGTGCAGGGCTGCCTGGCTCTGCGGCGGGCAGGGGAGATCCGACTGGCTAGCTGGGTGTAGTGTTTCCCTCCGCCTAGCTCGCTCACGGCTCGGCTGGGAAAACTGCTGGACCAAGAAGAGGGCAAAGAATAAATTCACTCATGGCTAAAGGTAGGGGGACAAGGCAGGAAGGTTCCCCAAAGACTTGGGCCTGTCCTGTCTAGGAAAAGAAATGGAAAACTGTGCGGCTGGGACAGGGGGGCGACGCTGGGGCAGCCCCTTCACTGATGCGCGGAACTGCACTTTGTGAAACTGCTGTTGCATCCCTCACGGGGCCTGGGAACTCAGTGGCCCACTCATCCAGGGTGCCCAGAGGCAGCTGCCAGCTCCAGCCTGATGGAGAGGATGCCGATCAGCATCGCACCCGCAGCCACTCGGCAGCCTTTGTTCCCTGCTCTGCCTGCCCCTTTCCCAGGGCGCTCTCTGGCTCCCGGGAGCTGCCCGTTTGCCAGCTGCCTAGCGAGAGCTGCTATCTGCCCCGTGTGAATGTCTTGCAGCCATCCAGCAGACTCCCAGCCTTCCGCTGAAATGTCTCATTGTGCAGCTGGCTGGGCTACGTGAGCCTAGCTACGTGGAGCTTTGAAGTTAACTCTTCCTTTTGAGTCAATGGAGCTGTGTGGTGTAATTGTAAAATTTCCCTTCATTGGCTAACCTCCTGATGTTAACAAAAGCTCCCTGCTATGTAAACAGGCCAGATGCTGCAGGATGCTGTCTGCAGGCTCAC
Organism: Phylloscopus trochilus trochilus; assembly: GCA_016584745.2. Taxonomy (NCBI): domain Eukaryota; kingdom Metazoa; phylum Chordata; class Aves; order Passeriformes; family Phylloscopidae; genus Phylloscopus; species Phylloscopus trochilus. Next base: position 22,883,777 of record WQNJ02000039.1, read on the forward strand.
GTACGCTCCCTGTGCCACAGGAGGTGCTGGACCTGCACCTGCAGGCTCCCTCAGCCAGGCAGAGGTTGGAGCCACGTGCCCCACAGATGGGGCAGTCGCTGGTTCCCTCATCCTTTAGTCAGTGACCTCAGATGTGTCTCCCTTCCTTTCAGATTACTTGGCCCTGCAGAAATCCTGGCTGAAATGGTTTTAAATGTGGTAGTAATTATCTTAAGAAGAAGGGGTGAGGTTCCAGATGACTTGGGAATAAAGGCAGAAGGATAGTACCTGTTTTTAAAGGAGTGAAGGAAATGGAGTTACAGGACTTCAGAATTTTCAGCAATAGCAAAGGCCCTGGATCCCTCTATTTGTAAGGCTGACCAAGAGAGCAAGGTGAGAAGTAAGAGTCAGCATGGGTTTGGCAACAGCCTAATTTCCTTCTACAGCAGGGTTGGAGGAGATGAGCAAGATGTGTCCCGGCTGTAATGCTGAGAGCTACTTGCATGATCAACCTGGTTGTTGGTTTCAAAGATGTATATTATGTTCCATAGAGCCATAGAAATTTAAGGGGCTGAAATGGCTTAAAGACCATCTAGTCCCAAAGCCCCTGCCATGGTGACTCACTAGACCAGGCTGCTCAAGGCTTTACCCAGCCTGGCTTTGAACACTGCCAGGCTTGGGGCATCCACAGCCTCCCTGGGCAATCCGTTCCAGTGTCTCATCACCCTCACATGAAAGAGTTTTTTCCTAATCTCTAACCTAAATTCCCTCTCTTTCAGTTAGTAGCCATTACATATTGTCCTATCACTACAGTTCCTGATGAAGAGTCCCTGTTCAGCTTTCCTGTAGGCCCCCTTCAGATACTGCAAGGCTCCTATAAGGTCTTCATGCAACCTTCTCTTCACCAAGCTGAACAGCCCCAAGTTCCTCCTCCTGTCTTTGCTGGGAAGGTGCTCTGGTCCTCTTATCAATTTTATGGCCCACATCTGGACTTGCTCCAGTAGATCCATGTCCTTCCTTGTCCTGGGGACCCCAGAGCTGGATGCAGCACTGCAGGTGGGGTCTCACCAGAGCAGACCAGTGGATCAGGATCCCCTCCCTTGCCCTGCTGGCCACTGTGCTTTGGAGGCAGCCCAGGATCCCGTTAGCCTTCTGGGCTGTGAGCACACAGTACTGGCTCATGTTGAGTTTTTTGCTGACTTTGATTTGCCGTGTGGTGGTTGCAGGCCCTTTGGAGCTCAGGATGGGAGTTCAGGCAGGGTGTGACACTGGTGAAATGGATATAAACAGGATGCAATTCATAAGGGCAAATGCAAGCCACACACAGCAGGATAATTTGCTGCATGCATATACAGGGGGGCAACAAGGCCTTCAGAAAAGGGCATGAATATCATTGAGGTGATGGGTGTCATTACTGAGTGACTTGATGACACACAGATGTGAAGAAAAACAAAGGTTGCTGCTAGGCTATATAAACAAAAGTTCCCCAAGCATCAGGCATGCTACAATCATTCCACTTTTTGAAGTATTAGGAAAGCTTCCTACTTTCTGGATATATTCAGTTCAGGCAATATAGTTCAAGAAAAGCTTACACCTATCAGAGTCCATGAAAGATGATCAGCAGCCTAGTAACCATGACCTATGAGTGAAGTTTCAAAGAACTCAATTTGTTTAGTCTACTTATGAGAGGAGGAAAGGGAAAACGTGACAACCTTCAGGTTCATAAAAAATGTCTAAAAGAGAGAAACTAAACAAGTTGTTCTCCATCTTCAGGAAGTTAGACAAGGTTAGACATCCAGAAAAACTTTTCAGCTCCTTAAGGGCTCCTGTTCTCTTAAGACAGAGTGCTTTGTGGAGACCACACAATCACAGAATGGGTCAGGGTGGAAAGGACCACGGTGGGTTACCTGCCCAACCTCGCTGCTCACACAGGATTGTGTCCAGGCAGTTCTTCAATATCTCCAGTGAGGGAGACTCCACAACCTCTCTGTTGGCACTAAAGTGGCACTCTGTTTCACTTTACTGCGTGGGTCATGGGTGGATGCTGGGTCATCCACTCAGTAAAGAAGCTCTTCCTCGTATTCAGGTGGAACTTCCTGTGCATCAGTTTCTGCCCATTGCATCTTTCTGTCCTATTGTTTAACATCACTGAGCAGAGCCTGGAAATATCCTCTTGGAATCCTCCTTTCAAATGCTTACAGACATTGATGAGGACCCCTCTCAGTTGTCTTTTCTTGAGACTGAGCAGGCCCAGCTCCCCCAGCCTTTCCTTGTAAGAAAGATGCTCCAATCCCTTAATCATATTTTTTTTACCCTCCACTGAATCCACTCCAGCAGCTCCACGTCTCTCTGGTCCTGATGAGCCCAGAACTGGACACAGGACTCCAGGTGCAACTCACCAGGGCTGAGTAGAGGGACAGGATCACCTCCCCTAAACCTGCTGGCAATGCTTTTCCTAATGCACCCCAGGACTCCCTTGGCCTTCTTGGCCACAAGGACACACTGCCGGCTCATGGACAGTTTGTTGTCCACCAGGACCCCCAAGTCCTTCTCCACAGAGCTGCTCCTCAGCAGGTTGGCCCTGGCCTGTGCTGGTGCTGGGGGTTATTCTTCCCCAGGTGCAGGACCCTGCATTTGCCCTTGTTGAATTTCAGAAGGTTCATCCCTGCCAATCTCTCCAGCCTGTCGAGGTCCTTCTGAAGGGCTGCACGGCTGGCTCGGCTATTGGCTGCTCCTCCCAGGTCATCAGTGAACTCAGTGAGGAGGCATCTGTTCCTTCATGCAAGGATAAGTTAAACAATAAGTTAAACAGTATTGAGCCTTGGGGGACACCACTAGTGACAGGCCTCCAACCAGATGCTCCAACTCCAATGACACAATCTCCTTGAGAAATTTCCAAAACCAAGATGCTACAAATACTCGTCAGGCCTGCTTGGATAGTGGTGTCTGCCCTTGGAAGAGATACAGCTAGATGATGTCTCAGGTGCCCTGTTTTAGATCATGCACCACTACATGGTAAGGCACACCTGGTCTTTGCAGGGTGACAGGGGCATAACAGTGGTTCTCCCCACATTGCCATGTTTTCTAGACACCATGCTATATTCCCTGTTTTGAAGAGTGGATAGCCTTGCAGGATGCATGGCACAACACCAGGGAGCTTAAATGAAGTTTAACCTGCTTTTCAGACAGACCTGCCCTTGAGCTGACAGAGGACAGCAGGCTGCTATCTCTTCTTCATGAGAAATGCGGTGGTTTAGTTGCACTGTGGAGGCTCCTAAATTCAGAATCAACCAGAAAGGCTTATTGCATCATTTCTGTGTGCAAGAATCAGATGGGAAGGCTTCTTGAATAGGTCTCTCATTTGGTGCTGGGTAGATGATGAGTGAAGATCTAGAGAGGAGGTGGAGGAAGCCTTCCCTTTGTGGTGACTGAACTTAAGTTAAACTACTGATGGAAGGTAAGCTGCAAATATGGAGTAAACAACAGTCTCTGAATGAGGTTTCATGGCAGCAGGAGAAGGGGGGCTCAGTCTCCACTAGACCTCACATCAGCCCTTTGAGAGGAGAGCACAATGAAGCTGCTAGGTCCTCCAGGAATCCAGTGCGAAGGTGAACCCACAGGAGCCCTTCAGAGCCATGCCAGACTTCTGCAAAAGGCTGTCCAGAGCAGACCTGAGCTACCTTCCTTTTCACACAGACTTGTTGCCATTGTCTGCTTGGGGAATCCTCTTCTGTCGGTGCTGCTTCAGCCTGGTGCTGAAGTGTGCAAACTGCTCCTTCAAAATGAAATGTTCTGTAAAAGCTGGCTCAAGCAGTGGATGCCTTTGCTAGAGGGTGAGCATGTTCACAGAGGCTGATGGAGTCTGCATGGAAAAGCTAGACCCTAAAGCTCACTGACACAGAAAAGCCAACCCACCACGCACTAGTGTAATGGAGGCACATTTGCAGTGATTGAGCTGACTGTTCTCTGGATTACAGCTCTGAGGTGAGAGAGGCCACTGTGGTATAAACATCTGTCAAGAGCAGATGAGGTCTGCAGCAGAGACATTCCCCGCAGGTTTGTATGATTTTCAGGGACCTGAGGCCAATGATCTGTTTTCCGCTTCTCAATGATTTCACAGAAAAGCGACGTCAGTGATCTCATGACCCATTAATAAATAATTCCTCCAAACTCCTTGGCTGAATCACCCTTGTGTAATGTGCAGGATGAAATCAAGGGGAATAGCTTCCTCCAAGACGTTATATTGCAGCTCAAGAGTGTTTGATAAGGCCATCCTGCAGAGATTACAAAATCCCCTATGCTTGGAAGAGAAGGGAATCACAGTGCATAGTACAAATTAGTCTTGGAAAGTACCTTCTCTGGATGTCCTGCTTAGCCAAGATGAAAATTCCCCAGCAGTTGGTTTAGTTCTGCTGGGTGAAGAGATACACATCCATTCGACCTTCAGAAGCTACGACTGGCCCTCTAGACATTCCTGGCTTTCATTGGAAACCAAGTAGATTATGTCTACACTGTTGATTTCTACCAGCCAGCACAGCTTTGCTGCTTTGAGGGCATGAAGCAGGGAAACAGTCACACTAGCCAAACATCTCATAACATCTCATTTTTGTATCTGGCAATTTTGTTCCAGGGGCTGAGCTTGGAAGAGTACCACAGCTTCCTCCCCTCCCTGTCTGACTGTGGTGCTCAGGAGACTGAGTCATCCAGTTTTCATGTGAAGCTCCCCGTCGTTCCAAGGAAAAGGCCATGCTTCCGGCATCCCTTGGCATGTGGGTTTCCATTCATCTGTGGATGTCCAGGCAACATGCCATCCCCACGACAAAATGGCTGCTGCTTAGTTCCTCTACTATTAGTTAATCCCTTAGGATTTTGCTAAATTTCTCCAAGTCCTTTGGACAGTCTGAGTAGAGAGCACTCAGCGTCTGGAGGTTTTGCACTGTGTTCAAGTCAGAAAGGCTGCCTGTCATTTCCCTTGGTTCCTGCAAGTCCTGCACAGGGCAGGACTGAATCGGATGTTTTGCTGCTCCACATTTTCAGGCAGAAGAGGTGTATCTGTTCCCATGACTTGTCAATGGGTTCTGTTAGCAAGAGTAAAAGGTTAGGGAGCACTATATCCTCTCTTGCCTCCTGGTTGGGAGAATACTGGATTAATAAATATCCCAGGCCAGCCAAACCAGGGTCTTCTGATTTGGAGAAGTCAACCAAAGCAGACTGGGTGGTCATCAAGTGCTCCCCTTGCTCTGGGGAGCACATAGCACATCACTTCGTGGTGGGATCTGCTGATGTTCTCCTTGGTGTGGACAAAACTCCCCTGTTTTGCAGAAGGTGGTAAGCAAGCCCTGGACCTCATCCCTTGGCTCCAGGGCATAGTTGCAAAGCTCCTCTGATCAGTGTGGGAGGAAGGCCTCCACCCTCCTTACTGCTGCCCAGTAATGATCCCCAGCTGTAAGCCTCTCCCTTCCATGCCTGGAAACCCAGGCTGGCCTCAAGGGTGGGGTACAGGCTGCTTAACCCATTCCCTGGACAAATGGATGGATGGATGGATGGATGGATGGATGGATGATCCCCAGCTGCTGCTGATGCACTGGGAACCTCTCTCTGCTGGACTGACTGGCTGTCTGGGTTGCCAGAAAGGTGCTGAAAGGCTGGGGGTACAGAGGTGTATGGAGTCATGTGCCAGGGTGAATAATGATGGTTTTGCTTGCTCCCTGCTCGAATATGTGCCAGGGAGCAACATCTTCCCTGGACTGATGGCTGTGCAGGCACAGGAGCATGACTGTGTGCTGCTTGGCAGGAGGATGGGTTCTCCCCAACACCTTCTTCACAGGGCTGTTCCCAGTGGCTCCTGCCAGCACCATGGGGCATGGGTCTGTCTGGCAGACGTGGGCTACTGCAGGGTGCTCTCTTCTTCCACAGCCTGGCATCCCGGCAGCACCTGGGACTTTGGCTCCATTTCTTAAGCAGCTTTTGTCCCTCGGAGAAGGTCGGCAGCAAGGAGCCATCTCTGGCTGGCTCCTCTGTGCAGACGCGGGCGAGTGGCCAGCCGCTGGTGTGATGCCTACGTAGCACCGGACCACGGAGATGGGGCACAGGATTCCTGAGGGGACAGGGCTGAAGCGCCAGAGTGGAGCGGCGCTGGATGGTGAGAGGCTTTCTCTGCTCATACAGCTAATAGACTAATTAGCAAGGAGCTCGAAACTTGGCTGTGTTTGTTGTCAAATGCAGGCCCCTTTCCAAGTGGTGTTAACAGCCTTCCCTTTTCACTCTGCGCACATTGTACAGCCAGGGCTTTTCTGCTGCTGTACAGAGGATTCTTCTTTTAGTAATGGATATAGGCTGAATAGCTGTTGCAGCTATAGGTGACACCAGGGTCAGGAGAGAGGGGTGGCAGGCAGGGGGCAGGTCCTGGGAGGAAGGGGCTGGGAGAGCAGAGGGGATGGAGGGGGCACTGACCCAGCTGTGCGTATCACGCAGCTGGGCTGGGGGCAGCGTGGAGCTGAGGGGACACTGCGGGCTGCCCGGGTGGATCGAGGTACTTAGCCAGCTGAGCTTCCCAGGGAGCTGTGATGGAAGGGAGGGATGTAGGTGAGAGAGGAGTGCATGGGCAAAGGTGTACTTCCAAGCTAAAGGTATTGTGCTCCTTGTATGGCTCCTTGTGCCATTCGCCCACTTCTAATTAAGATGCATTTAAATTGTTCAAACGATTCCTTTGATAAACACTCCCCTTTCACACAAGAGACAAAAAGTTCACAGAGGCGAAAGGCTGCCGGCACTGGCAGGACGCTGGCAGCATGCGGGCGAGGGGCGGGCGAGCTTCCCCTCCACCCTGCTGCCAATGCAAATCTCCCAGCGCAGCTGAGCCGAGACCAGGGGGAACCGGGAGGGTTTCCGCCAGGTTCCCACAAGCACGGGAGCCGAGGCTGTGCCTGCAATCACGTCTGCCCGCAGGCAGCAGCCTTTGTAGGCGCCCCTGCTAATGGTTATTCACTGCCGGCCGGAGCAGGGATGCCCGCCACGCTTCCATCCGGACACCTGGCATTTCAGTTCACTCCGGTGTCCCAAATGATGTGCGTCTGGCTCTCCAAATTCAGCTCCTCCTTAGGAGTGCTGTCCCTTGGTTCTCCCTGGTGTGCCTGAGACAGAAGTGGCTGGGGCCTCCTGGGCTGCCCTGTCCCCCCAGACCAGTGCTTTTCGCAGGGAAGGCAAGGGAGGGAGATGAGGGCTTTGCAGGAGTTTGCCTGCAACCCCAGCTGGAGGCAGGGTTGCACCCCTGGCTGTCCCTCAATGCCCCGCAGTGCCTGAAGCAGGGTACAATTCACACCTTCACCACACACTCAAACACTGCCCCAGCCAAAGCGAGGCGAGCACCTGCCAGCCGCATACAAATATTATCTGGGTGTCACGGCAAATATTAGGCACAGGGCCTGGAGTGTGCCCAGCCTCCCCCTGAGCTCCATGAAGACTGCTTGCCTGCGGCAGGCCTGGCTTTCCCACAGACATTTGCACCGACATGGCACCGCTGCTGCTGTTTCCTTTGGACTGAGGCCAGCTGCTTATGGCAAAGCAGCTGAAGCAGCAGGGGCAGCAGGTAGCACAGAGCTGGGCTGGGGGGAGTGCCCTGCCTATGCCATGGCTTACTTCCCTGGCATGGCGTGGTGTAAGTTGCCCAAAACCTCAGATGTAGGAGGGTGGTTTGGCAGAGTAATGACTTCGTGACAAAAGCCATGACTGAAAGAATCTGACATATCCACACTCATTCATGTGATGTTTGGAGCCAGAAAAGGCTTCTAAAAACATGTCTCCTTCTGCTGCCAGGCATCCAGGAGAAATTAACTCCCTTTAACAGCAGCTAGGGCACCTAATACCAAAACAGATATTTGAGCCCTCTTATACCCTTCCCACTTACCGCCAGGCTTTTGCCTCTGTAAAATCTCTTTGAAGATCAGGCAATGATCACCCAACCCAATTTTAGCCAGCACATGGCTGCCTGGGAGCTGGTGACAGTGTGTGGAGTGTGACTTGCTACCACATCACGCTGGCTGTTCTCATCTTCCCCAGCTGAGCCAGTGACCCATCTGCAACGTGGCCAGAGACACTTCTGAGATGGCTGTGCAGACTGCTGGGGTGCTGAGCACTGGCACCGACAAGCTCAGGATCTCTGTTTGGGCCTCAGGGCCAAAGTTCTCCATGAGCATCAGCTTCTAGCCTGGAAAATAAGTTTGGCAACAGGGTCAGGTTTCCATCTGAGAAGAATGAATGATCTCACCACCAACTAGACTATTTCCAGAGAGGTATTTCCCTCATGGAGTGCTCCAGTGCTAAGCTCCTCTGAAGCAGCGCTGGTGGCACATGGTGGGGCCAGGCTGTTTCCCCATGTGCCAGCTCAGCTTCATCATTTCCTTTGCTTATCCCCCATGTGTTAGGCATTTCAGCGCAGACACCTGGCTGTATTTGCATTTCCAGCTTCTTTCTATATTTGCCTTTCTGGGTCTGGATGTCTCTACCAGTTTTCTGAATTGGTAATCCCCACCCTTTCATCTCCCTTCTAAGATATGTTTTAAATTTGCACATCTGTTAATTTGTTGCTCATTTGGGATCCAGGCTTAGAGGTTGGGCAGCCGTGGAGGCAGTCTCTGTTCCAGATAGGTCTCGGTGTAAACAACCCCTGTAATTCCCTTTGAACAACCTCTTCCCTTCTGGTCCTTTCAGTTCATCCCTTAACTTGTCTTCTCCTTTGTGCCCCTTCCCTTATCTGACCACATCACTTCCTACAGTTTTCATATCTGCTTTCTCCTCATCCCAGCTTCCCACCTGCTACTTCTTGGCCCCTCTTCTTCCTTTTCCTCAGTCACCTGCTTGCTTCTCTTGTGGAAGAGAAGTTGCCACGTCACCCCAGCACTGTGCCCAGTGGTCTGAAATGAAGTCCAGCACGCTTATGTTGGACCTTGCCAGGACTTGGCCAACAGGCCAAGATGCCTTTCCACTAGAAGAACAGAACAGCCCACTCATTTGGAGAGCTCTCTAGAGCTGGTTTGGATCTGGGAGCTTGGACCTTGTTTGCACGTCTGTCCATCTGAGCTGCTCTGCTTGGGCTACCTGGATCAAAGGCTCACTCTTCCTCACTGAGCACTGCAAAGGCAGTTTGCAGGACACAGTGAATGAAGGATGTGATTAGATCTGCCTCATTTGCCTCCGTTGAAGGGAATGTGGTGGCAGCCCATTGCCAATTTAGCTTTTTCCAGTTTTATAGACACATAATTACTCATCTGCTTCAAGAAACCTGGGTTATTATTTGGCTCCCCCTGCTTTGCCATGACTAGAAGTATTAATTATAAATCTGCTGTGTACACGATGTGTTCGGTGGCAGTCAGGCATGCTTCAGGGCAGGGGTGAGGGGCAGAGGCAGAGCCAGGGCCTCGGGGCTGGGCTAGAAATCCATGGTGAGGACACGAAGTTGGAAAGTGCTGCCTTCACGCAGCAGTTGTTACGTGTCAGGCCTGCTTACACACTTAATGTTCTTAAATGCTTTTGCTCTCTGATAGCCAGAGTCTGGATAGTAGCCTTCTACAGTGAGTAACTGAGAAATGAATAAAATGTTTACAAGCACGATTGATGTGCGCTCAGAAGCTGGTGTTCCTGCCTGCCCATGACATTTGCCTCTCCTTGCCCACAGTCTTTTTGTGTTCCCCCTGCAAAGAGCCAGGGCTCTGTGACAATGCCCACTGGGCTGGTCTGCAAGTGACACCCAGCAAGGGAGGTAACCTGCTGCCCAGGAGCATCTCAGTACCCTGAAAAGTCACCAGCCCCCTCCAAGCGCATGTGCTACCGCTTCCCCTTGGGTTTGTCTGCTGCAGGATGAATATCTTCCTCAGAGGATCTCAGCTGCTGAACCCGTCCCCCCCGTCCCCCCCCCCCCCCCCCAAGAAGCAGTTGTTTGGGTTGGATATCCCAAAAGTGTGCAGATGGAGATGTGAATGGCAGAGAACACAGCTGACAGACACTGGCAGCGACTCCTGACCCACAGGAGCTGCTGAAGGCTCTATCCTTGCATAGCTACACTGTTGCCATCTCCCCGGAGAGCAGCAGTGCTACGTGCTCTCCAGGACGTAGGGACGCCTTGGTCGTGGTGTTGGTGTGTTCTTAGTCGTGCGGAGGGTGGGTTTGAGTAATCGAGTCACTACGTGCCTGTTGTCCGGTGTGTGATATTCCAGGGACTTTCCTACCCCAGCGGTGTCACCCACGTGTGTTACTGGCAGCTGCTGACTCATCAGTGCAGCACACCAACAGTCTCCAAAATATCTGGAAACCTCATTCATTCTCATTTTCAAGAGATGAGGAAAAGTAGGAGACTAAGACTTAACTCCCAGTTGGCCTGTGACATAATGCACGGAGGTGCACATGAAGAAACCAGTCTTCTGAAATGCTTCACTGTGTCAGCCCCTTCCCTTCCCTTCCCTTCCCTTCCCTTCCCTTCCCTTCCCTTCCCTTCCCTTCCCTTCCCTTCCCTTCCCTTCCCTTCCCTTCCCTTCCCTTCCCTTCCCTTCCCTTCCCTTCCCTTCCCTTCCCTTCCCTTCCCTTCCCTTCCTATATAGGAAAGATTGTGTGTGAGTGTGGAATATGAATGTTGGGTGATCTGGGGAGACATTTTGGTGTGGGGGGTACAAGTGAGACTTCCTTTTGCTCCTGAATCGGTGGATGGGAAGTGTGAGCAGGGCAGGATGCTCCCAAAGAGGGGTGCAGGAGGTGGCCAGGATGCAGGGGTTGAGCGGAGGGAGGGAGCTCTGGTGCTCCGTGGGAGCTGTGCCAGGCTGGGAACCGCTCTGAAACTGCTGACACAAGCAGAAGGGAGCAGCAGCAGCAGCAGCGTGATCCCCAGCACGGCATCGCACACGGGCCAGCGGGAGGAGGCGTGTGGCCTCGGGACAGCGGAGGTCACACTTTTCCCCTTAGGTCAAAACTGGCAAGCTGGCTGGTGAACAGAACCACACACCTGCCCGCTTGGAGACTTGCGAGCACCGGGATGGCAGCGGCCGGGGATGTCCTTGGGGCTGGGTGGGGACGAGCAGCCTGTCACCCACCAGCTGCCCCGCTGCCCGGCAGTGCTGGGGCGGTGCAGGGAGCCCCCGCACCCCGGCTGGGGGCTGAGGGCAGGGGGCCGAGGGCTGGGGGCTGAGGGCAGGGGGCTGAGGGCTGGGGGCTGAGGGCAGGGGGCTGAGGGCAGGGGGCTGAGGGCTAGGGGCCGAGGGCTGGGGGCTGAGGGCAGGGGGCTGAGGGCTTAGGGCAGGGGGCTGGGGCTGAGGGCTGAGGGATGAGGGCAGGGGGCTGAGGGCTGAGGGCTGAGGGCAGGGAGCTGGGGGCTGGGGGCTGAGTGAGGGCTGAGGGCTGAGGGCTTAGGGCTTAGGGCAGGGGGCTGAGGGCAGGGGGCTGAAGACTGAGGGCTGGGGGCTGAGGGCTGAGGGCAGGGGGCTGAGGGCTGAGGGCTAGGGGCTGAGGGCAGGGGCCTGAGGGCTTAGGGCTGAGGGCTGGGGGCTGAGGGCTGAAGGCAGGGTGCTGAGGGTTGGGGGCTGAGGGCAGGGGCCTGAGGGCAGGGGGCTGAAGACTGAGGGCAGGAGGCTGAGGGCTGAGGGCAGGGGCCTGAGGGCTGAGGGCTGAGGGCTAGGGGCTGAGGGCAGGGCGCTGAGGGTTGGGGGCTGAGGGCAGGGGCCTGAGGGCAGGGGGCTGAGGGCTGAGGGCAGGGGGCTGAGGGCAGGGTGCTGAGGGCAGGGGGCTGGGGGCTGTGGGCAGGGGGTTGAAGACTGAGGGCAGGGCGCTGGCAGGGCCGAGCAGAGCTGCGTGTGGCGGCCCCGCTGGCAGAGCGCACGTTGCTGACCGCACGTACAGGCCCGCGGCCCAGAAGGCCCTGGCAGGGGCCGCGTGTCCCGGGCTCCCAGCCGCCCCTGCCGCGCTCCTTGTCTGCCTGCCAGCCAGTGCCCCATCGGCTTCCTCCCTCCCTCGCTCTGGCTTTCTTTTTTTGCTTCTTTTTTTTTTCCCACTCGCCCCGTTGCATAAGGAGAGGCGGAGGGCGCAGAAGGAGGCGATGCCGGCGGTGAATGGGAGGCAATAGGGGATGGGAGAAGGGCCGGGGGGGCGTCACTGCTTGGTCTGTTTGGGAAGAGATGGGTGCTCATCCCACCACCACAATCCGTTCCAGAGAAGTCACTTCCTTCCCTCCTTCTGCTCTTTGTTTCACGGCACAAAGGAGGAACGGACGGTCTCTGTGCCAGGCAGGGCGCACGTCCCCCATGGGGGGGCAGCGTGCTCCAGGCAGCTGCTGTGCCTACCACTGTGTCTTTGTCCCGGCTCCTGCTGCCCAGAGCAGAAGGGTTCTGCTGCCAGGTGGGGCTGGGACCCCTGGGCCTCTGCCAACATGGGCTAAGTCATTGCTTCCCCTCCTTCCCTGTGTCACATCAGAGTCTTGCTGTGACACATAGGGCTGGGTGGCCTGGCCCAGATTTTGGGGTAGGTGGCTGACCCGTCAGGACATTGTACAAAACACAGTGGTGGCTGCTGAGGAGGAGCTCTGTGACAGAAACATGGTCAGGTGAAGGGGCCTGTATGCTGGGCCTATATGTTGTCAACTCAAATGATGGATGGAGGATTAAAAGGGATACACCAGGACCCTTCTGGACATTAGTAGCGTGCAGGGGTTGCTTGCATTCCTGTTTGTTAGTGTTCCCTGTGATGTTGAGGATGATGTCACTCTCCCCAGCGCTTCTTCAAGTCCCTGTCTCTTTTCCACCTTGCACCAAGTTCTTTTCCTCCAGCTTTTCCAGCCTGAGTTCTTTGCACTGATATCAGGGAAATCTACTCCTGTATTGTGGTGACCCCAGAAAGGCAAAGGTGCTATGGCAGACTTTTGGTCATAGTACTGTGCAAAGCCCTCTGATGCATTTTCCTCCATCTCTCTTTTGTAGGTGACCCAGGGCAGAAGGCAACCAAGAGGACTCTGACTCAAGGTCTGAGGGGGATCTATGAGTTTTACTTTCATTAACCTGTGAATTCTGCTTACAGCAACAGCACATTGATACACCTTCTTTCTTTCATTCATTTTTGCCTTCCATTTGTTTCCTTTCCAGAAACTCTGTCCTCTTGAGTCCTCTGACTGGGAACAGTGAACTCATCCCTCATCCAGGCAGGCTCAGGTTCTCATGGTCCCTGCCCTAGACTTCCCAATCACCCTACTGTTCATAGTGAGTCTCCCCCTGTTACTAAGAGAAAAGGTCAAGGGTATGATTTTTTTTCTTTGCACCCTCTCATGGTGAATGTGTCTTTCTGACTGTACCCCATGGCATCACCTTCACTCACCACAGGAATGTCTGCTCACATCCAACATGCCCACAGATGTCAGGGGGTGACTTGCCTCAGTGAGACCTCATGCCAGCAATACATGTTGTGCCAGCAGCCTCAGTGCACCAGTGGGACTCACTCCATGAGCATGTGCTCCCTGTGAAGCTTGCCCTGGCCACGCTTACAGTGCTGGCCCCCACAGCCAGCCACATGCTGCTGTCACCTCCCCTGGTGTGTGCCTGAAGGAGCTGCTTAGTGACCTTGCCCATTTTATTCCTGACTTGCTTAGAAATCAGAATGCCTGTTTTCCCAGACATATTGCCTTGTGCTGGCATAGCAGTCTTACACACACTCCAGCACTTGTGGGTGCTGTTGGATATAGTTCTGTGTCCTCAGCGTGGAGGTGCAGCTCCCTTCCCTCACCCATGTTTCTCCCTTGGCCTTTGTCCCTTGATTCTTTACCCTGAGGATGTTTCCCCTGAGCTCTCTGCTGTTGGTCTGGCAGCAATTTCAGTCCCCTCTGACTCTCTTGCCCATGGAGATGGTGACCAGTGAGGCCACAGGGCTGACTGGGTGGTGGCTGTCACAGGTCACAATGGGGTCCACCTCATTTTCACCTAAGCCTGAGCCAGTCTCTTATTTCAGAGAAGTCTGTCCATTAACTCTCAGGCCTAGAGAGTACAATTATTTGTGCTTGTATAGCTTGAAGCTTTCTAACCAGCCCAAGTAAGTGGTTTTCACCTTTTCATCCAGTCACTTCCTGTAAGAAAAGACACATCCTCTCTCTTTGAATACAGATCTCACAAATGAGTACAAACCTCGCACATGCCAGCACTGGCTTTCTTCTGTCCTCATTCCTGGAGGAGAATCTCCTGACCTGCACCTACCTTTGGCTCTCCAAAATCATATTTGAATGAAGAAAATCTTCCTTCAGCAGAAGGTTTGTGCTTTGCTAACAAAAGGAAATCCCTGAACTTGTTGATGTTCTTGGGAAACTTCTCCAAGCCCTTTTCTCTGGTACTGCAGGGGCAGTGTGGACAGTGCTGATTTCTTTATGTGAGCCCAGCGTGTCTCAAGCCATGCTTGAGGCTGCGGGTCGGTAATGAGGCCAGTCATTTGTTTGGGCTCCTGTGGATAATTCTGTCAGGGCCAAGCACTCTGCCAGTGAGCTTCTTTTAAGGACTGATTTTCTTTTACACAGTCAAGACTCAGACAGCCTATTATTAACCTCAGAGCCTGATGGCTTGCTTTGCATTCCCATTCCAGTCTGTGCTTTCACCGATTCCAACACCCAGCTACTGCACTTCCACACACCCCTGTTGCCTCCCTGCCCTTGCTTTGTGTCCTGCCTCACCAGATCACCTTTGCCAATGTTGCACCTCAGTGAAACTTGTCATGTCCTTCACCCAGCCATAGAGAGGAGGCCCTGTGAGGACAGTGTTGAGTTTTCAGTCATCCTGTCCCAATTACTTGTCCCAGAAATCCTGTGGAGTAGGGAAACATGGCCTTGCTCTTCTAGATGGGCTAAGAGACATGGCAGCAGCATGTGGAAAGCCAATAGCAGAGAAGAAAACTTGAATGAAAAGCTCCAAGGTGCCAGGCTTAGGTCAGGACAAATTCCACCAATCCTGAAGGGCAACAGTAGGAGCAAGAGTGTATTTTGCCCACACCCAAGCAGTGGTGTCACCAGTGACAGCAGGAAAGGACGAGGGGCCTTGTTAACAGGGACTCAAAAGGGGGTTGTGCCAGAGCTCAGACCTCCTGCTTGAACAGTCCCTGGATGTGTGAGGAAGCAAACAGCAGTGACCATAGCGGGGCAAACCTCAGAGACCACGGGAGGTCTGAGGGTGCCAGGCAAGAGAAGGGCAAGCCTTTGCCAGCGTATCTCCGTGGAGAGGTGAAGCAGGCATCCAAAAATAGCCCACCCTGCTGCCAAGAGCAGTGAGCCTTTGATAAACAGTTTAAAAATAACCTCAGTGGGAAAGACGTTGCAGCTCCCTCCATCAGAACTGAATTTGTGCCCTATTTGAGTTTCCATGCCCCTGCCAGCTTGCCGTGGAGCATTGTGGCTCATGTGATGCCTGCTGCCTGCAGATACTGGCCCTGGCTGGGATGTGGGCAACCATGAGGGAGTGGGAAGATGCTTGGCTATATTTTGGTGCTGCAGCAAGGGTTTGTCCTGGCTGGAAGCAGGAGTGGGGAAGCAGTCTGATGGGGACATGCCTGGTCAGAGCTAGAAGTTGCTTTTTGTGTTGCTGCTTCCCATCCTCCTGTTGGCACGAGGGGATGGCTTGTGTGGGTGTCAGGTGCAGAGGGGAAAGTGCAGGGTGCTCTGCCACAGGAAACTGGAGCCAGATGAGCCAAGGGCCTGTGTGTCTTGGAGAACCCTTCCTAGGGAAGGGGGGTTTCAAGAACCCTACTTTGTGTGCCCTTACTCAGCACTGGGATGTGGAATAGGGACAGAGAGGAGCCCTCCCTGCCACCTCTCCACATTTCCAAGATAGCAGTGCAGGCCGTAGCCAGGAGATCACATTGGGATGCAGCCCCATTCCCACCTGGCTGCCCTGGGATAGCAGCACCTCTCTCTAGGGAAACTGGGATTTTGTGGGCTGAACCCCCTGGTGTGCTGGTTCTGCAATGGGGGACCTCAAAGCTCTGGTCACCTGCAGAGGCAGCCCTGGCACACGGCCGAGCAGCAGGGCTCTCTGCCCTGACATGTGCTCTTGGACACCGTGGCTGCAGTGCTGTGTGAGGGGACAGTGCTTACATCCCCCTTATCCCGAGGCCACCACACAGCCCCTCCTCTGGGTTTGGAACACAGACCCTGCCCTGCCCCCCTGCCCCGGCTCCCTGGCAAGGCGCCCTCCAGAGCAGGGCCTGGAAGGAAAAAGATACGCGCTGACAGGAAAATCTCCTACTTGGAAAGGTTATTGTATTGCTCCGGTGGGTGCGGGAGAGTGTGATGGAGGTGGGGCAAGGCAGGGGCCGACAATCCTTCTCCAAACGTTGTCACTCTTGCGCAGTGATCCTTGGAGAGCCCTTGCCGTTCCGCTGCCAGCAGGCAGGAGCCAATTAAGGGCAATTAGGGTGGAAGCGGAGAAGGCGCCCCTTTAGCTGCCGCCAGAGCGGCCACTGGGAGCGCTGGCACGGCTCCACGCTGCAAGGTTATTAGAGTTCTCCCCCATATTGTCCTTGGAAGAGATGCTTCGCAGCGTCTGCTTGGAGCAGTGAGATGAAAGGGAGACACCCTTTGATGTGTCTGCCCGTTCACACAGTGCCTCTCTGGGGAACCAACCCGAGCTCTTCTGCAGCACCTTCCGCCGCTGTTAATCACCCAGGCGGGTTACCCTGGTGCCTGAGGTCTCCCAGGCAGGGCATGGTCCCCCAGGGCACACATGTGGCCTCTGCCCCAGGCAGTGAATCCTTTTCCACTAAACAAAATGCAGCGGGCAAGAGCAGAGAGCAGCAATGAGGACAGAGGAGCTGGGGCAGAGGCCCACCTCCATGAGGAGAGGAAGAGAGGCACAGCTGACAATAAGTGGTCTGACTGCTGCCATACTGGCCATGGCTTGGTCCCAGGGCTCCTCCTGGGTGCCTGCATGCTCCACAGCTGGATACTGGTAACCTCAAAGCTTCTCTCTTATTGGCATGTACTGCCATAGCATACCAAACCATATGGAGTGACAGTGGCTGAGCTTCTAATAGCCTTGCTGCCTACTGTGTCCCAATATTTGCAAAATCCCCTTCCTTGGCTGTGCCTTCCTCCCCTGCAGCTCAGGCAGCTGAGGAACAGCAGAGGTAGAAGATGGGGCAGCTCTGTGATGTGTCATGAAGACATCTACTAGGCTTGCAGGAGAGATGGTCCTTCCAGTCCCTGCTCTGCAGGCCTGAGTACTCAGTGCATCTGAGTCCTGCCAACACAGAGATCCCACCACAGCACAGAGTTTTCTAATGTTGCCCACAGCACCTTTATTCCTTTCCCCCTCTCCATTCTGCTTCTTGGGCAGTCCCTCTTCCTCCCTAGAGGCCACACCTCCCCATCCTTATTTTCTCACACTTTACTCCTCCCAGTGTCACTGTGTCCATCCTGTGTTGCTCCCTGCATTATTTTCACTGCCAGAGGACTGCAGCGGGGGTGAAGCTGGAAGAAGAAATAGCTGCAGCTTTTATCACTGGGCATGGGCTGTGGTGGGATGGGAAGAAGGTTCATGGCAACTCACCATTTTCATAGAATCTGTATTTTTCCTGTGCCCAGGACCTGCTGTTGGATGGACTTCAACTTTGTCTTGATGTGGAGGAGAGCAGGAATGCTGTCAATGCCAGACATCAGTCTTTCTCTTGCAGACTCCAGGCATTATTGGTTTGGGCCCAGTTCCCCAAAGCTTTTTGCAAAACCAAGTGGCTCTACTGAGGTGACCCTTTGGGCAGGTGCCTTGCTCTGCCAGCCTCCCTCTTTGGCTCCTTGCACCTCGCAGCCAGCCCAGCCTGCTGTGCAAAGCTGCTGTCTGCAGCGCTGTGCACAGAGCCCCGTGTGAGCAACAGGCTCTGAGCATGCTGCCTCACAGCCTCCAGAGCAGAGGTGGCCCCAGGGCACTTCCCATGGATTTTCCACCCACAGGTGCCACCACCCTTCCGGAAGGAAGCAGTCAGCCTTGTTTTGAGCAGCTGCCTTGCAAATGCATCCTCTCTAGCATGCAGCTGCCTGACACAGGACAACAACCTGTGACCTCAAGGAGTGAAACGCAGCACTGAAAACTGAAAGTGCTGCACACAGACAGGGCAAGTGATGCTCTCCACCAGCTCCTGTGACAACCACCTTTCTGCTTTTCAGTCTTTGTCAGGACAGGAATGATTTATAGTTTCTTTTCCTGCCTGGTGCTGCCTTTGCATTTGCTGCAGAGCAGAAATTCAAGGAGATGGATGCAGACCTTGATCTGCTTTGTGGAAATACTTCTGGTGTTTTCAGGTTAGGTAAAGGTCTTTCATTAACAAGTCTTACCTGCTGACCCCAAAGCATGTGAGATCCTCTCAGATTTTTTGCCAGCATTCCTCATACTTTTGTGTTCCTCAAACAGGAAACAACGCTCTTGGAAAAGCTTCTAGCAGCTCCAGAAGGTCCCTGGAAACTTGGTGAGCTAGTTGCAAGGCAGAGCTCAGAAGTGCTCCTTCCACATGTGCTAACTCTTGGAAGCCAAGGAGGGATTCCTAGGGCCGGGAAGAGAGAGTGTATGCCACCAAGTGGCAGCAGATTCCCAAGTGTGGAGCTCAGGAGAGCTTCAGGCAGGACCAGCTCATTGCTTGGGCTGGAGGACAGCCAGGCCCTCACAGGCAGAACTTCAGCGAGGAGTTGTGACCTTCTGTGCATGGACAGGGAGGTGCTGTACGGGCACCCTGTCCCACCCTGAAAGGCACCAGCTACCCCCCCCATGAAGGTAAGATTTATTCTGCAATTGAGCAGCCCTGGAATTTGCCATGGAAGACAATATTCATCTGAGAATTGTGTTCCAGCACCAAAGACCCATAATTCACAGTGACAGCCTGCAGAGCTGAAAATAAACAAAGAACAAAGTCAGATCAAGTAGCTTTGGACAGAAACCACCCTGCCTCAAGGCAGAAGACAACTTCTAAGCAAGAGAGACAACTTCTGAGGAAGAAGCTCTTTTGGAAGCACAATATCCCACTGATGCAAAGTTTCTTGCCTTTCTCTCAGAAGCAACCAAAAACTGGTCTGCCAGAAAACTTTGGGCGAGATGGAGGCTTAATTAATCCAAGCTGTTCTTATCTTCTACATTTTCACTGGAAAAAAACCCAAAAAACAACCATTTCTCATCTTTCTGGCAATGAAGAGATCCCTAAATATCTGAAATTAATATAAAAAGCCACTGCATTGTTTGTAGTCTGAATTATGCTGCAAAGGGGACTCTGAGCTGTCACTCATATCAACAGGCTCTTAACTTTAAACTCAGCAATGGCCACTCAAGCCTTAGCTTCCCTCACTATTGCATGCTGCCTGAAGTTGTGTTTATCCCCTAGGCTCTGTACTGCCCTCCTAGACAGCAAAATGCCTATTTCTGCCTCCTCAACAGCTCTTCCAGGGTGTTGCACAGTAACTGCTATACTGTAGTCTATAAATACAGCCCTGTCAGCTTAAAGCACATTTGCATATAGAGAGGAGTAGCATGGGGACAACTACTCAGTTGGGTTACTTGGATATTTCATGCTCTTAAGTGCTACATTACAATTTGAAGGTGGGAATGAAGCTATTGACAAGTCTGAGGTCTTTTGCCCTAGAGATCCAGGTAGTCCAAAGGACCCTGTTCCCAAAAAACTTGGAGTAAACTTGTCCTGAGCATCTGGATCCATGTAAGCTTCTGGTATATCAAGGTTTAGCTGACTTTGGTTGCTGTGCCCTGATCACCCCAGGTGTCTTCCGAATTCTCATATTCTTTGCTTTTCAGAGGAAATGTGTCTAAGAGGCTAGACCATGCTGGCAGATCTCCAAGGCCACGTGCTGATGTTCCCTGGTGGAGACTCCAACCTGTTGTTGCTGTCTGGGAAAACCAGATCTGTGTGTCCTTGAGAAGAGCATATAGAAGATCAGAGTGTGGACTGGGGAAAAAATGGACCAGATCTACCCCTTCTGCTTCCCTCTGTGCTTGTGCAGCGTAGAGCAAAGCATCAACTCAGGAGGCAGGGTAAGCCTGTGGAAACCAGATACAGCACAAAGGAGGAGGAAGAGGAGGAGGAGAAGGAGGAGGACGAAGGAAAGATATGGGGTCTTCAGTATCAGGATGGAAATGGAGGACCCCAACTTTCAAAGGTTGTCCTGTTGGGCTCACGCTCCAGCTCAGACTGGCTGGAGAAACAGGTCTTCACATACAGCAACTGACACTCAAAATAAATAAAAAAAACCATTTAAAAATATTGTCCTGCCTGGCTGCTCCAGATGAGTTTTGTAGTGAATCTGGAGGTGCCTTTTCCTGGAGTCTGTGCTCCCATTATGCAGCCCATGAGCTGCATGGGATCAGGGCTTGGCACCATGGGTCAGTCACCAGAGACAGTCACCTTAATCAGCTTAAACCACAGCTTGACTCAGGCCTCAAACTGTGCCACCCATCCCAAGGGAAGGTCTCTGAAACAGAGTGACCGCCCTGAAAATTCCTCCTGTGGTCACTTTTGTGAAGTCCTGCTCCGCTTGGAGAGGGATGGGGAAAGAAGTTGGTGGCATTCTGTCTCTAAAAAGCAGAATGTTTCAGCTGTGATTCATTTTGTCTGGGGATTTGGCCTGTTTTGCTAATTTGTGGGAAGCCAATTCAGCAGAATTGGTAACCAGTTGTTTGCTGATGCTGCCTTTGGAATGGAAGGTTGTCACCTTCCACCTGGCAGATCTGGGGGACACTCTTACCAACAGAGATTGGGGCACAGAGTCATCTCCTTCATAATGTCCTTGCAGATGTGCAGAGATGAGCCTCTTGTGTCTGTGGGGCTAGTCTGGCCGATTTTCTCTTTCTTTCTTTGAAGGAGCAATAAACACCTTTTGGACCCCCCCACGGAAGACAGAGTTGTAGCACATTGTCCTCAACTTGCCTTCTGCTCCCATTGCCTGTTGTCTTTGCTCCTCTGTGGCATGTGTGAGGATGGATATGTCTGTCCCAAGAAATTGTCTGCAGTAATTTTGCAGTCCCTTTGACATCTGACAGACCACTTGAGGCCCAAAGACCACAGGCTGAGAAACACTGTATGGGGGATGTCTACTGAGTTGCCTCCCAGAACTCAGGTTCTTTGAAATACATAAAAAGAAGCAGTTTCTGTCCTGGAAAAAGACATTGCCTTGGGCAGAGAAGCATGGGGGAGGCAAGGACAGAGACACCCCAACCACCCAGCTGGACTGTCCTCCAGCCCAGGGACCTGGCTGTCCCAGAGTGACTGTGTGGGCAGCCCAGGTGAAGATTTAGGGGGTCCCACTTGCAGCTGTGCTGTGACATGAGATGGGGATGCTGGCAAAGGGCAGGCAGGTAAGGAGATGCAGTGTGCCTGTCTGTGGTGGGAGGGAGCAGAGGGGGAGGAGGCAGCTCTTGCCAGCCCCACCACACTCCAGCAATCAAAGCCCAGCCTCTGTAATTAATACTATTTAGCCCAGGTTAGTAGCAGAGGAAAATGTCTCTTGTCAGCCTGGCTTTGCCCACTGGCCCTGATTTAGCAACATGAAAGCATTTTTTCTGATTAACTGTTCACTGAAGGAGATAAAAGAGATGACCATGAAATGTTTTCTTTAATGTGATGAATGTAAAGGGACTGGTAGAGCTGGAAAGGGTGAGAGGAGGGAAGAGAGAATGCTCAGACAGCAGATGGGGCTGGGGTGGGAAAAGGGTGTAGGGCAGAGCTGGGGGGCTGGGATGAAGGGGGCTGTGAGGCAGGGGCAGAACTGGGGGGTGTGCAGGATGAGGCTGGCAGGAGCCCCAGGATGGGAATGAGTGGATAACCAGCATGGAGGCAGTAGTAACTGAAACATTTCTGAAAAGAGAATTATGGTAGCAACTGTAATTGTTACAGATGTATATATAGATAGATATGTATATATGCATGAGGTTTTTTAAGGCTTTTATGAAGTTGCACTCTGAATGCCAAATTTCACTGCTCATCTCTACTACTAAGCTAAAAAAAATGTTGGTAGCTAGGAAACAAAGCGAAGTAGTAAAGCTCAGTTTCTAACATGATGTGGTTAGGATATTTTGGGGAACAGTGATGCTGCTCCTACTTTGTAAAACCATAGCAGGGGGTTGAAAAGCTATATTTAAAAGCTAAACACAGTTTCCTACCATTCCTTAAAAGAGGTTTCACTGTCATGTAGTCCAAACTGGCCTTCGATGGCTTTCAGTGTGCTTTTTAACTATGCATTGTTGACAGCTTACATTTTAATCCTTCCTCAAGATGGACAATGAAGTTGGTCTGACCCACTTAAGATTAGTTTCTGGTTTCTGTGTGTTGGGTGGGAATAGGGTGGGTACTTGCCAGAATGAAATATTTACAAATTTGGAAGAGAGAGGGAGAAAATCCAAAGAGCATCCTCAGTACAAATTAGTGTTTGCAGTTGTTTGCAGAAAAAATATTTTGCCCTGATGTTTTTATGTATTTCAAGATAGAAAGGGAAAGTGTGTAAAATAAGATGATTTCAATTGAGAGGTTCTTACTGAAAGGTAATTGTGCACAAGGTAGAGGATGAAAGTCCTTATAGGTAAGTACCCAGTCACAAAAACTTGTGTCTTGTACAAGCTGATGGTGCTAAAGGGGATGTAACTTTACAGGCAAGCCAGCAATTGTTATCTTCCCAGGGTGTGCAGTGAGGAGCTCAGACATGCACAAAGGCATCGCCCACGTTCGACATTAGGCTGCCTGGTCCATAAGCAGATCGGATGTCCTCACACCAAGCTCTCCTTTTGAGTCAGCTCAGCTCCTCTCCCAGAGGTCAGAGGAGACACAAGAAAGGTCCCTGAGCAGGCAATGGAAACATTGAAAGGGATGTGAGGCTTGAATGCAGATAAGAGGAGTGAAAACTAATTGATCTGAAAAAGCACTGTCGTTGTGGGGTATAAAATAATGACTGGGAAGTCCCTTTTATTTACTGAGAGGTAATAATAGCAGAGGGCAGCTGATAACACTGAAAGGGTGGCATTTTAGGACTCTTTAATCTAGGAGAGAGAGGCATAACAAGCAACAGGGGTTGCAGCTTCAAGCCTGGCAGATGTAAATAAGAAATGAGGCATGTTGCACGGGGGGTGCTGGAACGCATTGAAACAGAGTACGTGTGGAGGTTGTGTGGGGCTCACCACCTCTTAATGGCTTGGTGTCCAGACAGGCTGATTTTCTGGGAGATAAAAACAGGTTACTGAGCTCAGTTGCAGTGATGGCTGAAATTCAGTGGCCAAGCATTAGCCAGGCTAAGAATTCCTGCCTTTTCTTCATTCAGGCAGAGACTTGACTGAAAAATACTGTGCTCACCCAAGCACCTCACCCACAGGGACTGTCCCAGGGTGGTGGTGAGTACAGTCACCTTCTTAAGGGGCTGTGGGGTTTGCATGGCCCAGAAAAGCATGCATCCCTTTATTTCCTGGGGGAAAGCAGGGTTAGTCTGTGTGGAAGCAGCCACAGGCAATGGCTTTGAGTGGAGGCCTGAGGCCAGGAGGAGTCATTGCTGTGTCTGCAGGAGCTGCTCACTGCCCCACACACTGACCTGGGACAGCCACTCTGGTGTCCCCAGGAGCTGCCCACTGCCACACACACTGACCTGGGACAGCCACTCTGGTGTCTGCAGGAGCTGCCCACTGCCACACACAGTGACCTGGGAGAGCCACTCTGGTGTCCCCAGGAGCTGCTCACTGCCACACACTCATGGACCTGGGACAGCCACTCTGGTGTCCCCAGGAGCTGCTCACTGCCACACACACTGACCTGGGACAGCCACTCTGGTGTCCCCAGGAGCTGCTCACTGCCACACACACTGACCTGGGACAGCCACTCTGGTGTCCCCAGGAGCTGCTCACTGCCCCACACACTGACCTGGGACAGCCACTCTGGTGTCCCCAGGAGCTGCCCACTGCCACACACACACTGACCTGGGACAGCCACTCTGGTGTCTGCAGGAGCTGCCCACTGCCACACACAGTGACCTGGGACAGCCACTCTGGTGTCTGCAGGAGCTGCTCACTGCCACACACACTGACCTGGGACAGCCACTCTGGTGTCCCCAGGAGCTGCCCACTGCCCCACACACTGACCTGGGACAGCCACTCTGGTGTCCCCAGGAGCTGCTCACTGCCCCACACAGTGACCTGGGACAGCCACTCTGGTGTCCCCAGGAGCTGCCCACTGCCACACACACTCATGGACCTGGGACAGCCACTCTGGTGTCCCCAGGAGCTGCCCACTGCCACACACATGGACCTGGGACAGCCACTCTGGTGTCCCCAGGAGCTGCCCACTGCCCTACATATGGACCTGGGACAGCCACTCTGGTGTCCCCAGGAGCTGCCCACTGCCACACACACTGACCTGGGACAGCCACTCTGGTGTCCCCAGGAGCTGCCCACTGCCACACACACTGACCTGGGACAGCCGCTCTGGTGTCCCCAGGAGCTGCTCACTGCCCCACACACTGACCTGGGACAGCCACTTGGAGCTGTCCTGGGTGACCCCTCCTGTCCCTGACAACCTGCCTTTATGGGAAGACAAAACACTTGAGCCTCTGCACCCCATATGTGCTTCCACCAGCTTGTGCCAGGTCTGCCCAGAGCCACCATCCCCACTTCCTGGGAAGCCTTTCTGTGATGGGTCTCTAGACATTTCAGGACAATCCTCTGCATCCTTTCTTTCCCCCACTCAGAAATGTTTCCAAGGCTCTTCCATAGCATTAGGGCATGTTTCAGTCAGACCTTTCAGGATCTTCTTGTGTTGTGTGCCCTTAGGGCAGAGCCCTCCATGTGCTCCCCCGTCTAACCACACCTCCTGTTCCCTAAATCTCAATTTCTGTGAAATATCCTAAGCCCCCTGTAGGCTCAGCTGATGTGCTGTGACCCATCCTGCTAGTCTGCAAACATCTGCCCAGGCTGCCAGCACATCCCAAGCTTTTGGGGTAAGGGAAGTCCATGCCAAAAGCAATGCCTTGCCTCTAGCATGTAGTGTGGGTCAATTAGTGCACAGGAGGTAAAAAAAAACCACCTGCCAGTGATGACTAAGTAATAATGTTTTCCCAGAAAGTGGCAAATCTCTCAGCCTGCAGTCCATCGTTGTAAATAATTTTTGTTTTAGAAGAAAAAAACCCCAAATTGGTGGAAGTCTCCTGGCAGCAGGTGCTGGCTCCATGTGAAACCCAGCCTCACAGCCCATGGTTCACAGTTGTCTGTTTATTCTATCTGCTATTTATAGCTGGTCAAACCTTTCCATCCTGCCTCGTGTTTCCTACTTGCTCTATCTTAATAATTAATGTATTTACTGTTAGCATTTTAATAAAACAAACAAAAAAGCTGAATTAAAAATATTGCCTGTGGCCAGGGTGCTGCTGGCTTGAGGTGTTTGGGAGGACACAGGGCAGCTGGGGAAGCCTGTGCTGTAATGGGTGTTGGAGAAATGCTGAGATGGGAAAAGAGGTGGTGTATATCCAAAGCATGGGTCAGAGCTCAAGTATGATGGGACTGGGTCTGTTTTCCTGGTGTGAACTGCAGTATTTTCACTGGCTTTGTCTGAACCATCCCTCATTTTGTGCCAGCTGTGGCTGTTGTCCCTGGTCCCACTGGGGCAGCCCCTGTTCCGGCTGTGCCAAGTGGGCCCCTGGCTGGAAGACATGTCAGAGGTGGGAAATCAATCATTGTGTCAATCCCAGGGGAAGCTGTTTGACAAAGGGACTGGCTGGCTGTGGCTATGGAGAAGTTTGTCTGGGACACAGGTGCTGCAGGTGACTGCAGGCTGGTGGCTGTGGCTGCTTGGTGAATGTAGATGGTGACTCCACAGCTGCAACCACTCTGGAAACCTGTGACAGAGGAGCATCCTAAAATCTTTGGGATAGGTGACACCAGCCCACCTGGAATAAATGAATTGAACCAACAAACCATCCATGTGCCAGTGAGCCTCACTTAATCATCCACTCTTCTGCAGATGACTGCAGCCACCTCACTGTGTCAGCTTCACATTTTTCTCCTTTAGGCTTGTATTTCCTTACTTAAGTGCAAGTTTAAGCACTGCTTTACAGCCTCAAGCTGGCACCAACCACGTGCCTCTCATTTAAATTAATTTTACCTGCCAACACAGCACAAGATTCTGTAAAGTATGGCTGTAACTGAGCTCCTGCTTTGTGAGTTAATGTTTTGGTCTGTGTCACAAACTCCACAGGCCTCATTGGCCTTAAAATCCCCAAAATTATCAACCATGCTGATACTGCCTTTTTTGAAAGGAGCACTTTCTTTCCTTTCATATTGGTCATTTAAGCAGTAAGCTCTAAACCTGACACTTGCTTCTCATTGAGTAGTTCATGATAAACACTTCTGGATTTTGAACAAGTGGGATTTGCACACCTCTGTGTGTAGTCCACCTGGCTGTTGCATGAGTGGATATGTTCTCGTTTAGAGAAGATGATATTGCAATTTACTGCTCAGCAGAAGACAGGTCTACAGCCTAAAATATCTCTGATCCCCTCAGACATCTCTGTTCCCCCTAGGAATCTCCATGTGTGGAGAGTGGGGAGAGCCTTGCTGTGAAACTATGAAAGTGGTGCATGCCTCTGCTCCCAGAAGAAATCCTAGGCAGCTAAGTGCATCAGGTATAAAATGCAGGTAGAGAAAGCCCAGTGAATTTTCCTTTTTTAAGTAGTTGTCTACCCAGAGTACAAATTCTGAACTCTCTAAAAAGGCCAGTTGTGATCACAAATGTTTATATAAGTAAGTCCAGGGTGTGTTTTGTTAACCTTAGGAGGTCTGCACTAAATTAATTTGTTACGTATTTTTACACTGGCTAATTTTCAGGCTTCTTTTTTTTTCTTTTTTTTTTTTTCTTTTTTTTTTTTTTTTTTTTACAGGGCTGCTAATAGGATGGGACTGAACTGTTAGCAGCCTCAGGCACTGTCCAATGATTCACCAAAGCATTTCACTTGTACTGCAGCTGATATTTGTGTGACATTCAGCATGCCAGACTGGAACATTCAATATTTGGGACTCGGATTCCTCCCAGACAGAAAGGCGCTTAGGAGAGGCTTCAGCCTATCTCTGGGCTCCTTCCTTTGACAAAAATCTGATTAAGTTAATTATGTTTTGCGAGAAAAAAAAGAAAAAGAATAGAAAAAACAACATATGAGATGTTGGTGAAAAGAAATAGAAAAAGCTTTCTGAGCAAAAGGCTTGAAACAATGGATTCCTGCCATCCTAGCTGTTTCACCTTTCCTACTGGCTCAGCTGTGATTTACATTTCTATTGATGAAACAGTGATCCTGATGTGAAACAGCTCTGCAAATAACCAGAGCAAAATCCATGCATCCCTTCTCGATATTCCAGCTCAATATTTTAGTGGAATGAAAAACTCAAGAAAAAGATTTTTTAAAAATTGATATTTTCTTTGGAAACTGGGCAATGGGACTATTTCTTCAGAATTGCCTTGGCAGATATGGTAGAGAACGGGCTGGATGCTCCAGAAGGGCAGGCTCTTTCTGTGGAACACCACCCCACATTCCAGCTTTCTCACCTAAGCATTTTTTTTTTAAAGCCAAATACCTTTTCCAACAAGATTTACAGGGGTCTTAAAGAATCTTATCAAAAATCAGATTGGATAAAGGTCTAGTGGTCCTTCCTCCAGCTGGTACAGAGGGGAGTTAACAGCACAATGATGCGAGGATGTTTAACAGTTCATGCAATTGCACAAATGCTTCTTTTATTCCTAGAAATGAGAATCAAAAAGGGTTTTATGAGTTTGACAGATTGCCCCATTCTACACTGTCAGTTGCTCGTTTCACTTGAAACAGTACACAGCTGCAACATGTTTGATGTGCCTGTGAACCCAAATCAAAGCAGTGAACATCTTCCTGAATATTTCTGTAACAAAACCTGTTCAACAGACTAAATTATCTACAGAAGGAGTCCTACAGGAAGCACCTGCACTTTGGTATTTAGTCCAGCGTTGTGTTACCTAATGCTGCTGACCTGTTCTGTGATCTTGAAAAAAAAAAAGCTTTTTTATTTGTTTCCTCTCAGATCCCATCACTCTTTTGTCTCCTTATATGCTGAGTGCTTCATAGTGGGATCTGTCTCATCCCCTTTGTTTGTGCAAGGCTCTGTGTGGCTCAGCCAAAGCCCATAGAGAGTGGTGTGGTGTGAATAGTGCTTGTCACCTGGGCAGAACAGTGCAGAGGTCTGTCTGATCTGCCCCCTTGTCTGTTGTGGCACAGGACCATTTTATGGTGTTGTGAAAGTTGCTGATGTGAATGAAGAGATCAGACCTCACCTTTGGGATGCTGCTGCAGTTCCTGGTTGCTGACACCATAATGCAGAAATGGAGATGAATTTCCTGCTGATGCCTGGACTAGATGCAATATAAAGCAGCTTGAAGGAAGATTTGTTCAATTCCAGCCTCAAAGCAGCAGGAGGTATTTTTGTTGGAAGAGGAGCACCAGCATGGTCCCCTGTAAAGGTGCAGGTACTGCTCTGAGGCATAAGCTCCAGTAAGTGAAGTTAAATCTATGGGAGCAGCAGAGTTAAGGAAGCCTGGCTTCTAGTGGCTGCATTGCAGTGCTGGACCCCCTGTGCTTCCCAGACTTACTCTTACAATACCCTCCAGTCCACTTCAAACCCTCTACCAGGCTGTGTAGCAAAGCTGGACATGGTGCCTGGACACCAGACTCACCAGGGACCCTTTGATGCCTGTCAGGGGTGCCAGCCCCATGAGTGTGCCTGCAGCACACCAGCAAGGGCTTTCCAACCACAAGGACTGCTCTGAAGGGACAATGTCTTGGGCTGACACAATGTGCACTGAAGGCAAGCAGCTCATCAGAAGAGAGAGGAGGGAGTTTCCTACCAAGATGTTCAGAGCTGTAAACGGAAGAAGAGCATATGAAAAAGGAAGAGGGTTTTCTGTAGCTTGGATCAGTCTGAGCTGAAAAGACTCTAGTTTGTACAACACTTCAGTCATGGAGTATTTAGGCTTTTTATGTAACCAAGCTACCTGGCTTTGGGCTGTTCTTTGCATGGGGCTTCTTACAGCTGCTGGACCAAAGACTTGGTGGCATGTAGTATTTCTTTGAAAAGTTTAATGGGGATAAAAGCCATATGAAGGTAATGAGATAAAAATCTCATGACATCTGTTTGCACTTTTAAAAACTGCATGAAAACTGAAAGCATGCAAATAAGCTCAGCACTTGATGAGTGGTGAGCAGTCTTCTCTCTGCTTGTGTGTCAGCCTGGAGCTGCTAATGACTAGACAGGCTGTAAGTGCAGCTGAGAGAAAGCCACAAGAAAACAGCACTTGAATAACAGAGCAAAATGCCAGCTTTCAGTATTGCTGGAGTCCCCAGACAGGTGGGGTATGACAATCTTGAGCAGTTCTGAGAACTGCTGATTCCAGCAAGCTGGCTCAACGCAAAGCCCATAGTGACTCTGGAGCAGACAACCTTTTGCCTTTCTTTCAAATCACTCTGACACTATCTAACCCTCTTGCTGCACCCTGAAGGTCCAGGTGTTATTCCAGACTGTCACCATGACAGCCTAGGTCATCCCCAGACTTGTAGCTGGTGGGATCAGGCAATCAAATGCAGGATGCTCCAGGTTTCTCTACAGGTGCTGCAGACATTTAAGCATGGGAGGGCATGGGCAGGTGTAGGAGCCAAAGCCTGAAACTGTGCTTGCAGCACCACAGAATAAAAGACAGGGGACCACTGGAAATACACACGTGGAATGAATCCCTCTTTCTGTCCTGTGTCAAACAGTGGCCAGCACCAGGTTTCCTAGAAAAGATGTCAGGGCTTGGAGGGCTCAAGTGTGGGGGTAAGAATATCTCTGCTCTTCATCCTCTGTCATGGGTATACCTGCCAGCTAAGCAGCTCAGTCAAAGAGCAGACAAAGACAAGTCCTAGAGCAGGGTAACTCCTTCTGACACGTGGTCATTATTTGCAGTGTTTCTGAGCCTTGCTGGCTGCCTTCAAAATTACAGAAGTTGGCCTGATGGTACAGGGATAACTGAAGTCAGACATTCCCCCCCTCCCTGAGAGGGAAACTCCCTAGGCCAACTCTCAGAAGGCAGCAACAAGAATGAGAAGAAAAATTGCATAACTTACTGTTATTTGCAATGGCCCTGTGCCTTCTAGCTACCCAGACCCCTTCTGAGTGCTGCTGAGTTTATGGCTGGTGTTAAAATATGTGTATTCCACTGGAATTCCCCATTCTTTAACTCTTCTTTCCTCCATTACTTTTGTGCTTATAAGGGAAGAAGGCAGATGTTCCACCTGTCCCTTTGAAGATCACTGGCACACTCATATTGATGACTCCCTTTCTCCTTCCTGAGGCAATGTTCATCCTGGAATGCTCAGGGTTTCTTGCCATTATCACTGTGTTATCTCCCCTGGGGGTGGGTGATCAGACCTGTAGCTCACAGCATCTGATACAAAGGTGCTGGGACCTCAGCAGTGGTCCCACCGTGACTGCAAGTGCCAGCCTCCTCCCTGGGCATTGCTACATATAACCTAGAGCCCCATAAAGTCCATGAGTCAGAGAAGGGCTCCTGGGGACCTTTACTTGTTTTCATCACTCTGACTTTCTCTTGAAAAGGGATCCCTCTTCACTGAACCACTTCCCCAAGCTTTGTCTTTTCTTATCCACAAGGAATTTGCATCACTTTTATCTCATTATACATCTTCCTTACCTCATTACACATCCTTCTGGTGTTATTGTACATCTTCCTTTCCAGATCATTAAAGCAATCAGCACGTGGCAGTGAAGAAGGGCTGCTGACCAGTGAGGGGGCCTTGCCAGGGAGGAATGTGGAATGAAGGATTAGTTTTATCAGGTTTGGGTGCAAGCATGTCAAGCTCTGGGATGAGGGAAATTCAGGAGTACTGTATAACACCAGGGATCTCAAGATGCTAAAAATACAGACTGGCCAACAAATGCAACAGTGCAGATTTGTAGAAGAGCCTGGATGATGAGTGGACAGAAATCCCAACAACCCCAGAGAGTTCCACTTGATAGATCTCCCAGCCTCTGCCTTTGACTTCAGGGCTTTACTAAGGGATTTTGAAAAACACACAATATCCCATTAATTCTTGCTGTAAACCTCTTCTTGAGTTAGCTGACTCTTCTCCTTAGGTCAGTCTAGCAAAGAAAAGCTCCTGCTGACTTGAGCACCCAAGATAGCAGCTCTTGGGTTCTGTGTCAGGAACCTAAGAGAGGTTCTGTTAGAGCACAGTGCTAAGAAAATGCATGATAAAATGAGGAGACAGTCATCACATGGATAGAGAGCTGATGGAGCCTCACTCCAAGATCTCTGTTACTGTCAGCTGCATGGAAGCACTTCCTTTGAAGTAGGTGCGAGCAGTTTTCTGAGTAAGAACTCAGAAGCAAAATTGGGCAAGGCTTAGTGGTACAAATGTGACTGCAGTCAGAAAATACTCTCTTTTCCTTGAGATACAAACTCACTAACCTCTGTGGGATTGGGTGGGAGGGGACAACACTGGAAATGAGAGCAAGAATTGCACAACACACTATGATAGAAACCAGGATTGACTCCCAGCCAGTGTAAATTTAAAGTAAGTGCTATACTGGATCAGATCAGAAGTCCACCTAGTTCATTCTCCTAGCTTTGACAGCAACTGAAGTATAAAATCTGGGCACTGAGAGAGGGATCTTTTCCTTTCTGCACTCTTCTGGCACCTGACAGCTTGCACTTCAGACCCATCCAGAGATGGAGGTTTGGCTAGACCACTGTATTTGACCATGAGAGGCTTCTTATCTTCTGTTGTGCTGTTTGAGCCACTGGAATGGTTGTTTTCCACAATGTCTTGCAGCAATGAGTTCCATGGGGTGGTTATGTCCCATGTGAAAGGGGATAACTGAGTGAGTAGAAGGCCAAATGAATGTTTGCTGCCTGAACCATTAACCCCCCCAAGCCCTTTCTCAACATACACACAGAATTAAAAAACTATGAACCTTTCAATCACTGCTTATGAAGAAATCCCGCAGCTGTACCACACAGAAAAAAAAGGGGAAGTCCAAGCTGGAAATGGGTTGTTGGTCATTCCACAGGAGTAACATCTTCATGGGATTTTTGCTAACTAAATGTAACTGTGATGCTGCAAAAATGTTGTGCAAATAAGCTTGCTGTGATACATGTGTTGCAAGTTATTACCAAGCCATAAAGGAGCTGGGAAAGAAGAAACTGAAACACAAAAGGCTCTGTGACGCCAGAACACCTTCTGGTGAGTATCAGTTTGCAAACCGCAATGTAAGTTTATGCCCACAATTTAATTGACCTCCTGAAAGCAAAGGTAAACAGGAATAGAAGGGCAGGCGTCTGCGGTTCTCTCTTTCCTCCAGAGAAATTTGTTCTCCATCAAGCTCTGCCCTATTTCCCTGGCATTTTCTCAGCCCCTGAGCAATAGAAAACAGTACCTAAGAAACAACTCTTAACTTAGGTGTGGAGGGAAGGGGGCCTGTGAGACATGTCAGCAGTTCTGAGGACAGACACACAGCTCCCAAATCTGACAAGGAAACCTGAGACCCACCACAAAAACCACACAGCCCAAAACAAAAAGATGGCTTCAGAAAGCAGTGTGCTCTGAAAGACTGTGTTGCCACAGTGGGTAGTGTGTCAACCAAACTGGTCATGTCTGAGAAAAAAAAAACCCATTTTATCTCTCTTCCCAAAAGTTGCAATCAAATGTCAAAACCTTTGGTTTGGCAGAATTAACTAATTTCTTTTCTTTAAATACAGCCTTGCAGTAGAAGAGCGTCAAAACAAACCGAGGCAGCACGAGGTGCATCCACTGCCCCAGCAAGGAAAATTGCTGTGCTTGAGGGCTTGAGAGCAAGTGGGTTGCTTACAACTCGTGGTAGGACCCCTGGGACTGAGGATGAGTAGTTTTCTCCTCATTACAGAGGCTGGTGGTGTGAAATGCTGCTCTTCTAGGGAGAAGTATCCTCTGGGAGCCATTTCCCACTGCCTCTTTGGCACACGCTGATTGTCTGCTGTGTAAGCTATGACATATATTGGTATCACAATTATACACCCCCTGCTCCTTCAGCTTGTTTAGTCTGTTAGCACCTGGGTGTGTAGAGTTGGAGCAATGGCATTTCATGTGGGAAGAAAGGCAAGTGCTAGGATTAAGCTGCCCTCCAGCAGTAGATACTAAATAAAGAAAAGCAGTCACCGAGAAGGCTGTCTCAGCCCCAGTGCCTGTTCCAGCTCTGCCTCTCCTGTACACAGACCCTACTTCTGCACATTTGTGTCCAAGGAACCAGTCTATGGAAAGGGGAGTAGGGTTGCTCACGTGTACTAAGGGCTGGCTGGAGAGCTGCAGATCTTCTTGCTGCCTCCTTCCTGGGGCAGGAACTCCATGAAGGCCACTGGAAATTACCCTCTACCTCTGAGGCTCTTGCAGGCAGGGATGCTGTTCATCCTGCTGCTGCCAGGCTCTCAGACCTCAGAAACCTCTCTGCAATTGTCTCTAGGCTGCAGCATGAGGGGAAAAGGGCAAGTGGAGGAGGGGAACTTGGGGATGCATGATTCCCATGGGAGCAGAGGCACTTTGTGACCCTGAATAGGCTATGCCATGGGGGATGTGTTTCAAGCTCAGTCAAACCAAAAGGCAGACACAGTGTGTAGAGTGCCACCATCAGCTTCCTAAATTAAAACTGTCAGCAGGCTTGGGCCACCCAGTATAACAAGGGAGATGTGCTCAATACCAGTACCTCCCTGCCATTTTGAACTCACTGTGTGCTGCAACATCAAGGCCACCACACAGCCTGGCTTTGGTACAGGACAACAGAGCCCAGCTCCCCAGGAGCTGCAGTCCCAAACCTCACATCTGCTTTGGGAGAGGAAGTGAGCCTTGGCCACACTCCCTCACAGGGAAATTAGGCAGGAAGAAGAAATACAGCAAGCCTGAAGAGAGGGAGGAGTGGGGCTGCTGTGAGCCAGGGCTTCACCAGAGCCCATTTTCCCTCCTGGAATAAGGAGGCAGGTGGGGAAGGGATGTGCTCTATCCCCTGGGCCTGCAGTTTCCCATTTGGCATTCCCAGACAGCATTAAGGATGGCAGAATGGGCTGTGCCTGCTTACCAGTGGGGTCACATCAGTCTCTGGCACAGCAGAGCCAGTAGCAGGTGTGAGGGAAGCCAGATGGTTGTAGAGGTGTCAGTCTGGCTGTGCTCTGTTTGTACACGTATCACATTCACTTTTACATACATCTCCACCCACACAGAACTGAACTGGAACCAAGATAATTTGGAATAACAAAGTGGGATTTCTCTATGACAAATCCAATCCTGAGATTCATCCTGTGGATGATCCTTGTATAAACCTCCCACCCTTTCAATTACCCTTGCCCCATCCCGCTGCAGCCTTGTAACTCCTCTGCTTGCCAGCCTCAGTGGAGCATCCTATTCCCCCCCACAGGAGCACTGGACCAGTTTGGTACTCCCAGGAGGCTGAGCCTGCAGCAGGTGCTACTCAGAGGCTGGTGAAATAAGAGCCCAGGGGGAGCCTGGGAGGAGCTGCCAGCTGCAGCCTCACTCCATTAGCATGAGATGTGCCAAGAGTTTCAGAGCTGATCAGCGCCAGAGGGCAACTTCCTGATGCAATTAAGATAGAGGTAAATTCAGACACATCTTGCCATTCTTCTGGGCTACGTGTTGCTAATTAAAAGTCAGCCTGTATGTTTAGGATCAAGGACAGCAACAGGTACTTGGGTGGCAGAGAGCAGTGTCCTTGAGACATTGGTGGCTGGACCTACAGACCATGGCTGTGGCTACCAGTGAGTGAGAGGTTTCCCTTGGACTCCTCTAGCTTATGCTGCACACCTGGTGCCATTTAAAACCTTATTAAATTTAGAGAGGCAGGGCTGTCCCACAGGTCAGGAGCTGTAATGGAGCTCAGGAGTTTTCAGTTTTGCACTTCAATCAGCTGGATTCAAAGCACGTTGTTGGGAAAGCCATCTGACTTGTGGCTCCATTCACATCATGCAGGCCAGGGAGTGCTGAGCCTCCAGTGGGACCCTGCCTGAGCCATAAATCTTTGAGTTGGGGACTGACTGCAGTTTAAAGTACAGAGCACAGCAAATCTCCAGTGTCTCTTCCCCATAAGGCAGCTGTGATACAAATGGTCAGTCTTTAGTGGATTTTTTTTCCCGTCAGTGAATTAAATTTAACTGGGCATCATTTTCTCTGCAGCAGATGAGCATTTCTGTAGGAAGTTTTGTGATCCCAGAAAGTGAATAGAGTTCATGCTCTGACAGTAATTAAATGATAAATCCATTTTTGGGTTGAGGAGACAACATGTGTTCTAGGGTGGTCCATCAAATACAGAAACAGCACCATGCAAATGAAAAGACAGCTCAAACAAAGGATTTCACAATGAGACTCTTACAGCTAAGGCATTTGGGATGATTGGATCTGGATCTAGTTCCCAGTCACAGCTTTGCAGCATGAGCTGAGGCTCTCAGCTTCCTCTTCTCTATGAAGGGAGCAGTATTCTATCTGTTTTATATGGGAAGGCTGCACACAAATGTGGAGCTATCAAACAGGCTGGATGAGCCTCCAGCAGAAGGAGCCAGAGCTGACTTTGTGGTGGTTGCCTGCATGAGCTCAAGAGACTAAAATCACTTCTCCAAATCCTGTGAAATCTCAAGAAAGCAGAAAGCCCAAAGGCAAATAAATAATCTGTTTGAAAACGTTCCATGAGTTAATCAAGCGTTCTGCTCTGAAGAGTGAATATTTGGTGTATATTTATTTGTATTTCCCTCCTACCCTCCTCTTTTATAATTTAAAGAAATTCAGAAAAATGCTGAAGGTGTGTTTCAACACCAGCTCCCTCAGGTTTGTGATCAAGTAACTTTTTCCCTCCTTCAGCTGTGACAGGAAGCTGATTGCTGAGAATTGCTAAAAGAGCGGATTAGCGCCTGCTGAACATTGCCAGTTCCTAGGGCTGATCAAAAGCCAGGCAGTGCCCCTGACAGCTCCCCCCAGCCCTCTCTGGTGGCCACCCAGATGTTTTCCCATTCCAGCCCTCAGATTTACAATCTGTCATGGCTCACAGCTGTGAGCTGGACTCAAGGAGGGCTGGTGCTCTGTGGTTGGAAAGACTAGACCCTGTTTCTGTGGGCTGCACCTTGCTTTCCAAAAAATGCGAGTGTTCAGAGGAGCAAACAAACCCTTGCAGTAAAGATTCCAAGTGGATGGGTCCCAAAGCAGTGGATCTGCCCTAAGCATGCAAACAGCAAGGGCACCAAGTGTCTCTTAGATGTTTCAGAGAGTACTCACTATCGTTTGGAAGGTCAGCAGGGCCAGTTGTTTTGCAGCTGCTCTAAACATATGAGCTTCTTCTCTACCACCAGTGAGGATTTGCTACATCACCCTTTGGCCATTGGGAGGAACAATCCTTCATCAGCTCACTCCTCAGCCCTGGAACCATTTTCTAGAGTCCTCTTTTAATGCTGGTTCTTCAACACTAAAAGATCAGACTACTGCCTGTTAATGGCTGCCAGTTTACAGGGCTGATCTGAGACCTGCTCCACTGATTTCATGGCATGTTCATGGCTCTTAAAATGCCAGAAAATGGGTGCAAAGACTGTCCCATATATACATTTTTTAATGCTTCCCAGCTGGTCATATTCAAGCATGGCGTATCAGCTACCCCAAGGAATCCCTAGAAAACCAGGAGACCCCTAAACACCACGTTCAGGTGGCTTTTTGTCCTAGGTTACAATGTAAAATTGTGCCCAGGGTATGTATTCTATCCCCATGAGCCGTTGGAGCCAAGGTGGGGCAGTGTTTTCCTTATCTTCTGTTAAGGAGCCCAACAATGCCTTGCCACATGACTCATAGATAACTTCCTCAGGGAGTTATCTCTGTTTAATGGGCCATCAAGGACCCACTGCATGACTCATAGAATGAGATCATCCCATTGTGAGATTCTCCACCCAGGGGGAGGAGCCAAGCATTCCCACCTGGATATAATCCAGGGTTTGAGACATCACAAGCAGCTTTTTTATCCACTGGACTCCCAGAGGAGACAAGAGCTACCAGACGGAATCACTGCTTTGACAAGAACATCTCATCTGGATTCCTGGAGGAAGACTGGACCCTTCTCATCATCACTGGACCCTTCTCTCTCAGGATCATCTCTACTCCAACAGAACCACATCTGCCACTCCAGGAGGATTTCCGGACTGTTTCAAACACCCTGACCAACAGGGTGTCAGGTTGTATCATTCCATTTATTTCACTTTTTTTTTTTTTTTTCCTCTCTTCTATTAAATTGTATCTCTGACTGGGAGTCTCACTGGTTTTGCTTTCAAACCAGTACACTTTTCAAAGGACAGCTGGTGTATTCTTGCCCTTGTTGCCCAAGTCTCTCTCAGTTTAGCTCCTGAAGGCTGAGAGATGTTTTGCCAGGCTCAGCCTGGGACAGCAGCATGGGGGGGTGCAATACAGCCCTGCTTCAGCATCATGCCAAGCTCTAGAGTCACTGCCTGGGGAAAGGATGATCCTCTGCAGTTATTCTCTTCCCCTCCACCAAAACACTGGGAGATGCTTTAGCTCTTTCTGTGCTTTTATCCCTCACACCAAGAAAATGAGCCACTAATGAGAACCATTTGACTTGTGAGCTCTCACTGCTCTTTGATATCAAGGTTCCTAAAATTACTCCACTAGCTCAGAGACACAGAAAGTGCTGGTTGTATAGCTTCTCCTCCTGAGATCCAAAAGCTTTGGTCTTTACAGCCAGTGCAGATTTCTGCTTTCCGTCTGGTCCATCCACAGAGGTTATTGACCAGTTCTGTATGGAGATGCTCCTGGGACTCTCTGGAACAGTTTCACACACTAGCAGTCTTTGCCAACTCCTAAATTCATCAAGTTTTCCTCCCACTACCTGGAGCTCCAGAGTATCTCTCCAAAGCATCTCTCATTTCTGATCATTCTCTCCTGAGCGGAGATCCCTAAAATTCCTTAAATTAAGATGTCAGTTCAGAAATTGCAACAAACCATCTACCTTCTCTGTGTTTGTGGTGTCAGTGGTTCCTAAGGTGGGTGAATGCTGGGGCCACTTGTTCTGAGCTGAACAATTTTGTGATGTGATGGGACGATTTGGACACTACAGTGCCGAAACAGGAACTGTGCATGAAGTCAGATGTTTGCAGTAAGAACATGAGAACAGGGCGTGTTGCATACACCATGGATAGCTCCAGGTCCAAGGAGCTGGGAAAGCGTGGAGGAGCTTGGAGCCCTGCCTAATGGGGACGAGGGAGGCTTTGTGAGCAGCATCAAACACTGTTCTCAAAGAAGGGGCTGCATAAACACACTTCTTGGCACTTGGTCAGTGAACAAAGAAATTTCTTTTTCTTCCCAAGAATGTGTTCAGGGTGGGATCTTGGAGCCTGATCTTTGAATAATCTGGTGGGGAAGGCCATGCTGAATTCCTTCTCTGCTCTGCAGGGCCAAAGGCTGGGCAGGGTCCCCTCTGTGCAGGGCTGCAGTGCCTGAGGATGATCTTCCAGTTCTTCTGTGGGGAGCCAACACAAAGACGTGGCAACATTTAGGGTAAAGATCCTTTGCTCCTGTCATTCCCAGGAGTTACTGGGAAGAGCATCAGGCCTGACAGATGCTCTGTCAGGGGGCTGAGACCACTTTTCACAATCTTACCAAAGGTCTTCAGAGAAGGACACAGGCTCAAATTACTCCTTCAATGTGCCTGGAAATACTGCACATACTCTTTGGGCAGCAGGTAGACCATTTTGACTCTGGATACAGACAAAATGAGAACTTCTAAGATCTTGTGCTGCCCTAGCAAAGCCCTACTTTCCAAGAGTTTAGAGCATCCTCTTTTCCGGTAGCCTTCCTGCAGCCAAAACATTTGGTACCATTGACAACCAGGGTTTTTACTTAATGAGTAACAACTGTCTTACCTCCTCCCACAGGCCCTGTGAGGATTATTGAGTTAACTGCTTTGGAAATGTACAACAAGTGACTAATAATAATAGGAGTGGCACAAATATTTCACAATAAGCAGCCTGTCAGATTCAGTCTTTTCAGTCTTTTCCTCTAACAGCGCTCACTATGAAGTTGTGTTCTTCTTGCATTCTTGCATTTGTTTGTTGATTTAATCAATGAAAACATCTGGTCATCTCTTTTCCTGTGATTTGACAGCAAATATTTGAAATTCAGTGTGTGTTAGAGGGGGTGGCTCCTCACATGTAGAGGGTGTTGCTGATCCCTGAGTAGTTGAGCAAGTGTGTTCTCTGAGAGGCAAATTACTGCAAAAATATTTCCCTTTCACCTGTTTTGTGCAGGGGACTGAAATGTGATGGCTAGAAGTATCTTGAGCAGTAAAATACAGTTTCTCATGGAAACGAAACAGTATCATACTCCCAAAAGTCATCCAAAAGGATTTGAACCCAACTACTATGAGCACCAAACAACAAACCTTGACTTCTGCCCAGTTACCTGTGCTCTCCGAGGGACTGGCCAGTGCTGCAAGTACAGTCCTTCCCAGGTCTTTGTTTTCACCTCTTGCTTGACTTGAATTGTTCCTAGTGCATGGTGCTATACGAGGGCTGACTTTTATGAGATAACCCTGAGCATTCTGCTAGTAACAATAGCTGCAGGTCCAAGGAAGCTGGGATCAGCACTGCATAGCTCTGTGCAGCTGGAGCAATACCTTGCCTGCCTTCCCTCCTGTGAAGCCATATGTTTCTGTGGTGATGCTGGGATGTCATTATTTTTTGAACAGCAATGCACTCAAAGTCATAAGGAGAGGATTAGGATGACTTTGTGGCCAGATCAGGCAGAGCAACTGCTGTCTTCAATTTCACCAGCTGAGAACAGAGCACATTCATGGGTACGTGGTCATTGCTTTCTTTGGAAAAGCCCTTCCCATCCTTGCTTGTCCTCCCATGCCAAAGCTACCTGTGCCCTGGCAAGAGGCCCTGTCCCAGAGCAAAGGCCAGCAGGTGACACCCCTTCTCTTGTTGACCTGGCAGGAGAGCAGCAGACGGAGCCCTGCCAGTAGCAAGGAGGAGGCAGGGAGTCGGTACTGGTACCAATTAGCAGCCTGAGCGGGGTTATTACAGGACAAGCTCTGTTTAACTTAACTGCTAACAGGCTGGCTCTGTCATTTGGAAGAAATCACAGGCAAACACACTTAATGGGGGCCCAGAGGAGTGGGGGCAGGGAGCACCGTGGCTTCCCATCCTCTTATGAGCAGTGTATTTTGTAAAATACAAATGTAATTGTCGTTTGAAACACATGTACAGCTGGATGGGGAAGGGGGCGGGAGGTTCACTGATCAGCTCAAATCTATAGAGCGATGTGCATCCTGAAGAGCGTGGCTTTGCACATCTGTTTCACAGGTTCTTTTTGTCACCAGAGGATAATAGGAAGGCTTTCCTGCACTCCTGCCTGGCTCAGAGGGCTCAAACCAGCCAGACCTCTACTCAGGGGAAAGTCTCTGTACTTTTCCCTCTCCTGCAAGCCTGGCACTGCCATGGGCTGTGCCCAGCAGGTCCTGCTCCTCTGGCGACCCCTCTGGTCTTGCTTCTGAGCCCCCAGTGCAGTGCTGGCAGCTTGAAGCAGCCAAGCCTGACTCCTGCTCTGATCTGAGCCATGGCATAGTCTGATGGGACTTGCAATTGTCATGCAGAGGCTGCATGAGCAGAAAACGGGTTGAAAAGCCTACATGCAGCTGGAGCTACTGTCTGAGGATTTTTCACCAACTGAGATGAATTCTCTCCCAAATGAAAGGGGGAAAGAGCAGGCAGAGCACTATATTTTCCTTAAGCACAGGACTCTGGCTCATTCAAAACACAGTCTGCGGTGGTCCATGGAGATTCCTGCAGAGCTCAGGTGGCTCTGGTGGGATCCTTGAGCCTGCACATCTTTTCTGAATTGGAAACACTGACAGTGTCTGGTTTTATGAGGAAAGGAATACCACTGGTATGTTAAATGGATGGTTGGGTGAGGTTCTGGAAAACTGATGTCTGTTAATTCAGTAGGATTGCTCACTGTGTCAGGGTTATACTGGCTTAGATCAAGGAACTTTTTAAGGATGAATAACAGCCTCTGCTTTCCTGAATTCTGTGTTTTGACCTCTGGGAAGCTGGGCATGAAGGTAGAAAGCAAGTTACATAGTGTAGTGTGTAACTTGCAGACATTACCTATGAGTCCTAAATCACAGCAAAATTTTGCCAGTCCCTCCTGCCCAAACTGGAGCAGCTTTTCAATCCATGGCATCGCATGACAGCATCAGGTGTGGAGAAAAAAAAAGTGAGAGGTGGGTGAGCAAGAAAGCCCTTTTGTGATGGGAGGCAGCAGGGGCAACCTGCCACTAGGCAGTCAAACACTGTAAGCAGCAAATTTTGCCTGCTACACTTTGAACTTGGATCCATGAGGGATCAGGGCTCCTGGCTTCTCCTAATTTGAGCATTTAACAGGAGCAAGGCACACGCTGCTTCCCACAGAGGGCAAGATGCCACCTGTAAACTGCATGCTCATGGTAACTCAGTATGGGAACTACAGTGCAGAATGGGTCCCTTCAAAGATTGCTAACTCCCTCCTTATGCTGCTGGGTTTCTATTTCTAAGCAGACACTTGACATGAGTATTTTTTGTTCAGCTTCAGACAGGTATTTCCTGTGGAAGATGCCACAAGAGACAAGGGTTAATTTAGTAAAGATTAGGATTT
Source organism: Phylloscopus trochilus trochilus (assembly GCA_016584745.2). NCBI lineage: Eukaryota > Metazoa > Chordata > Aves > Passeriformes > Phylloscopidae > Phylloscopus > Phylloscopus trochilus. The sequence continues at coordinate 22,925,496 of WQNJ02000039.1, forward strand.
TGCAATTGAATAACATTATAGCAATGGAGAGAAAAGGGATTTGGCAGAGCTGGAAGAAGAGCATAGCAGGGACTGTGGGGCAGGAGCAAGTAGGGTAGAGCTGTGGGGCCAGGACTAGGCTAGTGGGGAGGAGGCAAGGCAGGTCCAAAGGCAATAGTAAAGCTGTGCAGTTGTTGATGGTGCCGGTATTGCAAAACCGTGGCTCACAGTGCTACACATCTCCAGAAGCAAAGCACTGGTTTTGTTAACAGAGCACACATGGCCTTCTCCTGAGCAGCATCCCTTTGCATGGTGTGGCCTTTTAAAATGTGCCAAACAGATTGAGTACAAGCAGCACACACATAATAAATGTGACACAACAATAAAAAAGAGCAACAATACCGCACTCCCAAAAAATGCTGGAAATGCCACAGAATTCATTGAAGATGCCCCAACTCCCCCTTAACCTCTATGCCAGGAACTATTGTTTCTAATGTTAATAATGCCTGGTAATAAACAGTGGCATAACTCCAGGTCCCTGTAGGTCAGGGATAATGGGATCAGACTGAAGCAATGTAATCAGTAGCAGAGCTCAGCTTGGATTGTCAGGCTCTCTCTTTTTGACAGCACGTACCACTTCTAGAAAAAAAGAAGCCACCAAAGATAGGCACGTAGCAGGTAGGTGCTTCCTTCTGCAGCCATTCCTTGAGCACCCTGGAAGAAATGAGGTAGCAAAAGACCCTGAGGAGTTTCACAGGCTTTGGCCCTGCAGCAGGGGTAGCACTGCCTCATAGAGGTTGGGTCAGTAAAGTTTACTTGGCTAAACAAACACTGGCAGACCATGCTGAGGTGGAGGGGGAGAGCTTGTCCCTGCCAATCTGTGTGAATAATGGCCATGAGGGAAAGCACATGGAGACACTGGACAGGAAGGCACTTCTTTTTTCCATCCCTCTGTGATGTGCTGAAGCCCCACACCCCTCTCAGATCCATCTCCCCTGTTTGGGTGTGGGAGCCTGGAAGAACTGCTGGCTGAAATGGGATGGAACCAGATACCTCACTCAGCACCAATACCATCTTTTAAACAAGCAACTGATCTAACACTCTGATATCGATGTGATACAGAGTGGCCCTCTGTGCCAACAGCTCGTGCTTCTCTCCATGGCAAAACTGGTCCTTGCACCAGGGCTTCCTTGCTCTGTGTGTGCCTCTGCACATCCCTCTGGGAGTGGGCTGGGAGGGGGAGGAAGGAGTTAAAGAAGCCAATGCGGCCCTAACGACCCATCTGCCACCTCATCTCGTGTGACACGAAATCGTGCAATGGCGGGGGTTGGGAGGGCAGGGAGCAGCTCCCTTTCTCTCCTGTTAGCTGAACCTCTGATTATCATTTCTGTGCAGCCGAGGAGGTGGCAAGCCATTGTGTGTCAGCTGGGAGAACTGCTGAAAGGAGGCTTCTCCCTGTCTTAAAGGAGAAAGCCCTTCCTAAACCCTCCCTTCACAAAGAAGGAATTGCCCTCCTCCCAAGGAGCCTAGCCAACAGGAAAGCGCCCTCAAAAAGCTCCAACCATCGGAGCTCCAGCCCTGGGGGCACTGGGCTGATGTCTTTGACAGGGATGCCCCCCAGCAGGGAGCAGGGAGCCAGGGTTCCCAGCCTTCCCGGAGAGGCTGGTGACCAGCAGGGCCAATTAGCACCAACCTCAGCGTCAGGTTTTGTGTGATAGAGGCACTTGGCCATGAGGAACTGGTCGAAGCTCCTCACCTCATTTCACACAGCCAACAGCAATCAGATGGCAATAACCATGGGTCACTAGAAGGTGACCTCGAGGTGAAAGGCTCCATATCCCATTACTGGCTTACTTAGCTATCAGCCTAGCATGTCTTTCTAGTGCTTTGAATCAGAGAATGGTATTCAAGCTCTTTGAGAAAGTTCCTGCTGGATGGTGTTTAGCATTGTGCATTTCCCAGCAGACATGCAGGAATGGTAATTAATATCCTCCATGACTACTATGTGCTGGGACCTTGCCATTAGCATTGTGTGACTAGGCAGGAATGTATTGATTTCTTGTCTGAGCTGCTGTGCATGCTTACAGCAGACACCAGCTCTGAATTTTGTCCTGCTTTATTATATATGTGTGTGTGTGCTTATCTCATGTTAGCCATTAAACTTCCCGTTAGTATCTGCTGGTATTCTACAGCGTGCAGAGAGGCCCTGAATGGTAAGTAGCATCCCTGCTCTGATCTCTGTCAGATCTAAACAGATTGCATCTCACAGCACCAACAATTTAGTCAGCTCATTTATCCCACTCAGGGATCATTTAATTCTTTCTGGCCATTTGTGTCATCTTCTTTTTCCATCATAATCTGTTTAGCTGGGGGAGGGCTGGATGAAAACGGCTAAGAGCCCTTGTTTCTGAAGCAATTCCCATCACAGGATACATTTCCCCAAGTGGTGTGATATGCTGGCAGTTCCTTTGCCCTAGTTGCCTGCTCCCTCCTCACTGTGTGTCTGTACCTCTGCCTGAATTACAGTTTTGTCCTGATCAGGAAATTAGGGTTCTCTTCACTCATCTGCCTTCCTCGGCAGCTGAGTCACACTGAGAAGCACAACCTCTCAATGGCACTAGCAATAACTCTGGTGCAACCACCATGGTTTACCAGCCATGAAGCAGATAGGCCTGTAGGGAGAACCAATTTTTTTTTTTCTTTTGATACAGTGACATGTTTTGAAAAAAACTGGGAAAACTTACAGGCAGAAAAGCCTCCTTTTCAATTTCAAATGACAAACAGCAAACTCCTGGAAAGGACTGGCTGAGGACAAATGTTTTGAATTTGGTTTGGGTTTGGTAATCAACTGGGCAGTTTGAAAAAAAAATAGGTGGTTAGCACCTGTAAAAAGTTGAGGGATGAGAAGTAGTGAGAAATAAGAAATACTGTATAACAAAATAGTGCATTTACTGAGTTGATGAGCTTTGCCATCCACAAGTACTGTGGATTCTAGTGCCCAGCTTCTCCTTTGAAGGTATTTTATGAATCTACCTGAGGATCGAGTCAGTGGCTAAAAGGCAATTTCTGTGGAGAAAGCCAGTTAGGTGCCTATGTACTTCTACCAGTTGCCATCAATAATCTACCTGGAGTGCTTAGCAGCACCCACAGTTCCCAGGAGGAAGTTTGTTGCAGTGAGGAAACATACTATATGCTGGAAATGGGCTGGGAAATGGGGTGTACACATCAATGCACACATGTGTGTTCACCTGCATCCATGTCCAAACCCCAAATGGTAGCTGCTTCCCATATGCAAGAAACCTTTCAAGCATCTAGCATTCTCCACTTTTTGTGACTCTTCCACAGTTGCTCCTGGAAATAAGTGCTCTGGAGACACTGAGGAGAGGGTAGCAATATTTTTTTTACTGCAGCATGGCAACCTAAGGTAAATGTGGTACTAAGGGTTTCCAAAACCGAGGCACATTGGGATGTAGTACATCATAACTCTCTGGGGTGATCTGGCTCCTTTTTGAAGAGTAAGAAGAATAAGAAAGGGGAGTAGATTTAGGCAACAGTAAAGAGCAACCCTGGAGGGATTTTCTACATGGCCACTTATGGAGCTCTTAGCCTTTGTCTTTTACCTCTCCTTTTTGTCTATCAGGAAGTGTGCCTCCAAAATAATCCTGAGAGTGAGGTGGCTCTGAGACCAGGTGTCCCATGTGTTAAACATTTCTTTCCTGTGAAGAGGAGCCTCTAAATCCTAAAACACTACAATGTCACAGGAGTTCACCAGGAAAGGATTCAGGCCACTGGTCCCTTCATTTGAAGAGACATGTGAATGGGCAGCAGGACTCACACAGTTCTTGTGTGCAGGATGTGCTGTCAATCCAGACTCCATCATTCCCTTCTCTGGCTTGCTCAGATGGTTTCAGAGTGTGCAATGAGAACTGTCAGAGCAGTCTCTTAAGTTTCTGCTTTATTGGGAGTCACCTGAGCTTTTTTAATAAGGGTCTCCTAGTGATTCAAGGCTGAGACATCATGAACTGGCAGAGAATATTTTTGAAGTTGTTGCAGGGTACTGTGTAGGGTACTGTGACAAAGGGAAGCACAGCTTGCTCCCTCAATTACAGATTCATGACTCATATAATAATCTAGGTTACAAGGCACTTCTAGAGGTCATCTGCTCCAAGCCTTTGCTCAAAGCATGGCAAATCTTTATGTTAGATCCACCTTCAGAGCTAGATCTAGTTGCTCAGGGCTTTGTCCAGTTGAAGATCTCCAGGGCTGGACATTACACAATCTCTGGACAACATGTTCCAGTGTTCGACCACCCTCATTGTGCAAAAATATTTCCTAATATGTAATTATATTTTCTCTTGCTACAGCTTGTTCTGTTGCTTCTTGTTCTTCTGCTGTACACCTTCAGAAAAGTCTCATTTTTCAATATTATTTCTAAATAGGTATTTGAAGAGATAATGCCTGGGAACAGAAAGGCACTTTTGGCCTTTTTCAATATGAAGAGGAGCTCAGAAGAAGCAGTATCAGAGTATCCAACCTTGAAATCTTCTCATGCTGTTCAAGGTGCACCTGCCACTGAGATCAGAACAAGGCAGATGATTATGTTACAAACCAATTAAAATTATTCTCAGGAAACAGGTATGATCTGATCTGTCTTGGAGAACCAAGTTACAGAATTAACTCTTGGACAGTCCAATGCCTTTTCCTGGTCTGTGCATAAGAGAAGGCAAGGTAGAGAGGAAAAGCAGCTCTGGGGAAGTCAGTGACACAGGATAAGAAGAGGTGATAAAGAAAAGGATCAGAAATCAGTGTCTTTTAAACACTGCTCTTCTGAACAGGTATTCCTGTGCTGGATGTGCAGCCTATCCATGCTTTTGGGGGTGCTACCATACACAAGCTGAATGGTTTTTCTCCTGCAGGACACAAGGCCTTTTTTGCCCAGTGATGACTGAATATTTTATGTTGTTGTTTACCCAGGGGTTCTGCAGATTCCCAGGGTAGCTCTGAAAAAGCTGAGAGAGTGGGCCAATGTGTCATGTCACATGTGGGAGCTTGTTCGAGCAACATAGGAGGGGACAAAACTAGGAAGATTATTACGTGGTAGTACATGCCTTTTCATAGTGACAACTTTTCTTCCAGCCATAACAGCTTCACAAGGGATCAGAAGTGAAGGAGGCAGCCCAAGGGGGATTGTGAGCCTTCCAAGCAGCCCAGGTGATCTGTGTTATGTAGTTTAGGGCTGGCATTGCATCAAGGGGGCTCACTTCTTGACTGGTGTAAATCAGCACAGCCTCTCTGGAGGCTCTGGACCTGTGCTGTTTTATCCCAACTGAGGAAGGGGCCCATGATATCCAGGCTCAGGCTGCATGATGTAGGTTTGTTCTCTGTACATGCAAGAGGTATCCTAGGAGTCTAGGACAATATGGATTACAATAAGGAATTTTTTAGCTAGTGAGTGGAGGAGGCCACCTAAAATAAATACAAGTCCTGTATGTCCTGCCTAAAAATCAGTAGCACTATAGCTGGGCACTGCCAGGCTCACTGCCCTGGGAGAACAGTAGCTACCTGAGCTCTGGCTAGGCTAGGGAGCCAAGCAACAGCATTTGATGGAAAGAAAAAGTACCCTGTTTTTTGGGAGGCTTTTCTCACAGGATTGTGGTCTGTTATGAGGAAGGAAAACTGCTTTGGAAAAATCACAATAGTGTCTGAAAAATCTTGAATTCAGCTCACTTTACACAAAATGAGGGGCTCATAAACCCTTGGCTTTACTTTATAGTCAATGAAGAGAGATGAACACCCAGAGAAATACTCAGGTCAACTAAAGCCTGTCTTTCTTTTTGTAGAGGTGTGTGCTTGTCCCTGTGACTACAGGGAGGGCAGGAGGTGCTTACTAGAACTCTGTACCCCAGGCATAGTATTCCAATAAAATCCCATGGGAGGAGCACTTCCTAGTAGAGGTCAGCTGGCATGACACTTGCCTGAGTTTTGCAGGAAGGCCAGAGCTCCAGCCTCCATGTCAGAGTGAAGGAGACCAGACAGTAATGAAAAGATCATGACTGTAAAATTAGCATGGAGTGGATGCTCCTGACACAGTGTGTTGGAATGTTGGCAAAATCTCAAGGAAAAATTAGAATGGAAAGAAAAGTTAGAGAAAAAGGCCATGAGAATAAGCAGAAGACTAGAGTGAGCGCTGGTAAACGTTTGGACTAGAACAATGGCTGGAACATGGCTGGACTATAGAAGGGTTTAGGCCAAGCTCTGACTTGCAAACAAAATTCATGTTTGGATTTGACCTTGCTGATTGTCACGGGTGATGCTGAGTTTACAGTTTTCCTTACTGAGGAAGGAACATGTAGGGACGAGAGCAATGGGGTCAGGGGTGACTTTGCACCTCTGCCTTGGCATATTTTCCTCTCTGTGGACTTTTCTCAGCCTCTGGGGAAGTCCATTGTTGCTACAGCCTCATTTACTGTAGTTTTCCTCCTAGTTCTCATTCATGCCCAGAAGGGTGCAAAATTTGCAGTCAATCAGAGGGACTTTGGCAGTGGAATTTGTCAACGATAATTAAAGCCTGGAATCGCCTACATGTTTATTTTTATTTTTTTGGAATATGCTGGGATGAGTCCAGATTGTATATCAGGAGTAGTTTCTATTGCTTTTCTTCACTTTAATGGCACCAGTTCTTTATTCCCCTCAGATTCTTCCATTTGCTGCAAAATATATTAGGAGAGAGAATTCCTTTCCTTTCCATGCCATTTTCTCTCTCAGGCTTGCCAGATCATAAATATTATTGATACGAATCCTTCTTCTCCTTAGTCCAGCTACCTTTTAAAAACGTTATTATATTATAACACCTTTGCATTAAATAAGAATGCTCCAAGCCAGTTCTCAGGTGTGCTGTAAACACGCTCCTGCTTTGGGAGTTTCAGCAGCACATTTCCAAGCAGCTCCCGATGTTCACAGCGAGCTCTCTTGCCCGGCTGTGGTGCAAAAGGCCAGCACAGATGCACTACAGCAGCATGTGGCAAGGCACAGCACCTGACACTGGCAGAGTGGCCTGAGGCTTTACACTGTAACTGCAAACCCACCTCGAGAAAAGCACGTCAGGGTGATACAGGGGCTGGTCAGGGCAGAGGAGTTCAGTGGTGATGCTAGTAAGGTTGACTCAAGGGAAGGGAGACTGTGGAAGAGGTGAAGATTTATGGAGTACTTAAAGGGAGGTAAGAGAACATATGACAGCCCGGTATGGCAACTGTACAACAAAAATGATAAAGTGGGAGGGACCAGACTGACAAACAGGTCAGGAGATGTGGGAGATCCTTCACTGGTTTCAAGAAGGAATCTCTTGGTCCAAGTGAAAGAGAAGAAAAGGCATGGAAAGAATTAAAAGAAGTAGGAAAAGGAGGATGAAAGAAAGATTTTGTTCAGTGTTGCAAAGGCCTGGGGCAGATCCACTGGGAGAGAAGAGGGAGATGTATATAAGTAAGAAGGGAAGGAAAAGTGAACAAGAGATTGATGAATATAAGCTGTTGTCCACAGTGCAGTCATAGCTATGGCTGTAGTGAACCATGGGTGCATCCAGGGTAGTATTAAATTGCTGGTTCTGCCATGTAAGTAGTACCACACCATTATTCATGGCGTGGCTGTGGCAGCAAGGGGTGCCAGCAGTCCTGGAGACAGGTCAATTAGCTTTATAAGCTGAAGAAGTCATCTTGGGAAGAGAACCAGAGCTGCTCAGGAAAGCAGCAACAGAACACAACCACAGCAGAGATTTTTTTCTGCTCAGAGTGGATGAAATACACGTCTTCATTTCCCTCTTTTGTCTTCCATGGGCCCTGCCCCCTCCAACTGGAGTCTACTTTTTCCCAGTGCAGGACCAGTATCTGCACTACCAGTACCCATCTGGGGCACCATTGCCTTCAAGGGCTTTCAGGTGGTCCATGAATAACAGCTCTTTCCCTACAGGGACCAGAGGCTTCAGCACTTGTGGAGCAAAGGGGTTGGAATAACTTCTCCCTCCTCAATGAAAATTAAATGCTAGAGCCCTCCATCCCCTCCCTACAAGCAAAGTCCTGGCCTATGAACCAGGATGAAGGGAGAGGGGGCTATAAAGCAGAGGAGAAACATATCTCAGTGTCTGCTTGCAACTTTGTAGGAAGCAATGTTACCATGGCAATGGGTGGTCTTTACTGAGAAGGGGAGTGAGTTACAGTCTTAGTGTGAGGAGAAGGGGGGAGCGATGCTAAAGAGAGGCAGCCTGAAAGTCTCATGGGAAGGGAGAGGAGGGACTGTAGTGCAGGGCAGGGGGGTGGTGTTCAGAGAACCACCTTTGGCAAAGCGGCTGTGACAGCAAGCCTGACATCTGCCCTGGCTGCCCCACAGTGTGGGCTCTCCATTGAGCTGCTACAAGATGGGCACCTTTAGATTGAGCCCACGTATTTCCACTGAGGTCACCACCCCTGTCAAAAGAGAAGGCACCGCAATTAGCCCCCGAGGCCTCCTGCTTGACTGAAAGCCCTCACCTGGTTGTGCCCATTCTGCTCTCCCCCTCCCCACCCCAAGACTTTTGGTGTTTCAGCAGAAGCCCTGTTGCCCAGCCCGAGATGACCACACTGCGTGGCCACCAGAGACTGGTCAGCTGGCAGTGCAGGGCTGCTGCCTGGTTCAGAGCCAGAGAGGAACTCCAGCCCCACAGAGAGCTACCGCTGACAACCCAGTACGGCATGGGAAAGGTCTCCTCCCCATTTCTCACACCACGCGGATGCGAGAGGAGTTTCCTTGGTCTCCTGTTTTTTGCAAGGGGAGGGGCTGAGTAGCCGGAGCCGTGCGTGCCTGAAACAGTCAGACGATTGTGCGGGAGGTGGGGAGGAGCGGGAACAAAGAGCCGGGGCTGACAGCGCGGCACCGCCAGCCATCGCAGAGCAACACTCAGCCTGCTCCTCACCGCTGCCCCTGCAGCCTGGGGCGGCCCATCTCCCTTCCATTCCAGGCCGCCGCTTGCCCCAGCGCCTCTGCCCTCGGCCGCTGTGCGGCCCCGCAGGCTGGACAGACACGGGCAGGGTTACACAGGGCGCCGGGGCTCCCAGCTCTGAGCCAGGCCGCGGAGGGCAGGGCGCGGCGCGGTGCCGTCCCTGAGGGCAGCGCGGAGCCCAGCCCGGCCCGGCCGCGGCCCTGCTCCAGGCCGGGGCGGGGGCCGTGGCCGCGGCCCGCACGGCGCCGCTGCAGCCGGCAGGTGGCAGGGCAGCCCCGCGCCTCGCCCCGGCCCGCCCGGCCCGGCCCGGCCCGGCCCGCTGCCGAGCTTGCCGGGCGGGGAAAAGCCTTTGTGTTCCCCACCCCGGCAAAGCACAGCGCCTGCCCCCGGCAGCCAGAGCGGCGGCGGAGAGGGGGCTCCCGCTCCCGGGGGACACCGGGTTCCCACGGGGGAGAGGGGCTGCGGCTGCTGCTCGGCCCTATCCGCAGCTGCCGTAGGGTGTGATGGGCGGTTTTATTATTATTATTAATGGCAGCTCGTTGGCGCGGAGGTTATATTACAGCCCCATTGTGCGAGGCTCCGCACAAGGCGGTCAGAGACAGTCTGTACCCGGGAACAGGCAGTCAGAACAGAGAAAGGCGGCAGAGAGGGCGGGCAGGAAGAAACGCCACTCAGGGAGGGGAAGCTTTTTTTACCCTGGTTCATCCAACAGGCCAGGGGTAGAAAATGGGGTTTGTAGGCTGCCACGGGCCCTCTCATCCTTTGGACCTCACAGTCCTCTTGTGCAAGTGGAATGAATAACCTGTGGCTGGCTGGTTTTTGGTGGTTCAGCATTTGTAAGTGCTGACCGTTTACCCTTTGGTTAAAGCTAAACCTGCCTTCTCTTCCCCTGCCTATTTAACAGAGGTGCGGGCAGCTGGGAGCCCCTGCCAGCCTGCTGGGTGCTGTGAAGGTAATGATTAATCCCGGGGGCTGCTGGCCGGCCCTGCTCCCTGCCCTGCTGGCAGCAAGGGCTCGCTGCCCACCTGCCTGCCGGGGCTGGCCCTCCCAGGCCAGGCTCTGCTCGGGCCAGGGCAGGCAGCCCCGCAGGCAGCGGCTCACCAGGTTGCCTGCCAGGGGGAGAGGAGGACCACTCCAAGCAGCTGAACTTTTCACTCCGGTTTACAGACAGATTTCCAGAGATGCTTGAGAGAGGGGAGGGGATAGGAAGCAAGATTTGTAGGGGGATCGGCCTGGCCTTTTTCAATTCAGCTGCAGAGTTAGTTAACAAAGTTGCAGGTTCTCAGTCTCTTTTTCGCTTTCTTGCCAGCTTTTTTTTTTTTTTTTTTTTTTTTTTTTTTTTTTTTTTTTTTTTTTTTTTCCTTCTCCTCCGCCTTCCTCAATATAAATACCCTGGGGCGGTTTCTTTTCTTTTTGGTATGAATGTGATGATCTTTCAGGGCTGTGATTGGCTCCGCCGCTTGTCATCGGGGACACACCTCCTGGCGTGGGGCCACCGCCTCCCCCTCTTGTGAAAGCTTCTCCTTGTAACAAGTGAGCGTAATTACATCAGTTACTCACTAGAGCACAGACCTGCTTTAAATTTTGGCCTCTTCAGCCAGAAGCTGACGGACTAGAAAATGCAGTTTCAAAGGCCTGTAACACTTGTATGGACCATACAAGTCACGCTGTGCTCTTCCCTTTTCAGGAATTAAGGCTCCCAGCCACACGTGAGGAGGAATGAATATCTGTACTAGTCGTGGAAATGGCTACCTGCTGCACCTGAGAAGGATTTCTGCCTTGTCAAAGCCTGGCCCACTAAAAAGATCACATCGGGTCCCTTTTGCATTGAGATTTGGTGTAAATTAATCAGAAAATGCCGCACTTTCAGGGGTACCAAAAAGGAAGAGAGCTCAGGGTTAAGAGCTGTATGGGCTGTGGGTGATCCCTTAAAAAGAGCAGAGCCAACCAAACAAAGGCATCTGTGTGCCAAAAGAAAATGCATTTCACCCAGCAGCAAGATCCTACAAGACAGGGCCAGACCTGGTAGGGGAAGAAAGTGACCCTAAAGAGCAGCATTTCTGTCCAGGTGGATGTTGCAACAGGAGGTTGATGCATTTCTGACAGATCAGAAGAGTGCAGTGATCTTGTAAGCTTGTTCCAGAAAGGGCTGAGTGCTGTGGTGGGAGCATCTTTGCTGTGCTCCAGGGGCCCAGATCCTCTGTGGGGGTAAATAGGTGTAGCATGAAAGAAGCCAGTGCTCTCGCAGCCAAAAACCCGGTCCATGTTGGTGTGGCAGGGTTTGGCTGATAAGGAGAAAGGTTTCTGCACAGGAAAGAAAGGAAGCAGTGCTCTGAGTGAAGGAGTCATGCCTTATCCCCTTTTTTCCTGTAGGGATCTGATCCTGATGCCTGCCACTGATGCTGCTGCAGCTTGGTGAGTTGGAAGGATGCAGATGAGGTAGAGGAGAATGTAAACCATCCATCTGTCTGGGAGGGCCGAGTCCTCAGGCACAGATGTTTGCAGGGTGTCAGAACTGCTATTCTGACATGGGAGAGACCCAGGCCTTTTCAAATGTATCTTGCAAAAATTGTGCAAGGAGAGACATTTACCCCCCTGTCCCCTCCAGCTGTTCTCTAGCACGCTGGTGTTTGTTCAGAGCAGATCCAGCCCTGCTTCTGGACCAGGCAGAGCAAAACTTGAACTGACTCTCAGATTGTTTGTCCAGCGGACTGAATATGATCTTAGCCTTTTATCCCTGTCTGTCTCTTTCAACTCTGCCCTCCATGAAAATAAAAACAATCTTCTATTTTCTATCCTGCATTAGGGAAGCTTCCTGAAAATGTCATGAAAACTGATGTGCCCCTATGAAAAATGTGGATTTTGATGATTCAGCATTTTCCCATGGAAGATAAAGCTCCTTTGTTCCTCTGACCAGCTCCCAGCAAATGGCTCAAAGGCATGTGTTTCATGTTTCCTCCCAGGAACATGTTCCTGAAGCTGCTGAGAAGCTTCCTAGGTCATGGCCCACTCAGTAGGTGTCATTGGTTCAGACAGTCTAAAAACTGTGGAAGAGCTCCCCTTTGTTCTTACAGACCCGAAAACATGAAAAATAGACTCCTGTTTTCTGTGGTATTAGGTGTTCTCTAATCATATGAGCTTCAGTGGGACCTGGGTGCTGCCTGATTTTGGGAAGAGCTCTCAGTACAAGTGGCTCTGCCCCATCAGTGAGCTGGAGTTGCAGAAAGGAAGGAGCAATGTGCCACAGGAGCCAAAGAGGAGGCATGAAAAGGGACAGCAGGCTTCTACTTCTGAAGGATAAATACTTACAATTTGGGTACCTGGAACAGAAAATGCCCTTACCGAGATGCCAGAGCTGCAGGGTACCTCACATGTTTGCAAGAGATGCCTGTCTACACAAAGGACCAGGGAATTGGGACACAGAGATCAGTGTTTAAGGTATGAAGCTGGATTTTGGGCACAGGAGAAGCAGGCAGAGCAGAAGGAGATTGGTACTGGGACAGATGCGTCAGCAGGCCGCAGGCACTTCCATGTTCCCAGATGTCATATCCGACTTCGTGCTGACCTCCAGCCCAGAGTGAGGATGTCAGGATCCCAAAGGACATTTGATCATTTCCCTTGCCTGTACACAACTGCCAAGCCTTTCTTTTCAGGTGGATCAATGTTTTACCTCTATTACGATGCCTAACATTCCCTGCAAGAAGGAATTGTGGTGAAATTCCTTACATAGAGACTGAAATGCAGAGAAGGCAGGAACAAAATAATAATGCTAGCCATAATAATAAATAACAGCCCCATTTGCTTTAATCTGCAGCTCACAAAACAACGGCCCAGTCCAAATTCTCATATGCTGTGGAGATAAAGGGCGTGATTTACTCTGTCAGCTATGGAGAACAGACACACCACAAGACAGTTATCTCCGGCCATAAACAAACTGGAGTGGCTTTGCCTTTTAACAGGCTCCCTTCTCCTCTCCTCTGGAGTGCTGCTTTCTGCCTTATGTAACCCTCTGGGCAACTCCACTGACCTGTTTTGTTTTAATAAACTAGTTTGAGCTATGGACCCTTCCCTTTTCTGATGCTGTTATGCTGTTGCCACTTCACAGGGCTCCCTTTCTTGCCCTGCTCTGCAAGGTTTCATAGGTAGTATCTTGGGAGAGCTAAATAAACAGCTTCCAAGTTCCGACACAACCCATATGTGTCAAACTTCCTTTTGAATGTTAGCCTGGGAGGTGAGAAGGAAAAACTGAGTTGACTAGGAAAATGCATAACCTTTCAGAAAGTTTTTTATTACCTTCCTTATCACCCCTTTAAGGTCATAAAGATTATTGCAAAGAAGCTATTAAGTTTTCCAGGATTGCAAAATATTTTATCAATGATAGAGATGAAGCATGCCGTTCCACTTTTCAGTTTTTTTGCTTTTATTTCCTTTTATGTTTGGGGATTTGATCCTAATCTTCTCTCCTTACCTTTCTGTTTCCGTCCTGATTGGAGGCATGGTTAATTGTTTCTTGTAGCCAGAAGCCTGCACTGAATTGCAAACAGAAGACCTCTCAGGAAAAAAAAAAAAGAAAAAAAAAGAAAAAAAGAAAAAAAGAAAAAAAAAAAAAAGAAAAAAAAAAAGAAAAAAAAGGAGAATCAACCTGGAAACTAAAAATGTGAGCACTATGATTCCTTAACAGACTGGTACAGCTTCAGGTTTTCTCTCTGTCATGGCTCCTGAGATGTATATAAAATTTCTGAACAGCAATGACTGACAGCAGTGTTCCAGCAGTGACAGCAAACTGCTTTTTCTACTCAAGTTAATTTAGGAGCTAGATATATTCTTCCACCTAAAATCATCTGTGAAAACTTGACACCAGAACATCTCTAGCAGTTAAATACTGGAGTCTGGGCTGAAAGGGCTGCACACTGGTCTCCACCAGGTTGCACTAGGGACCAAATAGGGATCAAATGCTGTATGATGCTGTCTGAGATTCCGTTCCTCACACGCCACAGTGAGGAGCAGATTAATGTCCTGCTCATAATGCATCCCCTCCAAATCCCCCGCTGGAGAAGGATATCCAGAGCTTTGGAGAAATGCTGAAAAGAGGCTCAGGAGAGGCCCAATTCTTCACACTGAACTGGAAAATGTTACGAGTGGATTGCAAAGCTCTACTGAATATTGAGTTAATCCAAGATTTATGTGCCATAAGCCTCCAGAAATTGGGCGGTGGTGGGCTTTAGTTAAAGCAGTGTTAGCTAACCTTTTAAGAAACCCTGATTTTCCTCCCTGTGTAGCCTGTGTTTCTGATAGGCCTTGTTTTCCTGAAGGAACAGATCCTCAGCTGGCATAACACAGATTCATCTTGCTGAAGCCAGTGAAACTGGAGGTTAGGAGCATCTGACCCTGAAACAATTCCTCTTAATGGTGACATGTTTGTTGCCACCAGGCAAGATGACAGACTGAGTGCTGGTGATGGAAGAGTAGCAGGCAGGCTACTGGCTCAAATATTGTCCATTTGGATCTCCCATGGCATTTAGTACAAAGAGAGGCAGAAGCAGGAAGATGAGACACTTCAGTGAAGTTGGTATAAAGAAGAAGAGGCAAGTCTTGCTCAAACTGAATTAGGGTGGAAAAAACTTTTATCAGGGAAGTGCCAAGTATGAATCACGAACAGATACTGCTTGATTGAGACGATTCTGAAAGAAGACAGTAGCCAATTAATTAATGCCACTGGAAATAAAACAGAAGAGTATTACAACCTCTTAGGACAGCGTGTGTAGGCCTTTATCACAGTGTCCCTTTCCCATGTGAGCACCATGATTCCTTAACAGACTGAGCTTCAGGTTTTCTCTCTGTCATGGACAGAGAGGCCAGGGATGCAGGATCTCTCAAGGTGGTGTTTCACATGCCTTTCCAATCCAAGGAGGCATATGAGCATCGATTTTATGCTCTGCTCATGTTGTCTAGGGTCTTCCTCCAGTCTTGCAACCAGTATGGAAAGACTTCTTTGTGATTGTAACAGGAAAAACTGGATGGAAAAACAGGAAAAAGGCTGGATGGAAGAGGATAAAAAAGCCAAGTGGACATGACTACTCTGACAGCTCTGTCCAGCTCTGTCTGGGGATACTTGTAATTCCCAGGTGGAAACTTTGTCTCTGGGGCAGTGATTTGTGGTTCTGAAGCCACCCACAGTCTCCTAGTGGTAGCTTAAGGTAGACTGGTCACTGTGTAGGAAATGCAAGTTCCATCCTATTCTTAGCATCCTTAGCAGATGACTTGTGATAACAATGGCAGACTTCTAATAATTTTACAAACTGTAAGTTTACTATAGTTTCTCTTTTTTGAAATAGAGCTATTTAAATGTGGAACAATGGCCATCTGTATTGGATGCCGGGTATATTTGATAAAAAGTATCTCTTTGTCTTGATTATTTTTTTAAATATCGAGTTACACGTGCTTCCTGCCAAAACGTTCCAGAAAGTTGAACCAAAACATTGCCTAAGCACCTGGAACCAAAGCTTGATGACTGATAAATCCACTTTTGAGACCAACTGCTCTTCCATGAGTAGAAGATGAATATTTATTCCATTTCAGTTTATTCAACGACTTAAATTCAGTGATTTGCTTATTCAAACTTAAGAAACTTAATGAAGTTTGAAAAAAAAAGAGGCAATCTTGTTTTTCTCCTCTGACCTATGAGGAAAATGAAGATGAGCAAACAAGATCCAGCAGATCTACAGTGTTAGGGTATATGGTATCCTGGAACAAACTGTGTAACCCACTAGCCACTGCTACAGCTTTTTTGTTTAATATTAATTTTTATTTTGTGTTTTGCGATTAAGATGGTTTATATAAATAATAAACAAAGAGTTTAATATAAATGTTTTTAGAGATTTTAATGGGTTCAAATTCATTCCAATTGCAGCCTGATATGAATCAATTCTAAAGATAAACAGTTGTCCTATAACAAATTAAAAATACATAATGCAGTATTTCCCAACATAGAAAATTGTAATAATCAAGATCTAATAAAAACATGGAAAGCTGTAAATAAATATGTGTAGATAAAACTGTCTGCTGGTAACAGTAATTTAGTAGATAGACTGTATGTGGTTTTAAGACAACAGAGTCTTTCTGGTTACAGCCTGATGACTATCAACCTTTCTTTATAGAAAATAATTAAAAGGATAAATGGAAAAGAAAGTTTTATTTAATATTTTAAAATAAGCTGTCCCGCTTACTAATTTAAATGGATGATTTAATCTGTTCACTGGAGCTCAGATTTATCAGTTTTAGTCCAGTTTCCTTGTAGTTACTGAATGGGTGGGGTTTTATCCACCCAAAGTTTCAATTTGAGGCTGTTCTCTGTGAAGTTGAAACCAAGCCTCCCTGAACTCCATCAGATTTTCCCCACTAGTTTTCCAGGAGTTTGGGACCAGCTTTCAGTGGTCTGGATCTGTGACTACTCAGTTGCTAAAAATCAACCCTCATGCAATTCCTCACAGGTAACTTCTCTCAGTGCCTGACATGTTCCACTAACAGCAGAGGAGTGAAGAAAAAAGATGCTCTGATGATAACACATGTTAACAGTTTGTATTGTACCTGCCTATGCTGCATCTCTATTTCAACCTCCTGCCTGTTTACCAGATCTTTCCTGTCTCAAAAGTGACTTTAGACTGTCATCAAAGCCTTTTAGTCAGTACTGGTGATGAGGCAAAAAGCAACAGCCATGGAGCAGGTGAACCCAAACAGAAGTCATGATTTGAAAAGTAAAGGCAGAGTGAGCACATCTAGTGTGAGGCTGGAGAGTAATGTGAAACTGTGAAAACAGTGGAATCATTTCATTGAAGAATAAGAAGAAAGAAATAAGATAATTTATTGCAATACAACTGGAAGTGACAGTCACTTGCTAAGACCTTTTCTTCTGCTTCCCCATCCTTCATTTCTGTCCCATCCCATCCCATCCCATCCCATCCCATCCCATCCCATCCCATCCCATCCCATCCCATCCCATCCCATCCCATCTTTTCTTCTGGGTACCATAGGAACTTAGAACTCTTCCCATCTCCAGAGCCCAGCACAGAGCTCTGCTGTGCAGGGATTGCTGAACCATCTCTGCACATGGCTGCAGAGATGCCTCCTTGTGTGAACTCTCTCAGCCCCCAGTGTGCATCACAGAGCACTGTGCCACCCAGGCATCTGCCAGGAGTAAGGCACAAGGTGAGTGGTAGTGTCAGACTCATGAGGCAAGAGCAGGCAGTGAGCAGAGCAACTTGGTGCTGTATCATATCCATTCTCAGCTGTTTCCGTGTGCAGACAGTTCCCCTGGTGCAAGGTACACACTGCATGTTTGCATCTCCTACCTGTCTGCTGATCAGCCCATCTGTGTCATGAATCAGCTCCTCCATGAGGTTGAGGCCTCTGGAGAGACATGTGTGAGCTATTTAATGCATTTATTGCTGTGCATTTAGTCTGTTTGTTAAATTAGTAATGGCAGAGTTCATGTTCACTCCATCAGGGAAAACATCCTCCCATGTCCCTGGCAAACATGTGCAACCAAATGTTCAGCTGGGGTCCGAAATCACCCATACCTGTCATCCCTGAACCAGCTTCTGTTTTTCAGCACTCTCCACCAGTTAAAGTTCCTGTTCTTGAGCTCCTTCCTCTGACTATAGATGCCTATCAGCATAACTGGAATTCATGGCATGACCTTTGATTCCCTCTGTCCTCATGCCAGACTCCAGCAGGGCTCTGTTATCAGATACTCAAGTCTATTACAACATGAAGTGCATGCACAAATTTACCCAGGCGGGTAGGCTGGCATCCTTGCCTGATAGTTCCACCTTCGCAGGGGAGCACGGGCATCTCTCAGCCTCCTTAGGGCCGCCAGAGCCTCTCTTTACATAAGGAAAATATGTTGGCACGAAAGGCAAATGATTACACATGCTTCTGCTATTTTCTCTTTCTGAGGGTAAATGTTTGTTCACATGCCATGATGTCATCTGTGACACCACACACTGGTGGTGTGTCAGGCAAAGATGGTGTTCTCATCCGCTCACAGCCTGAACCTGCAGGGAGCCTTCAGCCCTGGGGCACAAAGATCTGTCCTCATTATCCTCCTTCTAACTCCAGGCAGCAACGTTTTCCCAGGTGGATGCACAAATAAGGGATACGACTTGCCCAGCATCACCCTCTGAAGGCTGTGGCAAAGCTGGGGACAGAAGCCAGGCCTCAAGACTAGCAGTGTTATTCTGATGTGCCACAGATGGTTTCATGGCACATACAAGTTCTTCCAAACAATCCTCTCTCCTGTGCAGACACAACAGCCATCAGCAGGGCTGCTGCCTGAGCCCTTTTACACCTCAGGGTATGACCATCCTTGACTTGAACTGTAGAAGAGCTCCAAAATTTGCAGTATGGGGAGGTCAGGGGCTGATTGACCTGGGTAGATTGTCAAAGCTTGGGTCCCATTCCAGGCCCAGTCTCTGCAGAGTCCCTGCACAGTCTGTAACCAGACCAAATGTGGCAGAGGCAGCAGGACTCCTGCAGCCCACTGTGGTCATGTCTATGCAGCAAGATGTCTCTTCATTAACAGTTGATGGGACACAGAGGCTGCTCCCAGTCTGGGTACTTCCTGAAATGCCTCCTGGGACCACTTGAACCACCAAATAATTCTCATTTCCTCTGAGACCCTTGCTCAGTGCTCCTGGCTGGTTTCTCATGCTGCGTTCCCCTTGCATGAGGGTCGAGCACACCATCAGCCACCTTGGCCTGCCATCATTTCACTCATTGCTCTGAGTGAAAACTGTCCCATCTGGTTGTTCTGGATACACCGTGCAAAATCTCCCTGCCTCTGCCTGGTCTCGCACATGCTGGCTTGTGGCACGTATTTTGGATTTGGGCACTCTAGCTGCAGGCAAACTCTGTTCTGCTTTCAGCAGCATGCTGGCTTTGTCAGAGGGTGTTAGGAAATGTTCCGTGGTGGGTGGAAGCATGTAGTGCATCTGAGGTGGTTGCTGTGGCTGTAGGAGGCGGCTCTGACCTGGCTCACACAGCCTCTCCTCCCTGGGGGATTCTCTGTGCTGCTTGCAGCAGTGCTGCTGCAACTCGCCCACTCACCCACACTGGCTGTGCCACTGCCACGCCAGCTGCCAAACTGGAGTGTCTCAGCTGATCCAAGGGAATTTTAAGTGAACCACTTTGCCCACTGTGAGCAGGTGCCAGTTTGTCAAGCCTTGGTGATGTTAGCTGGCACCAGGGAATGCGGTGTATTCACATGCATGCTCTCCTGGGGACTGCAGGAATGCTTCCTGCTAAATGACCACACATATGCCTTTGCACATAGCACACCATTGAAGTCATCATGGAAGCTGCTTCTCCCTTGCCCCAATGTCTCTCAGCTCATCACACAGCAGAAGTTTTGCATGTGAGCTGAATGGGATGTGGCCAACAGCAGGCTTAGAAAATTGAGCTTTGGAGAGGCAAGGTTTGATGCCAGGTCCAAAGACATAGGGAGCTTGCTGTTAAAACTCCTCCCAGACAGACTCCAGACAGTGTGGCATGGGGCAAGAGACAGATTTGGTATTAGTCAGATTTTAGGCATCTTTGAGCAGTGCAGATTAAAACCAAACACCTAGAAGGGATGAGTCTTCAGTTATTCCACGATGTGCTTTGGCCCTGGAACAGGCAGGCAGCTGCATTTGGAGCTAGCTTCAACCTGAGGTCTCCAGACACAGTCCTGCAAAAAGTACATCAAACAATGCTCTGCAGCAGCACAATGTGCTTGCTGTTGTTCTCACTCTGGTAGTGTGTGCTGTTCTCACACGCAGCTTCACACTCCCTGGTTATACATTAGCAACAACACATTCTTTAGCTGAAGTTTGAGTTGAACGTAGATTGAAGTCTGATACTACAAAGTACGGTTGGGGAGAAAGAAAACATCACTCAGGGTCACATATTTTCTGGTCTGGGGTTAGTAGGCAGAACATGTGACAAAGCACCAAGTGCTCTTATTGATGAGTATTTATTGGGTACCAGGAAAAGAGATACAGGCACAGGTAGAACAGGAAGCGGCTGCTTTGGTGTGGGCTCAGCAGAGGTGATAAACTGGGGGCTGAATAAATCGCTTTCAACTTCTATCCACACCCTTCAAATCTATGCTGTGCTCAGAAAGCCCTGGTCATTCAGAAAGTCTGCACTTCTGGGTCACCAGGCCAATCTGTTGGGGTGTGTAGCACTCTTGACTGGAGACGGGGAAGCTGGGACATTGCCTACAATAACCAGCTGTGCATACCAGCCATTCCTGCTCCAAAAGAAGAGTGCCACAATTGCATGTTTGAAGGCTGGCCTTTTGTCCAGCCCCTCTTTCTCCCTGTGTAATCCACCTGAGTGGTACACATTGCAGAGTGTTATGCTGCTTGGAGAAAGGGCTTTAGCATGTGCCAGCTGTGGACAACCTTCTACAGCTCCCATGCCATCTTCTACTCGTGACCTAGCCAGTACGTGCACCCCAATAAAAATGATGTGTTTAATTCAGCTGACCTGGGTTGAATGTCATGCCTGAAAAAATGATTCCCCATCTGTATGCAAAACCATCTTATCTCTGAGGAAGAGAAGAAACGAGGAGTAATATCAATGCAAACATATCCCAAGATTAATGCAAACCCACCACCAAGGAAATTTGATTTTTAATAATTCAAAATTACATATGGGAAATGCAAGGTAGGAAGAGGGGAGGAGCAAGTAAAGCCAAATAGATCCAAGCAGAGAGCTATGTCTCTGTCACCAGCTGTGTTTGGTCACTGACAGCTCAATCTAAATCTTACTATAGGAGGGGTGCAGGGCGGATGGTGGCAGGTCACTCTGTCTTCCTTATTAGCTTGCAAGATCACAGTGCCAGTTTTACTAAAGCATGAGAGGATAGGTTGTTGAAGAGGATTAGCTGTTACCCTTCCTTCCCCTTTTTCTCTCACTTTCATGCTTTGTGTAGTAGCCATGCTGTGATCTTAGGCCTGCTATCTGTAGTCTGCTTGCAGCCCTCTTTTATGAGGATGCTTGTCCTGGGGAGGAAGGTGGAGGCAGAACTGGCCACCAGAAGGGTTTTGCTGACAAATGCCTCTGGACGTTCACCAGAGGTCTCTTTTTGTTTTATTTATTTGTTGTTTCATAGAACCCTTTTATTCTCCTGAATCAGTCACATGTAGAAGGAAGGACAGAAGGAGAGGCAGAGCTATACCCGCCTCCTGAACCTTGCAGACTAGAAATGAGATATGGACCCCTTCTTAGTCTCTGCCTTTTTGATTGCCCGTGGATCAGAAAGGCCATGGCACTTTCAGCACCCTGATTCGGTTTGTTGCCATCTCAGGGAGGGCTGCTCAAGAGACAGCAGTTGATGGACTTTGTCCAAGGAGACGTGTGAAGCTTCATCTGAGTCCCAGTCTGCTTAAGATAGTGAAGCTGAACTTGTCTCAGATGTAGCAGAAATTAAGAGATCTGCTAAAGGTCATAGAAAAAGTGCAACAGAAACAGGACCAAATGTAGGACCTTCACTGCAGGGAGAGACAATAGTTGGGCAATCATTTCTAGGGAGGAGATGCCAAACATTGATACATAAATGTCCCTTGTGGGTTATCCCCTTACAGAGTTTCTTGGCCTGCCCTGGAAAATTAGGGCAGGACAAGAACACAGCTCTTGTCTTATTTATCAAACCAGCCAGAGACTGCACAGGCCAAATCTTGTCCTGCCTTGCTCAGGTAGGTTGCTGCAAATGTTGCTTGGGTGAAGTCAGTGTTTCAGCTACCAGAGCTTTATGTCTTGGTCTAGCAGAACGGCAGGGAAAAAAGATGCACACTTGGACAACCCTAATAACTGTGCCTTGGTGACAGTTCATTTAGATTGCCTTATAGGTACTAGTGGTTCATGTTCAGGGTTAGGCACAAGTCTTTCTGAAGTCCATTACTTCCAAATCTTTAGTGCTAGCTCCCCTGTACAAAACTCAGTGTAAAATTACTCATCACAGCATCTGACATGCACAATTTTGCTGATGAAACAACAACAGTTTTTCCCAGTGCTTCCATACAGTTGTTTTGTCAGTGGGAGGTATGACTTCAGTAACATTAACATGAATAAACAATGCCCTGTATCATCTGCATTTATTGGGCCTGCTTCCCTCCAAATTTTTGACATGACCTTTGATAAGAGAATGGCTTGCTGGAATGACCATAGATTGCTAGGAACTCCCGTGAGACAAACCCTTATCAGAGGCTGAGCACAGCCGTGACCAACATGGAGTGCCAGTCCAAATTTACCCAAGCTGCTATGTTGGCATCAGTCCCTAAATTCTCAGCTTCATGGACTTTTATCTTCCCCTGTGAAATGAAGGCATCACGGACTCTCCTCTTAGCTGCCACTAGCCTGCTTGACACCACAGAAATATGCCCGAGTGTGAACACGCTCACCTTCCCAACCCATGCATCAAGCTCCCCTCCCCAAAAACCTCAGGGAAGATATGTTTAAAATATGTGTTTCCCAAGTGCAGCTCTGTTTACTTGTCAGTGATTATTCAAGGAGGTGTTTTTGGCCTCTCCTCTCCCATTCCTCAGTTTTCAACCTAACAAGGACTGTATTCTTGTCACGGTGTTTGTCAGGCAAGGAAGGAGAAGCAGCAATGGCTTCCCAGTGCCAGCTGGCACTGTGCCATGTGATTGTTGTAAAATGGGAATGTAATAATCGTAATAATATGATTCTTGCTCAGTTCGAACCTCTCCTGAGACAGTCTTTTTATTTGAGAGGTGGAGAGAGAATGATCTCTGTCTGGCTGTTTTCTCAGTCTGCCATTCCAGCTGTGTCTCTTTATCCTTCCAACCTTGCCTGTGGCAAGCCAGGTGCCTTTGTAAAGGTTGCACCCTGATGCTCACTGCAGCTGCAGGGAGAAGGCCCACAAAGTGTTCTCTGAGCACCAGAGGGGCTTCTGATTGCCTGATCTGCTTTTCACAACTCTCAGTGCTATCTGGTGTCTGCACTGAGGATGGTTTTGTGTCTGCAAGAAGGCGCTGGAGCACCAGGACAGTGCGTATGAGCAGAGAGTAGTGGCTCAGCCCCAAGTGTTCCCCTCTAGCTTTCCTGCCTGTCTGGTTGTTAGGAAGTAGAAGGGAACTCAGTCATTAATAACCCTTGCAGTTTTTTGGCCTCCGTGCTAAGCCTGTCCATGAGAGACCAATTATAATTGTGCTGCGGCCAGAAACTTCAGCTAAATGGCCAACATTCTGGGATTCTAAGAAATTCAGTGGAA
Source organism: Phylloscopus trochilus trochilus (assembly GCA_016584745.2). Lineage (NCBI taxonomy): Eukaryota > Metazoa > Chordata > Aves > Passeriformes > Phylloscopidae > Phylloscopus > Phylloscopus trochilus. The sequence continues at coordinate 22,948,718 of WQNJ02000039.1, forward strand.
GAATTTCTTTGTGGAGAGAGGGAGGATGAGAAAAAAGAGGATTTTCTTGGACACATGGTAGTCTGTGAGCAGGGCCAGGATTTCATATAAAGAAGCCCGCTGTGGCTGGCGCTCTGTGCAGGGAGCCAGCAGGAGCCTGCATGTCTCTTCAGACCTAATGGGTCCAGCTTTCCCCACTGGGGATGGAGGTCACCCTCCAGCCATCTCCATAGGGCTCCACCCACCACACACCTCTAAGGAATGGATCCCTTGGGAGAAGCTGGGAAGAGCCTGGACTGATGCCAAGATCCAGGACAGGGCTACTCCTTGCCTCTTTTTTTTGCCTGAGTCATTGGGTCCCCAGGAGAGAGGAATCCTGTCCTGTCCTAGGCAAACATGCACTGAATGTTTGTACCCATTTAATCCAGAACAGAAATTATTGCATTTCATGAATGTGTGGGTATTCCCACCACCCCAAGATCTAAAATATGCATTTCCAAAGAAAAATGCTGACTAAAATGATTATAAAATATATTAAAATAATGTGAAGATGGAAAAAAAAGTAAATCTCTTCATCAAGGGATTTATCCCTGAACACATGACAGGTTTGGAGAACAATCCAGGGAGGGAGTGTGTGAAAAAGCCTTTATGACAGCTGAAGGTTTTAAGTGTGTAACTGTTTTCCAGGAGTTAATTCCAGGTCCAGAAACACTTTGCAGATACACATTAGAAGTTTGTCTTCATTCAGGTCCCTATGCAGAAGGGGAGCAGTCTTCTGCCACAGTACATGTCACACTTCTTTTTGTTGTGGAGTGGTAGGTCTGGAGAAAATATCCTGCATATTTAGTGACTCAGGGAAGGGGTAGGGGTGTGCTCTGTTCTCTGCCAGGGCACTGCAGTACTGACAGCATTTCCTTACACAGCAGTTGTATATATAAATGTGGAGGGTTTAACAGGTGTTACAACTTCTCTTTTCTTACCCATGGTTGTGCACTGGAACAGACCCCAGGGCAGTGGTCACAGCACCAAGTCTGACAGAGCTCAAGAAGCATTTGGACAATGCTCTCAGGCACAGGGTGTGACTCCCAGGGACGTTTCTGTGCAGGCCCAGGAGCTGGACTTCAGTGATACTTATGGGTACATTCCAACTGAGCATAGCCTGTCCTTCTGTGATTCTGTGTGATATATACATACCATCAAAAGCTGGGAATGGCCAGAAGGCACACATCTGGGCTGGTGCTGGCCATGTGAGTTTAGGATTGCAGTAATAACAGGAAAGGGCACTGTGGTACTGACAGCATTTCCTTGTGCCATAACCCTCCTGGGAAAGTGTGTGTGGAGATGTGTCAGCTTTGGCCATTCTCTGAGGGGGCCACAACTACCCCTTGTCAGTTTTGACAAGGTACTTTTGACTCCTTGTCAGGAGATTAAGAATAGGAACCTACTAAGTGGTCCCAAAATGTCAGTGTTATTCCAGGCACAGGAGCAGCTGGAAAAGAAATGTTGCTTTCCCTGTTACTAGAAATGCCTCCTGTGCTAGCCATGCACCAGTCACAGGACTAAAATGTGAGGAGTGACCATTTTAAGGCTGGTGGGACCAGAAAAAATTAAAAGGCAAAGTTTAAAATAAAAGGCATATGGCTTCAAACATACTCAGGACTCACTGAGAGACCTGCCCCCTACACCGAGACAAGATTTTTTGGAGAATCTGGCCATTTTATCCACGGGTCATCACTAATAACATTTCCTGGGTAAGCCAGAAAGGACAGAATTCAGTGTTGCTGAATTATAAGAGTAGATCCTAGACAGAGAATCTCACCTCTATGGTAGTTCTATTCAAATAGTAGTAGTTTAAAACATGCTGTGTTGTTGGTTCTGGAGCAAGACAGTTCTTTGTAAAAGCAGCTCAGGAAGCTGATGTTTGTCACAGTCTGCTCCTCCTGCTTGCCTTGCCTTTTGTCCTTCATTGTCTGTATCTGAGAGGCACCTTTCAGTGCCTATCGTTATGTGGGTTTCTATTCACTGAGAATGTGGAGGAGGACATCAAACCCTATAAACTCCTGTCAGATGGAGAAAAACCTGTTCTTCATACCCTATTACAACAGGTGACACTAATGAGAAAAGACTGGATTTCTGGAGAGACGTCTTAGTACTGAAGCAAAAGGCTGGAAATGGGTGTTGAGAGACACTCTAGAAGATTTATCAAAGCTGTTTCTTCTTGCTCCCCCTGATTGCTGCTTTGCTTAGTGTGAGTAGGCATTGGTATCCTTCCACACCTCTCCTTCAATCTCTGCCTCAGGCATTTGTACCTAGATAAATCTAATCTCTACAAGCTTCATGCTCTTGGCCACAGTCCATGCTGGTGTCCACTCCTCTGTGATGATGGCCTGGATTATTTGCAGCTGGTCAGAGTGGAGCTGTGATCTCCAAGCCCCACAGCACAGTACCAAAATCACATAGTCATGGCAACGCTGAGAACAGAACTCAAACCCTAATCCCATTATAATGGCTCAATGTACTTTGCTCAAACTTTTAATAAGGTAACATGTACCTGAATAACTAGATTTCCTCCTTCTGATCATGATCCTGCTCTTGGAGATGACTGGAGAACTATGATAACATAATCTGATTTGAATGGCCTCTGCAGGCACCACCTGGCAGCTATTGGTATCAAGTTAGGAGAATGAAGATGAATGGTCCAGAGGAATATTAAATTACACGGTTTCCTTCCCAAAGGTAATAGCCTGATGAGTAACAAAGTTACTTTCCCCTTTTTTGCTGTCACCATCTCTGTTTCCAGGGATTTTTATTCGGTTACTTTCATTTTTCTATTCAGCACCTGTCTGGAGATGGATGGGCACTCCCTCTGTGTCTGGGAGCCACCACTGCTGAATCAGAATCAGTTGGTTGTGTTGGAATACAGAGGTAATACCCAGAGGGAAACCTGTGCTCTGCAGAACCTGACTTCACAAGACCCTCTGAGCAAGAGTGTCGAGACGAGCTCTCAACAGTCTGCCTTGTTCTGGATGTGCAACTGCTCCCCACCCCTAGCAAAGAGCTTCAGCACAGAGATAAAGAAGAATTTTCTCCTGATAAGCAACATTTCTCATTCCACCCTCTGCAACTAAACACATGCTCAGCTTGACTAGGACTTCCCTCCCAGTCCTGAAGCTTCACCTCTGCCCTCCTGAATTGTCTTTATCCATCAGCATCCCAAGGGCATTGCTGTGGTACTTGTAGTCCACCTCTGCTCTAGGGGCAAGAGATTTTCTTTCTCTGTGTCATCATGCAGGAGTGCACAGCTTTGGGAAGTGACAAGTAGTAGGTTCTTTCGTGGTCTTTTAAGCATTAGGTGGATATTTTGATGGTGTTCTACTATTTAAGGTGGAATATTTACATCCTCCGTGATACATGAAAGAATTCACTAACAAATGATGACTCACTACCCCAAATCTTTCACTGAATCTCAATCTTTTCTCCAGAAGCAGTTTTAGCCATTCTCTTCCCAGCATGTGAGACGTGGTGTTTCTTGCCCCTGTAAATATTCTAGTGCACCATTATTTTCGTTAGCATTAGCCAGATGGGGTTTTGAACACCAGTATTACTCTCCTTTACAAGTCTGATCCCACTTCTATTTTTCCTTCTCACTGGCTTCTAAGCAAGCACTTTAAAATGTGTATTTCCTAGACAATTACGTTATGGAAGGAGTCTGGTCTCCATACCTGCCAGCAGTAGTAATCCAGCTCTCAGCAGTAAAGATAAGACAAGTAAACTGAAAATTTGAGTGAACCTAGTCCAAGAGCTCACGGAAAAGAATGGAAAAACTTCCAGTTATTTCCATAGCAGGGAAGCAAGCTTCTACTTGGACACAAAACAAAATCAAAAATCACTCTGTAGCAGGCGGGACTTAGATACTTACATTGACATAACACAAGTAGGGAGGAACAGAGTATACTGGAAAAGAGAAGTGGTCAAAGAGGAGAGAAAGATATTGTCTTTACTGGACAGTGTTCTGGGAGCTGGGGTCATTTAAAACCATATGAGCCCACAGACTACAGAGCAGATTGGGGGAACTATACATCTTTTAGATATTGGGGGAACTTATCTATCTTACTGGAATGTGATGATAGAATGAAGTGTAAACCATTTAGCCATCATCAATACAATCTGTTTGGTTCCATCAAAATCTCACCTAGGGCCACACACTTTGCTTCCTAAATTGTGACCGTATTCAGCAGTAGTAATAACTCTGGAAGTAGTTATTAGACATTTTTTTAGAAAACAAGTCGAGAAGCTCAAAAGCTGTTTTCTTTGCTGGGCACTACACAAGCAGAGGTGGAGAGAGACAGCCCCTAGATTTGGGAATCTGTAAAGATACAGGTGGGAGATAGGAAGTACAGTTTTTCTGTTGTTGCAGAAGTCCAGGCATGGAGGAGGACATGCATGCAATCAAAGACCATTAATGGCAAAGCTTGGAACTGGAGTCAATATGCTACTCTCCTTTACCGTTGCTTATACTGTAAATTGTTCTAGTCTCTTTGAAATTTCTTGATAGAACCTCATTCTTCTATAGGAACATCCTGAAATTAATGGTAGTTATTGTTTATACACTTAATTTTCTGCATCTAATGCTGGCCCTGGTGAAAAGCAGCGTAAATTCTGAGTCATTGTCTTAACAAATATAAAAGGTTGGTGCTCACATCTCACCCTGTGCATAGATTTCTAGAGAACACAGCACATGGATGATAAAATCACTGCCAGCAGATGTAAGGAAAACTCCATTGGGACCTTGGTTCTGGTGTCAGGATTGCCCACATGTCAAACTTTAAGTAGGTTGGACATTGTGGAGAAATCCTACCAAGGCCATTTCTCATTATCTATCTCCTCAGAAGGAGAGTGGTCATTAGGCAATGCCAACCAAGGTTTTAGCCTTGATCAGGCACTGAGGAAGGAGACTCTCTGGTCACAGCCCCAGCGGGTCAGCCCACCTCGCTGGCTGCTTATGAAAGCCACTGTCAGAACTACAGATGGAAAATGCATCACAGGATCTGACTGTTACAGCCACAGGGACCACAGAGGCTGATCTCGTCACACCACTTGCAAAGCCCAGCACACAGAGCTGTGCCTGGCCAGCTGGCAGTCCAGGAGTTCTGTTCTTCCCCAGTACTTATCAAACCCAGTACATTCTGGTAAACTAGACCACGTACTTTAGCAATTATCGCAGGCTGGATGTAGAATCCAAGTGATGACAAATTCGCCGTTTTTCTCAGGAAATGATTTCAGTTATTTCTTTCCTGAAATCTTAAAAAAAAAACAACCCAACCCTGCATCTTACTTTCAGCTTGAATATTATGGGTTCCATTTTCTGGATTGGTCTTCATTAGATTTTTTTTTTTTTTGGTGGGGTAATAGGCCTTCCTGCTCTTGGGTGCATTTTTCTTTAGTAGAACATTAAAATATCATAGTGTCCCTAAGTTTCTTCAGATAAATTGTATGGTATCCTGAAGAATTTCTTGTTGTATGTAATTTCTGTAGCTCATCTCTGAACCTTTCCAAGTCCCTCTGCTTCCCTTTTGAATGTGGGTAAATGTTTTGCCAATGCCATGCCAGTGGGAAATGTTCTTTCTGCTACTCCATACCTCCTTAATTATCTACCAGGAGGAATGGGTTAGGCTTTCTTACTCTGCCAAGAGCCATCTTCCAGTGAATTATCTGTCACCATTCAGAGCTTCTCAAAGTCACTGCTTTCCAGAATGCAACCTCACAAACATAATAAAGCTTGTCTATATCGACTACCCCCTTCAATGTAATTTATTGGGGACAAGACAGATATTATTCCATCACCTGGTTGCTGACCAATAATGAGCAGCAGGAATCGCTTTATATCACTGATCTGCTGTTACAGCCGTTTTACTTTTCCAATTTTCTACTCAGAAACTCTCCAGGATGGGAAGTATTGAAATGCTGTTCTAGCATTCTGCTATCTGCCAGAATAGGGAATAACTCATATTCCAGTCCACTTCCTTTCCCTGCCTCATTCACATTCACCTGAAACTTATATTTTGCTATGTGTGTGCAAACCAAGTTTTAATAATTTTTCTTCCTTTATTTTTTCCCCCCAGTCTTTATTGTGCTGCTATCCTGGTTAGTGTCATAACTTTGGGAAATCTGCATTATTTAATAATCTGCACTATTATTTCTTTATTTATATGAGGCAGTGACTGGAGACTCCAGAGGGGCTTGTGCCTAAGCATGTAGCAAGACTGTTGGTAACACTGCACCGTCATAATCTGAGAATCTAGGGAGAAGATACGCAGAATCTAGGAGAAAGGATTTCACAATTGATCTGTTTTGCAGATGGGGCACAGTGACATGGAGAAGTTCAGAATAAGTGTGTGTGATTCTGGCTTGGCTGTTAAAACCCAAACTTTCCCAGCAACTGAGCAGAAGGAAACACCCTCACCCAACCTTTTGACCTCACTATTGCCTGACATTCATCTTTGATTTACAAGTACCTTGCCTTTCTGTTCCTTTTTCCCTACCCTTTGCCATCCCTGTGCTAATCCTCAGACAGCTGGTCTCATCTCAGGTGCACACTTACCTGTGTTCCCTTAGCCATGATAAATTATTCCACAATAGCACATGTCCTCCTAGATGACGTAACTTTGGCTAAGGGATCCATTCCTCATGTTCAGAATACTTCCTGCCACTGAGACTTGAAAACACTCTTTTCTGGCTCTCTATTCCTCTTTCAGAGTTGTGAAGGCTCCTTTTTTGTAAGACATCGACCAGAGGCCTCCAGATGATGTAAAAATGTGAATCCTCCACACCGTATGAATTTTGCATCAGTTGTCCTGCATAGTGTTTTTTTATTGTAGTGAGCACAAAAATCTGCTCTCATGAGAATTCAGACGTAGAATCCCAAACTCTGCCTATGCACCTGCTCCTTTAAGCAGCCCTAGAGCCAGCCAGCTCTTCCACAGCTGGCTAGCAGATGGGGAAAGGTGAGAACAGACCAGCTGCTGTTCAGGGTTTCTATGGCAGAGTAGTAGGATTGCATTAAGCTCCTCTTAACACATTATGCAGAATCCTAAGTCTTTAGCCCAACCAGGACTGCAATCCTCTTATGCGACTTTGCTGAAATTCCGCGAGTTACATGCACGCACGCACACCCCGCAGCACAGAGGAGCCTTCAGGAGCGGCTTACCCCTCGCAGGTGACAAATGACACAAGGCAAGTTGGTGCTGGAAAGCCCTCCAGCCATCAGTCACCCACAGACAAGAGATGACTTTTGGCTCCCCCAAGCTTAATGCGTTGTTGTGATTGCCTTCTTTTTATTTACGGGTAACGGACTTGCTTGTTAAGGTTGGCTTGTCCTTTCTTGCTGGGGATTTTTGTGTGTTTGCTTTCTGTTTCCAGCATATTCATGTGAAGCCTTTACCTCCCTTGACCTCCAGCAACAAGGCAATAACTCGTGTTTGACAGTCTGTGGGGGGTGTTTGCCATGACTGAAGCTCACCTCCATGCAGGACACCGGGACAAAGCTGGGGAGTTGTTGCAAGGGTGGACATGACTGCCAACACTGCATGTGCACATGCAGGTAGGGGAGAGCCTGCCCTACTCGGAAATGGAGTTTCCCAGATCTCATTCCCAAGGCAGTTGCAATGAACGGAGGTTTATAGTATCCATCAGGGTTCTCCCCCTTCATTGCAGTGCTTTGATATCATAAGTATTGACTGGTTATTTATTTGGGTCAGGATTTTCAAAATTTACTTGGGATTTCAGTGCCCACTCACCTGGGTACTGGGCTTTCAATACTGGTTGAAAAAAAAAAAACACAATTCAGGCTCGTTTAGGGTATCTTACATTGACATTTCAGGTCAGATGGCCAAAAAAATCTATGGAAGGAAAGATGAGTCCTCTCCTTGGGAGCTGGCACCCTCTGCCACCTTGAGGCCCTATGCATCAGCAATGCAAGAGCTGAGCATGATGAAGTGGAGAATACGAACATTGGGCTCTTGCTACTTGCCCACATGTGTATATTTTTAATTTGTTTTGCCTTTCATGCTCTCTGGTAGGGTCTTCCTACCTGTTCTCCCCTTCATACAAGCTGTGGCTCCTGTCTGCATGCAGGATAATGGGAACAGCCTTGTGTAGCAGCTGAAACTGCAGAAGCAGCTGGTTGTGAGGCAGCTGGCTAGGGAAGGGGCAGATAGGTGCCACCTTGAAAGACAGATGCAGTCCTGAGGATTTCTGAGGCTGGCCTCCAGGACTTCTCAGTGGTGGTTGGTGGTGCCAGTCCTGCAGTCTGGTGCTCAGCAGAGTCCTTTGTCTCACTCCTGTCAGCCAAGGGGACTCTGGGGCCCAAGGGGACTGTGGCATTGCCAGTGCCTGTGGCCATGGGTGAGTAGTGGTTGTCTACATGTTGAGGCTGTCCCCTGCAGGGCTACCATCCACCCCTCTTGCTAGAACTGTGTCAAGGCAGTCAAAGGCAAGTTGTCCTGTGAGACTCTAACTCAGGGAATTGCAGCTCTGTGCTGTCGGGGCATCCTTGGTACATCAAAGCTTTTATTTAAGTTTGCCAGCTGTGGGATATTTTGAATCTCTCTGGATAACTTTGGGACTGTGTCAGTGTCTCTGGATTTTTATCAACAGTAGGAGTGATTTTAAAAAAATTAAAAAGAAGTGGTGTGGGGCACTCATTATGGTATTCACAGTAACTATCTCAGGCAGGGTTATAGGGAACATTTTTAATATTTGTATCTCCTTCAAACAATCCATTTCATTTCTCCCCCCTGCTGAAGTGGAAGACTGGCCACCCTTGAGGCAGAGCATGCCCTTTTCCATCAAGGGGACTAAATACCAGCCCTGTCCCCCTGTGCTATAGCTTGGGTTTCCAGCAGCCAGCCCTATGCAAAGCAGTGTCTCACGGATGGGTGCTGCTGCTGTCACCAGAGCTACTACTGCACTGCAAATAGCTCCAAGCCCTGCAGAAATACTCCACTGCACCCTTGCATTACCTTCAGCAGGGCCAGTTTTTCTGTGTGCTGAGGACTGCTCTGAGGTGGTGGTTCTGTTGCATGGAGCCTGGGTGTGTGAAGCCTTACCTTAATATCTCATTCTCCAAACAACTTAACATTGATCCTACTCATGCAGCTGTGGTGGGTTTCATAATCTTGTCTGAGCAGCCTTGTCTTTCAGTTTGTGGTCTCACCAGCTGCTGACAGCAGTGAGAGGCTGATTGCAGCACTGCCTGGCTGCAGGCCAGCCCGTGACCACCACTCCTCCTGACAACATCCCTTCCCCTGTCAGTGTGTGCTGCCTCAGGTGCAGCTCTGCTGCTGCCGTGCTGTCCAGATCTAGAACATCTCCACCATTCTTCCAATCCTGTGCCTCTCAGGGCTCTGCCAACTGTCCTCCTGCCTGAGATGCAGTCAACCTCTCAGCTGGTCCGGAGCTTTTCCAAGCCTGGTTCCCTCAGTGCATGTTTCAGCTGACCTCAGCATCCCCTGGCTCTTGATTTCTGCTGCTGTGCAGAGGTGTTGCTAGGCACTGTCTTTTAGAACTCAATGGAGATGGTTAAAACCCCCATATTTGTCTCAGTGTTGGCTCACGTTTTAGGAACAGATAGACACCGAATGATGAAGGCTCATTTCTGACTTATTTGAAACATAACATCTATCAAACCTAGGTGTCTGCTGATCCATTTTCCTATCTGGACCAGAGAGCACTGTGCAGGGAAAGCTTTGCTCTGTCAGAGGGCTGCTAGATGCCCATGGTGCCCCTCTTCATGAGCGTTTGAGGACAATGCTTTTCAGAAGGAAGTGCTCCACTGAAAGAAATACCACATGAAGTGGACCATAAATGTAATTATACAAGACTCTGTACTGGTTTCTAGAAAGGGAAATACGCTCTAGTGGTTCCTGTGGAACTGCATTATGATGCTCCTCTTTTCCTTCAGGCAATTGAAACCTGAAGGATGGTGATTTTCTGAAGATCACCTGCTGAGCTGGTTTCAGAACCCAGCTATCAGCTCGAGGTCCAAAGCCATATTTTCTCTCTCAGAGATATCATCCTCCACATGGGGACTGCAATCCTGGCATTGTACTTGCTCTAATTTTTACTTAAAGAGCAAATCAATTGGAACTAAGCTACTCATCCCTGTTTGAAGCCAGGCCAAGTCACAGTTGAGCACCATTTATGAAATAGTAACCGGAGCTCTGGAAACTGAATTACTATATTTATTCAGCCCGAGGTGAAGTCTGTCACCAGATAATTGCAAACGGGAATGAACTTATTCCAGTAAGGTCAGTTTTATCCCTTGCAAGCTCAGTTCATAGTTCCTGTTTGTTAACTGCAACTGAGCTGCACAGAGGCTTTGTGCTGGAGGATTTCTCTGAGAGATAGGATGAAACGGTGCCTAGCCCAAAGAATTTACAGGAAAGGATGTTTTTCTCATGCAGGTCAGTAGCAGGGCCTTTTGTTTAAGCAAAAAATATTCCTGTATTTACTGTGCATCTAATAGGAAACACTCAGATCAGAGTGTTTTCTAGGGGACATGTGAGTCTGAAATAGAGGAGAAAGAGAAATCCTGTTGTGGGGGAAGGAGCAGGGAAACAAAGAAAGTTTTGGGCAGAGAAGAGATGTGGCATGGTTTGGCAATGAAAGGCTGGTGAGGCAGAGGGGAGTGGAAGGGGCTGACATGCAAGAACAATGCAATACAATGGATAAAAAGTCAAGATCAAGCATGCTGTAGAAGTGTCTCTGGCAAAGATGTCTGCTTGTGCTGTTGGCTGCACACAGGCGCGATCTGCACGCTGTCTGTCCCAAATCTAGCAGCAGCTTCTCCTGAACTGGAACTATCTCCAGAGAGGCTGCCAAAACCGCTTTTCTGGACACTCAGCAGAGATGCTGGTTGAGCTCCCATTTGAGAATTGGCCTGACTTCTGGGAACAGAGCCGCTCCAGTCACACCCCTTTCATGCTCACTGCTCCTGGAGTGACCAAACTATTGTTTGCCGAGCCTGAATTGCAGAGCTGAATGCGTGGAACTGAATCAAAATTCCCACACCCCAAGAGCTGAGTAGCAAATTTTCATACCCTCAGCTTGCTGGGGGTGGGTGGTTGTCACCATGTGTGTGTACATGGTCCCCTTCACAGAAGCTTCAGACGACCCACTGTCTGACACATGAACTGCAGCACTGCCAGGCTGCTGTTAGCAGTCTTGGAGCATTGTTTTAAATTGGTTTGCCATACAATATCAGATCTGTCACTTGCAGGATATGAACCCCTCCATGCTAGTACCTGTCATGCCCATTTCTGCACTTAGCACCCCACTTTTTCAAAGGTTTTATGTTCCCATACATGACATCCAGAGCAGAAACATAAACAATTACGGATCAGGTGGACAGATATTGTCCATTCTGGTCATAGCAGACATCTGAATCAGCCTAATGGCTCCACAGCTCCGTTGTCCACTCTGAGTCAAAATGTGATTGTTATCAGTTCCTCCAGAGATATACTTCAGTACTCTGCAGTGGTTGGTTCTGGACTGAGCAAGCTTGAGGGCAAATTCCTTCTCAGCCCCATGGCCTTGAAATCAGTTTATCAGAAGCAACAAGGGACATTTTTCTTTTGGAAGTCTAACATGCTTTAAATAGTTACTATTCCAACACAACATTTGGATACCATTATAAATACTACCTACTTCTTAGAAAAATGCCTTGCTTGGCTCATGTGCCCAACAGCACCATGAGGCAGTGAGCTCCTGCTAATCTGATAAGACGACAGTAAGATCACGTGCAGTGTTCTTGGGGTGTTGTCTTGCTGCTGGGCCTTAGAACTGGGAGTTCTTTTGTGTGACATGCTGCTGACAAGCTCTGGGCCCAGGAAAATCCTGTAGGGATTCAGTTTGCCCTCATCCCACTCTCTGTCATTGCCCTGAGCAGCAGGACTCCTGGAGCTGTAAGGCAGGAGTGACGGCAGCACATGTCCTCCTGAACACAAAGATCAATGCTGGCTCTCAGGAAACCTTGTGTGTGCTGAAATGGAAGTGGAAATGGTGCCTTTTCATTAGCACACAGGAGTATTGGCATGTGCCTGCTTCTGTGCCAGCAGGTATTAATGCCCATCAGAGCGTGCCAACCAGCAGGCACTGTCTAATCCTGGTGTTGTATAATGAATAAAATTATTGAGAGGGGGAACTGAAGGTCAGAGAACAAGAATGAAGCTGTCTGGTGCAGAGCTGCTGTGTTCTGCAGAGATGTCAGGGCACAGGCTCCTCTGGTGCCATCCTCTCTTGCTCCTGGAGACTGACCAGTGGTGTTCTCTTACTCAAGATTCCCATGTTCAAGGGAAAGGCTATGAAGACCCCATCTGGAATAGAAACAACAAGACCTGCTTCAACTCCAGATTTTTCCACCCACTTGGGCTGTGTCTGATCATAGCTGGATATTGGAGTCCCTCCCACCAGTTTCAGACCATATTGAAAACTAGGGCTGCAGCCTGACAAAATAAATGAAGACTTCCTTCCCTTCAGCCTGTTACAAGTCTGACAGAGTGACTGTACTAGAGAGTGCAAAAGAGTGGGCAGCACCCAAAAAAGAAAGAATATTCCTGATATTACAGTGCTGTAGTGTTACAGACATGGAATATGGGCCAAGAGGCAGAAGTGGCAGATGGATGTCCAGACTACCCACAGCTGAAGGACAAGGGAAGGGAAGGGGAAGTGGAAATGTGGGAAGATGGTCTGAAGGAGGCAATAAGCCCATGCAATTTTCTTGTATCAGCTCTTTATCATAAGCAGAAACATCCATCCCTAGGTCCTGTCTCTTTCTAGGTCCTGTCTCATCCCTAGGTCCTGTCTCATCCCTAGGTCCTATCATATGAAGAACTGAGGATTCTGAAGATAAAGATCAGTTCACAGAAGGAAGAAGAGGGCTGCTGCATTACTCTGTAGGACTTCTGAAAAGAATAGGATGCTTAAGACTTTGGATGGCCTCCAAAGGGGACTGCCTTTGAGCAACCTCCATCTGAAAGGACTGATCTGAGGGAGGCATTTAGGAAGGGGGAAACAGGATTCTCAGGATTGTATGAAGTTCACAGAGAGCTAAATATCTAATTAATTTCTCCAAATGCACAATTTCCTATCATCTGCCTTTTTTTGTGAAATTATTCAGAAGTAGTGGGAGGGGACCAAAAGCTGAGGCTAATGCATAGCACCCCTGTTAATCATTTATTAGTGTTTGGTTGGTGCCTGTAATGTGTGTGTGGAGATGGCTCTGATGAGCTCTGAACTTCTGGTTCCCATCTGGAACATTTTGCTGTGCCCAGACTTTGTCCAGGCTATGTTTACCTTGAATCAACCATCTGTCCTGTCACCAGGAAATACATCAGAACAGGTATTGATCTGTGCAATTGATTTTGTGTCATTTTCTCCTCTGGGACTGTGTTCACATGAGACTAACTCATAAAATGCCATGCTCACAATGCCACTGTGGCCCCCCACAAGAGTTCTCTGCCATGAGAACCTCTCCTCCCTACCAGTGGAACTCTGTAAGGACATAGTTCAAGTACTGGTGTCTCTTGGTACACTGACCAGCCAGGACTGAGAGGGTTAAAGGCCTGGGACACACAAGCTCATTTATTCCTGCTTAGGCCAAATGTGTTTCTGTTGGGCAGTTGTGCCTGGAGAGCATCACAAAGATGCATCTTGGAAGAGCCAGCCCGCTGGGGTCTGTGGGCAACATTTTCTTGAACGTCAAAGGAACTTGAAAGAAGTGGTCTGGTCCCTCTCCCCATGTCTCCTGAGCTCTCATGGGAAGGTTGGCACTTAAATTCTTCCCCTACAACAGGTCAGGTCATGTCCAGATATCTGGGATTTCCCTGCCATCACCACTCCCTTGGGATCTCTGCCACCCCTCTGCCCCTGAGGAGGTATTGCTTAAAGAGATGGAGCTGGAAGGAGGGAGGCAAGGATGGAATCTGCTGTCAAAGATCCTGAGCTGATTTTAGTAGATAAAGGTGGCTCCCAAAGACACAGCGCGCGAGAGGCTCCCTCTGATGGGAAGAGCTGCGAGTGGAACTCCTCTGGGCACAGCCCTGCACACTCATCATCTACCCCCTCTCAGACCTACTGCTTCCATCATCCAGCTTGGTCCACTCAGCAGTGCCTGGGGTCTGTTCAGGTCTGTTCAGACCCAATGGTTTATGAAGCTCAGCATTCCCAAATACCCCTGTCACCCTGAAAAGAGGTGCATATAAACTAAGAGTTGTACAGAACTGATACAGGAATAAAAAGGAGCTCAATTTCAAAGAGTCACAAAGAAAAAAACAAGCATTCCTTAGAACCTATTGTGCACCATTCCTGCAGGTAAGACGTATCTGAAGGACAAAGGAAGCACAGTCCCTCAGCCATCCCTGTTTCCATTCAGTCAGTAGCACAACCCATAACCTCATGCCATAGCCCACACTGTAACAGAGGTGTGGCCAAAAGCATGACCTTTCTTCCATTCAAACTAGATGTCTTGATGAAAAGAACGTACTAGAGGGATTACAAAGACTGCCAAGGGATGAGGTAAAAATAATAGAAGGACCATTTTCAAGAAGACTTAAAACAAACAGTGGCATCAAAGAGATATTTATTCATGGGCTTACAAAAGAAATGGGTGGAAATCTGCTAACAGACCAATTTTCTGCCTCTATTGTCTTCTACCGTAGCTGTCCTAAATTTTGCTAGTCCCTTTTCTTTACTGGGTATGAACTGAAGAACTTGCTAACAAGTGAAACCAAACTTTTCCATCCTACTCACCTCAAATTTGGCTCCAAAAACCAGAGTTAGACAGCTGGAATTCATTTTCAATAGCTGTGAGGACATCTGACATTATTCATCCAGATGCACTGAGCTTCTGAAAAGGGCTGCTCCACACAGATTTTGGAACCCACTTTCAGGCACTGACATTTGAGATTGGGATGCACTTAGCAGCTCTCCTGCTGCAGCACTATAAGGAAGGGAGTAGGACAGAATCCAACTCAAGAAACTCTAAAGCAGCAGCTTTAGCCCTAATATTCACAGTCAGCACCTGCATTTGGCAGCAGGGCACTCTTC
Organism: Phylloscopus trochilus trochilus; assembly: GCA_016584745.2. NCBI lineage: Eukaryota > Metazoa > Chordata > Aves > Passeriformes > Phylloscopidae > Phylloscopus > Phylloscopus trochilus. The sequence continues at coordinate 22,963,802 of WQNJ02000039.1, forward strand.
AGACATTTTTGGACTACAGACTTAATTTATAGGTTCTTGGATTTGCAGTTCTGCCCTGAGCTGTGTTGATGTGCAAAGGAGACTGGAGGGAGCTCATCCCATTGTTATATTGAGCATCACTTAGCTCTTTTTTTGCAGCCCCCTTTTTTGACTTCTCAGCCTTTCAGACAGCTGGCATGCACAGTCCAATGGAAAGCAGGCTGCTGGGGAGCACCTCAGTCCCTGCCAACCTTGTGAAAGCACACAGGCCTCACTTTAACCAAGGTTCCTTTTCCTGCTGCTCACCTGAAGGTCATCCTGTTAGAAAGACTCTGGGGATAACTGGACATTCCACTGCACATTCATTACTCACAGGTGTTCATCCAAGCTATCTCCTCTTCTTGCTTCCCCTTCCCAAAGCATTTTTCTCTGCTACATCCAGCCCAGTGGTGGTAGGTGGGGGCTGCAGCCACAGAAGTTCAAGCCAGGCTATTTCGTTTGATCAAAACCACAGAAACCCAGGTGCGGAGAGGGAGAAAATTTCCCATTTACTGCTGGGAGTCTCAGTCACAGGACTCATATGTGACTATAAGACTAGACAAATTAGATCCTAATTAATATCAGGCATATTCAATCGGCCCTGCAGCTGATGGATGTTTTACCACTGAATTCATTGCCTTGTAGACTAGGACCCATGGACAGAGGGTGCAAACAGAAACCAAAGTTGTAAAGAATGACAGAGAGCTGCCTTAGGGAAAGAGCTGTTTTGCAGTACCATGTGCAAGGAAAAGACACTCCTTCAAGGGAAAGGGGGTAAGGGAGGTGCTGGAGCTGGGTCTTTGTCCTGCGCTCTGGGGTGGGAGGACAAAACATGGGTTTTCAGGCAATTCCCACTGAGCAGGAGATGGCTCTTCAATGAGCTCCATTTCTTCCAGGGTCTGGACAAGTTCATGAAAAGAGGATTGCAGGTTTGAAGGGCTGAAGGGCAATGGCTCTGTAACCTGCAAAGAGCAGGGAGTTTGTAGGACCTGTTTTTAGGCATCTGTTTCAAGTGTAAAAGAATTTAGTCTCGGATCCTGGTGGCTCACTAAGGGCATTACTTGACATTCAAAAATACCTTTTCTTCCCCCTCCCTCCCTCTCCATATTCCCTACTTTCTTCACAGACTCCTGGCCTCTCCTGCTGCTCCCCCTGACAGGCCATGAGCCCAGCTGGGGCCCATGAGTGCAGTGCCAGGGGTCAGAGAGGCTGGTATGAGCTGGCTGCTGCATGGATGAAACAGCACGTATGCACTGCCGTGCTGAGCCTTGTGCCTCGGTTGCACAGCAACCCAGGGACACAGGCCTGGGTCCCAGCCAGCTGCTGGGGCCAGCCCTGCTGACACCTGGTCCTCAGCAGCACTCCAAAGGCTGGATGGGAGCGAGCATCCCTGGTTCAAGGAAAGGCTCAGCTGACGGTGCCCAACGTGAGGCTCAGGGAGTGCACAGCGAATGCTCCAAGTTCTTGGCAGGCCAAGAGAGGGTCTGCTGGGTTTATTTATTTATTTTTGGTGGGGAGGAGGGGTATAGGAGAGAGAAGGTTATGATTTAAATATCTATCATGTTGGCAACCAAAAAAAAGTCAGTGGGGTGTTAAATTACTATTGACTTTGCAGGCCAGCACTTGGCTCCCCCTCAGCCCTGGAGCTCAGCTCTCCCTGCTGTCCCTCACTCGGCCCTCAGGGCTGCTATAAAGGGAAGGCCAGCCTCACTGCCTGACACCAGAGATATTTTATTCCCCCTGGCCCAGCTGATCCAGCTGGGCTCCTGGAGCGGGGCAGGATGGGGTGCTGTGCTCCCCCCAGCCCTCCCTCCCAGCAGACCTGCCTGGCTGCCTGAGTGTCCCTTTGGTTCAAAGTTAATAGTCTGCCCTTTGTGAAACTGCCTTGCTTCCCAGCGGCTCCGCAGCGGGTGCTCCAGCTGCTGGAGAGTGCTGAGAGAGAGTAAGGGGAGCACAGATGAGCTCTGGCCCTCTTTTGAATTTAGCCTGCTTTTGGGTAATTTTCCTTGCCATGCCCCCTTAGCTTTTGGCCAATGCCAGAGGCCTTCACTATCAGACTACGTTGTGACTTTAAAGGGGTTCAAGGCTTTTAATCTCTTCCACCCCTCTTTCACAGATGTTTGGGTTGAGGTATCTGCTCAGCTGGACTCTTCACAGGGTGAAACAAGATGAAAAGTCCTCTGCTACTGCCTGGTGTTGCCTTTCATGGAACGCTCCGGCAGGGCTCTTTCCAACAGTTGCAGAGCACTCAGGGGCCATGTAAAAAAGAATGTGGGCTCAGATGTCACCCTTGACTGATCTTGAGCTACCAGTGGGGTCCAGAGATGAAGTACCCAGCTGGGATCATGTTGCCAAGGGCTCAGTTGCAGGGGGGGGAAAGGCGGTGTTGAAGGGGTCTCCTGGCACTAGTATGTGTATGGGAGCAGAAAAGGTGAAGCAAAGGGACCCTAGCAAAGAGAGAACAAGGGAGTGCAAGAGAGCCATAAGAACCTACACAGAGGCAGCTCATGCCCCCACACTGAGAGGAAGCCAGCTGAAATCAAGAGCCCCAGGTTTTGTGCTGCAGTCAAGCTAGCTCTGGAAACTACAGTGGGCAGCAGTTAATCCTGTGAATAGGCCCATTTGTCCTAAGGGATTTGAAAGCAAAACTCTGTGTACCATGTGTTAGGGGATGCGCACAGGGAAAAGGATGGGCACTCTGCGAAATCAGGGGCCACACATTACCAAGGTTTGTGCCAAAGGAAAAAGAAGTTAATGAGAAGCAGCGTGAGCCTGCAAGGACTTGGCTTGCTAAGCCAGCACGCTCTGTTTGATGGCGTTTCTCTTTAGTAATATCAGCCACTTTGCCAATGTCTCTTGAATGAATTGACCTGCATGGGTAAGCCATAGCAGGACCATACATGCTGGATCAGCAGGCAGCATGGACTGAAGCAAGGAGGGTGTTCTGGAGTCTGGATGCTGCCTGGGTGCTGAAGGTGTGTTGAAGAGACATCCTGGGACCTGAAAATTAGAGTGTGTGGAGTTAGTGAGGAGGCACAATTTGTTCTGTGCCTCCTCTAATCAGTGTATCAGTGAGTTCCAGTTGTTCCAGCCCAAAATCACCACCTCTTTGAGTCAAGACACCAGCAACAGCAGATTATCGTCAAACTTTCATCACCCAGGGCTGAGCATGAGCGTTGGAAATTTCAGCCCAGGGGAAAAAAAAATCAGCTTGAAATGGCTTCAGAAGGGTGCAGAAGTGATGAAAATAAGTGATCGAAATAAAAGGGCCACCTCAACTATTGAAGGAGGCAACATGTAAGTGCATGCTGGCAAGGAGGAGAGGAATTGCATGGCCTGGTGTGGTCAGTGCAGGAGTCCAAAAAGGTGTCTTACTGAGTAGACCATCAAATAGAAAGTTATCCTTATTCCAGCAGGATATTGAACCAGGGCACTGTGAATCAAAAAGCCATTGGGTTGCCTATTGATTTAAAGGGCTTCTTTTTGTCAGCAGCTTTTCTCTTTCCACTCTGCAGCCACAAGAGTGAAGCAGGATGGGTTGTAGGCTGTGTCTCCTGTGAGGAGGTAGTGGTGACTTTATGCCCCTCTTGTAGTATCATTGGTGCTCTCCTGCCCACCCCTTCCTAAACAGAAGGATGATATGAGGATCTGAACAACACTACTGTAAGATAAACTGTTCCCAAGTATACAGGACCAGAGAGGCCTGTACAGGCAGTTGAGCATAGATCTTGCCATGCCTGTATTTCCCCAGCTCCTGCTTATCCTTTTGTGCTACACATCCAGAATATTGCACATCCATGCACGTTGCAAAAGACCAACTGATGGCAGCCCATCCTGCTGCATTTCTAGGACTATTCATTCCCAGGTTCCAACAGCCTTACTGCACAAGTAAGATATGGTGGCCAGAGCAGGAGCTGTGCTTGTTTTAAGCCTGAAGCTGGTATGTCTTCTCAATACTCTTTGGGACCTCTGACAAATTCCTGCTACCTCTTTATGTTTTGTTTCTCACAAGTAGAAAACCATTTCTCTTCCCTTCTTCAAACTATCCCCTTCCAATTCCACAAAGTATCTCACACCTTTTGTCTCTCATCACCATCCTCCTCTGTGACATGGTTAGTTCCCTCTTTCATGCCTAGTCCTTCCTTGCCTCTTGGTATCTGCATAATCTGCATGGAAAACTCATTGGGGAAAGGGGCTGGTCTTGCTTGCTGTTGGTCTAGCACCAGGTACACCTCTCGTGCATTTTAAATAATCAACAGGCATCTGCCAAATGCAGGTGAGAGCACACCTGCTTTTGAAGCCTGTATCTGCTGCTGCTTCCATGACAGCATGCTCAGCTTCCCATGGAGGATTCATCCTGGTATGTGTGAGGAAATGTGGTAGAAGGATATCTGGCTGTGGTGCAACCATCACTTTGGGGAAACTACCCTGTAGGGGATGGGCTGTAAAGCTGAGTCATGGCTGCAGGGAAAAATTTGAATCCTCTTGCTGCATCTCTGTGTAACTGGTCCAAGATCTCTAGTAGTTGCTCTTTTATTACTTTTGCTGCATCAGACTATGGTAAAATGCTAGCTTTGATGAGTTGCCAAAGTCCTTGCTGAATTATAACTACTAGAAACACCAGAAAAAGTGGTTCTTGAAAGGACAGGAACAGATATATATTTGTGTATTAGGTCCTCCACCATTTCAGCTCACACTGATAGAGGCCTTCAACCACAAAGGGCCATGTGGAAGTGGAAAGAGACTGGTTCTGCTTACAGAGGGTGCTTGTGCCCTGTAAACCACAGGGCTGTGCTCTGGGAAGGCAACCAGATTGAAGCAAGAGCTGGGAGCAGGCTGTGGTTCCCTGTTGTCGTGGGGCTGTCATGATGGTCCCGGGGAGGGATGCTTGCTGGCTGTGCTGTGGTGATGTGGGGGAGCAGCAAGGGGACTCCCCCAGTGCTCCCACTCTTCAGGCAGGGGCAGGGACATCCCTTTCAGGCCCTGCTCAGACATCAAACCACAGTGTTGCATTCTAAGGGCCAAGACTGGCCCTTTCCAGCTTCTAATGTCTGTCTCAAGGACATGCCAAGGCAAGACCTGCTCAGCTTTGGGATGCTGCATGTTGCAAGGCTAATATTGGAAGGCTGGGTATTCATCTCTGTGCAGTGCACACAAAAAACCAAACAAATAACAAAACCCCAAACAAAACAAAAACCAAACAAAAAACCAACCTAAAACCCCAGCCCCAGATGTCTTTCCCTGCCAGAACCACGCTTTTCTTACACAATACTGTGCAGGAGGGTGACTACTCTGAGAGTTAACCCAGAAACAGCTGCAGTACCTAATAAGAAGCAGTTTGCTACCACAGCAGGACATCTGTGTGCAGCCTGAGCCTGTGTTTAATGACAGCTGGATGGCAGGTTGGCACAGAAACGTGATGGTTGCAGTGGTGTCAGAGGCTGAGCATCCTCACAGGATCAATCTCTTCCTGCAGAGCGAGGTACTTGAGAAGTGCCAGAAATATAATGGACTGATATTTTGGTAATCAGTTGTCTCAGCAGAGACACCATTATGTTGATGAAGCTGCAAGAAACCTCTCAATTTGAATCATGCTCTGAAAGTCAAGAGAGTTTTGTATGAACCACAAGACAGTCACACATCTCCTAAGATAACCAGACGTAGGAACACTCCTTAGTGTTTGTGCAGGACTTCAGCAAAGCTTCACAGGGCACTTGGATCAGAACGACCAGAATGGACCTTAACTTTGTTGTTACCTCAGGACCCAGGACTACAAGGGTAATCCAGACACTAAGCATTTCAAATACATGCAAAGAAAGCTCTCCTGAGCTTCACACTGCTTTCAGTACTGTCAACCCAACGTGTTCCTTTTGCTAGTGTGTGTCTGCTCAGCAGCTAAAAGAAAAGCAAAGTACATTTGAAGGGAGGGAGTGGGGAGAAATGTTATGAAATAAAAGATCAGAGGATCAAGAGCACTTTTGAGGCTCAAACATGCCACACACAAGCTCTGGGCCTGTGGTCAGCCGGAAAACATCAGTTTAAAATTCCACAATAGCCCTGGTATTTAATCCTTCTAATGCAAATTCCCCCCACCCCAGTCCTAGATCGGCACTACTACTGTGGTGGCACAACCCGAGCCTTTAAGCCCTTTTGAAGTATGCAAGAGTCCCTGTTTCTCAGCAGGAGGGCTGGGAAGCTATGTCAACAATGTCAAAAATGTTCCTGTGATTACTGTACCTTTCTGAGCAGAAACCAGGAGAGAAAGCAATTAATGCCTCCTAATCTGCCTCATAAATAAAACTTGTTCTCCCTGGAAGCTCATCTCCACAGCCCCTAATTAGGATGGCTCTTTGTCACCTCCCAGCCTTCAACAGTGGGAGGAAGGAGGCCCACTATCTCATCTGCCCAACAGCAGGGTTAGATGCACACTTCTGCAAGTGAAGCCACGTGTCTGAAAGCAGTTGTGAGCACTACTGTGTGCCTCTGTGATATCCTCCATGGTTCCATTCCCAAAGCAGGCAGATATCACAGGGCCTGGGCGTTGGGGTCTTGGCCAACCCTGTGCTGAGCAACTATAATCCAAGATGTACAAAGGGTGAGGCGAGGGGAAGGAGCCAGAAGGCACAGCTGTTGACATATGATGGAGATGAGAACTGCAGACCACTCCAAGTCAGACAGAGGGAGAGGCACAGTGTGTATTGGCAGATAGTCCAGCCTTATCAACAGCTGAAGTGCATGCCAAGTATTTCCACCGGCCTCTCCTGTGTAAGCAGTGACTTCCTATCAGCATCAGGAGTGAGACCTTGGAAAGCCATCAACAGTACTTACAGCCCTGTGCTGAGAGGGCCTTCAGGTGTGTCTGCATTGCACGGTCATTCCAGGTCTTTGGCACAAGGGTGCTTTGTCCTTGGGTGTCCTGGGGGGTCTTCCCAGTGGGCAAGACAAGCCATCAGCTGCAAAGCAGAGGGGAAGCCTCCTTCCATGCATGAGGCATCTCCATTAGAGACCAGAAGACAGAGCTGGAGCAGTGCTCAGGTTGTCTCACAGCCCTGCATGAGAAGCCTACCTGTAAAGAGCACTCGTGTGCATAGGGAGGGACGTGCATGCAGGTGAATGGGCTGAGAGAGCACATGCACCATAAGGGAGAGGCAAGGGAAACACAAAATGGTTAATTCTTCTGACAATGTGGGGAGGCTGGGCACAGCTGGTGGGGTCATACAGGTGATAGATAAATACCTCAGGAGAGGACAAATAGGGAGATAGTGGGATGAACCTGAGACAGAAGGAGGGAGGATGACAGTGGCAGGTGTGCAAGGGAGAGACAGCTCCCTTGTAGCCCAGTGTAGCCCAGGACAGGCCCATGCATGTGGGAGGTCTTCCTCACCACCTCCTGCCCAAGGTCCATGTATCTGTGGGATGGAGCTCACACCTCCAAGTTACAGACTGGGGGAGACAACCTTATTGGCACCTTTTTGTTTGTCAGTAACACCAAAATTGGCTACTGAGGGGTAACCCAGGTCTTAGCTCCATGTCTGAGACCTGATCCCACCTACTGCTCTCCAGCTCTAGCAACTGTCCTCATGCATGGAAGAGAGCCCAGGCTGGGAGATGAGCACTTGCTTTCTCACCATCAGAATGCCAAGCCATTTCCATGGACGTACACCATCCTTGCTGAACATGCTGCACCTTGCAAGGAGAAGCCTGTTTTTGCCAGGAACTTCTTTGCAAGACTGTGTTCTTTGCACAGGCACACAGTCCTGCCTTGCCTTTTTGGTGGAGCCATGCAGGGGAGCTGGCAGTCCCACCTGCAGCCAAGCACACCTGCTGTCAGGGCAGAGCACTTCTGCAGCACTTTTGGATCAGCCTGCAGGAAGCATTGTACCTGTTTAACCTCAGTAATGTGAAAATCCTACATCTAGAGTGATGGAGGGAAAAGCCATTTTGGATCCTGTGGAGGGGGGGATGATATAGGAATTTGTGATTCAGGAATTTGTGATATAGCATTTTTTCCCTGCTGTTGACTGCACAAGCCTGCAATGAAGCCAGGCTTAGCACTGCTGTCCCCATCAGCAATTCTGCTAAGAGGAATTTGAGTTTTTATGGTCACTGATAAGATTAAAGTCTTTGTTGCAGCTGGCCGAGGCAGACTCAGCTGCAGGCTGTGTAAAAGCACTGCTGGGAGGGCAGAGTGAAGGTAGTTTTGTTGCTTTCTTTGGGAATTCCCACACTTGCAAATGTTTGCATTTCATCTGAACTGCAGTCTTAACTCCATGCTTGCTGGTGTATGAAAGACCTCAGCCTGTGGATAAGAAGGACAGGAGCCCCTTGGTTTTTGACAACTTTCTTGCTGAGCTCTGCTGACAGCCAAAGTACCACTGCATATGTCCTGAAGGACAGGTGCTGAGGGACAGCATCAGACATAGTTCCTCTTCCTCCTCTGGGGATGCTTCTTCTCAAATGGGCCTCAACAAGGGCAAGAGTGGGAAGATGATCAGTACATCAGTACCTTGTGCTCTGCAGTCCTTGCACAGCCTGGAGAAACTCTCAAGGGTCTCCACTCAGGAAGTCTGAGGCTAAATGGCAGAACCCTGGTCTTTCCTCCATTACATGACTGCAGCAGTCATTAAGGCCCCCACTTTCAGAGCTGTAGAAAACATTGCCCAGCAAATCCAAACCAGACCCGCAGCTCCTGAAACCTCACTCCCATGTTGAGTCAGCAGTCAGCATGATCTTGGGTTCTTGTTGGTGGTCCTTATTTTTTTTTTGCCAGACCTCTGAGGCCATTCTCTCTCTGTGGAGAGAGAATGACTACTTTCAGTCGCTGCTGACTCCTCTTCCCACCTGGAGGACCATGCTCCCACACTGGGGTCTGGCACCAAGGAGCCCCAGGGCCTCACTGAGGGCAGTGCTGGTGGAGGAGCATTACTGGCAGCTCTTCTTTGCTGTTTGTCTCCTCTACTGAGGTAGAGGTATTGCTGGGTCCAAATTATGGAGCTGTTCCCCGTGATCCACCCTAGTATTATAAATTTTAAAAAAACCCAACCAACCTACCTCTATTTACCAAATGAGCTATGGCTCTGGGCATCAGGTGTGCTCCAAAACCTATATTTTCTTTTTTGCTAAAACCCTAGTTTCTCTTCTCCCTCTGATTTTCTCTGAAGTGCTATTCAGTGACTGGCCTCTGGCAGATGCACCCTGAAGGACAGAGCACTGATTCACTTCACCTTTGATGGGAAACGTCTATCTCACAGCCCACCCAAGGAGCAGGTTTGTTTTTTTTTTTTGCTTGAAAATCCATGAGAAGATAACATGGTGACTTTGAGTTGGGAGATACCCAGGTCTGAGGCATGCCTTGGGCACAGCTCACGGGCTGGCTGAAAGGGCACGGAGGGAAGTGAGAAGTGCTGCGTCAAGCTGCTGCAGCTTGCTGAGAGCTCATCGGTTTCGTTGTACAAGGGCACCGTGTGCACAGGAACCAAACTGGGCAAGCTGAGGTTCCCAGTGCCCTTTCCTCTTGTGCCAGGGGGATAAGGTATTCAGAGACACGTGGGAAGCACTGCTTCCATTTTAAGAGAATTATTCATAAGGAGCTCAGCCTGCTGCTGCCTTCTCTCTCTGAGATGCCATCCTGGTCCTGCGAGTTGTCCGTAGGGCACATCCGCTTCCACTCTGAGACCTTGTGAGATAAGGCAGCACTGTTACTCAGGCTTAGGACACCAAAACCGAGGAAGATATGCTTGTCTTTGCAGATCAAGGTCCGAGTGACTCGCCCCAGGTATCACAGGGAGGCAGCAGCACCACAAGGAGCAAATTGAGGCTTGTCTGTGCGTGGAGCACTGGCTCTAATCCCCAGTTGTGCCCTCCTGCAGCAGCGGCAATACCTTCAGGGGGCTGAGGAGTGAGCAGAGTGCTCAGCTCTGGGGTGCTGCATCCTGCTGGGAGAGGCATGGGGCTGTCCTTGCAGAGAGTGCTTTGGAGAGTCATCTGCAGCAGGTGCCAAAAGCGAAAGGAATAAATGAAATGAGATATTGGCAGAACAAGGTGTAAGAGCAGGTTCTGTCCTGTGTCAAATAAACAGGGTTAATGTTGGAAGATTTTGCTCCCGATCTCCTGGGGTCTAGTCCCACTTCTGTATGTGACAACAGGGACACAATCCCACAACATTTCAATTTCACCTAATTTTAAACGGATATTCTTGGAAACAGTATGCAAAGCAGTGCCACGGCTGTGACCTGCACTTTGCCACAAAGGTCATTACTCCAGGCTACAAAGCTGATGCCATCCTGTCATGGGAGTGCTCTGAGCCAAAGCTGGGTATTTAGTCACTACACAGAGCACTTCCCATCACTCCAAGAGCTGGCACTGACGGTGGGATCGGCAGCTCCTGGGGATGGGGTCACACTACAACCCACAGGGCTTTCAGCAAGGTCATATTTCAGCGGGGCTGCCACCAGCAGAGGTCCCGAAATACCAGTTTTAATTAAAAGCTGTATTTTCTATTATGCTGCACAGCTCATACATGCTGACTACTGCTCTTTCACCTTGCTGGGGCTAAGTCCACACTCTCTAAAGTATGTCATGTGTCAGTCAGACAGAGCCTTTGGGGGCTACAGCACTCAGAAGCCAGAGCTGGGTTCAATGGTGGGGGTAGTGGGGGAAGACCCTGAATAGAAACAAAAAGAACCATGAGATATTGAAGGCGAAAGGGTAAAAGAAAGCAAAAAAAAAAAAAAATGAGCTAGGTAAATATCTGTGGTAGAGAAACACCAGATTCTTTTCTTGGAATCAGTATAATTTTAGGCACAGAGCATGCCCAGAGCTCTCCTCCTGTCTCTTGTGAGCATTGGTCCATGTAGAAATACAAGGGGAAGAAAGAAGGAACAGATATGTTAACAGTGGATGAAAAAAGCAAATGTACAAAAGTTTATAGATTTACATGAAATCTCTCAAGGACTACTTGGTGAAAGTGGTCTTCCAGTCCAGACCTTCTCCTGCCTCCTACAGCAATTCACACCAACCTTTCTGAATAGGAGGAGTCTTTTTTTTTTTTTTTTTTTTTTTTCCCTAAATGTTTTGCAATAATTGCTCTCCATCTGGAGCCCTCTCTTTTCAATACAAGAATGACCCTCCTCAGTATCCTGTGCATGACCACTGTGTTCTCTCCAGCAGCCAGCTGGGCTCTGCCTCCTCTTGTGTATTGGCACGGTGGTTGTGCAGGTTGCCACAAGCAAGCACCATGCAGCAGCCAGCAGAGTTCCCTGGAACAGGGCTGAAGTCTAGCTAGATCTCAAAGCTGCTGGTTAAGGGGTGAAGGTCCCTTTCCTGCTCTGTGAATCCAGTGTCTTGGCCTCACACAGGTCTGGCCTCCTGCTGCCTCACTAGAGGCATGTGAAGGCTTGCTTGGGAGCTGTCTCCATGGGGCTCTCACACCTGTGGTGGCTTGCAAGTGGCACATTCATTCCCTGTGGTCCTTTGGACAGGGCTCACCACCCCAGTGACCGCCAGCCTTCCCTGGCAGCAAGCTCAGATGGTGCTTCCCTGCCTTGAAGTCAGCAGCTGCGAGCTGGATGAGGTTGTGGCCACTCACAGAGGGATGGTGGTGGCCCTGGAGATGGGCTCTAAGGCAGGGAAGCTGGGGTTGGCGTCTGGGGTTAGCACCTTGCCCTCCGGCCGGCAAGGGAAGGGAGGGAGGGCTGCGCCGCCTTATCTCCCATCACCTGTAGATGGCTCTTGCATACTCCGGGAGGGCTGGAGCAAAGCTGCCTCAGCCCAGCTCTCCTGAACAGCTGCCAGTGACACGGCCACGGTGTCCTCCAAGGAGGAGGAACGGCGAGGAAAATGACCCCACTCTACCCTTCAAAACTATGCTTGGCTCACATGGAAGCAGAAAGGAAAGCTTAAGTCCTGCGCCTGTCCCCTCCTCTGACTTCCCACGCCTAAAATGAGTAGATGCTTGGCTTTCCTGTGATGATGTCACAGAAACAGAGTTGTTGGAAATGACCTCACACTTTTGCCCTCCTGCTTGACAGGGACATGGGGCTGCTGGGGCACATGACTGTGGGGCTTCAGTAACACAAGATGGGAGCCATTTGCCCCGGTTATATTAAGAACATTTCACAGGCTCCAGCCTCTTGGTTTAGTTCACACACTGGGATCTGGTGTCAGCAGTTTTGAAAACACTCCTCTCTCCAACAGCAGTGGAAATTCGTAGAGTCCCTGTGAGACCATCTCAGCATCCACAGGAGTGCCCGGAGTGCCAGAACAGGCTAAACATAGCACTGCTAATTTTGGAGAGGTTAGGTGATCACATAAAGAGGGATGGGGGTAAGAGGAGAGGAGGAGAGTCAGTGAAACTAGCAATGTTAGGCAGGGATAAATGGGAATGGGTGGTTAAAGGGTCTCACTAGTAGATTCCTGAAAGGAACAGGGCTATTCAATGTCAGTAGCTGGCTACAGAAACTCACTTTTCTTGCAATGCCCCCAACAAAGCTTTGTCAGGCAGCTCCCATTGCACACAGAGTATGTCTGCTTCCCATATGAAATAACCAGGAAGGATCCTGCGGTTTAGGTAAATGACCCAGGCAATGCAGTGAATGAAATGATCTCTGCCACTGAGAACAAGGATGCACCCTGACTTTGCAAGTGACCAGGAAAAGTTTTAGGATGTTTGCACTCAACACCTGCTTACAACGATGCTTCTGCTGGAGTTTGTATGACATCCCACAGCTCTGCTAGGGTGATGTTCCTCAGCTGAGGAAGGACAGAGTCATCTGGTTTAGCTTAACCTACTGCTAAAACTGGTTTGCACTAAAACCTTTGCACTAAAACAGATGAGGGAGAGCTCCCATCAGCCAACAGGGAGTGATTGGCAGCTGGGCTGGGTAATATCTTTGCTCATTTCTTTAGGACCACAAAAGGATGTTTTTCTCTGCCCTGGACAAATCAGTCACTGAGCCTAAATCACTTCTGAAGGCCCAGACATACGGTCTGTCATTGGAGATTGCTGTGTGTCAGCTGGACAGAGGAAAGTGTGAGCACTTCACAAATATGAGGTGGGGGGTGCAGGTTTCACTGCTGCCACAAAACACATTTAACTCCTCCTTTGCTGTGGGTGAGGAGCCTGGGCATGGCTAGGTACTGTGGCTCAGCTGATACCTTGGAGCTCATGGAGCTTTTACACTCAGTTGCACTTCTGAGCACCACAATCAAAGCAAAAGAGCAAATAGTTTTTTTCATGTGGACACTGCTCCCTTTTTAATCCCAAGCTCACCGATTCAGTGGCTATGGTGGCAATATTTCTGCTGGGGAAAATAGACATGAGGCCATCTGAAGTATGGGGGCTCTTCTCACCCAGGTCAGCTGCAAGTTCACAGCTTGTGTTTAGTTCCCTGATCCTGCTCCTGGGACAAGTGTGATTCCCCAGCAGTAACTGCAGGGAGATGAGAGGTTCATAAGTTGCTTGGCCTCTAACTGGCTCAAGTGTTAACTGAGTTCATGCTCTGGGCAGGTCAGGGACCAGTTTTCCTCAAACAAACCAGTGAAGGCAGGGGAGAAGGAAATCTCCTGAGGAGCTTCCACTCAGCAAAATGTTCCTGAATGGCCCCTCACTCTCACATGATTTGAGCATTTGGCGTGAAGACAAGTAAGGCCTGACAAAGCTCATGCTACAGTATCAGGCACATGCTTGAGAGACAAAAATAAGTATTGGCTTCATTTCCATGTTTCCTTATCACTAAACCCCTGGCTTCAGCCTGGCATTGGGCAGTGAACAGCTCCCTGTCCAGCCAACACTCTGGACATAAATAAGAAAAAAATGTGTAAGAGATGGACAATGAGATTACCGAGATGCCACAGGTGGGATCAAATATTGTGAGCCCCTCTGAAATGCTCTCTAAGGGCCACTTTACCCACACCTGCTTGTTCTCCACCTGTCGCCACAGCCACCTCCCCAGCTCAGCTGGGGTTGCTAGATGAGGTGTGGTGAGGACTAGGCCATGGTGGCTGCTGGCAGCAAGGATGTCATGTCTGCAGTGCTAATTGCACTTCTTGTGTAACTGTAGCAGCCTGTAGTCATGTATCTGGGGATCAAGTCACTTTGCAGTTAATTGATGAATGAATGTTAAAGAAGCAAAAAGAAGACCAATCTGAGCTTCTACTCAATTCCCATGCTAGCTACCCCATCATACTATCATTACATGCTATGTCTAAGCCATACTCCTCTCTTCCTTCTTGAGAAGAACCCTACTTGCTTGTGAAATGGAGCAGGAAGTGCCACTTCCCAAAACCATATGTTCAGACACCTTGAAAATTACGACCTGTGCTACTGAGCCCCCTTTATGTGCTTTTTCTAAAACTGCTCTTTAAAAACTGGAGCTGTCTTTTGTGTGCCCAAGAAGGCAAAGCTCGGGTAATTTGGTCCTGCCATCAGCTGACATTTTCCATGTGGTGAATGTCTTGCTACTCATTAAAGTTTCTGTCTGAGCATCCAGAACAGAATGTTACTTTGAATCCTGTTCCTCAAACTGTGACTCACTTATGGGTTCTTATCACACCAACTCACTCATCAGGGCTATAGAAGTAAAGGTTAGAAGCAAGAGAGATTTAACAGCTCAGGCCTCAATTAAGAGTGAGATGGCACAGAACTGGATGTTCCCCAGGCAACACCTTTACATAAGGCTCCACTGACATAGGTCTCATCTTCTAGTCAGATTTTTCAAGTGTGACCTGCCAACACTCTTCCCTGCTCTCCCAGTGCTGGAGAAAGGGCTGGACTTGGGGTTAAGAAGATCACCAAGCCTTTAAGTGGTAGCCTTTACTAGGGCATTTATTCCAGCAATATAATAAACCAAACAGTTTTCTCTAGCTCAAAGGAGGGCAGAGTTCTTACTGCTTTCATGGGGACACTTGTAGTCCTGGGGTGAAATAGGCTGAGTCATTGTATTCACATGGCTGCTTCTCTCAAAGAACCTCCTATCCAAAGGCAGGCTATTACTATCTCTCAAAACACAGATTTTACAACCTGGGGTTTGAAGGAGACTCTCAGAGACTGAGACATCTGCTTCCAATAGGATGTTCTTGAAAGTCTCTTCCCTTAAGTTAGACCCCTGGGCTTCCTATGGTTTGTTTTTAAATTTACCCATTGGTAAATATTTCCATTCTTCTGTTACATAGAATCATGGGACCGTTTGATGCCAAGCCTCCCCCTGTGGCTGGCAGCAGTAGTGAAGTTCAGGTGAAAACCAGTACCAGATAAATGAGTTTATCTCAACAATTCTGGCTGGCAGAAGTAAGCTGCAGGAAGAGCACGGACATTGTTCATCACTTAAGCACAGCTGCATCTCTGTACTCAGGTGTCTATGCTCAGGGGTGTGCTAAAATTCATATATCTGCAAGTCTTCCACTTTTTTTTTTTCTGGCAGGGACAAGTTTTTGGCACATGAGGAGGCCCCTGCCTAGGACTTGGTACATGTGGCAGCAGAACTTTGCGTGTGCTCATCTCAGCTAACGACAACGAATCACTTTGATTAAAGCTCTTCTTAACATTTGAGAGCACATTTTCCTGGATATATTAAACTGTGGTCAAACATCATCCACATGCCTTGCAATGGCCTCATTAGAAAGGAGGCAGAAATGATGAAAGCTTTGAGCTAGAGTGAGGGTGTGTCAGGCCTTTGGATCTGGGTGTGTAAACAAGGGTACAACAGATTTTGTGAGTATAAACTCTGCAGACCTATAAGACTAAACTCCTGTGACATATTTATGTTTCCTCATACACAAATCACATTGACTCTCACACTCCCCTATCACGCGGAGTCACCGGACTTCAAACGGAGCGGAGGAGGCAGCTGGATTCACTAAACAACATCTTGGCCACTATGAACGTGTGCCAGATAATAAGGGGAGAACCACAATTAAAATGTCAAACTGTATCACATTTCCATAACAAAGTCAGAGAGGATTTCCCTCTCTGTGCCTTTCCTTTCTGTTTAACTTGTTTAGGGAGCTGGGGCTGCTCTTTCCATGCTGTGGTTTTCAACCCCTGCAAGACAGACGAGGGACATTGTTCTTGTGATATTTGCTTCCTTCATGAGATAATTTGTTGAACACTTGAGTAAAACTGTGTAACAGAAGGAGCCAAAGTTGTCTCAGAGGAAACTATTTAAAACCTTCTGCTCAGCATGATGCCTGCTTACAGAGAGAGCAAGAGCTCTGCTCTTTGCTCTCTGCTAATAATACCTCCACTTTGTTCTCTGGAACTTGAAGCGCTTTCTGAGCACTCTTACAAGGTATATAAAGCTGATTTCTGTATGAAGCAAATGAGGGAAACTTTAATGTGAAATCCAGTGTTGTACAGGCTCACTCTCAAGACTATTGCAGATGTTGTCTTCGACCTTTAAACCCTGGTTGCAGGCAAAACCACTGAAGCTGTGCTAAGGTTGTCCAAGCCTTGGATAAAAATGGAAACTATGGGGAGTTTCAGGTGTTTGGCAGTGATAAGAACCCCTTTAGACCTAAAAATGAATCTCTATCAAGTGCCCATTTTCTGCCCACCTGGAAGTAATGTGATCACTTGCCAAATGGAGAGGAACTAGACCCTGAAAGAAGAAAGTAAAAATTCAAAATGGACCAAATATTATCTACTTGGAGAAAAAAATGCTTCCCAGGCAGATTTTACTGCAAATACTTAACTGAGTGACCATTTGTACAATGTCTCAAGGCTATTAGTGCTGTGAGCATTATCAACTGTTGTTTAATGGTTGCTGTTACATTTGACATGCAACTGAAGGCCACGATGGAGGTTGCTTCCCCTAGCAGCTGGCTCTTGTCCTTTTGAAGAATATCTCAAGTCCTGAGCCAGCCCTTCCTGACCTCCACAAACACATCCCTTGCTTTTATGTACTGTAATAAAGGAGGCTACACTCTGCCTTTCCTGGCCGTGGCTGCCCTTGCCTTGCACAGGCACATCCAGCAGCTGGGTGTAAGTTTGAACCCTGGGGTTGCTGCAGCAGCACCATCTGTGAAGGAGAGCGTGGAAACAGATGCTACTGGATAATGCCTGAAGCCACTGAAGCTGCCTCCCAGCTAGGAAGTCCCAGACAGCAGACAGCAGCCCATGTTCCCAGGCATTCTGAAGGCCATGGGCTTGCTGAGGAGAGCCACCGACAAGGATTTGGTGCAGTGTTTCTTCTTCTTAGAGGAAAATTGGAAGTAGGGTTCAGACCTTTTTGTGGCACAGGACCATGAAAGCCCTCCACAGGGATGTGTACTAGCTCCCACTCACTCCTTCTGTGGTCCCTGTGAAATCCTTCCCCTGCCTGCCACCAAAGGAGGAAAACACCGTGGAGGGAGAGCAGCCTGTTAAAGAGGAGGAGCAAGATCTCTCCATGTCACTTGAATGGGTATCCTGTTGCAGGGCGACCTTTGTGGGGTCTTGTGAGCTCAGCTATTCAGCCAAAAGGGAGAGGAAGTGGTTAAAATGGATGTGAGATCTCCTCTCTGCTTTCATCCCCTTGCTGCAATGGAATCACTTGAAAGAGTGATGGGGTTTATGTGAAACAAACTCTAACAGGCGAGCCTGAGCCATTCCCACCGTTGTGACTGGTTTCCTCTCCATCTTCCCTGTGCACATAACTTCTCCATACTTACCCATCTGCTCGGGTTTTCTGCTTCTCTCTGAAGCAATTCAGGATCACCCACAACATTTTTTATGGGGTTTCTCCACAGAGTTCAGTCCTCAGTTTAGAGGGGTTTTGGTTGATTTGGGTTTGTTTTGTGTGGTTTTTTTTTTTTTTTTTTTTTTTTTTTTTTTTTTTTTTGTTGTTTTTTTTTTTTTTTTTTTTGGTCAGCGCTGTTTCTTTATGTAAGGTATCAAACCACCATATTACAGAATTACAGAATTGTCAAAGTTGGAAGGGACTCAGAAGGATCATCAAGTCCAACTCTTATGTGAAATGGTCCACAGAGGGATCCAACTCATGACCCTGGCATTATTAGTACCACACTCTGTCTTTCAAAGGGCCCAGCAACCACCTGTGGATAGATTATAATTCTAATGTCACAGCTTGCATTTTCACCCACTGCCTCCTCCAGCACTTTAACATGAGATTTATCCATGCTGAGGTGATGGAGCCCTTTCCCATGGTCTGTGCATGTTCCCATGCTCAAGTTCAACCAGATGACCACACAGCTGCAGCAGTCCAGGACTCAGCTGGCCTGAAAGAACTTGCTCCTTAAGTAAACCCTGAAGCACAAACCAAGCTTTACCTTTCCTCTCCTGCTTGGCTGTGAGGTCCCCAGCCTTTCCAGCTGAAACTACACCTTCCTCCATTCAAAGTAATTTCAAACTGAAATCTTTTGCCTAGCTTTTCCTGGGATCTGCATCTCTTTTCAGCATTCTCAGCCAGGACATCCCTTACATTGTGTCCTGCAGTATCTCATGGATCATTGCCATCCTGACACCTAATTGCAGCCACAAAACCTGGGTTTGCTGGGCTGTGACTTGGCTGATTTGGGCCTGTGAGCACCACAGAGATATGAGTCATCTCTCTCCCTTGGGAAGCCCCTGCAACATTTAGTAGAAAAACTTAAACCTGCCCATGTCTGGAAATTTCTCGTGCAGGTGGTGTCTACTGGGGCTGCTGCTCCTTTTGCTAACTTTGACTGCTTCACAGCTCCTTTGTGTTCCACCCAGCTGTTGCTTACCTCCACCTTTTGGCTGCCTCTGGCCAAATACATTGATTGTCAGTGTTTTGAAGCAGACATTTTCTTTCCAAAATATGTTCAGGTCTGATCATGGCAAGGGATGAAGGGAAAGAAGCCAGGGCCAGGCAGCCCCAAATCAGGCACCAGTGGTTCTCTCCCTGCCAAATCCAGCTGCAGGTTTATTTTCAACTCCAACAGAGCTTTTAGTGTGATGCATGGTGCAAATATTTCTGAAGGAATTGTGCCTGTGCTCTTCACAGGTTTTTCTGCTGAAGGTTAGGAAGATGAAAGGCCAAAGCTGCATTTCTGGACCTTATTTTCTACTCCACCTTTGTCTACATTCCAACTTTCACCCTTGCCCTTGCAACACATAGGAAATTTCTGTTGCACATCTTTCCACAGCAGTGCCCCACAGGCTTGTCCCTCCTTGCTGATACAGAAGGAGCTGGGATCTCCCAGTTTTGTCACAATATTCCATCATGGAGCCCTGAGCTGCGTGTGCTGTGTGGCCAATGAAACCATGGTGGCTTTTTTATCATTTTGTTAGACAGGGATAAAGGGCACAGCTACTGGCTTCTCTTCACTATCTGGAATATGGGAGATCCCACAGAACCTCTGCAACCCAACCAGGAACAGCAGCTGAAGCTGCCATTATAACTTTTGCTATATGCAGGTTATTTTGGTTTTGTAAGAAGGATGTTTTGTTGGGGTTTTTTGTTTTTTTTTTAACCAGGTTTGTCTACAGTACATTTTTTTTTTTCAAAAAAGTGGAAGAGGATATGAAGAGAGCAACTAATGCTAGAAAGTTTTGTTTGCCTCAGCAGTCCCCCTCAGCTGTGGGGGGGTGTTCTGTTGCAAGGGGGCCCCTGCTGTTTGTCTCTGCTGCTGCTCCAGGCATCCTCTAGGCAAAGCAGGAGCATAACACAACCCCTAGGCTGGCAGCCTGAGCTGTTAATTTGGAGATGGAGAGCCCAGGTTTCTGTGTGACCCTCCCTCTCAGATACTGGGACCAAGTGATGTCCTTTCCAAATCACACAGAGAAGCAGCAGCAGGTGGTGACTGTACCCCAATCTCCTGCTGTGGCTCTGAGGAGGGGACTGGTCCCTCCACATACTAATGGGTCCCCAGGTCACCAAGCTCCCCTCCTGTCCTGAATGCATTGTCCTTGTGCAGGTGGGGGCTGTTTGCAGTGGGGGCACCAGTGCAGGCTCTGTACAAGCCCAATGCTCAAGGTCACACAGAGAGCCCAGGAGAGGAGGGAACTGGAGCCCAGCTGCCCTAGTGCCAGGTTACCACTGCTGCCACTGCACGGCTGAAATATTTCCCACCATCTGCACTGCCTTCCTAGAAACAGGGAAGTCACTCCTGGCCCCTCTCTGTCTGCCAGACACTGATTCTGTTTTTTGCCTACTCTGATTTCTCATGGAATTAAACAGAGAAGCACAGCTCTGGCTCCCTTCTGGGCTGTTCACTGGTATCCTGGGAGACCTCAGTGTGGTTCTGGGAAGAGGCTATGTGTGCTCATTTGTGTCTCTGAGGGAGGGCCAGGGGCTGTCTGCTCCAGGTAAAGTTCCTGAACACAGAACTAACTACATGTGCTCAGAATTCCTCTGGGATAAGCCCTGGGAAATGGAGATCAGAGGCAGTGCTGCCAGTCCAACATCCCCAATAGGCAGCTTCTTCCAAAAGGCCCTTTTACTTTGCTGGATCATCCTGCAGTGTCAGCTCCAGTTACCAGAGATAGGTAGGCTGATGCCAGCCAGGGCACTGGTGTTCCCTGGAACTGGGTGACCTCCACCTTTGTGTCTGGCCGGCGTGGGCCAGCAGGAATGGCATCTCCACAGCTGCTGCAGACCTATGGCACCTTGGCTGCACATTTCTTTATAGGAGGCTAGGCAAAGCCTGTCCAGAACACCTCCTGTGTCCAGATACACCTAATCTCCAGACCTGAAATCTCCACCCTGGTGTTCAATGTCAGTACTCAAGATGCCTCTTTTCAGGAAAAAAACCAAAAACAAACAAACACAAAAAACCCTCCAACTTTAAAAAAATAAAAGAGAAGCAGAGAGAAAGAATATCCCTCTTGTTTACTTCATTCTTCACCAGGTAACCTTGTGATTCTGTGCTATTTTGGTGCTGACATTCCTAGGAGCTTACCGTAATGAGAAGCAAACACCACAAACTAAAATAACAGCACGAACCTAAGGGTAAGCCTTGGATTCCCACCTAGAGATTGACTTATCTCTGAGTGCTGCTGGGTCTGCAGTTCAGCATGGCCAGTGGGGAATTAGTGGGGCACCTGGAAGGAAGGTAAGGATGAGTGAGATCCAAATGGTCCAAAAAGCTGAGATTCCTGTTTGCCGGTCCCTCCCCACCTGGTGCTCTGTCTGTTGCAAAGAAAATCCCCGTGTTACCTCTGCAGGTACAATCTCTGCTGCAGTTTTTGAGTCTTTCTTACTCTCACCTCCTGTGAGTTGTGTTGTCACACGCTGCAGCAGTGCCCTCAGTCACACGGTCAGTGCCATGCAGTGGCAGGGTGTGAACACGCTGAGTGTGGGACAGATACTGCTCAAACCCCCCAAGGAAGGACAGACAAGTGAGCATGTCCTACTGTCCTGAGGCCCAGGAGACCTCATGTACCTGAGGAGAGCAGCAGTGCTCACACAGCCACCTGCCCCAGGCCCCTGATAGCATGTGCCAACAGACTTTGCAGGTCTGTGGGGTGAAGTGCCTCAGTAGGGCCAGCTGGCTGGATTGCTAAACCCTCTCCAAAGCCAGATGGAAACCTGTGTGCAGTCTCTTAGACTGAATTGCACCATTTCTGGCTGTTCCTTTGAAAGCAGGCGGCCACAACACAATATTTTCTGTTATAAAATCAAATCATTTTAATTATCAAAGCCCTGCCGCAGTTTTATGGAAAGGAAGACGCGTTTCTCTCCTCGTGAAACTTCATGACATTGGACAGGGTACGAAGCAGAGGCAGACTTTCTCTTTAATGGCCATGCAGGGGAAGGCTGTGCAGCACCCAGCCTATCGCCCAGCGAAGTCTCCCATCGCTACCGTTATATAACGCAACCCGAGCTGCCGCAGGACCCCGTCTGAATTCACCTGATTAAATTATTAGCCTCATGTCCTGGCAAACATCTCACCAGGCTGCCTTGTGAGCTTCGTAACTCTAACGCTGGGTTTCGGGTGTCGGAGCAGCAGGGAAGCACGGCCCAGCTGAGAGCCTTTGCTTCAAAACCGGAAGAGCTCTAAGCCCACGGAAGGGCAAACCCCACATCAGGCTGTTCCCCTCCCACAGCAGGGCTGCCTCCAGCCCCACCACAGACCACCTGCCCCTGGGTGACCCATTGCCTGCACGCCACCTTTCACTCCAAGGAGGCAGGGGGAAAGGCAGGGCTGTCCCAGCGGCGTGTGAAGAGCTCCCCTCTGTGCTGTTTCCTTCTGCCCAGGCTCACAGGTGTCCCAAAGGGTCCGTGGCACCGGCCGCAGGCTGCCCGCAGCGCTCTGGCCAGCCTGCTTCCTCCCTGGCACGCTGCTGCCAGCCACCACAATGTCCCTTTTCTCTGCTGGGGACAGAGGTGTGGAGCTGCGTGGCAGGAGGACTCCGCATTCAGCTCATGCCTTCTGCCAGCCTGCGTTCCCCAGAGTACAGTGGGCATTAGGAAATTTCTCAAATTAGAAACTGACTTTTGGGTGTGTGCAGTGCCTGGCAAGCTCCATCCTGCATCTGTCTAACCTTTGGGAAAGGCAGCCTCGGCATGTCACCCCCCTGTCACTCTGTCTTCTCAGGCACCAGCACCAGGTTAGCCTGGGTAACTGTATTCTGCTAGCTAAAGGCCCACTTTTCCTCTGACCTTGGCTTCCACCTCTCTGCAGACACTGTATTGCTGCCTTGGATACCTCATGGATGCTTTGGAGAAGCTCCCAGAGGATCTGCAAGTGCAGAGTGCTCACGCTGGCCTTCCCAGTGAGGAAGGGAGCAGGCAATGGCACACAGCAGTTCACAGAAGCATCACAAGGGAAAGAATTTCTCAGCTCAAAGGCTTCTCTATGAAACCTGCTCCTAGGGACAACCCTGGGATGTGTTCAAGAGGAACCAAGCAGCCCTCTTGGGATTGCCCAGTTGCCTCCATGGCTCTGCTGGTAGGAGCAGTGATCTAGAAGTCTAGAAGAGGCCATAAACTAGCAAGACAGAGTGGTTAGAAGAGGAAAGGAAAATCAGGACTGAGGAGACTTTGCAAAGATCACTTTGACCTCGGTGTATGACTGAGGATGGATTCATGTCTACAAAATTCAGCTAAAGCAAAATAACCCATAGAAGGAAGCAGTATTGCCTAATGGAATTGGCATTGATCTCCCACAAGTGTGAGAAGGCTGCAGTGTGACAGGATATATCCTGGTACATTTTCTGCCCAAGAGCTACCTGGAGGTTTGCCTGCGGTTGGCTTTTTATTCGTTTCACTTGCTGTAAGTGTGCTCAATGGGGACAAATCTGCTGTTTTGTAAAAGGTTTTCCGGCTCCCAAGCAGCCCAGTGACTGAGTCTACAATGCAATCAATGTTACAAGCACTGCTTATGCTACACTCTGGTGCACTGCCAGGATCCCACACAGATCAACCTGACCCAGCCGGAGAAATCATTGAGAAATAAGAGAGAGGGAGAGGGAGCAAGAAGAAATCCCCAAATCCCCAGAAACACAATGTTAAACCCTCCCACCTGATCTGCAAAGCAAAAGCCAGCCCAGACCAAATATAAACCAAGGCTGCACAGCCAAAACAACCAGCCTGCAGAAGGTCAGATAATCTGAAATGTGCCTATCGCAGCAGGGCGGACGTGCCTGCAGCCAGCTCACGGAGGGGAGGAGGAACGATGGCTCCCTGCATGGGCTCATTTGGGATCCTCTGAAGCTCTGGTGCTCCTGGCAATCACAGGAGTGACTAGCTGGGAGGGAGCCCATCATCTCCACAGCTGTGTGCCTGGCAGCTGCCATCCCAGAGGCATCACCAGCGCTCTTCCTCCCTGCACACACTGGGATGCCACTGCAATCTGTAGGATGAGTGATAGGAGTAATGGAAAGACATCTTTGAAGACTCCAGCAGGCTTATACCTGAGGCAGGAGGACTAAAGCGTTAAAGAACTTTAAAGTTTATATTGTTGTTGTTTTTTTTCCTCACATAATGTGTCTGATCCCTTTTAATCTTACTAAGCTAATAGTAAATCCTGCTACAGCAAATGCCCCAGCACTGCCAAAAGTGATTTCTCTTACTCTTATTAAAATGTTGTTGTTTACTAGGTTTTACCCATAAGTCCTAGGACAAAGGTGTCCCTTTGCCACACTAGCAGGAGAAAGGTAATTCTAATGAAGATGTATTAAATGTATTTCTAATGAAGAAGTGGAATACTTTTCTCAGGGTGTCCAGAGTTGCCACTGTTCCTCCTCTGCAAAGATGAGATTGCTCCTCACAAAACTGGTGAAAGGGTTTAAGGTGGTGACATCTCCTCTGGTGTCTGTATGGGTAGTATGCTGGAGAGTTCAGCAGTCACCACTGGTCCCAGCTTCAGCTCAGACCCCAGCAGGACTGTCCCAATGGTGTGGCCTCCCATCAGTGCTCTGTAATAAACAGAGACCGTCCTCACCCCAAGTCTCCCTTGTAGCCCCCTGATGCTCCTCCCATGGAGCCTGCCGTGGGATACAGTTATTTCAGGCCAGCTGGTGACACTCTATTTCAAATACTCTTCAGGCTGTAAGGAGTCTACCTTTCTCCAACTCCAGTTCTGGCAACCCATCTCTGACAAGAAGCATCTTCATCTGTGCGTGCTAATGGCATCCTTGGAGCTGTTGACTCCATCACCTCCAGGTGCTCCATCAGTTCTGTGCTCCCCACCTGTGTTGTGGATGGGAGTTCACAAGCACTGCAGCAGCCAGAAACCTCTCTCTCCTCAGGCACAGTTTTATCTTTCTTATGGTTTTGGATTCCAGTACCATCCTGAAAGACTTCAGCTGCCCATCCAAAAGGGAGGATTAAGGCTGGAGCTCATAATTTAAATGCCATTCTTTGCCAACCCAGCTGAATTTCTCAGCTGTTCTTCAACAGATAATGCACAGCCCTTTGATTTAATGCAGAGATGTTTAGCCTATGGTGTTTACAGTCATATGTTATCCTTACCATGACAACACTGAAGGGAGTGTCCCTCATATAATGATAACTCCTGCTTATCTTCTTAGAAACACTGAGGTTTTCCACCTGTTTGCTCCTGGATACATTCCTGCCCAGAGACTGTGTACTTTTACAGTACCACTGCAAAAACATGTGTGACTAGAGTGGCTGGATTTAAAAAAATTACCCCTCAGACTCAAGGCACACAGCCCGTGTTCTGCTCTCTTGGCAGGGGCCTGATGACTGCCCAGGAGGAAGCAGAGATATTCATTAAGGAGTTTTGCAGCTTCTCAGAAGGGGCATTATTCAGCTGTCCTACAGAGCTCTGACACAGAAGGCTCTCTCCTCCCACCTTACCAAATCCATCTCTCTCCTGCATTCACACAACCCTCAATACATGATAGATCTTTGTTTTCTCATGCCATGAGCATAAATTTCAAGTTAGGGACACTTGTGAAGGACTTATGGTAGTCTCACCAAAGGTGAGACTTTATCCATCAGCTGCTGGAATCCATCAGTGTGTAAGACTGTAGAGCTCTTAAAGCAACTGAGAAAATTCCTGCTAATTTTGCTGGTTTGCCTTAGAAACCGTGTTTACATGGGACTACCAAGTTGTGCTCATGTGGGATGGTGGGCTGAGGTACCAGGGATTCAGATGAGTTCTGGTAGCTCAGTATGCTGACCTGAAGTACACTGGCAAACCCTATACCTGGTGTTTGGGTCATCAGCTTGCAAAGACATGCTGTCAACATTCCACAATACTTCCCATTTGTAGGTGTTGAGATCAGGTGCTTGGTTAAGGATCCCTTGTTTTATTTAAACGTGGGCGTGGGATGGGGGTGTGTGCAGGAGAGCAGGCTGCTGTAGCTCAAATGGCAACTGATGAATGCTGAAAGCTGAAGGCAAATACCACTTCTGGTTTGAGGGTGAGTGGGTTATAACTTGGTACTGTAAAGAAAAAGTAAAACACTCCAAGAAGAAATAAAACATGTCCCCAAACATACTCCAGGTGAAGATCCAAAGGGGAGTGAACAGAAGAATAAGAGTTGAGAAAATGTGAGTTTATCCATACTTGTACAATGGACAGGTAGGGCCCCACACCTGTTTTGGGTCTGCAGTGACTACAGTAACAATAATGTGAAGGAGGGGGAAATAGGCATGCCATATAGAGAAAAAGGTGTGAGCTGTTGCACCAGCAGAAGTGCCTTAGCCAACAGGAACACTTCCAAAAGGATGGCTTAACTCCATGACTTGACTTCATGCTCTGCAAATATTTGCCTTTGAAAATGACAATATTTGTGGGTACTTGCAATTTCTTTGACAGCTGCTACCAGTAGCTTTCCATAGCAAAGCAAAGGGGAAAAATTATTTCTTGAGGAAATTTCCATGAACATGTAGCAGATAAAAGCTGGCTAATGCTACCAGAAATATTACCTTTTGCATCATAAAAATACCTTTATTTTTCATGCTAAAATTATGGCAAGGGTAAAAAACCTCCCCATTCTTACCCCAGAAGGGCAGCAGTGAGAACAGGCCCAACAACCACAGTCTGGGGAGACAAACTTGCCAGGAAGAGAGTGTTGTGCTGTTGTGATGCAAACTATTTCATTTATTCAAAAAGATACAGGGGAAGCTGGGAGGTGCTTAATTTTGTTAGTTGAGAACTGCCAAGAACTTTCCAGGACCCTGACAACTGGTAACTGTACCCAAAATGTTCAAAATTACATTTGGAGATTATTAGAGTGGGGGTAAGGAGAAAGATCATAGTGAGTGATGATCTAGCTAATGGGCTCCACGGATTGAATAAATAGAAGGACAAATAGGCACAGAACAAAACCTTGTGTGTCTCTCACATATTACAGCTGAAACAGATGATTCAGTGCTAATCCAAGTAATTGCAATAAGAGCAACAAGAAATCTGTAGCCTTTTGTGAGCTATTAAACTGATGGATTTAGGAGGAGAGTTGTCAGACAGGGCTAGCTTGCAAATGTACGTTTCTCCTGGACTCCCAAGAACATCATGCTGGCTTTTTGGCTTCATGGTGCAGTCTCCTCTCTCCCAGGGATACGTTTTCAGGAGGGGAGACAGTGTGGATTCACTTCTGGACTAAATAATCCTCTAAATTCCCTTTGTCCTGCTGCCTCTAATGTTCCTCACCTGAAAACACACTCAGCAAGGTCACCGAATCCCAGATCTTGACTTGGGCAGGCACCTCTGGAGGCCAGCAGGGTCAGCTAGAGCAGGTTGTTCAGGGCCACGCCCAGTTGTCCCTTAAACTACCACCACGATGGACAGAAACTCCATAACCTCTTCGGTCAACCTATTCCCAGCTCTCCCTTATTGACAAATCCGAGCCTTTTGAGCCCTTGGCTCGCAAGCCCACGTGCTGATAATCACTGCAACAAGGCTGCTCTGACGCCAAACATCTCGCTGGTGCTACAGCAGGAGGAGGCCAGTCACCCTGATGCAAATATATGCTAAGAGCCCCGTGCATGCAGAGCGCAGTGAGACGTGCAGATCACCACGCAGTGTGGGAGCCGTGCCCGTCCGTGCAGGCACCGGCGGGGAGAGAGCCCGGCGCTTCCAAAGGGTTCGTACCCTCAAGGTCACCACAGCGCGGGCTGACGTAAGGCCATAACCTTGGCAGGGTGGGAGAGGGGGAGAGCAGCCTTTCCATTTTGTGGAATAAATAATACCCAAGGCTTCCCTGATAAGAGGGGCTGTATCAATAGAGAACTTTATTCAGAAGGTTAATGAATTGATTTGATCATTCCTGAGATGGTCTATTAGTCCGGTGCTTGCCCATGAAAGAGAACTGCCCCGGAGCATACGCTGCGTATCAGGGAATCAAAAGTGCAAAGAAAGACACACGACTGAAGAGAAAAGAAGCCTGAAGCAAAGCCTGACACTGAACAGCTGGACAGCAGCATATAATAATGGAAAGCATGTTGTGAATGCCGCATTATCCAAATAAAACAGTGCAGAGGAGATTTAGAAAGATGAGAGGGACATGTGGTGAGGATGTAAGAGCTACCATCTTATTCTTTCCTGAAAAAGGCTATAAATATTCTATGGGACCCTTTGTGACAGTAAAGTGGTGTGAGCCTGATTTTTATCTGAAACAAACTGTCTCAGACACAGCAAGAGAGCAGGAGCTCAGTACCAGCCCAGAGGAAAAATGCCTCCAGTTGGAGTACACCCTGCATCTCCTGCACTAGCGGGGTTTTCCCCAGAAATCATCCCTAAACCCTGTGCCTGTGAGTGCCAAGGGGAAGCATATCCAATGCAATGCTGATGGCCACCAGCACTTTGTCTCAGCTCAGCTCCCAGGTGCCTGCCTTGCAAAATTCCCCATCACACTTGTCACTAATTGGTACCTTTGTTAGGAGGCTTATCAAAGAAGGGGAGAGCTGGACAGGGTCACAATGGCTGAATTATCTCCTTGTTCCTGGAAGTGACCCTGCTGAGCCGAGGCTGAGGCAACTTGACAGGTCACTGTAGTGGAAGCAAATGCTCGTGTTGTAGCACTCTGGGAGATGAAGAGGACTTAAGGCTCCAGGGCTGCCTGCTCAGCACAATGGGCTGCCAGCACTAAACTTACTGTAATGAATGCAATAATCATGCAACCCTGTCTGTGTTGAAAATCCAGTTTCATGAGGATTCACTTCATTTTGGGAGTTGTCTCTATGGCTAAAGTGTTCCTTAAAAGACTGAACTAGCTCATTAGGATTGAATTGTGCCCATGGCATTCAAAGGGAAACACTGGCAATGCATATGCAATACATACAGGCATGTGTCACTGCCAGACAAGCTCTATATGCATCTTGAATTATGGTCTAAACCCACTTCAGCCAGGGAATGTGTTTCTCTGCTCCACTGTGAGTGTTGCATGGGAAAGAGAATGGACCTGCTGCTGTGATGAATTATAAAGCAGCAGATTGCCTGTGGTTTGGCAAGGATGGTTATATCATAGTTATTTACTGTTATTATTCATGCATGTGAGGTTAAGACAATGGTTTGCCTGAACTACACAGGAGTCCAAGAAACTAGCTAGCATGTCTTCATATTGACCTTTTCTTTGGCCTAGACATAGCTTCTGCTGACTACATGGGTGCAGGAAAATGCACTTTCAGTGCTGTGTGCTCCAGAACTTCAGTGGCCAGTGCTCTGACCATCCATCCATTGCTTTGGAAGCACTGGTGATGGTTGGGAGAGATGTGGATTGACTACAGACACATTTCTGTTCATGAGAACTGGCTGGTTTATTTGCTTGTGTTTAGACCCCTCATACAAAGTTATAGTAGGCACAAATGCCTACTAAAGGCATTTGTTCAGAGGTTCAGCTCTCCTTTCAGCTGCTGAGATCCATGCTCCAGTTGGACACCAGATTGGACCGTGAGTGTGGGTTCATTCAGTCCTCCTGCCCTAACTCTCAGTCTGAAAGCCCCATTGCTCGGTGTGAAAGCCTCATTGTCCATGTCATTTACAAAGCAGAATGGGCATGGAGAATCCATCCGACGGTATTCTGCTCAACAGCGGCAGATCTGACAAAACCCCTTGGCAGTGTCAGCTGGAGCTAGATAAAAGCACCTGGTAAGCTCATCAGCCATAGGGTTGTAAGGTCAAGGAGGAGATAATCCCTCTGAGCCATGTCAATGGAACAAGCTTATTTCCAAGATCTCCCATTCAGTGGCGGGGTCAGAGCTCGACCAACACTGTCAAGGAAGAGTATTCCCACTCGTCCTTACTTTCCAAGGCCTTCTGCCATCAGCTTTTGGCTCACCCGTGGAAGGCCCACCAAAATAAGGGAGTGTCCCACTCTAAAGGCTTTTATCATCTTCACTGCAGATTTCACATGAGAGTGTGCCACATGAAAGCAGGGCTATCACAGATTCTCTTTGGAGTCACACAGACCAGCATGTCCCACTGCACCTTCCTGCCTTCAGCTCCAGTCTTCCTCTGAGGGCAGGTCTAAGATTTACCAGCTTGTGAAACATAATCAGGAGATTTCTATGTTGTCCCTGTCACACAGCCTTGAGTTCAGGGATGTGTTGAATTCTGTGCTTGGTTTGCCCTGCTTTGATGTCGCACGTCGGGGGCGTTGATTAGCACAGAGAAAGTAACTGTACCTGCCCTTTGGTTTAGAGTGTTATTTATCTCTTCAGCCACTTTAGTCTGTTGGTTGCATAGTAGTCTTTCTCCTCTGTAAAGTACAACACTGCCCTGAAAAGTAAAAATGGCTCTTTTTTTTTTTTCAAAAAAGCAAAGATTACGTCTGCTTGTCAAAAGGTAAAATAAAAACCTCGTGGTAGCATAGTCCAGCAGCTTCACAGAGGGTGCAACATCTGTTGCATGCCTGCTCAAAAGAACTGGGGAGTGAGCTTGATGAATTACACTTAAAAGTGGCTCTTCGGGGTCTTACTTTTCTGTGACAGAAGAAGTGGAGGTGGCATTGGGAGCTTCTATTGCAGTTGAGTGGATCAAGGGGAAGGAGATGCTTCCCTTTTTGTAAATCCTCATTTTTCAATCTATTTCCAAGTCATCTCCACCTGGCTGGCTGTACTGACTATGAATTCAGTCAGGGACCTCGGATTCTGCAGCAAAATCTTGCTCCAAAAGGCCATACGTTGTTTGCTCCAACATAGCTGAAATCCTTCTTCATGACTATTGTGTGGACATCAGCAACAACCTTTCCTGCTAAGCCAGGCTGTACTGTTTGGGGTCCTCTTGTGCTGTTTGGGAATCAGGTAGGTACGGGAGAGGATGAATTTATTTCATCTCTGAAGCCGCATGATGAAGTGATTTTGAGCTTGGCAGCCTCACTGGAAAATAATTTAGATTCAGAGAAAAAAAAAACCAAATGTAAATTTTTGGGGGTTTAACTCACAGGCAGAGGATGGGGATCAGTCTCATTGTTTTCAGTTGACACAAAATGTTCCATGTAATCCAAAATGAAATGCTTTGCTATGGACACATGCAAACAAAAGGCAAAGGGGGGGTGGGTTATGCAACCTCATAAGGAAGGAGCAGTTATTGCCATTGCAGCCTTTTATCTGTTATAGAGGGGGCCATAAGAAATTCCCCATCTCTAGTGCAAGGCTAGTTCAGGCTGGAGTCCCTGATTGGGGTAAAGCAGCAGCCCTGAACATGGGGCTCTGACACCTCCTTGCCCAAGAGTCCCAGTCTCTAAAGGATTCTGGGCTGGCTGATCTTTAACTCTCTGCTTTTCCTGTTGAAGGCATTCTTGTTTAAATACTGATTGGGCCAGAAGACAGCCTTCTTCATCCTGCTGGACTGGATTACCGTCCCACAAGATGAGATGCACAGATTCCCCTCCTTTTGGGAGGGGCTATGAGCTTCACGTCAGGAAAAGCCAACAGGAGGCTGGAGGCTGAGAGCTGCTCACACCCTAGGAGGGCCTGGACAGGACACTGTCCTGCTACCCACAGCCACACTCCAGGCAGCTGACAGGCAGGGCTGCATCTTCCCTTGCTGTGTGGGAGTTTAACTTGACTATTCTACAACTCTTAAGACTAGACATAGAGGTACAACTTGAAAAGCATGTGAAGTTCATTCCTTTTTCCTCTTTTCCTTCCCAGCTAGCATCATTCATGCAACACAGTGCTAATACTGTGTGAACAGCTTCAGGACAATTAAAACCACATTTACAGAGTATGTATTATTCTCTGCAAAAGTGATAATTGTTCAGGTCTATTCATGATCACACACTAGCAGAATTAGTTCCATATATCTGTGAAGGAATCATTTCAAACCCTCTTTCGAAACAGAGCAATTGTTGGTTGTAAAAACTGATCAGAAAAATAGGATGAGACACAATTGGAAGTGCTTAGAAGCTAATGAGGAAAATGTTATTTGGTGTTATTGGTGCCAGCCTCATTGATGTTAACTGAAACACAACTTCATTCAGCAAGCTTCTTCTTGATCCTATTGTATTTGCCAATGGTCTTGCTTATGCAAAGAGGATGTGCTGACTATTAAAAATCTGTCTTTGCCTGTGTTGTACTGGCAAGGGTCAGTATATCATCCTATGGTGTGGGATTCATGATGTGCTCCATGGGGCTGAGTGTGGGATACATGCTTGTTAAAGGGCAGGCTCTGTCCTCAAAGAGCTCCCAGGTGCAGCTAGAATCAGCTGTAGCAGGTGACGGAAAGACAAACAGTCAGTTCATGATGGGAGGCAAGGCAGCAGCTCAGTCAGTGCAGAGACTCTGGATGACTGCCAGTATGAAAAGGTTGGGTATGTGTTAGCCACAAATCACCTTGCCCCTAAGGGAGAACTGAGCAGTGCTAATAGAATATATCTGCCCAGAGAGCTACAAAAATGTAGGAGGTGGGAAGGGAAGAAGAGCTTTGATAAAAGGAGAAAATATTGTCAGGGGAATTATACTCAGGAGGGAGCATGAGGAGGGGAAACAGGAGTATGTAGTAATACAGGTGGCTCCAACCAGCACTGCTACTTCACTTTCCAATAAAACACGACCAGGAGTCTCCCTTTATTTTAAGAAGACAGACTTGAAAGTATAAAAGGAAATACTTTTTCTGGCCATGCATATAGTACTTCCACAGGGCTCTATGTTGCAGGATGATATCGAGACAAACAGTTTAGATTGAACATGTGATAGACATGGGACTAAATTTACCTTTGCTGTTAGGTAAAGGGAATGGACCCTGTCTCAATAAAGTATGAATATTGGCACCTGCAGTTACAGTACCCCAGCCATACACATGCCTTCAGAGCCCAGGCTGGCCAGGAGGAAATCACAAGCACTGTCAGTGCCCAGCTTCAGGGCATGAAATAATCAGCCTTGAAAGGGGCAGAGTAAGATATCCCTACTGGCATGGAATTTAGGTGAATTAGGAAGGGTTTTGCACTTGTCCTTCAAGTATCCACTACTGTTAGCTGGACCATGTGGACAATTTTTCGTAATACAGCAGTCCTTTCCGTCACTTGCTCCCCAATGAGCTGATCCCAGGAACTTTCAGCACAGCTTCACCCAAGTGGGTTTCTGACAACATTTTGTCACAAGGCTGATGTGGTTGGCTGTTTTATTTCTGTTGAAATCTGATGGACAGGGTGGGCTTTGTTAGATTTCTGCTGTAACAGGAGATTTCGTAGGGCATAGACCAAGGACGTATTGTTTCTTCTGATGAACAAGTAGCCAGCAGCCAAATAAAACATTACAAAACTAAACAGGACAGAGTGTGTGTTGCACTTCAAGAGGCTGGTCTTGTTTTGACAAGAATCTAAAGCAAATGTTAACGCAGAGGACATATCAGAGAGAACAAAAAGTCATCTCTCCAGACTGGTCAGAAGTCAAGTCAGCCTGATGGACACCTCTACATGCAAGACCTGTGTTTCATCTTAGGTTCTTGAGGAGGAGACATTGCTCTCTGAGCCTCTTGGCAGGAGGATTCCTCTGCTTAGTTCATGGCTGTTGATCATACAAGTCAGAGATGCACCTCATTAAATGGAAGTCCCCTCTCTTCAGATCTGGTTGTCTGCTCTGGGTTTGTCTCTCTTGGCATTTCATTCCCCTGGGCCAGGTCACTTGCAGTGTATCTGGCCCCACTCACTCTCATGCTTCTAGGCTCATGAAGGAAACAATGTCTGCATCACCCAAATGCTGGCTGTTATTTCACCAGAGATCAGGGAACTACTTGGCTCTTTCTGTTGCCATAAGAGGTCCCAAGAAGTATTAGATGCCTGTGGTCTGCCATAAACCAACCACACTGGAATCAGCAAGATAATCAAGTGAGTATTAAAAGGGACATTTTCAAGTTCCTTTCTGCATTACCCCTGCCATTGCTGTGGAGTTGGGTGGGCTTGCCCCCAGCCTAGATGGAGCTGTCCATCTCCCTGTGCCCAACCTGCCCTCAACTCTTCCCCCTAACTGATGTACCAGATCTGCCAATGGTGAGGGCCTCAGGAGACCATTTTATGCTATTCTGGGCACACTTGCACTTGGATGCCTATGCTACAGAGACGAGGTGTTAGTAGAAGTCAGTGGGCATTGCTTCCCGGGTTGAGTGGCATGGACACAGCAGCAGGTGATGCTCACAGACCAGGAGGTGGCCAGAGTCCAGCCCATCTGTTGGCTCCATTTGCACTGGGACCACAGCAGGGGATGGTGAAAAAGGACTGAAGGAAAGGTAGCTCGTGATGTCCTCAGTGGTAATGACAAGCCAGTCACCAGTCAGTTATCAGGATCCATCCCCACAAATTTGCCATCAGTCAGACTCCAGAACAGTGTTTTCAACCCTGACCCTGATGTTTTAAAGGTCTGGACAGTGCTCAAGATGGGAAAATAGCAAAAGGCAAGTGTGTGTACAGCTACAATCAAGAATAAAAAGAGGAAATACCAAACATGGGTTTTATCATGGATGGGATTTACTGCCTGCCCCCATCCTTCAGGACACATACGTGCAGTCTTCCCCGAAGATACTTCTCGTCTAGAGAGGAAAAAAACCCAGAAGGGCTGATATTTTTTTAGTGCTAAGAGCTTCACGATGAAATATTTATTTAGCAGAATATAAACTTCAACAAAGCCAAGTCTGAAAGATAGGAGGGTCATTTGGTATTATGAGGATGAGAGGAAGTGGTAAGCAGTCTGGAAATAACACAGAGTTAGAGAGGCTGCTTTTGGAGGATTTCTGAAGAAATAAAGTGGTTTTAATGGTTTGATAAATTTCACTGACCTTCCAGTGGAGACAAATCTGTCTTTTAACTTTTATTTGATTTTGTACACAGATGAGCCTTTTCAGCTATTATTTCAGCTCTTGGAAAGGGATTGCAAATCTAGCCATGATGACAGACATTTGAACTCCAAATTATCTTTTTCTTTTCCTGAGATACAAGTCCTAAGCTTCATAAAATGATTGACTTTACAACACAATGCATCACAAGATACTGGTTTGTGTCCAGAAACTGGCCTGCTGGCTTCCCCTCTCTTATTGTGCAGCCATTCTCTATCCTGCTACTCACTTTCTTCACACTACACTGGTTGCTGTTATTATTTCATTGATAAGAGTTTCACCTGACTGTATTTTTGCAGCTCCCCCTACTTACAGCTGCTGTGCTGAGTTTAATTGCAATGCCTCAGATAGCTTATGACAGGAAAAGGGCCAGAAGGGCTGTCCCCAGTTGACAATTCCAATCCCTTGCTGTTACAGGCAAGTGTGTCCTGTCACATCTTTCATAAATACAATAAGCTCCACCGCCAAAAAGCTTTTAAAGTAACCATTTTAGCAGGCTGTGTTGCTGGAAGCTTGGTCTGCACCTCCTCTCCTCCCCCTTGGGTGTTCTGATTATTTGTACATCTCTCATTGCGCATCGCTTTGTTTTCACAAAGACGGATCAAGAGATGTCTTCTTAAAACCCCTCCTTTTATAACTTTGACACGTAGTTAATGCTTTGTTGGTGGTGATTAATCCCCTGGCAGAGCATTCAGAGCCTGGTAATTTACAGAGTAATTTGGAGCAATCAAAGCTGATGTTGATTTAGTCCCAATATCAAATCAATGCCAAGGTACATGACTTCTGATCTGTTCTCTAATATATCAATAAAGGCTACAGGATGAAAAGCATCCTGGCATTTGAACAGAACTTAGCAACTACCTCAGCATCGTGGTATGTCACTACAGCTGAGAGAGCTGAATTTCCCCCGCAGACAGCACATTCTGATGTGTGTAACACTCTGCCTTGGGCTTCTAAACACCATTTCCAGGCATTGCAGAGCCAGACTTTCTCTGGAGTTAGAGAAACATATGCTGCATGTGCTAATGCACCATAAATCAGTGCTCGCTAGTTCTCCATGGCTTTTCATGTCGGGGAAAGTTTCTAGAAAGCAGATAAGAGAGAAGAATTTATCTACAATCAAGGAAGGTGTGAGACACAGACTGTGAAACAGCTCCATAAGCTCAGAACTTGCCTGACCTGTTTATGCTTTTAGGTTTTGGAAGTGCCCAGACCTCAGGCCACCACAACCTGAAATTCTCATAACTTTCTAGGGAATGACACTGATGGAGTATCCACATTGGCTTAGCATTTCAAACGTGCTCAGTTTAGTGGACAGTTTCTAATTGGTCAAAAGAAAATTAACCAGTAAAATAAGTGCAACCCACCACAAATCCATGTCATCAATATTATGTGTCTAGGATGTATACATCATATGCTGTCATTTTCCAGCTTGGTGTTAAGTCAATACCAGAGGCACTGGAGGCATATGATGTTTTTGTAACAAGCTACCCAAATAGAATAATGCTCTTAGTCTCACCATGAAGAAGACCCACAGGAACCCACCAAGAAAACACTCCCCTTTGTAAAGAACATTTCCAAACAGTGTTTATTACAGAAGCTTTTGGAGTGGTGAATAACTGGAAGAAATGAGAGACACAGTATCTTCTTCCACTGGCAATGACAGGATGAGAAGGGATTCCCTGTCCTGGTTGTGGGGAAGAACACACTTCCTCCTGCCACGTGGTCTGTCACTGCAAAGGAATTTGGGACTTAACTAGATGCATGCATTTAGAAAAGAAAAAATTCAGACAGAGGAAGGATCATTTAAAAAAAAGTGAGTAAAGTTAGTCCAGGATTTTATTTGAATGACATCAATAATAGAAGATACCAAAACTGGCACATTTTTGTGGACTGAACTAACATTTCCAGAAGAAATACAGGTTAGACTTTGGGGGTTTATGTCAAGTAAAAATTCTTTTTTTTTTGGTTTTCAGTTGTTGAAAAACAAATGCAACTACATTTTTTAGGGACGGTGTACTGAAAATTGCAACCCAACACTGGGAAACTTTTCTTTGCAACCAAAGTAGTTTTTCTTCAGGTTTCTCAAAAAAAAAAACCCCAAAATAACCAACAAAAATCCCTCAAAAAAATCCCAAACAAACAAACAAACAAACAAACACACTTTAAAACCTTTTAAGTAAAATATTTAGTCCAGATTTTTCCACACTAAACTTGCAGAAACAGTTGAAGTTGCAATTCATGTGGCTGCTCTCAAAGTCTGAGAGCTCTTCAGACAGCTGTAGTTGAGTGGTCACTACAGGGTCACAATATCTGAGATCATTTGCAGTCCATGCAGAATCTCTTACAGAGGATCTCAGGGTTACAGCACATAAGACACTTATTCTTGCATTAGAGGAAGTTTATGTAACTCAGTCAAAAGAGAAATGCAAGCACACAATGACTAGAAGCCTGAATGGATGAAGAATCAAATGAACAAACAGATCTATCCCACCGCTGCATAACAGTGTGTATGCAGACAGCAGTGATTTACCACATTCTTTAGGATGTAAGCACCCCAAATTCATGTGTGCAAGTGCTGCTGCCAGTGTGAGATAGCTGACTTCTCTACATCCCTCTTTCTTACAGTCTCCAGCATGGTTCTCTGTGTTGCCCAGGGACCAGAA
Organism: Phylloscopus trochilus trochilus; assembly: GCA_016584745.2. Taxonomy (NCBI): domain Eukaryota; kingdom Metazoa; phylum Chordata; class Aves; order Passeriformes; family Phylloscopidae; genus Phylloscopus; species Phylloscopus trochilus. The sequence continues at coordinate 23,001,127 of WQNJ02000039.1, forward strand.
TTTTCTGTTCAGCAGAGAGGACTTGCATATGAGTCTTACTCAAGATTAACAGTAAGTATGGTTCCCAGTATTTCCATGAACACTAATGGATGTGAACAGATGCCTGAAATGAAAGAGATCCCTTGCAGAAATGGGATTGCAGAACTCAGCATGACAGAGGAACCACACTGACACAACCCCCTGGATATTGGTGCCTGGAACTTGCCACCTGGGACTCAAGCTCAGCCAGCACTGCTGGTCTGCCAGCCATGTAGGAATGATGGAAGATCCATTCAAGCACTGTGCAAGCCTCACAAATTCCATCTGGCAATTCAAAGAAAGGAGATGCTCTTCTACACTCCAGGAATATTTCTTGTTTCTGTGCCAGAGGCGGAGGAATTGCATGTGCATTTACTCAAAGCCTAGCGTAACGTCCATGTCATTTCTATATCTTGGGATCAAATGCTAAGCCTCAAACAAGCCAGATTGACTTCTCTTCTTGCTACTGCATGGAATCTAAGTAAATAAGGCTCTAGAGTATTTTGTGTGTGGAAAGAGGCCTTTAAAACCTGTTCTGATCATACACAAAGTGAATGTCTGCCAGTGGCATTTTTGAGGAAGTAAAACCAACGTCACCTATTAAGAGCTGTAGTACCTCTCCTCTTTTTTGCTCCTGTTTCCCTATTCTCTCCTTCCTCATGAGAGAAAAACAGGACTGTAGATTAATGATTCATTGATGATTTTACTGAAGCTCTCTCCACCCATTCATGAGCACTATCTGCATCACTTCTGAGGTTTTTGTGCTAAACCCCTTAGCATTTCAAGCAATCCAAGCCTGGTGGGAATTTTTTTGTCATTGTTGTTTTTGGGGATTTTTTTGTTTTGTTTTGTTTTTTAGCTGTAAACTCTTGGAATCAGCGATTGTCTCTTTCTCTCTGTGTGTTTATGCAGTGCCAAAACCAATAGGTCTGTTCTTAATTAGGCACCACCATTATTACAAGACTATGGACAACCTGCTCTCACCTGCACTTCAACATGAAGATTTGTAAAATATCTGCTGGTGATCCCTCCATAATGTGAAGTGACACACTCCTCCAACATCAGAAGCTAGGACATCTTTATCTGAAAAAATTTATTTGCATGATAACATCTGCACACTGTGTTCTGCTCAGAGGGAGAAGTGTGTTTATGAATGCCAGTGAGGAGCTTGCTCACAGGTATGAATATGAATAGGTTGTTCCATGCAGGTAACTCAACTCTGATGTTGTCAGGGCTGGTAACCTTGGGTACTGATGATAGCAATCAAGCCTGTATTGCACACGTAATCCTGGGTACCAAGGTCATCCACATTAACTTGCACCATCACCAAACATGGGTTTTCAATGATTGTGGGGTCATTGGCCACAGTTAGAGAGATCCAGTCAAAGGAAGATATAAGACTACAGACCTCTCAGAGGGCTTGGATCACCATGAGATGCTCTAGGAGCATTTGCTGCAGGAAAATGTCATAAATCTGATGTCTATTACCTAGCTATATTTGACAAAGCTCTCCTTTAGAACAGAATTATCAGTTACAAAGGGCACTTGCAGTAGACAGTGAAGGATGTCTGGTGCTTCTGTTTCGGGGAAGCAGGTGACACATCAGTCAATGGTCCCTCACCGTCACTGATATCTCTCATTTTGCTAAGCATCAGTCCTGATTTGTCTCTCCTCAGATGACACAGAGGCTAGATTTAGATGGTGAGTACACATCTTATCTATCATAACGCCTATAAATAGTTGTCATATCCATGTACAGTATCTTGCTGGACTATTTACAGCATTACCCAAAGCCCCTTGAAGCCAATGAAAAGGATGCCACTTACATTACAGGGGTTTGGATCAGGCCATTACAAACTCCTCACTTCTAGGGTATGTGATCACACTCTCCTAGGCCTACAAATATGTGCAAGGTGAACCATGGTTAGTAACAGGCTTCCATTAGGACATATTACATTTTTCTAGCTATTTTCTGGGTAAATGATCTCAATGGGAGAGAGGAGAAATAAAAACACAGAATGTAGGCAAATGGGGACAAGATTTGGAAGGAGTCCATCCTCTGCTTTGATACATTTTCCTGCTTAGGATAAGGGAAAGTTCTGAGGGAAACAAAAATGGGAGAGGGCAAGGTGAGAGCAGGTTAGGAGAATTTGTGGTGGGAGGCACCAAACTCTCTGGCTTGAAGTCTGTTGTCTGCATTGAGATGCGCTGGGTAAGTCTATTTCCTTTGCTTAGTATTTGTCATTGTGTCTCCTACCTGGAAATGGGAACAGCAAGTCCTGAGAGGGCATCTGCCCTTAGTCCTTCTGCACGGCACATTTACCAGCAGAATCCGGCTGTGTAAACTTCCTCCCACAAAACTCTCGCAGCAGGTAACATTATGTTTTCTACAGAAACAGGGAGAAGGGACAGGAAAAGTGTCCCAGCTTGGAGGACTAGGTAATGAATGGGCTGTTCTATCACTCCTCTTCCAGCCCTGCCTTACTCATATATTCTGATTTAACCAGCCAGTGAAGCCAGCGTTGTACCTGAGCAGTGACCCTGCTAACCCAGTAAGATCCTTGCATTCAATCCTCTAAAAACAAGAGTGGAAGGATGGTCCCAGCTCCAGGAAAATTGCACTCCAAATATAAATAAAAGGCAGCAGTTCAGGGAGAATGTGTAAAAAATGAGACTTTTCTGGCCAGCACACTAGACAGTAGCTCTCATCTTTATCCAGCACCCTGTAGGCAAAGTGGGGGTTTGTATGAGTGATATGAAGGAGGGATTAAAGAATACTTTCCCTGCTCATCTTGCCATGCATCAATGAAAAACAGAGATGAGCATGCTGCAAGAATATTCATCCCTCTGTAACTCAGTGTTTTGAAGCAAATGGGGAGACCTTTCATAATGCAGCCTCGGTAGGCAGGAAGGAGGCAGCTGATAATGAGGAAATGGGTATCAGTGCCATGGGCCACACCTCAGCATGGAACTGCAGGCAGGCACAAGGGGCTGATGGGTTCTTATTGGTGGGAGCAGGGAGTTGTGGAGACCCCCAGTGCCATTCTTGTCCCTCTCAGGATGCAGGAGGAGAAGTCCAAGGTGGATAAGGAGACTCCCACCTCCTTCCTGCAGACAGCATGTGCATCCAGGTGGAAATGCCTCTGCAGGTGTGTGTGTACTCAGCTCCATCAGGTCCAGCCACATGGATGCCTTGCCTGGTCTCTAAACTGTGCTTGGAGAGAGAGAAAGGGAGTAGGAAAGGCATCAAGGAACATGGGGATGGCTAAGGCTGAGGAGAAAGGAACAGGAGTGACAGGGAAGGAAAACCAGAAATTTTCACTTCAAGTTGTTGTAAGACATGACTGACAAAACCCGGGATGAACAGGGGAGAGCTGGAACCAGCTGCAGGTGGAGAAAGTGCACCCAACAGAGTGAACAGTCTGCCTCTCCAGACAGGGACAAAAGCTGGCAGCAAGTAAAAATCCTGAAAGGTAGTGCAAGAGGTCAAGTAAACAGGCCAGGAAGGAGGAGCAGAGGGAAGGGGTGCAGGTGGTGCTGGCTCCTGTGGAGAAGGTTCTATGAACTCCTACCTTCAGGCCTGGCAAACCTGCCAGAATCTGAGGTGGTTTGTGCCCTGAAGCAGGAGGGTTAACTTCTTTTTCTGTTGCAATCTTAGCTAGGCTAAGATTGCAGATATTATTATTCATACAAGTATCTAACAAAAGATACAGTGTGGAGCAGCTGGAGGAGAGCTCTGGAAGGTGAATTATATTAAAGTTTTTGTTGAGGACTTGGCAGAGTTTGGGTCTTTTCATGCTCATCTGTCATGAGACAAGATGGATGACAGAAGAGTGAACAAATAGAAATATATGAACTGGTTGGAGGCTGTGTCTCAGCACTCAGAAGGCAAGTAGCTGGACAAACTCCTTGTAGCCAGTGTCCTCATTTATCCCTGTCCATGGAGAAGAGACCTCACTCCCTTTACCAGAATCGTGACTCATCCGTAATTTTTTTGTGCAAAAAAGTGGTTGCAGATCTAGCATCTATGAGTGGTACTTTTCAGAAAGTGGGAGACAGCCCAAACAAGCTCCTTGGATAAAACAAAGTCAGTCCTGAGGCAGAGTATTCAGCAGTTGTTCTGGAGAGCATGACCTTTTGGATTCTGTGAACTACAAAGTCAGAGTCTTTGCTGACCTTCCTGAATCCCTGAAACCAAGGGGGAAAGGAGAATGACTTATTATTACAGAAGACTTAGTTCATTTCCTTTAATAATGCAGAAGCTACTTGTTCGTCAGCCAAATGAAAAGAAAGAAAAAAAAATCCCCAAATGTTTTGGTTTGGATAGAAACAAATCTCTTCTTTTGCTTCTTTGTTTTGTTGCTGAGACACTTTTAAAATTTAGTCCGGTCACTGGAAATCTTTAAGTCAACTGGAAGTAGAGTATGGTGATGAGTGAGTGCCAACTTAAGCTGACACCTTGGCCACATCCCAGATCTGGGCTTGCACCCCCAAGCACTCATCCCAGTGGTGAGTGGCTCTCTAGGACTTCTGCCGACGGGGCTCAATTTTGCAAAATTGATGAGCTCCTCCCTGGATCAGAGCTTACAGGTCAGGTGACTCCCCTTCCCATCCCTGCATCTTCTAACCACTGAGCCAGAAAAGTAGGCCCTTGCTATATTAGTGAAACTTGGACTGCTCAAACAAGAGGTAAAACAGAAAAGCCAGCCTGGATACCCTTTAGCTCTGTGGCTGCTTGACAAGGGAGAGACCCCAGTTCACTGTTACCTGGTACATAGAACATCCCATTTCCTCAGCAGTGAGTAATTCACTGGAAAGGTTTCGCCACTACAGAGGCTGCAGAAGGATAAATTGTGTCCTCCATGCTGCTGTCTGCCTTCAGGCTTTCATTGTGTTACTTTTGCATGCACAGTCCAGAGTTCCTCTGATCTTACTTACGCAACTCTCAGAGAGTCTTCTTGAAACCCAAGCCCCAGAGGAAGACTTAACGATAAGGCTGAGAGGGCTCTCTTCATTTCAGCTCCTCCTCCCCACATCCCTTCACTCTGGGCTGGCATTAGGTTGGTCAGTGTGAAGGCAGGAAACACAGCTAGGGTAGCCACCAAATCCAGTTTCAACTACATGGCAATGGATCCTCGCCAAATTGTCACAGAAGAAAACTCTTCCATTGACACCATCAGGAGCTTAGTTCATGGATCACCAGATGTAGTTGCAACCTCAAATTTTGCTCTGCCCCTTGAGTCCCATTCCAGCTACAAACAATTCTGCCTTTTGTGGCTAAGCCATGGTAATACAGACATGACAAAACCCCAGGTACAGCTGATCTGGTAGCAAGGGTCCAAGTACTGCCCAAGGAAACATATCTCTGCATAGTATAGCAGTTAGGGGAAGGTGGAAAACAGACAAACAGACAAAAATAGTGCTTCACAGTGTCTAAAGAAACCAGTTTTAGGACTAACCCAACTGTACAAACCTGCCAAAGCAGTTAAGTCACCTGGTGGTTTATTGAAGTGGATAGAGGTGTAAATAAGTGGATAGTGGTGTAGAGCAGATAAAGATGGTTTAATTTTAGTGACTCAGGGCTTTAGACTACTGCTACCTTTACCAAACATACTGTGAGGAATTTGGAACTCAGCCCTGGAAAATTTAACTAGTTCATGTGTTTTAACAAAATAAAACAAAACCACAGGCTTTGGGGTTCCTCCTGAATAGCTAATCCTCTCCCTCTCCTCTCCTCTCCTCTCCTCTCCTCTCCTCTCCTCTCCTCTCCTCTCCTCTCCTCTCCTCTCCTCTCCTCTCCTCTCCTCTCCTCTCCTCTCCTCTCCTCTCCTCTCCTCTCCTCTCCATCTTCTTTAGACTAACTTCTACTCCAGGAATCCTGGTTTTGCTTTGTCTCAGAACTTCCAGGGCAACCACACTTGCTGCTTCCCATGCAGCTTTCTTCCTGCACTGGCAAATGCACCTGTGCTTACTACAAGTGCAGAAGCTGGCTGCCTAATACCACACAACACCTTGACAGGTTTCATTTCAGGTGCTTGATGAACTCATGCATGGCAAACTTTACTGCTTAATTGTCTTGTCTTTTTATAAAGAAGTGGAAAGGAATAGCAGCACTTAGATGACTCTGGAAACCAGTAACAAGGTGGAGAATCTCTCACCACTGGGTTACAAGACCACATGTGAGTTAGGTGTGGTTTCATGGCCACCCTGAGCCCATCCAAGTCTGGATTTTGCCAGAATGTGTAGAATTGTTTTGCCCTGTCCATAATTTCCCATCCCTTCCTTTGTGCCAGCTGTAGGGCTCATGCATCTAGGAAATGGAGCACATCAGGCTGAGCCAGATAAATATCCCACCCAGCAGAAAACAGCAAAAAAAGGGAAAGGTTCCCTCATCCAAATTCCTGATCTGACTACTAAATGATTTGATAACCAAGGAGCACGGGTGGTGAGGTGGGAACACATGAGGCAGGGCTGAGTAATTCTTTTCAGGTGTGGTATCATTACAAGCCAATGATGGAAATGGAGAAAATTAAAAAAACACATTATTTTATGTAGGAATTTAAAGAATGCCTATTTGTCATCATTACAGATGTCTGATATCTTTATAATAATTACTGCAAAGCTAGAGGATGGAGTTCATCTCTGCTCATTTATCCAGCTAATTTGAGCTAGTTTTGCAGATTCCTCTGATCAGTGGAAGAATCCAAAGCAGGGTGTATTTCATACAAAGATGAGTGTTTGAGGGATCTGAGACATCTGGAGATCAAAGAATCATAGAAAGGTTTGGATTGGAAGGGACCTTAAAGATCACCTAATCCAACCTCCTTTCCATGGACAAGGACACTTTGCACTAGATCAAGTTGCTCGAAGCCCTGTTCAGCTTGACCATGAGCACTTCCAGTGATGTGGCATCCACAACTTCTCTGGGCAATTAGTTTCAGTGTCTCACCATCTCCATCATAAAGAAAAGAGGAGGCTTGGGTGGACCTTTTCACGTGCTACAGCTACCTGAGAGGTTGCAGTGAGGTGGGGGTCGGTCTCTTCCACCGCATCTCAGGTGGAAGGACAAGAAGAAATCACCTTAAGTTGTGCTGGGGTGGTTCAGATTAGGTATTAGAAAACATTTTTTTCACTGAAAGAGCAGGTTGGCATTGGAATAAGTTGCTCAGGGAGGTGGTGTAGAGGAAGTGTTCAAGAAGTGTCTGGATGTGGTACTTGGGGGTATGTTTTAGGGGTGATAATGGTGGTGCAGGATTGATGGTTGAACTACATGATCTTGAAGGTCTCTTACAACCTTGATAATTCTGTGATTCTGTGAATTTACCATCTTTCATTTCAAAACTGTCACCCTTTTTGCTTTCACTACGGGTCCTGGTAAAAAGTCTTACAAGCTTCCTCTAAACAGTGAAAGGCAGTATTAAGGTCTTCCTGGAGACATTTTTTTTCTGCAGGCTGAATAACCCCAACTCTCTCAGCTTTCTAGGACAGTCGCTTGAACACCTTGATCAATTTTGTGCCCCTCCCTTGGTTCTGCTCTAACAGTTTAGGTACTCCTTACCATACCAGCTCCACCTCCAGGATATCTGCCTTTCTGCCTTTCACATCCCATCTTGTTCTTGACTAGAGAACATTGGCTCAGAAATGTTTACTCTCTGGGGACCAGGCTGAACAGTGCAGGCATTCTGCACATTGATGTATTCCTGGTGTATGCCTGTACCCTTCAATCTCCCCCTCTTGCATTGGCACTGCACCTGCCCAGTCCTGATATTTTCCAGTCAGCTTTGGCTCAGACTTGTAAGGCTGGCAGCAGGTTCACAGATGTAGGGTTTATCACACCCTGCTCATCACCACAACAAAAACATGACATCATAAAAGGCAGCTTTGCTGTTTCCTGCTTTTTGTCTGCAGCAGAATAAGCAGGGACGAGTGCTGGGCATGAGGCACTCCACCATTCTGAGTGCTGCCAGGGCAAACCAGACAGAAGTGTATCCTCCCAGAGGGCAAATCATTTGGGAGGCTAGAGGGAAGAGACACTATTTTAGGAATAATTTTTTTCCAGACCGTTTCCCTCCGGAAGTCCTTTTCTGCTCTCTTAGGGCAGGGTCTAAGAGTGTTTAACTTAAAAGATCTGGTATGGAGATTTTGATCATAAAGACTTAATTAAACGAGGTGTTTGTGGAGTTTAATATTACATCTTTGCTGATGGCTGGCTGATTGTTTTACTTGCCTTTGATCAACTGTGTGAGTGGAGGGTCATCCCAATCACCGCGGGCCTACAGTATCCGTCATCACCCCTCGGTCCTATTTGTCTTGCATGTGTATGCAGAAGGCCTGCTTTTGATGAGCTGTGAAAAGAAAGATGAACTGTTGTAACGAAAACATTCCCTCCCCAAGATCCTCTTTAGACAACATTCAATTGGTTTGACCTTGTCCCCTCTCATGGAGGATGGTAATGATTCCTGCAGATGGCTGGGTCATTCCTTGGACACTTTGGGAGCAAGGGAGCTGGATTCTCCATCTGTGTTAGCTCTCCAGCTATGCAGGCTGCAGCTGGGAAAAGCAAGCGCAGCATGGATAGACATACCTGAGGAAGCTTGTTGGAATCCTCAGAGATGTTCTGGGATGGCTATTTTTATTTGAAGGACCTCACCTAGGCTGGTTTTGCTCATGGCACATGCATGCACTGGCTAGGCAGAGAGAGATGGATCTCCTGGGTCCTCCAGCTTCTTCTCTGAAGCAAAGGCAGGGCCTGAGAGAAGCCATTCAAGATGTCAGCCTAGCTTTCCTTGCCCATCTTCCTTCAAATTGCCAGCAAATATTAGTAAATGGTCTGTTAGCTGAGCTAGTGGTCTCCTCTTTAAACCCCTCTTTCTCCCAAAGAGGCAGTCTTCTCTGATTATGTCACATTTGGAAAAGTAACATAAAAGCTGATGATGAACACAGTCTTCATGTTCATCTTCATAGCTTTGGGGAAATGAAACCCCTGGACCAGCCCTGTGGAGGTCCCTCTGTCAGATGCAAAGGTGGCTGTGTGGGCATTGGTTTCCCATTTGTCTTCACAGGAGGAGAACACAAAGGCTTTCCATTGCTTTTGCTGTTTAATAAGAGACAGTGGAAAGAAACAGCTCCGTGTATTATAAAGATTTAACAAAATTTGGAAACTAAACTGGTAACTTCATCCTTAGAGGCATCAGAGGGCACAGGAACCCTTGTAATAACACTTAGTAATGACCTGTGCATGGCCTGAATATTTGGTGAGTGTAAGCAAGGAAGGGAAAAGATAAATAGGGAAAAGAGAGCACATCAGAGTGATGGGGCTTGTTCCATGTCACACACCCAGACCACAAAACCAGAGACCAAACAATCCCAGTTGGTGTCCTGTTTGTGAAACCACCGAATCTACTTTGGTGGCCCTTGAAATACTTGATTTTAGATGAAGTCAGTCTCCACTTCTACCTGAATAGACTGAAGATGTCATGACACATCAAGTTCATGCAGCCTCATAAATTTGTCCTACAGATCCTACAGCAGATCCTGACAGATCCTACAGCAGCACTGTCAAACCCACTTTCAGGCAGTTTATTTTTTTTAACAGTGTACTTATCCTGTCCTTCCATGGCTGCTCCAAAAGGAGCTGCAGATACTTTAATGACTTAAGTCTTGCCTGTGGAAATATTCACAAATAAAGGGTATGCCTACTGGCCTAATCCTTCTGGTGTCCTCATACTTCCTCTACTTCAGGAGTTTCACAAAAATACAGACACTGTGTATCACAGTTATAAGACATCCTGACACTTTGGCGCAGGCCAAACACTGACCGTTCTTGCTTTGTCATGCTTCAGTGAAGCAAAAATGACACCCTTTCTCCAGGAAATAACACAGATACCAGCATCTTGGTACCTACAATAAGAAGCCTTTTAACAGATGCTGCTATCTGCAACTCAGAGTGGTAGGGGTGGGATTTTCTGCCTACCTCTGCAGCAGAGGATTATGTAGGCGTGACTCATATAATCAGTTTAATCATGTTTCCTTCCATTTGGGGTGCCTTAGATATTACTGCCTGGGCTGGCCTCATTTTCTCTTGACCTCTGTCCGAGGCACAAGAAAATTTGGTCTCCTGGAGGACTGCAGCCCTGCCATTTACCTGAAATCAAGGGCTTCATTCCAGTTTGACTGGTCCCAGGGGGATATGAGAGCAGCCAGAATGCTTTGCTCTTGTACCAGGCTCACAGCTTACTCCATAGTGCACTAAGTGCTACAATCCACCACACTTGTACTGGGTGAAGAGCTTTTCCTGCTGAGGTGTGCAGGCTTAGCTACATTCATTCAGGCAGAATTCCTCAGCAACCTTGAAGTTGTTGTTTAGTCTCAGCAAGATCTGCAGTACTAGGTGTGCAGCTGGCAGGAGTGGCAGTCGAGGAAAGATCTGGCTTGGGATTCCCCTGCAGGATTTTTTCCAGACAAAGAACCTTACCCAAACACCATTGCATAAGAGAAGAGGAGGTCCCTCTGACTGGCATCTGAAGCAGTGCCATGTGGCTAAAACCCTGAGCTGGATTCAGGAGGCAGCTGCCTGGGCCACAACAGTTTGTGGTGCAAGCGACAACACGCATGGGAGATTACCTGCTCCAGTAACTTGGTCTGGGTGTTCAGGGCCCAAAGTAAATACACAAGCCACAGTGCTGTACAAAGACTTAATACCCTCAATACATAAAACACCTTTCATCCAGCAGCATTTTAAAGCATTAGTACATCCTGCATACACGGAGGAGAGGGCAAAGCTGAACTCGGTAACCTTTGCCCCGAGCAACGATGGGAAGAGCAGCCAGGAGTTGATACAGAGCCTGCACCCCAGCTGCAGCAGATCAGCCCTGCTCCAGCCCTGCCCCTGCCCCGTGTGCATGGCTCCTGGCCATCTGGGATCCATGCTCCCAGGGACAACTTGGGCACACACAGTGTGACTTGTGGTCACATCTGTTGTGTTTGTGAGTGAACCCACAGGAAGTAGGTGTCTGGCTCTCACAGGGAGAAGTACTCCCAAATATAAAAATGACTGAATGCTTTGGCACCCTGTCAAAGACCCCTCCAGAGACAAAATAGCAAAAAAACCTAAACACTGAATGTGATCAGCAAAATTATTTTACTTATTATTATATTTAGTTGGACAGCACATGAAGGTTGCAATCCTGCTGTCCAGGACACACACCTCTCTGTCCTGCTAAGTATTTCTGAAGCATCTGATGGCATTGCTCTGCCAGCCCTGACTCAGTACCAGCACTAGACTAGTCAGAAGGACAGCTTTCTCCTCCCTCAGTGCAGGCCAGCTACTATATTCAGAAGCCACATGCACATCCCTGGGCAACTGAAAGCCCTGGACACTGGTTCTCCAAGCACAGAAAGCCTTCCAGGTGCCTGAGGAAAGAAGTGGAAGTAGAAAAAAATCCTCAAAGAGTTGCCATCTTGGGAGCATTATTCTACCAGACCTATATGTTTTCAGATGTGCAGAGGTGGGGATAAAAGAACTGATGTACAAAATTTGAAAATTATTTCCTAATTTTCAAGAAGCTCACTATATAAACTAAAAACTCCCTCCATCTGCAATGGAAATTTTCTCCTTGGAGAAAAATCACCTTTTCCATCCAATGACAGAACCAAGGTTGTGCATAATTTATATTAAACTTGCTAAACATTTAGAAAGAGTTAGAGAAAGACATGGATATTCCTCTGCAAGTATTGTTGAAAGTATTTCCATTTTTTCCCCTAGACTTTGTCTCCAGCATTTATTCTAGATTTTTCAATTGCTATTTCCCTTGATCAGCATGATCAGTTTTTCAAAGGCAACAATAAAAAAGACATTTTTTTCTTGAAAGAAAAATTTAAAATTGAAGTTAAGAATTTAATATTCCTCTTTTTTCAAGAAGAGAAAGATGAATTTAAAAATCTGAGCAACTAGTAAATCCATGGAAAAATAAGCACTTTTGAAACCACTTTGGAAATTTAACTGAATTGCTGACCCTCAGAACTGCACAGATGAAAAATATCCACCCATTTCTAGTTTTTGGAGAAATTAGGAATTGCATGCCTTTGCACTCTCAGATGAATGTCAAATCTTACACCTCATTAGCATCTATCATTATTCCTACTTAGAAATGGGTCTGCTGCAGATGAAGTGGAAGGTCGAAGGAGCTCGCTGGCCCTTGGCTGGTGCCTACGTCTCAAATCCAAATTCCAGAAGAGTCACAAAAGAGGACAAAAGGACACAGAAGTGCAACAGAAAGGAACTGAATTCACAAACAGGGGAGAGTTGCTCTCTGTGAGTATGTCTGAGATGCCTTTTACTTCTAAACCAGCCAATGATAATCGTGCTGGCTTAGCTGCATAGAAGAGTTCTGCCCAGCAGTCCCTGGCTCATAGCAGCAAAGATGAGCTCCAATCTCTTCAGGAGTAACATCATGGGCAGCCACAGCCTGGGGAGCCCTAAGCCACCACTGCCACCCAAGCCTCCCCCTCTGCTGGCCCATGACCAGGCACTCCTCTGCACAAACGCTGGTTGCATGATGTCCCCTCGTTAAAAACGGACAGGATTGCAGAAAAGAAAGGGCTAAAAATGCAGGCCCAATGAACCTGCTGAAAAGGCAACTTCTTTGTTGGGTCCCAAGCCCCTGCTCACCTCGTGGTGTTTAAATCTGTGAGGGTGTGCTCAATGCTGTTTCACCCAGGTCTAATGTATGCATGGCAGGGTGCCCTTGGCTTATTTCTTTTTATTTAATCTTTGACTTTACAATGTTGGAACTTGCTCCCCTGTGAAACCGGAGAAGGAGGGATTGTTGTGTTCTGCTTGTTGTGTGTGTCAGGTTTTGCTTTTGTTTTTATTCCTTTTATTGAGTTACATAAAGGAACTCAGCAACTCTTGGCTGCTTGGGGGTCTGTCTGATTCAGTTTGCTGGGGCACCAAGGTATACCTCACTGCAAGGCCATCACACCAGTCACCACTGGAGAAATGGTTTAGGACATTGCCAAGGGCAGCTGGTCCAGCAGGGAGACTTGCTTATTTTTACATTAGCTGAGACCTGGCCTTCATGGTTGTTTGCATCTGTAACTCCCTTGAAGAGGAGCCCCTGTGGTGCTTTGGGGATATCCTTCTGAACAATTTTAGGATGGACAACTAATCTCGTCTCCTATCAGACAGCAGTCTGTAAAATCAGATGGTGGCCTGGTCACAAAACACCCACCAGAGAACTAAGAATCACCCTTGTGACTTTTTGCATCCATAGCAGAAATCACACAAAACCAAGCTGGAAGAAACTGTTAAAGGTTATCTTGCCCTTCCACCAGCCTCCAGATAGGATCATCTATGCTGAAGGTGATGAGATAATTATCTCAGCTGCTGCTAAAGCTTTCCCAAAAGAGCACTTGCAGATAGCAAACCATCCCAGTGGCACACAAGTCTCACAACTGGAAAATGACTTTTAACATCTCACCTAAATCCCCTTTGTTTCACTTTAAGCCTGTTACTTCCTTTCCTGCCCCCAGCAGACATGAAGAACAGCTTATCCTTCCTCCTTGCAGTAGTCTTTCACACACTTGAAGGGTGTTAGCACATCTACCCGTCTTCAATTCCCCAGACTAAACAAACCCAACTCTCAGTCTTTCCTCATAGCTCATGTTTTCTAGCCCTCTGATCACTCTTATTCCTGCCTGCTGGACTCACTCCAGTTGGTCAACATTATTCATGGGGCTTGGTGCTCACAAGTGGATGTAGATTGATTCGACAAGTTACTTCAGGCCAAAGGACAGAAGGGAGTAGTTCCAAAGTTGGGAGATCCTGACTGCGAATGACCTAGTCACTCTAGTTGTGGCAGCTCTGCAAAACTTGGCTCTGAGTCAGACTGGCAGTCTCACAGAGAAGCAGCAGAATCATAGATGGATATCAGCATCTCAGATTCATCCTGGAATGGGCAGCTGTAGAAAGGAAAAAAAAAGCAAACTCAAAAACCAAACCCAACAAAAAAGAAAAAATCCCACCACTAGAAATGCCATAGTGGACCTACTGCCTGATACTCTTTGTGATAAGTACAGAGTTAAATTTATTTTTGCTTCAGTTTCAGGAAAGATTTATGATGAGTTCCTCTGAAGAGCAGGCAAAGAAAAAAACCCAGTCTGCTAGCAATGTATTCAGGGACAAGGGATATTGTCCTGTTGTCCCAGAAAAGGAAATTCTTCCTTTTCATGTCCCGAAGCTTACTCCTTGGGTAAGGAAATATGCCAGTGTGCTTATACTGCCTTTGCCAAAATTCCAGAGCAAACCCCAGACTCATCTGTAAATTCAGTACAGCACAAGACCTGAAGGAAGGTGAGCTCTGCCCTGAAATCATGGCATATTGCCCTCTGAGCAGACAAGACACTGACACAGTTGTTTTGCTCCTGATCCTGCCTTTAGCTCAGTGGCCAGCACTGGGATCCTTGCAGCATCTTTCATTGCATGCTGCAGACGTGCCCCAAGGAGCTTGTTGGCTTTGTGGGAAGGATTCTCACTCCCAGAGTTATTTTTCAAGGCAGCAGGGTTTCTGTCTGGTTTCATTGTCATGTTGCAAACTTTTTTTCCCCTGGAAATTGCTCTTTTCAAACTCTAACCTTAGCATCCCTCAAAGAGCTTGCCCTTTTTGAGCCAAAAACCTTAGATTCTGTCAAGTGAAGACAATGGAAGGACGTGTTAAAACAGCAACACTGCTACACCTCAGGCAAGGCTCAGCTCCATTCTTTTCTGGGGAACTGCTCAAATACATGTTGGCCAGGATTTCAGCCAAGATTTTTTCAGTTAATATTTGCAAAATTTAATCACGACAGCCCAGATGCGACATTGCCTTAATCCCATTGAATCGTTCCTTAGTCTGCAGCAAGCGCCTCCGGTTTCAATTAGACCCTTCATGGTTACAGGCACTTTTGAATAAGAAGGGATCAAAACCTGATTCTGGAAACCTGGTTGTGGAATCCATTCATCCAAACCAAGGCTGCAATTCAGCTGTCCAGTCCACAGCGTATTATAAAAAGGGAAGTTTTAAATAAACACTGTATTGGACCATTGTAGCAAAAGACTATGAAGACCAAAGTTCTTGAAAGAGAAGAGGGTAGGCTGGATCTTTGCAAAAAAAAAATCTCCCTGAAAACTCTCTCTTTAAATGAGAGATCAAACTTGGAAAACAAGCCGTACCTAACCCAGGAGGCAGGCTTGCCTCCTGAGCGCTAGATAATAATAAATGATGTGTCTGTAATCCATAGCAGAGATGCAATGGCATTTTCTTTGACATCAAATGCTGAAGAGGGAGTGAATAGTTCTGTAAAGTGCTTTTTCCAATGCAAGGTGAAAAGTCTTTCACCAGAGAGAGGATGATCTCTGGGGAAGGTTGTTAGTATCTTTTCATTCCACATTAGCACGAAGAATCCAACTGTGTTTATGTACCTAATAGTGAATACTTTCAGGAGAAAAAAGAGATTCAACTGCAACTAAAGTGAGTCAATAAAAAAACACATATGCAGGAAGGGGGAGAAACTGAATGGGAAAAAGCTTGGAATCAAGAGATAACTCTACCTTTTTTAATTGAGCATTTTTAATTTAGCCTGAAAACGCCTTTCAAATGCAAGGGAAAAAAGGGATAATCCCAAATCTTCCTAGAGGGCAGCCACAGTGATATTTGGAGGGCACTCCTAACAGCAGCAGCACAGCACAGGGTGGTCAGGGAAAATCGGGATCCATGTACCTCCAGTGGAAGGAAATGAATTCCAGCAGAACAGAATTGACTCAGTTATAATTTGATCAGATCACTCTGTATCACTCCTCCACAAATACCAAATGCCATCCAGAATGACCTTCCGTTGAACCAAAGAGTCTGGGCTCGATCCTGTACCCCACCAAAAGATTAAAGGGCAAGTTTATACTTACAGCAGGACGTTTTAATTCTCTGTATTAATACCACCTTTTAAAAAGTGCAGCAGGTTTTATTCCCTGGTTATTTCCTAAGGCCACATGTTGGCTCAGCAATGCTGTGTTTCACTGAAACACCTGCTTTTGCAGGCTCGGCAGACCGAAGGACAAGTTAATTAGGTAACTTACCCAAAGGTCACATGGTGAGTAAAGTAGGATTAGCACTCAAGTTCCTCCTGGCAACTAGTCCTGTGCTGTGACAATTAGAAAAGGTTAACCATCCTCTTTTAGCTTTTGTTTTCCATCTTCCAGAATGGTGCAGCACGTACGCAGGGCTGGACTGTGTTACATTGCCTCTGCAGCATTTTGGAAAAAAAAAAACCCAAACACAAAACAAACAGAGAACTCACCCCAAAGAAGGCTTTGAAAAGTCGTCATATCTGGTGGGATATGGTGCTTGAAAGGGAAAGGAGCAAAACAGTGGATTAAGCTAAGCACACTGAATATGAATTCTGGAAAATGCCCCACTCCCTCGCTAATCCCCACGCACAGCCCTTGCATGCCCGCTGCTCTGTGACACTGTCACACTGCTGCCTGCTTCCTGCTCAGAAGGTGCCCTGGCCCTCCCTGCCCCTTTGCCCTGCAGGCAGATGTCAGCTGCCAAGTATTAGTGGAGGGTGTTCCATGTCTGTGCACCTCCAGTGCCATTCTGCTCCTCAGCTGGACTGGCCTGTCCAGGCCACGTTTCAGCAGACATGCCTGAGAGCACAGGACATCAGTTTTCTGTGCAGACACCCTCAGCCCACTGGTGTCTTCTCCAGCCTGTCCTAACCCTGCCTTGCCTACAGCCCCATATCCTGGTACTTGTAGCCTCTGAAGGGGAAACTGTGCTGCAAAGGAGCACAGGTCCCTGTCCCTCCTTGTCCTGGGGGTAGCTTGTGGTAGCCTGGGCTGTCAAACACTCTGAAACTCAGCTTGGAAGGACTTGGGTTGACATCCCAACCCAAGTTGGGATGTGGTTGACATCCACAAACTGATCTCCCACAAACTGACTGATCCCTCTCAGTCTGAGAGGGACGAGCTGCCGGGGTGCTGGGGGACAGACAAGTGTGTCTTCATTTGGGGACAGCTGTGAAGGGATAGAGTGCTTGTCTTCCTTCTTTGGGGCAGTTTTGGGCAAGTTTTGTTTGTTTGTTTGGTTGGTTTTCGTTTTTTGGGCAGGAAAGCAAAAGTAATCTAAAGGACTTCTGGTCACGCCAGGACACACAGTCCTTCCAGTGCCACCTTGGCAGAATCCAGGTAACAATACCATCACAAAGAGGTTCTGGAGGCCATATTTTGGGACCACTGGCTGTGGCTTCTCCTCCATCAGCATCAGTAAAAAGAGAAAATGCAAATGTGTCTTATCTTGGAGAGTAGTGATGGATTTTGGCTCTGGCTGGGGATGAAGTGTGTGCCACCTGATAACACATATTCACATGCTCTGTGTACTCATCTCCTGAAGTCATTCCCTCAGGACTCTTCCTATTCTCCTAAGCAGCATCCCTGGGGAAAAGAGATTTGACTGCTTCCAAGGAGGGGCAGCAGGTTCCTTCCAGGGGAAGTGAATCTCCTGAGTCTTTCTCCAATTCTTTGAGTGCTGCACCTCCCTCCTCCTCCTGGTGGCAAGCAGATGTGAAGAACAATTGCTTTTCATATTGCTGGAGTTTGCTGAACACATTTCACCCACAACCTTCAGCTGCAGTGATGTGGGGTGGTCACTCACCTGCCAAAGTATCAGAAAGCACATTCTACACCAGGCAGAATAGATGGGACCCCTCCCCTGCTATAAATCCACCCTTAGGGTAAGGGTTTGAAATGGAAAAACCCCATTCACGTGTCATTGTGCAATGGCAGACAGTCATTTCTCTGCTTTCCAACAGCTTTAGATTCAGGTATCTTTCTCATGTGAGAGCTTACTGGACCATTCATCAGAAGCAGCAGTTTCAGCATGAGCCAGGGACTATGTCCCAAGATACTAGTTCAGGGTAAGTGTAACTTAAATTCACAGCCAGGTCTGCTTCTTAGGCTTTGAGAAGGACAACTTGACTTTAAAAAGGCAGCTCGTATTTACTGTGGGTAAGAAAAAGCACCTGTTTAAACTCGGCAGATCTGACTAACAGTGGGCATGTTTTGGGCACTGACCCGTTAATAGAAAGGGTGGGGCTTTGCAGTCATTAAGAGCAATCAGGAACAGAAACAAATACAATGCACGAAAACCAGCATTTTCTTTAACCTAAGGATAGGAAGGAGGGTGAAGATCATGCTTAAAGAAACCTGTAACAAACACACTCCCATTCCCAGTTGCTTGCTTTCTGACATGTCCTCCACCAAGAGGCAGGAACCTCAAGATACATCAACTATTTCTGTTCCTAAAGAGATCCCTAGTACTGAACAGTATTTGATGACCCTGAACTGGCCAAAGGGTCTAGAGCAAGACATTATAATTGAAATAGAACACTCCCATATAGAAAGAAATGTACTATTCCCTCTGAGAATAAAACCTTGATTAAAAGCCTGAGAAGAAGGAAGAAACTCTTTCTGCATGATTTCACCAACAAGCAGTGTTGAAGGGCTTGGATGTTTTGCCACCTCCTTCTCACTTCTTGCAGAAAGATCTGTCAAAGTGAGCTTTTCTGCCCATCTGACCTTCAGGTCTCCTCCAGTCAGCTCCTGCACCAGTCTGATCCTCTCACATGTGTTTTCAGCATGGTCCTTTTTTTTTTTTTTTTTTTTCTCTTTCATAAACTACTGTGCAAGCAGGACAGATTTCTGATCAACAGCTGTGTCTATCTGCTTTTCTCTGGAAGCAACTCTGTGTGTCACCTAAAATAAGCAACTGGGGCTACCCCCTCACTTTCATCCCTGAGGACATCACCCAGGCTGTGAAACCTTGGCTGGCTGCCCATTCCCAGGGCCAGCCCTGGCAAATGTAATTCTCATTGGCTCCATGTATTAGCATTGTCTGTCTCAGCTCCCCAAAGGGTTGAATGCCAATTTACGTGCAGCTACTGAAACAGGCAGTGGCATCCTCCACAGTCAATAGGCTCAGAAAACATTCCTGGTACCTGCAATGGTATCAATCACCAAAAAGCTAAATGGAAAAAGCAATTTGGATATGAAAGACGCTGTGTAGAATCTACAGCATCTTGACTTTGTGCCGAACACTTAATACCTTTGGAGAGCTCCTGTGTTATGGGACTCCCTGAGTCACACAGAGCCCTTGCTCTGTCACAGCCATGTATGGCCACTTGAGACTCAGTAATGTGACATTAAAGGTCACCAGCACCACGGAAAATACATGATTAGACAGTTATTTTTTAAAAGATTAAATCTATCAAAACTAGTGGAGTTTTTGCTACATCAAAGACAATTTACTGACATTCAATGAAGCATATCTCTTTAGATCCTAGAGAAGGGAATGAGCCTCATAAAATAATACATATCTTTGCATTTCATCTCTTGATGCCTCTATCTATGGAGGCATTTATACTGCCCCCATAGCTAGTCTCTGGGTATTTACCTCATCTGATTAGAGTATAGATTTACTAAAGAGACATGATTTGTCTGCATAACCAACCTGAATTTCTTAAAACAGCTTTCTGAAGGAGAGACAAAGCTGTTAATGCAGTTAGTCATAGAACATTTTGCTGCAACAAAGGGGTTTTTTCCTGTTTAGCGGGATGCTGCTTGGTTGGTGCTGTGTAATTTTAGAGTTATTTCTCAAGATATGACAGCAAAACCAATCAAAATACCAGGAGCCCAAAACTTGACTGTATTTCAGAACTTCTGCAGCAAAGCAGAGGAGTTCATATGCCTGAGTCTTTTGTCACTGTTGAATTCTCCATGGTGCAGGAACATCAAGAAGAGAGGTGTGTATTACTTGCTCTTTTAATCCTCTTTGCAGAGAGGTTGGACTAATGTCCATGACACAATCTACTTCAGCATTCTCAGCTGACAAAATGAGGCTTTTGCTGACATGGTGAGCAAGCCTGAAGGTTCTCTGAGAAGTGGGATGTATTTGTGACCACCCCAGGGGTCATGGGCAGTGCAAAGATAACTTCAGAGATCACCATGGGGAAAAGCAGACCTTCTTCTGCTCACTGAGCTTTGGAGCAAAGAGCTACCTGTATTTCAGGCTGTGATAATCCCTTGGATAAGAGCCTTGTCCATCATTGGTGTGCCCAGTTTTGCTTCACAAGCTGAGTTGCACAGCAAAGGGGACAGACTCACCAAGACCAGGGTGGTGGGCTGGAGAACCCACTCCCTCCTCCTCAGGGTCTGGGGTGTCCCCATCTGTGGACTGGTGGTCTGTGCTCACACGGACACAGGCTCCATCCTCACTGGGTGACTGCACCACCCTCCCAGAGAAGGCAGCAGCCTCCAGGGAGGGGCTGGCTGCAGGGGGCCCTGGGGAGTGCCCACCACAGCCAGAGGAGCCTGGGGAGTGTGGCTTCCACCCCCTCTTATCAGTGCAGCAGAGGTTACTCCTGCTGGGAACTTGGCAGCTTGGCAGCGGCAGCCTGAGGCCTGGCTGATGAGGGCAGAAGGGATTAGCATACAAAATCTCTTTCAGGAAGATGTCCCCTGGAACAGGGAGCATATCATCATGTCACTGTAGACCAGTCAGCCTGATTGCTCTCCTGCCACTGGAGCACAGCCCTTGCCTGGGCCTGAGCAGGGCTCCCATCTCTCCCTGTGCTGCAGGATGCCCTGAGGGTGCTGCAGGATGCCCTGAGGGTGCTGCAGGATGTCAGAGCTGACAGCCCCACGGGTGTGGGGGAGCCCACGGGCAATCCTGGCTCCAGCATCCTTCACTCCTCCAGCTTCCTCCCAGCTGACATCCCAGTATGGATGTCCAGGTGGGACATCCCCAGCCCCATGCTGCAAATGCAGATTTTGTGCTGCACTGCTGAGCCTCCCCTCACACCCCTGCCCTGCCACTGGATGAGGAAAAGGAGGGCAAGAACCGAGCCCCACTAATAGCTAAATGTGGCAATCAGTGATTTTGCAGAAGGAGAGGACCAAGCTGTTACATTCCTAAGAAGGAAAGGCCCCCACTTTAAGGGGCACAATAAATAAATAGAGGCCTGCAGAATAAGTAATTACTGAGGATTACTGGGCAAACCTTGGACACCAGAGCATGGAAGCCAGCAGCACTGCAAAATCTCACCTCACCTTGCAAGGCCACTGTCTGCCTTGTTTTCCAAAACAGTACAGCTGCACTTGCAGATCAACCCAAATACCAGGATGCTCCAGCCATTGACTGGGAGATGCCACTCACAGCCACAGAGGGCCTCAGGAGGCTGTAAGACTGCCTTGCTGCATTTTCTTTTTGCAGTGTTTTCATCCCACAGAAAGCTGGACTGCCAAAACCAAGCACAAAACCTCCCTAAGCAACCCCTTTCAGGCTCTGACTTAGCATAGCCCCAAGCTCCCCAACCATTCTCAGGGGGCTTTCACAGCAGATGCACCTGGGCCACAGCCAAGCTGGCATGAAGTCTGCATGAATCTTGAGACATTTTATGACCTTAATAATGTTTAGCTGAAATAAGTGGGGCTGTTTACAGCCCAGGCCCAACCTACCTAAAAGCATTTCTTACGAGGGCACCAAGCACGTAAATCCTCTCACCTCTCTGTCATTGACCTTTCTGTGGGAGGAGAAGAGGTGCAGAGGCATGTGGACAGCAGAGTACTCTCATGTGTAACTCTGCTGGCACCGTATCCATGACGAGCTCCTGCCCTTGTTCTTAGAGGGCAAGCTGCAGTAATAATATAGTGCAGTGAACATTTCCATCTTGAGGTCACGATTTCTTCTATGGGAGATGTGATAGCACGTTACCATTTACTGGCCTTTAGCTCAGCAGTAACCATTTTCTCACTAGAAGTTTTCTGCAGTGAAAAAGCAGAGACCACTCTGTTTAAAATCACTTTTAAACAGAGGTTTGCTTCCACTTTTACACCTGCAAAAAGGAACTTTTGTCTTGCATGTAAGAGAAGCTACATTTTTATGTACTGGATTTTTTATATGCCTGATTTATGCTTCCCCTCAGACAGCTCTGAAGGCCAAATACTTGGACTGACAACCATGAGAAAATTGGGAGCACGGGGACAAAAAGCAAATGCTAATTTTGCTACTGAGCACCCTGAAAGGGAGATTTATACTTTTGAAAATGCCTAAAAAGAAAACTCATGATGTTGTGAATAAAGTTAAATATATTGTGACCAGGACAGGGCATCACTGTTGATTTATACTGATGCAATATAATCATACTTGTTTT
Source organism: Phylloscopus trochilus trochilus (assembly GCA_016584745.2). Classification (NCBI taxonomy): domain Eukaryota; kingdom Metazoa; phylum Chordata; class Aves; order Passeriformes; family Phylloscopidae; genus Phylloscopus; species Phylloscopus trochilus. Next base: position 23,023,387 of record WQNJ02000039.1, read on the forward strand.
AATAGTTTCAAAGGGAAGAAGTTCACCGAGAAGGGAAATGGATGACTCAAGTTTTTGTCATTTCAAAACAATACAAACTGCAGAATTTATTGCTGTATAATCAAGTTTTTTATTAACACCAAATGTAATCAGATAACAAAGTCTATCTCCTAAGTATTTTCTCAAAACACAGTCTGGCCAAGTTTTTTCCCTCAGTTTTGTTCTGCTCAGATCCTAAATTGCACGAGAGTGGTTCATGGTAAGAAAATTACACCCTACAAAGAGAGATTTAAGAAATTCTATATATTTAGCTGATCAAAGAGACAGCTAAGAGACACCTTGATTGGGGTTAAAAAGTGTCTGCACAAGGAATTATCTAGATAGAGAGGTTCTTTACTCTGAAATGTGGAAACTGAAGTGGAAAAAAATGAGAGCAGAAATAAGCCTCTAACAGTGAGGGTGTTAGCACTGGAGCAGATTCTCATGAGACTTCCAGATTTTTCATGGTTTGAAGTCTTTGGCCAAGAGTGGAATTTTTCTAAACAAGATGTCTGGTTCAATCATCTGTTGGGGCAAATAAGAAAAGAATGATGGTGTGAAATGCAACTGCCCATGACTTGGCTAGAGCAGAGCCCCTCTTTAGGCGTTCACAGAACTGTTCCCAGGGCCCTGACACACAGCAGTTGACTGCAGCTCCCTTTTCTCCATGGCCTGTCTCAAAACACATCTGGGCCACCGACTTTGCTTGCTGTCCTGTAGAGATGAAGCCTCAAACACAACTGTTTTGTGTTGCAGCCATCACTTTCAAAGCATTCTGTTCCTCAGGACCACAGGTACCTGAGAAATCTGGTGCTTCTTTGTCAGTCTTTAGAGCACGTCACTGATGTTTTGAAAACGGGGGTTGAGATGGGATTCAGTAACAACTGAGCTCTTTACTCAGTCCCAGAAGTGCACAGAAGATAAAATTCAAATAAAAAGCTCTGCACAGATTTCTGTACTTCAATATCCTCTCTCTGGTGGGATAATATTAAATTTGAATCAGTTCCTCTGCTAGCTCTGCTGATAAACCAGACTTCCTCCTGGTACGAAATCACACTGGATCCTTCCCTTTCCTCCACAAAGATTATTCTAGGTCCTTGGAAAAATCCCACAAGAGTCTTCTTCATTTTTTTAATCCCCTCTGTTCTTTGCCCTGTCCTATTTTCATTCTTCAGTCCCTCTCTTTGTAGATAGGAGCTGCGTTCCCACCAACGTCATTAGCATATCAATTGTTTGCTCAGAGGACGGTCATTATGACTCTGTTCCTCCCTGTTATTACTCGTTGCCCTTAGATTGGTGCTAAAGGCCTTGTCAGCAAAGACAGAAACAGAAAACATTGCAGGATAGAGCAATGGCCATAGCAACAACATCACATTAATCAGGGTCTGTAGTCTGTGCAAACTTCCCAAACAAACAAACTGCAGGATGCAAGACACCATCAAGTTCCCTTCCAGCCCAGGAACTAGAAACCCCCAGATATTTGCTCCCAGACCTCCGTTCTGAAAATGAACCAGCTGGGAGCAAGGTAACCCTGCATAACCCATTCACAGGACTATCGATGCCTACTGTCAGGGGCATTTGCATTCCCCCACTTTAGAGAAAATACCTGGGGCAGATGGGGCTGAGAAGCCAACTTCTCAAATGTCAGAGGACTTCTGAAAAATGGGCTTATTGAGGTGTCAGGAAAGGAATAATAATAATAACAGTTCACTTACATTGAGCATATATGCATTTATATAATTTATTATAAATAAATACATTTTTATATAAAAACGGGTCTTAACATCTGTTCCAAGAACAGTGACATGACTGTAATCTTGGGAAGCCAAAACACACAGGGAGCACCTTCTCCACTGTTGATTTGTTGAGATGATAAAATCCTCTGGGTGTAAAATGTACCTTTGAAGTAATTGGCTCAAACTCAGTCACCCACAGTTGCAGCTGCCTCAAGATAACAGCAAGTTTGGGGTGCACAGAGATCCCATGGACCGCATTGAGGTCATGCACACAAACACATTTACATTTGGCCTCATCACTTGTTGAGAGGCTGGGAATTGCTGGTGAGTTATTTAAGAGGGGAAGATAAGATAAATATCACCTCTGAGATAGAAATTTTCTCTGGAAAATCAGATAAATTCAGGAAAGGGGACAGTTTAAAACTGCTGTCTGCTTATATTCCCCTCTTAGGTTCTCCCTGTCCCACATCTCCAGGCGGTTAAAAATCCTGGGCTGCAGTGTTGGGGACAATCCCAAGGGAGACTTGGTGTCACTGGGGTGCAGCCAGGAGGGTCTGTGGGCCTTCCTGAGCAGGTGCACTGATGGCAGAGGTCAGCACCAGAGCAGCGCTGCACAGAAGCTCTCAGAAGGGCACCAGCTGACCCAGGCAAGCTGCCTGTCTTACCCTGGCTGGAGACAGTCCTTCAGCAGAGGGAGACTCCAGGCTTTGCCACACTATGGGCTCTATGCAGAGATCAAACAGCTGAAACGTAGCCATGGAAAAGTGGCAGGGAACAGAGCATGAGCTGATATGCTGAATGTGCTCACTGACCAGCAGAGACTCCAGGCATGCCCTTCCTGGGAGGCAGGATGTGATGCAGGAAGCTCCTGCTGCACAAGCCCAAGGCAGCCAACACTGAAGGAGGAGGCTGGGGTAACAGGTGCTGCTGGTGCACTGAACTATCAGCACGGAGCCAACCTGACAAGAATGATCAGGACTTTCAAGGGGACATGGTGGGAATGCCACCAGCTGCCAGAAAGGACAACCAAAAGAGAGTAGTAATTTCTTCCCCACGGTTCATGTTTGCCTTTTCAGTGAGGCCCAGGGCATGGGATTGTTCATGCTGCAGGGCTGATGATGCAGCTGTGGAAGACTGGAGCTTAGCAGGCAGCTGGGGTGTCAGATCAAAGAGCAGCTTGCCTCTCCGTTGAGACTTCTGGATGTGTGCAGACATGGACTCCACTACGGAAGCTACTAGGCTTGCAGGGAGAGCAAAAGGAGATCTCCCTGGGACTGAAACCCACTGTTTTCAGCTTGTGGTCATGGAATATTTGTTTGCAAAGAAGTATTCCATCAGCCACAAGTCACAAGGTTCAACCTGCTTGGACTGTGTTTCAGGAACTTTAAACAAACAAACACCAAATCATGAGATAAGGACAAAAAAAAAACTCTTGAAGAAATACTGTGAGACATGTAGAAGATGGCCAAACTCTCATAAATGAATGTGTGAGCCAGGTTCCTCACAGTCATGTTGAAACTCAGCCTTTGGCATACTGCAGGGCTCCTGGGACCCACTGCTGGGTTAGAGGATTCAGTGCAGGGCAAGGCCCAGCCTGCTGGGACCCACATTGCCCATGGGGGCAGGATCCAAGTCCTGGTCAGCACTGTCCTTGTGCCTGCGTGTTCCCAGCCTGCAGATCAGTGGGATCAGCCTGTGTGTGAGCCAGGTTATTACCAATGCAGGCAGTCAGAGGTTTGGAGATGGAGTGTGGTCTTGATCCTACAGGTGTCCCCTTAGCAGTGAAATCAGATGACTTGTTTATATAGAGCAGGGCAGGTAAGAGACACCTCTTTCTTGGGAGAGAAATGACAACCTGCTGAGGGGGAGGGCATGGCCTGACATGCAGAGAGTGATAGGAGCCAGTAGGAGACCTGGATCCTCTTCTCAGGTCAATCACTGACTCATGGATGTGTTGGATAGGACTGTTGTCTGTAGACCAGCTTTGTATTTAAAATATTATTATTTTAAATAAATATTTACCATCTATCCAGTTACTTGCTACTGAATTTTGAAATTATGACTAATTGCTAATCTTACTAAAATACTTCTCCACTAACCCATCTTGGTTCTTCAGTGAATTAGCTCTTCCTTGAATACATCTAGGTTTCCTCCTAAGAGTGTTTGGTTTGGCTGCTGGTTTTGACAGCTCCAGTCTCTTTTTCCAAAGTCTGTTCCCACTGGCTGAAAAATCAAAGCCTCTCTGAAGAGTGGAGTAGACAGCTGACAAACAGAGTAACTATTGCAGAAAGCAAGAAAAGACAGAGCTGGAGGAAGGGTTTCTTACTGATCATCACCACATAGAGTCTGTCTTTCTAATGATGGGCTGCACTTTCCATCCCTATCAGTTAGTTAACCTTTCTGAGTGCTGACAACAGGGTGACATCACCAGAATAAAAAAAAAAGGACATATGAAAGTGATTTCTAGGTAATTCAAAGCACATAACCAATGTCCTTAGAGAAGGTTGCCGTTCAAATGGCTTTCACTGAGACATGGCATGTGGCCACACCTCAATGAATTGTTTTCTAAAATTACAATGGTTAATCAAATATAAAATTCACACCAAAAATAACAGAAAAAAAAAAAAGAGAAGGAAAGAGAGTAATATAACAAGCATCAGTATGCCTTTATTTGCAGAGGACACTATCCCATCCGATACGTAGGAGTTGAGTGCACCATTAGCAAGTTTGCTGATGATGCCAAACTGGGAGGTGCTGTTGACTCTCTTGAGGGACAAGAGGCCTTGCAGAGGGATCTAGATAGATTGGAGCATTGGGCTATGATTAATGGGATGAAATTTAACAAGTTGAAATGCCAGAGTAATGCCAAGCACATGTATAAGTTGGGAGAGGAGTGGCTTAAGGGAGCAATCAGGGGGTGCTGGTCAGCAGCAGCAGGTTCAGTGTGAGCCAGCAGTGAGCCCTGGCACCCAGAGGGCACCACATCCTGGGGTACATCAAACACAGCACAACCAGCAGGTCAAAAGGGGTGATTATCCTGCTGTCTGCCATTCTCACCTTGAACACTCTGTGCAGCTCTGGGCCCCACAGGTTAAGAAGGATGTGAAGGTCCTTGGATCCAGATAAGGACAACAAAGCTGGCAAAAGGACTGTAAGGAATGTGCTATGAGGACTTGTCTAGTTTGGAGAAAAGAAATCTGAGAGGTGATGTCATTGGTCTCTACAGCTCCCTGAAAAGGGAAATTGGAAAGGAGAGAGGCACTGAGCTCTTCTCCTTGGGATCCAGGGACAGGACATATGGAAGTGGTTCAAAACTACATCAGGCGAGGCTTAGACTGAATATTAGGAAGCATTTTTTTACTGAGAGAATTGTCAAATACTGAACAAGCTTTCAGAGAGGTGGTCAATGCCATTTAAGAAGCATTTGAGCAATGCCCTTAACATGATTGAGCTTCTTCAGCACTGAATCAGTCAGGCAGTTGAACAAGATGATCATTGCAGGTCCCTTCCAACTGAAATAGTCTATTCCCTTATTCCCTAGTAATATGACTTATTGAAGCCAAAATCAGGGTTTTCTTTCAGTGCTTTTTGGAAGACAAATGTCTGGTTACTTCCCTGGTAGGAAGTTCCCTGGGAACATTCCAGACAGCAGGTATTTCTTCAGATATTTCCATCTGAAGAAACTGAAGCTCACACCCTGCAGAAGCAGGCAAGGGGAGAACTGAAACACAGTTACTCTTCCTGTCTCATTCCTGTCGTCCTTGCCTCCTTAACACCGGGCTCAAGCCCAGGTGAGCAGCTGTGTCACATGCAGGGTGCATGGTATTCATAGTTAACTGGTGTTGTTGTGTCATCCAATAATACAGAGTGTCAAACCTGTGAGCTGTGTGTGCAGGCTGGAGGTTCTGCTGTGGCTGTTTGCGTCAGCACGGGTCAGCAAATGGTTTTTCTGGGATGTGATGGTTTCAAGTTTGGGTTTACGAGGTGTCAAAGATGTCAGTGGTGTGACCAGTCACAGTACACCCTGCTGATAATGTTCATCCCTAGTGCCTGCCAGTGTCACTTCTTGCTTGTAGAGCTTTAGGACAATTCTTCACAAATGAGTGGGTGAAGAGTGGTCACTGGCAGAGGAGAGGCAGAGGAACAAAGCAGCACAAGGGGCAGGACAGGGATGCTACAAGCAGCCAGACAAAATTATACTCTGCTGACCAGGGAAACACCCTAAGACATAGTGGGTATCTATACATGATGTCACTGAGCTATGTTTCAGGTTCCTGGCTGCCACTTGAGTCTTTATGAAGAAGGTGAAAATTACAGTCTCCAATGACATGCAATTATGTTCCATTGGATGTCTTTTTACTGCATCAGGACCCACGACCATAATTGCACTTGCATTAATTTTGCTCACAAACGACCTTTTTGAAATCAAAGTGACCTTTACCATGTAAATATTCAGTGGCTGTGGCAACTGAATCTGCAAATAAGGAATTGGAGTTTATAAAGCTCCCCTGTTTTGTTTGCTCACATCTTCTTAGTCAGCAAACTTTAGCTGTTTTGTGATGTACAAGGAGTGCACACAGCACCTGGTGAGTGAATGAACTGCTGTCGTCCCTGGACATCTCTGGCACAGTGCTCAGCTCAGTGCACACCAGCACAGCTCTGGGACAGCTGCAGGCTCCTTCTTGTGGGCCCTCTCACAACACCTAAAACAGTAGCAAAGCTGGTTTTTTGTTTGGGTTTTTTGTGAGATAACCTCTGAAAGAAGTGGGGCCATGAAATCACAGCCTTTGCAAAGTATCCAAACTCTGCTGGTAGCATACAGCATCAGTCATAGATTGTCTTTGCAATGAACCAGACTCTCACAAAGGCAGTTGTTCTGTTTCCATTGTCCAACACTGAAAAAAAAGAAGAAAAGCACCATTAAAAGAATGTGATGCGCACGAGAGGCAGGGCATGTTGAATTAATTTTTAAGGTATTGGCCATATGGTCATTTCCATCTCAGAAAACTTGTGTTCAGCAGGATCCCAAGTGCAGGCACAGACAAAACGAATGATAAATGAGCATCTGCTTGCTTAAAACCCAGTGTTTGACATAGTTTGTTTTCTTAAGAAATTAAAACACATCTTGGCAGTCTCCATCCCATTCCAGAAGGGGACTAGTATCTCTCCCTTTCACTTTGATTAAATGTTTGCTTTGATAAAATACTAAGTAACGTTTTTTTTTTTTTTTTTTTTAAGTTAACTCATTCACAGAAGAGACTTGACTAATGGAGGAGGATGGAGGAGGATTTATACTTCAGGGGGCCTCTGTCATTTCTTTACTCTTTGTCCAGGCAGTCAAGTAGGCTTATGAGTTTCCCAAGAAACTTAAGTTACTTTAAGGAGAAGAGATTACCGCTCAATTAAAGCTGATCAAAAAAATTTCTCCTCTGGTTTTATATCATCCTAATGGACAACTGAAATGTCCACAAGTACTGCCAAGAAATTGCCCATTAATCTCTGAAGTGGTGCAGGTGTGGTTCTTAACACAAAGGGTATCCTGTTTAAGAAGGCTGGAATTGCCACTAATGTACCAAACGGCTGCCACGCATTTCAAACTTCCTCCTTTAGCTCCTCAGTGTGCAGGGCTGGCTGTTGTGTGCCTTTCAGAGTTTCCCCACAGGTAGGCTCCCATAAGCAATAATTAAGACCAAAAAAAGCTAATCACGCTGCATTCCCAAGGGTTTCTAACATAACATGAAAAGCCTATTGGAATGCACTAATGATTTTTCTATTTTAAAAGGAAACTGATTATTTGGCCCAGCCCAGCAATATGAAAATTCAGTGGACAAGAAAGAATTTTGTGAATAAACAGTGGGAAGTATTTCATTTGGCATCAGCAAGCAGAACCCTGGAGAAGCAGCCATTTTGCTGAAATATGGTATTTATTCTACTTTGACATTGCACTTTGTTTAAATACATTAAGATAATTTAACCACATCTGTAAGAGGCCGAAATGCTTGCTGTTCAGCCTTTCCCCATCTGCCAAATGTGTGGCCTCGTGTGCAGTTTCAGAGGGAGGTCAGAGGAAAAGGCACCAATTGTGCTGCCTAGCTGGATAGCTTTCATTTGGATGTCTGAGAACCAGAGAAACGGTGCAAAGTCTTTTGCTGGCTTCAGGAAGCCCAGTTTGGTACTTGGATGCCAAAGTTCAGTATGAAACCCTAGTGAAACACATCAGCATTTACACTGAATCCACTTCTGGCTTTCTCTCACCATAAAATTAAATGAGATCTGATAGTCTGCTAAATGATCCTCTCTTTGAAAATATTTGCTTCTGTCCATCCTACTCCATCTGGGCATGGTATTGCTTTAAAAAGCAGGATGGATGTTAACAGGAGGGAAGTCTGTGTACTAGGTCATTATCTATATCGAGAAATAATAGCTATAACATGCCAGGGCGCCTTACAAGAATTGACTATTGAAATGGACAGCATAAATTTTGCTTATGCAAAACATTCTAATCATTTTTTCCACCCAGACATGTGAAAAAGAAGTCTGAACTCTGCACTGTAACTTGCTGTATAAATAATATGATGGTGCTACCAGCAGGGTAACATTCCCCTCGTTCAGGGAAGGCCAACTCAACATGAGCTGAGTTCTGCAATAAAGGACTGAGAGAAGGCTTACAACCATGAAAATTCTTTTAACTCTGGCCTGCTTTTAAGGCTTGCATGTTTAAAGAATTGCTGAACAGGCGACAAAAAGGAGCAAAGCAGCCCAACATTTCAGTAAGACAGCTACCCTCTCAGGAAGGTCTTCCAGTACGTGGTGTAGCTGGACTGTGAAGCACTCCAAGCAAACTTGTTTGACTGTGTATTGCAACAGCCTCAGCAACCCCCACACAGAGCTAGACATCTCATCTCAGCCAAGAGACAGGAACTTCATAAGCTCAACAGGTGTGATTGCAAGGCTTTGCTTCCATCTCCTGCTCAGGTGGGCTGGGATGGGTGAGCAGGACTCATGCTAACCTCTGCAGCTGGCTGGATCAACAAAAGCCATCCAGACTCAAAGCTGAGTGAAAGCAGAATGTGATGCATGGAAAAGCAGTGTGCATCCTGAGGCATGCTCCCATCATCCTCTGAAGAACCTGCATTCCATGGAAAGCACAACTTAAAAAATGAGGATGCAGGCAGAATCGGGTATGTAGCAGAAAGGGAGCAAGGAAAACCAGGGATGTCTTGTGCACTGCCCACTTCACAGCCTTTCCTAACTTTCTCACTGGTTTCTTTTTCTATCTGGAAACTTCTCATGCTTAGTTACCAGCTAAAGCCACATAGCAAAACATATGCGTAATTCATTCGTGCATATAGAGCTAATTACATGCTCCACTGGTTGGCTAAAGGAATTCACACATCCCACCAGCCAAATAGTTTTGGACCAAGGAGCTGAAAAGCTAAGGAGTTGGTATTACACCAGCTAAAATTTTCAGTAAAAGCATGACTAAGAGAGGGGAAAAACACATCCAGGAAAAGTTTGAATGCCCCCTAGAAACGAACCATCTGAGCAAGTTTGTTACAGATGATGTCCATATGGCATTTTGCAGGCAGGTGTGAACTTGCCCTGTCTGCATTCAGAGCTGGCCAAGCACGAGGAAGTCTTGGACAAGCGCGGTCATTAACTTTGGTCGTGCGTGCTGTAAACACAGCCACCCAGCTCTCCAGCTGGGGCACAGGGAGACCTTCTTCACTCCTGCCTGTTTAGCAGATACCCATACAGGAGCATCCTCCTTCTACGCTGACACTTCTTTGCAGAGAGAATGGGGCTTTGTTTAAGAGCCGCCGACTATTCACTGCCGGAGAGACCAAGAAGGAATTCAGACACCATCCTGTTGCGTGCAGCCCTCTGATTGTTGTTTGTGTAAATGGTCAATAATTGCATAAAGTCACAGCTAAGTGACCAGGCTAAGACTTTTTCAGAAACCCAAAGGTCTAAAAGTCAGCTACTAAATCCATATGCAGGCACTTCAAAAAGGCAGCTTGGTTTCTAGAGCAGCCAAACCTCCCAGTTCTTCTCAGAACTAGTTTAGATGTGCAGCCTTTGTGAAAACCACCTTTTGGCTGTGTGGCTATGGGTGTCAGGCAGCCTGCAGCAGACAGAAGCATTGCCACACATTGGTGGCATGCTGGTGTGATGTGAGTGGTACCTAAAAGACGTCAGCCTACGGGAGCCATACGAAGGAATTTATATTCCATCCTTGTTGCTCTGTGTCTGGCTGCCAGAGTCTGACTTGGGTTTTGTCTCTTGTCTCCTCCTCCCCCACCCTCCATTTTAATTCCTTTCCACTGCTTTCACCCTGCTGTGGTCTTTGACCCGCTCTCATCCCTCCTGGTTTCTTCCTTGAGAACATGGGCTTGCAGGGAAAGGAAGACAGAGTGAAACATTAGACTGCATGTTACGATGATTAAAAGGCATGTAAGAAAACCAAGGCTGTCATTTTAATCTCTCACTAATGTTCATTGGCATGTCTTTGAGATAGGGTACCGTGCTGACAATAGTGATGGACAGGGTGTGAGATTGGCCCCTTGAACCCAGGGGCCTCCCAGGAATAGATCATGTCTAGACCTGGTTTGCATCAAGGGCCAAACCGGATAAGCTGATTAGCCAATTAGAAATAGTTCAGCTAGTGGAGTAGAGGGACCAAAGAGAGCTGAAACTGGAGGTCATGTGGATATCACAACTGATTAATAACCCCATGGTGATGTGGAAGCTGGGAGGGGTTGGCACTGAAGTGAGAGGAGGAGCCTCAAGTACAAAACCAGAAGATGTACAGAAGTTTAGTGTGTGTTTGTGGTTTTTCTCGCTAGAACCTGACCAAGAAGAATGATTAGACATCAAACCAAAATGTGGAGAATGGCGGTATTTGATCTCCCACCAAAATATTTCTGACATGCCCTTTAAATGTCACACAAAAAGTCTCATTCTAGAGGTTCCACTTCCTGTCTTTACCAGCATATTTCTTTTCTTTCCCTTTATTACTGTCAGTCCCTACTATATATGGATACTACTAACACTAAATATGGTTTTCATCGCAAAACTCCTAGAATTTTCCATTGTGGGCACCATTAGTCAGGGATAATATGAATCATAGGAATTTAAAATTACTTACTTGGAACATCGTTGAAAGCCAAACAGAACCAATGCAGGAGTGATAACTTTATTTAAAGGCAAACCTAAACTCCGTTTGGAATGACACCATCTCTGAATCACCAGTGCCCTAAATTCAGATCTCACTCAGTTAAAGGTGATCAGGCTATTGCTTGCTCTCTGGGTTCCCAAGATCATGACCTTTCCAGTGGTGTGCCTCTGACAGAGTAGTGTTGCCTTCCACACTGGGTAAGGCATAAGGAAAGATGGTCCCTCAGCACAGGGGGATGAGCTCCTCTGCATCCTGTGCTGAGCCCCTGCTTGTTCAGTCCCCCTGGAGACAGGAAGGTGGGAGAAGAGTGAAATGAGGGCCCTGTGTGCTTAGACACAGGTGGAAGCATTTGCTTATTTGCTGCCCTGTGTCTCAGTCCTGCCCTGATCCCTGCTCACATCAGCATTTCAGAGAGAGAGGGGAAAGCTGCAGTCTGCCCCAGTGAACTGCAGCTCAGTGGGTGCCTTCCACCCAGGCACACCTGAGGCATTGAGGAGCTGTCAAGCAAGACATTGTCAAACATCCCCAAGTGACAGAGAACAACAGGCTCCTGGTGCAGTGGGATTACCCATTTTGAGCATATAGGAGCAATGTCTGATTTTTTTTTTAAAGAGGGGCATGCCTCAAAGTTGCTTAGATTCAAGAAACAAGCTTCGTTGTTAAAAATATTGCTTTGTCTCTTGTTCATAGGCCACAGTTGTACATTCAGCTAGCTAGACCTTTTGGGGAGGCTGTCCAAATCTTTCTGTATCAACAATTTTCCTTAATTGAAGATCCATGTCTATAGACTTTCCAGGATAGAGATCTCTTTTCAAGAAAACCCTTTGCACTTTCCTGACCAGCAGGACATTTTTAGTAATGCCTGATCTGCATTTTTTTCCTGTTGCAATTATGTCTTTCTGTTCTCGGGCTGGGAGAACAGGCAATTTCCTTCTTCTCTGTAGGAGCTTAGTTTATCTAAAATTAATTTCATGCCTCTTTCACTGTTAAACAGCCTCCATGCAAACTTCTGCAATTCCCATTTTTCCAGACTTCTGCACTACTGTGCTGGTCCTGTCCTGCCTTCCTCCAAACACCCTGTATCTTTTCATAAGTGCAGTGCCCAAAACAGGACCATATATTTCCCCTGAGGCCCTGCCAGTGCTGAGTAGAATGTACCGTCTAAGATCTATTCCCATTTATATATCCCAGGATAATATTTGACATTTTCACAGAAGTATGATACAGTTGGCTCATTTGACAACTTCTGTGATCTGCCAGAATTCTTCCCAGCCTTTTTTTGTGCAAACTTTCTAAAAATTGTCATTATGGGCTTATGCTGATGATTATTCCTGTCTAAGTGTATGTATTGCGTGGGTTCTTACTGAATTGCATTCTATTTAATTTTTTTTTCAGACAATTTCTCCAGCTCAGCAAGATAATTTTGAATTCTAATCCTGTCCTCTACCAGACTCACAAGTAATCTCTGCCTGGTGTCATCTGCAAATTTAATAAACATTCTCAATATTCCATCATGAGGTCATTAGCAAAAATATTCAACACTAATTCCAGATGGTCTCTTACATTTCTGGGCAACACAGAATGTGTTGAAGTATTTCCATGACTGACAATTCCCTCCGTTTGTGTTATTGCTGAGAACTTTGGGTCTGGGCTGTGTGGTCACCAAGGTGAGGAAAAACTCTTGCATGTAGATGAAGTGAGCATTCCTGCTGGCATGGCAAGCTACATCCCCATCCAGCTTAAGGGATGGAAAGAGCTGTGTATCTTTCTAACCTAAAGGAAACAGATCAAATTCTGCTAAGTAAGATAGGCATTTCCCCCCTTCACTAATTCCAAGTGTTGTATTTATGTCCTCAACTCATCCCTATTATTGAAATCTCATTCTTGAGCTCAGATGAATGTAATTTTAAGGCAACTGCTTTTAATTTGGAGAGTCACTATTCATGATTCCTGAGAGCAAATGCTGGGTGGAAAGACTTCAGAGCAGCGTCCTAAGCACAGCACATGGGGCTCTTTGAGAATAACTAGCAGAGAGGTCTGAAGCACAGGTCTTGTGGGAAATGAAAGATTTTTATCTACATCTAGAGGCATTGGTCAAACAAATAGAATACAGCAGCTTAAAAAAAAATCTTCAGCACCTTTGTGGTACAGAGTTATCACAACTTTTGTTTGTATTCAGAAGATCCAGAAAGGAATTAAAGGAAAAGCTCCTCTGGGTTTGAGTCGTAGCACAAGGGAGGAGCAGTGTAGGAAAGGGAAGGTGCAAGGCAGTGTGGATGGGAGTTACCATGGAAGGTAGATTACATGGTCCCTGGAGAGGCAAGCCAGGAGAAGAGAAGAAACCCAACCCAATGGGTTTCAGACAGACAGACTTCAGTAAGCTTGGGAAACTGCCAAGAAACAGAGGGCTTAGGGAGAGTTAGTAATTCCCCAAAGAAACAATGCTAAAGGCAGAAGTTCAGATGCAGAAAAAGGACTAGAAATGAAAAACACTGACTTCTCTTCATTGATCTCAAAGACAATAAGGAACCACAACAAGAAGAAACAAAACCAGATGTCCAAGGATGAGTATGAACACAGCCATGTAAGACAAGGTCTGGAAACTAGAAATTAAATTAGCGAGAGACAACAAAGGTAACAGAATTCAATCACTGACGAGAAAGAAGATGGAGGAAAATGTTAGCTCATTACTCCGTGAAGAGGGAAGATAATGGGGAGATTACAAGGAAAAGATCAAAGTGTGCCATGTCTTTTTTAATTGCATCTAAAATGGCCAAATGTGCGGATGCAATAAGCGTAGCCAATCCAATGAAAAATAGGTAAGATTTAAAGCTAAGTAGGAAAAGCACAGCCTTGGGAGTATTTAAGAAAACAAGGCTTTACAGACAGAGGAAAAGCTGTTGGGTTACCATGCATCTCAACAAAACATCTGACTCCAGATGATTTTAGCACATTGAAGAAATAGTGAAGAGGGCGGGTGAGATGACAGAGTGAGATCAATGGATTAAGTTCAGGTAAACTCCGGAGATTGCACACACAGTAAATTTTATTATGCTAAAAATGCAGAAGGATATTTTGATTAGAAAGGAGTCTCTTGGAAAAAAGGATTTGTGGGTTAGCTGAACCTGAAACAGCAATGACAGGCTGGTGTGGAAAAGGGAAAATATCACATGGGAGTGTGCAAACAGAAATTCAAGCCTTCACATCATGAAAAGTGATACTGTGCTCTACGTAGTCGTGGGAAGGCCTTCACTAAATTTTACTCCTAAACTTAAGGAGGTACTTCCACAAAAATGCAGAGCAAGAACTGCTAAAATGTAGAAAAGGCTGTCTATGAAAAAAACACTAAAAGAATCAGGGTTGTTTAAGGAAAACTGGAGGAGAAATGATAACTTACTTTCAACAAGCAGATGGCTGTTGAAAATAAAAGGGATCTACTGTTTTAATTGTACAGACATAGCAAATCCTTGGTTCTACATTACTACAAGGAAAGCAATTTATACATTCAGAAAAATTTTCCAGTGGCAAGTACAGCTTGCTTGAAGAATATATGAAGAAGCCATCTCAGAATGCCTTTAGGACCAACAAGCAAGTACATTTATTAGTAATGGTATACTTAGGGATCTTGCTTTAGGACAGAGAAAAATGGTCTACCACTTTCTGAGACTCTCTCCCACTGGTAATTTTGTTAACTTGATCTTCTTGTTCAGTCACATCCCTGAACAAAGGCAATATATGAGGCATCAAGTCTCATGCCTGAAAAGGACACTTGAAAGTCATCTACTTCCACCTCAGTGCCCCATCACATCCAACTGGGAGTAGATATTGCAACAGAACTAGAAGAACAAAAGAAAATGGTGTCCTTTTCACAGGCCAGGAGCTGCTGAGCTCTTTGGCCATTCAAACTTCCTGACTGCCACATGGTTTCTCTAAGACCATTCCTAAACCCTTGCTGTGTGCACATACTTACTTCATTATCCTTGCCTGTACAGGACCTCTGCCTTCATCTAGTGCATCCTCTGGCCACCTTTATAGGGCAAGACAATCCAAACTTCAGGGTCTCTCTCTTTGCATTGCACTTATCCAAGCCATAAAATAATGTAGACTCAGAAGGGAGAAAAATAAACAGGGCAGACAGCTGCTAGACAGCTGCATCAAGCTTTCTGACCCCTGTTATATCTCCATTAGTTTTGTTTGTATAAAGTGCTGTACAAAAAGGCTAACTGGTGGCACTTTGAAGGAGAATTTTTCTATTACTCATCTTCCAACTTAACATGATTTTCGCTGTATTTATTTAGCTTTCCACTCTCACTTGAGTTTGCAATAATTTACTGCAGATGTTCTATCTTTCTGTAATTTATTAATATTGACTGACTTCCCCCTCCCTTTTCTATAAATGTTTTTCAAACGTTCACACTACGACTGTGTGATTTCCCCTGCTTGCCTCCAAGCAAGGGAGCTGCAGGCTTGCAGGAAGAGAGTGTGCTGGAGGCTTTCTGTCAGCTACAGTACTGCAAGCTGCCAGAAGCAAAAGGCCACCCAAGGAAGGGAAGTGGGCAATGAGCTCACCCCAGCCAGTGTGTACAGGAAGGCTTTTATGCCCAGCAAGAGCGTAGAGTCACGCACAAAAGACACAGAGAATAGGGAGAGGTGTTGATTTTACACAGGAGATGGGTAGCTTCCCCTTGGGATCCTCAGCTGACTCATTTTCCCTGCTTTCAGGAGAGATGGACTTCTGGAAGGTCACAGAGACAGTGGGAGAGTGGCCATCTTAGGAAGGTCACTGAGGAGGCATCCAGCCACAGATTGACTCAGAGCAAGTAGCACTGAAGTGCAGAATTGTCTCTGTCCTGTGTGCTTGGTTTGAGAGAGAAGGACAGGACAGTGGGTCAGCAAGCTTTTGCCTTGATTATGCTTTTGTTCATCTCCTGGGGGTGGACTTCAAATGGTCCATCCTAGGAGATGGAGCCAGAACTTGCCATTCACTTCTGCCTAAAGGAAAAATGTCCCAAACAGTTTATTCAAATGAACAGCTGGGAGGGGAGGCTGCCCACACTGTAACTGAGGTTTATAGCAGTGATGGGTGTGCAAGGGAGAGAGCTGCATATTGTGTCTGCCATCCATGAGAACCTTTAACCCCATGACTTCCAGCATCTGGAGGGAAGCCTAGCTGCCAAACTTCAGGATAGTCTTCATGGTAGACAGGAAGAAAGAAGGCCCTGGTCCCCATCTTCTGATTCACCACTGGGAATATGCTGTGCATTAAAAACCATTATTATGATGAAGGCAGAGGTGGCAAGAACAGAAAAAATAGGATCCAAGGCACAATTCAGGATCTTCAGCACCATGTTGTTCCCATACAACCCCCCTCTGAAAGATGGCAAGAGCAGGCAAGAGTGCAAGTTACTGATTTTCAAGTCTTCCAGCAAGATAAGTGTAACTCTTCAGATGCCTCTCTAATGATGGAGAAGGGAAAATACCTGTTTAAAAGAGGTTTCCTTGGAAGGACAAGATGGGCAGGCACCAGGAGGTGGATTCTGACCTGAGCTTTTGCTAGACACCTGTAAAGCAGCAGCAGACGAACAGAAATTTTTGGAGTCCATCAGCTGCTTGTTCTTCACCTCCCTGACTGTGCAGCTGCTGGTGACTGGCACTCCATGGAGATCAGTGGTGTATCCAGCACCACCTGTGCTTGCTCTCTGCACAGCATGGACCCACAATGTCCAGCACACCCAGAAGCTTAAGGAAAGAAGGTTGTTTCCATGATCCCAGAACACTGGATATATATTTTGGAGCTATTGAAGAGGCTCAGAATGGTGTATCCCAAAATGTTTTTAATTTTTTTCAGTAATTTTTTTTCAGTAAATATTTTCAGTAAATTATTTGAATGTGGATCAGCCTGGGTAAAGCATTCCTGTATTTCTTCTACTAGATTTCCAGTGGATATTTCCCAAACCTTAGTGCTACCTAGGGCAAGCAAGAATTAGAATCCAACTAGGAGAGGAGAGAACTTTCCATTACTTTGTGTTTGCCTGCTTCTCTCCACATTGTGCTGGCCTGTGCAGGAACAGTCCAGCATGCTAAATCAGCTCCAAGGAGGGAAAGTATTTCCAAATGAGAGAGAAACAGGAAGCAGTATGAATTCTTTTCTTAGCACTCAGAACAATTGGATTGGGGAATGCTCTCAAATGAGGATATGGTTGTGTTGCAGTCACACATCTCATGGCTGGCCAGGCTGAAACCTGGAACCATGAACATTATTCTGCACCCATCTGCTCCGTTTGACTGAGCAGAGGAGACAGCTATCCTGCTTTCAGGAGGTAATACACTGGATGTGCATGATCCCATCTCCCCAGACTATGGGGTGATCAAGATGTTGAAAAAGTCATGGCGGAAAAAGGGGAGAAAAGTTCAGAAGGTTGCAAAGTTATCAACAAGCACACCATGGCCCTTTGCAAACCAAAATAACATTCTGTGACTGCAGTGCTAGGGAGATAAGGCTATATTCCCTTTCTCCTCCCTGAAGCTGCTGCACCTAGAGCCTGGGTAATATGGTTGTCATCCCAACGTCACAGATCTCCTCCTATAGCTTTCTCATCCTGTCTTTCTGCTACACACATGCACACACATGATGTTTTTGTCCATGTTTTGATGCTGCCACTGCCTGCTCCCTTCTGTGACCATATACTGTGAGTTGGAGGATACTGTGGGATTTGGGCTCCCAGCAGTATGGGGTCCCTTCAGCTGACTACAGTGAAATTTTCACCTCGTAGGCAAAACCTGGCGGCTGTAAAGCAAAATGTCTGCATTTATATCCCAGCCACCCTTCCTTGTGCTCCGTTGACACAGATTATTTCCCATAAGTACAAGGAGCAAAGCTTCATTTCTGCTGCCCACAGAAGCTGTTCACGGTGTCCCCTTCCCTGGATGAAGTGAACAGTGTCAGCCCAAATCCCCATCCTCTCCATGGGATGTGTGCCCCATGGAAAGTGGAGGCCCACAGCCTTGCTGGGTGCCTGCTACCATATCTCCATGAGGTCAGCAGAGTGGCAGGCTTGCACGCTCACTATGAGCATGGCCTTGCAGGGCAGGGATGATAAAGTAAACAACAGGAGGGAAATTTGAGTGACAGCGATATCCGTTTTGGCTCTTCCACAGAAGTGCTAGCAGAGAATGAAATATATATTCCAAAGCATTTTGCTCCTCTCTGTCCCAGCTCATTTCTTATCCTTACAAAGGCAGTTAGCAATCCCAAATTGGCCTAACAGTCCATTAGGATGCGATCTGCTCCAAGCCGCCCACAATGCAAAATATTTGAAAGCTCAGATAAAACTTCTGCTCAGTTTTCCTTCTCTGCTAGATGTGGGGTGGGTGATGTGGGAAGGGTGATGCCACAGTCAGGGCCAAGTATGATACATGATGGCACAAACCCAAACCAACAGAGAAGTGGTGCTGATCCTGCCCCACCGGCTAACTTCTGCTCTTTGGAGTTCACTGTGGAAAAAACAACACTGTGACTTGCTTATGAAGCTGGTTATTTGAAAAAGATGGTTTGTAACTTGGGTGGCTTAGGGGCAAACATGCTGAAGGAAAAGCAAAGGTGGTTTTTGTGCAGATGAAGTCAGGGGATGAAGAAATAGCAGAAGGGATTTCACAAAAAAAAAAAAAAAAAAAAAAAAAAAAAGAAAAGAAAAAGAAAAAAAAAGAGAAAAAGAAGCAGAAGATGTTTTCTAAATTGCTAGGATAAATCTGTCTCCACGAGAGAAAACAGATAACAGGAAACAGAGGACAAGACAAAATGCAAATGAAGGATCTGGGTAACATCACTGAGTTGCATGATGCCCCTCCAGGACCAACTTCAGAGCTGATTAGAACCGATGGATGACTTCCCACTGACCTCAGTGGACCAGGTCCTGTTTCCCAAAAAACATGTCCTCTTGGGCAGAGGAGATGTGATGCTGTAGGATCTCCCACATCTTTGAGAAGTGCAAAGCAACACAGAGAGCAAGGCATTTCAGATATCTGAACTGACCTTCATTTTCTAGGCAATGTAATGTTCTGTGTTAGACAGCAGTGTCTTCTTGTCACTGCAGGAAACTTTCCATACTCAAACAGTATCTACAGATCCTGGAGCCCTGGACAAGCCAAACCAGTGCCCTAATTTTAGAGCTTCAGCAATGGATCCACATAAAGGAGCTAGCCAGTGTGCCCACATAGAGAGGTGTCAGATACCAGTAAGAAGCAAGACAGTGTCACTGAGTAAAACTACCCTCGTGAAGTGGGGGTCACTGTTCAAGTTTTCAAGCCTTTCTCTTTCAGACCAGTTAGGTCTGTGGTCTTACCACCTCCCTCCACAACTACTTTATGAACTTCTTCAAGCTGCTCCAAGCTTGAAAACAATGCTTAGAGAGACCTGGCCTTCAGTTTAGACAGCCAGCACGAGAACATTTTAGTCAGGAGTGGCCTGGATTCTTTGCAACCAGTTCTTTTTTCACTTTTGAGATGGGTGGGATCAGGGAAGTGTCTGCTTACATGTCCAAATCACAGGATTAAAAGCTCTACCTCCCAGGAACACATGATCAAACCTTAGTCTGTCCCACAGGACACCAAAGACTTACTGGGAGGTAAGGGAATTAGAGAGGCTTTAGAATCTAGACTCCAGCCTGCTCCATGTGGACATGATGGATTAGACCCAAATTTTCTTACCAGCCCCAGTCTGGCCTGCCTGTACTTGGCCTAATGTTCCCTCTTCTGAGAGTCATGCGTTATCATGGGAGCAGTTGCACTTCAGGGACTAATAATTCCCACAGATATACAATCCACTGTAATCACTCAAGTATACAACACTGTAAATTTATATAATGAACTGCAACAGGAGGCCCTTACCTAGGGGATTTTGGTGTCACAACTAGGGTAAGACAAAAGTAGCAACAAGAGGAAACATGCACGGTGAGGTGTGGCTGTGAAGGACTTTTTGCATTATACAATGGGTGAGCATTATTTATAATGTGAGCAGAACAGAGTTTAAATTGTTACAATCAAATCCCCTGAAGTACTCAATCTGCCTTTGGCCATGTGGGCCTTAATAATTATTCAGGGTCAAACACACTCAGTACAGCAAGCTGTTGTTTTTTGTGGTCTTTTCAGGATCTTCCTTCAGAGATGAAAAAATATCCAAGGCTTCCTAGGATCTCAGAATTACCATCTGAACTGGCAGAAGGACAAAGGGGAGATTGAAGCTGACCGGATGCTGAAACTTAATTAGGGGTGAATAAATCAGCCTTGCTTGAAAAGTCAAGAAATTACAATATTCAGTGGTGCTTGGGATGTTTTTGCTTTTTGCTATTGCTAAATGAGAGCCAGTAGCAGGACAAGGAAGGACAGGACAAAGAGGGCCATCAAAACAATGTGGCAGAAGTTATCTCATAAGGGAACTACCGTAAGGAAGGCACAACTTTGCTTTCTTTTGCAGATGTCTCTGGGAGTCTTCATGTGACAAACCCAGACATCTATTTCACCTGCACAGGTGTCCCACCACCATCTGCATCTGGCTGCCACCGGGACAGATGGACACCAAGTCCTACTGTGTTGCTGATCCCACAAAGCCCCTAAGCAATCTGATATTGATAATGTCGCAAGGCTAATCACTTAATAATGGGACTCCCTGCAAACCAGACACCTCTACCACACGCCGTGGGAGGAGAAGATGCTTTGCATACATCATCCTGTCAGCTGAGTTTATTATTCTTGCATTCAAGATAAACTGCAGCAGCCAAATGCTGGCCTGTATAAATTCCAGCCTCAGGAGTCCAGCAGGCACCGGGCTCCTTGTTAAACACACACACACATGCATAAATCCAGACGGGTAAATAATACGACATCTTTCTATTCCCAGGGGATCTTTCAAGAGCTGATGTTTTCTTTGTTACCTGGGGTGGTCCTCAGACCAGCTGTATAAACCAGGGATAAGGACTGAGTGCCTGGGCTACGCAGAGACAACAGGCAGGAGTGATTTCTGGCCACATGCAGACCTTGCTGCTTTGTGCTAATAAAGCTTTGTTGTATGTTATTCAAACAGACACCAGGCAAACAAGCTCTGAGCTTTAGAGTCTTTATCTCTTCTGTTTACCTCTCCCCAGGATTCACCAGTATATCTGTTAGGCAAAGAACGTAGGCATCTAAGAGGCAAAGAAAGGATATAAAACCTTCTGAGCTCAAGCCAAAGTCTTCTTAATGGGTTTGCTGAAGAAAATAATTCCTTCCTCTAAAACATCTGTATTGGTCTGTACTGGGAATGATTAGCCAGCAGAACTTCAGGTCTCGCTAGGAAGCTCACTCCCACATTTCTTGCAGAAAGGATCCTCAGAATGAACAGAACGTTCTCACGGCCCTCTTTTTGCATGTGTTTAGCTTCTCAGTGATTCTGGTCAGATTGTGCAAACAAGGTGGCTGACTTGGCTTTGTGACTAGTTACAAAACTCCCAAGGAGTGGAAGAGAATGAAACTTGTCCTCAAAAATTTCTTGCCATTGATTAAAATGACAAAGAAAAAAGAAATCTGGCAGAGTAACACTAGCTTCAGAAATACTCCTGGAAAAGGACAACAAAAGTGACGTCCTCTGGCACTGACTGAGGTGGGTTCTGAGGCTGTAAGACCAGGTCCAAGCCCATGGTCCAGGAAGAGTCTGGCTATATAGCTCAAGGGTTTAAGAGCAAGGTTTGTTCCCCTTATGGGAAACTGTCTTGGATACCAAGAGGGACCAGCACATGAATAGTGTACAGTCCTACTACAGTAGGTCCTGGTGTGACTTTAAAGGAAGAATGTAGTTTTGAGTTCCCCTCACGTGTCAGGTTAAAGGAGATGGTGCAACCCCCCTCATACTTCCCTCTGTCAGTAGTAGGGATTCCTGGTCCGTGTATAGGACACCTCACCATGCAAGACATCACCAGTGTGCTGCCATGGGCTCTTCCCATCCTCTCTGAGCTCCTTCTGGCTGACACAGAGAGGAAAAGATTTCTGTTCTTTGTGTTCCCAAGTGTTAAACTAATGTCTCTGCTGAGACATTGGATGCACAAACGAACCAATCCCACCAATTCATTCTAAAACAGTTTCAAGGATGACATGCTTTGGGGGAAGAAGGGTGAGGTGATGTTTCCCCTCCTCAAAGCCACAAGAAACAGCAGGTGACCCCAGGGCATAGGCCTGGAGAAAACAACTTGTCAGTGCAGCCTTCACCAAGTTTCCAGGCTCAGAGCTCTCAGGAAGAAAAGTTCTCTACAGTCATTGAAACAGTTTCTATTTTCTCTTTCTTTGACAGGGTGATCATAAATAAAAGAGCATGGTGAAAGGGTTTGACTGACCCTATTCGTAAAGTACAATTGAAACTGGTGAAATGAGATGAGCATGGAGATGATGTGCCAGACTTTGAAGCACTTAAAACCAGGCAAGAGATGTGGCTCATTACGATAAAAATAAGGGTGTCAAAGCAAGATGAGGGAAGAAGGGCTTAAAAACTTTTTCTATTCCCTTAGATCAGCCCTTTCTCTCAGCATTCCTCTCCCTACCCTGCCCTTTCCACTACAGGGGACCACCATTTATTTCTGAACAGCTGAGATTTGTCCTGATGTACCACTAAAAAGTAAAATACAGGGGGTTATGCACTGCCTATTTCTTTACTCAAGCTTTTCACGGCAGTCCTAGAAAGATGCCTCAAGGGAAATGCCACTCCTTCTAGAGTTCAGCAGCGGGAGGGAAATGATGGGACATCTGTGTTAAGGGCTGCCAGCAGGATGCTGTGCTCGGGAGATACCCTGGAAACTGCTCTGCAGCTTTGCACATCTGCTGCTCTGCTCCCGGCCAGAGAATAGAGCCGTGTAAAAGGCTTCTTTAACCAAACCCTAGATGGACTGGAAAATCAAACTAATGCTGGTTTGATTTTCCACGGGAACCTCGAAAATCCGATCCCAAGCTCCATAACATGTTCAAGACTACGCTTTTTTTTTTAATAGCACTCTTGGCAGCCCTTGAGGTGAATGGCAGATTTCATGCAGTGCCTCATTCTGCTTATAACTTTCAATCCATGGATGTCACGGGCATGCTGCCTGTCTCAGTTTTTCAGCTGTGTGTTGATCCCACCATTTCTGCTGCAGAAATTTGCATCTTCTTTTTTGCCTATATGTATCAGCAGCTGCATGTCCAGATCTCATGGTGCTCAAAGGTGACCTCCTCCATCCATCCATACAACCAGGGAAAGGCAAGGGCACATTTTACAACCTGGTCCTCAGCATCTCACCTTCACCAAAAAATGGGTGGCCCCATGCTGAAAAGATCAGGAGATACACCCCAAAGCAGCAGTTTCCTGTTTCCAGTTTTGCAATACCAGGTGTAATCAGCTGGTTGCCTCAGTCTTCAGTTCCTGATTTCTCAGCAAGTAAATAATTTCTTGTACTTTTGTACAAGATGTACAATGTATGTTTCTTGTACAGAGCAAGGGTTGAAGTGGAAGAGCCACTCATCTTTGTGGAACCCTGTCAGCTCATCTCCTGTCCAAGTGCCATGACAGGATCTTTCATGAGCAGAGGTGCAATTGCCCTTCCCTTAAGCTGTGTACACACACTGCAACAGTATAAGCTGGATCCCTTTGTTCTGCTGAAATACCAGGCATCACAGACTGAATGAGTAAGTGCATGACAGGCATTTTAAACATCCTCTTGCTAAGTTTTTATGAGTGAAGAGCAGCAAAAGCCAGGAGAGGGATCTACAGAAACTCCTATTTTTTTGGCTTTCATCTTACTCAGTTCTTTCCTACAGTCTTGAGCTCCCCTGTTTCTACAGCATCTGTGGTGCTTAATTGGGCCAGGCAGACCTCCCTGACACCAACAATGAACTCAGTCCAGCCATCCTGGGGGGCACTCTCCCAGCACCATGCTAGGCAGGGTTTGGGAGCTAGGGAACACCAAACAGACATGACTTCAGGCTGGTTCATCATTTCTGACCCATTGCACAGAGGCTGGAAGCAGAGTAAAACCTGGAGCTCGAAGGAGAGCTTTGCCACAGTACACCCACTGCTCAGGAACCTTCTCAGCTGCAGCAGTTGCCATGAAATACATTCATAGAAGAATAATGTAATTTTCCTGTCTGCGCTTTAGCATTTGGTGAAAGCAAGTCCTGACCCCAGGGACATTTTACCCATCTCTGCAGAGCTCCTGGTCGTGGCAGTGAGTGGGTGTCTTTGCCCTCAGCATGATCTGAATGTCCTTGTGGTGCTGGAAACAGTGCAGCCACCTCAGTCCCCATCCCCTGCCCCCACAGGGAGGGGGTGCCTGCTCTCTGCCACCCACCGCACATCCGCCCGCCGTTCCCAGGGTGGCATTTGTTGGCTTTGCCTCTCAGCATGCAATGTCCCACAGTGAGTCACCTCTCCTGGGGAGACTGTGGTTTGTGCCCTGACCTCAGGACCTCCAGGATCTGCTCTGGGTAGGATCCAGACACTGGGAGTGGAGAGAGACCCATCACCTGCTCCACAGTGGGGGCTTCCTTCACACGGGCAATGCTGCCTATAAGCACACTCATGAGAGCCAAGCAATCCCTTGGTAAACCCATCCAAAAACAGGCAGCAGAAACCTAAAGGACTTTCAAACCATGGTGGGTGGAGCCTGCTTGTCTCTTACCCCAGATGGAGGGAGAAAGTTTTGAGCAGCAAATATCCAGGCAAATTTTATTTTGTTTCATTAGTGTTGTCCCAGACATGACAAGAACCACATCTCCTAAATGTGTGGGCTTAGTTGTTTATTTGAAAGAGTGATTCTCTTCTATTTGACCACTGTCTTTCCAAACCATTTAGAAAAAGACATTTTCCTTATATAAAGGATGCCGTAAATACATGGCAACTATTTCAAAAGATTTCATTCTGTGAGCTGGGTCCTTTCTGCAGGGGTTTTATATAACCCTTAATGTATTCAACCCAATATATACAATAAATATATTCAACCCAATATATATAATAAATTTATTCAGCCCAATATATATAATACAAGCTGGATAATAAATCAGTTAAATAAAATCAGATAATAAATCATAAAAAGCAGTTAAATATGTATTTAAAATCTATATTCAAAATTACATAGATATTTCTTCATGCCTTTATATTAAACTTTTCTATCCTAGCTGTCTTCCAAAGTAAGGCAGTTAATAAATAATGGAAGGCTGATGGTATAAATTTATTATTTTTTCGAGAATTTTTAAAATTATTATAACTCATATTACAGCAGGAAAGGAGCACCCATCGGTGTAACTTACAGTTTTTTCAGTCAAAAACTCCCCACAGTGTTGGGGAGGAGACAGACAATGACTTAGGCAGACCAAAGCTTCACCCAAAGCACAAAACCTCTTCACAGGGTGAAGTGTGGCTGTAACAGCAGCACTTTGTGCTGAACTTGACCCTTCCCAAACAGTGTCTTCCCTTGCTTCCTATTTGCTTGCTTATTTTCAGAGCTCCATGAAAATATTTCTTGGTATCTTGACAGAACAATGTTCATGCAACTCTTGGAGCCTAGTAGCTCCACACCCTCCCAGTTTCTGAGCCCAGCAGCAGAGAAAAGGGAATTTCAAGAGACCTTAAATTTCTACCTGCTTTGTAAAAATTGGCATCTAGTTAAGGAAGGAATAAAAAAAAATAAAATTCTCACCTTTCTCAGGGTAAAGGTTCTGGGAGGAACTTGGACATACTGGTAAATATCAGAGTCCCCAAAGGACAGAGCCATGGTAGAGAGTCTAATACATTTCACTGCTTACATAATTACTTGACCTTGGTGTCATCACTTCCCATATCTTTCTTCAGGATGCAGAGCCCTGTGAAATCACTCTGTTGGCAGCTAGCATCCACCTCAAAACACTGAAAGGTGCTGAAAGGCCATGTGAGGTCCTGCACCCATGCAGAGCCTTCAGCTCCTGACTCCTTCACAGGACGGCTCTTTGCATGATCTCAACACAGAGACATTTCTCTTACTACCTCTACTCAGCACTCAGATACGAGATAATAAATCCACTTCTCACTCATTCTATGAGAGGCTTATTTGGACAACTTCTTTTTCTTAGCAGGTGAGAACCCATTGCTGCTGAGGCAACAGAGCACAATGGGAGCCAGACTGCAAAAGGGATGCTGAGGACAGCACGGGTCTCAGGTGCATCTGTGCTGGGAGGGAGGCAGAGAGCAGCCTTCCAAGGTAGGGAGGCCACAGGAGGAGATGGGCAGGATACACCAGGGCTTCTGGGGTGATTTGGTGCTTTGGTGCTTCATTTTCACTTTCAGCCAGCTACCAACAGCCAGCATGGTGAGCTGTGCTCCCCCAGCTGCAAAGTAAACACGTGTGAGAGATCAACAGGGGTGTGTTTACAGTACATAGCCAAGTACAGTAGACTTCAGAGGATAAAAATACCCAGTGGAAAAACACATGGGCTTAAGTAAAACTTTAACTATCAGGGGTTGCCTAGCCAGCAACATGTGTACCCTTCACAGGCTCTCCTGCTTGCAGAGAGCTTTGAAGCTCCCTTGGAAAACTGCAGCTCTTTTTGATTAGTGGCTACTCCAGCCCATCCTCTGAAAGTTACACCGTAGGTCTGCTTCAGATTATAAACTCATTCAATGCAGAAAAGCGTAAGGAAGCGTGGACAGCCCATGAGGCAGAGAGAGCCCACAACATCCCCTGTACATTCTCCCACAAAAGTGATTTCTGAGCCTCTGGGGACTCCTGCTAAAAAAACAAACAAACAAACAAACAACTTATCCCAGAGCAGAGATTAGCACGTCCACCTTTCCATCCCAGAGCAATGCAGAGAAAGGTGGAGTCCAGCAGGTGATGCATGGCACCGTGCAGCCCAAAGGAATGACCGGGTAATTTCCTAGCTCTCCTGCAAATTGGGCAGCACAGCAAAGCCCTGGCTCTGGCTGTGGGTTTTTGGCAGAAGGAGCAGACTGAGGGCAATGGCTGCAGCCCAGAGTGACTCCCATGGCATTACTGAAATGAATGGAATTGCACCCGCCGAATTACACCCACTCGAGCTGCCTTGGGTTGGGGCACTGGCTGAACAAAACACTAAAGCACGTGCTTAAATTTAAGCATATGAGTAAACAATTTCAGGGCAAATACTTCTATGCTTGAGTGCTTTGCCAGGTAGGTGCTGTTCTCAGCAGCACACACCTGGAGTGAGGTGGTGCCATTTTTTTACATGGTCACTTTTCTGACTATATCCAAGCAAGAAAGGTAACTTTCCACTGGCTGTGGGCCAACAGGCACTTCAGGTATGTGTAAGGTCTTTAAAAAAAAAAAAAAAGACTTCTTTTTAATCTTATCTGTCTCATTATCACCCTGACATTTGCTTTGGCTTTGAGTTTAATTACCTCTTGAATTGAACAAAGGTACAGATAGGGCTGAGATAATAAGAAGCCAGTAAAGCTGATGTATATAGGAAGTAGGGCCTCCCTGAAGGTGTTAGTCCATGCAAGCTGACCCCCAGTTATGAGAAAGAAAAGCTGATAAGGGAGAAAGCAATAAATCAATCATTCAGGAAACCTGGGGATGTGTAAAGAGGTGTCTGATGTTTGCATCTTACCTGCCACCTGGGCTGGTACAAATACAGCAGACCCCATTTAGATAAATACCTGTGCATCAGAGCACAACCAAGCAAACAAAGGGAAGCTCTGGGGGGGAAAAAAAGGAGTTGGAATAAACAAGGGGAATAAATATATTACCACGAAAGTCAGTATTCAGAGCAGAATACTGCACAATAGAAAGGATACATTACCAGTCACCAGAAGCAGAGATCAAGACCCCCACGGTGCCCCAGGTGCTCTGTGCACACATTAATTAAGTCTCAGTCTCAGCAACACTTCAGTCCAAGTAGACAAAGATGGGGAGGGGAAAGCAGAAACAAGCACTTGTCTAACATTGTATGTGAAAATCAAGGACTAGGAAGAGGATGGAAAGATTGTGCTTTCTGGGTGCTACATGAATAAAAACTGGATCAGGTTTATAGGCACAGAGAGCATGTCTACACCACTGGCACCTTACAGAAACCCTGCTGTTGTAGGACAATTTTATTCAGTATTTTGGAGGCTCTCTGACCCAACAGGACACAACCCTCAGTTTTTCAGGAGCTCTTCCTTCTCAGTCTGTTTCTGGACTGGGTTCCTGCTGGCTGAACAGAAGGGATGGGTGGCTGGGAACTACGCAGTAGAAGGTGGCATAGTTCAAAGTATAGTGCCAAGATTGTACTTTTGCAACAGGCCCTTTAAAACTTCTGACAAGTCAAGTAGAGTCTGTTACTCTGAGATGCTATCCATGTAAAATATTTCCATTATGATTTGAGCACAAAACAAGGTTATGGTGCCCATTCAAAATCCACACCTGAATGAGAAAATGTAATTTTGAGACTGCACTGTGGAAAAATCCTGCTGACATCTTTGCTTTGACTTTATCAAACAAATGAAAGAGAAACACAATCTTGTCAAAATAAAACATTAATTTCATTTTGATTTCATCAGCTTGACCCGTGTTACAGCATGCTTTAGAGTCAAAACAGTAAGACTATTATGCCATGACCCGTCATAATATTATGGCATGGAAACCTAATAGACAAAACTCAAAGACTTTTATAAAGTGTGATAAAAGTCAAAACAAATGCTTCAATAAGCTGGAAATACTTATGCCTTCTTTGAAAAAACACTGTGAGAACCAACACCTTCTCACGGAGCACGTGGAGGGTACGGGAGCACCGCTTTCCCACGGAGCAGCACTCGGTGGCCAACAATCACCACGTCTGGCTGGCACAGGGCTGCAAGGGCTCCACAGGGAATTAGAAAGGTGGAGTTACAGTTCTTGCTGCTCTGTGTCTTCTCACATGCATTCCTCAGAGACACATCACATGCACAGCCCTTCCTTTTCACACCCAGGATGCAGATGCATATCAGGAGAGTTTTAAAGCTTGGGCAGGGCCTTGCTCACCTGCTTTGCTGTAACAGCCCAAGATACTTTTTAGGGAATATTTGCCAGTGGCCAGAGTTACTGATAGAAGTTTCTGTCACCTCTTTTTGGCTGAGGAAGGATAGCTCCCACCATCACTACAGGGCCACAGACAGAACTGAAAGAGATACCAGAGGAACCTGCTGATTCAAGTCCCTACTAAAAGCCATTCCTCTCCCACACAGGTGTGGAGTTTGCTTCTACTGGCACCACATTGTATGCTATCACCAGGCTGGCAGGGATATCTCGATGGCCTCCTCTTGTGCAAGGACCTTTGCAGATATGCTGTAAAAAGCTCATGGTTTCAAACAATTTACGCTGCCCTGATCTGACCATCATGCAGCCTTCCAAAAGCTGAAGTGATTTGCTTGTGGACTTGTTACACAGCAGAGGTGTTCTGCAATAAATGGGTAAGACTAACAGGAAATTGAAATGCAGAAAGAAGCAGCAGAGATGTTCTCTTGCAGGAATAACAGTATGCATTGAACAGGGATCTCGGCTTCTCTCATCTCAGGTAGGAGAGAAGCACCAGAAGCAATGGCTTATTTCCCTCTAGAAACCATAGTAAAGGATGAGTTTTAAGGACAGACTGGTATAATTGTCCCCCATATAAATCCCCTTTTGCCATGCACCCAAGGTAGGAAAAACTGCAATGCCCTGAGCATGAGTAGAGATGATACTTGGTTGTGGAGGAGTTGTTACAAGCTCGTGAGTCTTTGAGGAATTCTACCTTACCAACCTAAAACCAGCATTTGTGATTGTATTTTTTGCAATGGATTAGGACTTGTCTTTCTGAAACAGCAAGTGGAAAACAGGAATTGTTAGGCAGGGACAGTTTAGCAGAACTCTATGCTGATGAGGACTCATGATTGTTTCCAGCACAGCAATTGAATCTTCCACATGGAAATAGAGAATTGATAGCCCTTCCACATGGAAATAGAGAATGAGAGAATCCAGTACAAGAGAAGCAACAAGCAAAGTTTGCTTTTAAGAAGGAATATCTAAACAAGGGGAGACAAAGGACAGGAAGAAAAGGGAAAAATTGCTGGAAGATCTTTGCCATCGGCCAATGATATTTGAGTCCAAGAGTTCCAAAGTCACAGAAGTCCCCAGGGTAACAGAAAAATCACTTCTGAGTGATTTTACTTGAGTGATTTACCTGAGCCATTTTACCTGGATCTGTTGGTCACTTCTACTTTTTTGAAGTTATCAGTTTGCCTGTAGAGCATGTACTCCTTGCTTTTACTGAAGGGTATCCTAAAAGAGTGAAATCAAGATTGTCTTCTCTATAGAATATTTTACAGCCTCCAGATCTAATCACTTGGGTTGTTGCCTATTCCTGGTCACCTTATTTACTGGGAGCAACTCAGGAAGAGAGTGTAGGTTGGCTAAATGCCTCTGGCACCAGCATCCTATTGCCAGATCATCATTTTCTGGGATAGGACACTACTGCCAGAAGTGACCTAGTCCAGTCCTCTTTCCAAGTAGGAAGGGATCAGAGATCACTGGGAAAGGTGAATGGAAATGAGCTGACCTGCCTTGTAGGTCAGAAAGGAACTGGATGCCTTCTTGTTGTCCCTTGATATTTTCTAGCTGTCCAAAGTTATTAGGTACATGAGATCAGCCTAGTGGCTCATTTACCCCACTAATTATTTTCCACCTGACAAGAAATACTTAGGGAAAGTGTATTACACATAGATTTGAAAAGAGTCATCTTTCTATTCAAATATTCCTTGAGCTTTCAGCAAACAGGACCAAAGGGGTTTCCTGAGTTGAGCAATGCAGCAAGTGCCCTATGCTTTCTGCCCCCAACTGCATCCTGATCTCCTGCACACCTCCTGCCCTCTGCAATACCCCACAGAGAGCTCCATCTCAGGCTGAGAGGACTCCTGTGGCATCCCAGGAGGGCGCTGAAAGCTGCACAGCTCTGCCCTACAGAAACTGGTGGGACTCTGCTGAGGTGCCTTCACTGTGTCACCTCCCTGTGAGGAGAGCACCCTTCTTTGCTGCCTTCATTCCCCTTGCATCACTGCAAGCAGGAGAGCAGTGGAGGACGTGGGCTCCTCACCTGGTTGTTTCCTCTTTTCTAGTCTGAGAGATGCCAACCATCCACTCCCACCCAACATCAATGACTGAGTTGTGACTTTATTAGGAGTACTCTTTTCCAGAGCCTGGGGGTTTTTTCTTTCTTTCTCTGCTTTTCATGCTTTGTTTCTGATGCCTTGTGCTTAGCACAATAAAATAACATTAATAATAAAAAAGGGAACGAGACAATGCTCACAGAGCTCTGTCTTTTCCATCCCCTAGCTCCTTGAAGTGGTACCAGATGTTGTACAACAGCAGCCTCCTGGCTGGTGCTTCATGGCATTACTGATGTCTCTCACTCACTTCAGGCACAGCTCAAGTCTCAGTTTTTGGCTCTTGAGGCACAGGGCTGGGATGTCTCTTCATTTCCACTGTGGAGTGATCAGCCTGTAGCAGCAATGTCAAACAGTAAAAAAAAATAAAAACAGAAATAAGGTGCAGGAAAATTACAGGTAAATATTTTAAAGCATATGAATCATAGAATGGAGAAATCTTTTGGAGCAGGAGTTATGTTAAAAAAAGCAGTTTATTACTAAAAGCTTGCACAGGCTAGCTGCCACAGGCAGACCAAGGAAAATGGCTCAGATTCTGTCCTTCAGGATGGATCCACTACCAACATTTGTCCAAGCAGGTAGATAGGAGACATTTGTCAAGGTTTCATTGGATCTTGAATAAGGCATTTCATAAAGGTGTTGCTGTACCCTGAGCAGAAATGGGAGCCATGGTCTTCCCTGGTCTCATGAAGCAGCTCTTGTGTGAGCTGCAGATTTATTGATAGTTGTAAGGGAACCCTTCTCCCCTGGTCACCTACCCTCTTTGAACAACACCAAGTGTTTCCTTCAGTGCAGCCACAATGTTCACATTCAGCTGATGAAAATTTGGGTGAAAAGTTAGGCATTTTGTTCTTTTTTTTTATTTTCCTCCATTTTTCATTTTCTGCATGTTGCTTGGCCTGGATACTGTCTGGCTTACTGATTGAGTAATGCTGCTCCAGATTATGGAGGATCCTGGAGAGATGTTCCCATTTATTGCCCTATTGTCCCAGGGATGAGGGAAGCGGGTTTAATTGATGAGTGCATTTAAAAGAGTCCGGCTGTTTAGAACAAGTTGCACATCCAGCTACACCAAAATAGAACTTAGAGAATATTTTTTTTCCTTATAGAAGCCCTTAGTCCTTGTTTTAAGGTATATATATAGTTTATATTTTTAAGTTTTTTGTCCAACAAGTGAGAGCTTTAAACCACCTTTGCAACATACAGCTGAAATAGTGCTGCTGCAATGCCACCTGGATTTTACTCCCCTCCGGGTTTTCATCACAGTCTTTTGGATGGAAATTAGTGTGCAGCTCCTAGGCTTTCAACATGTTAACCCCAAGGAGAGTAGGTGCAGGCACCCATGCACTGAAGACTGGCTGCAGAACGCTGGGAACACCAAAGAGTAAGGCAGAAATGTGGCTGGATGCAGCCCATAGCACAGTGGAACTTGACTGGCTGACCTATATATCTATATCATATAATCTGTATCTGTACCTATATACCCTGTATATCTATACATCTCTTACCTATGAGTGTATTTATAATGACTAGAGACGATAGTAAAGCACATACACGTGAGAGTATTTTAGGCAACAAGGAGGCTACTTTGCTAAAGCAGATACTCTTGTGTGCAGCAGGAGCTCCTGGCCTCAGACACCTCCTGCCTTCCTGTCACTCACATGCCGAGAAACACAAGTTATAAACAAGTTCAGTTGCTATGGCTCATGCTTCCTTCTCCCTCGGGAGTGATCCATGCTCCTTGACATGGTTCCAATTGCCCTCCTGCCTCTGGCTACCCTGGCACTTGGAGCAGTCTGTCAAGGTCACCTCCCTGCTGCCGGGCCAGACAGTGTGAGCGCTGGCAGCCTCATTCTGCGCATGCTGACCATCCCCTGGCGGGTCAGGCATCCGCCAGGACAAGAAGATCTTAGCTCAGCTGAGCCGACCTCTCTCTGTCTGGATTCCTCCTGTGTCTCTCGTTTCTGGTCTCCTTCCTCCTCTCTTCCTCTGGCCGAGATGCCCCCTAGTCTGCCCAGGAACAGCAGGAGGTGCATGGCTGTTGGTCAAACATAAACCCAGAGCTGTTTCCTGGAGGCACTCTCCACTGCACGCTCTTGGAAGCAGCACTTTACAGTGTGCTGCTGCCCTGTACTCAGCCAAGCAGTGCTGAGGAGAAGACCAGTGCACGAGCAGTTTTAGCAGTACCAGTCATAGACACTATAAGGTGCTCTTTGCTTTGCCACATTCTGTTGCCAAAACTTGATTTCAGCTGTGGGCAACGTGTCAGCGTTTATCCTGCTTGACTGAAAAACTGAGCTAAGAGAACATTGTCTCTGATTACAGACAATTACACATTGTTGCTTTGGTTTGGTTTTTCAAACTGCCTTTGGGCTCCCACAGCAAGTTTCAGAGGGGCCAATACCAGCTTTCATTGGACCTACAGAAATGGGCAGAAAAAACAGGGAAGCATTCGGATACCCCTCAGGAGGACATATATGGACAAAAGTTCACTTGTTTTTCTCCACCCATAACATCTGATCCAGTAAAAGCTGTCGTTCTCCCCATGTCTCCTCCCTCAATTATGTCTAAAACCTACCACAACACCACAAAATTCCCAATTCCCAAGACATACGCAAAGCCTGCAGTGCCAGAGCAAGCTACTTACCCTTTTGCAGGATTGCTGGATCTGACATGGGTTTCAGCAGGACACCTTGCACACAGCCTCACAGCAGGCCTGGGGGAGAGGTTTCACAGGACAAAGGAGCACTTGGAGAAATAGCAGTAAACCAGGAGCCCACATCCACCTTATCCACACATGCAATCAAGCCACCTCAAAATCTGCGTACCGATGCTGCTCTTCCCTACCCCGGGCTGATATAAAGCATCTGAAAACACATATGGAAAATATTACCTCTGGCATTGTTCTTGCTTTTGCTTGATGTCTGTCCTGGTTTGGTTGTCTCTGGGGGACCTACAAACAGCCCCATACCACTAAAAGACTAGATAGAGCCACCTGTACTCATCTATCCCTGACTCCTAAGTGTGCTGTTGAAAGGTCAGCAGCCAACAAAGGAAAGGTGATGGGATAAAGCTCTGCCAGAGGCCTCTCTACCCATATGTGCTGAATCAATCATCACCTCTTGGTTAAATCAACCACTTCTGGTGCTACCTCTAAAAACCCCCCTCACACCAAGGTTCTCTATACTTCTGGCCCCATAAGACAGGACTTCTGGTCCTGTTTCTGCACAGCCTTCCATCTGTATGGGCAACTGCACCTTGCCAAGGTTGGCCACCAAGCCATGGCCCTCGTCCCTTATGCCAACTGCTTGTTTCTACACCAAAAGACATAAGTGATTCAAAGGTGCAGGTACTGGCAGAGACAGTCTGGAGCTGACTCTGTCCACACAGAGGCCCATGGGGCAGGGCAGATGAACATGGACATGATGGGAAAGCAAGAGGGCTGCTCTGTCCATGGCCCCGAGCTGCTCACAGCACTCTGCAGGCAGAAACACGGCGCCCTTCACTCCTCACTGCCCCGAGCCTTCCTCACTGCCCCGCTGACTCAGCCACCCTCCCACCGCCTGCCCCAGCCAGAGCTGCACATCAAGCCATGCCAAAAGCTGCTTTGGGGCTCTGTGCACTGCCTGGGCTGGCAGCCCCTGAGCAGCTGAGGCTCCCCAGCACTGCTGCTATTCAGGTCTCCTGTGAGAAGGGGCGAGGCGGAAGGGGGTGTTGGACCCCATGAACTGCATCCCAGCCTGCACATCAGGCTGAGCTTCTTGCTCTTTCATGTCTGTCCCAAGTACAGCATCCTTCCCACTAAATTATAACGTAGTAGGAGAGGACGTGACCAATTTAAAAGAAATATAAATTTACATTTGACGTTTATGCCCGAATTGCACTTTTGTTACAGAATTGGCTCAGCGACTGAGTGCAGAGCTGGTTTTGAGTTTGTATTTTCCAGTTTCACTTGTTAGATTGAAAAGAAAGATAGTGAAATTCCTCTTTTTTATTTAGAAGGCAGCTAAAATGCTCCAGACTTTCTGAATCCATTCTCCTACTGAAGTCAGAAGGGGTTGTTCTTTCTTTCTTTCTGGCTTTTCATAGTTCATACTCCCAAACTACCGAGTGAGGAGGAAATTGTTCCCCACTGGTGACTGGGTTTTTTTTTTTGCATTGCCTTGAAGTGAGCCTGGGGCCAGGCAAGGCGTAGGAAGTCTTCAGTGATTCTCCTGAGAGTTTTTCCCTACCTTAGAGAGCCCTTTCTGTCTGTGAGCAAGACAACAAGCCCTGCAGCCTCCTCTCAAAAACACCTCAGAAAACATGCTTAGAACTCTCTTTTGGAAAGGGAAATTTTGCATCCTTTGTGGACTTTCATTTTTATCAATCACACCATCCATTATTTGCACAAACACAAAAAAATAGCTCTCCCACCAGCAAACCTGTTTGTTTTTTTTCCAAATGCTCAGCTCAAAATAAGCAAAACAATACACGGGCTTTTTAATGTAAGAAAAATACATAGCTCAAAGGTTGAGGCTCTTTGTTAAGAACAGTTTTAAAAAAAGATGGTTATAAAGGTACAAAAATAGACTTTTATAATTGGAAGTGCCTGCAAGGGCCTAAGTATAGCAGGTTTTTTTACATCTCCACTACCAGGTACTTAGGTGCTACTCAGAACCTGCCATTAGCCAGGTCTGTTGAACAAGGCACACAATTATTTTTTTATGAAAATGCTGGCACGAGTTCACATGCAAGGAAGGTGCTGAGCCTTTGATCCCGAGCACCAGGCAGATCCTTGAAAATGTCACAGAATGATTCATGTGCCCAAGAAAAGGGAGATCTGCTGAAGAAAAGCAGGTGTGAGGCTGCCCTGAGCCAGGCTTTGGCCGGTGGAGTGGAGCCATAAGGCTGGGGGTGCTGGGAGAAGAGCTCAGCAGAGTGGGATGCTCAGCTGCAGCTGTGGGACAGAGATCAGCTAGCCAAAACTCACCCAGCCTTGGCACCCAATTCCCCCTTCATGCAACAAACAGGACATCTTTCCCTTTAGGTGTGTAAGCCTCATTTTGAGAGGAGACCAGGTGATTCAGCACAGAAATAGTCCACATGGAGAGCATGGAAAAAGAAGGAAGAAAAGAGAACTTTGATTTGACTGTTTTAGCATGGCTGGTGTGTTTGAATAGGTGGTAGTGTGCCAGAATAGAAGAGATGACAGTGTGTCACCATGCAGAAATACTTTGGGCCCAAAACATAAAGGCCAATTTCTCAAAGAAAGGTCTAAAGTTAGGAATCTAAATCTGTCCAGGAGTACCATTAGACTCCCTTACAAAGCCTGGAAAGACTCAGTGCTTGTGGAGAACCAAGACACTGATGTAAGAGACTGGAAATTTCTCCTTCTACTTGGGTGTTTCATCCTGCTGGGGGCCTTTGCCAAAAAATTCCACCTCCACTACCTGTGTTTGAGCATCCAGATAGGACGAGGGCAAAGTAAAGTGGAGCTTGGTTTTTCTTTGAAGAGACACTGCTTCTAAATCTGCTTCTTTGGGGCGGAGGCTGCCTGGAGTATAAATCAATGGCCACACTGCATATGTATGTTGTAAATAAGCATTGGAGAGCATCCAAGGCAGCCAGCTTCCTGGCTGAGGCGCCGAGAGCTGAACCCAGCCTCTCTGAAGTCTAAAGTGTGAGATAAGATAGCTTGGGTTAAAAAGCTAACCATCTGTAGCTGGGGGCTGCAGTGGCCTGCAGCTTCTCCGATTTGGCCATGCAGGCTTAGCAACATTTTCCTCACTGGTTTTGGGGACAGCTGTGTCTTTAAGAGGCTCCAGCCTGAACCAGTTGAAAATAGGGCTGAAAATGCCAGACCTCTGACAAATTAACGGGACACCTCTGAGGCTTTTTTTTGCAGTCAGCTCGACAGCCGCCGACAAAGCACTTAAAATTAGCTCCCAGGACTGCAGAGATGTCCCTGTGGGCAGGGCAGGGAACATCATGGGCACTGAGCTTTCTGCAGGAGCTGGGTTTGGAGAACACCACAACACCACCAGCCCCGTCAAGGTGTTCGTGCCTCCCTTGGGCCCCCTCTTTTGTTCAGCAATGCTGCGTCAAGCTGGAAGTGCAGCACGGTCCAAGGAGCTTCACACAGGTCAGTCTGCTCCTCGGGGCAGCTCTGGTGGAGGACAGCATAAGGGAAAATGATGCAATGGTGTACAAATAAAGGAAATGGAAAAAAACCCCAGAAAAAATGTCAGAAACCCCACAACCAAAAGCTGAAGCTTTTAAATTGGTTCTGTAATTTTGCCCTCTAAATGTATCTGTATTTAATGTTGTTAAAGAGAGAAGCATGTTTCCAGACAGCTATGAATTCCAGAGGTGACCTAGTCCTCTGTCTGGGACTTACCACTGCAAAACGAGAGCTTTTCTTCCCTTATGATCCCATGACTACTTAGCCTGCAGTGAAGCCACCATTAAACATCTCTTCCAGGTGAGGGAGTTGAATATATTACTCTTCTCCAACTTCCCTGCCATGCTTTGCAAGGGCCACGCTCAGTGGCCACTGCTTCTTGCTGGATGCACATTCCCAATTTCTCACATCTTCCTGAGCTCCAGTGGGATTTCCTCTGGGAGTCCCAGGACCCTGCACCAGGCACACCTACGAGGTGTTCAGCAAGGAGTGGGAAAGGCCAGCCCAGGGGCTGTCAGAGGCACATTTGGGCCTGGGGTGCAGAACTGGAGGGCACCACCTCTGCCAGCTGGGAAGGGCTCAAGGAGGAGCAAGAAGCTGGCGCCGCTCGCCGGGCCCTGGCTGTGAGCGGCAGACGTCTGTGGCCACTGGATGCCTCTTAACATATTCCAGTGCCCTCAAGACAAGGTAAATTGGTGGTTGAGGCAAAATTCAGTTTTGTGTGCAGTTCTACTGCCCTCCCTGAATTCTTGGTCAACCGATTTTTATTTGTTTGTGTTACATACTCATTTCCCTTCCCACTTTAAAGGCCATTTTATGCTGGCAGAAGGTGCCATGCTGGCAGCTCTGGTTGATCCAAGAGTTAAATGTAAGCCCTAAGACAGGTGGAATGTTAGCAGTGCCTCTTTTTGTCTCTTGTCCATCCCGGTGCTCTGTCCTTCCCAAGCCAGCCCAGAGGGAGCCCATCCGAGAGGCCACTTGCCCTGCAGCCTGTCTGCCAGCATGCATGCCAGGCAGAGGCAGCAGCAGAGTTTGCATCACTGTGGGCAGCTGCCTACCAGGGCCCAGCAAGGTGGGGAACCCAATCCTGCCAGGACACAAACTGAGTGCAAAGAGCAATACACAGTGTTGAACTCCATATTTCTCCAAATAGTGACCAAGTCCCCCAGGTACTGGTGTCCTTCCTGCCCCACAGGACCATCCAGAAACCCTGACTGTAGGCAGAGGTATCTGCCTTCTCATCTCTGATGCAGGGAGTCTCAGGTGCTGAAGCAAATTTCTGTGAACCTTTCAACAGCTTTTCTGCTTTTTTTAATTTTAGCCATTGCTACAGTATTCACATTAATTACGTTGACATGAGAAACTCAGCCTGCTAAGCAAGGGGTGATGCCTGGGACTCACTGCCACAAATAACTGTACTGGTGTTTCTCTTCTCTACATTACCTTTTTTTTTCAGTTTTCACATTTTTGAGTATGCCCTTTTCTCTGTATTCTTGTTCAGCATAAAGCCTTCTAGGACCCTGCCTGCATCTATCAATTAAGCATCTCTCTCAGGCTACATCCTTTCATGACTGCACTCTGCCCAGGCACTGAGCAAGCATGCTCAAGATCTCTCTGTGTGCAGAGTTGAGTGGAAGCTGCTTGAAAGGAGTTATCACCTTGAAAATCCCAAGCTTGGGTTACTTTAGGGTCAGTGCTATCCTATGGTGTCTGATCAGTTCAGAGTTCAGACAGTGTATCAGCATCTGGCTGCAAAATACCTCACAGACATGCCCATAGCCCCAGGACTAATGTAAGAGTAGTCATTTGCCAAACTCCTTAACACTTTTTTTTTTCTCTGACAGCTTTTTGCCAGTAAGGTTTGACAATCCCATAATAAATCATTTGACTCAGTTTAGCTACCAGTCTGCTGCCTCATTTGGAGGCATTCTGGCAGAGGCAGACAAGGCCCAGCTTCCCCTAGTGAAGACTGGGTTCTTTGGAGCTCAACCTGTTGCAATAATTTAGACAAACAATAGTTCTGGTTTTCATTAATTGCCTGTTGACCCCATCAGGCCTTTATACCTGATATACTCATCTACTTCCCACAGTTCATCTCCTGCACTGTGCTCCCCCACTATTGCTTGAAAGCAGCAGAAGGCATTTTCCTGTCTTCAGCCCCCTTGCTCCCCACACACAGGCTCGGAGGTCTCAGCTCCCATCCAGAGCTGACAAAACGCTCACGTTTTTGAAATCACCTGAAATGCAGACGGAGAACGTGAGCTCTTCTGGGAGCCCTGGCCAGTGTGGGAGAGGGGAATGCTATTCATTGTGGTGGTGGTGAAGGAAAGCACAAGCAGTCTTGGACCGTGCCCAGCTGCTTGCCGGAGGCAGGATGGAAACTTGCCACAGAAGCACTGACACCTCCTTGGGGTTAAACGAGGTTGTGTGTTGTCCTCGGAGCTGTGCTCTGCTAGGTGCTCTTGATAGGAGCTCAGCCACTAATTTGCCCCAGAGTGGTTCAGATATTTAGGCCTAGCCCCTGGTAAAATATTTACTGTGCTTTCTTATCACTTGCCTAGAAGCTTTAGTCGGGGCGAACTGATGCATTAATTCCTTTGGGATCTGACTCGACTTTTTTTTCTGCAAGGTCCTGGAACATACCCAACATCATTAAGAAAAAAAAAAAAAGCCTTCCTTTCTCAGTCAATTCTTTTAGGCAGAATTTCACCTGAAACCTGGACTCCATCTGGCAGTGAGATGGCTGCACGCAGACACTCTCCTCTCTCCCGAT
Organism: Phylloscopus trochilus trochilus; assembly: GCA_016584745.2. Lineage (NCBI taxonomy): Eukaryota > Metazoa > Chordata > Aves > Passeriformes > Phylloscopidae > Phylloscopus > Phylloscopus trochilus. Next base: position 23,063,413 of record WQNJ02000039.1, read on the forward strand.
GATGGCTGCAACTGTTGCTTTCAGTGCAGGCAAAAGTATCCCCTAATGAGCTAATTATCACATCTCCAGGGGCGGTAAACTAATTAATGAGCTTAAGCAGAGGAAAGGAAGAGCCAGCTTAGGGACTGGGGATTGCTTTCTGATGCTAAAGGTGTGAGGCAGCAGCGCAGGGTGCCTGGGAAGTCCATCGGGTATATTTAAGGGGAGATGATGCACATACCTTCACAGGGCAGGTGAGCCCGAGCTGCAGGGCTCAGCAGCACTGGCTGGGCTTTCAGGTTTCTGATTTGCTGTGGTGCTGCCATCCTGCACCCCACTCTTACCACATCCACTTTCCACCAGCTTATTTCTTCCTATTATCCCTTCTAACATGTTCCTGTTTGTCCTTTTTGAATTTACGTGTTTTGGTCCTTACAGTATCTCTTGCTGGAGGCATGTCTGTGTTTTGCCCATCTGTTCTTGTTCTTCGTATCCTCCTATGCCAGGATGGGAAGATGCTTATGGTGCAGCTGAAAATGGGTTTTTGTGTTAGTGCTTCCCAAGCTTTATTATGTCTCTCCTGTAATTTCAGCTTGACACTCCAAAGGGTACAGCAAGGTGCTATCGATGCTGGATCTCATCCAGTCATGCAAACAAGCAAGCCTTCACTCAGGATTATCACCAAGAAATTCCTTCCTAGGATAAATGAATGGCTGATGATGATGAACAGATATAGCCTGCCATTGTCTCCTAGTGTTTGGTAACTATCAGAAAGTTTTCTATTTCATTTAAATAGAATTTCTTATGAAAAAGCCCTTGTGAGCCAAAGCAATAGACAAAGGCCACATTCAGCTCCTCCAAAATGTACATGAAAATTGAATTAGCATCCTGCATGTTATGTACAGTACCTGTGCAGCAAAGCAGCTCCTTGGCGGGCCAGGACAGAACAATGTCATTTTCTGTTCTCCACAGACCCTCTCTGAAACAGTCACCTGTGTGACAGGACCTTTCCACACAGCATTCACCACAGGACAGATCAGCTGTGGCACAGGGCACAAGCTGACTCTGGAAAGCCCTCACTCCAGTGATGGGCCAAACTGTGTGAATCCAAGGCATAAAAACTCAGAGATGATGTCTGAAAGCTTTAAAATGCGCCTTAAATGACACATTATTATCTCCATCCCTAGGAGCCCCCAGGAGCTCACTTCACTCTCCTGCTGGCCAGAAAGAGGGTCACTGATTTCTCTGTACTTCATTGTGCACATCTCCACCCACAGCAGATCTGCACACACCTAACTGCAGTATGGATGATCAAAGGGCCCATCCAGTTACTCCCCTGGGCACAGAAAGAAGCAGAAGGGCAGGTGAGCATCATATCTGCACTGAACTGAACTGAACCAGAAATGAGCCTCCAGCCAGCACTCAGGCAGCCCCTCAGTGGTTGGGACAGTCAGGAGGTAGGGTGGAAGCAGGAGAGAGAGCAGAAGTCCTCTATGTCCTTCCTGGATGCACACTTGGGGTCTTCTCAGGTGGTGAGGTGCCACATTCTCTTCACCTCCTTGTCCTCCTGCTCTAGCAGCCTGACCAAAGGGTGAGGTGGGGGTAGTGGTGGGCTGGAGTAGGCTGGCACAGGGGAGAGGACAAGGGGACAGGGCTGTCCATTACTTTTCCCCAGGGCTCTTTACCTCCAGGTTCTTGCTCACCAGGGCACACCTGGATGTCTTTGCTGGCTCCTTGTTTTGTTGTTTGCTATTTGTTACAAGCCCTACATTCGTGTACATCTACCCTAAAAAAGGATTGGCACATAACTGTAGTAAACTCATAACCCAGGCAGCTGTGCTTCCCAGGCTGCCTGCTCTGGGAAACGAGCAGTCTGGCCTTGAGACAATATATCTCACAGGTGAGTAAACAGAGGGAGGATGAGCCAGACAGCAGAGCAGGGACTGGGGAGAGGAGAGAGAGGCAAACACCTAAGCCCAGACACAGCAGCCTCAGCAGCCAGAGGTGGAAACAACAACCTGGAGTCATCTCCTTTGAGCAGGCCTTGTGCAGGAGCACCCCACATCCCCACTGACTGGGACTTATCTGGTAGCACTCCCATGTCCTTCACTCTCCTAAATTTTTCCAGGAACTCTCTCGATCTTCATCATCCATTGACAGGAGTTGGATCAGGAGGAGCCATCACCAGAATACATCTTATCTTCCATGCAGGATTTGGGGGACCAGCTTAGACGGTGTTTGTCCACCAGGTTGTTTGTCTAGGCCAGAGGGATCTGGCCCTTGTAAAATAACCCCAGGGATCTACTATTCCTGCCATCACCTGCTAGCAAGGGCCCCATCATAAAGTACACATTCACAGACAATGGTGCCAGAGTCTGGCAAATCCCACCGTTTGTCAGTGCATCCATGTGCCTGCCACCCTCCAGTGCCCCCATCAGCTCCCTTGTTCTGAAAAGGCAAAGTTTGAAAAGCAAAAAAAACCCCAAACAACGCTCACCAAAGCAGATATTTTCTTCAAACATCCCTTCATTCAGATTAAAAGCCATTTTTCATTGAAGATTTTTGTTTGGGTTTTTTTTTTTTAAGGTGGTGTCAAAACAATGTTGCCCACTACACAATGGCAACATAGCAGTGAAATTTGCTTTCAGGATTAAGCTATTTGCAAGCAGGGGCATGGGACAGACCAGGAACATTTTTTACTTCCCCCTGTGCTATGTTTTTTCCTACAGTTGGGCAAGGGAGGTGTGAAGTGTTTTGCAATCACTTTCTCCTGGAATATCAAACAATTTCTAGGCTTTGAAGACTGGGTGTCTGGCCTTGGTGAGTATTAATAGGACCGATGACCATGGTAGGGTTCTCAGAGGAGCTCTGTGTGCAGGTGTCTCTGCAGAGCTTTTCCAGGGATTCAGCAGCTGTATAGGAAAATAATATTTTCCCAAGTAGAAGCTACACCAGCTGTGGTGGGGTATGCTTCAGAAAATACCATGAAAGTGAGAATGCAACTGTGGAAAACAGGAAGCTCGGGAGAGCTCAGATTTTGGGGCTGATAGGGAAGCTGTGTGGAGGAAACAGAGTCTGGGGAACATTTGCTGTCTGTAGGTCTAACACTTCGGTTTGGTAAAGAGGGACTGGGTTTGGAAACATTTCTGTTTGCGGAGAGAAAATTATTCTTGCCTGCGGAATGGATAAGAATCCAAACAAACAAGGCTTATCCAAACCTTGCTGTAACGTTTGATATTCACCATCCTTTTGAGGAACTAAATTTAATCTCTGGCTTGTTTCATCCAGATAAAGCTGGCGTTCCTACTGTACCAGAAAATAAGCCTGCCTCCCTGTCTTGATTTTTTTTTTTCCTCTCTGTTCGAAATGCTTTAGCTGAGTATGTTTGAGTCAGGACACATTTTAAAATGCAAACAGAAGAAAGGCCCCCCGATTCCAGAGGAAGACTATGCAAGTTATGTACCTATCACAAATTTTTTTGTGCTTAAAACCTCTCCTCTCTATAAATAATAAAGCATCCTTTGTGTTACTTTTGTGTGAAAGATCCTTCCTCTAGCTCTTTGTCTGCTGAAAGAGGACAAGACGCCATCAAAGCTGTCTGAGAAGATACAGTTTCTGGATTGTCAGGTCCAAATTGTGACACACAGCAGTATTTGGGTCACTGAGATGAAACATAACACAAAACTCTCAATGTAAGTAAAAAGGTCGCATTTAGGTAAATGAATGAAAGAAAAGCACCATACTCAGGAAATGTTTTCTGGAAGACAGTCACCTCTTCTGGTTCCTTTCAGGACCTTCTGGTGTGCCACAAGGAAGAAATACTGGCTTCACTTATTTCATCCCAGATGATTTAAACTCAAATATGTGTGCACAAAGACAGGTAAGCGCTCTCAAGTTTATTTTGTCCTGAATACCAGGCTCAGGTGGTGTAAATCCACGTAGCTACATCTTTCACAAGGAAGCTTTGCTATCACTTAAGGTAACACTCCATTTCTGCCCATAGCCCACTTGCTAAGGAGGTTTTGTGATTGTCCTTTTGGGATCCCTCTCAGCAGTTAATTCCACTGGTGGTGTATATCAGTCATCATTCCACAGGGCTGTGCTACTCCTTGGTCAGCCTTTTTTTTCCAGCTGGGGACAGAACAAAATGATCTGCTGAGCAATACCTTCCTACTTCCAGCATTAGGAGTACCAGTTCCCAGCTGCCAGCCTCTTTTCCCAGCCTGCAGCCCCATTTCTGCTTGAAAGCCTTGATTCTGCAATTGGATTTTTGCCAGCTGGGTGCACTCTTGCAAATTTACCAGTCCTTCCCATCTCGAGTCTTGCTGTTTATATCAGCACCAGAACTGTCAGCTCCTCTCAGTATTTCTCCAAAATTTGTGGTTTGCTTGCATATTGTGTCATGGGGTTTTACATGATAATTCCACCAAGAATCACAAAAACTATCATTTTTCTCAGTTTGAAGATGGAACAGCTGAAAATTTATCTTCCCTGACCCATTCTCTATTCTCTAATCTCTCTCTTGTGCCTGTTTTAATGGTCTTTTCTATATTTTTGTGTTTACCTGCACAGTTTCCCCCGATAAGCAACAATAAGTCATTTATAAATATACTTGTACAATATAAATATACTTGTATACTTGTATACATTTATATATTTACATATTTCAAAAACATAGAAGTGATTTAACCTCTCAAGAAAAGCCACACACACAACTTTTTTTGGCTCCATTTTTACTCAGCTTTGTCTCTCAGTTGTAGTTAGTGGTTTGGCAGATCTTTGTGTATTTTTGGATCAAACACTCACGCCAGGGAACACAAAGGGTCCTGGTATGAAATTCAGAGGAAGACCTCAAAGAGGGGTATTTATTTTTTGTTAAAAATACTTCAGCCCATCTCTATCTGTATTGAAATTGGCAAAAGAATGGGTATGATTTTCATTTTTTTGCACTGCTTCATTTTAAACATTTGATAAAAATAGTCAATAACAAAAAAGCCAGTTTATTTTTACTGCAATGCATTTTTTTTTCTCTGCTATTCAAGTCCTAGATGACAAATATAGGCCATGAGGATAGCATGCTAAGAGGAAAAGTAGAAGGCTTTTCCTTCTCATTTCCACTAAACTAAGCATGTAACCAAAAGCCTGGCAAGCCCTTCATCTGATATCTTCTGTCTTTCTCCTGCCCATACACCACCTCCAGTCTTAACTTTATACACATATTTCCTCATGTTTGTGCTGGTAACCTTCACAATTACTCTGTGTTTCTCTCAGGAAGACCTATCTTTGAAAGAGGCTTTTGCATACCCAGTAGATACTATCCCACCAAAGTGCATAGCCTAAGAAGACATTGTTTAAAAAAAGGGCACCTCTCAAGTTGTTAATGTCCTCCTAGATCTGATTTTTTCTCCACCTAATAGCCTGCTTCTGAAAGTTTTGGCCCATGATAAGAATCCCATGAAAAGTATGGCACAGAAACCCATCTTCGTGGCAAAGAGGAGTTATGCTCCATGTGCTCTCCATCAAGGCCTCCTCATCCGTGGGCAAAGTGGGAGATGAAACCTCCTGGGTACTGGCATCAGCTGCCAAAAACTATGTAGGGCCCACCAAAGAGCCAAGTGGTCACACCCACCTCTTAGGGACAAAGACTGCTACCCAGCATTGGGGTGATCTTTTAGTGTGGTGTCTAGGTTTCAGGGCATCCATATCTGACTTCACATCTGTAAGAAGTTAGCAGTTCTGTCAGGAACAACTAAGGAAACTCAAGTTCTGCAGTCAGCTGTAAGCAGGAGCAGCAGCCCGTCCGAGGACTGGGAAGGGTTGAGCTCTATGGAACCATGCAAGATTGTGTGTGGTGCTGTACAAACACGGCAGAACAAAAGTTAATCCTTGCCCTGGAGAGTTTTGATGAGAGAATAAAGGATTCTTTGCAAAAAAAAAAAAAAAAGCCTCACCCCAGACACTGAAGTGTACAGGAATGAGTCATCTGGTCAAATGTTGCAGTGGTACCTGAGAAAGAGGTGGTTTCTGAGGACTGTGGCAAAATCCCTCCTGGCACAGAATGTTCAGGGTGGTCAAACTGCATTGAAGCAGATCTTACACTGAAAAGTTAAAACCTAATGTGTTTTTTCTCCTAGTAGTCTGCTATATGCAGCATTTTGTGCCATGACCAGCACATCAGCACTGTTCTGGTGAGTGTGGAGGACATCAGGAAATCGCTGTGTGTATTTTTAGGCCACTTGAGTTCTGGCAGTATATAACCCCGGGATTTCAACTCAGCTGTATCATCTAAAGCTATGCTGAATGAAATGGATATACTCTTCCATTTGATACTTTCCACAATAAAGCCAGGGAATTTCTCATAAATCACATCCTTGCTGGAGCAAACTGTAAGGTTGGGGAAGGGATAATGGCAACAACTTTGATTTATTTTTCTTCATCCAGCGTACCTTTCTGATCTTCACAAGAGGACTTAGACACTACAAAAAACTTTCCATAACGTAATGCAGTCATCCAGAAACCAGACAAATGAAAACCACAGGTTCAGCAGAGAGTCCTTGCCTTTCTCCACTGTGCAAGAGGTTGTTTCTTTTTCCCAGGAAGCATATTCAAGATTTAACCATGCACATGGCACAAAGGGAAGATCACATTTCCTTCCCAGGTTGCTTTTGTTGATAATAATTATAAGCCAACACTTAGCCCTGGAGTCACATGTCTACTGGTGAGAGATGGGCTCTGTCTTTAATCCTGGTCCTCCTCTCCCATTATTGTTTCATTGACTACTATTGACTTTATAGTGTGGCTGGAAGCCAAAAATGAATGTAATGGCAAAACTGGTGGGGCAGGTTTCCCTGGCCAATGTTGCAACTGGCAGAAAAGAAATAAATTAAATAATGCCATTTATCAACAGCCAGGATCCAGGTCCTCCTAGGGTCACTGTACACATATGTTGCAGCTTGAAGACAATGGCCTTGAGGATCTATTCAAACTTGAAAGTGCAATTACATTTCCATAGTCTCACTCCACACCTGAAGTTAGCCCAGTCTTACATGGCCTCCAGAATCACCAGAAAATACCCAACTGAAATACACTTAACTTCAAATCAGTTTTTGGTGGTTTTTTTGTTTTCTTTTTTAGATCAGATCTTCATATCACATCTTCAGGTGCCACTGATTCAGCAGGACAGTGGAAGAAGATCTCCAGGAAGGACTCTTTGACATGAAGTTGTTACTGTCACAGTACATGCTGGGCAGGAGAGCCAGAATGGAACACAAAATATTCCCTTATGCTCTGATCTTGCTGCCACTACCCAAGGGAAGATATTCCCAGGCAATATGGACGGGCCCTTCAGGTCACAGTTATTTAAATATATGAGCTGGGCTTCTGCCCCAGCAGTCTTAGTGACCCATCCTTAACATTATTCACGACATTCCTGTCACACAGAGGGATCAGATTCTGCAGGGAAAGGATGCAGTAACACAGTGTGTGTGCACCATGGCCATTATTGGTTCCTCCACTATGGATAGCAAAGCTGCCTCACAGAAGACAAGCAGAGAATCTCTTGTGCTGAAACTTCAAAGAAAGCTCTGAGCTATCCCACTCTCTGCTGGAGACAGGCAGCAGACATCCCAAGCCATCTAATGGCTTACCCTAAGGGTGGACTGAGTTTCAGGGTAAGGATTTTTTCCCTGTTTAGTCTGGGAACATCTGAATCTGGATCATAAAATGAACAGAGACAAGAAACCAGCCCCACCAGCTGAAATCAAAGGGATCCAGCAGATTCTCACCCCCTTCCCCTGTGGATGAAGTCCCATGTCGGGTGCTGGGTGGGCAGAGAGAAGGGAACACCATTAAGTCAAACTGGATTTGAACATTACAGCTCCCAGGAGAGGCAGAAGCCTGGTGAATAGTGTGATGATATAGCTTTTAACAAATGGTTCAGGAAACAACTCTGATTTTAAACAAACACTTCAGCCTGACCAGACTGAACTGCTTCCAGCACAGTCTGGCTCTACTACACTCTGGAAATCACACCTCCTTAAAGGCAAATGGAGCCACTTACCCAAAATCAACTTATCCTAAACTTTCTGTTGAGATGTGAACCAATAATCCTAGCAGATGCTTCAGGGTGCTTCAATCAGAATGATATAGGGTGCTGGCCTTAATACACAGCTATTCATGTACCATTCAAAATGGCAAGTGACAGTCCCTGGATCCAGAAAGAGCTACATCCTTTATGCATTTCATGTATGACCTGATACCGACAGAGAAGAGAAACTGATCAGTGACCAGTTTAGTGGTTCCTTACATGCAGTCAAATCATGATTTGACTGTACTTGCTAAGTTCGTGCAAAGTAAATCCAAAGTTACCTACATGTGAACAGCATGAAGTGCAGGGATACTTAGGGCAAGTTACATGAACTGAGTCTGGTTAGAGGAAAGAATTTCAAACAGAAAAAAAAAAAATAATAGCCAAGAACTTGTTCAGGGACATGCTGATGGTAACTGTGAAAAGAATGAAGAGGATTCTTGAACTCACCAAGGAAATCTAATTGCGAAATGGATGAGGACATTGGCATGAAGAAAATGGGGTGGGAAGTCACATCCCTAGAGAAAATAACAGGGATAACAGCACAATAGGTATGGGATTGTGCATTCTTTCAGCAAGTCACACTGGTGACTATAAATGGGGAAATTCCTGATTTAGCATCATGTGAAGAAGCACAGACAACAGAAGATTTGAGGAACCCTTGGAAAGGAGCCAAAAGTTCACGTAACCTACCGACAATCCCTTTAGCCCCATCAGTGACAGAACACAAAAATGAACTAACTACTGTTTAGCTGAGGGAGGTGACATTGAAAGTCTGGGTTTTAGGGGCACTAGGTCACATCCCCAGTATAAACAGGATGACAAGCATATTGCTGGTGAGGTGCAAGAATTAATCTTCCTAGCCTGAATATAGCAGCAGTTCAGGCATTACACAATGCAAGAGCTGTGGGTTAAGGAACTACAAACAAGCTTGGCATGTTGCAAAATTATTTAATCATGTGACAAAGAATGTGAACAGAAGAGGTTTTCCATTTGATTTTATGTAGCCATTAGTCGTCTGGGTAGGAGGCAAGAGGAATTGGAAATTCTCATTAGTGAGAAGAAATGTGATATAATCAGCATTACTCAAATTTGCTGGTTTCAATTTGCATGATCGGAATGTTAAAATAACTGGTTATGACCTGCTTAGGAAAGATAGAGTTGGTGAAAATGGACTGTGTGAATCATGCCATAAAAGCAGGGCCACAGAACAGGAATTACTTCACAGTCTCCATGAGAAATGCAAGGAAAGAAAGACGATGCTCCAGGGGACTTCCGTATGCTCTAAGCTCCAAACACAGCCACTGAGAGAGCATCCTGATTTGGGGAAAACTATAGTCTGTTTTCTAACACAAGAGGCCATCATGTTCTAAACTTTCTGGACTTTGTTCTGACAAAAATGAATTAATTGCTGGGCTGAAAGTTGACAGTTGTCTAGGGAACAGTGAGTACGACCTGATGATATTCAATATGGGTAAATAAGGTCTGTCCTTAACAATTATATGTGCTCCAGGACCTCAAAAGAACTAATTTTTCAAACTCAAAGAGAACTAGGAATTAACCAGATTGTGAGGAATAACTCAGACATATTCAACATGTGAATAAAAGTAGATATGTCCAGGAAAATTGTATTAGATGGCAAATATCTGCAAGCCTACAATAAAAGAACTAGCACAATATAAGTCAAGCTTTGTGGCAAGGTTGAAGGTAATAATAAGGAAAAAAAAGAATTTTCAGTAAAAAAAAAAGATGATAAAAAGAATAGTCTTTTCAAAGTTCAGTATTTTAAAACTGAAGGTTTAAAATGGTAAGATTATCTGGAGGAAAATACATGGCCAGTAAGACCCGAAGCAACAGAAGGTTGTTTTCAAAAAGATATTCTGAACAAAGGCAACTGCAGCAACCAGTCAGGCTCATTACTGGATGAATATAGCAAAAGCAGAAGTGATAACATGAATCAGAAGAAATTCAGCGAATATAATAATCTGCACTCAGGAATCACAAAAAATATTAGCTGAGGTCTGTTGGGATTAATTTTGAAACCATCTTGTGAAATGGGAGAGTCCAGAAAATGAAAGGAACTTTAGCACAATGCCAGTTCAAACAGGGCAATCTGGCTGATCAAGGTAACTGCAGATCACTTACCTGAACCCCAGTCCAAGCAAAATGGAAAAACTGACATGGGACTCAAGTGATAAAGAATAAAAGGACAACAAAAAACAATTAATTCCTATAACATGTCACTGTGGAAAGTATGTCTCATTGAATAAACATAGTAGTGCTCTTCTGATGAGTTCACAGGCATGGCCAGTGAAGTCACTAGTCAACTATTACCTGATAGTCCCTGATGAAGTGTCTCCCTTGTAACCATATAACAGTCTGATTACAAATTAGCATAACCAAACATCAGGAAAGGGCAGGTGAAGTGGCATGAAGGACAAAGTGACTGACAGATTTAAAGCAGCTGTCAGCAGAGAGCTCTTGCTGAAGGAGGATGTGTTGCTGGTGAGAGTGGTAGTCAACATTTTCATCAATGAGCCGGAAGCTTGAAATTACTGCTGGTAATCATTTGTTGATGACACAAAGATTGGCAGATGGGTAAATAGTGTGGAAAGCATGGCAATCACACTGCCTGACTGTATCACTTGATAAATTAGGCCCTTCAAACAACACATGTTTAGTGAAGCAAATGCTAATATATTCATCTAGAGAACATAAGCCACTCATAACAGCCTGGAGATGACATTTTGGAAAGAGATGATTCTGAAAATGATTAAGGGTGAGAAGAGGACAACTGAATGTCCTCAATCAAGGGCTCTCTTATGGCTAATACAATCCCTTGAGATGTATAAAAAGACTCATAGAAGGTGACTTTCTGTGGCTCTGCTTAAAAAAATGCCAGAATGTTGCAGTCAATTTTGCTTGCAGTTTTTAGAAGATGCTTAAATCTTGAGGGAGGGTGCTCACAATAGAACCACACAGAGGTCTCTATGGAAGTAGAAAATTTTCTTATATTGTATGACTTAGGAAAAAAAACTATGCTGCAAGGGACTGCAGGTTTCTTGGGGCCTTGTCTGCCCCAGGTTTGAAAATCTCTGGTAATCGCCAGTGCTTTGCCTCTCCCTACCATGAAATCTTTACGTCCAGACGGAAAATGCCCCTGCTGCAACTTGCAGCATTGCTTCTCATTCTACCACTGTGACCCTCCATGAGAAGTCTGTCTCCACCACCCATTAGAGAGTGGAAAACAGCAAGCAACTCCCCTTCAGCTTTCCCTTCTTCAAGCTGAGTGATCCCAGGCCCTTCAGCCTCTCCTCGCACACCGTATATGTCCCAGCTATTTCAGTGGTCCTCTGCTGGACTCTTGCCAGTTTGCCAGCATCTTTCTTATAGAGCTCCATTTGTTTTGCCTATCTAAAGCCAGAGTGAGAGAAGATTTAAAGACACGGGGCCTCTGTAAACCATAAGGAAAGGAAGATCAAGGAACTGAAAGCTGAAGCCAGATTAATTGGATTACGGTGTGGGTGCTTAGCTACTAAGCAGGCAGTGCTGGTTCTGGATTCTCTATCTCCTGATATCTTCAAATCAAGGCCAGATGCTTCTCTGGACCTTGTTCGTCAGGCTAAGAGCACAATCATTCCCGGGCTTAAGGCAAGGCTAACAAGATGTGAAATTGTGAGTTGGTGATATGTGAACTGCAGTACTCAACTAACTCCAAACTATGAACTGTTTTCAAAATAGTGTATTCAAGGCCCCAACCAATGTCAATACACAAAACCGAACCAACCAACCAACCAATCATGAGAAAAAAAGATAAGAAAAGCAGAAACTGAATATATGGTATATTGGATAGGAGAAAGAAGTTTGTAATGGAATGTCCCTGACTGAGTTTTGCCTGGTGGGACACCCACTGGACTTCACTCAGACCTGTGTCTCAGAAGGTTTTCTTGGCCTCTCAGAAGAAGATCCTGCACCTGAACAACCTTGGTCCCTAAGGACCAGCTGCCCAAGTCATTCCAGTTCTCTGAAACTACTATCTTCTCTAATCAGGAGCATGTGATCGAGGCCACAGTTGGTCTTTTCAGGGAAATATAATAGATGTAAGTACACAGGGGTATGCTTTGCACACAGATTTTGAACACCATTAGTCTTCGTTCAAAAGCTAAAGATGGCACATTCAGCACTCAAAAGACAATTTCCTAAAAGGAGTACCTTCCCTTGCTGTTGATCCACAGGGCCATGAAAGGAACATGTGTCAGTTTAGGCTATAATCTCAGATTTAGGAGATTTATAGGTTCAGTCAGTGGAAGGAAGAGTTGATGTGATTCACCTAAGCTTCTGTGACGCATTTGGCTGGGTATCACACAGTATTTCTATTAAGAAATATGTAATACAAGGAGCCCTTGAAATGATTAACAGTAGGGTTTGGAGTGTCTTTCTAAAGGGGATGCTGTTTCTCACCTATTTTCTGAGAATTCCTCTAGGTATCCAGGGTCCTCCAGCCCTACACCCTCTGCTATTTAACATTTTTATTGACAGCCTGGAAGGAGACATAAGTCTATTAATAATTAAGTCTTACCTATCCTTAGAGAGGTGTGACATTTGTTCTGGGCATGACAAATTACCATCTTAAAAAGCCTACACTTCTCCAAAGCTTAGGGGCAGGCCAGAGAACTGGGTCAGACCAGAGTTTTAATTTTAGTTAGCTTATCAGGCTAGATGGATCTCATACTTAGACATTGAGCTGGCACTTACGGTGAGCTACAGAAAAAAAAAAAAAAAAAAGGATGCCTTTAGGGGAAAGGAAAGGTGACCATTGTCCACTAGGGTGAAAAGCCTGGGAAGACAGAGTGATATCTTGTATTTGGCAAAGAGAGTCAAACTAGAAGAAAGGCAGCAGCCAGCCAGCAACTGAGGCAATGTGCTGAGGTTGTGATGGATTCTCCTCCGTTGAAACTTTTTTGATCAAGGTTGTCTGTTGTCCAAAAGCTCCTCTGCAATCTGAGCATGCAAATTCAAGATTGCCCAGGAGCCTGTGGCATGTGTGTGTTAAAATGAAATTATCCCCTTCTGACCTTAAAATCCTGTGTGTCTTTCTTTGTCACACCTGCATGCTATGAAGTTCTTGGTGTCAGGAGGGGTCTCCTTCTTCTGCACTTCTTACTGAAGAGGTAAAAGCGAAACTGCTGGCTGTTTCTCATGACCTGGCAGACAAAGCCAACTCGTGAAGAGGGCATTTTTAATCTAGTCATAGTGACTGGAAACAGAGATGGCTGTTACACCAGTTTGACATTGCTCATAGTATGATTTTGTGTCTGATATTTTTGAGATGAAGTTGTACCTGCTTTGTCTGGCAGATTGCTGTCTGGGAAAATGGAACTGGAGGCTTCATCAAACTGTAGAGCAACAAACAGCCAGGCCAAGATGCAGGCTGCAGGCATGGTAGGAGGAAACCAGCCATTTTAAATCCAAATTAGCTCATTAGCTCTGCTAATTGATTCCCTGGCCTTGTACTTCCTACTCAACAAACAGGAAGTGGCTCTAAGAACCCCTCCAGTAAAGGCTCACAACAAGGATTTGATACAACTCTCCAAGAGAAAGATTGAGCCCTACTGGAGTTTTACCTAGCAAATCCCTTGCTAGTGTGAGAGAATATGGGCTCAGCCACAGCTTGCATGAGTCTTGCTTCCTCGTACTTGGTGCTCGTGGCTTTTGGCCCTTTGTTACATTAGTGACAGGTGCTTTTCAAAAGCCAGGACGTTAGTTTCAGGATGTTAGGAGGTGTCCCATGGTGGTGGTATGCCTTGTGCAGACACAGAGTGCACAGGTTCCTGCCAGGAGGCGACAGTTGTCTGGCCTAGGCTTGGTGATCAGAAAGAGCCTATTATGCTCTGGCGAGGCCCCCCTCCTTCCCAGGGCTGTCATTCCAAGCTGCAATCTGACTTCCCCTGCCAGGGTGGCTGCTGAACCAGCCCTTATCTCAGAGACACTCTGGTATGCTGCAGAATTAAATGCATCGGAGGAATTCAATCAGCCAGAACAATAGGCTTGCATTGCTGGCTTGAACCTGTGTGCTAGGAAGCAGTGATTCATACACAGTATTATGGAGGTTCATGCAAGGAAACCAGTACCTGGTGGTTTACACACAAAAGAACTAGCTACACACATCTTTTGTTTCCCACTTCATGGTGAAATTCAGTCTTCTTTCTGTGAGAACAAGCATATGCCTTCTTACTTTTTCATGGCCACTCCACTAGGCTATTGAGTAGGACAAATTCAGAATAGCAATAGCTGGAAAATAACTATTATATCCTGAACTTGCACAAAAACCATAAGCTTTCACTGCAAAGAGGTGGCTTTGTTTTCCCTTCAATCTGGTTTTGATGTTCTCTTTCTTCTTCCTTTTATGCAAAGCTCTCCATCCCAGAAGGCAGGCAAGCAGCCAATCCACCTCTCTGCCCTACTCCAAAATTAATGTTAGATGCTAAAAAACACAAGAAAGGGAGCTGTGAAAGCATTTCTGAAAAAGGGGTTGCTGTTTTGAGGGGCTTTTTTTGCTAATTTTGAGAGCTTTTGTCCGTCTCCCACAATGCACTCTACTCCATTTGACTGAGGTTCCTAAGCTGTGGCTCAGCCAGACGGTCTGATAGGTCAGAGGACATCTGCCACACAGATAGACCTGCTACGCTAAAAATGCCTCACGCCTTTCCTCTGCTACATTCCTGTCTGACGAAAACAACATACCCTGGGCTGATAAAGCCAGTGCTGTGTTGAGAGATTTGTCCAAAATATTGGATACCTCTGTGGTAGATCTGAAACACTGCTTGTTAGATCCATGTCCAGGGTGATGCAGACCTGGCATGGCTCCACCCAAAAGCAGATTCTCAGCTGGAAAGAATCCCTTGACTGCAGCAGAGCTAAAATGATTTACAGCAGCTGGGATCCCAGGGTACAGGACACAAAAAGGTGTGTGCACACACTGGATGGTCTGCTTGCCCTCTGCCATCCAGGGCAATTCCCACTGGCAGTTACTCACTAGCCACTCTTCCTTTCCCTGAATGGATACATCTCACTGCCTCTTGTCCCAAATTTACACTGTTGTAAGAGAACTGGGAATTCCTGGGCTTTTTACTACTCCTACAGAGACAGAGCCCAAAGAGCCACGCTGGGTACATTAGTCTCTCAGCTAAGCAGGCACTATCCCAGTGCACAGCCAGGAGAAAACTGGGAGTCCCTGGAGGACAGTTTGTTTCCCAAGGAACCCATTGAGGCTGCGGTGCAGCACATGGAGGCAGGGGCAGGAGATATGTGCTCCACACAGCCTGTCAGAGCTCAGAGAGGCTCTTGCATTGCTGATGTTACACTTGCATCTGTGGATGGGCAGTGTCTGGATGGCTTGAATCCAGGCTCCCTCATGAATAAAGCACGCAGGGTTACTGAAACTCCAGCTGTTGTGCCCAAATCCCACTGCCTGCTGCAGGGAAAGACAGATTGCTCACAAAAGGGCAAGTGTGAGTGACTGGCCACAGGGATCTGTTCTCCCCAGTCCATCAAATATTTCCATGTGTTCCATTCCAAAATATTGATGTGCCGAGCCTTGGGAGTTTTATATTTAGCAAGAAACATAAATCACAGATGCAGGGGGCAGCTTCTGTAATGTTCCCTGGCTTATCGACTGTACTACTAATAGCTCAGAGAAGCTTGTAAATTGGACTGTGAACACTGCAGTGCAAGCAGGGGGGAAAAAAAAAAAATTCATGTACCTCTGGCATAGGCTGGGAAGTGTTTTCTGGTGACAGGTTCTCTGCTCCCTGTCAGGAACCTCCTGGACAGGCTCCCAGGAGGCTGTGAAGTGTCAGAAGAACAAATGGGATCCCAGCAACTCAGAAACTCGAGTGTGACACCGGAGGGTGGATTTGCAGAGCGGATTTGTGTGTAGGCTCCCTATTACTGATGTGTTCAAAGGTGAGCCATCAAGCAGAAGAGCATGGTAGATGGAGGGAGTGCAAGGTGATGAACAGGTGTCCCAGCATTATTTCAGTTTTGCTGGAGTCCCAACAGATGAACAGGACTGCTAAGGCATTCCAGAGGTGCACAGACATTTGCAATGTAAAGACCACAGCACAAGTCCTAAGGCAGAATATGATAAAGAAGTCACAGGTCTCTTTTTCCTTTCCTCTTGGTTTTGTTCATTTTCTCGACTAAGAAGTCTCACACACACGTCCTATTCTGTTTATTGGGAAGCGGTTTGTAAATTCAGTGTTTTGGATAAAGAGCCCTTGAGCTAAGGAACACTCATGTGAACTGCATCAGCCTTCCCATGCCTGAGAAGGTCAACAGCCTTCCCAGCACATTCAGAAGTAATGCTTTTGCAAGAAAGGTTTGAAATCCCCCTTTGTACTTCATTGTTTTATGCCTCTGGATAACTCGGTGTTTAGGTTAATAATAATGTTGTGTATTCCTGTAGTTCCATCCATCTAAGGACCAAGAACTGGTTTACCAACATCAAAGCATCTGTCCTTTTGTATTGGAATTTGACATTGACTGATTTTCTCAAAATCAACATTCTGATGTCTTTTCCCTCTAGCAGTTTGTCCTGGACTAAGAATTCTTTTAAGCAGAATCTGAGAACGGCTTTCCTGGTTTCCTCTTGAGTTCACAGCAAAACCTGCCAAAAGGGGAAAGTGTGCATCCAAAATGACAATAACACACATGAGGTCCTGCTACATGCAAAAAGTGAACAACACAAAGGAAACAGCCAAATACTTGCTTATTCACAAGGCTTCTTCCCTAGCAGCCAGATGATAATTTTCGCAGTAGGAGGTAGTGGGGTTTGGGCACAGGGGATCTGTGAGCTGGCATGTCCCTCCCAGAGCTTCCTTGTGACCCCATGCCGAGAAGCACTGGCATCACTGAAGCAAACACAACAGTAGCCAGCCCGAGGATTTCCCTGCTGGGCTGGCTTCACAGGAGCTGCACCGTGGGGATACAGTGTCATGATGTTAGAGCGTCCAGTTATCTCAGATTTGAGCACAGGCTCAGTTCTCTTGAAGTCCTCTGTGAAAACTGGTTTTTTTTGGAATTTCCCAAGTCTCTGGCATTTTTCTGATTTCTCCCTTTTGCTTAATCTCTGCTTTGCCCCATAGTCCAGCCAGGACCATCAGTGGAGCTCTTCTAGGTATTAATACATGAATCTTGTTTTGCAACTGAGTGTAATAATCCTGAACCTGAGACAACTTGCCTGTGGTCTGTTATAAAAAAGGTTTTGTCAAGCCCATTTCCCTTTGCTCCTTTAATTGTGCCCAGTCCTTACCTTATTTTAGAGCTGGGTACCCACACAGGAGCAGCATCCACACACTTACAGGGCACAGCCTCTTTTCTGTAACATACCCAAATCTCTCGCTGCTGGCAGGCTGACAGGACTGCACACTCTGGATACCCTCCTATTGTGCAATGGGATTTTACTCCATTTACTTTCCACGAACTCTGTTAACATTGTGCAGGGCTCTGTTTGTGCTCCTGTGTCTATTTTAAAATTACACACCTTGTGGACTTCTGTCATTAAGAATTTTACAAATACTTCACCCTTTTTATGACATATTGACTGTTGAAGCTAACAACAACACTTTGTCGTGGTTTTCTCTTTCTCTGTTGCCTCTGGTGGAGGTTATTTAATTCTTTCTGTGGGAATTAACCTCTACTTTTTAGACTTTCCTTATCATAGATCTAGAAAAAACACACGATCTTATAAAACTTGCTGTTCTAATCCTTCTTCACCATAGCCATGATTTTGCCAGTGATTCTTTCTGGCAGCCACCAGCTTTCCTGGATGTTGTAATCTAAACTCATTAGGCTGGGTTTCTTATCTGTATTATTTCTGTGAAAGGAACTTTAGGAGTTTGGACCCCGTGGTGCTGAGACCTGCATAAAAACCATCTGGAACAGTAGTCCCTGATCCAAGTCAGCTAAGATTTTTTTTTTTTTTTTTTTTTAATTTTTTTTTTTTTTGGGCTCATGGTATGCTTTAATGTCTTGAAAGTACTTTAAAAAATAAATGAGTGTGAACAGACCAAAAGCTTCCACTAGAGGCATTTCTCTGGGTATCTTCTCTCTTCGTATTTAGTAGAGATCACAATTTCATAATCCTGCATGTCTTGGGGCTGTCAGAAGAACAGCCTGTCATTCACAGCCTAACAAAAGGAAGCAAATGCCTCACCTAGCCTGTATTAAATAATATTCTAGGTTTACAAGTATTTACCAGGACCATTATGTAATGGATAAGGTTATCCTTTGTTTATTGAGGCTTATTTCCTGGAAATCTATGCTCCTGCCCCATACAAACATAAAAAACACAGTTCAGGCACTCAAAAACATAAGCCTGGGCAGAAATAGTAAGACTTCAAAAACATGTTTGAAAGGCAAGAATTTTTTCATTCTGATGCAGATATCAAGCATTCAGGCACATCACTGTCAAAGTGTTAAACTTTCCTCAAGAGCTTCAAACACCAGAAACATGCACTTAAGTTTACATCATTTCATGATTTAGCAAAACCCAATAACGTACCCATTGCCTTTCAATGGTGCAAAAGGAGCTACTGGAGGGACAGAAGAGGCTGCTATCAGCCCCAGATGAGAAGCATTCAACAAAATTGATAATAGCCCAGACTCTCAGCAGACAAAAGTCCTGCAGCCCAGGTTGAAGGCCTTGCTTGGCATTGGATGGCCAGAGGCACTGCATGGAATATTAAGCATCATGTAGGCATGTGATACTAAGTTGCTGGCAGCTTCCCAGACGAGTCCTATTCTCATTGCATTCCTTGGATGTCTCCCAGCCACTGGCTTGAGAAAGTCACTAACCTTAGTATGCTTCATTGTTCTGGCAGCATGTCTCAGTCCAGAGGGTGTCTCGTGATCTCTGCTGACCACTGCCTATGCACTTGTGCAGGTCATCCCAGAAACAGCTGAGCAGATTAATAGGTCTCCGTGGCATGCACTGGTCCTTAGTGCCCACCACCAGGCACCAGAGCTGTGGTGTGACCAGACAAGTATTTCCAGCCACTGCCTGTCACCATCACTCCCACTAGCTCCTTCTTCCAGGAGTGAGCAGAGGGGCAGTGAGCAGTCTAACAGGGTTTGAGCCCAACAGAGTTCAGAAGCTGAATCTTGGGGAACTCAAGCCACAGGAACACTCTAGCAGGAGCTGACAGAGAGGCAAATGATCCTCTCCTCAGGGAAAGCAGTGTTTACCCCCCATATTACCTCCAGTCCTCTACCTTGGAATGCATGAGGTGTCTAGGGACCATGGCAATGGCAGTGACAGTACAACCAAGACATGATTTCTGCTCTTTGACTCCCCTGACAGTGCTGCTGGACTAGTAATGTGGACACATCAGCCAGAAGCTGATGCTTTTTAGGGTCTGTTTGTCTTGAACTCAAAGCCACAAGTGCTCTTTGTAGCTCGTGGCTCTGCCACACAACAGTCCACATGCTTTTTCTCCCTGGGAATCTGGGCTGCTGTTGTATCCAAGATCCTTCCCCAGATGCCTTGCCAGCATCCACACCCTTATGCCAGAGCACTTATTCAAATAGGAAATAATCAAGCTTGGGTCCTGGGCTGTTGCCGAGGTGCAGATCTGCCACTCTGCAGATAGGGCCTGAGGGTTTCCCTCAAAGTCAGCTGCACAGGAACAGAACATCTGAGTATTGAATCCTTCATTTTTCCTCCTCCTTCCCTCTGGTTCTGAAAACGAGTCCTGGTTCTTTCATCAGATCAAATAGGCCAGGACAGCTGGGCACTCTGTGCTAGGGGAATGTCTCAGAGGATGGGTCAAAGGGAGCAGAACATACAAGTCCCTTTGTAACACAGACAGCAGGGCTGAGGGAGGAGGGTGGCCAGGGTAGCTGCTGCTCAGTATCTCACCAGGCTTGAGCAAGAGCCCTGCAGTGATGCTGGTAACTCCCCACTTGAGGACTGCTCCTGGAGACCAAGTCCAGGGTCAAGGTAGGTGAACAATCCCATGCGCTCAGTGGGGACTGCAGAGGGCTCTGAGGGCACTCTGTCACCTGCATGTCACTGGTCCTGCTGCAGCAGGCAAGGCACCGTGTACTGTGAGATGTCAGAGACTGTGGATGGACACATCCTGCTGTTGGTCACTCCTGACAGACAGGGAAATGCTGAGCCCAGAGGAAAGACTGGAAAAGAATGGAAGAAAGGGGTCCTATTTGCTTGGAGGATGGAGAGGAGGAGATGACAGCAGCAGTGAGAAACCAAAAGAGGATGACACCATGAGGTGCTGTGCAGATAATGTCATGCTCAAATCTGACACAGTGGCATGGCTGCTGCCATGAAATTCCACCTTTCACAGCTCAGGGAAGAGAGGAGCAGTATGCTAGAAATTGCTGCAGTGAATGTATGGGTCTGATGGGGAAGGGAACAAAGGTGCTCTCACACAACACAGGATTTACAGACACATCCATCAAGATTGGTTGATAGACAGATCTTTGGATGAGGAGGGTGAAGGACACCTGAAGAAGTGGCTGAGGAAAACACCAGCCAGTAGAGGATGAAGGCTTCCCAGAGGGAAGGGTTATACTGAGGACTTGGCCAGCTGCTCACACAAGAACAGAAGCAGTGGAAACAGAAAGGGGCACAAATCTTCTGTTGCTGTGAACACCAGAGCCAGGACAAGAACCAGCTGATTTGGGTTGAGAAGATGCACCACTTTTATCTCTTCATCATTTCCTGTTATCTAGCAATTTTATTTGTACTGACTTGGGTTAGGAAATCAGGAAATGCTTCTGTTTTTCAAGAATTATTGCATTATTATGGGTTATTAATCAGATGACTGTAGGCTTCCATGTGTCTGATACTATTAATCTCTTCATAAGCTTGGAGGAGCAGGATAAGGTTCAGTGACGTTCAGACTACAGGGGGTAGCAGAGATTTCTCTCTTGCCTCTTTTTTAATGTTCAATAAATAGATGTTACACACTCAACAGGAATGGAAAATCACAGACTCAGCCACAGAATAAGCTGAGTTGAAAGGGACCCATAAGGATCATTGAATCCACCTCCTGGCCATGCAGAGGACACCCCAAGAGTCACACCATGTGCCTGAGAGCAGTGTCCAAATGCTGCTTGAACTCTGTCAGGTTTGGTGCTGTGACCATTCCCTGGGGAGCCAGTTCCAGTGTCCAGCTGCCCTCTGGGTGAAGAACCTTTTCCTGATATCCAGCCTAAACCTCCCCTGACACAACTTCAGGCCATTTCCTCAGGTCCTGTCACTGGTCACCACAGAGAAGAGATCAGAGCCTGCCCCTCCTCTTCGCCTCACAAGGAAGGTGTAACTGCAATGGGGTCTCCCCTCAGTCTCCTCTTCTTCAGGCTGAACAGATCAAGTGACCTTGGCTGCTCCTCATATGGCTTCCCCTAAAGGCCCTTCATCATCTTCATTGCCCTCCTTTGGACCCTCTCTAATAATTCAATATCCTTCTTATATTGTGGCACCCAAAACTCTGCACAGGACTCAAGATGAGGCTGCCCCAGCCCAGAACAGGGCAGGACAATGCCTTCCCTTGCCCAGCTGGTGAAGCTATCCCTGATGCACCCCAGGACTATCCAGGACACATGCAGAAAGCAGATCCATTTTAATTTTATCAACCTGTTTAATACAAAATGAAACTCATATATACTGATGATAAATATTTCAAGATAATTCTCCAGTTTAAATGAAATTACTGATATATCATGTTGAAGAGGCCCTGGGCTATCTTTGAAAATATGCAGGAAGTGAGAGACTAGCACCTTCCATTTCCTGAAATACATGGATTGGAAAAGTATAAGCTTAAAAATCTGTTCCTTTCATGCAGTAATATGGTGACTTAGACAGAAGAAACAAACCAGCAAGTAGTCAACAAGCCAGTCTGCAGGCACAAGAAGAGTTAAGACTATTAAATACAGAAGAGGACATCTTGGTTAAGGACATCCATTACAAAGCCACTTATTCTGTGATTCAATAAGTCATGTAGCAGCTCAGATAGGGAGAAGACATGGGGAAGAGGTTCAGCTGGTGGAAAAAGCAATGTCTTTCTAGCGTGGAATTCTACCCTTTGCCTACTTAGAGCTTGGCTTACAAACAACTGCAGTAAACAAGCATGCATCCAGCAAAGCCTGACCATCAAAAGTTGGGGTCTACACACTTGCTGCCACAACCTTGAGCATATGGCATTGTACAACACTTAATCTCGTGGACACAAACTCTCTTTCCATAGGGCTCTCGCTGCTACCACTGTGTGGGTGTTTATTCAGATCAGATATTTGTCCTCCTAAGCTGGTGCGTGGCCTGCAGGCCTGTTTTCCACAAGCAGCCCTGTAAACATCATTACTGAATTACCTTGTGGTCTTACCCTCAAGCCAGAGAGCTTAAAAAAAAAATCAATGCATGTTTCTTCATAGCATGCATGGGAGAGGAGATGATGCTGCTCCATGAAAAGAGAGAGATCAAAGTTGCCAGAAGCTTCTTGTTAATTGTGGATGCCAAAACGAAGGCACTCAGGGCTTAATTTCCCAAAGCTGTGGGCAAGATTACAGCATTTTAGATATTCAGTGTGTAGCTCCCACTGATTTCCCCTCCAGGTATGCATGCTCAGCAGTGCCACAAATACTGTCTACAGCAAAAAACACAACACACAGTGAGTGATAGACAGAGAAGTTTGAGTGGGCTCTGCTGTTGCCCAGACAAGGAAAAGAGCATCTGTTTCCCCAGCAAAACATCTCTCTGTCTTGTCTACCAGACACTCGCTGCTCCTGCCATGACAGCCACACCAGTGACACTGCTGGCAGTTGACCCAGAGCAGCTTTCTCCCCCAGAGCCCTTCCCAGATCAGGCAGCCCTGTGTGCTGAAGGAGGCAGAGGTCGAACCAAAAATACCGCATGTGCTCACGTAATCAGAGAGCAGCGGAATGTCTCCTGAGCACAAGGCAGAGACATTCCTTATGCTTGGCACCCCCTCACTGAGTGATCAACTCTGCAACTTTAACATAAGGCACTACAACAAAAAAACCGGAATCTTTTAGAGAAAAAATGGTGAAAATATTTTGTCACATGGATTTATATTGATCGCCCATTTTGGCTGCCATAGAAGAATTATTAATTTCAGTCAAGTAGTAAAGGTCTGCACTGCAGATTTGCTGCATAAAACAAGCTGTTCTTTTCTTCATAGAGAAGCTACTTGCTAAAGGAAAGAAGGGAAAGGAGGGAATAGAGCAGGACACCAGTTTTGACTACGAGTTTTGCAGCTACTTGCAGGCAACAGACAAACAGGGAGACTGAGGAATGGTAGGTTCAGTTCCAGGGTACAGGTAGTCATCAGGATGAGCCCTTGAACGCCACTCTGCTGTTACATCATCACTCAATCCTGGCCATTCAGCCTTGGTCATGGTAATGAAAGTGTCTGAGGAAAGGTCAGTTGCAGATAAGTTCAGACAGTAGTCTTTGATAATCCTGGCATGAGTTTGATGCACGGTTGTGGAAAATAAAAATTGCAATTGATTTTGCTAAGTAGCTATTTCAAAGTAATAGAGGTCTTTCCCGCACTCTCCGGGCAGCATCCGTTTCAGAATGCCTCAGAGACGTTACCTCATTAATTTTAATGAGAAGCCCAGACGTGAGTCTGACACAACCATAAATTGTTCTTCCTGTGTGTGCATGCATGTGTGTGTTTAAAAGAGCTCCCTGTGTTACCCCATGAAGGACCTGACTGTGTTACCTGCTGATGTTCACTGTTGAGGCATACGTCATCCTGGCTACACCACACAGCTCCCTTTTCATGCTTTGGCCACCCTTTGCAAATTACCTTACTACCTCTCCCTGCTATGCCCTGCATTCACAAATGCTTCTTCCATCTCCCAGAGAGGAGTGAGAGATCCTTCCACTCCAGACACAACTCTAGATCAAGGCCATACCATCACCCCAAAATACCCTCACTCAGACACAGCCCTGACAGATGTATATTCATATCTGTCCAACCCCATCTGACACACTGTCTTTTTTAAGCCCCACAGACTTCAAGAAGCCCCCTCAAACCCTTTTGCAAGGCACAAGCTTAAGGTTAGACCCACAGCACGGGACTGAGGACAGCCAATGACCCTGTCAGCCCCAGGAAGGGGACAAGGGAGGTGAAAAATGACAGCTCACCCTCCAGTGTTTTTCCCATTTGACCACCCACCCTGCTCTGCAACCAACCTTAGAGGCATGAGACACCTTTGCTGAGGGAAACCCCTCACTCAGTATGTATGTCATGGGAGGGATCCAGCTTTGTACCTCTTACTAAGGACCATTGTGGAAAACTGGTGTTCTCAACCCAGACCTTTCCACCAGCAGCCTGAGTTCAAATCCCAAGTGCCTCCTGTGGGCAGCAGGAGCTGGCTACATAAATGACATTGCCACACAGTACAAAAGCTGTTTGTCCCTGCAGTGATGTCATTTTATCTTACATAAGAAGCAAAATGAATGGCAAGAGGTCACCTCCCATGGCACCTGAGCTCCTAAAATGCCTTCCTCCCATATGCCTGCATTTCAGAGGCGACCTATTTCGCCTTACAGAAAAATCTTTGCTTCCTCACTTTGTGCAATAATCTTACTGTTTGAGAGGCTTACTCCTCCTGATGAGCAGCTCTGCCTGTTTCTCATGGAGGTCTCTGTCATCCCCTTTCCTCAGCAACTTGCTAGGCATTGGACCACCACATCCAGCTATGGGCCATTTTCAACCCATCATGAATTTCTGGCACTACCCTCACCATCTCAAACTGAGGAAGAAATGCTTGGTTTATTTTTTGTAGGTGTCTCTTTGCCAAGCTGCTAGCACTCAGCAAATACTCAAGGTGAGCTTTACTATCTCTCTCTGTGTCCTTGGTGGCCAATTCTTGTACACAGTTTGTCAGTCACTTGGGTACTCTCATCAATGAGTATGTTGTTTCTAATCCATCTCAGAGCATTAAAGGCCACCCATCAGCTCTTTAAAAGGAGATGCTGCATCACTTAAGTGTGAAGTTACAGATACTCATGTGACTTGGGCTCTCTCCACTCTCTGTGTCCTGATTAGCATTTGCTCTTCTGAAAACACCCAATGAGGCTTGGCAACATAGACCTTTTGTGTCCTGTGTGATCACATTTGGGTTTGCTACCATTTTCTCTTAATTATAAAAGTAGAAAGTCTTCTCTGGTCCTGATAGTATTTCAGAATTCGAGTGCATCCGTTCCACTCCAATATCACAAAGGAGTCTCTCCCCCTGCCAGGACGGGTACCTGAAGAACTACAGGTTCTGTCTCATCATCAGACTGATCAGTTTGAAGCCTTTGTCCCCTCAGCCAAATGTGCAATAATGCACTTTGGTTTTGGATGTCTTTGTTGTTTGCCAAAAGCAGCCTACTTTTGTTAGATGGGATGCTTTTATTGAAGGTTTGTAACTAAATCTCCTTTGTCAGACTCATTGTTTTCTGTTGCAATTGCTTCCACGTTTATTGCAAACCAATCTGTTCTCTGCTTTCTGTTTACTCTGGCAGTGGTTTTTGTGCCCTGGTATGCATCTTTAAGTAGATTCACTACCACTGGCTCACTGCTTGTTAACACTTCCAAGTGCTGGTTTCACTAAATTCCCAAATCTCTGGTGCAAATTGTTAAATTAAGTCCACTTCTAGCAGTAACCTCCTCTTGTGGTCAGTAACCATGAGTCACTCACTGTCAGATCAGCTGCCAACCAACCATTAATGAGCAAGGTTCAGTTTTAGCCAGCAAGCCGATAAAAGTGGTCAGCAGCATCTCCTGACAGTAGGTCTCTTGTGCAGTGGCCTCTGGGGTGTTTCTGAAGGGCCAGAGAATAATCTCTGATGGAATCAGCTGCTGATTTCTCGTGCCTCAGAGATAAAACTTGGTCACTTCTGTTTCTGTGAAATACCATTCCCTTCTACATAAGCTCAGACTCAATGCAACCCAATTCTGACTCTTCACCAGGCTCTTCGAAAAGATTTTTTTAAAGCCTATGGACTGAATGGGGATTTAACAGATTTGTTTCCTTCTGGCACTGATCAAGTTGCTGCCAGGGGTCCTGTAGTAGCAGAGCAGCCATTCTCACCTGGTACAGAGTGTGTGGCAGCATGCAAAGAGTAAACACAATGTCCTGTTCAGACCGGCTGCAGCCACGGCAGCAGCGGAAAATATTTTCCCTGACAATTGCACTTTCTCTGGTCTTGTTTTTCATATTTTCCCCTTTTCTCCAGCCACCAGCTCTCTGCCCCCTCCCTTTCCTCTCACAGCTTCCAATGTGGTCTCTTCTCTTTCCACCCTCAGCCTTACATTCCCTTTTGTCTTTGGCTGACTGTGCAAAATTGCCTTCCATGCAGGGAGCAGCAATTCTCTATGCTTGGTGAGCTGCTAACAGGACTCTGTCAACAAAGCGCCCGGATGAGCAGCATGGTGATTGCCAGCCCTGCCTTTTGCACCAGAGAGAGGGAGAGGCATTTCACTGAGTAGGGACCTCCTCTGCAGCTGAGGTCTGCTGTTTGACTTTCCATCCCTCGGGTGCAAGTGAATCTCAGATTAAACAGGACATGTTTTCCAGTTCCTGCTTTTGAAAGTAGAACCCATTTAACTCAGCAGACTGCCCAGCTGGAACAGGCTATTTACAGCTGTACCTGAAGCTCTGATAAGATAATGGATGTGTTGTAAATACCTATCATATTATGTTGCCTTTAGTTAGTGTTTGGGATCACATGTGAAACAAATGGCTCCAAGGATTGAATAACATCTCAGGGTTCCTCTTCAAAGTAGGCTGGGGATCTCATAGGATTTTTAAAGTTTGTTTGTTTTATTGGAAATTTCCTAGGGACCTGGTAAAAATAATCTGATTGCATGGAAAAACCCCATGCATTGCAGCTTGGATGGAAGGCAGGCAGTCAGAGCGGGCCGTTTTTCCACTTCATTCATTTAATAGGTGTATATTTCATTAAGTGAGATTGGACCTGACATTTATTGGAATTATTAAGGACCTGGTAAAGGAGTGAAGTGGAAGAGTTTAGAATAAGTAAGAGAGCAGAAAACACATGTGCACATCTTAGAGTAAAGAGTACTTGTTCTTTTTCCTCCATCTGCCATCTAGAAACAGATATGTGAAGGAGGTTGGTCAGAGAGAAGAAGACTGGCACGGGTTGTCTGTATTCTGCTGCAGATATGTGTCTTGCAGACAGCACAGGGAAGATTTTTCACCCAAAAGGGATTGGGTGGGGGTTAGGTTTGCTCTGGGAAGGAGAAAGACAGCAAACTCAAGCTCTTGTTTGAGGGTGGGCAATTAGCCATATCTCCTTCCTTGCACTGCAGTCCCCACAGCTTATCAAGAATTACTTGCAGGCCAACATTGCCCTGACAGTTCCCATGTGGCAGGAGGCAGCTGGGGTGCTGCTCTCCATGGATGCTCAGCATAGCTGCTCTCATGCCCACCAAAATGCTTTGCAGAACCCACCCCTCAAGTAGGAGTCCTTACAAGGCCCACACCTTGTTGCACACACAGACTGCAGATGAGCTGCAGCCAGTGCTGGATGGTCCATTTGCTTTGTGTTGCTCCTCTTGGAGAGGAGGAAGATCCCATTAAATGTGCTCTGTGCTCTGTCATCTGGTCCAGTTTCCTGTCCATGTGAGAGATATAAGAAGTAGACAGTCCTAATCTTTGGAGCTCCATGCAGACCTCATCAGCAGCTGTCCTGAGGTCTTTCATAAGGCTTGTTTATTTATTTAAGCAGATTTTTCTATTTAATTGCTGGACCCATCCATCCTTTGGTTCTGTGCGTCACTGTGGTTATTCACACAGGCACTCCCAACCTGAGGAGCTGGAAAAAAGTACCCCCTGAATGATGCCTGAAGCACAGTGGAAGACATGGTTCTTTCCTCCTAGGAAAACATAATCAAGTTCATATGTGTCACTTAAATCCACTATTGTGTTTGTGCATCCTGTAACTGCTGCTTGACCCATGAGGTGAAACAACTGCAGAACACTGGGCTCTTCTGGCGCCAGAGCTGGAGCCACAGCAAAGCTGATGGAAATTCTGGAATATTTACAGGGACAGCAATGCCAGCATCTGGGCTGCTACTCCAGGATTCAGGAGACATCAGCTCCCTTCCAGGTATGACCACCATGCTTTCATTTCCCCTCCCACCTTTTGTCCACCTTCTTGGAGGTACAGACTCTCTCCATCATTAAGCGCCCATGCAGTGTCTGATGTAACAGGGCCTCGACCCTGCACAGCTCCAGGCCCTGCCTCCATAAATCAAGTATAAGAATGGGATTATAGCACTGTCACCCAATAGTAAAAACATATGTTTCAGGTCAGAGACATTGAAGGGCAAGAATTGCTCATTAAAGAAGAGAAAAATATGGGATTTTTAACTTGACGTTATCAAGGAAACATGTCCATTCGTGTTTACAGAGTAGTTGTAAGAGCTTCCTACAACACAGATATCCTCTGACAGCAAAAGTGAAACCATACATAGCTGCTCTAGGCTGGCCTCCAGGACTGAACAAAGCCCCCAAGACAGGAGAAGGACTTGGGGCCCAGACAGAAGTCCCAGGCAGCACTGAGCTCTTTGCTGATGGGAGCCTCAGTGTCAAGGTCAGGTGTCACACATTTCCCAGCTAGACCTGAGCAGCTGCACACGAGCCCCAGCCCTGCTGCAAGGCTCCCACCAGCCCTTCCAGAGGCTGGGTTTGGTGGTGCTTTAGCCCCACTGCTAAGCTGTGAATCTTTTCCCATTTCCTACTTGACTCAAACTGTAGTTCAGGGGCAGGGGCAATCTCCCCAGCCTTTGCCAGCCTCAAAGGAATTCTGGCCTGTACTGCCACCTCAGCATAGACACCAAGTATCCCAGTTTCAGAAAAAAAACCCTTTCTTTTGTAGGTTTGCAACCTGCTTTTTCTTTCCTAAGGAAGAGGTTTTATTAAAGCAAAGAAACACTTCTAAACCACTCCCAGTAATCCATCTCCACAGTGCTCCTTTTTTGCTTGTTTTGTTTTTGCAAGAAATAATGTTCTCTTGGGCCTGTAGAGAAACTTTGAATAGCACAATTCTTGGAGAGCCAAAAAAAAAGGAGACAGGGCAGCCCATGGTGTAGCTCTGTAAGTTGAGTGTACTCAAAATCTAACCCTGCTTGTGTACCTGGCATCCTGGGGATGCATCCAAATGGTGACAGGTAAGGGTCAGGTGTGAGTTCTCCAGAAAAGGGGTGTGATACAGCTAAATCAGCCTGGTGTCCTTGGAAAATTGGAAGCTGAGCCCTTCACTTTCTGAAACATGGGAAATACTTGTCTGTGTCTTGTTGGGAATTTTGTTACTCAAATAATCTGTGGTTTGAACTTGGGGCACATGGTCCTGGTGCAGAGGGGAAGGCTGCTCCTTCCCTTCAATGCCCTACTTAAAAACAGGATCACAGTTTCTCAGGGCTACAGGGAGGGCAGACACAAGAGCAAATGAATGGTCTGAAACTCCTGCTGAAAGCATTAAAGAGACACTTAGGGAAACTCGAGTTCAGCTTGGCCAAATCCACTGAATAGTGTGGGGCAGGTCATATTATCTCTGGTTCCCTGGCTGTAAAAGAGAAGAAAACTTTTCCCTACCTCAGAGTAAATCCCTTGGTTCTTGTCAAACACTTAACTACTGCAGCAGTGAGGGCCATATAAATTATAATTACACTGAGTGTCTGGTGCTGCTGCCCGGAACTAGCACTTCATTCTCTAGAAGTGCTAGAGCACAAAATTTCTTTTTGGTGGTGAAATTAGCTGCTGCTACAACCCTAATTAGGTTCCCTGTTTTGAATGACTCATTTGGCATACAGGAATCAGTTTTCTTTGTCTCTAAAGGAAGCTTGAAATCATGTTTTGAAATTCAAACCAGGTTATATTTGCCCAAAACACACAGACCCCAAAGTCTGGTTAGGACAGGGTGGGGAGCAGGGGTGTTAAACTTAGAAATGGATTTAATTAACCTTTGCTGTTTATTGGCTGCTTCCAGAGTTCAGCCAGGTTAGGAAAAGAACAAGGAATGGGTCACCCAGTGTTTACGTGGGGCTTCTGAAGAACGACCCAGACATTTATTCTCCCCCCTTGTTTCTTTAAACACAGTTGAGTTTAAAGCTGTGGCTTAATTTTGGAGCCAAGGAAGGGGGATGTTGATTCAGAGAATGGTAAATAGGTAGTGGTAGGAGGAAATATGAACTTCTCTGTGTTACCTTTAAGACCAGTGTATCCTTCATCCTCCTCAGCTTGCTGCATGCAGGAGGTGCTACAAGAGACTCAACCTTAGGGTGACAGATCATTTCCATGCTGGGTAGTATTTTGGTTATTTGTCTTCACACATGGGTCACCCCCACATCAGTTTTTCATTGTAAATTAAGTTCCTCTGCACAACGTCACAGAATGAAAAGTTGTTTTTCGGGATTTGATCAGCCTGCTCAATGGCATGGAGCAAGAAACCATAAAAGTTAAATAGCTGTCATTAGACTGGCATAACCATGCCAGGAAGATCCAACAGTGGCTCTGAAACTTAGGAGTGACAGGAAGGTTTGGGGATTAAACCAGCAAATGGCACAGTTGAGCGGGGAAAATGAGACACAGCACCACTTTTTTAGCCATTGGCTTTTGCTTTTTCTGCCAAGGAGAGGAGAGGAGAGGAGAGGAGAGGAGAGGAGAGGAGAGGAGAGGAGAGGAGAGGAGAGGAGAGGAGAGGAGAGGAGAGGAGAGGAATGAAGGAAAATAAAACACACATAAAAAGAAACAAAGAGGAATTTTACACACTTAAACCAGTGTTTTGGAGTTCAGTATGTGACAGATTCCTTCCCTGAAAGCTTTCTATCAGGCTTTTGGATGATATAAATCAGTACATATCCCTTGACTTTGGTGAATATATACTTATTTACATCAGTTGGGAATCTCATCTCATAAGCTAGTGAAACAAATGAAGAAAAAAATGAACAATGAGTTCAGTTTGAGATATGGAGATTACAGAGGACAAAATTTTGGCTGAGATGTTGTTTGTAGTGACAGGACTGTCAATCTGCAATGTCCATCAGCTTCCAACAGGAGTTTCAACAACTACAAGAGATGATCTCAGACTGGGAACTCAGTAGGCTATAGGTATGAGCGGTGGTGGAGAAAGAAATGCCCTGCAAACAGAAGAGATATAGCAGACTAAAAGAAAAAAGAATGTCAAATATCAGAGCATCCACATGCCTTCACAGGCTGCCAGAATGCAATTCCCTCTAACAATCACCCAGAAGATCCCCCATCATTTTGTAATGATTACGAGCTGTGCATTGAGCTGGAAGTAGAAAACAGAGAGTCCGCCAGTGGGGTGGGTGGGATGTCCACAGTCATGCTTTGCCTTCTAATCAGAGAAGGGGGGAAGGTGGGGGAATAAGAGAAAGAGAGAGAAGGGAGGGAGGGAGGAAGGAAGGAAGGAAGGAAGGAAGGAAGGAAGGAAGGAAGGAAGGAAGGAAGGAAGGAAGGAAGGAAGAAAGAAAGAAAGAAAGAAAGAAAAGAGTAGATGACCTTTGTGACATCCCCAAGCCATGAAAAGCTGATTCTGATTGACTTAAAGAAGGAAATAATGGTTTCCTGGTAAAGTAAGCTCAATGAAACAGGGTCCAAAAATGGTTACAGGACAACTCAGGACACTGAGCCAACGCTTGCTCTTTCCACAGAAACAGCAACAGGAATAGTTAATTTCTCTTTGTGATCTGTAATGTAACCAGAGTCAAGAAGGTCTCTCATTACACTTTTGGACAGTGTCTGGGAGACTGAAACCTCTAGTCATGGCAAAGCACTTCTGGAATCCAAGTGAAGATGAAGATATCATGGAAACTTAGATCTGGACGGTCCAAAACATTCCTTGCTGTGGAAGGCCTGGAGATACTGCATGACAGTAAGTGGCAGTATTTGCAAAACAGAAGGAGATGCAAGCAAGCCTGCTCCTTTCTAATTATAGAGGACAGCATAGACGATTCAGCCTTAAATAGCCTCTGAAACAGGAACATGCAAAGAGAAAATTTCCACTTGGACTGAAATTTTTGCTTGGTGGAAGCCAAATTCTTGAGAAAATTAGATAGACTGATAAGGTTTTTCAGATCTCCTTTGGCATGGAAAGCCCAGGGTTGAGCAACTTCGATATATTTATTGGGCAGGTTCCAAAACATTTCAGTGCACAGATGCTACAAAGTGCAAAAATGTGTCTACTGATGATATAATTGTCTAGGACAGAACTGTCACTGAACATCAGGAATTATTTCAGCATGTGCTTGCTTAAGTTGCAAGTGGGGAAAGGTTTCAATTAAGGAAAATAAAATTTCAGCTGAACTAAAAAAAAAAAAAAATAGAAGAAGAAAGAAAGAGACAAGGGAAAAAGTCCCAATTGTTACAGATGCTGACCTTAAAGTGATACAGTTAAAGTTCTGTCTCTCATATTTGTTGAATTTTAAGTTCATGGCAAGATTTTCACAACCTGTGTGAAATGACTTCCCAAACACTGCCAAGGCAGTGACAACACAGGAGGTTTAACCACTTGTAGCATGTACTGATATCAATCTAGGCTACATTTTAGGGTCCTATCAACAGCAAGGAGATTCTGCACAGATGCTTCAAGTGGTGGCTTAGGAGCTCTACTTCACCCAAGATGTTGCACAACTGAGGAGATGCCCATAGTGCATGCAGAGAGAAATGGAGATAAGAAAGCAAATGCCTGTGCAGCTTAAGAAAACAATGTTGGGTCTTGCACATGGTTGTCCTGATTTGCCCAAGTCTCCCAAGGGTTATAAACAATGCAAGCAGACAACAGTTCCCTCTGGAACTGGAGGAACACACTGCAAGCCTTGAGTTGATGACCCAGGATATGATTTAGTCACAGCAGACATGCTGTTGAGAGCATATGCTCCACTTGTCAGTACATAACCTGGTGATGTGGAACAAGCAGGAACAACTCATGCAAACACTGTAAAAGCATCGTGTGCTGCATCTCCTGAGAACAGGGGAATCCTCCAAGAATTAAAGAGAGCAAGCCTCAGCGCACATAACCAAAAACTCCTTGCAATACATGGTCTCTGTATGTGCACGTGCCCCTGCAATGAAAGAAGCAGAAAGCAGGTGAAGCGGATGAGGAGGGCACACATAGCTGTGTCTAGCTATTTCTGCATTCATTTGGAGTCAGGGGTCAGCTCGTCCTCCAACACCAATCAGTCCAGCCACACTGAAACCTAAGCCAACAAGACAGGTTCTCTGCTGAAGCAAGCTGGCATCTGTCCAGTGACAAAAGCAGGGCTCATCCTTTGGTGATGGGAAGCAGTGTAACACAGCCTTGGCTCTGGAAAAAGTCAACAGAACAGCAGCAATCATCAGGAGCTGAGATTTTGGCTCCCTCCCTTTTGTTTTACAGTAGATTAGGAAGGCAGAGATTTTTCCAAAAGACTGGTGAGGTGAATTGACAGCAGAGGGGAGGGGAAGGAGGGCAGGGAGCCAGGGTAAGGAGCTTTGCTGGACTCCAAGCTGATGCTGCCAGAGCCAGCAGTGGGATGGGCAAAGAGGAGAAGGCTGAGAAAGCTGAGTGGGCATCTGCCATGAGGGGAAAGAGACAGACTCCAGGGGACTAGCTGCAGGGTGGGTGAGAAGACAGTGGGTCCAGGGAACAGGGCCAAGAGGAGGAGAAGGGAACAGGACCCAGCAGCAGGACAAGTGGTAGAAAGGTTTGCTGTCCTCTGACACATTCGTGATGTAACAGCAACAGCCACACCACACGGCCTTTCTCGCGCCATCATTGTGCTTCTTCAGCAAATTTGCTGGCGTGCTGACTTTAGAAAAGTCATCTTTAAAAAGAGGAAGGGGGTTCAGTCGAGGTGGTACCACCTAATCCTGAAGTTGCCTAACACTTCTTATTGAAAGGCTGTTTTCAGTTGCTTCTAACTTTGTCACACTAACCATCTGGCCTGCAATTCCCCATGCTGAGTGTCTGCCTCAAGCTGAATTTGTTTTGTTCATTTGTTTTTGCATTTCTGCTTAAGTGGCATGGCTGTTTCTGAGAACAAGGAGAAGAAAAATGCATTGTTTCCCTCATGGTGAAACATTCATACTGGTTTGTGACTCCCATGTCTCAGAGTGGGTACCCAAGCAGAGGCTGCCCTTGGTGTCAAGGATGTGTTCTTGGAAACCTCATTAAAATCCACCCATTTGGCCACCTTATAAACCTCAGAAAAGCCAACATTTGATTTGTGCCTGAAAAAGAAATGAGTCAAGCACTTGTTTTCTCTGAAGGCTTCTTGGATATCTTTTATGGGTTTGTGCTTCATCTTCTCTGGCTCCTCTGTAGGTGCAGTTGGTGTAGGTCCCCTGTGTGGGGACAAAACCATCAAGCAGGGTTGCCTCTGCCACCACTGGTGCTGAGATCTCTGGTTGTGAGAGGACTATACCCACTCTGCCTTCAAAGGCAGAGGTAAATTGAGACATAAACTGGAAGAAGCTGGGGTGTAGGAATGAAAAAAGTCACATGTGGTATCAGCCAGAGCTGAGAGGAGATGCAGTATCAGTGAGAGCAGCAAGACAGAGGTCAGGAGTACCACAGTGCATGGGGGTACACCATTCAGAATCTAAGTGACACAGTAGAGGCGTTAAAGCCCTACATTTCTTTTTTTTGTGTCTGTACATCTGTGTCCCGTGGCAGCCCAGGCTCCAACACCAAGCCCAGCACGCTCCTGTCCCTGCAGTCTGCACGGCTGGTGGGCTGCTGCTCTCCCATCACCTCAGGTGGCAAAGAGCTGGAAATTTCCAGCTCCCTGGTCCCTGGTGACCTGTGCCAGGGTCAGCCCATCTACACACCACTCACTCTCTAAGGAGTAAGAAAGGAAGCTTGGAAATTCAGTTGTGGTTCCCCCACAAGTCCGTGCAATAGCACACGGAGAGCTCTGTTAAAGCAACATTATGACTGCACAGTGGAGTGAGGAAAATCTATCCTGGAGGCTTTCCATAAAGCATTAATTCATCTCCTTTGTGCCTGTGTGTTATAGTACAGCCTTTAATTACATGATCACACAGCGTTTTGTTGGGTTTTTCCCACAGGACCCCTGCATGTTTTATTGCCAAGATGGAGGGGAGTGTAGGAAATGAGGAAGGGGATTGGAGGGGGAGAGGAGATGATCTGATCATTAATGCAACTGAACGCTGCCTAGCCCTGCTCCTACGACTGAGCCCTTGTGTGCTACTGGCAAGTCACTTAAATAAGCATTTTCTAAGTTGGCCACTACCTCCCATTTTGTTTGCCAAGCTACGGACACCTGGGGCCAGACTGGCAAAAGTGCTGAGCACTCTGCATTGCCAGCAAAGTTGCCGGGAGCTGTGTCTTCAACATGAAATTATGAGAGTTCCCAGCATCACAGATTCAAGAAATCCTGACCACTCTTAGAAATTCCCCGTCCCTTGGCACTCTTCAGCCAAGGATGTGTTTGGCTCCTAGAAATCATTCATAGCTGGCCATAATAGGTTTGCCAGAGATTCCCTTGGGTGGCTTGGATATCAAAACCTGCTAGCAAGGATATTCTAGGGACTACTTAGCTCACCTTTTTTATGACATCTCAGACACATGTCCTGCCTAAAATGGTACTCCAGTGTTCATTTTATCTATTCACAAACCTTACACAATAGTAGATGTTCTTGTCTATACACCGTTCTCCCTCCCTGCTCTCCTCTCTGGCCCTTGCAAAACTTTGTACTTATCTTGTTCCAGTTCTTTTCTGCCAGTAGGTGCCCAGCCTTCATATTTACAGGAATCAGTTGGTTTTGTTATGTATCTGCAATTTTCTCTCTCACAAGAGTCATGTGCAGGGTATATTCTCTGCAAAATTAAGTAACGTGCCAACATCCAAACATATACAGCCCCCAGAGCCAGCAAAATATAATAAAAAATAAAAACAAAAACCAACCAACCAACCAAAAACAAACCAAAACAAAAACAAAACAAACAAACAAAAAACACAAACACACACACACACAAAACCCCACACAAAAACAAAACAAAACAAAAAACAAAAAAAACCCCCACCAAAACATTTGTAGCTCTAAAGTGAACAGCAAGAGTCACTGGTCACAACTCTAATGTCTTTATCTTAGTTCCACTCTGGTAAAATGGAAGTGCTACTAGCTCCTTCCTCTTTTCATAAAGGCTGTGGTAAGGGGGAATCTGTTCACGTTTCTGAACTGCTCAGATTTAGACTGAAAGTGTCACAGGAAAGCCCATGAGGAAATGTAATCAGTTTGTGTTCTAGGCAGAGCTTAAGTGGTGTTTAGTAAATAAGGCTTGAGGTCAAGTGATGAGGGTAAGAAGAAATTCTGAGCAGTTACCCGGTGAACACGTGGCAATCTGTCCTATACAGTGATAATCCTGTGACTGTGATATGATGCAGATGCATATAGAAGTTAAAATTGAAAATAGAAGAACTATCACGATTTTAGTGTCTTATTTCTGAGAAATTCATGTTTCCAACCTCAGTGTTTTCTAATGTAATAACTAAAAGGTAATAAGGACAGAAAATATAAAAATAGGTGCTCATCTAGCTGAAATATGATGTAGTTAGCACATTTAGAAAATAATTTCTTTACTAGGCATTTGTGCTCTGCAACAGAATAGAGAACTGGACGTCCTAGGATACATTCTACTGTCTGCTTTTGAAAGCTCTGGCAAAGGCTCTGGAGAGTTATTCTTGTGCATTTCACTATTCCATACTTCCCCACAATATTCAGGTTACATTTTCCTTGAATCAATTTTCTGCTGGTTTTTATAGTTTTACATATAAGCAAGCACAGCATTAAAGATTCATTGTCCTGACTGCTCAGAAACAGTAAGTGTGAACAGGTATTAACATGTCCCTACAAACACAGCCAACCAAACCAAGCATGTTTGAGTCATTCTCCCATTGCACTTTTCAAAAACCCAAAAAAGGCTTGGATGATTCCTTCAAATCCTCAGTCCTTGTTATTGCTTTGCTTTGAAGACCATCCAGGTTATCACCACCTTCCTCGTTTGGTAGGCCACTGATTTCACAGAAAGATCAACTCCCTGGTCCTGTTTTGAGTGCTCTTTGTGCCAGCAAGACCAAACTCCACTGACCATCCTTAGGTCACACTGCATGTCAAGATCTTATCAAACCTGCACCATGAATCACCTCACCTGCCACCTTCCATTTGTTGAGCCCCACATCTTTAACCAACATCCTCACAAGTTCTTTCAATATCACATCTGCCAAGGCTTTTCCTCTCTTCTCATAGTCTGTGTGTTTCGGGTTGATCAATTGATGTTTGTTTTGTGTGGTTTTCTTTTTTTTTTCCAAGATGAAATGTGGGGGGGGGTTTTGGCCTGCTTTCTGCTCTTCCAAAGTCACATTGTATTTGTTCTCTGTCTAAACTTGCATTTGCAATTCAGCCCAGTTAAATAGCATTTGTTAATGCCATTAATGGGCTTTTAACTCCCCACAACCTGATTAATAGTGGAGATATTAAGTACACCCAGAAGTAATGTTTACAAAAGCATCCACGTGATTTAGAAGCATGAGTCCTGTCAAATGTCTCAGTGTCAGCTTTGCCTTTGAAAGTGAACTTCACAGTTTGGCATGGACCCAGAGAGCTGGGAGCATGCTCCATTTCTTTTTTTGGGGGAGGGTTGTAAGCTTATCCCTCTGCAGCAGGACATGGGGATGGGCATCAAATCAAAGTTGATTTGCACACATGGACATTTTTCCTTCCCTTCCTGGCTGCTAACAGTTTTAAAAGATCTTGTTTCCTGCCTTACACCCTGTCCAGCCAATCTTTTTGTTTTGTCCTTAAGTTTTTAAAGAAGCAATGGGGACTCTCTGTCACTTCAGGCTCCATCTCATTTATGCATGGATAAGCTCTCCAGTACTACTTGTTTTCACAACCTCTCTTCCTAAAATCCTTTCATCTTTCCTTGGCAGCCAGAACTCCCTTCAGATCTTCAGATTTCTCTTGCATGTACCCTTTCCCTGCAGGAGGTGATGACTGAGCATTCAGGTTGGGTTGCTCTGCCTACAGCAGTGGATATTAACAAATCGAAATAAATACACCTATATCTGTGTGAGGGAGACAGGTACCCACAGCAGACAGTGCTTGCTGTGTCCCTCTAATTGGCTTGCCTTTCTAATAAGCTTCACAAATGCCTTATCTCAATTGAGCCACTCTCAGCTGGCTTTCATATCCTTGTCTGGGCCAGTCCAAATTCTGAGAGAAGAACAAGACTAGACACCTAGCTTCTTTCCTGGATCCTCCTGCAGGAAGAGATTGTTTACACCTCAGTACATCTGAATGATTTCCCAGAACAGCAGCTAGCTACTTGGTGCTAATTCATCACAGCAGGAGTCACACAGCTCCATCTCACTCATTGTACAAAAGCACTGTAGCTCCAGGGTCTCACATCCTGCTCCAGATGTAAGTTCCTCAGGAACATTTGTAAAAGGAGGAGGGGCTTTCTATCCAGTGTCCACAGAATTAAATCACTGCAAGGCTCCCTGTTGGCATTCCCTGACCTCAGCTCCACTTTCAAGAACAAACACAACTTTTGCATCCATCCCCTTGCTGATACCCCGCAGAACCTTACCCAGCTGCTCTGCGCTAGCGCCGGAATTAGAGGTACGGAGCTGGCAGCCCATCTGCTGTGCTGGCTGAGACAGCTCCCACACCCGCTCTGAAGAGCCAGTTTGCCTTGATCCAGACTCCATGTTAAGCCTGAACGACAGCCATCCATGATTCAGCATGGATTTTGCTTTTGGCTGCTTGTTTTCTCATTGTTTGCAAGGCAAAAGAATGACATCTATCATCATCTGGGGGCCTTGGCCATGCTGGACCGCTCTGAGGTTTGCTATTTCACACAAACTGAGTTTTCAGGGGATGATTATGCTTTCATCTCCTCTTGCAGCAGGAGAGGAGCGGCCCTCATCATTAGACAAATGCACAATGTCCTAGCAGAGCTGCTTCCCTCTCCCACAGACAGCTTTTTGTCGCCAAATCACTTGCAATGACCAATGTGCAGGAATGGTGCAGGAAAGGAACCTCCAAAATTTCTCCATGGAGCAGGGGAAGGATGGGATGTAACTGGACACTGGACACTGCATCAATGCTCTGCGTTTCCCAACTAAACATAACTAGATACTGCAGAAGAGGTATACTATTTAGGAGTCAAAAGATTTCCCAACAGCTGTTCACAGAGATGTCCAGGATTGTTTTTTATATATTTACATATCTATACCTATATCTCTATCTAATACATATAAAAACAAATATAAATATTTATTATATTTTATTAAAATTTATATATAACATATTCACAAAAATAATATATAAAATATATACAGTTATAGATATTATAATATTTTGTATATCTAAAGCCGAGTGTGAGAGGGACTGATCTCACCCAGATCAGGATCCTCTGGGTACAGTGTGGTTATGAGCACTACCTCAGGCATGGTTTTATGGTAGCTTGGCACCTCCTGTGGCCCTGCAGGAGGGAAACCACTTCAGTTCTGCTCAGTGGAAATTTTGTGTGTTCAAAGAAGCTTGTGGGGATGGTGACCTGGTGTGGCCCATTAGCACATGGTTCAGGGCCAGAATCAGACCTACACCTATCTCATGGCAGCTGGTGTGACAGAGAGAGGCAGAGTTAGCCAGGAGGGTCTGAGAGTCGTTTGGTACCTGGTGAATGTGAGTCATGAACTAGCTGAAGTGGGAGATGGAGAACCACAGAATGTACCCGAGGCACAACCCTGCTGCACTGCACGCTGCTTCCCACTGGGCCCCTGCCAAGCACGGCCCTGTCTGATTTTGGACACCCTGCTGTGGTTGTGCTTCCAATAAAACAAAAGAGAAAAGAGCTTCATTTCAAGAGAAAAAAAAAATACCCAAAAGAAATTGAATAAATGCTATTTAAGCCCTCTGTGTCCCTTTCATGAGTTTAATACAGAACACAGGTCCATCTCAAAGTCCCAACACACCACAGGGGGCCTCTGAGAACACTTCTGCAGGAGAGTTCTGTCTGATGTTCCCTGTCCACAAACCTCTCTGAAGCACTCCCTACAATGGCCAAGGCAAACCAGCAGGTCCAGCCAGTGAGAAAGCAGACGGGTTTTCTAGTAAAAAAGTGGTCTATGTTTCTCTTGCTCATCAAAAGTCTTTGCTGAAGATAGACTCCTAGATTTAGACAAAGGGTAAAACACCACCTGCTCTGCTGCACAAATGCTCCCTCCAGGTCTGTGGGAAAGCAGGAACCGGTTATCAGGAATGGGATTGCTCTTGGGCTCCTCTGCCCAAGGGCATCAAGGGCATGCTTGTGCTCTGCAAACATGAGCTGCGGTTGGGTAA
Organism: Phylloscopus trochilus trochilus; assembly: GCA_016584745.2. Taxonomy (NCBI): domain Eukaryota; kingdom Metazoa; phylum Chordata; class Aves; order Passeriformes; family Phylloscopidae; genus Phylloscopus; species Phylloscopus trochilus. The sequence goes on from WQNJ02000039.1 coordinate 23,103,917, forward strand.
GCCCGAAACCTTCAGGGTTCCCAAGCTTCCTTGTCTGATTATGGTCTGACATTTATTTAGAGGTTGGTTCAAGGAGGAGGGGGCGTGGTGTAGGACTTCTAAGGAGGCTCTGTGTCTTCTTGGAACACTGGGGAACCTCAGGCAAACCATGCAATGGAGGAGGGCTGTCTGTGAGGAACTTGACAATGCAGAGCACGACTTCTTCCACCCTCCTCTCGAGCAGGTTTATATACTGCAAGAACATATCTCCCTACACCCTCACAAATGCTGTGAAGTTTATTAGCATGCTCGTTATTATTTTTCATGGGGAATTTGCAAATATGGGGTGAAGATTAAGCCCTAGTTGTGATGAACTCTGCATCAGCTGTACAAACCTGTCCCAGGGAACAGACAGACACAATGGAGCAAGGGCATAAATCACAGCATGGGGAATGAGGGTGGGCGGGGGTAAATCAGGTAGCTCAGAATAGCTGGATGATAAAGGAGTTGGCACAGGGGTCTCAAAGGCAGAATTTGTCTGATGGTGCATAACTCACATGAGATCTGTCCCTATGAATAACAGCCCAGCTTCATCTCCATTGTCTTTTCCTTTCTTCACCTCTCACAATGACACCTACTGGACGTGAAACTCAGATCACACTAAGGTCAAGGTGAAAGAGAAAGTGGGACACGGGTGTTTAGGGCTGACCATGCTCACATCAATGTCAATGTCCTAAGAGAATGTCCAATGTCCCAGTGCTTAAAAGAATGTCTGCCAATGCAGGCAAAAACGTACTGAAGAAATTGGTCTGGCAAGTTGAGAGATGGTTGAAAAAACCCCACAGGCAGGTCTGGAGCAGGAATGCTCGGGATGGGCCATTGAGAGTTGACCAGTCATTAGGAAGGCTGCAGCGTCCTGATGTCCACAAGACAGAGAGGAGATATCAGATCTTCAGTTCATCGGTGTGCTGAGGGGGCACAACCTCTTAAAGTCACCCCTGAAGTTAGTGGGCCACCAAAGTCCGTGGAATGGCATTGATACCACCCCACAGTATCCTCAGGTAGCGCACACTAATGCAGCTTCATTCCAAAATTAGGTGCTGCTCTGTCCTAAAATGATTTTTTTTTTGGCTGCCTCAGTGTTGTGAACTTTTACCACAAGCAGAACTCTACCCTGTTGTTTTGATAAGAGACAGAGGATGTTTCGCAAAACTTTGTGGCAGAACATGTAACGCTGGCCAGAGGGCTGTCAGATTTGCAAAACTGGGTGAAATGTTGCAAACAGGCAGACTGGCGCCATTGGAGAGCAAATCTGAAAAACGAACTCCTGGACACTTCCCGCTTCCTACCAGGGACCCAAACAGCCTCCAGAGGTGCTTTTAACAAATGGTTCTGCATCCCAAAGGCTGTCTAGCCTCTAGGGCCTTGAAGCGCTGCCCCAGCACCTATGAAAGGACAGAAACAATGAATGCAAAAAGTTTATTGAGAATAACAGAAGCCAGAGGTTTGAATATAAGTATTTAAAAAAGTATTGGCTTTGCACTCCATAGTTCTGCAGGGAACTTGCCATCCCACAATGCCAAAGACTAAAAATGCCACAAATATATCTCTCTTAGGGGCCACCCAAAATGTCTGAGTAGATGGCCATGCCATTGTGTGATTCCCTAAAATAAAATTACTGTAATTGTGGTTAGGCTTTAGCTATCCAGGACCCACATGAAAGAACATAAAAGCCACAGAATAACGTAGCTACATTGTCTCCTGGGGCTTTGCCAGGGCTATTTCTGAGATTATGAAATCTCTATCTCTGGACAACTTATGCTCGATTTCAGGTTCCCAGTTATCTGATTTATTTTGCCTGGAAAACAGCTCTATCACCTTGAATTCACTGCTGTTTGTTCTTCCGCAGCCGAATCCTATCGTGGAAATGTAATTAAGGATAAGCTGTTCTCTGGCACCAGCCTTGCTCGGGAGGCCCAAGTCCCACCCCAAACCAGCGCGGTCTAAAGAAGAGGCAGTCTGTTTGAGGACATTGCATGGCTCTCCTGCTGAGTCATCCTGATAGAGGGAACCTCTGCCAGGCAAAGGTGTGCAGTTATTTTTGCTTGGTGCTTCACCACATGCAAAACAAGCCAGCCAGCCCAAATATTGGAAGGGGAGGCAGGGAAGATCTGCAGTTTGTGGTGCGAGCAGCACAAGTGGATGGCTGTGCCTGTAAAACTGTTCCAAAGTCTTTTACTACCTGCCACTGTGTGGCTGGTGCCCTTGATTGCTTTTTGAATAAACAGAGCTGCAGTGGCAGCAGAACAAGTAAGAATTATTTCCTACAACCACAGTCTGCACATTAGGAAGCATGCCTGATGCTGAAAGACCCAGAAATGAGGATAAACATTGCATCTTCTGAGGGGACTGGTGAAATCCCTACATTAGGGATGAAAACCAGGAAATGGAGGTCTCTGTGCAAGGCATTCAAGAAATTTTGGTCTTTCTTTTCTTTCCTTTCCCTAGAGAAAGTGAGTAACCCTGGAAAAGAACCCATATCCAAGGGCAGCAAAGTGGCTTAGAGTCCTAAACATTCATTTCAGAAATGGGTTGTGCAGAGAGCTTTAAGCAAGAGAGGTTTCTAAAGCTGATCAGCTTTTGAAAATAACTCTTGGCTCCTTAAAGATTTAAACATATTGAGTGTCAAAAACACACTGATGCCCACTTTTCAAATCTGCAGAAGTTCCCACTCCCACATCCACGTTTGTTCCCTGCTTCCATTCCTGCATAAAGCTGTGCTGGCCCTGTGGTCCCACCAGGCATCTGCAGCCTTTTTGCCCTGCTCTTTGTGTATCATTCCTAAGATATTAGAGCAAAGTCGGCCAGTGAGCAGAGTCTGAGTTATTAGATTCAGTCAGCAAATACAGTAGCAGTGTAAACAGCAGACACGTCCAGAAACCCCAGAGCCGTCCCCTCTGTCTCCAAGGCTCATGCCTCTCTCCTGTCCTGTATTTCTGAATAGTTTCAAGGTTGATGCCAGTCCTGCACTACTCCAGCAGTAGCCTAAGAGTTTTGGTGGGGAAGAAATAGCCTCCTTTCATCATCTGCCTGTATTGGTGGTAAAACCTTCTCAAGCTCTTCCTCTGAGACACATGCCCAGTGGTTTAGAGGAAGAAGTAAAGAGGGGCACCAAATGCCCTACCCCACACAGAGCACATTTGCATCTTCCACGGTTTGTTTAGTCATGACAGGCCCTAGTTAACAAATCCTCAAGGTGCTGCTCAGGCAAGCTCAAGAAAGTCCATGTCCTGAAATAAGCTGTTAGGGTTCCTAAGTTATTTAAAGACTCTGATCATATGTTGATCTCCTTTTCTCTTTTTTTCTTTGACTCTTCAGTTGTGTTATTGTCCCTTGTTATTTGGGTAACACATGTTTTTGTGCAGGTGTTTAAATCTCTCATACTGTCTGTCCCTGGCAAAAGTCATCTGGCTTATGAAACCTCCTTGGAAAAATCTTTTGACACGTTTCCACACAGACCCCACACATCCACCAGAAACACCTGGTGGTATTATGACCTGACCCACTGTTCCAGGTAGAGGAGAAGGGTAAGGGGACAGGACCCCATGCCCTGCTCAGGAATTGCACAGACACACAGGCAGGCAAGAATGTCATGCAGCTGCACGGCTTTGGCCACTGCTTCCCAGGGCATCCCTTTCTGCTTTCACCTCTCTCTGCAGCCACAGGTAAATGTGTCACAGGCAGCAGAGGAGGGACCTTGATAGTGCTCCCCTGACTGGGTGAAAAGGAGGTGGGTTTGCTGCCAACTACAGCTCCAGAAGCCCTGCTGTAATTCAGCAATCTTAACTTTTACAGAAAGCTGGTTTCTGACACCCGTACTGATGAGAAAGACTTGACAATGCGAAAGGTAATGGCTTGAAAACTGAAAGGCCAATAAAACCTCCTGCCCCCACTGCCTTTCTTCTTGGTGCTGGTGCTCTTTAAGGCAAATCTCCAGGAGTCTGACCCAGGGACATGGGACAGCTGAGGCTGGCGATACCACGTAAGTGGCACTCAGGCATTGTGCCTTTCTGCACAGAGGTGAACTATGCTGGCAAATAGGGAGGCAATGTGTAACCTGCTGTGCTAATTATATATATGCCTGTAACCAGGGAAGGGCCTGTGTACGTGCCAGTGCCTGGAAGAGCCTGGGAAGACAGGCATGATAGGAAAAACTGCTATCTCTCCTTTTCCTTCTCATCTCCATTTGAGGGACTTACACAGAACATAATTGAGGATGGTATTTATTTATTTCTTTGAATGAAAAAGAAAAATTGTACTTGTGATTTGGGAGGAAAGCTGCCAGAAGAGGAACTGGAGCCTTTCCAATACCTCACAGTCTAGTAGTTAAGCATTGCCTGAATTGGGCACCGGGGAATCTTGAGTCCTGCTTTCTTCCACTCACTGGTTTATAACTCTTGGCATTTAAAAAGGCACCTTGTAAACATTTAATTCATTGTTCTCTGATATATAATTGAATCGTTTGCTGGCTTGCCTTGTAAGAGGGAGGAAAGCACCCTGCAAGGGGAAGTTTTCTCTCTCCCCAGCCCTTCATCACCTGCTGGGGTGCAATGGCACCAGCAGCTTGATGCCTTCCGCTTCCCACCAGCTGCTTTCTGGCTGCCTCTGCAGGAAGAGAGGTCACCTTGGAGAAAGAAGGTCTCCTCTCTCTGTTGCCAGATCCTCCCTCACTTTTGTGATACCTGCTTCATGTTCCTGCCTCAGTGATGCTCAGCTGGCTGCTGTGGCAGCCCAAGCCCCAGCCTTGAGCAAGCCAAGCCCTTCCCCACGGCTAGTTCCTGTGGGCCTGGCACGGAGGTGGGGGTTGCTGATGAGCAGTGTGGTTGCTGCTCTCAGTGGCAGTGCCCTGACGTTTGTCCAGCTGCTCAGCAGGTCCCTGCTGTGCGTGAGGAAGGTGCATTCACAAAGCTGTCTCCAGCAGGCCGGGGGTTGGCTGGCTCCTTACTTAACTCAATGTCATTTATTTATTTTTTTTAAGTGTTTTCCTGTCGTTATTACTTATTTTTAACGCACAGGCCAAGGCTTGTTTGACGCTGTGGCAGAAGCCCTGCCTCTCTGTTACACCTCATGTACAAATTAGTGGAGATCTTTGCTGCATTCCAATAAGGGACTGAAACAACAAATCGGCTGGTTAATCATTTATTGCTGTGTGAACCCGCTGAATAGCAAATATGCTAGAAAGGGGAAAGGAAAGGGCATGGCAAGAGATTAACTGAGGACAGTCAAAAGTCAGGCAGAAGGGAGCGGGGATGAGACTGGAAAGGCCAGGTGGCAAACAGGAAGGTTACTGTAGTGTAAACACTGTCTCTCAGCTGCACAGGGGCCAGATGCACTATCCTGCTGCCAGTTCAGCCCTCTCTGATCCATGACCCCAGGTAGTGGTGGGCTGAATGACTAGCTACTGCCTCCAGCTGAATCTGACAACTTGTCTACCTGGCAGAGATATTTAGATTCACTAATTTCTTTCACCTTTCCAAGACTCAGGTGTCCAGTGTTCACCAAGGATGTGCTTCTCCCAAGAAGTGACCTGTCACCCTTGCAGCTTTTAAAAATATATTTCTCCATGTGAAGTGCTGTTCTCACCAAAGGCTCTGACTGCCAATCCCATCAGCACTGGGGTGGTGGGGAAGGCAAATCAACACCAATCAGAAAGCTAATTGTCCAGGAATGGACTTCTCTTATGGACTCCAGGTGATAGGGCTGCTGGGACAGAGCACATCTGTATCTGTTATGATCATAAGTAGAGCTTGAGCAGAACAGATGTCCCCCTCCTAGACACCTGTGGGGCGTTCACTTTAGCCCTCTAAAACCTGTAGACCAGTGAGCTGGGATAGTGGACACAGCCATTGTCACCCGGGCCCTGTCTGCTCCTGACCACCCCAGTTAGAAGGCAGTTAGCTAGAAAAACAGGGATGACCACATGTTCATTGGAGCATTTACAGTGTGTTTTTACTTGCCAGTGGGTGGTGGGATGCTTAGTCCCATGGCAGCAGTGTCTGAGTAAGCAGCAATCCCATGCAGACTGGGACAGGGTCCACCCTCACACTAAGCACACATCCAGTAGGAAAGCTTACAGAACAGCACCCCAAAGCCAAGGAAAGGGCTCCATTTAAACTCCTGTTGACATAGCAACGGTATGACATTGCCAGCATGCCCAGAGCATGGTGGCAGTACCATGGGATATCTGCCCAGGCTGTGGGGTGTTTGTTTTGAGAGAAGCACAATACTGGGTGAATGCCACAATTCAGAGAAACAAGTACTTTGGCCAACATAAACAAAGCAGTTATTGATATATTTACACAGCCGAGGTTCCTGACTTGAATTGTCACCATCCATTGGACTCAATTGCCTTTCCTTTGCTCTCCACCTCAAGTCACAGTGTTGAACCTGACACAGGAGCAGCCCTGAGAAGTCTGGCTAATCATCATACAGCTTCATCCATGTTGACAAGGAAGACTCTGAGAAGACCCATGGTGCCAGCATGCTCAAGCCTATTGCCTCCAGCAGTCCCACTTCTGCTCTGTGGAGGGCTGTGAGAATCACCAGACACTGCCCTTGCTCCAGCCACACTCAGAAATCCCCATGAGCTTTGGCTTCATCTGGGGTCGTAAGTAGTGGAAAGGCTGAGGTGAGTCGTGGTGTCTTGAAGGAAGCAGAGGTAAAGGAGAAGCCTGTCCCCATAGCTATGGGTCTCCCAGAACTCATGCCCTTCTCCTAGAGTGAGGGGCAGGGAGCAGTTTTGAACACCTTAACCAAGGAAAAGAAGGCTCCCTCTCCTGTAGAACACCCTGTCCTGTGCTCAGCTGGCTAGGAAGGAGGACAAGTTAGGACATCAGGGCATCAGGAATCCATTGACCAGCTATCTGAGGATTCAGCAGACTAGTCCTTCAAAAGCAAAGAATAGTTTTTTACTCTCACTGTTTTTTAAAACAGTAAGAGATGAAAGAACAAAATAAGCTATCGCCTATTTGATGGCCCCAGCAGGACTATACTGCTTCAGAGTGTACATGACAAAAACAAACAAACATGTCTACCAGAAACTCTCCTGTATTTGCCTGCATGCAAGCACAAATTGCATGACAAAGGATTTTTGCAGTCAGTGTTCTCATTAAAAGCAATTAAAATAAGCAGGAACGTTTTGCCAAAGCTGAAGATCTCTGTCAATTTGATTTGGGCAATTTGCCTTGCAGCAGCTAAGTATCAGCTGAAAATGAAGGCATTGATCAAAGCAGGAACCTCCCTTTTCCTGTTGAAGGCTCTGCTGGAGTGCAGAAGGGTGGGACTATCAGTGTGGGGAGGAGTGGGAACAGGTGGCTGAAGAGAAAAAGGGAGGGGGAATGAGAGGAATGGAAGCAGCATTACTGGCCAGTGGTCATATGTTTTGATGCCTAATAGAAATAAAATGTTCTGGCATTTCAGTTTTTCCATGAAGCCAGCAGCAGAGGAAGGGAGGCATCAGCATAGAAGCTGAGGCTCCTCACCACTGAGGCAGCAGTTGGGGTAAACATAACACAGCATGCTTCCAGGAAGCTCCCAGCATGGACAGATCATCCCTGGCTGGGTTTGAGGACCAATCCCATGGTTTTCTTTGCATATGGCATGTAGGAGAGCCCTAAATGTACCAAGGAAGTCTCCTCTTGTCCAGGTCCGTGCTCTGTTGGCCCCCATGTCCAGGATGTAGTTCTCTCTGTGACAAACTCACAGCCTAGCTCCCCACAGAACACTGCCCCTGAGCTCCTCCAGCTCATTTTGCCTGATGGAGTCAGCAGTTCTGCAGCTGGTGTCATGTTACACCCAGCCGATTCCGTCAGCAGAGGACCAAAAAGAGCGGACTTCCCATCAAAACACAAGCAGCAGTAGGTGTCTGTGCAAACCTGGGCTTGTCAGGAAATAAGGCTGCCCTCATGATGCCAAATGAGAGTCAATTCCCTCCCAAGCAAAACAGTGAATGGGGAGTGGGATGCCCCATACCTGAGAGAAGATGACAAGGAAAGGGACCACCCATGTGTGAGACAGCAGGGAAGTATTGCCCCCAAAATACTGACATTAACTCCCACCTGAAATATTTTTGCACAGACGGAGCCAAAGAGAGAGTCTTTTACAAATTGTACGAGAAATGCTGGAGTAATTAGTGAAAGAGTACTAAAAAGGTGAATTGCTACCTCATGGCAGAGCAGGACCCTTGGCTCCCTTGTGTCAGCTCAGAGCAGAGGGCTGTGTGTCACACAGACAATGAACAGGCCTTCAGCTCCACTGCTCAACAGGGGGAATCTTGGCCATCCCATTGTTGAGAGCTGGCAGCTGAGCCAGAGAAAATGTGAAAATCTTTTCCTCAGGGACTTTCTAGGAACTCACTTCAGGAGGATTCCTGTTGCTGAAAAGGACAGGCATCAAAGCACTACATATCCTGTGGGAGGAAAAGGGGAATTCTTTCACAGGCATCATCTCTTCCTGATGTAATTAAAAAAGTCAATGGGAAACAAATCCAGACATGAATATTTATCTTCAGCTTCCTGGTAAGCATTTTGCTGCACTAATTCCCCTGGCCTTCCTCCAAGTTTTTTTTATAGAGAGAACCCAGATACACTGGCTCCCCATGAGGACTTGGACACCTGGGGACATGTTGTCTGAGAACCTGTTGACCCCCAAGTTTTCTGACTGAGCTGACACATGCATCTTCATCTAATATTTTCCCTGAAGACTCAGCCCTTGATGTAGTATTTTCCATAAACGGTAACGCTGCAGTAATTCTGTTAACGAGCAGTGCTGTGAAACTGCCTGCTGATCCCTTCCCACCCTCATCTCAGGGAGATGTCTGAGGGGGTAAGATGGCAAGGGATCTGTCAGCCCAGCTGCATTCATCTGAGACATCAGCAGGACACAGGTCTCCTGTGGGCCCACTGCACAAGGGTGACGTTTATTGCATGAGGCCAGACTGCCAGGGCTTGGGAAGGGGCCACAGACACACCCCCAGGCAGCAGTAAAGCCTACTGTGCCTCTGCCTTCCCCAAAAAGCTCTCCAATGCAGTTCTGGTAACACACTGGAAGAGGTTTCCCAGAGTGGATGCCCCATCCCTGGAGACATTCAAGGTCAGATTAAACAGGGCTCTGAGCAGCCTGGTCTAATTAAAGATGTCCCTGCTTGTTGCAGTGGGGTTGGACTCGATGGCCTTCAAATGTCCCTTCCAACCCAAACCATTCTATGATTCCTTGATTCTATTACTCTTTTCATGGTCTGGGAGAGGAAAGAAATTCAAGCAGCATCTCCCTAAGCAAACCCCATACCCTGCTGCCAGTGCTCTCCTGCTCGAGGATGCTACAACCTACTCTGACTTCTTACATGTGAGGGAGCCCCAGACCCATAAAACAGACCACACCCTCAGCTCACTATTTTTGCTCTTCTCAGAGCCAGGTATGTTTGCAGAGTGAAGAACCACCAGGTTAGGAAGAGCATAACCTAGAATTTTTTGTGTAACCCTACTTTTCCTCCTCCTGGTTCAGACCCTGTGATGCTTTACATGGAAAAGACACTCTACTTTCACCCCACAGGTTTCCTGTCCACACAGAGCAAACTGAAAAAATATGAAATCTACACAAATACATAATTCTCTCTTGTTTTATCTGTGTTTGTTACCCACTCTCTACCCAATCTGTGCCCTGAACATACTGCTATTCATTTCCTGCTGTGGTACTTTTCCCATTGCACCTGCTCCTTCACAAACATTAATGAGATGAAGGCCAACGTGATGACATTAAACTTCCAACATCTGGATCATCCACCAGGTTTGTGCTCAGCTTGGGTTACTGCTGTCCCCTGGGGTCCTTGTGGTGGGATACTGACTACCAAATATCACCTCTGTATATAGTGAGCAGAGCTAGAAACCCCTCAGTGAGTGACTCTGACCTTGTGGCTGCAGGTAGAGTTTCCCTTTTCAGCCTGTTTGGGACTTTGGAAAAATCCCACAAGAAAGGAATAATTATTTCAGGGCATTTCAGAGAAATGTCATTTTCTAAAACTTATTCTCAGAAACCAATGATTCATTTTAACAAAAACTGTTTTTCAATCAACTCATTCATTAATTAATCATGCTGAAGCAAGATTTTTCCAGAATGGAAATTTTTAAGATAATGACTGGCAATATTATAAGCAACTGCAAGAAAAAAAAAAAATACAAAACTCAGAATTAGACAAAGTGCTGCTTAACTTTACCTGTCACTGACCCCAATAGACAGATGGCCTTCCCACAACAGCAACACCTCTCCTGTCAAATTTAACAATATGGTCATGTGAGTACCAACTTAGTGGGACTTCTTAATAAAGACTAAGAAAATATTGAATATGGGCTTCTAATGTCATGTGATAAAATCATGTAATAAGAAATACGAAAGTGCAACAGCACAGAATGCTGAATCTCACCAGGACTGTACTTCCTTGTCAGTCAGGAAGCCCAGGTAGTTTACAGGGCACATGAGATCAGGAAGTCCATCAAGATGTTCCTGGCACAGATTAGTCACAGGACTATTTATCCAAGGGTCAGTCACATGTGTGGAAAGTAAAAAGGAAAAAAAAAAAAAAAAAAAAAAAAAAAAAAAAAAAAAAAAAAAAAGCTGCAGTTAACGATCAGTTCATCTGTGAGCATAATTGATGTGCTCTGTAATGCTCCGTGGTACACACATGCATGCCTCTTCTCACTGCACACCCTTCATGACAAGAAGCTGATTTTTGTGCAAATCTAAACAGCAAAGTACAACTCTGAATTACAAAACAGAGAGCTGGGACCTCACTGCAGAACTGCCAATATCTTCTCCTTTACAGGCAGATGGCAAAATTGTCATAATAAGATGCTTGAGGAAGAATTCACCAGTAACACTTGGAGGGGTGTAAAGAGACTATCCCTCTCAATTGAGGAAGGAAACATCAAACCAGTAGCCCCAGACTGCAATATCCCTGTATAGATTTGTCCCCAGAGATGGGGTAGAAGCCTTTGCTTTGGAAAACGATCAGTTCTGGGATGCACCACTGCAGAGTCACGTCTAGCAACCCAACTGTTCAGGCAAAAGAGGCAGGGAAAGATAGCACCACATGCAGCAGCCCACTGGCAGGAGATGTGCCGGGCTCCTGCACAGACGTGCTGATCACCCATGCTAAACATGATAAAAGAGGAGCACACATTTGGTGTTGGTGGCTGCCAGTGGATTCCCTGCCTCTCCCAAGTGCTGGTGACTGAGAAAGTGCTATCTGTGTTAAGTGGTTTCTGCCAGAGAGAACATTTGTGTCCTGCTTATATGGAATCAGTTTTTACTCACTTCCCTACCCATTTTTATGTCCTAAGGCATGCCATCTAAATTACACTTGCACCTTTGCAGCAAAACCCATGGGTCATCACCATGAGGAGGACTTAGAGAAGTGTGCCACGGGAAAAAAGAGGCCACATAGGGAGGATGAAGAGGAAAGCTTTTCATGATCAGTCGCAGAAGACAAGTCTAACAGTTGTAACTGGCTCTCTAACCTGACAACATGGGCCTATATTAGGTATTCTTTCAGTTCAGCCAGGTATTGCCAAGGTCCATGGCAGGGTTCCCATCCTTTTCACTAACCCTGCAGTCATGCTCCTCTAGCCCCAGCAGCCCATAGCAGGGCTACGTGGTACAGGAGGGAGGTTCAGGATGTAAAGTGCAGCGACCAGCAGGTTCCAACAACTTCCTCACCACGTTGCATAGTATTTTTTGCTTTCCACAGGACTCCTTCTGCTGCAGACTCCCAGCAGAACAGGCATAGAAACAGGGAGTGTGAGTGGCGCCTTCCCCAGATAGATTTCACACTTCTAAGGCACAGGGAAGGAAACCAGCATCACTTTGATCAAGTGCCATGCACCGCGTACGGTAAATGACGATACACCACTCCCTCTGTGCTTGATACCTTGCCAGTTTGGCATACTTACTCCTGATCTCTGAGTGTCACCCCTTTGCAGTAAAGGAAAATATTTTCAAAAGCGAGCAAATGACCTAGGAGCCCAAGCCCCATCCCTGCTCAGTGAGGCATTGCATCCATTTGATGATATGCACTTCACACATGTGTTTAACAGGTCAGTCACCCAGATGTGGAGTGAGACAAGTACCACCATGGGGAGCTTGAATCTGAATCAGAGACTCTCTGGAGGTGCCCATCAGCCTTCAAAGAGAGCAGAGGCTCACTGTAACACATATTCTGGCCTTTCAGGACAACTGGCAGACCCTGTTCCTAGATTCCAGTCCACAGCTCAGCTGTATCCTGCCTTTAGTTCAGCTCTCAACTGAGATATACCCATGAAATAGTTTTATTATATATCAGCATCTGATTACCTCATTCCTGCTGAGGAGGACTTTACTCCAGAAATGAGCCCATGGACTGCCCAAGGACTGCAGCTGGTTTCTAGGAAAATACATTTACAGGGCCTCTTTCTCAGCCCCTCACTCTTTTCCTTCTCAAGTGCGTGGCTGCTCATGAAGGGGCTGCCTCTGCCCACCACTGCTCAGAGCCCACCTGACAACTGAGGTCAATCCACCTGCAGGCTGAGGGGCTTTCTGTTCCCATACCCTGGAATGGATGGAGCTATAGGGTCTGCAGATGTGAAGGTGCTCTCCTTGCTATCATAGAAGCTCAGTGAGCCTGGGAACAAGAGGTCTGAAGCCTCTCTATAGACAAAAGTATGCTCTGCAACATCAAGCCTCTAGACCACACGCTGCAGCAGATCACGTTCCTCAAGCACAGCAGGCTCACAGCAGTTACCCTTACACCAGCTCCCCTCCCAGAGCCCAAACCCACCACATTCCCACTTAGGCTGCTGGATGCCCATGATGCAGGAGGTATTTATCATTCTCACCATAGAAGAGCTCCCTTGCATGGGATGCATTCAGCACCAGCATTACCTAGACTGTGCACATGAACCTTGCACTGTGAAGCAGAGATCTTGGTCTCGTAAGCTTTAGGGACATTAACCACTGCCACATCAGACCCTGCCCCTACTATTTCTCGTGTTATCTGTGTGATCTCTCAGGGAGCAGAAACCATGTGAGGACATCCTTAAGCATGAGCACCAGGTTCCCCTAGGACAAGAGATGAAATATTCACTCTGACATATTAAAATAAACCAACCGCTCCTTCTTTGGAGCCAGATTGTGAATATGTAGGGTGTGTGTAGTCAGATGAGTGTCACTGCCAGATAAGAACATCTCTCACAATCATGCAGTGTCGAGAGCCCAGCGAATGCCAGTTACTGATCACTGTCACGTCAGTAGAGTGCAAAATAACAACTGCTCTCCTTGCTGTTGCCACATCACAGTTTTACAGAACCTCAACAGTCATCCACAAGCAGTCTCTGAGACTGTCCACAAGGAGTGACTCTTCTCTTTCTCTTTGCCCATGGCCATACCATGTTGCAAATTGTAGGAAAGATCATGATACGAATAGGGGGATTGGGAAGAAAGTGAGAGAGTAGAAGTCTGTTTTTAGGCTAAGGGGAATTTTAAAGTTTATGATGAATTTTCATTCTCACAGGAGGATTAGGCATTCTGTCCCTGGTGACTGCAGGTATAAGCATGTGTAGGGAAGGAGTGGAACTAAGGCCACCCAACAAGACAAGTCTGGCTTACAAAATGCTACCGGAGGCATACAAAGAGAAAGCCTGTGGCTGAAACCTTTATAAGGTGTTTAGTATAACTAAACAGAGCAAAGAGTGATACTATGGGCATTTCTTCCCTGGGAACAGTGGGAACCTTCTGAGCTCTTCAGTTTTCCCAGCATTTTCCCTTCTGTGCTCTGTATAACTCAACCTCAGGGAGACTCAGATGAATACAGAAATGACCACAAAGAGTCACAACTGTCCAAGTAAACTGAATTACATCTGACATAGAGTCCTGTTTCCCATTCTGCTTTGCATGCTCATTTATAGGTAAGGGACAATACCTTTCCTTTCATACAAGTGTAAATAAATGTCCAGTGCCAGCCACAGCCACTATGACTGAGCAACAGGGGAGGACATTCAGCCCTTTCAGACCATGGAAGCAGACAGAGAAAAAGGGCCAGTTTGACAATATATGGAAGGCTGTCAGCTGCCCTCTCAAACTGGGAAAGACACAGCCTTTCCAGTGTAGATCCAAGAGAAGTATTTATTTTAAAAGATAACAAAGGATTGACAGTTGTACTGTCAATAATGAGATGGTAACAAGCAAGGCCATGCAAGAGGAACATCCCACCCATTACCCACGTAGCTTCAGGGAGTGTCTCATCCCAATCCGACATCTGCCCAGGTATTTAAGCAATGACTTCAACAGAGATCAGCACTGCGTAAACATTTCCTATCCGAGCTGGGGCACCACAACCAGACCTAAGGGTGAAATAGAAACCATAGACTTAGGTTGGTCTGCTATGGTAGTGGAGGTCTGAGAGTAGCAGCCTGCAGCCAGCTTTGGCCCAGCCAACTTGGATGTAGGAACCTGGCCTCCATCGAGCACTTGCTGCCTCAACCTTGGGGCTTTGCTTCAGCTGCCCTGCGAGCCACAAAAAAAGGAACCAACTGGGACAGTCTGCTATCAAGTCCTTAGCATCTAAAATGAACCAGGAACCCCACTTGGTATCCCATAAAATACTTTCTAAAGAAGTTTCTTTAGAAAAGGAATCTAATTCTGCTAAGAATCTGCTTTTTCTTCTTCCACAGCTGAAGACAAAGAACACTGGCACAGCAAGCAACAAAGGAAGAAAGGCAGAAAAACAGGATAGATGTGTCCTGGTCCAGGCAGGGGCTGGAGAAATGTCTTAAGGAGAAAGCAGCAGACTGGTACTGGGAATATAGGAATATAATGGAAAATAATTCCTATTGCAGAGGCCCTGTATGACACTGAGACACACATTTCGCCTTTGACACAGAAAAGAATTTCAGCTGCCTGTGCTCCTATTCCCTTTCTGGAAATGGAATTTTCTGGTGTTCACTGTTCTACTCATGGCACATAAGGACCAGTCCCACTGGTATTCAGCTCCTTGCCCAGGTGCTCTCAACATGAGGACCGGCTATCCAGCCCTCAGGAGAGGGACATCCCAGCACCCTGTGGCAGCTAGTAGGCTGTGTTGAGCCAGCCTCCACTCCATGAAAAGAGAGCCAGTATCATGCTCAGTGTTCCTGGGGCTGGCCTGAGGAAAGAGACAAGTACAGCAGGGAGGAGATGGGTAGGCTGGTGCCTGCAGCTCACCTGGTGGCAACTGGCAGAGATCCTGTTGTGGTTGTTACCCTGGCAGTCAGAGGAGTTACCTGATGGGGTGGGACTCTTTCCCCCCACCCTTGTCACTTCTGATGGTGAATGTGAGCAGCCTGGCAGACCTAGGCTTCTCTCCCCTGTTAGGCTCAAAATGTTGGTTGTCACTTCCTGTGTGCCAGATAAAAGCACTCTAGAAAATCCGTTCCATATATCTAGAAAACTGTTCCCTGTGAAGTTTTTGTTTCTTAAAGACTCTACATATAATACCTGGCCTCACTGAGAGCTCCAAGCAGTGGGGTCCCCAAGACACCCTAATTTTCTGCTGCAGCTCTGGCTAAACACCCACTCAGCTGCCAAATGGCCCATCACAAATCAGGAAGTTTCAGCTGGTCCTGGGCAACCCCCTTGTCAGCAGCCAGGCACCTCTTTCCTCATTGCTGCAAAGCGAAGACAAATACAGTTGAAAAAACATGGGTATGCATGGGGGAGGGAGTGAGGGCTTCTGCAGGGTATGGGGTGAAGCAGGAGCACGAAGGGAGGACCCAGGGAGAAATCACCAGAGCAGATACTCTGCTAGTGCAAATCAAAGTGGCCTCATTGACTTTGCCTTGCCCTGGCTGGGTTACGCCTCCTGTGCCATGTTTCCTGAAATAGGGATCTGCATGTCTGGCTCAATGAGAGCAGGCTGTCCTAGCAGTGTTTAGAAGCTGTGTAAGTGGAAAGCATTTTTACACAAGCTAATTTGACATAATAACATTTCAGGAACTTACAATTTATTTTTACGGTTTGTTTAAAAAAAAAAAAAAAAGCCCTGTAGAAAAAGAAAATAAAGGGAAAAAAAAAAAAAGACCACTGAGCAAATAACAACATGTGTGGGTGGGTTGGTATGTAATACCCCAACCACAGGGCTACAGCAACATTAGGTCCCATTGACCTTTTTGCTTAAATTAAGGTAATTACTCACTACTGGCAATAGGCTGCTGTGTTACGTCTGTGGATTTGCACATAGAGAGGGACATGACAAAAAGTTTGACACATGCCAGTGAATTCAGACTTGATCCAAAGTCCAAGGACATATTGTTCTTATGAGCAAAATTATTAAACCTTGATTAAACTCCAAGATCTATAAAGATGGAAATGTGGAAAGGTGGAAAGAGATAGATAGATAGATAGATAGATAGGTAGATAGATAGATAGATGATAAACTCTATGCCCCTTAAAATAGATCTAGTCAAGTAATTTCTGCTGTAATCTCTGTCTGATGGTAATGGACTTTAGAATCAGGTTTTATTTCCTAAGGGCTTTTTTGTCTTAATGTTTTCTACTAGGAAAAATCAAACCTGTGTATTTTAAACCAGATAATTCAGTGACCTGTCCCAAAATACTCTCAAGCACATTTGCATACTATGATGCAATGCCTCCTAAGTGTTTGCATTTATTTCCCAAAATATAACAATTTGCTGGTTCACATGAGGAAATGGGGCTACTATTAAACACGGGTTGTGTTTCCCCATACAAATGTTCTTTGTAATACTGAAAGAATGCAAAAAAAAAGCAATTTCTGCTAAAGTGAATGAAATGACTCAAAACATTGCCACCTTGAAAAGTCAAATAGCCCATTCCCCTCAGAAATGTCAATATAAACAATTTACATATGTAAATGCTTTAGACTTTTTCATTCAAGTACCCCTCTGTTTTTCAAATGTACAGTCAATGTTTGCCATACAACAAATGCTGAAGCATCTATTTCATTTTTTCGTTAAATACAAATTCTCATTTTTATTCTGCTTTCCTTCTGCATAACATCAAACACACACAGAGAAAAAGGTAATCTTTTTCTAGCTCAAGTTATTAAGTTATAGAGCAGATTTGCTATTATGTAAAATAAACGATGTCTGACATAGAGAACTCATAACTTTACATGCTTACACTGTGTTGAAGACCTTTAAATGGATCTTAGAAACTTTTGCTGCTTGAGGTTGAATATTGCATCTGTGCACTGTTACTGCTTGCAATGGCTCATTGAATGCTGTTAGAACAATTTTTTTTTTTACAATGAATGAAACAACTAGGACGAGGCAGAGAAGACCTCAGGTCATAAGGTTTGCCTAATGAAAGAATGATATTAAACTTTGGAGTTTAGTACTGTTGAGAGCAAGCCCTGGGAGCTCACTTGCCAAGCACCAAGGTTCACCCCTGAAGCCAGGCTGCCTGTGAACGCTTCTGGTGCTGAGCCATCTGGTCCCAAGGCTCCGCTCATATTTGCAGCTTCCCACAGTAATTTGCACATCCACAATTTGACATCTCTTGGGAAAATAAGGCCAGTATTTTTGTAAAGATTTGAGAGTTCATGACTCTTTTTCTTAAGGTTTAAGAGCACCTTGAAATTCAAGACGCATTTGGAAATATTCACAAACTCTGGTGCTGTTTAGACTGGAGGATGGAGGTTTAACTAAACCCCTAATTTTGATCCCAGTGAGGAATGGGACTGGTGTAACTTGTTGTTCTCCATGGAACAAACGGTAACACCAGGGAGAAGTAGGAACTGGAAAGACACCTACAAATCTGAAGGTGAGGAAATGCAGAAGACATTGGTGCTCCAAGCAGACAAGCAGAGATGAGGCAGGAAGGTGTTTATACCAGATGAGGCACTTATGCCTTGTTCATGGTGTTTTTGTAACAGTCTTATCATCCAGATCCTCAGCTGAGGGATATTTTGGGCCAAACCCTCAGCTGGTGTGAAACAATGCATTTCCATTTCACAAGCCCTAAGTTAGCAACAGAAGGGTCACATAAACCAGAAAATCAGTCCTTCTCTACAGATTGCTTCATCGGACTTTAGCTATCCCTTAGCCACATTTCCCCTAACCTGTATCTAGATGTCCACTGCCTTTCTAGTCAATCGAAGGCTACGAGACAAAATACATGGTCTAAACTGGTACATCCATGCATTATCACTGTTGTAGCCCCAACTAATTGTCTGCTTCTTGAAAACTCATCCCAGAAATACCTGTGGGACTCTTATTTCCATGATGGTTCTGAAGGATTCACCTAAAAGTCCAGAAGGCAATGAGCCCCTGTTGCCACAAAAGTGCCTCCGGTTTTCCCTCTCAGTGCCACCAGACTGAGCACAGCAAGCAGAAGAATCCAACAAAACAAAACCAAACAGCTTCCAGCAGTTATTTTAAGCCAGGAGAGGGGATGGAGGGAGGGAGCGGGGGGAATGAACCACTCGGCAAACGCTGGGAAAGCATTTAGTTTTGGCTGATGGCCTCTTGTGGCTGTGGTTTCCACAACGTCTCTGTGTTCTATCTGTGTCAGGATGGAACCAGCCTCCTGAAATAGACTGAACAAGCTAGACTGGAGCTATTTTAATACCTAGAGCTTGTTCCCTTTAGATTTTTTTGAGTGAGGGGATGGAGTGGAAGAGGAGAGACAACAAGTAATGGTGATGTTATTTTAACACTTGCAAAGGAGCTGTCAGAACGTAGCAGTTTAGCTGTCTCAGCACACACCCCCATCCGCCCCATCCTTACTACGTGCAAGGATGCACAGCCTGAGACAGCACCTGTGTAGACCAGAATTAGCTGGGTTTGTGCATGCACACGCACTCGTCCCGTTGGGAAAGCGTCACGCTTTCCTTCGTGTCGCACCGAGAGGGAAAAATGAGTTCATATCTCCAGGCATGTGACGTGTGAGCTGTTCGTGGTGGACTCTTCTTACCCAAAATACACACAGATCACTCCCCCATCGTGCTGCTGTAACAGCTTGATCATCACGGTCGTGCTCTGGAGAGCAGCTCCTTCCCAGCGTCAAATGTTGGAGGGCTGGGAAGGGTGGTAGGATAGTGGGCAAAGCAAAGTCTCAAGAACACCACGTGGCTTTTTACACTTGCAGCCAGTTTTGATACTATCTTTTGCTGTGTGCTAAGGGGATAGGCTTTCAGAAACTTCATCAACAGAAGCAATACAATCCAGTCATTTCTCCAGGCCTGCCTGGATCCTTGTTTCATAACAGCTCAGACCGCAATTTCCTCTTAGCTCTTCCCTGATTTTGCAGCAACAAATTGTATATCTTGAAAATGTCCTCTCAGGTTGCCAGTGTTACCCTTTCAAAGATCAGTGCAGGAGGAGATTTTAGTATCTGTGTCTAGAATATTTTCCTACATTTCTTTAAATCAGTTTAAAGACATTAAATTTTTCTCGGATTGCATTTTATTGGTCTTGCTCATGACACACAGTTCTGAGGGCTCAGCCCCTCCATGGCAATCATGAACTGTGTTATCCTGATTTATCCTGGGCCACTGTGACCTGATATGATGCTACAGAACAGCATATCAGTTGTACCCCTGACACATGACAGCTCCACTTTCTTTAACAGATGAGAGAAAAGCCATATCACCTCTAGGATGGTCAGAGAACAACTTGCTCCAAGGAGGACATTCCTCAGAAGCTGATGAAGTCCCTTTGGCAGCCTCTTCCTATTGCTAAAGTCCTAGCAAAAATCTTTTGCTCCCCAGTATCTGGATTCCTCATTGTCTTTGCACACCCTCTGTGTTGAAGTAAGGTCTGAATCCCTTGTGACACACCCAAATTAGAGCAAAACAGCCTAAAAACCCACGTGAGGCATTCTGTTGCTTCTTTCAAGGTTAACTCTAATTTTTTTTTGCCCTTGCAACCAGACCTCCTCAACACAGTCAGCCAATGAGGTCATCTTCTCTATCAGATGGAAGGAGCTAAAAACATGACACAGGAGATGTCAGCTCCATTGGCTGCTCATCCCAGTACCTGCAGCCAAAACAGAAAGCTTGCTCAGGCTGCCAAATAAAAATACCTCTTGTGGACACATTCCTTGCAGAGTACACAAGAAAGCAAGCTGACAAGACAGCAAGGGAGGACAGCAAGCAGTGTCAGACAGAAACAAGAACGGATAGATAGGGGGGAGGGAGACAGAAAGAGAGAAGAGTGGCAGGGAAGTGGGACAAACCAGAGGTGAAGATCTATAAAGATAGATAAGGATCCAAGTGAGATGGGGCACCCTGATTTCATTAGCAGTAAATGTCATGGCAGACAACACAACTGTAGGATACAGTGCTTTCTTAGGCATGCACAGTGAAATCCTAGCTGTGTTGAAGACTATGGCCAAAATCCCATTGACTTCAGTAATGCCTGGACAAATGGAGCTGCCCCATGCCTTCCAGCCACCAGCTCTGGCTACAGTCAAAATCCTGGCAATCTGATCCCAGTTCTCCAGTTTCACCCATCACACTGCAGAGGATAGCAATGCACAAATGGCCAATTTGTGTTTTTCCTATTTTCCATGAGTGGCAACATGGAAAATAGCAAAGCAGACAGCTAAGGGCAGAATTCAGCACCTGCAGCCTATTGCCCTTCAGAATGGTCTTCAGTCCCAGCAGAATTTCCTCCTCAATGTCACTGCCTATGAAAAAGGAGTAACTCCTAACTACGACACAGAGTAGCTGTAAGGTCCCAGTTTGCTCAGACCTTCATGCAAAATCACTGAAAATATTTCCACTACCTTTGGAAAGCAGAGTGTGCACTGGCATTAGACTGTGTAGCGTTGCAAACACACTGCAGCCAGCAGAACAAGCTCTTACAACAGGGTAGACTGCAAGATCCTGCTCTGTCTTCTTTGACACTGTGATTTGACGATGCGGTGATCGAACCTATGCAATGTGGCAATGCATAAAACTTAAAATCTTTTATGCATTTTTTCAGGCTCCTTGCAGTATAGATCCCCCACCACAGGCCAGTCTGTCCCCAGGACAGCTGACATCTTGGCCTTTCTTCCCTGGACTCCCACATTACATCCAACCAAGTTAGAGGTCAGAGTCATTAACTTCAAAGTGTCCCAGTGCAAGGGCTGGGATAACAGAAGGACCAGCTATCACTTGAGATTAACATCATGGCTGACAACTTGACTTCTTCAGCATTTGAGAAATCTCAGCTGCAAGATGAATCTTCCTCTAGCTGGCTGGAATAGATGTGGGTTCATGCATGGAGTGTGAGCTTCCATAAGAAGTCACCGCATGTCTTTCTACTCCAACTATGAGTAAATTTCTACAAAGGACCTGTTTCATCCTTCAAAGATACAAATGAAAAGTGAAAGGGAAAATAACACCCCCCCACTTCTGCACAGCAAGACATTCCACCTTTCCTTTGACAACCGTATGTGTCCTCATGCTGCTCAGGTGTTCAGAAACAGGATGAAGAAGGGATTGTAAGGGATCCCTTGACAAAACTAGCTCAAAGCTTCTCAGCATGGTAGGGAAATAGGAATTTTGTTTCCCTGAAACAAACTGCACAAAAAAAAAAAAAAAAAAAGGGTGAGAGGAGTTCGCCTTGCTGCTCTTTCTGAATCTGGAATGCTGGGGAAAACATGCTTCCCAACTCTTCTCAACAGCTACCCACCCCAGCATCCCAAATCTACCCTTAGCAACAGTGAACATCAGCCAGAGTTTTTTGTGCTGTGGCACTGACAAGCTATGCAATAGCTTAGGATAATTTTGGTGCCTCTGCAAACCAGCTGCCCCAAGTGTTTGTCTGTTTTGTCAATGTTTAGTGTGAGTCATATTTTCTGTTAGGGGAAGGGAAGGGAAGGGAAGGGAAGGGAAGGGAAGGGAAGGGAAGGGAAGGGAAGGGAAGGGAAGGGAAGGGAAGGGAAGGGAAGGGGGTATATAACAATGCAAGATGAAGCACTGTTTTATTCCCGTGTGGCTCAGGCACTTTTGTTTCAGTGGATGCACATGTGCCCACCCCCAGTAATCTGTTGACTCAAATGCCATCATGGACATAAGCAGCATAAACTTTGCCTAAGCACGAGCAGCTGTCACCTTGTGAGACGCATGTGCTCAGAACCAGGTGCGTGTCACTTCAGTAACGTTGGAGGATATGACTTTGACTTGGCCATAAAAGGAAGGAGGGGGACGGACCCAGGAAAGATATGGACACTGCAGCAGGTACTGGAAATTGTTCTTGGCTCCTAGCAGCATTGTTTGATCTGTTCAGTGGGTCATGTGCCAGCCAGCCGACTTGCTACGTGTGTTTAGACAGCTCCTGCATGTCTGAATTCTCCTGGCCAGCTGGCTGCTTTAACTCCTTCAGCTGCCCTTAGTGCCAGGAGTCAGGCAGTACTGGAAGCAGCAGAATAAAACCCAGCAGGGTTGAAAAGTCACACAGGGTTTGAGTTAAGTGAAGATGGGGTTTGGAGTGACAAAGGAAATGGAGAATTTGCTGGGACCCTTGAATTAATGATTGCTGTTAATAAAAGATCGTGATCATCATCCTCCTGAGATGTGTTTCCCAACACGTTTAATGGAAAATTAACCAGGACAGCCTCTCAAGCTTTGAAACCCTGCCATGGGAACCTGCAGCAGGGGATGAAGAGAAAAAAAGCAGCAGCAGCATAGGGCACAACCTGGTATCAGGAATAACTGTCAGAGACAGGTGCATACACTTGTCATGCCATGCATCTTCAGTTGCATACCCCCTCACAAAAACAAATATTAAGCCTTGAAAACCTGGAAAAGTGATAGTGTTCACTGAAGTCCATGACAAACCTGTGATCCTGACTCCCTCTCCTCCTTACCTCACCATCACCTGACAGCTGTTAGAGTACAGTCTCTGCATTCGTGCTGTAGGTCCCCTTTAAAACAGGCTTAAGTGGGAACCCAGGCAGAGCATTGCCTGAGGAAAGTTTTCTAGACCTCCTACCTCTCTGTGAGTCCTTTTTTAAAAAATATTCACTAACAGATTTGAGATTTTGATGTGACTTGTTACCTCTGTTACATACTGAAGCCCTTATACCAGCAAGCCCTCTCTCTGTTTGCCTCTTCTGCTCTGCTGATCCAAATTCTCAGGTCACTGGTAGAGATCCAGAGTCATTCCCTGGGGTTTATTCCAGCCTGTCAGCAGCACTGCTGAAAGCTGAGTGCACCCTCCTATTTCCCACCCTTTCAACCAGGATGTGAGGTGTTCTGTGACATCTCACACTTCAGGCATTGTATTGGTGTTTGTCATGTTGCAGCATGAGGAGACCCAGCTGGCATCCTGGGAATCTCAAACAGCATCCATGAAGACTTCTTTGTTCTGCTCTTGGATTCTTCTCTACTGGTGATCTGTTGTCCTTTTGTGCAGTTCAATAAAGGCAAGGGCAGAATCCAAATCATGTCAAATGAGCTGGGAAAATCCCAGAGAATGGGAATGAAGGAGGATAGAGACATTCTTCCACTCAGCAAACAGGCCACCATGATGATACAGTGCCTGGAGACCATCCATGACCTGAGGAAACCATTACAAACTACTTTGATGGTAAAATGGCCACACATCCCCACTGGTGTTTTCACAAGCTAAATGGTTTTTGGATTGCTGCTAAGAAGGCTGTTTCCATCCATGGTTCCACTGAAGTCAGGAGGGTCACACTGATGCAGAAATTTTGCAACACTTGTGAACAGAATAAGCTGCAATTTTCCAGCCACAGTGAGAAGGGCAGCCTTTTGCCTTTCACCAGCTCAACCATGAGTCCCAGGGAGGCAGACTCTCCTCCTCACTCCTATTCCATGGACCAACCAAGGAGGTTGTTCAGACAGAATGGGGACCCAGGCTAATGATGGAGGAGGTTATGAGCTTGTTCCTGTGATAGCTGTTCTTTCTTCAAGAGGGGATGTGTTAGTATGTGCAACTGCCCCAGGAAGTGAAGTGGGGAGGAAGAAAGCAATGACATGTAGGCCTGCACTTCCATTTGTGTTTGCTTGGGGTAGAATATGCTGCTAGTGCTACCCTTGACACGAGTCTCAAACAGGGATGTCAACACATATCCTTGCCTTGTTTCTTTGCATTTGTCTCTGCCCTGGAAAGCTGGGCATTTGGCAGGGGGCCTTGCAGAATCTGGGTCTTGTTTGCTCTTAGTTGACTTTATGCCATTTTACAACAGCAGCTGCAAATGCAGTAGCAGCTCAGCCCCCAGTTAACAGGATAAGTGAGCACTGTTGGTTCCACTGGCGTGGAAGATTAGTATCCAACCCTTTGGCTGGGGGTTCTTGACTCAGACACACCAGTCTGTGTTGGAGTATCAATCTTCTGGAGTGCAGGAAAGCCCTGCAGAAGGATCTGGAGAGGCTGGATCGATGGGCCAAGACCAATTCTCTGAGGGTCAACAACGCGAAGTTCCAGGTCCTGCCCTTGGGTCCCAACAACCCCTTGCAGCACTGCAGGCTGGGGCAGAGTGGCTGGAAAGCTGCCCAGCAGAACAGGACCTGGGAGTGCTGGCTGACAGGGACTGAACACGAGCCAGGGTCTGCCCAGGGGGCCAAGAAGGGCAATGGCACCCTGGCCTCTGTCAGCAATGGTGTGGCCAGCAGGAGCAGGGCAGGGATTGTCCCCCTGCACTGGGCACTGCTGAGGCTGCACCTTGAATCCAGTGCCCAGCTCTGGGCCCCTCACTGCAGGAAAGACACTGAGGTGCTGGAGGGTGTCCAGAGAACGGCAATGGAGCTGGGGAAGGGTCTGGAGCACAGGTCTTGTGAGGAGCAGCTGAGGGAGCTGGGGGTGATTAATCTGGAGAAAAGGAGGTTCAAGAGGGACTTTATCACTGTCTACAACTACCTGAAAGGAGGTTGCAGCTACATGGATGTTGGTCTCTTATCCCAGGTAAAAACTGACTGGATGAGATGAAACAGCCTCCAGTTGTGCCTGAAGAGCTACAGATTCAATATTTAGACTGGAAATTTCTTCACCAAAAGGGTTGTCAAGCATTGCCCAGGGAAGAGGTTGAGTCACCATTCCTGAGAATTCTGGGTATCCGAGAACAGAGCAGAGCAGTGGAAAGAACCTTTTGTATCCAGTCCTCTGCTGTGGCAAGCAACCATGACACACAAATGTACTCAAAAGCACCTTTGTAAATCAGGCTGTCAGGTGCAGTCCATTAAAGTACCTTCCTGGAAAGAGAACTGCAGAGGCCACTTAGCCATCAGCACAGCAGCAGAGCACATCAGAGAGCTATCTTCAGTAACCAAGAGGGATTTGTGACATCAGGACATCAGCACTGTTCTCAGTAAGTGTCTGAGTAAATATCTGAAGCATCACATTGGGACTGATTTTACCATTGATAAATTGCTCTTACAAAATTTTAGCTTTAAAAACAACAGCAACTTTTAGTCTCATTAATTTTTTTGTGATCTGGACCCATGTGCTACTTTAGAAGAGACAAGAACTGTTCCCTTGCTCAAGTTTTCTACTGTCCACACATGACAATATTAAAAAAAAAAAAAAAAGAAGGAAAAAAAAAAAGAAAAAAGGTAGAGTTTTTTCATTGAGGGAGGCAAAGGGGTGGACAATTCAACATCAAGATCTGAGAATTTGTCTACCATATCGAAGTCACCTTATGCTTGACAAAGTTATCCTTCTTAATTGGGAGCAGCCTGAAAGGAATTACAAAGCAAAACAAAATATTTGAAATGCTTATTCCTATTGTTACACTGCTCTGTTTAACTGTTCTGGCAAACCTGCTGTTGGTTCTAAATTTCTTCCCTGTGCCAAGTCAACCCAGCAATAATGAAATGTCCGTGCTCCCGAGTTACTCTGGGCCCTTGGCCTCCTGGCA
Source organism: Phylloscopus trochilus trochilus (assembly GCA_016584745.2). Lineage (NCBI taxonomy): Eukaryota > Metazoa > Chordata > Aves > Passeriformes > Phylloscopidae > Phylloscopus > Phylloscopus trochilus. The sequence goes on from WQNJ02000039.1 coordinate 23,129,807, forward strand.
GCTATTATTCATTCCTACCTGTGCCTGTGGCTGTGTGGTGCTTTGAAACTGGTGCATGTTCACAGAGGGCTGCAGCCTGTCAGGAAGACACATGCAGGCTTCTCACCCATATGCCACCAACTCAGGGCACCCCTGGGCTGAGCATCCCAGGTGTCCTCATGCCTGGCAGCCAGGGCTTATCTTCCTTGCTCCTCTGTCTCGTCCTTTCCCACACCTCATCCCTCTCCAACCTGCCTGACCTCCTGGGTCCCCACACCCAGACCTGTGTGAATGTTCAGGTGAACACTTGGGTCCAAGCCAGCAAGGTCATTGCTACGTTCTTATGTGCTGTGTATGATCCAATAGGCCTTTTTGTTCTTTTATGTGAACATAAGTTCACCAGAAACTCAAATACATCTAACTTGTCGAGCGATGACAGATCGCCCAAGACAAAATGCTTTCTGCCCTGAATGCTTGCACAGCCTGGCCCTGGATTGTATGTTTGTATGTTTGTGACTGTATGTTTGTCGAGATCACACGTGGCCCTGTGACTTCATCATCAAGAATATTCCCAAGCATTAGGGCAAACTATTGCATTGGGGAATAGCAAAACAACCGCAGCACTCCACAAACACCAGCACAGCTGGGAACCCCAGCAGCCAGGCAGACCAGCATGCTCCCTGCCCCACATGGCCCAGCATGCCTACAACACCATCCAGAACATGTGAGCAGCTCCACGTGTGTGCACTTGTGCCCTATGGACTCTGTCTGGAAGCCCCATGATCTGCCTGCCTTGGAGGAGGTGGTGTTCAGAGAGCCACACCTGCAGAGCAAGTGTCTGTCACAGTGAGGCATCCTTCTGCCCTAGGGGCAGCCAGAAGGTGTCACAACAGATTGGAAAAGTACACCATCCTCCTCACTTAAGACTTCTGGTGAGCCTGAGTCAGTGGCCGAGGTGATGTGGGTGCCCCATGTTACCAAGCAGCAGCTGGCTCCCTAATGTCTATGGCTACAACCAGAACAGCGGTGTGTGGACCCCCTGAGAAATATACCCTGGCCTCTTTCATCCCTACAGTAAAGATCATCTTCTGCTTGCAGACAGTGTCCAGTCAAGCACAGGGATCTCTGTGTCCTGTGTCTGCACTCTGCATGAAGGAGACTCAGCACGGCTTCACCTTGAGATCCTGAAAGCTTCACGACTCATACAAGCTAGTGCCAAATACTTCTTTATGAAAACCAAACCCCAGGGTAGGATTTGGGGTGTGAACAGCTTTTGAAAATTCTTGCTACATTCCAGTGTGGGTTTGTTTGGTAGATAAATTCACAAGGAGAATGGTCCCATCTGTAGCCTTCACACAGTAGTAGCAAGCTGTCCAATGCCCTGTTGGAAAGTTCTCAAAAGTGATGTTATTATGGGTGGGATAAAAGTCTCCAGAGACAAGTCCTGAACTCCTCTCATTCCTGAGTAGGTACATCTTTAAGAACAAAACTGATTTTTCTGTAGACAAGACTAGCAGTCATTCCCATAAAATTCTGGAATAGATGTCTGTTTCATGTCAGTGGAGAGGGAAGCAAAGTCTGGCCTTTGTGCTGACCTGTGTCATACCTGTGTGGCTGCATGTCACCAATGCTGCAAACTGGCAGGTCTGCCAGTGTTGCACTTGCACCCTGGGTTCTGGTTCTCAGATGTAACCCCTTCACCTCCAGCCCAAGCAGCACATGCAGCTGCTGGGATGTCCTTTTTAATAGCAGAGCATGCCCAAAGCTCATTAGCAACCCCTTGAGATGGAGTGATGACGTAACATTGAGTATCTGCAGAAAGGGAGTGTGTGGCAGGCCTGTGGGTGCCCTAAGGACTGCACACACCCTTGGACAGGCTCGCCTCAGGGCACGGTGCACTGCACTTGCTATCTCCAGTGCATGCTGTTAGGTACACCTACTCTGCCTGGGTTTTGTGTGGTTGAGTGACTTTGAGTTTCTTTCATAGCTCAGGGTGTTTCCTGTGTGTTCCCTCTGCTGGTATGTTGTTAGAAGGGTCAGGCATTAAATTTGTGTGGTTTTGTAATTGATGTGCCTGCACCTGAAGGTCACAGCAACAATTTGCACCAGGAAAAATGGAACACTCAGAGGAAAGCCTTGCTCATTTTCTGCACCACAAGGGAAGTCTCTGGACCCTGCACATGACTCAGACATGGTCCACAGCAACTGCAGGATTCTGGCATCAGCCTGGTGATTTTGCAGGGCTGCCTATTGTACTCTAATCACCTGCTCTCATGGGCAGCTGCACCAGCGTGACAGGTTTTCCTGCCTCTTCAAAACACAACGCTGGCCAATGGATATGGGCAGAACTTACTGTTTACACTTTTCTGCATGGCAGACATGTCCTGTTTTTCTTAGGGAAACTGCTGCCTGGGAGGAAGTAGTGACTTAATTGTACATCCTGTGTGCTACCTTTACATTCCATCTTCATTCAAAATCTCAGGACTTAGATTTTCCAATTGACCAAAAGGCTCTGAAATTCACACCCCCAGCACCTTCATGCAAGAACCACAAGCTAAAATGCTCCTCGATGCTTCTAACACGCTTGGTTACTTCAAAGTGTGCTTCAGAGTGAGGATTACGTCTGACAGCAGTGACCAGAAAAGCCAGTGCTGGCAATAGGCACCACCCAAAGAATTGTTCCCTTCACCTAACTTTGAGTAAAGCAGGTCCCAAGAAGAAGAAATCCTAATGCATCTGTGCAGCCGGCCAGGAGCCAGAGGGTCCAGCCAACCTCAGTGCCAGGGACCCACTGGACCTGGTCGCTTCCTTGTCCATCACTGAACTTGGGAGTGAGGCCCAAAGGAAGGCAGGTAGGTTCCATGGCAACTTTAGCCTCTCTCTCTGCCCACCTGGGTCAGCAGATCAATATGCTGCAGTGGCAGTACCACGAGCAAAGCAAGGAGCCTGTTAGCCCGCTGTCAAACACATGGTGGTAAATGAAATTACTCCAGTCCAAAAGCCAGCCTCGTTTGCTTGAAGATTTTATGCTGGTGCCAGAAAGCATGGTGCAGGAGATGGAAAGTTCCTCCAGAGCCCTCAGGAAAGCCCTGTTTTCCTAGACTACAACTTGAGCTTCTCTGGGCCTGTATATGAGTGCATAGAATGGCCACTTGAATAAAGAACTTGTAGGGCATGGTGCTTTTGTAACACCAAGGACACACAAATTCATACAAAGTTTATGGGTGTCTTTCTAATGCTCTGGTGCTTTCCTGCACCAGGTGTAATGTGGAGAGGGGATCAGCAGTCCTCTGGGGACTGCACAGACAGGGAGGCTGTTTCGCACACTTGGCATGTGCAAGGGCACAAAATGAATGTGATAGTATCAATAGAGGCTCTAATTAATGTTTTGTCTGCCAGACAGAACCCCTCTGGAACTGAAAAGAGAGACCTGGAAACTCCAAATGGCAAGGGTAATGCAAGGTGACAGCTGGAGAGAGAAAAATCCAGTCGACTGTAGACCTGATTTGTACAAGAATTGCACACATCCCCTACCTGTCTCCAGCCAAGGAATGTGAGATTGTATGGGCTGCCGGACTCACCCCGCCTGGTCCTCAGTTCTCACAGGCTCTACATTTCAGGAATATATTGAATTCCATCTTAAAAGGGGCTTGGTATTTGCCTGGAGTAGAAGTCTGTTCCAGAGCCCAGTTACTGAACACAGCCCCTCCAGGGTTATGGCATGTTTAACAGAGGTCATGAGCCTCATTGGAAAAGTGATTGCAGAAGTGGAGCTTTGGCTAGAGGTTGTATAACATCAGAAATATTGAGCCTCCTTCAAATTTCCCTCCAAATTTGCCGTCCTGCCCTCACGTGCATCACCTTCATGCCTTTTAAGATGGAAAAGGCAGCATGCATGCTTCAGTAGCCACCCAGTGTTTGTTTATTTTTTTATGACCCATTTGCCTTAAAATTATCTCGGTCTGTTCCCAGTCTCCACAGATCAGCCTTAAAGTTACCATGTAAATCACAGCCCTCCTCATTCTATACACACAGACAGGGAGCAATAAAGAAGCTATAAAAAGATATTTGGCACTTTTTCAGCTTATCATCTAAGTGTGATTGGTTGTTCTTTACACAAGAAAGAAGTTGACCTCTTGCCTATATTATTTGCATGGAAGAGGTGAAGCTAGATGGGGTTTTAAGGGGGAAAATTCCTGCAAAAGCAAGGAGAGAAAGGCACAGAATGGTCTATTGGCCCAGCTGTCAGGTCTAGGTTTCACCCTGGCTCACCCCTGCATGGAAAGGAAAAACATGTCTCCTCTCTATGGTGGCTGTGTGGACGAAAGAGTTCCGAGCAGCAGGGACTCTGATTTACAGCCCAGCTGTCCTCACTCAGAGGACATGATCAAAGCACCCTGAGATCCCCCACTGAAGAGATGGGAAGAAACGGCCGACTGGCCATCTGCTTGGCATGTTCAGCTCTAGCATGAGGCCAAGGCAACTGCTTTGTTTTCATGGACCAGAGCTTCTCACAGTGGCTGCTGAGAGGAAGTGGCTGAAAACTAATTCTCAATTAAGTTGTGGAACCAGTAGGTGGGAAGTTCCACGCAGGCCAAAAGCCCATAATCTCGTCTAGAGATGACTTTTGTTAAGAAAGAAAAGGGTTTGTGATGTCCTGTCCACAAATTTCCTGGTGTACCCTGGAGCAGGTCATGACCCCTGAAAATTTGTGGCCCTCTCCCACTGAGGACTGATGCAGCCATTTGGAGACCCAGCTACCAGAACATGAGCAGATCCCCAACCAGAGGTATAAAACAGCAACATGGGATGCTGCTCTCTGTGTTGAGCACAGGACCAGGCCAAGGCCCTCCGTGGTTAAAGGATAAATGTGTACAAGGCCACAGGTCATGATCTCAGGCTGAGCATCAAGCAGAGATGACTGTGGTCTCCTCGGGCCTTCACCACAACATGGAGTGTGAGGCATCTCCAGAGATATGGCTTGACAGGGCCAGTCAGCTTATCATCCTGGAGAAAAGACATTGGGCACGTCTGCTGCTGTGCTATTTCCAGAACATGGAGCCAAAGGGGCTCCTTGGGATTTTAGGGCAGGGCTTGCACATGTGGATGCTGCCAGCCTGAATTACACGGCATAATGCCACAGACCCCTCACATACGCTGATGATGGCCGGGTCACCAGACCTGGCTCGCCTCCCGATGCCTGCTTGGAAAAGGAAGGGCACCCCTAGTAAGCAGGTAAGAGAACTGGCTGAAGGGACCCTTGTGAGAGCCATCCCACTCCCTCCCAGCAGCACTTACTCCACCACAACATGGTGTTGTGTGTGTTGGATGATTTGATCTTTGGGACTGTCCTGAGGGGAGAAGCCAAGAAGGGCCTTTGTGGAAATGTCATGCAGCTTGCCACCAGCGGGCAAGGCTGCTCCAGGGCAGCCTCAGGAGGGGCCACTCTGTGGCTGGCATGGCTACAGAGCACGTGGGCTGCCTAAGGATGCTGGGGTCCTCCCACCCAGGGAAGGCTGCAAAGGAAGCAGATTAATGCCTGGAGGGCTGATTTTCCTTCCCTTATGAACCTGCAGAAGGGGTGGTCAGTGGAGAAAGGGGCTGTGATTTGGGAACATATTTGTATGGGCTATGGGAAATAAGGAATCCTTGAGTCCCTACAATGACAGACCTAGGCAGAAGGGAGATGCAGAGGACAGTCATTGGGGCATATGTGGTATGGAGGTGGACTTCATGGACAGGGGTAGCTTCCACTTAGGGCCAGTCCTGCAAACCCAGCTGTGATTCCTCAGACTCACAAGTTGGAAAATGCAGCAAAACATGAAATTCCTCCTCCAGCATGTTTAGTTTATCCCTTCAGTTCCTCCAGCCACCTCCTCAGCCTAGCCTCTTAGCTCTAATCCTTCAGGTTTACATCACACTGCCTACCAGGGGGACTAACTCTCAGCCTGTACAGGAGCTTGCTTCTTTAGGCTTGCTCTTGCCACTGGAGTGACACCCTGAGGCCCAAGCCACCTGCATGGCCACCTTGCCAACCAACACTACTGCCAGCCTGGAGGAAGTGGTTGAAGCATGACGTCCACACCTGGTCTTGACCCCTGGTGTTGTTGCCGTTTCCTGTTTTATTCAGTATGGCTTCCTGGATAAACAGATGGATTTTCCTCTCCTGACCCTTCATAAATATTATTTCAAGGGTGCCTTTGAAATTGTACAAACAATCACTTGTTTTCCACCTTCACACAATATTTTTACTGTCCTTCATTATGCAGATGAGATTTTTAGTCCCTGCCTGAGTTAACATTCTTCTCCAGTGGCTCTCACTTCTGTTTACCTCATAAGCAATGTGTGCCTTTCAGCCACAGCCCTGAATTTCTTGCATCCCAAGTAATTTTACTGTATTTCAGTCACAGCAACAACTGAGGGATTCTTACAGCATTGGAGGTCTGTGCCTTTCTCACAAAGATATCAAGGATCCTATCAAAAAGGCCCAACCTGACAAGATTTTCTTCCTTGAAGAACTAAAATGCTAAATTTGGGTGTCTTACATTACTGTAGAATATGAGCAAGTGAGGGAAAACCTGCCCTTACGTGCCTTGAAGCTCGTCTTTTTTCCTAATCGTGTGATTTGGTGCAAGCAAAAGGTATACTTTCTCCCCATGACACTTTATTTATTTGTATTATCTACCACAGATACAACACAAATATGGGAGACTGTAAACGTGAAGGGCTGGGGTGAGGCAGCAGAAGCAGTCACCCCATCTGCATTTCAGAATTTAGTGCAACCATAAAAACCATTGCTGATAAAATACTAGAAGGAAAATGGCAATGAATGCATCATCACCATCATAAAGGCACTGAGAAGTCAACCACAAACAACCACAAAGGGGAGTCTTGGAGGCCTCCAAATTTTGCCGGCTGACCACTACTGCTCTTTTTTTTGTACTTATTAGCTGCCACCCCATCTTGAGTAACATCTCTGAAGCAAGCCCCAGAGAAGTGGCAACCAGAGGCTGTTTTTCCTCTCTTCTCATCTTCTGCTTGAAGACCTTTGCTCCCTCAGCAAATCCTAACAAACTTATATGGCACTTGAATGAACAGCTTAACTGTAAACACAGAGCAGGACCAAAGGTGAGATAAACAAGAGCCCAGCAGCTCCCAATGATCCGGGAACAAGGGGCAGAGTTGACGTTCAAGAATTGGACTGAGACTGATGTTTGCTTGCCCCTGAGATCACAGGATGTTGTTTTGAGGACCCTTTCCATGGGGTTCCTATAGGAAATTCACTGCCTGCTAAAAGCAAAGTGGAAGAGAAGAACAAAATGAACTCCATACCTCAGACCATTGACTGACCTTCTGACACGCTCACCCACTGCTTGGTCATCCATCACACTGACCTCATTAGCAGCAATGGGGTCCTCCTGCAGTTTATGCTCCCTCTGCCAGTACAGCTCCCTGGGACGGGAGTTTCCCTTCAGCAGGTTTGCACAACACACAGAGCCAGGGAGAATCAGTGGAAATACTTACAGATAGATAACCATTGTTTTTCTAAGAGCAGACTTGCATTGCTTTTGGCAATATTTGACATGGCCAGCTTCAAAACACTTGCCCTGGACCAGAAGAAGAAAAAGCTCAGCAGGATTGCACCGAGAGGGCTTCCTCTTCCTTGAAGAGAAGACTGGTATTAGTTGCTGCTTCCTGACAGCCAGCACTATCTGTGAGACTCAGCTCATCTGCCTTCCCCCAACACCTCCAGGAATGCAGGTGGCTCCATGGTGCAGTGAAGAGGGTGCCGAGGGCCGGGCTGTGAGGCCAGAGTGCCTTGGCCAGGTGACATGTGCTTGGAGTGCTGCACTGCACCTGTCTGCAGACATGCCAGCAGCATGTTGGTGAAGCTGCTTCTGCATTGTGCTATTCACCTCCGTACCCCACCCCAGCACAGCTACACCCGAAACCAGTGTCTGCAGACAGAGCCGGCTGGAATGGTTTTAAACACAGCTTTTTGTCCTAAAAGGTTTTTTATATTGGATGCATCGTTTTTAATAACCAGATATGAGTATCAGTGGAAGTTTCCCTGGCAAAATATGTCAATGTGGGCATCTTCTTTGTTCTGGGTTGAGAAATACATATTCATAAATTTTAAAAATTCAAAATTTTATTGTGGTTTGCATTGTAATGCTTTTTGACTTAATGAGAACCCCAGCATGCCATCACCGTATGAAAGACTTGAAATATTGCTGTTTTATTTCCTTTCTTAAATCATGATGGACAGCTGCTATTTAGTACTAATTAAAACACCTTATCTTTTTTTCACAGATCAAAGTGTCTCCTGTTTATTTTGTAATGAAGCAGTGTGACAGTTTTTGTGTTTGACTTTTGTCAGACTGTTTCATTACAAACAAAAGTCACTTTGATCTGTAGAGAAAGATAAGATTTTTTAATTAGTACTATATAACAGCTCCCCTTAATTGTCCTTAAAAATAGAAGAATGGAAGGCTTCAAATCTCTTGTCGTATCATGCCCTAAAACAGGCAGCAATCAATGTAAAATACAAAAAGGACATGAATTAGAACTTTTAACTGATGCTTTGAAATTCCAGCATGTAAATAAAGTACAAAATGTAAACCCTAAAATCCCCAAACTGGAAACACTATGAGAATCCATTCTGTAAGAAAATAATAATAAAAGAACAATTTATTTGACTTGCAAATATATTTCAGAATTACTCTTCACATGAATAAGTTGAGAGTCTTGCCCTGAAAATCAGCAGGCAAGGGTTGAGAAGAAAATAATTGGTCTGTTTTTTGGCATGTTAGGACAACCTGCAGCCTTGGTGTTCCCCTGGCTCCTCGTCACTTCTAGACACTGAAATAGCCACATCTGTTAGATTTGTATCTGCTGAACTGTATGGACATTGCCTTGAGCAGCAGAGTCCCGTTCTTGACTGGCACCTGATCATACTGGGCTGAAGAGTGATAAAGCATCTTTTGGCAAGGATTTTGGCAAGGAGACAGTCCCTCTTCCCTGTGGCACTCACATTTTGAATCAGCCTTTCCAAGGATGGCTTCCCTTAAATTTATTGCTCCTAACTCCAGGTCAGGCACCACCTTCACACATCAGAACCTTTGGTTCTGGGCACTAGCTCTGTACCAAATTTTGGGCCAAAGCCAGACTGCCAGCCCTTCTCTCCAGACCAATTCACAGTCTGGGTGCTGGCTGCCTACAGGAACTGTTTCATGCTTTCTGGTGGTGGCCGCTCGCAGCAGCAGTGACTCACCCTAGAACCTTCTGTCTCAAGGGAATGCCAATGTCTGCAGCAGATGGGCATCTTCCCTGCAGCTGACTCCTGCCCACGGAGCTTGCCACTGCAGGGAGCCAGAGGGATGACTCCCATCTTTCCCATCTCCCAAGGCCAGAGGCATGTCTCACTTCAGCCAACTCACCAGAACAACGCCACACACGCCAAAGAGAACCCTCGCTGCTGGGAGCACCAAAGGAGGCGTCTGTCCCGCTGATGCAGAGGTCCCCAGCACAACTAAAGGACCTGCTCCAGAGGAAAGGCTGTATGGCACCAGGAGGGATGGCAAGGGAAAGAGGCAGCATCCCTGGCAGCAGCAGATCTCTGCCAGCAGCCAGCACCACGCGCTTCATGGGAGGTAGTAAAACCCTGGTAGTGGACGGTTATGCAATAGGCCTCCTCGTCTAGCTCGCAGCAATTATTGTCATGCAAGATGAAGATTTATATCCCATGTAGGTTTTTAGCCCAGCTGGTGTAGGGGTGGATGATATTTTTATTGCTTCTGTATGGAAAATGTGAGAGTAATGTCTTCCCAAGCTCTTGGCCCCGGTCGTGCTTTCACACAGCGAATTCCACAGGTTACATACTGAGTAATGCAGTGTGTTCCTTTATTAGTATTTCAGGTACAGTATTTTAAGTCATGATCTTTTTATTTCTCATTCTGGTATTTTAATAAAGAGTAAATGCCAGGATCTTATGTGCCTTCTCCCTGCCAATATTCTTTTCATTCCCATGTCACATCTCTCTCACTCAAATAATACTCCTAAACTTTTCTTTGTGAAATCCTTTTAGGTCTTCTAATAATTTGTATCAACTATCTTTAGACATCTTCTATATCTGATATATCCTTCAGAAAAGTGACTAAATCTGAGTACATTGTTTCAAATGTAGACATAATTTCGATTCATAGGAAAGTATCATAATACAGCATTTTCAGTGCTAGCTATTGTGATCACTGCTGCTTAATGAGCCTGAAAAGGACCTTGATGTTTTCCTGAGTAAGAAATAAATAATTTAGGGCCTGTCATGTTACATAAGTAGCTTAAATTGATTTTTCATGTTGCATTACCTTGTACCTACCCCTGCTGAAATTAAACCGCCAGCTGCCTCTTCTGGAGATCCTCACGCTCTCCTCTTTTGGAGTGCTCTCAGCAACACCAATACCCAGGAGCCAGGCAGGTGCAGCAGATGCCACACAGCCCTCTGGCAGTCTTGTGTGGTGGGTAACATATCCACCATCCTCCACCCACTGCTGGGGAGACGGCTGCTGAGTGTTGCTGCTACACCACAGACAGGAGTGCAGGCAAGGTGATGTGAGCCCACAAAGAATGGCTGCTGTCTGAGGGGCCAAATCCTTACCTCTGCATGCCCACAGGGCTCCTCAGGCACTTTTCATCCAGCTTTCCTCTTCACACCTGGTCTGTACTATAAAAGCACTGTAACTTTTCTTTCCATCCTCTCTTCCACAAGCCTTGGTGATTGCTGAGCAAGGTGGCACCTTGTCCTGGGGTGAACACGTGTCTCTTGGAAAGACAGCCAATCCCAAGTTGAGAGGGCAAGGCCCAGTGATCCTACTTCATTGGTGTGCATCTCTCCATGGGTCAAACTAGAATCTGGCACATGACCCTAGCTCCATACACCATCTCTCACCTGATGCAGCTGCTTGTGGGAATATCCATCTCTTTATGATTGCTGCTGGTTTTTAATTGTGATCAGTGGCTCAGCACAGGCTGGAGGAGTTGTATCACTAAAGCTGAGATCAATGGAAAGGGATTTGGCTGAACCTGGATCAGGAAAGCTCCCTATATTGTTCACAGTGACAAGGAAGAGCAAAGTTTGGAAGACAATTGGCAAGGACCTATAGCTCTTCAAGATTTATCTCTTGGTACAGACTCTTGGTGCCTTGAAAGGCACTTCATTAGAGCTGTTTATGTTGAATTGCCTAAACCCTCAGTAGTTATAAATCAGCACTGCCCCAATTAATTCAATGAAACTGCCAATTGACACCAGATAAGCACATAGTTTGTAATACAGTCTTGAATTCAACCAGGTCACCTTCTTTTCATAAGTACCTGCCTGGTAGTTTTCTCTCCAGGAGCCCTGCAGACCTTTCCTCCTGGAATCCAGCAGACTCCATGTCCTTGCTGTCTCTCTGGGCACAAAGTAACATCTGAGTGTTAGTACCATAAAAAAAAAAAAAAAAAAAAAAAAAAAAAAAAAAAAAAAAAAAAAAGCAGCACACATGGGTTTTTTTTTTTACAACAGAGACCTATTAGCAAGTCAAAGCAACAGCTTGGAATGGTGGAGGCACAAATGTAAGGAATCTGTGGTATTTGTAAGAAATGCAGATAACAGATGATTTGATTTATTTCCAAATACTACAGCAAATGTTCCCCTTAATGCACAGGGCTGTGCTCAGCCTATTGCATTGCCTGCAGTAGCACTGTATTTATGGACAGCCAGAGGCAAATACACAGACCTTCTTGTAAGAACTTCTTGACCCACACAGCAAAGGTATAATGTTCCTCCTTTCAGCAGGAGATTTTTGGACATTTGCAAACAGCAAATTCAGCATCAAGGAAACCCTCTGTGAGGCAACTGATTGGAGCTGGTGTACTAAGAGAGTGTTTCAGTAGGTTACTGCAGGACAGTGGAAAAGGCAGAAATTAAACTCTACTAACCCACTTTCAGGCTACAGTTAATCACTTATCCAGCCTGGAATTAGAAGCCAAAATCCTGATTGCACTGGCTGCAATCTTCCCTTTTCATTGGCAGAGTAATACCTGCATCTCTCACACCCCTGGTCCGCACTCTAAACCTTACACTCTTGGTAGAAAGTCACCCAGGAAGACTCCTTTACTTTCTTCACAATTATGTAAAAGCCAAGTTCCCCTGGTAATGTGGCAGAGTGCATTTTTCTGCTCTTTAATTTCCTTTGGAAGTCTCCAATGAAGACTCTTGAGGAGAGGAAGAAGTCCAAGATCTCGGTGAGAGACTTCTCAAAACTACTTTACTCCTGTCTGGGCAAAAGTTGGGTAAATCATTGCAGTTCAATCTGAATCTCTGCTGTGTTTTTGGTGGTGGTGTTTCAACTCAGCTCATTATTTCAAAACACTGATTCTCATTCCAGGTGATTTCTCCTTTGCCTGCCTTCCTCTTTCCTATTCTCTATATCACATAGATATTTTTGCTGTTTTCCTTATGTCCATTGCACTATATCCCCCAGGTCTTATCCATCTTATTCTACCTTCTTCCATTTTCTTTCCAATTCTTTCTTCAAGTTCAGTCTGAATTCAGTGTAAACTCTCTTTCCAGGCTCCAGAGTGTCTGGGTTTTTTGTTTCTCCTGATGCTGGTTGTTGCATCCTTCCTTTCCTCATTGCTCACCTGACTGTAAGTGGCATTACCTGTGCCTGTTCTCTGAGCTGTAGGAGCAATTTCTGCTTTACACATCAAAGTCCATACCCTGGCCACCTTCTGATTTCCTGGTGGGACAAATCCTGGATACACTTGATTCTCAGTCTCCCTGTTTCTATGCCATGCCTTAATGTCCACAGGAAGAGGATCAAGTTGCCTGTGCAAGAGGACACATCTAAGCCACTTCTCTGCTCTGGAGACTCACAGGGCATAGAACCAGAGCCTGTACTGTAGTGTACCCCTCTATCCAAAATGTAAACCAGGTTTTCCTGACTGTACTTGAACAATGCTGCAAAAACTCCACCTATTCAAATACCTTTACCATAGCTTCTTACAGTAGCTTGAACCAGACAATGCATGTTAGAACTGCTCAGCACCTCTAAAATTACCATCAAATAGTTGCTGAGCCAGGCAATGAGATAAGAGATACGAGAAGGCTTCCACAACCAAAAATATGTACAAAGATGGAGCCTATAATCACACAGCAAGTTGGCAATAGGTTAGGTATGGTACTAGGTCTCCTGGTTGTCTCCACTGGTGCCCTCACCACAGACTGTATGACATTTCCCTCTCCTCACTCCCTTCTCATCATTTTCTCCATCCCCTCCAAGCCACTCCTCTCCTTTTATTTTAAGAGCTGACTCTGCCATTTCCCATCCATAAGGTGACATATGAAAACTTTCTTAGAAAACAGTCATAAAAAGAAGAACAAAATGAAAAAGAAAGGCCCAATGGAGAGCAGAAAATTACAGTGTCTGGGCCGTATTTACAATAATTATAATTATTATAATGCACAATAGGGTGTAGAAACCCATAATTCTCCTGGTGCTTTCTGATTTTTAGATCTATGTTTAGAAGGCACATGTCAGAGAAACAGTCAGAAAAGGAATGCCATGAAGTCACTTTCCTCTCTGTGTTGTAAAAGCACTGGGGAGAATATTTGTGTCTGCAGGAACACAGGGACAAGCAGCTTCAGAAATGAAACCATCATTGTCCTTCCCAGGATAATGTGCTACCTGCTAAAGTGAAAAATCAGTCCTCTCCTACACCATTTCACAAAAAGAAGCCCTCCTTTTTTGTCCCCCTCCATGCGTCATTTTTATAGGACCAGACATTTCTGCCACTTGTGAGGCTTCGATGACTCTTGCCCAAATGTCAGAGTCCACGCCAGCAGCCATCACCCCCATCCCACAGTGACTCAAACCAGGAGTTGCTCCCTTCCTTACACAGACTATCATGGTGGTGTCTGAAGACATCCTGGCAGCACCTGAGGCAGTCTGACTAACATCTGCCCTGTGGGACTCCTCTCCTCATTCCTCTCCCACAGGCAGAAGCATGAATGTGATGCCAGTGTTTTATTTTGCTCACCAGGTATCACAGCCAGAGAAGGCAGCTTTGAAGTGTCCTCATGTGTGAGACAGAAGATGGGAAGATTTGTGATGCTCTTTTGCTCCTGCAGACAGTTATTTAGCCCACCAGAGAGCCTTCCTGGCAGCCCAGAGGAGCTCTACCTATGTGGCTGCAAATTCTGTTGCTCATTGCTGCAGTTTTGCTCTTAAAACTCATGCAATCTCTTCAAGGAAAGGGACGAGACCTTCAATTCTAGTCAGAGGTCTGTCATGAGAATAAGAGCTCATATTCCTACCCAATCCTCTACAGAGGCTCACCTTGAAGCCACACCAGTCCATTCTGGTCTTCTCCCGAGGTGCAGTGTGAGCCTTGTGTCTGTTAGAGGAGAGAGAGAGGTGTCCCCATAACTGCAGTTTCTCCAGGAGTCTGTGTTGCTGTGTATTTACCCCCACTGATCTCCGTACCCTTTCCTGGCTCAGACTCTGCCCTCTCTACCCTGTCTCTCAAGCTCTGCTGTTCTGTTCTCCTAAGCATCAGCTGCTGTGATATATGCCAACATCTCCTGCAGGGACTCTTCATATCCAGTAGCAAAAGTGGTGTTTGAAGCGCTATGGAAGTGCCCACACCCCTTTCAGAGAGCTTGGGACACCTTCTTATTTAGCTGGAAGCAATTACTGGACCAAAACTCTTGCTGGGCCAAATGGACACGGAGGACTTCCTAACCAGCAAGATGGATAGGAGGCATTTTCACTAGAAAAAGATTTCTTTCTAAACACAGGCCCTTAGCTGTCTTTATTAATACATGAATGGGTGATAACAGCACCTGAATGTAAAAACCCACAATGAGTTACTACTGGGAAACCTGTCTGAGTAGCAGAGCCGTGCTCAGTGACATCTGGGTAAATAGGAAATCAGCTGGGACCAGCTTTGAAGGAAGAGGTGGTCTGTGGTTTTGGACAGGAGTGAATACACCCTGCCCTCAAGCTCCAGATGTGTTTGGGGATGGGTATAGGGATTGGTTCTGTGCATTGCAGAGGTGTCTATGAATGTATGTACATGAAAGCAGCTGTGTGTGTGTCTCTTCTTTGAATGTTAAACATTTTTTGCCAAAATAAGGAGGAGTGAGACTGCAGCATGGATATTCATAAGCAGAAGGGAATAGTCTGTGCAGTATTTATTCCAGTCTGCAAACCCCCTCCCAACCCTGCAGTACCTGTCAAGATCAGGCTCAGATAAAAAGTCACAGGATTTTCCCAAAAGTGGAGTGTTTTACACGCCTTCCCCAGGCATCCCCTCTGCTCTGGTGCAGGCCTAGTGGAGAAGAAGGATGAAGAAGCACAAAGGACTCAAAAGGAGTTCTCATCAACCTTTATCCACCCTTGCTGTTACCCAAGGGGCAGGTGGAGACTTCTGCATGGTGCCTTTAGCAGCTGAGATGAGCTCTGTCCCTGACACTGAGGAAGGTTGCCAAGACAAGGAAGTTTTCCATAAAGAGGGCTGAGAGTCACACCTGGCCAGGTGTTGCTCTCTTATGAGGCTGACTCCCAGCCCCCCTCAAATGAGACAGCCTGAAGTGGGGAGAGAAGGTGATCAGATAGATGCACACAGAGGTATCTCAGATATGCACCTGCTGCTCAGCCAGCGCCAGGGAGACGCCAGGCACAGAAGGAAAATTTTTTTTTCCCTCTGACATTTTTGGTGTGGATAAGAGAGTTCGAGCAGAGCAGAGGAGCCCAGCAATAATGGCTTCTCTTGCCTTAAGCTAAGCTGCTTAATTGCATTGGACTGGTTCATCTAATCAGGGAGAAAGGTGAAATCCCTTGTTTCTTGCCCCAGCTGACTCTCCTCAATGAACAAAGCCCGTGAGCCAAATGCCGGGTGATCCCAAACATCAGAAATTCCTGAACAGGGCAAAAAACCTCACGCTAGGAGTTCTGTGGGCAATAATATGTGAGCATGTACACACTGAAGTGGCTTGCAAATCAGGCTGAATCTGAAGCCCAGTAGCCACAATCCCCCCAGCCTGATGGAAACACATCGTTCCTAACTTGCCTCCTCTCCCATTCTCTGGGCTCTGGGCAGCAGCAAGCAGCTCCCAAATGATTGTTGGGATCTAGAAGAAACTCTGCTGAAACCCTTGAAATGAGCATCTTTTTTCCACTCAGTGTCTCACAGTTCAGGGTCATTTTCTCTCATTCCTGCCCTTCGCCTCCATAGCAAGACCTTGGCTTGCTGTTTAAAGAACTTGCAGTCACCGTGAGACATAAACTGTTCCTCCAGGATGTCAAACTAAAGATCTTGATGTACCCCAAATAATCATGGGTGGAAGAATAAAACATCTCATCAAGAAGGGTCCTAGCCTGCACTGGTCTCTTTCCATATCCTGTCACTCAAACATCCCATCTCTGCAGCAAAACTGGATGATACGGGGTAGAGCCTTGGCCAATGTGAGATCAGGACAGGGCTGGGGATGTCTCACTGACCTACGAGAATGTGTCACACAGCATACAGTTAGCCTAGTTAATTTTACTTTGGAGCCATTCAAAGCAAGGCAGGTATCAAAGGAAAAGTTTTGGTGCCAATCCAGCCTCTTTGACCAATGACATATTCCACATTAGGTGAGGACAGAGCACAATGAAATCGGTGTCATGTATGGAGCCTGACCCTGGTCCTCTCTCTCTGGTGGCTGATGCAGCATCAGACACCACAGTGCCAGAGAGGTGACCCCAGGCTCAGTGACCAGTGCTGTGATTGCCCTGGGAAGGGGACCCACCACCAGGACATGGGAAAGGCTCACCACATCACTCCTGTGGCTGCGTGTCCATCACCAGCATCAGCCACACCACCCTCGAGCCCCAGGCTCCAGGGCCACAGATCCTTCATCTGCCCAGATGTCACCACCCACTGCAGACAATGCTCCAAACTCTCCATCTGCTCTTGAGGGCTGCTGGCTGGCCAGGGATTACCTCCTCGTCCTTCCACCCACGCTCCCAGCCAAGCCAGGTTTTCCCTGCCAAGCTGGGGTTTGTGCCAGCAGAGGGAAACACACTCATGCAGACCATGGGTGCAGGGGAAGGGTGGGCTGTGAGATGGACCCTGGGATGGCTCTGGCACCATGCTGTGCCTGATCCCTGTGGGGGATGTAATGTGTACCTGTAGTGCAAATATCACGAGCAGTGGCTGCATGTCCTGCTGCCACGACTCACCCAACACGTGGCCCTGGGCAAGGCTTTTGCCACTTCCTTCTTTCTGCCTCCCTGCCTATCTGTCTTGTCTAATTAGGTAAAAGCTTTCCAGGGTAGAGATCATTTCTCCCTGGGCAGTGAGAGAGAGTGGCTGGAAGTGCTTCTAGACACAATTAACACCCAGGCAGAGCAGACCCTCTGGATATGACAGTGTCAGCAAGAACAGGCATCCCTGATGCAAACTTATCTTGTCTCAATTAGCAGGCAGCAAAATGTCAGACTTTTTGTGGTTTGGTTGGAAAGCTAAAGTGTCTCCCCTACAGAACCAGCCAGAGTAGCTCCCTGCTCTCAACACGGCAGGAAAAGCACAGCTTTCAGAGGCAATGCAGGATACATCTCCAAAAAGCCTTGCAGGCTTGACTCAAGCACAGAGCAGAAAGGCTTTCATGATCTTTGGTGCTACTAAAGGAAAATCTTTGCCCACTGGCTGGAGATAGGTGGAAGACTTCTGAAACTGAGCCTGTCTTGCAGGTAGAGGAACACAGGCAGAAGGGAAAAATTTAATACTCCTGTGCAGAGGCAGGAGTTGGACTTGATGATCCTTGTGGGTCCCTTCCAACTCAGCTTTTTCTATGATTCTGTGAGCCTGGCATAGTTACCACAAGAGCTTAGGGCTCCTGGCCTGCGTCACGGTGGAGATAACATCGGCCTGCTGAAGACAGTCTTGAGCAGCCTAATTGCTCCTGCAGAAGGAAAACGTGGGCCACAGGAGCTGCTCTGGCTCTTGGCTAATTGTCAGGCAGTTGTGCTGCAGGGATTGTGTATCCTGGAGGAAAGGCTGCTGAAGATAGATGCTGTGGCATCCAGCATGGAGATGAGCCTTGTTTAAGCACCATGAGAGATGGGTGGACAGAGGAATACACAGAGGAGCAGACAGTTCTCTGCCTCCTTCTCCTCCCTGGGGATGTAGTTCCAGGTTGGGGTGTTATGCCAAGGATGGTGGTCACTGTCTCAGATGAAAATGGTGAGGGCTCTGTTGAAGGCCAAAGGAGAGTAGGGAACAGGGGTGTGACAGCTTCTGGGAGTTTAACAGGGGCACTGCAAGGGATTCAAAAGCAGGATCTCGCTCAGTCCTTCACTACCTGCCTTATAACTTCCTTGCTGTTTGCCAGTAGATTGAAGATACTGAGAGGAGAATGTCATGAGTCTCGCACCACTACAGACACTGCTAACCTCAAATGCAATCACCACAGACAGCATTGCAGAATGGCAAACCTGAGGTGTGTGGACATACCAAACCCAGACTCTCCTCACTAAAATCCGCATGCTCGGGATGTTTCCGACATGGCTTATAAATAACACATTGGCCTTAAATATTCGGAAACCCACAGTTATGTCCTCTAGAATTCATGCCAAACAAAATAAGCAAACATTTTGAAATGATATAAGTCTATGTGTTTGAGAGCTGCATACTAAAAGTGGTAGTGGCAACAAATGTGGAGTTCTTTCTCTTCCTGGCGCACACTGAAGAAGTAAAGTGTGTGTCAGGTAGGGTTCTGGGAAACTAGGGCTGGCTTGAACCTGCCTGACTTCTGCCTGAAGTCTCCTTCTGCCTGAAGTCTTCCTCTCCCTGCTCTGAACACTTCACCAGTATGGCTTGTCACACTGGCAAGAAGCACAACAGGAACCACCTACACTGACCGGGCTGATTGCAGGACAGGGAGCCGAGCTTTGTGGAGCTGGAGAGGCAGCTTCCCTTGAGCTCAGTCAGCAGCCTTCCCTCGAGCTCACTCACAAAACAGGAGCCCAGATCCCTGTGAATCCACATGCTCACCAAAAGGAGCCTGGAAATGATCTGAGTGAGAGCACAGATGGAAATCATTGTCATCAGGGAGGCCAAGAGCTTTGCAGGAAACACGAAAGGATCAGATGTTTCAATGGATAAAAAAGAACATCGAGAGCTACATGAGACAGAATAAAAAATGTAAGAGATCTAAGCCCTTTTCCTCGAAACTATAAGCCAGCCCTGACTGACAGGAACAAAATGATATATCTGAGCAGGTTGTTTTGTAACTACCTGCAGCTGCATTTCCTGCCCCTTTTCCTTGCAATGTCTGGCACTGTCCCCATCCCAGATGTAAGTCTGAATCAAACCACTGGGAAACTGGCAAGGGGGGAAGGAGGTTCTGTGGAGGGGAGACAAGGAGACAAACTGAGAAACCTCAACTGTGGTAGAGCGCACACATCCCCCTCTTGCTCTCTCCCTTATCCTCCCTTTCTCCCCCACCACTTCTGCCAAGGAAAGATCTTGCCTAAGCAAAGCTCTGATGACAGAACAGCATGCCTTGGATATTTAGTTAGGCAAGGGAAAAAATTAATTTTCAGACCATCTGTCTTGTCCAAAGAATAGCAGTCTTTCCCAAACCGAGCTAACTCCATGAAATGGCAACAGTAAGCAACATGATATTAAACAATAATAAATCAAAGCTGACATCATTTGGAGCACATCCGGACCCTCCCCTGTGGGGGTATCACTCTTCTGTGTGTCAACAGCAGAAAGAGAAAAGCAGAAAGAAGCTTAATCTGAATCAGATAAAAGACAGTGGGCCTAAGATGATATTTCTGAGAGAAGACCCCTCCAAAAGACTTGCTGTGGGCACTGTGAGGAAGGGAAAGGGACACAGGGGAGGAAGGATGGGGCAGGATGAACTGTCTCCTTTGCAGCAGATAACAGTCTAGAGCAGCAAAGCCACTCTCAGCTCAGAGGGCTGGGACTGTCTCTCCCCACTGCAGCACACAGCACACCTTCCACTGCCTTTGCAGTGAGCTCCCTTCTTCAAAACTGCAAAAGGGTTCACACCTTAGTCCAGACCAGCCCAAAAGATCAGACATACTAGGAGCAGCAGGGCAGAAGGGGAACACTTGGGGTGGATTTGGAGTAGAGGATGCAATGAGAATTTGACAGTGACATAAAGTGACAAAAGAGCAGTCCAAAATCATGGGGATGGTGTGAGAAGACATCCCTTTATCTTTAAACTAGATGGAGAGTAATGGGAGAGTATGGACAGCAGCAGCAGACAGCCAAGCTTGGTCTAAGAGGGGTGTGTAGTCCAGACACCTCAGGGTCATGCCACTACTGGGATCCATGCTGTGAGGCAGAAAACTGGGTTAAAACTCAGATTAAAACCCAAGATCATCAGGGTGTGTTTACCAAAATGCAATCCCCCCACTGGAATGCAGTGCACACAGACGATGGGATGGCTGGGTTTAGCTACCTCTCTGTAAAATACTAATGGAGAAGTGACTGAAGGGAGTTTTGCTCCACAGCCAGTCCTACAGCTGTGTACTAAGCACTTCAATGTAAACCTGTGTTTTGTTGCCTTTAATAGGAGCAGAAAAACGAAGCCAGTTTCCCAGTGATGTACCAGCAAGGGACACCACTGTCAGGTGTACTGCAGACATAGTTTCTGCTCATGTCTCCGCTCTGCACACGTCCTCCAGGTCAGGGTATTTATACCTAGACAGACACAAGTCTCCTCCCTCCCTAGTTTCCTCAACTGCACATCCAAGAAACCAGCCAGCAGGCCAGGCAGGGCAAGGTGGCAGGTGGGTGGTGTTCAGAGAGCCCAGACTGAACCCAGAGGCTGAGGGCATCTCCCAGGTGCAGATCTACACTTGTGCTATGGGCACTGTCAGCCCAGGGCAGGATGGCTCACAGCACAGGGGCAGCGCCGTCCTTGGGCTGCTTTGGCCTTGGTGAGAGGTGGCAGACATCCGGACGGATGGCTCTAGAGAAGGCAGAGCCCACGGCAGTGGGTGAGAAGTGGGCTTTGGGTGACACCGCTGACAGCCCCGTCAGTCTGGGCTGGGGGGGCTCTGTGAGCCTGGAGCTGGGCTGGCAGGGGCGCTGGGGCAGGAGAGATGGGCTGGGCTGGCAGGGGATTACAGCACACACTGCCGCTGCTCTCTCCGCTCCTGCCGTCTCTGCAGACACCCATGTGCGTGCCATAAAAGAGATTATTTACAACAAAGGGAAGAAATAAGGCACTCGAGCTTCTTCCTTTCAGTTTTAATGGGCTTCTCGTAGGTGTGCCGCTGCTAATGAGTGTTGAGTCATGCTGGCCACGGCTTTCTCTTGCACAACCTCTCGCTGCTCCCCAGGTTGCTCTGTATCTGCTCTGTATCTGCCCTCTGATAGCTCTCTACCTGATGACTAGGGCAAGCACGGCTGCCAGCAGCAGCAGCTCTTACGCAGTGTTTGCTGAGCTTTAGCAGAACGGGACGCGATTGTTTCACGTTGGCCGCTGTTTGCTCGGCCAGCTCACTGTTTGCTCGGCTGTTCCTCTCCCACCGCCTCTCCGAATCCCTCCACGGCTGCTCCTGTGGTGGCAAAGGGCGAAGCAGCCCTGGGGTGCAGCCCCGGAGCCCGGGGTCCGCAGCAGCAGCAGCGGGGCCGGGGCAGCCCCGCTCCCGTCTGGTGCCACCTGCACCCCTGGCTGCCCCCGAGCTCTGCCACACAGCCAGCACCCCAGCTCCGCTGTCAGGGATGCCAAACACCGCGGCTGAAGGTGAGAGAGCAGCTCTTTCCTGCTGCCCCGGGCTGTCCGGCGTGCAGCCCCTGCAGCTTCACACCAGTGCCCTGCAGCCCAGCCTGGGCACACATTAACCCCAGCAGGGAACATCCCTGCCAGCCTGATGCAGGGATGGCTCACGCTGCAGCCAGCGGCTTCAGTACAACATGATCAGCCCCCCTAAACGCTTCATTTTCCTTTTCATCCTCATTTTTCTTCCAGGCTACCGGTGGAGAGGTCTCGTGGCAGGCAGTATCCATGTGCATCACTCAGAGGCACCTCACCCCATCAGGACTCTCGACAACCTCTGTGCACTGGGGAGCACTTCCCAAGGTCTGGTGAGTGGAACCTCCTACAGCAGGACTGTGAGTCCAAAGACACGGTGTGAGTAGACAGCATTCCCTTGCTGATTCAGCTGAATGCACTGGCACATCGTCATGGGATAGAAGCTGAAGTATTTTCACTGACTCACACGGGTCCAGAGATCCTGTTAGATCTACCCCAGCCTATGACAGTGGGTAGAGCCCGTCTGTGAGTGTCAGTGCTCTGGGATTGCAAAGGACAGGAAGGGAAAATCCCTTGTGGATCCTGTCTAACACACCAAGGAGAACAGAGACCTTTCACCCTGCGACAGGCATGGGCTGCAGGGCTGCAGAGTGGAGAACTCGCAGCAGTTTAGGTTCCCCTCTGAATCCAGCCTTCAGTCTCTGAGTGGCTCCGCATGCCAGGGCACAGTGTCCCGGCATTAAAAATACCAAGGCTGACAGATAGTGTTTATTAATAGCACGAGTGGTGTTTATTGCTGAGCAACAGTCAGCAGCTCGGAGGTTACTGCTGTTACAAGCCAAGGTCTGAGAGCATTGCCACATTGCTCCATTCTCAGGGGAGAGAGGCTCCATCTCTGCAGGCAGAACCCACAGGGAGAGGGGATCTGGCTGCCTCCAGGACCTGCTGTGAATGCAGAGGAGCAGGTTACAGGTGTAGCATCCTGGCCTGAGACGCAGGACAGCCCCCAGGGACTGGAGGACCCCAGCACGCTGCTGGTGGTCACACTGTAACACGCAGTGCAGTTTGTGCAAAGGGGCGCAGAGCAGACACCAGCGCTGAGCACCCGCCGTCTCCCCAACACCTGTGCTTGAGGCACCATTCCCTACCTGTGAGGAGTCTTGCTCTCCTGGAGCCTCTCTCAGACCTACATGTGGCCCCCCTGCTCTGTGCCTGCCCCTGGCTCCAGCCCCATAGTCCCTGCCAGGCTCTAAGCACCAGAGCTAAGCTGCTGTTTAGGAGGACATTGGTTTTTCACGTCCTTGTTTCACAGGAAAGGAAATTGAGATGTAGAGAGGAGAAACGATTTGCCAAAGGTGATCTACTCCTCGTGTTCCAGAGATCTCCACAGATTTCATGACTACCTCTCAGTGATCCAGAAGAATCTATGAAGTAGGACACTGCTGGATGTTCTGCAAAGATCTACACACCAAACTTCTCTGAAAAGCTCTGAAACAGCCCTCAAAGAGGGGCAGGAGTTCAGAGACTGAAAAAACCTGCAAACTAATAAGCTGTTGTCGTTCCCCAGACTCACAGTTCATACTCTGGAGCTGGAGGCCAAATAGACTTTTCAGCAGACATTTCTTTCCAGTTTTTGATCATACTGTCCCAGCAGACTTTATGTGATGCTTCCTACTCCCCAGGTTTCTCTCCTGAAGAGCTGTGCTTCCTAGTTTTTACCAGTTTATGGTTAAAACACTACAGCACGAGTGTGCTACAAGCAATATCCCACTTCACTTCTTCTCCTGACTTTTTCCTTTCTTTTTGTCATCACAGGCAACATGCAGGGGTCTCCCAGAGAATGTTAGCCCTGGATTATCTCATTATGTATTGCTTCAAAGGAAGACGAGTTGCAGCTGGGAAGCTGCTCCACCCTGCCCACACAGCCCGCTGCACACCTGGAAATAACATTTTGTGACTGATGAGTGCTTGTCCTAATCAAAGTGTGACTTTCCTTTGGAGGCAGGCAGCGAGGAGCAAAGGCCCAGGGACAGGCTGCCGTGCATTGCACAGCACACAAAACTCCTGCTCCACACTTGCTGCCCGCTATCAAAGAATCTCTGAGCGCTCAACAGAGGCCACCAATTAATTCTTCTTTAACTCCTCACTGTTAATTCATGTAGAGATCATGCCCCAGGGCAGCTCAGTACTGTTATCATCGCTGTACTGTTATCACCACTAACAGCTGAGGAAACTGAGGCACCGACCAGAGTAGTGATTGACACCTCACTAATTAGGAAACAAGGCACAGAGCTGGGAAGACAACCCAAGACTCCCAGCTCTGGCAGAATATCAAGGTACAGAATCACCTGCAATGCACAACACCACAACTTCTAGTTTCTTTTACACCAAGACAAAACAAAGGGTTTGGCAAAAAAGATCTTCCATAGATGCTGCAGCTTTGGTATGTCTTGGCTACAAGATCCTATCCAAAACTCCTTTCATTCTCTGTAGTCTCCTCCAAGCAGGTTTCCCATCCTTACACTGTCTTCCATCTTTACTCACACCCTCAGTGAGTTAGAGACCATCAGAGTCATCCAGTGCTAGCCAACACACCAGACTCAAAAAATCCACTGTTTCCTGGTGTCTTCCGGGCTGCTTGGATGGAAAGAGCTAAGGATCTAGTCCAGAGGTATCCACAGAAAAGAATTTTGTCACTAGCATGTTCACACACTTATCATCTGAACGAGAAAACGAGGAGTCTCTGGATGCACTGGCATCTGTTCACACAGGCAGGTTTGCGTGGAGATGCAGCACAGCAAAAGCAAGGTGCCTTCTCTCCTCCCTCAAGGACCCTCAGTCTGGGTCAGGGAGCTGGGCCATGGCTGTTTAGTCTGGATCAGTCTGTGGAACACGATTTGGTGGTGTTCCCGTGATATTTCACACAATAAGCTTAGGGAGGACAATGCAGTTGCTTTGTGAGACATGGTGATGCTGTGTCTTGTGACACAGCCTATTAGCAGATTGGCTAATGCTGGGTGTGCAGCTGCTCTCTGTCACGGGAAAGGCTGAAAGCAGCCAGAATATACCTGTGAATCCTGCCTCTAATTATTTAGAGCAAAACGCAACTCTGCTCCTGGTTTTCCTGCATCTGTGTACCTTGCACACACATTAAAAGCAGCAACTAACAACCCGAACAGGATTTTCCCTTTATGCCTTAGTGAAATCCTGCTCAGAAAACAGGATTATACTTGAAATAGGCTGTGGCAGAGATACGAGGAAAGACACACAGATGCCCACGTTTCTTTTCATGAAGGAACTTGCTAATCAGCCAAATGGATTTTGCTACTTCTGCTTAACCTCAGCTGCCTCTACAGCCCCTATTTAAAACATTTTGCCTCTTTACAGGATGTGTCTGGCAGCCCTCCATCACTGCCTAATTGTGCTGGGGTGGGATGTGAAACAGCCTGATGAAGGAACATAACATTTTTCCCTTAATTTCACCAAAGCCAAGATTTTCCCCTTCTTGCTAAGGGTGGCTTGGTGCTAGCAAGAATCCCAGCAGTGAACTTCCTGTGAACTGATGGGAACAGCCCTTCTCCTGGAGCAAGGAGACAATATCTGAGAGCTGTGGATGGAAAAACGAGGTAGTCAGCTAATAAAGAAAATTAACCCAGTGGACATGATTTGCCTACATTCTCCAAAGCTGGAGTTCTTTTATAAGGCTTGCCGCAGAAAGCTCTTAAGGATAACAACTAATCCCTGGATAAGGGTCAAAGTTCTTGCTGGGCATTAAAACTTGGTGATGTGATTAAAGAAAAAGTGAAAACTTGCTGCTCAGAGCAGAGCCTCCAGTGAGGAAGCTGCAGGGTGCCAGCACTCTGGTGGGTTCTGAGTGATCCCAGGACACTGGGGGTGAGGAGCTAATGGGTTTGGCTCATGGTGCTGGGATGTCTGGGGTGCCTGAAGGGCATGCAAAGATGCTTTGGTGTGAAGCAGTGTAACAGCCCTCTGAAATGGCCCCCAGATAGGCAGAAGGTGACTGTCCTGGCAAAGAACAGCTGGAACTTCACCTCTTCACCAATGTTTCTTGAAGGTCCCCTCTGGGAAAAAAAAAAAAAAATACTTAGCAGTTGCTGTGGATACCCCTGACTGGATGTCTGGGGTTTGTGTGTATTTACAACCCAAGAGGCAAATAGAACTCAAGTGACTTAAAACTGGGTAAGAGACTGTAAAATACCCACAGCTAGACAAGGATGTATATACAGCTCCCTCCCAGGCGTAGGAAAGGTCTGAGATTGACAACACCAGAAGATGGGAGTGGATTAAAAATAGGGTGGAACTTGGATGTAAAGGGATATGGCAAGAGCCTGAAGAGCAGAGTCTGAAGCATGCCTGAGGGGACTCACTGGCAGGATTCAAAGCTAGGAAGGAAAGTCACTGCTGCCAAACCACTTGCCCAGCTGAACCTCACAGCACTTTGAAAACTAATGCAATCTGGGCACGTTTGCCTTCTGAGCTTTTAAGTCTATTTGGGTCGTATTGGATTTCATATCTTCAGGAGCCTGAAAGATCTAAAAGCAGGTAGTTTTTCACACCACACTGCTCTTGTGCTGGTGTAAGTAGCACAAGATTCTCAGTGTTGGCCATCTTGGGCTCTAGCAGGTGCCTCCTCATCTGCATAGGCAATAGGATGCACAGGATCTCACGACCCCCCTGTCTGGAGCAGGGCTCTCTGTGGCAGGGGGAGGCCAAAAGGCTGCTCAGGGAAGGTGCATCAGGTGCTGGGGAGGATGGAAGCTCAGGCCCTTCTGCAAATCCTCCCAAAGAGTTTTCCAGCACTCAAAGCAATTCACACCAGTGAGAAATATGTCCATGGGAGTGCAGGAGGTTTCATAACTGGGAGGGTTCCCTGCAACTGGGGCTACCAGATAATCTCAGACATGCCCCACCCCACTCCTGAGACACAGCCAGCCTACTCCTCCTCATCCTCCCACCTCACCTCACCTCACCTCACAGGTCATCCCTTACCTTCCATCCTCATTGCCTTTGCACTGTGTTCTACCTCTCCCAGCCAACAAAACCCCTCCTGAGCTGTGCCTTGTTGTTCCCCCTCCCCACTATCCCCCTATCCTGTTTGCTCCTATCTCCTTCCTAAATACCAGATGGAAGGAGATGCTGTTGGTACCCAAATACCTGTTGAGGTTCTCTCTCAAATGATGGAGAGGAGCAGGGAGATGTGACTGCCACTAGGACTGCATGGTGAGGGGCCATTGACTTACTTGCTTTGGGAGAAGGTATACAGAGAATCCTAACCATTTCAGCAAGATGGGAAACCTTCTACTAACTGGATATAAAATAAGACTTAGTAAATGGCACTTAGTGTCTGTCAAGGGTCCCAAAAAGGAGGATGGGGTTTGTCTTATGCATGGAAAAATCAAGGCAAGGGAGGGAAAGCGAGGTATCAGTGACCCAGTTGGGAACTGAACTCAGCTCCCTTCTCTTCCCACACCTCTGCTCTGTTCTACAGACCAGGACTCGCTGACTCCCACGGTTCCTTCAGCTGTGCTAGGCAATCCCTATCTGATGGTGAGGCAGAAACACGGCTCACCAGATGATTGAGCACAGCTACGTGCAGGACCGCACTGCATCCGCTCCGTGGGCACCACCACCACCAGCACCCCAGCCCTGGCAGCCACAGCACCCTCCTGACTCAGCAGCACCAAGGAGAAGGTTCTCCCGTCAGCTCCCCGAGCCGGCACCTCCGGCAGAAGTGATTGCAAATTCCAGAGCAAACTGAGAAATCCTCCAAAAGGATTTAGAGAGATTAGAAATGAGCAGGAAACAAAATGAGATTTAACTTGGGAAAAAGATAAGCTAATGTATCTGGGGCAAAGCTGCTTTGCAGTGGGAGGAGACACCCTGGAAAGCAGAATTGCCAGAAGAGCTTGAGAAGGAGCAACCATGGAGAAATGCATCTAGAGAGAGACATAAGGGGATATGTTTGGAGCCAGCTATCTCTTCTGTGTTTTTGGAGTGATTCACCTTGAGCGTGTTCAGCAGTGGACAACTTTTGAGGGGAAAGGAGTACTATTTTTATATATGAAAGGTGTTGGGATGTAAGAAAGAGGAATGATAGAGGGCGGAGCTTGATGAGCTGACACCATGGGATTTAAAGATCCATTTTATGTCATTGGCTAAGAAATTACTCCAGAGGAGACGTAATCAGACTCCACAAGCATATGAGGGTCTACGTCAGAGAGAAAGGGAACACACCTACTGACACATTTGCAAACTTAAGGGTGAAATTAAGCCAGAGGGAAGAGAAGGTAAAGATAAGGACAGAGTCCAGGCAGTGCAACAGGTTAGGCTGTTCAGGACAGCAGCACGTTGTTAACAAGACAACCTAAACCCACAAATTGTTCCTCTTGAGATGCCTCTGAGTCCGTGACTGGTCCCAACAATTCAGCAAGGGTGTGGATCACACTCAGTCCAACAAAGTGACTCACAGAAGTCACAGCCACTTGCACTGTACATCCAGCCACCCCAGTGGGGTACTGGTGCAGAGGGCAGTGCCACTCCCTGACTCATCAGCACCTCCTCCAGCAGCTCAGCCAGTTCTCCCAGTGCTGTGTATGGACCAGGCATACACTGCACATCCACAACACAGAGCTCTGGGAAGCCAATACTGCAACAAAAAATTGGCCCTCAGCCTCAAGACTAGCCTCAGATTAGTCACTGAATAACTCAGGGTGATCCTATGACTCATAATTTATTATGCCTGTGAAGACTGGAAACAATCACATCCCGTGCCATTGACCCCCATTCACCACACTACCAGCAGTGAGATAAACCAAAGTAAGTAGGAGTTAGCTTCTTATCCCCAGGGGCAGCAACACCTTTGAACAAACGTAATCTGCTCAGAAGTCTTCAGGCTGCTTCTCCCAGATGTGAGGTCCTTGCAGTGCACAAAAGAAGACTTGAACCTTCCAGTAAGCTGCCCAACGTAAGGAAGGGGACTTGGAAGGGGAATAGGCAAATTGGAGCTGTGAAGAAAAAAGGTAGAGATGATCAACAGGAAGTTGCTTTTCCAGAAGTTAGTATCTGCACTGGCGTCTGAGCAACCAGGTGAGGAGTTTCCTTGAAAGCAATCAGTCCATCATAAATCTCTACTGGGGCTTTTGCTTCTGCACTCTTGCTGAGGAGCTGAGGACAGAAGGAAGGGTGGGGAGGGATGCTGGTGGGAGTCTTGCTTCTGGAGAAGAGGCCAATGGCACAAACCTCCTGGTATCCGTATGTTTGTGGCACCGGCTGGAGCCAGTGCCAGCAGGGTCTCTGTAGGTGAGAAGGGCAGGAAGGCCAGGCAGTGAGATGGCTGCTTGGACACTTTTCCAAAGTATACACCATGGCTCAGGAAGGAGTTATGGGCAAACGAAGGTGAAGGGCTCAGGCCTTAAAATCTCTGAAGAGGTGATGGAACTGAATTACTTGCATAAGTTGATAATTTTGCTTATCTTCTGCTGCCTCTCCTGAGCCATCAGTAGGGCTTGCAGCTAAGTAGTGAGGGCTCCCCCTTTTTATCTCCCTTAGATAATGCTGCCATTGAAAAGGGTTACAAGGGCTCAAGGGCTTGCATCAACCAGACCCTTCCTTCACCACAGACCCATTTGACCAAGACTCAGAGGTAATGCCTTCTGGGGCCAAAGATTTTCACCTCAAAGCTACCACACAGGTTGGGAGCCAGGCATCCTGACCTGCATCCCAGATTGTTTTGGGATTACGTGAGCCTCCCTGAGGAATGTTCAGCAGGAACTGACACTCATCACCAGTCCTGGCAGGGGGCTGAGCAGAGCCAGACACCCTCCCTAGCCTGGGTCCCACCACGCAACACACTCCAAGAATGGAACACACCAACCACTCTCAGAATAGCTGACAAAGGAGGTGTCAAAGCAAGCCCCAAAGTAAAGCCCTCCTGTGCTGGCATCAGGCTTGCAGGATGCCTTCTTCCTGCTGCACACACCAGGGCAGAAGATGGGCAATGTGGTGGGCTGGGCAGCAGAAGCACCTGGGTGCTAAACACACAGGGAATCCTAGAGAATCCTACGACAGCTGGCTGCAGTGGACACCCCTGATGCCTAAAGAGATGCTTGGGCACATGCAGGCTAGGGAGAGATGAGGCTTTTTTTTCATTCCCAAAGAAATGTTTGGAGCATCTGAAAAAGAGAGGTAAAAGTACAGAGCAGGAACCAGCAAGATTAGCCCCGTGTCACAATGCACAGGTATAGCCCAGAACTGCAGGTATTTCCTGATGTCTCTCAGGAGATGGAGATGGGCAGCACTGCTCACCTGGATGTATGGAGGCAGCTCAGGCAGCAAGCTTAAAGAAATCCTTCTGGAAAGGCTTTTTTGGCCTTGGGAGCCAGCCTTGGGCAGGTAAACAGGTGGCACTTGCCCAACACGCCCATTTGCCTTTCTATGTAATCGCCTCACACCGACAGCGAGGTGCACCTCTGGAGACATTATCCTGAGGTAGGCAGCCAGCAAACCTCTGACAGTTGAAGGGGAACCTGACCCTTCTTCCCTTCATGATGCAAAGCCCCTGGGTCCTCCCACCTCCCCACACCAAAGGGCAAGCCTTTCCCAAAGCTGTGGTCAGGGACTCTCTGCATTCCTTTCACACCCTCCTTCACTGCTGTGCAGGGGATATCACCTCCCTGCTCTTACCCACAACTCACCACCTCTTACAAGATATGGGCACTTGGCTGGAGGTCCAGGCACGAGTGCCTGGTTGCTCTGGGATGGCCAGCAGCTCAGCCACCCCATCGTGCAGGGTGTCAGGTGCTGTGGGGCACAGCAAGGGCCAGCAGCTGCCTGTAGGGTGGCACAGTGCCACTGGGGCCACACTGGCCTGGCCCCAAATGGGGAGCTGGGAGCAAGCACGGTGCTTGCCCAGACCAGGACTGCAGCCCTTGTGCTGGGTGATCTGGATTAGCCTTGAATTGCAGCCATCCCAAGCACAGAGAGACTGCCTGCACGCTCACCACATGGACTACTATAAAAATACCCATCTCTCACTACCAAAGGTCCCATGGGCAGACAGTGGAGGACATGGCCTGTGAAATGAATTTCCTTTGGGCTTCCAAGGTCCTTTGTGGGACCATGCTGAAAACCAGGAGATTTACAGGCATTTCTAACACAGACACTGTAGGTGGTGGTGGAGCCAAGCAGAGCCTGGCTGACTTATAGACCTGATGAACAGAGCAAGACATCAGCAACAAGGGGTTAAACCAGCTAGCAGGTGCCAAAAGGGAGAGACAGACAGGGTTTCCAACCAAAAGCACCCTTTATTCCATTGCCAGTGGGATTTTCTGTTGTGTCTGCCCAGGGCACCCTTTTCTGCCTTTCACGGTGCTTCCACTCTCTGAATCACACAGAATAAATGCAGCAGGCATGAGGAAAGCATCAGCTGGCTGCCTGAAGATAGCATTTTAATTAGCCAGCAACCAAAACGTGGACGTGACCAGAAGCCTTTCAGGGAAAGTTCTCGTGCCCAGGGTGAAAGGCTGTATGACGAGATCGGAGTGCCAGCCTGAAAACCTGGCCTCCCTCCACATGTCCTTGCCTCACCTCAGGCCAGGGCACAGGCGAGCCAGGTGCAAACTCTGGGTAGGGTAAGGGACAACTGCTCTCCTACATCCCAGCCTCTCCAAAGGCAGGGTTCTCAATCATGTACAGCCTCTCCGACCAGCCTGAGCTCACTTCCAACACCAAGCTATGATCACTTTCCTCATAGGGGATTATACAGTTATACCCACTCTGGAGAATAAAGAAGAGTTGGGCTGCTTCCAGGGCCCCAGCTATCCCCCATCAGAGCTGTCTCGGGGAGGGTCTTGTTTGAAGCAGCTACCTTGGCTCTGCTGCATCCGCACAAACAAATTCTGTGAGTTGTCCCATGTGAAATATGCCATCCAGACACTGTCTCATGAAGTTGGTGGCTACTAGGTCACCTCGCTCTGCAAATATCCTACCTCTCCTGAGCCCTTAGACATAGGAAAAGAGAGGGGCACCAGGAGTAGCCAGCCCAGCTTGCCATTGGTGGGACAGGGTTTGATGTGTTGGGTTTGATGCGTTGATGAGGGTTTGATGTGTTGTGACTGACAGGAACATGCTGACTCATCCGTCCAGGAGACCTGGGTCCCTTCATGCTGAGATTTCACAATCCAGCTCAGCCCAGGGGAGAAGCACTTACCTGCTGGTTTCAATTTTTCCAATTTGATGACTTGTAAACGTTTCCAGGTCACAAACAGGCAGTGCAGGTCTCCTGAGGATAGGCGTGCTGTTTTCATCACCTTGCACAGCCACAAGTGAAAGAGCCCATAGATCCACACAGAGCAAAAGCCAGTGGTGAACAGACAAGGGAAGCAACTCCTTGGGTTCCTCATGCAGAAACATCCAGATAGCTCACGTTCTCACCTCACTGCTGCAGTCCACAAGATGTTACTGAACACAGAGAACCAAAGTGTCCTCACGTATTCGTCCTCTTCACTCTGCTCCACCCTCTGCTGAGGCAGTGACTACTGGTCCACCTGTTGAGCTACCTGAGTCCATCCTAAATAGAAGCCAGACTCTTTACCTTTGCAAGAGCAGGAATGATGCAGCCATGAACTCAGTGGTCTGTATTACCCTAAGTGAGTTGCCTCCCAGACATCCAGGAAACATCCTGCATGCTCCTTTCCAGTGTGGACAGATGACCGAGATGACGCGTTCATCTCCATGGATGACGAGGAAATGACACCACTGCCAAAGCTTTTCATCCTAGACCCCAAAGCACATCACAAAAGATGCAATGGGATCAAGATCCCTCATGAAGTGATGCGCACTGTCAGAGCCAAAGAGTTTTTTGTTCAACGTCATCCAGGATGGCAAGGTGTGGCTGAGCCGTCACCGACAGTGAGTTACATACACACAGGTCCATCTGCAAACACCACGTCCATGACCAGAAAGGGCGGGCTCACGGCATTTCTTTCACCTTGGATTGTAAATTCCACCAGGATTGCATCTACTTATGCCTGTACAGTACCCAGCTCATGGGACTTGGCTCCTGACAAGAGAGGCAGGGTTGGGACCATCACCACACCACTCAGCATCAGGCTGGGAAGGAACCCAGGAGTCCTGCCCCCTTGGTCCTGCCCATCACACCACCCTCTTCTCACCAAGCAGGGAACTCGGGCTGAGCTCCACACAAGGATTCTGGTGCCCAGCTCCCGTTCATTTCAACGGGTTTTAGGTACCTAGATGCTTTTGGAGGCTCTGGGCCCAAATCCGAGAGTCCAACTGGTAGGTTGCTGATGCCCTGTAGCCTCCAGAGGCAATGCTGGAGAAACTGTTACACAATGGAAGAAAACCAGGATGCAAGGCAGAAGGAGAAGGCAAAGGAAATCAAGGTCAGAATTAAATTCTTTAATACAAAAAAAAGTTTGTTTGTCGTCGTCGTCGTTGTTTTAAGATATATCTGTAATTTCTTTGTTTAA
Source organism: Phylloscopus trochilus trochilus (assembly GCA_016584745.2). Taxonomy (NCBI): domain Eukaryota; kingdom Metazoa; phylum Chordata; class Aves; order Passeriformes; family Phylloscopidae; genus Phylloscopus; species Phylloscopus trochilus. The sequence goes on from WQNJ02000039.1 coordinate 23,163,119, forward strand.
AAATAAATATGTACTAAGGAATATCTTGAAAAAATTCACTAGACACAATATGTAGTGTTAATATCTTTTTTCCCCGCAATTATTACAGATAAACAGTAGCACCAATAAATAAAATGATAACAAATATTAAAATTAAAAAGGAGAGAGATTCAAGATGTAGAATTTTCTATTTTTTCCTGTTTCTTCTTTTTACATATATAAAAAAATCGTAGTGTCTATTTAATCCGAATCACACATATACATAAACATATATATATATACAAACACATAGCCAAATATATATATAGTATGTAGATGTATATCTAACCGTTGTCTCAATAGGAATGTGTAGGGGTAGGTGTTAGAGAAATTAATTAAATAACTGCCCATAACATGCTACTGACTCTGCCAACAATTGGGGAGAGATGGGATGGGACAACAGGAAGGTTAAATTTATACACAACCAGTACAAAAAAAAAAAAAAAAAAAAAAAAAAAAAAAAAAAAAAAAAAAAAGGAGGTACGGCTTATAAATAGTTGAAATTAAATATTAACAAAGAATACTGAAAAATCCCTACTCTTTAATTAAATTATCTGTTTAATTTCTAATTTAAAAAGGGATATTAAATAAGTATATAAAACACTTTCTCTTCCCTCCCCCGATCGGAAGCCTCTGTCTTGCACACGATGCAGCATGAGTATTCTACATTGCAGATGCAAGCACCCACCCGTGTGTTTTCTCTCCTTCTGAAAGCCATCAGCCGGATGGGGAGTTCCTAGTGGTTAGTAGTCGCTTGTTGTGAGTCTGTTTTTAGACTGTCTTGTCTTTTTGGAAGCTTTCCGTGTTGTACATTATCAGGCGTTGAAAATTCAATTGCAGATGACGTTTGGCAGCATTCTGACACAGACCGAGTACCTTTTTGATGATTATTATTATTAATAATAATTTTAATCACAGAACTAGATTATATATATCCACATAGATGTACAAACACACTTTCAGGGGCGTGTGTGTGTGCGCGCGTGTGTAAGGTGGGTTTCACGTACACCACAGCCTACACTGCAGATACACACATAGCCAAGAACCTCACGACACAGCTAAGGGACTCCAGCTGCCTTCACATTTGATTCCCCAGCCCAAGACATGGAAAAGGGGCCTGATATTTACAGCACGTCATTTAAAAAAAAAAAAAAACTTGACGTTCTTAAGGGTCATTTACACTGGGCACGCAAACTGAAGGCAGCAAAAGTTGCTTTCTTTTTTTTCCCCCCCCTTCAATCTTGGCATACATATATATTATTTTTTTATATATATATATGTATAAAAATAAATATATATATATAAAAAAGAGAGAAAAACACATACATACATACATACATACACACATACACACAAATGCATACATTCACATACATACACACACACCCCCACTACTGTGTATATACTTTTGATTAATATCCCTTTCCAGAAATGTTCCATAAGCATCTTGGATGCTCTCGAGTGGCAGCTCTGTGCATGAAGAAAGCAGACAGTGCTGAACAACTGCGTGGCTATGCACCGGTCCCCATTCTTGCTTCAGCACACTGTAGACCTTGTGTCCTTCTGCAGCCACCAAGGGCGGGAAATCTAGACTCCTGTGATAATTCCTTGAACAGAAAGTCAGTGCGCATGAGCTGCCCACCATCCTTAAGAGAAGCCAGCACGTCTCTCTGGCAAAGGCTCTACAGCGAACAAAGTCAACGCAAAATGTACACTGACATCCCATGTCCCAGCAAGGCAGGCAGGTTATGAGACGAGTAAGGGCGAAGGTTGGGGGAAGAGAGGGGAGGAGGAATCCTTGATCACGGAGATGGCCATTTCCTTGGCCTTTTGACCCATCGCACCCTAGGATGCCGCTCTTTGGAACTCCCTGCCCATCCTCTCCATCACCTCTCCTCCCTGTCGCAGGCAAGGAGAAGGTGGTTTGTGGTACAGCACACTCTACAGAGAAACAGCGGAGGCCGCACAAGTCAGTTAGAGTTAAGAAGTTTACACCCAGCGCTTCTACTCAAGTCCAGTCTTAGCTTGTTTCTTATGCCCCAAGTAGCCCGCTTGTGTCCACAGCAGTCGAGTATTATCCAGTGAAGACACCAATAACATTAGCAATGTTAAAAAAAATAATCAGTATATATATATATATATATATTATATATATATGTGTGTGTGTGTGTGGTTAAGATATACATATATGTATATATAGATGTGGTTAAAATATATATACATATATATATATGTATATGCATGTATACACACATATATATGTATGCATGGGAGAACCCATCAAATACACCCCTACAAGTCTTCCTGGCTCTGTTATTTAGCAGCATAAAAAGAAAAATAAAATAAAACAGTTCAAAACCCAAAGGTGAATTCTGTGCGGCGGGTGCCTTGGGGAATGTTCCTTCCGGAGTCCATCGTCCGTACTGAAAGTGCTGTGCTCTACCGATCCTTCATTTTTAGGGTTCATTTGGATTAGTGTTTTGTTTTGTTTTATTCTGTCCAGGCGAGAAATCAGGCTCCAGAAACAGGGCTGTTTCCCCTTCTTTTCCGCTGCTCACCGTCTTGGTTTTTCACATCTGTCAAAGAGCAGAAGGAAGGAGAAGAAGAGAACAGGGGTTAATGTTTGTGATGGGGGTGCAGCTAGGGCAGGGAAGGGAAGGAAGGGTGGTGGCTAATGTATTTAAGAGCACATGGTGTTAAGACATGGCATGACGTCACTGGTGGGGTGAAGTGCTGTGCAGATGGGCCAAATAAGCTCAGAATCTCGATCCCCACAAACCAGTCAATGAATTCTACTCCCCCCAGGCTCATCTAGACAGAGCAGGGGGGATACTCAATCAGGGGTAAATTTAGGAGCAGAATCAGTGGCAGTGGCTTCCTCACAGATAAGTTGAGTGTCTTGTTTGCATCTTTGCACATCATACACACAAATACACACAAACACAGAAAAACAAGGCTAAGCAATGCATGCAGAAAGAGACACACCCTCGGCTCTCCACCTAGCCTCTCGTTTGGGTCGGAAGCAGTGCAGACAACAAGGCCTCATGCAGGCAAGAAGGTGAAAAGTAAGTGCTTTTCATTCCACTAGCTGCTGTGAGTGGGGGTTAGCACCAGAGAACAGCAGTGGCCTGAAGAAGCAGGAGAAATGAGAATTTACCCTCCCCTGTAGGTCCCAATTCTAATTCCACAAGAAAGAGCAGGAGGAACTTCAGCTTAACCAGCTTTTTATCAGGAAACTGATAAGCTAACCACTCCTATGACTCCTTCCCATTTTTCTGACCAACACACTGCCTCTGGAAACCTCCCTTAGTGCCAGTTATCCCATCACAGAGAGGGACTAGTAAGAGAAACTAGCAAACCCCTTCTGCCATTATGACTTCTTTGGGGTATTTTTTGGTTTTTCGTTGTATTTGTTACTATTTCTCACTCTGTGGGGTAATTATAAGTTACTCTGGACTTTGGAAAAGGAGCAGGGGGGAAAAGGCCAACATTAAGTCTGGTCTCAGACTTCAGGGGTTTTGCTCACTAGGAGAAGTTTAACTCCAGAAGTTGCTCCATTCTGGCCCCTCCATCAATTACTTTCCCATTGAAATTACCACATCTCAGAAAAATTCTCTGTATGCAGAGCAGTTTCCACCACGCTGGCAGTGCCAAAGCCTCTCTGGCTTGGACACAAAGCATTTTCACACCCAAAGGAAGCACTTGCTACTTGTATCAGCCTTAGCCACCTAGCCAACGGATGTCTCCTCTTTTCAAGATATAGCCACAGAGGACCCTACATCTCTCTCCCCTGTGTTCTCCCCTTGAGCCACTGCTGCTGCAACACTGCAGGAACAGGAACAATCCCCTACATCTTTGTGAAAGGGATCCGAGTCCAGAGCCACAGCCAAGTGCTCATTAGCAACCCATTTCTATGTCTCCCTCTACACAGGTAGGATGATCCCTCACCAGAGGTGCACACACAGCTTGTGCGAGTCAAGACACCCCACTGAGTTCACCAAAGTGCTCAGGTGAGAACTGGGAATCGGTTTCCTTATGTGTCTATGCCACAGATGGTGTGTGACAGCACTCAGATGACACATGCACAGCATGGATCTCTGAACTAACACTAACCCCACAATGCCTTTATGTCTCACACCTGAAATACACACCTCTGCCTTCACCCAGGGTCAGACTTAAATCTGCTCTATTCCAATTCGCAGTCCTGAGTGCAGCCTCTCAAACCACAACTCTGGACAGGACATGGGCAGGGAACTGTGAGCACAGTACAAGAGGACAGGGTGCTCTCCCTGGCTTTTAGAAGAACAAAGAGACAAAGGAGAATGTAGGCTCAGCCTTGAGGGAGGCTCCTAGTGGCTTTCCTCATTCTGCACACATCGAGCAGAGCATCTACAAGCCACAGAAAAAGGGCTTGGAAGACAGGGGTGGTCAAATCCTAGTCAGTTAAAGATTTGTCTTTGTCCAACAGTATGCTCAGAGGTGCATACAGGTAAGGTACAGAGGGATACAGAACCCTCCCCCTGCCTACCTCAGCAACATGAACTCCATTATCCTACTGTATGGTAAAGAATACCTGAGATGCAAAGGGCCTGTCTCTGGGAGCCCAAGCTCATCCCCATCCAAGACCTGAGAGCACACCTGAAATGCACAGCTGCCCTCTGACACAGGGAAACTGTCCTCACCCCAGTTAGCCCCTCTGCTCTCTGGCCCACGTAGGACAGAGAAAAGAAGTAATCAAATAGCACTGGTGCCAGAAGTCAGCAGGAAGCAAGCTCCCCCCCTCTTTCTCTTTCTCTCTCTTTCTCTGCGTGTTTCATCCTTCAGGACACAAACCTGCAAGTGCGCTCGTTTAACTCAAGCTGCCTCGACTTGCAACGTGAGTCTGTGAATTTGCAGGAACATTTACAGGTCTGGGGATCTTGTACAAACAAGTGCTTTCTCCTCTCTGAGCAAGGCTCACAGTGACTGCAAAAAGGCAAAAGGAAAGATGTCTAAGCTACAGCGCTTCAGCAGAAAGAAAATACACATGCAACACCCTGAACATCAAAGCAATCCCCTTGCCCCCTCCCGCAGCCCCCGTGCTGCCCGCTGGAGTGCCGCGGGCTGATGGATTTTCCAGCAGCACCTCGACAGCCCCAGGACAGCAACCCCTTGCATTAGCGTAGAGAAAGAAAACAGGCCTTCTGCACAGTATTCACAAATGCTGCATTGGATCCATCGGCTCAGGCCAGAGGGAATAAGAAGGGGAAAGCAAGGATGGGAAGGTGAGAGGTCCCAGCCAGCTACTGACACATCAGTGAAAGGAGTTCTCTGAAGTGGACTATTCGAGTAGAAAGAGGCCAGCGGCTAAATGAGTTAAGTACACAGGGTCTCTCCTCCCCTGGAAAGCAGCTGGGCTTCAGCATCACATGCTGACCCCTGCAGCTGGCACTGCCCTCCTTTCTGTAAGCCCCATCCCAACATCACTACCTAAGAGTCTCCTATGGAGGGAGCGTGAATTTACAATGCAGAATTTTGTGAACCACCATGAGAGAAGGCAGAGCGAAAGAGACAGAGAGAGACAAGCCACCAAATCCAGCAGAAAAAAAAGAAAAAAAAAAACAAAAACAAAAACAGACAGAGAGGCTCCCCCCCACCAGCTCCCCAGCACCCCCTCTCTGGCTTCCCGCTGTCCCACCTCTCCTCTCCACCTGTGACTCCACCAGACACGCACACACATGTGCACACGCACGCACACACACACACATGCACGGCAGATGCCTGCCTGCCTGCCACCAGCCGTCATAGCAGTGAGGGCACGAGACAAGTAGTGGAAAGCAGATGACAGAGTTGCAACCAGAAGGCGTGAAGAGGTGCAGGGTCCACCCACCACACTCTTGTGCCTCGGGACAAATGGTCGCCACTGATGATTAGAGAGCCAAGCAAGCTAAAGCCACCTTCCCTGAGATAGCCTTAGTGCCAGAGCAGTGCCACCACCAGTGCTGCCCCTGCAGGATCTGCAGCCCACCAGTGACTGGGAGGGGAGGGTGAGATTTGAGCGAGCAGCAAGCAGGCAGATTGGTTTGGGGAGAGGGAGGGAAGAGAGTCTACAAGCAGAGGACACAAACGTACAAGCTGAGTGGTTTGTACCGGCCTTTCTTGCGCTTTCTCTTTTGACCCTTCCCCCTTCCTCGCTTTGATTTTCTGGAAGAAAAACATAAAAAAAAAAAAAAAAGAGAAAGAGAGAGAGGGGGAAAGAAAGGGAGAGATAGAGAGAAAACGGAAGAAAACGCAAGGAAGAAGAGAAAAAAAAATACAGCCATGTGCCTTGCTGGGAGGGGAGAAGCACATGAGGCAGGACTGGAGGGTAAATCCCAGGGCCGAAGCACAGATCTCCACCTCGCACACACATTCACCGGCTCCGGCGCTCCTGTCAGCTCTGCAACCAGCCTGCCCACAGCCAAGCCAACACCAGCCAGCTCAGCAGAGACCACCTCCTGCAAGGCTGCTGTGAGCAGAGGTGGATCCGCTGGAGCCTCAGAGGGACACCTGCCCCTTCCAGAGAGGGGCAGTGGGAAAGGGGCAGGGGGTGAGAGGGAGAAGGAACAGAAAGCTTTGTGAAAGCATCACGCCACCGCAGTGAGTGCAGACAACCATTCCAGGCGACAAGCACAGGCGCACAACGACTGACAAAAGGCAACCTGAGTGAAAGGGCTCTCTTCAGGGAAGAGGAAACCACTCTGACCTGATGCACTGCCCAGCACTGGGCCTAGGAGGGGGCAGCTGAGCTCCAGTAGCTCTGCTGCAGGGCAGGTGGCAATCCTGCCTTGGGATGGGAGCACTCCACAGACAAGGGAAGAGATCTGATCTACACAGCACTGCTGTGTGGGAGAGGGTTATCCAACCTGAAGGCTTTGCTCATTCACCTCCTGCCTGCGGTTCAGAGGACTCCAGGAGACCTTATTTGTATGTCTGTAACATCTCCTCTGGCAGCCTCCATTCTGAGTACTGAAGAGTAAAGAGCGGGAAGAGGAAGGCCTGACCTAGTTATTTTACCCAGAAGATAATCAGAAAGCAGCTTTCAGTTCTTCCCTCCTTTCCCTCCTGTGACCTCCCATGTGGATCTGCCAGACAGACAAGCAGATGGAGCCAAGGCACTGACTCCATTCTGAAAAATTCACCAGTTGCCTCTCATTCTTGGGCAGGAGTTGAGCAGGCAGGGGCTAGGACATGCTGTCCTGGACACTAACCATGGATCCCTATGGGCCATTGAGAGCACAGGGAGCGAGGGAGGCTGGAGCCTGTACTGCTCCTTGAGCCACATTAGCACAGGAGCAAGGAAGAGACATGCAAGGAGAAGGCCCTAGGCAAAGCACCAGGGCTTGTCAGGCAAATGAGTCCCAGCTCTGAGGCAGTTCAGCAAAGGCTCCCTCGTTCCCTGGTGCAGCCCACCTCGGGAGAGAGCTGTCAGAGGGAATTGGGGGGATGGAAGAGAAAGCACCATAGGTGTCTCCTAGGCCCTGTTAAAGTCGTCTCACTGGAACGAGTGTCAGAGCATCAGCTCAGGCCCGGTTCTGCCCTGCATGTCAGGCAGGAGTCACAGGGAGACGGTGAGGGGAAGAAAATCAACCTGAAGGGAGGAGAGGGGTACCAATATAACAAGACTTTCAATCCAGCACAAATCAAAGCACACCAGTCTCTCCCATCCCTTCCCTTCCTTCCCTGGGGAGTGCAGAACCAGCAAAGAGCAGGCAAAGTGCTGTTAGAAGAGGAAAGTGAATGCAACACAGTCCGAGCTGGCTGCTACACCCATACCCCATCCTCACCAGAGCTCACACAGACCAAACTCTCACGCCTTCAAACTACAGAGCCACACAGACCGACCGTCCCCGACACGGCCCTGTGCAGAGAGGACTGTTGGCTGCATGGTCTGATGCAGCCAGGAGCAGATTTCCAGGGGGAGGAGGAGAGGCTGGAAGGCAGCTAGAAACATACAACCACCAGGAGAGGGGTGAAAAAAGCTCTCTCTCTCTCCTGTTTGCTCCCTCTGTCTCAGATTCAGCCTCATCTCCAAATATTTACTCCTTCCTCTCTGACTCTGCACCTCTAAATGGCAGAGCTGCTTTCCCAGTGGTGCGCAGTCCAGTTGATCCTCTCGCTCAGAGAGATCATTCTTTCTTTTCAATGTTGTTTCATACTTGATGCTCGTCCCTGCAACTACTGCAGGATTAGAGCTTGTTTTTCTACTTTCCACAACCTTTTTACTTTGGAGAGGAAGTAAAGGGAATGTTGTGACTTAACCTCCTTCAGGCCACCAAAGCAAATCCATCAGATTCAAAAAACCCCTCATGAAAGCCTTTACCAAGACCCAGCTAGGACATCCACCTCCCTTTACACCCTCCCAGGGCCCCACCCAACCAAAACCAGTGTCACATCCTGCATGACATGAGTCCTGGCTCCACCAAGCCTCTACTTCCACCTCTCCCTGTAGCCAGCAGAATTCCTACCAAAGCTGCTGTGAAAGAAGCCAGCAAGTACTCACTCAAGCAGCAAGAAAAAAATTAATAATAAAGAAAGGCAGCAATTTGCAGTAACCAGAAACACCCCAGGAAGAGGGAAGGAGAGAATGGGGGCTGCACCTTGAATCCATTCCAGCAGGACAGACATGACAGGACTTCCCTGACTCGGGAAAAAGCATTAGGAGTGACTGCCATGGCCATGGGTCATGCAAGGTCCATGTCTGGGGTATGAAGGAAGGACCATCAGATCTGGGTTTCTGTGACCACCTGGAATGGATTCAGAGCATCGCCCCATGCAGTACCATATGCCATTTCCAAAAACACCTTCTTAAAGTGAGTATATCCAACCAAAGAAAAGGGCAAGGGGCAGTGGGGAGAGGAAACGCCAACCAACCACCAAAAGAGAAAGGAGGAAAGGCTTGTCACTTACTTTTCTTGTTTGTTTTTGACATCTTTCTTTGGTCTGTGGGGAAAGACAGAACAAAGGCCTCATTAGAAGAGAGCTTATCGTATATACTTCTGGTATCATCCCCAGTTCCCACCAAGTCCAGGGAAGGACATGCATTGCAGGATGCACATGGTCCTGCTCAAAGTGGTTTTGCTCTCCTGTAGACCCTTGCTGGTAGCTAGTGCCAAAAGATCCCAGGATGCAGGCTAGCACTGTCCACCTGTGACAGCTAGGGATGGAAGAGCCCTGACAGCAGAGGGCTTCTTTTCCCAGGTTCAGCCATCCCACTTCAAACCAACCGAGAAGGCTGCAGAAGCATCTGAACAAGAGTCCCAACCCAATGTCAGAAAAAAGGAAAGGCTCAGAGTAAGTTTATTGCAAGAGGAACCAGTGCTGCTCCATTCTCACCTGCAGTCACATTTACTGTGCTGTAAGAAGCTCATGTGTGATATGTGCTGACTCTGATGGGGTTTAATTCTCATGATCTGGAATGAAAGAAACAGAGAGGGTCACTGCCTGTTCACTCTTCACACTCACAGCTCCAAATCAGGCTGCTGTGCAGCAAAGCACTCACACCCCAGGTGCTCCTGGGAAGAGCAGGGCAGAGTTCAAGCTAGTTCTGAGGCCCCGTGCTCCCAGTCAGGGAAGGCCTTTGATCACAAGTGAGCAGCAACACCAGATTTGTGCCAAAGCTCTGTTTGCTTGTGCATGCCCGGTGCCAGCACTGGTGGACTGCCTTGGAGACAGGCAGGGGAGAGGGTGTACCAGCATAGCAAGGTTCTCATTGAGCCCTCCCTGGCTGATGCTGGACAGACAGCAGCTGAACATCCAGCCTGCTCGTGCAGAAGCCATGTTTTAGTCTCACACAAAGGTCCCAATCAAAAATTCCAAATCCAACTCCTTTTCCTTAAGCCACAATTCCTTCCCAGCTGGCATCTCACTTTCTCAGTAACTTGACACACAAAATAAATCTGGAGATCTGTGTTTAAAAGAGTCCCGCAAAGCCGGACATCACCCAGACCCCAGCCTCAGGTACCTCCAAGGAAGTCCTTTAGAAGCTATGGAATATTGTCACATTCTCTTAACCCAGAACACGGCTGGAAAATGAGCTCTAGAAATCTGCTTAAGTGCCTCTGACCCTTTACAGGCATGCAGGCATACCAGTCAAGAACTGTAATGCAGCAAGGTATGGAAGGAAGGAAACCATCCCTGGCTACATCAAGCTAGTATGCTCTGGCCCAGGCTGGAGCCTGCAAGTGGAAAAGCAGTATGGGGAACCATGAAAGGGCACAGGCAGGTTCTCCAACAGAGTCCAGAGCCCAAATTTCAAGTAAAAGGACCTGCTGGTTAATCACTTAGCACTGCACGTCTCTCATCGATGTTAAAAAGTGACAGCAATATTTACAGCGGCCATTCAAGAGGCTAAGGGACAAAAGTAGGTGAGGGAGCTACGGGTTACAGGTAATGGGCACCAGCATGATTTTGGACATGATCTGGGATCCAGCCTGATCCAGATAAGGGCAGTAACAAAGCTCTCTAACGCAATCTGCAGCTTCCCCACAGGCCCAGCCTTTGCTATCATGGCCACCTCTGTCTCTTCCAAGAAATGAATTCAGCAGCCTCCAAACAAAGGAGGAAGATGCCCAGAGGCAGAAAGGCTTCTCCAGCTGACACTGAAGCAGTTTGTTTCTTAGAGCCCCTTTAACCCCTGCTATGCCAGGGTGGCTAATGACCCAAACTCCCTGCTCTGTTGGTACAGGCTGACCTCACATGCCCTTCAGGAGAGAGTACTGACAGGTTCTCCCCTTTTGCCCTACTCAGCTGCCTTCAGAACAACAGCTGTGTGTAGAGTTAAGGTGGAGCAAGGAGTATCTTCTTTGGGAACTCAGAGATAACACCACCAGAAGTGCTGCTTTGCATTCTCTAAGCACAAAGTGCTCCTTGCAGAAATGCTCCTTTGCATGCTCCTACCTACTCTACTGTATTTGGGCAAGAGCCAAAAAAGGACTTTCCTCTTAGCCTTAAACAGACACAGGCAACTCATCTTTTAACCCTGTATGGTGTAACATGGAGCACCAGAGTCAGAAGAGAGGTTCCCTGGGGTAGGTTGCACTTCCACTGAATTAGCTGGGAGCTGGGACTTGGGGTGGCTGTGATGGCTGACTTGCTTCCTTCCAAACAAGCATGGCAGACTGCAAGCTGGACCCTCACCTCCATTGTGACGTTGTACACATCCACAGGGACACATTCTAGGCCCTCATCGCCGCAGCAACCCGCACATCTCATCAGAGGCACGCAGGATGGCTTGAATATGTACTCCACCTCATCGGGGTACTCCTGGAAAATGTCCACCAGGGTCTCAATAGTCCTGCAGAAGCTGCGCTCGTAGACTTCCAGGAATTTGATAACTAAAAGAGGAATGGAGGGAATAAGTTAATGCAAACTTAGCTCAAGAATGTCTAGTGCTTCACCCCTTAAAGTGAGCCAGACAGTTGCAACACAACTACCCTATGCTCTTCACTAAGAGTCCTGAAGGCCTAAATCCTTTGTCTGTGCTCTACATACACACACATCAAGCGGGAAGGGAAAAGACAATCTCCTCTTACAGCTGATTCAGGGCAAAGGCAAGATGGACAAGAGAGCCTCACTGTTTGCCTCCCTGGTACCGTGATGCATGCCACAGGTGACTCTTTCCCAAACCTCTTCTCTGCTATTCCCCATACTCCTGGTATGCTGCCACTAAGAATATGAACTCAGCCAAAAAAAACCCTGAAGCTGCAGCATAACCTGCACTCCAGATTAAGGCCCTGCACTCCCTTTGCCCTTTACTCCCTTTCAAAACAGCCAGTGGATGCCCCAGTGGGTTTTAAAGCCAGAAGCATCCTTTGTACAGACCTCAGCACACAGACACCTCAAAGAGCAAGCAGAGGCTCTGAACCATGGAGCTACGCATCTTCACCCTTCCTGCCATCCACCTCTTTTGGCCATGCAGAACATCCACCTCAGGTCACCACGGAACCATGACAGCATCCACTACAAGTCACAGCCTCCGTGTCTCCTCACTGACCACTTTCCCAGACCGAGGAACCAAGCCACCCACTGAAAGACTCAAAGTAGGCTCACAGCACCCCCAGGATTAACCAGACTATGTATTTGGCTACTGAACCACAATGAGACAGTGTGGGAGGGGGAACAGGGTGGATCTGCCATTATCCCATGCCTTCCCTACGAATGGAGCAAATGCTAACTGCTTGCGATCTGCACTGATTTCACAAGTGTTTCTCAATGTTTCCCAGTCTCTTGCCAAAGCTTCATTCTGCTGCTTGGTCAAGGGTTGGAGAGATTTAAAGAGATGAGAGATAGTAGAGATAAGTACACGCACACACAAACCCCAGGTGATAGTATAGTACTGCAAACAGTGAGTATCTGGAGCCCTCCAGGACTCCTAGCTCTAGCACCACACTGGCAACAGAGGATGTCTGACATGGAGCAGAGGGTAAGAGTATGCACAAGGAGATAGTACCTGCCCCATGCTGTTATGCACTATAATGATCCACCTGTACAGTATGCAGAGTCCTCCAGCACCAAGGTTGATAACTCAGAGTGATAAGAGCAAACTGCTTGCATCATGGAAAATAATGGTCTCCAGTAAGCGTTTCTAAAGTGCCCTGAACTTGTGACAAACTGGCATAAAGGTTACTTTGCCACAAAAATGTGAAAGCTGCAGGGCTTGGAGCTCACAGCCCGCAGTTAATTGTTGAAAGTTAATTCTAGGTCATGCAGGGCTGACAGTGCCATAGTGCTGAAGTGCTGAGAGTGGGTACAAGAGGGGAGGAGCTTCCATCCAAGGAGTTTGAAGTGTCAGAGAGCGTGAGCAGCTATTAAAAGAGAAAGTAGCTCGTGAAAGGGAAATGTAGCCTGGCAGGCATGGACTGCTTGTTGGTATTCCTTGACTAGAAGACAACACGTTTCTGTTCCTTGTTCCTTCCCTTCCTCTTTCCTCCTCCCCTAACTGCCGTATGTCTCCTCTCTGTTCTCCTATCTTGTCTGTGACTACCTCCTTCTCCTCCTTCTTCCTGTTCCCCTTTGGAGTGACCTTAGTCACCGCCTATGTTCCAACAAGTTGAACAATTTAATATGTGGGAAATTCTGCGGGCACAAAGACAGTCGCTGAACTGCACTGTTGATTATTCACACTGTGCCAGACACATGATCTGAGAACTCTGGCAGTAAAGGCATAGTTCAGGATAAAAATGCTTACAGACCTACGTCAAGGGGAGGGACAGAAAGTAAGAGAGAGGGAAAGCAGCAGTTACCTGTGCAGATCAAATGCTGCTCACCACACCAGTCTGGGGCATAAAGGAGGCAGAAACCGAAACAGAGTAGAAAAGTGAAGTGAAACTGAGTGACGTCTGCCACGCTTTCCTAAATGTTTGCACTACCCAAACAATCTTGGATTATACCAGAGAATCCAGATTACAGATTGGCCCCAGAACAGTACATTCAACTTCTTTTGCAGGGCCGTTGCTTTCACAGCTGCACCCTGACAACTGTACTTGAGATCAGGGAGAACAGTCTTGAGATTTGACAGAACTAAATCCTTCCCATTAAGAATCTCAGAGTTTCTACCTTTAACACATGATGGTTTTCCAAAGTCTGAATCAGCCTCTGAAAAGGCTCTTTACCTAGCCAGCAGTCAGAAAATCCTGCCACAAAAGGCACGTTGCCTTATTTTGCTGGACACAGAGCATTCACGTGGAGACCGTGCAACACTCTGTAGTTCATTTGCAGTTACCACCCAAACCAAACCAGAGCCCAGGACTGAGGTACAGTCACCCTCAAAGCAAAGCCCTGCTGCCCCTTCTACCATGCCCACACTTACTCTTACGTATTGGGAGTTAGATTCCACCCTTTGCTGGGCTCATTTTGCTTGTGTTTCCTTTCCATTGGTTGTGTCACGAATGGAAGGAGGTCTCTTTCATGGGGAAGCACAGGAAGGTCACCAAAGGACTAACCACTAGGTCTGCTCCCTTCCTGCAATCTGGGCCTCAGCCCACATTAGAAGTTAATCTCACAATTAACTCACACTCCTACCCTGCAAAACACCTCCAGATTTGAGTCAGAGGTTCTTCATCGTGAATGGAGGGGGAAGTAAGGTTAAAACGCAGACAGGACCACATTAACTCTTCAAGGCAGAGTTTAAGTTCAAATTTGGAGCAGTTGAGTGAAAACATGCTGGACTAGAAAATGAGAAAATCTATGATCTTTTTGTCTCCCTCCCCATCAGTGGCTTAGCAGCAATACAGACACACTGCTATTTTAAAAATAAAAGTTCAGCCACAAGTGCTGGTGGTTTCCTTTATTTATACCAGAAAATCTTTTCCCGTGAAACAAGGAGTGTTTGTCTGACTCTTCTACAACTTCCTGTGCCACAAAACATGTGGAAGCCTCTCTTGAGGACAAAAGGGTAGGGGCTGAAGCTAAAATAACAATCTCCAACCAGAGTTAAGTCCATCCCAAATAAAAACTTGCCACAGCTTGATATCTCAGAGAAAGCATAAAATGGCCAAAGACACAAACCCACCTTTCATCCCAAGCCCCTAAGAGCTTCAGTGGAAGGAACTACAGCACTGTCCTTGGGTAACAGAGGCCCCTCATCATCTCCTCTTCACAGAGGAGAAACTGAGGTTTAGAGAGAGGACCTCTAAGGTCAAACCATGGGACAGAAGTAGAGCCAGGAAGGTAATGCCAGGAGTCCTGACTTCTATTTCACAGATGTATCTATATTGCAGAACCTGAAATGGCACCAGGACAATAACACTTAAGTCTCACCACTTGTACTGCCAGACCAGCTTCTCCTGCAATCCCATCAGCTTTCCTGTGACAGAAGTTAATTCTGTTTGATTCTTTCCCTCTCCAGGAGGGATTTGTTGGACACAACAAATGGCCCAGATGAGGACACTAGCTCTTTTCTACCAACAGCAGAGAACTGGTTACCAAAATAAGCCTCACAGCAGGCTCCATCTTGATCCCTCTGGAGTCACTGAACCTTCTTCTGTTGACTTCAGCAGGAGCAAGGGTCAAGCGCAACAGGCGGCAGCCCACCAGCAAATCAGAAATTTTGCCCGTGCAAAATGGACACCTATCCCAAGCACAGCCTGCCACAAACCTCTGGCAACACACAAGGAGTCTGTCACACCAATAACGTTACAGAAATTGAAACGGATTGCTATTTAAAAAAAAAAAAGAAAAAAAAAAAAAAAAGCCAATCTGGGCCCACACTGCTGGAGCCCTCTGCTGACCTCCGGCTGGAATAACTCTGAAGGTCACAGTCTGTGGGATCCCTGCAAGACATCTGCCAGACCCTGCCATGCAACAAGTGATCTGCTCTGCTCTGCAGGTAAGGGGAAAACGCGATGGTCAGGATGGTCTTAAGGCAGGTGATGATCACCTCAGCCTAAAGGTTCCAAATTCCACAGCCCTTTTATCCCACCGCTGAACTGAGGACTGCGGACAGAAGCCAACCTCCTGACAAGCACAGGGCTTCTCTAGACAGGGAGCTCACAGGAGGCGTCTCTGACTAACCCAGGGGCTGACTGCCCTTCTGCTCTACATTTACTTGCGTGAACCAACGAAGCAGGGGACACTGTCACAACCTGGCCTTTGGGCAACCAGAAAGACACAAGATCACAGCAGCTGCAGAGGCACCACCTTGTTTCCCCGCCGGGCAATGGCCCTGTCCACAGTGGACCACCAGGAATAAATGAGTAGAACCTATCAGATCATAGTGCTGTTCCCTGAATCTGCGAAGTCTGCTAGCCCACACCAGAATTAAAAGGTGTATTTTTCTAGCCTGGCTCTTCACAGTGCTTAGCAATCTCCTGACTGCGGGGCTACCTGGGACTGCTGGGAAGCATGGGTCCAGAAAATCATCCTGGCCTGCCCCCTTCTCCTTCTGTTCCTCAGAGACCCGCTGTCTGAGGGCTGCTCCGGCCTTTGTTCGGGGATCAGCCCTGGCCACCCAGCCGGGCATCACCAGCGCCGCCGGGAAAGAGGCGGGCAGCAAAATTTGACAAATCCCTTCCTACAGCACTGTGGCAAACCCCCAGCAAACTGCTCGCCGCTACTCAGCTCTTTGTGTTCGCCCGTGTGTGTGCGTAGATATATATATATATATATATAAATATATATATATATAAATGAGCGTGCGTATGTGCACCAGCGCACGCACGCAGTTTCCCTCCGAGTTGTGGTAAGCCAGGGGCGGGCTGGGCCGGCCCTGCTGCCCGCCCTGGCACCGCGGCCGCCCCGGAGCCCGGCCCCACGGCCACCCCCGGCCCCACGGCCCGGCCCGGGCCCGCGGCGTGGGGCGGGGACGCTGCGGCCGCCACGAAGGGGTTGATGGCGGCGGCGCCTCCCGCCGGCAGCCCCCGGTGCCGCTCCCCGGGAGGTGGCGGTGTTGGCTGCCGGCGGCTCCGGGGGCTCCTTCCCCCCCAACCCCCGGCCGTCCCCGCCCGCCGGGAAGCCGCCCAGCGCTTACCTTCATTGGGTTTCCGCTCCCCATCCCCCAAGGCAGGCGCAGCCTTCGACAACTGCAAAGAACAGAAAATCAGTCACAAAACGGAACCGTGACGCGCTCCCGGGGCGCCCCGGGCAGGGGCCCCGGGGGTCCCGGTCCCGTGGTCCCGGCGGGCAGGGGGCGGAGGGAGCCCCGGTGGGAGGGGGCGCCCCCGAGGCGGAGCTGCTCCCCGGCGGGCACAGAGGGACCTTTTGTTCCCCCGTCCCCCGGGAGAGCCGAGAGGGGCACGGGCGGGACGGCCCCGGGCTGGGGGACGGGGCTGGCAAGGCGGTGTGGCGGGCCCGAGAGAGGCCCCAAAGGGAGACGCGCGTCCCCAAGGAGCTGCTGTCAGTGACCGCGGGCAAACACCGAGAGCAACTGCGAGCCCGGCGGAGAAAAGTAACGGGGTGACCTGCTGCTGCTGCTGCCGACACGACCGGTGGAACCGGGCACCGCTTCTCCCCGTAAAGGTGAATCTGGCCCGGGAGGGCTAACGGGGGAGAAGGGCGGCCAGGCACGGAAGGGCATCGCTCCCCTCTCAATGTCACAGATGTCTGTCACCCGGCAGTGGTGGCCACGGAGGTGTCGGCATCTGGCCGGGTGTCAGGGCGATTAACTGTGACAGCACCACTTTGCCGACTGACGCCGCCAAACCGCCCGGGTTTTCTTCCTCTGGGATGGAAGGGAGGGCGACGCGCGCCCTCACCTACGTGTCCCAGTCCCCATGCGTGGATCCCATTCCTGGGCTCCACAGCTTCCCCTGCGCCAAACCCGAGAAGGCTGCAACAAGCTCTGCGGTCACTCCCGCTGCCCTTTGGGACTAGGGACATTTCCAAAGCGCTGATGCAGGCAGGAGTGGTGACAGGTAACCCACCCCCAAAATGGTATGGAGAAATATTACACCACTTTACTAAGGAAGTCTTTTTAATTCCAGGTGAAACAAGAACGCCACTCTTCCTGCTCTTCATGAGGGCTTTAGCTCTGACGTAACTTTCCAGCCAAGTCAGGCTTCCCCCTGCTGTTCTGTTCTGAATCAAAATGGAAAAGGCCCAGCTTTCTTCACCTCTCCGAGGTACGTTGCCACCTGTGTGATGCCATCCACCCCAGAACCCGCTGCCTTTCAGCAGAGGCCCATAAGCATGGGGATCCACACAAAATACTGCTTTGTCAGCAATATGCTGTGCTCAGGCTCAAGAAAAGGCCCTCTGATCTTGTAGCTGAAGAGAGAACTGAATTAAGGCCAAGTCCACCCCAAGCTCACAACAGGAATCTGCCACCTATGGTCTTCTAAGCAGTCCTGTGCACAGGGCAGCACCTCCATCCAAGCAGCCCAAAGTGTCAGCTTTTAAAAGAAGGGGACAAGAGAGCCAGCTAGAAGCCCCTCTCCCAGACATTCCTTTGTGTCTGTGCATAATTCCCTTTGTCTAAGGTCCCCCTGATTGAAATTGTTTGTTTCTCTTTTCAAAATTCTCTTTCTATACCTGGGCATAACTTACCAGCCCAGACCTGAGCTGCCCCGTGTGTGGATCTATTTCTTCTCTGGGGATGAGGGGGCTGGGTGCCCAGTCCCAGTGCTGTGACAACACTTTAAAAAGCAGGTTCCTAGAAACAGTTTCATTCCTGAAGTGTGAAGGTCACTGCAACAGCACAAACAAAATGGAGGCAGCAGAGGCTGCAGTGGCCTTCCAAAGCCACTCAGTGCCTGACAATCTATGGGTAAAAAGAAAACCGCATCAAGGGCAGAAAAGCCTCAATCTGCTGTGGCACAGGAAGAGGATCACGAGCCAAGTCAGTTTATTCAAGTCACAATGCCCAAGACTTTTCACAGAGGGATTTCTGGTTCACACACAAAATGACCATGACAGACTGAGCAAAATTAGCTTGGAAACATTTTGAGGGTCATTTTTACCCATTCTCTGTGTAAAACTACCCAGCCAGCTGCCAAGCCCACTGCCTCCTCACATGCAAGCACACAGGCTGCACAAGTGATAGAAGCAGAAGCAAGCCACAGACTTTGGCGACTCACCTGTGCCTAGCCAGCACCTCGCCCTGCCCCTGATGTAGTGGAGCAGGAGCCAGAACACTCCTTGCAGTGCTCACCTGGACCTGGGATGTGATCTGACCCCAAAGATGGGAAAAGAGATCAGTGCAAAGTGGGCAAAGAGCTTCTGAGCTTTCCCAGGGGACCTCGCAGCAGAAACCAGAAAGGTTTCCCAGAACTATCAGTAACATGCTCTCTGCTCACTATTCCAAGAAACTTTTCTGCCCTTTCAGCAGTGCCTTTCACCTGTGCCTAGTGCCCTCAAAGCACGTCCACCAGAACAGCAGGTGAGGCAGGGCCTTGTGCCTCACTTCAAAACAGCCAGCTACATATCAGACATGGGGAACCAAAACATTCCTCAGGACAAGCAGGCCAACTGTGCCCTTCGGTAGGAGCCTGAAGGTCATGCTCTCCTCTGCTGGCTTTTGGCATTACCCAACAGTTCTGTAACACAATTTCCTTCCAATAGATTTTCAACATTTCACAGTAGTGTGGAAGCAACCCCTGGCTTGGCCTTGAGAGTAGGATAAATGATCCCAGGAATGGGGCTGACAAGAGGAAGCTCCTTTCTGTGCTCTTTGCAGGTTGTAGCAAATGCACATCCCTCCCTCTGTGGGGTAAAACCTTCCATAACAAATAAACCCACTTCACACCACCCATATGTCTGTTCCTTCCCTGTCTCCCCTCTTCCCCAGTCCCTGTCTAAAGCAAGCTTTTCTCTGAAGGGAGAGAAAAGGTTAATCAAGTCATTCCTCTCTAACCATCACCCCCCTCACCACCACCACCACCAGCACTCTTTCTCTCCCTTCCCCTCCCCCTAATCTGTGCAGCCTCATTAAAAGAGCTTTGTAACTGTTTAGGACTGGAACAAACAATCCATCCACTTTGAGAGGGACTCTGGGACAGGAGTTAAGGCACTTTTCGTCTTAGGCACTAGAAATTCTCAGCGTTTTCTGCTTAGGAGAGGGGGGGAATGGGACTCACTGCACTCCTCCATTGTACATGCAGACAGAGGTCAGTAATCCTGCAAGCTGCCAGCACAGCTAAGGCACCTCTGACAGAACAGACAGGAGAATGGATCTGGGGTCGCTCAGGAATCAGTGAGCCCCTCAGAGGTCCCTCTCCCCTGCTCCCAGAGGAGTGCTCGTCTTTCCAGCCTGTCCTCAGAGCACAGGAACGGCTCTGCAGAAGGTGGCCTGCTGCATGCCAGCTGCCTAAGGGCTGTGGAAGCAGGTTCTGGTGGCTCCCCATCGTGGTGTGGTGCAGAGGCACAGCAAAGGCAGGCAGCCTGGTGGGTGTGCGATCATTAACAGTCTAGTCACAGACTTGTTCTCCCTCCCTCAGTGCCTGATCACTGCCTCTTCCCTATGGCAATACAGCTGGTATATCCAGGTCCCTCTGCTGTTCAGGGCAGGAGGGGAAGAGCTCCCAGACCATCACCAGGAGTGACCTGTCACCAGGCTGGCAGCAAGACCCACAGATGGAGGAAGATGGGGAATAACCACCCGGCCCCCGTTCTCTAGGAAAGGCAGGACTGCAAGGGGACAACAGTGCAACCTCTCTAATCCCGTGGTACGTGAGGACTGTGCACACCGCTCAGCACCATCAGTCAGCTGGGACAGTGGCACTGCAAAGGTGCCTTTCCCTCCCTCACCTGCATGGAAAGGCTATCGCCACCAGTGGAGGCAGACACCTGTGGCATCAGTGCTGCCCAGACCTGACCATGAAACAATTTCCCACCGTCCAAGTCATGCTGCAGGAGCAACCGTAACAACTACCTCAGTAAGAAATCATCCCCCAAACCTTCACCAGAGGAGCACCGTGATTGCTTCATCCCTTCACTTCCAGGCAAGCTGCCTGACACATGCTGGACCCCTGAAGACATATGTTTCCCCAACTCAGGCTCTGTCAGGGCTTTTATTTAATGCTCTCTAATGCGCCTGGCTAGCTAGCTAGATCAGCCTGACAGCCAGATAAATATTATCATCAAAGCACAAACCCTAGTCCGGTGTGAAGAGTCAGTCATGCCTTCTGCCACGCTCAGAGTCATCACCAAGCTGCCTACATGAGATCTGCTGGTATTTCTAACGTTCCCATCACCGTGGTGCCCGGACAAGCGACGGACAAATAAGGACACAACCGAAGGGCAGATCTCACCGTCGATCTGCCTGAGCACTTATATGGCCCACATCACCCAGGTACCTGAACCCCTAGCCATCTCTTGTGTCTGTCCCTGCAACATTTCCCCCCCAAACTCCTGTAATTCTTCCCTACCATTTTTTCCATCGTTATACTGTTTTCTCATCTGCATCATCCTCCAGCCTAGGAGTAAAGGCAGCATGAGACTTTCATGCAACTCCTGAGGACAGACAGATCTCGACTCTACCTGATCCGCCGTTTCCTCTTCTGGGGAAGAGGAAGGGGAGGGGAAAAGGAACAAGGGGAGGGTTAAAGGGTGTTATCACAGGACACGGATACAGAGTTCTCTATACTATAGGTGGGGAACAGATGCTACTGTACAAGTTTACTGAGGAGCTGGGGAGGCAAAGAAATCCCTATTCTGGGTGATGGTGGAAAAACTCCTGGAGAGAAGAAACAATTGTCCCACCAGCCAATTCTGGCAGGAAGGCAGCAGGGAGCTGCTCTGTGCCACACTCAAGTGAGAGTGCGCCTCAGTTCCCATCGAGAACAGCCGAGCACAGCCTAATGTGCGGCTGTCACTGGATAAACTAGAGATATAACAGGCTAGAAACAAAGCGTGCAGTGCTTGCATGACTTCAGTTACAGCTGAAATGGCTCCTAATTGGGGAGTTGCCTTCCAGCATCGGTGCTGAACAAACACTGTGAATAACTGATTCGTTTGCAAGCGACGTTTATTTTCACGATTGTGGGAGATGATCTGGCCCGCGCTCTTTCCAAGTGCCGAGCAGAAATGGCAGGAGAGAACTAACCTGTTATAACCTTTAAAACATAATCCATGCCTGCCTCGCGAACAGCCACTTTCACGTGGGCACTCTGTCTAAACCCCTTAATATCTCTTGGCAACACAGCCCTCTTGACTCTTTAGAAAACAGATTTATAGGACAGGTTTGCAAAGCAAGCTGCCCTTCTTTTTACTTTAAAAAGAGGAAAGGAGGAAGAGTTGGTTTCTAATTCCTCAAGAATGACAATGAGGTAAAAGTAACTGAAGAGGAAGAGAAAAATTCTTGGTTTTGTAATCTCGGAGCAGGAGATCTATATTTTGATTATTTTTTTTTTCCAATCTGGACGAAATTCTGGATCCATTTCGTCCTCTTTGATCTCTTATTTGTTTTTCCAGCTAGGCATTTTGAACTCCACTCGGCGGCACGAACCCGAGGCTGGGACTCAAGGCAAATATCACCGAAACAGCCTTTTGCAATGTCAGGAGACCCGAGGCTGATGCAAGAAGGCAGCGCGCTGCCTCCCTGCCCCGCCGACCGCAGCGCCCCGGCCCCGGCGGGACCCCAGGGCCGCGCCGCGCCGGGAGCCCCGCGCCGGGGCGCGCTGGTCTGCGCGGGCACCCCGCACGGCGCTGCCGCTGCCCCGCGGAGCTCCGGGCAGCGCTGTCCCCCCGCTGCAGCACCGCACGCACGCAGGCACACGTGTCTGTGCTGCGGGCACCCACCCTCACCCGGTGCCAGCGGCGCGGCCGCACCGCACCGGGCAGGTGGGCAGCAAAAGGGGGGGTGGGGGGGGGGGTGCCTCGAGAAAAAAAAAAAAAAAGGGGGGGGGGGAAAGTATTTTCGGCCGTCTGCCTTCCCTCCCCCTCCGCTACGCGGGGCACAAAAGCCCCCGTCCCGCCGCTTACCTCCGCGCTCTGCAGATAGAGCAGCGCCGCCAGCCCCCAGTGGATCCAAGTGAGCAGAAAGTTCATGGTTGCCGGCGCACGCCGCGAAGCGGGGCCCGCCGTGCTCCGCCTCGCCGCCGCCGCCCCGCCGCCGCCGCCGCCCCGCTGCGCTCTAGCCCGCGCCTCCTCCGTGCCCGCCGCCGCCTCCTGGGGTGCCGCCGGCCGGGCGCTGCAAAGGGTTCCGGGGGAAGGGGGGTTCCTCTTCGGGGTCTCCGGTTTCACCCC
This sequence comes from Phylloscopus trochilus trochilus, assembly GCA_016584745.2. Lineage (NCBI taxonomy): Eukaryota > Metazoa > Chordata > Aves > Passeriformes > Phylloscopidae > Phylloscopus > Phylloscopus trochilus. Next base: position 23,185,775 of record WQNJ02000039.1, read on the forward strand.
TCCATAAGCCCGGCTCTCCGCCGGCCCCCGCTGCTGCTTTCCGTGGGCGCTCCTCCGGGCCGAGCGCAGGCTCCGCGGCCGCCCTGCCGCCGCCCGGCCCCCGCCGCCGGGCAGTCCGAGCTCCACAGCGGCGCCCGTCCGCGGCGCTCTCCCCGCGTCGGGGCAGGCAGGCACCCGCGCCGCGCTCGCTCGGTTTCGCGCACTCACGGCAAAGTTTGCGCGGAAACTTTCAATGCATCTCTTTTCCCGCGCCCCCTCTTCGCGGCGGCTGCCTCCGGCGGCTCCCCGAGCCGGGGTCGCCTCCCCGGGGGAAAGGGGCTGATTCCGCCGCCGCTCGGCCCGACCCCTCTCCGCAAATCGGGTGGTGGTGGCGGAAAGGACGAACAGAGCGTTTTCCTCCTGTCCTCTCTGTTACTGTCTCTCCCTCTCTCTGTCCACCGCTTAAAAAAAAATCAGAATAGTAATGTATGAAAAAAAAAAAAAAAAGAAAAAAATCCAATCTGGATAGAGAGGGAGGGAACTGGGGCGTGGGAAGGCTCTGTAAGAAAGGGAAGAAAAAAAAAAAAAATTCCCAGCGGATCAAAGTATAGGTGGGGAAAAAAAATAAATTAAACGAGAGGATAAAGCAAGGCGGCAAGCTAACAGCAGGTCCCGGTGCCCGGGGAGGGCTGCTCCCGCGGCGCGCTGTCCCCCGCCGGCGCGGCGTGCGCTCCTCGCCCCCGGCGCGGCGGCAGCCCCGCTCCGCGCACTCCAGCGGCGGCTCCGCGTAGCGCCCGCTCCCCGCGCAGCGCCCGCCCCACAGCCCGCCGCTCGTCAGCACTCTGCAACTGATCACAGCGGCCACGGGGAGAGACGCTCCGGCAAGTCCCACCTCCTCGGCATGGCCCGGCCTTCTCCCCGCCTCCAAAGCTGGCCGCGGAGGCCGTAGCCCCGCGGTTCCGTACGCCGGAGCCGGAGCCCCTCGGCTGGCGCATTTCGAGCCCAGCTGCCTGCCCTGCCTTCCCGCCGCGCCTTCTGCCATGCCGATGGATACGTGTTCGGGTCAAAATTCACTTTGCCCGTGGGAATTGTTCCAAAGTCCAGCAGAGCCATATGGGGAGAGGGGCGAGGGGGGGTGGGGGGGAAATTGTAACCACAGCCATCATCTGACCACCCCCCCGGGACTTGGCTTTTCTGATACAGTGATTTTTTAGCACCTATGTGTTAAAGGGCTGAAGGAGCGTTATCCTCAGGTGGGTTGTATTTCTCTTAACCTAGTGCTGTTCTCCTGTGGCTCAGGGCCTGCCTGTGCTGGCTGAGTGGTGCCCAGGTGTCCAGAAGGGTGTCGTACTGAAGGAGTGAAGCTTTTGCCAGACAACCCCCACCCTGCTTTCCGAGAAGGTACTGGAAGGGCAAAGAGGCAGCTTTGTCGCACTGAGTTTGGTGCAGGCATTCCCCAACTGAGCTCCTTGGTTCCTGTCACACAGAAAATTTCTTCATACGGCAGGCATAGTAACAATATGTGTGTGTCGACATCTTTTCCCCGGTGTTCATCCTCCAAGGACCTTATGTGGCAGATGGAGTGGAAGTCCAGACTGGCAGATCTCAGGGATCACCACGGGCTGGGGGAAGGGGTAGGGGGAAAAGACACTGAAGAAAGAAAAGGCTGTATTGACATTTAAAAGCAGGTATTCCAATGCTGTGCCACAGACTCGTAGTGATACAGGCAAAGCATTGGCTCTATAGAGGCACCTGCTGGCTGAGAGAAACACATGAAACAACCCCACCCCCCCCTCCCCCCGCCAAAATCTTTGCTTTCGGTACATCTTAGACCTGTTTGTCCCTTTGTTTAATTTTTAAAGGTTTTGTGTCACCCCTTGGTGCAGTATGTGGGGATGTTGCCCTGGTCACACTGTCCCCCAGGAAGGCTGGGAGATGAGTGACAGGTCTGCCTGAGCAAGGAGCAGCTCCCATCTGGCCCCTCCACTGCCCCAGCTGCAGGTCACGCCCCACACCCCTTGTACCCACAGCCTTCCATCTGGGCAAGAGTAGAAATCCAGCCCAGTCAAAAGCCTGAAGGAGAATATAAACCCTTTCTCTTCAAGGATTGCGTTCCTACAGCAGAGTGGTGGGTGTTGTTCAAACATTGCAAAATAATCCCTTTTCCTTCACTTTTTCTGTAATTTTGTTTTTTACAAATTGTTGCAGAGGCCTTCTGAAAAACAAATACTCATCCAAAATAACTGGAGTTTCCCATATCCAGGATGCAATTGCCAAAAATGCCTTTCCAAGAGACAGGGAGAATTCAACTACCCCAGGAAAAAGAGGGGATATTTCATTAACTAAAGGTAAAGCTAATTTAAAGTTCCCAGAGGCAGGAACCACTTCCGACTCTGTCCCAGTTCACTGGGAACAGCTCCGTCTTTATGCCAGGCCTCTGCACTCCAGACCAGCAGCAAGAAGATTAACTCACTCAATCCTTTTATTTGGTGGAAGGTCTTAGGTGCCTTTTCCCCTCATGCTAGATGAGTGTTCTATGAATGAAGGTAGCTCTAGTGCAAGTAACTTCCAATTCTAACACTCCTCTGGATGGAGAAAATCCCTCCAGCTGCTGTTTTGAGGAAAGTCCCCGCACAGAAACCCCACAGAAACCATTAAATCCCTGAGTGGCAAGGGGCAGCCTTATCCCTGTAAAGCTACAATGTACTGTAAATAATGTACAGAACCCAGCTTCTAAAATTACCACTACGGGATTGCTCATCTCGTTTTATGTTTCATCTGGATCCTGTGATCTTCCCACCTGCCAACATCCTGTTACCAGGAGAGCGGTGTATGTGAAGTTTGTGCAAATGGTCATGCACTTGCTGAATTCTGGCACCAGCAAGGACATTCATGTGCCTTCCATGTTAACTTTACACCATAATAAATCCTGACATTGCTATAGAATCTGCAGTGGTCGCGCTAAGCACTGCTCACCAAAAAAGCCAATCTATCCGTGTCCCAGCTATGCTTATTTATCAGCCTTGTTACGCTCCCATGTCCACGGCCCCTGGGACAGAAAGCATCAACAGGCAGGATTTTAAATATGGAATGCCTAAAAGCACGAGCCCCATGTTTAGGAACTTGAGGAAAGACACATGATTTGCAAAGAGGCAAGGGTGGTGGCTTTTTTGGAGCTGTAAGACGCTGGGAACTTTCAAGAATAATTTAGGACTTCATCTTGCAGATTGAACTCAGTCAATGCCTTGGCATTGACCTCAAAGGGCATAAGATCAAGCCTTATTTAGGGGCTCAAAATACGAAGTTAAGAGCCTAAATTTAGGCATCCATATTTTGATACCTTGACCTGTGTTAGTAATACCCTTCATCTAATCCCTCTATATAACCTGAAAAAGAGAAGAATGTCAATAACTTTTTACTGACTTGCCTAAGAGAACCTGTGGCGAGAAACACATTGCCCGCACTTCGTTTATTTTTAATCCCCTCTCTCAGATCCCCAAAATAACAGCCAGAGCAGTGTTAGTGGAGGAGCTCAGACTCACTTTGAAATTGGAACAGGAAACGTGAGAAATGTGGACATCAAAAAACAAATTAAACAAAACAATATTTTCTTAGTATTCCATCTCGTGGGCAAGTCCGGGGGGATAATCCAAATTAGAGGAGAAGTCAGAGAAACAAAGAGTAATTTTAAGCATTTTAGTGCCAGAGCTATTTCTTAACACACAGCTCGCTCACTGATTTCAAATATAGTCCCTCAGCGCAGAGCATGGAGGACAGCACAAGAAAAATCAACATCTTGGTGCAGCCCTTTAGCAGATAAGGAAAAAAAGGCCAGAATGGAATGAGGTGTGGAGAGAAGCAGCCAGGTGAACCAATCCTAAACATCCTGAGGTATTTCAGGTGTTTCTTTCCCCGTAAGAAAGCACAGGGACACAAGATGTTATGGCCAAGCTGGCTGCAATGGTCACAAAATGGTGAATCAATTAACTGCACGAGTCTTATTATTGTGAATATTTTTGTGTTGGTTGCACTACCAGGGAAGGGAGCAGCTGTAGGTATAACAAAAGGTTGCTCCTCTGAGATGCTTTGCCAACGCTCCCTCTGCTGTGATGTAAATAGAATACATGTGATGGGCAAGGGCAGCGCTCAGCTCGGATCTGCAGGCATTAGAGATGCCCATGCACCACCCACTGGCAGTTTCACTTACCTCTGTCACTCAGGAGTTTCCCAAAGATCTTCAGCTTCTGGAAAGCCAGAAAAATGCTCATGAACGCACAGCACCAACACTCATTCTGTCCTTCTGGGTTGATTTTGTATGCTGGACACTTTCCCATAGCCAATAATCACATGTTATTAGGAGTTGCATCCCTTTCCTTACTCTTTGTCTGTTTTCCTGTCACTGACTGGATCTTTGTATCATCCTTTTGCAGCAAGCAGCAGAGGCAGTGACGAGTGGAGGTAACAGGACAGGTCCTCAACAGTCAGCAGGATTGTTTTAACATCTACAGAGAGATCAAGAAACTCCAAACAGCTCTTCCTGCCAAAATGATATGTAATGTCAGCTTAAGGGTACAGTCATCTTGACCCTGACTTATATTTCCCTGGCTAATAGATCTGGTAGGAATATACACACACGGTTTTTGTGATAGTACTTCACCTTACACTTACATCACATTCCCTGGAGAAGTAACTGATGGGGCAGCCTTACTTATTAAATCATTTCCTGGAGGGAAGAATTCATTTGGGCTCATTTATTATCATTTGTCCCGGAGCTCATATTTTACATTCTGAGCATAAGGAGTGGGTGTTATTCATGGCTATGGGTCTAAGAAGCAAATGCTAATTTCAGGAAAACTGTTCTATTGTCTGAAGTTGATCGCTTGATGTTTGTCCCAGGTGCTAGACACATGTTGCTTGCTGAAGGAGATATGGCTTGATCTCAGATTTTGACATTTTGGTAACTACCAAACAAAAATAAAACTATACTCAAGTATGCCTATCCCTCCCCTGCAAATCAAGTGGCATTTAGCAATATTGACTTGAACAATAAATAAATCTATTCAACAATCAAATCAGTACAACCTCAGTGAGGCTCCAAATGAGTACAATAACAGAGACATAGAAATTGGACAGTCCTCTGCAAAGACAAGCAAACAGGACTTCAGTCCAGAGGAGCCCACAAAGCACCTATTCTGCATTCCATGGGCCTCAAAGTCCCCCCCAGCACCTCTTACCACACTTCAGAGCTGTAGCAAAGGCCAAATACCACAAACATAACTCACCACAGAAAGGGAAGAGGGAAAGGCTCTCTCCAAAGTCCTGTCAGTGGCAGGCTGTGGTTTGCACCAGTGCCCCACACAACTATCACCACAACTAGCGCCAAAGAGAAAGCAAACCCCAACAAGTGATGTCTGTCTGATCCAGAAAGAACTCCCTCCTGCACACAGATCTGACAGAGTAAGTTCTGGGGACTCAGGGACATGATCACGAGCCCACCTTGCCACAGATCATGTATTTTCTCTGGCTGCTCATGGTGCCAACAAGTGCTGACCCAACCTCCTCTCTCATCAGCTTGGTGAGACTCAAAAGCCCCTCTGCAATGAAAGATGGGGGCGGTGTGGGAGTGGGAGGTATAACTTCCCTAGAGTAAAAAGCCAGAGAGCAGCTACTGGCTATTTGTGGTTCCCCATCCCAGGGGACCAGAGGGACGTGAAATGTATATGTACCAAAACAATACCTGTGCCTCTTTCCCGGTAATTAGGGTCTGAGGCAGGGAATCTCCCCATCCCCGAACACCACTTCCCCACAGGTGACTGTAGACCTCCTTGCACCATTTCCTCCTCCCACCCCCTTTCCCACAAGTAACTCGTGATCATCCCAGTTCCACCTCCACAAATGACTTGGGACCCGATCTCTTCAGGAAATCCTGCCCACTCAATTGTGCGGGCTATAAACCCCAACCAAAGGATGCTCCAATAAAATCTGCAGCTGGATGCCACTTAAATATTTTCATACTTATGCTAGATTATTATCTGGTGCATAAACCACAAACCATATATACAATTGCAAGGTTTTCATCTCAGAGGTATATTAGTGTCTGGCTCTACACTCTAAAAACATGCATTTTTTTTTTTAATAACAGACCCTACAAATTGTTTTGGATAAATGGAAATTTTATAACTCTTTTCAATTGCAGTTTACACAAGATTGTATTTCAGTTTTGTGAGGATCTTAAGCAGAGCATATTGAACACAGTTCAGCGAGCAATTCATGAAAGCACATTGGGTTGGTCAAAGCAGGGGAGTTTTCTTAAATTCCTTCTGCCTTTAGACTCCACAGATGCCCACACACCTTGGTGGCTGTCTGCCCAGAACCACACCTTCACACCCCAAAAAAGGTTGGGCAATACCCCAACTAATTAAAGATAAGAATAAGGGCAAATAATCTGTTAGAAGGCTCCTAAATTCTCCAGCTCTCAGTCTCCTGGGGGAGCACTTCTCAGCTCTGGAACTGAAATGCAAGGTGTACAGCATTTCTTCAGAAAAGAAGCTGAGAACCTTCCTCATCCTTGGGCAAACTCATCAGCCTCCTCCTTGCTAATTACAATTTCCCAAATTCTTTTTTCCTCTTAGCATTTCAAAACTGGGTTCTCAGGCCAAATCTTGGAGGAAGGAACTTTGGTCCAAAACAGCTTTAACTTGAGGCAACAGTTCACTAGTGTCAGTTCTGGGAACACTTCACTTACACCAGTAGGACAAAATGTAGCCAAGGCTTAGAATGCCTGAGATGTCAGAAAGTCCTCCTTTCTTACAAATACAATATTCATAAATAAAACTACTTTTGTAGAAAACTGGCAATATCTGAATTGGGTAATAGGTTTTCTGATGTCACCAATTCACAGAAAGGTCAATATTAAAAGCCCAAATGATTTAAAACAAAAACCATAGAGACAGCTACTTGTACAAATGCCATCCATCAACAAAATTAAGTTCAAACATATGATCAGTTTCATCATTTCCAGCTTATTTTCTGCTCATCTGAAAAGAAGTGTTTTTTTCTGGAACTAAACTATAGGTCAAAGAGCATAGCTTTTGACATCTATAGTTTGATAGAGAAGTTGCTTTTCAGTATTATCTCTATTCCCAAATACACAATATTAACTCTTTTAAAGGCCAAAGACAGAGGAAGGGATGCGAGTTTGTAAACCACCAGTGAATCTAAAATATTGTCTCTATCCTGGTAGCTGAAAACGCAGTGCAGGTTTACTCCCTCCCCTTCCTGGACATTTCCCAAGAATTGAGTTGAGGGTGGACAAGCATCCATCTGTACTTGTGCTGCAGGACAGCACAGGGCCATCAGGGCAGGGCAGTGCTCTCTTGTCATTGCAATGTGAGGCAGCAGCTGTCATAAAAGAGCAAGCCGCTTTCCCTGCAAAGGAAAATCCATAGCCCTTGCTCCAAAATCCATAACCATTTGCTAAGAAGTACTTAACAGTCTGTCTTTGCTGAAAGTGACTCACAAAACAGCCCTTACAGGAATGCATTTATATGTGGAGAGCCCATGTCCCAAGCCAACCAGCTTGCCCATAACAAGAGAAGCAAGCTAGTTAGAATAAAGTTTCCCTCACCCTTTAGAAACAGCAGTGTGCCATTTCTTTCCATCTTCCTTTCTCATTTACACACTCAAAAGTTGCAAAAGCCTCAAAACAGCCTCTCTACCCTGAACTAAATGAATGTTTAAATCACTTTACTTTTTAATGCTCATGACCCTGAAGCTTGGATGGCAAAAAGCCATCCTGCCCACCCAAAATATCTTTATGCCACAGCTGGAGTTGTGTGCCATTAGTTTTGGGGAGATCATTTTTATGTCTCCCAGCGCCATGCACAGTGCTGTGCTGGGGCCCCAGGACACACCTGACACTGGGACAAGACAACTGTTCTCTGAGGCAACATCCCAGGTACAGTCACTGGCTGGGGACCAGGGCTGTCAGCAAAAAAACTTTTGCTTTACTCAACATCAGCCTAGTTAGGTGAAATAACATGAGCTGAATTCTGTTTTCAAAGAAAATGATTGCACAAACCAGTGCTATCTGTGAAAACAAATAATTAAGCAAACGAAGCCAGGCAGGAAACTCAGTGCAAGAATAAGTGTGTTTCGTGAAGTGCCATGCCTAGCTAGCTAGCCTGGCTCTGGAGACCAGCAGTCCTCTTGCTGGCAAGTCTGCTCACTCTCCTCTTTGCACAGTGACACATTTCACTGCATTTCACTTGGGGAGTTTGCTTTGATCTTTCGTGGTTCTCAGCAGAAGGACCATGCAGTGGTGAATGGCTCCAGCTGCAAAGCTCTGCTGAGGCACCATTTGGACCTGTGCTTTAGCTGGCCTTTTCTGCTTGAAAGGAAGATGGCTTTAGAGTCCTCGAAGGGAAGAGGTGAATTCTAGAAGAGAAATAACTTCCTTGTTCTGTACTTCAGTTCTTTCATTGTTGAACATACCTGCTGTGCATGTACCCTTTCTGGGGCTGGAGAGAGGTCTGAGCACACAAGACTGGGCTGGGCAGAGTGCATGATGAAAAGATGAAGCAGAACTTGGTAGAGGAGGTGCTGGTAGAAGGTCTGTAGCTCTTCACCCAAAGGATGGTGCCTAGAGAATTCTATGGGAAGAGGACAACCTTTCAGTTCACTGTGTAACAGCACCTTTGACACAATAAGAGACACTGGGAAGCCCAAGGGCTACCACCTTGAAGAATGAAGTGGCTGCCAAGGGAGTTGCCTTCTTTAATGACATGCATTCTTGACCCAGGTGCAGACCATGTGCAGACTGGCCTCACTGCTGGACAGCATCCTGTGTGACAGAGAGCTGAGGCTGGTGGCTGGGGGCTCGTGCCAGGTTTGAGTCAAAAGCACTTGCCTTTCATTTTGTTCCAGACTGAACAGTGTAAATGAAAGAACTGCATCAGCCAGTGCCAATTTCATCCAGTCAAAAGTCTGGCAAATTAGTACGAGTCAAAATTCATTAAGCAGCTGCTGAGGTTGCCTGAGCTGGCTGCATTTTTCTCCAACAATGTGCATATGTGCTTCAGAGAGCAGCTGTTGGGTCAGCTACCTGTTCTACCACATCCAGGACTCATTCTGGCAAGGGGAGAACTGAGAGGATCATGCTGGCACTGCTCTGCTGCTGTCCCACCTCTGTATCTGGACATGTAGAAGAATGAAGGCCTCAGATGGGGTCATCACTAAGGCAGGCTCCCAGGGCAGGAGTGATCTCCTCCCCAGACATGGCCAGGTAGCAGACACCAGACAAGAATCAGGATGTGAGCCACATGGATGGCCCTGCACACTGATGGACAACAGTTAGATGGAGGCACCCAAGCACACAGCTGGAGCCAGCCAGCACGGCGCCTCTGTGCCTTCTTTCAGAAGATGGACTGTGCTCTACCATTGTAGACACTTTAGGGACAGTCACCTGCTAGCAAACAGGAAAAAAACCATCTTGGGTGGTTTATTGCTGGCTGTTTCTGTCCTGAAGGCACCAAAGCATGTCCAACTCCAAAGCACTGTAGGATTAAAATGAAAACAGTCAGCTGCATCCCAGAAGACTGGTACATATTTTACTCTGCCCACCTCTGGTCATGCCTAGGCTAACATGGAAGGTGCCCCACAAGAGCTGCACACATCTCTGCTGGCAGAATCAAGGCAGAGTGAGGTAGAAAGGACCTTCCAAAACACTTTCCTCTGGAGGAAATTCATTCCCTAACAGTATTCTGCACTAGAGTAAGACTAGTAACTACAGAACTGAAAATTAATTATTGATTAGTTAAGAGTGAAACGAGCATGACTCAATGTGATTTGTTACAGGCAAACAGAATAAAGTCCAAACTGCTCATATACCAACCTGAAGGTTTAAAAAGGCCAGTTTTCAAAGTGGAAAACAGTTCAGCTTTGAGCTAAATGAGACGGGAGAGAAACACAAACAGAAAAATAGAATAGTTAGGAAATGGAATATATTTATTGGTGCTGAAATGTCATAATTGAGAAAGAAGGATGGTTTGGAGGGAAAATAAAGTAATAATTAAATATGTAGATGTTGGTCTCTGTATGGATTTGTGTATATGTCAATATGGGGGAAAGAGAGAAACTAGTAGTAATAATTAATGTCATTTAATTGATTGCAACTGTATAAAATTGGCATGGGGAGCAAAAGCACATGAAGATATCTGTGAACTGGAGGTTTAAGGGCAATAAGACAGCTTTTTTAAGCAGAGTAAAACCAAAAGGCATCAAAAACTATTTCTAGACAATTACTTTGTGGTACTACTGGTGAAATAATTATCTTATAATGATACAGGGAACAGCTATAGCCAACAAATATGGCTGTTGTAGGGTTTGGGCAGTGGTGGCATATTTTCTTTCCAAGAGAGACTGTGGAGTTTTTTACAAATGTAACAGAAGCAAAAGAAACCTGAAGGCAGTGACTTAGATTGAACACACACAAAAATCCCCAATCTGTAAAGCACTAAAAAGATTCGGAGGGGCTTTGATAAGTTTAGGAAAACAGATTTCATATGCCTAGAAATAAGGTGGCACAGTATTACCAGAGTAAAACAGGAACATTGGGTAGCACTGCAGCAAGATACCCAGAGAGCTGGTGAAGCCTCCATCCCTGAGCTTTTCAATTAGGAAGAACTAATCCAAGGGGATAGTGTAATTTGCATCAGTGTGTCTAGATACATAGAAAATGGACCAGCTTGGTGTAATGACAGCTTTTATCAGTGAGATTACAAGTTTGCTTGACAGAGATAGAAGTGTTGATGTAATTTATTTAACTTCTTCAGGCCATTTTAGTTCATGCCATAGAATGATAGAAAATATGCATGGATCTTATCAAAAGGACTAAAAGCTGGGTAACTGCTAGGTCTTGGGAAGTGATACTGTAAGTGAAGAGCCACTGATAGTTGGTGCTTTTGGCCCAGCTCATTCAAATGCAGCTCAAAATGGTGTACAAAATGATTCCTCTTGAAGTCTGAGGATAGTGTAAAGATGGAATTTATTAAGTGGTGAAGAGGATGTCTTTGGTGCAGAACAATACAAATTGCATGGCTCATGCAAACACGATGCATTTTAACGCAGAAATGCATGACTCAGCTATAGCAGAAAGGAGAAGTCCTCCTACCAGAAAGGGATTTCTACCCAAGCAAACCGGAAATCTGGAGAGGACTTGGAGGTCATGGAAGTATCTGCCAGAGTGAAATACAGTGTCAAGGGTAATAAGATCCTGGGCTGCAAAACAGGAACTATTAAACAGGAAAAGGGAGGTTGCATTATGCCAGCCTTCAGCACCAAGAAAACTGCTGCTGGGATCACTGCATGGGCAGGGAGGAGTCAGGAGGGCGCTGAGAAGAGCCAGAGGATGACTGCAGCACTGAATAAGATGCCAAGGAGAAGGGTTGCCATGATGTAGCCTGGTTTTGGATGAAAGAGAAGGTCATGGGTGTTTCGGTAATGGCATATATCATGTGGATATATCTTACATGGCTTATACTGCAGGCAGGAATGCAACAACAAGGTTCTCCTTGGTTTAGCAGTTACAAATATTGGAAGAGCCAATGGAAGGAGACAATGCAAGGAAACCTTGGAGGTTAGAAATGAGGCAAAAATACAACTGAGAAAAAATGACAAGAAGCTCTGGCGGATTTTCTGAAAACTGGAAATCGTTCTACACAGCTTTCTAGAAAAGAGCATGTCTCTCCTTAAGTGAAACAGGGACAAACTCAGGAAGCTTCGTTGTCAGGTGTTACACAAATCAGATGAGACAGTCACCACAGTCCCTTCTGACCTATGCTTCCTGACCTACTCTAGAGGTTGTATTCTGTATATTCTGTAAGCTGTATTTGTCGCTTGCTCTGATTGCAATAAGGATTCACACCTACCTGCTGGTCAGTCAGTGCTGTTTCTCTGAATCCGGTTGCAATTCCCTCCCCGAGAGCCTCTTTTCCTTCTTCATTGCTGTAGCCAGAAGCAGCAGTCTGCTCCATCACCCTCCCTCCTGCTTTCCACAAGGTTCAAACTCCCAGGGGCCACTCCTGGCTCCCCACCGCTCCATTCTTGCCCTGGTGTCCCCAGCTCTCCACGTTCCTACTCCTACTGTTCAATCCCAAGTGATGCCTCTGGAAGAAGATGCCCGTGTCTCCCTCCTCAGCTGCAGCCAGCGGCTGTGTGCCTGCCTCAGACTCGACTCACGGGCACTTTGGGGGCGGCTAAAGACTACTTTTTGGGCAGGTAAAGCAACTCTCGTGGCTATCAGCTTGCCCACGTCATCCTACCGGGCTCCGGGAGAACGGGGAAGGGACCGGGGGGCAGCGTTTTTGGAGTTTCTCCCCGCGGAGCGGAGCGCGGCTGTCGGTGCTGCCCACACTGCGCCCTGCTGGCCGCGGCGGGCCGGGCGCTCCGCAGCCTGCCCCAGCCCGCAGCCAGCCGCTCTCCGCCTGCTCCGCCTCTGAGGGTAAAACATCACAAAGACATCTATTCCAACGCCTTGGGATTAAATACCCCTCACCCACGTGTTTCGGCAGGGCATGAGTTTCCTTGCCTGGATATGAGGGGAACAAGGAGGGAGCACCAGCCTCTTTTCAGCTGATGCTACAAATTCAAAAAGCACCTGAGCCAAGGGAAGTTTCTGCCTGCAAATGCCGCCGTAGGAAAGACTCAACAGCACCAAAGGAGGGCCATTGGGCAGGTGTGTGAACAGGAATGTCATTAATGGCTTGCATGACTCATAGCTGGAAGTGGAAGTGCAATCCCATTACCTGTGCCCTCTGACGGGATGGTCATAACCCCAGCAGAAAGAGGTTGCTAAAAATTAACTTGTTAGTATTGTTGTTGTTGTTATTCCTAAAAAGCCAGACAGAGGATCAAGGGAATGGCCTGTCCCCTGCTGACAGCCATCCCCTGAAGACAGGACTTCTGCTGAAGATAGGTATTAAGGAGAAAAATGAGCCAAGATTTCCATTTCTGAGATAGCTGGTAATAATTAACATGCAGCTAATGGAGGGGCATGTTAGTTGGGCTTTCCAGGGAATGTGTTCTAGCTGAGAGCAGATAGAAAAATTCCAGAGTGAAACACAACTGGCCTTGCACCTCATATTTCTTGTGGTCCCCAGATCCCATCAGGCCATTAGAAGGCCTGACCCTGAGCACACTGAAGCTACTCTGAGCATTTTCTTTGTGTGTAGGGAACTTTGTGGCAAGGCTGCTAAACTCCAAAGATGAAAAACAGGATTATTACTCCAGTTGGAGAAAGCTGAGGCTCAAGAAACCCATGGGGTAACCCCATCTCTCTGGTAATTATCTCTCAAAATAAGACTGTAACTCTTGCTGAAGTTCCCCCTCTACCCCAACCTACTCTCTCTTTCAGAATTTGGTTCATGAGGAATAATGCATCTCGGGCTTTTGCACAAAAGGACCCTGATATGCCTTGCTAACACAACAGGCCAGTGTGTGACCTGGTCTGTGGGCTGCACATCACCACCAAACCACTCTGAATAAAGCAGTAAGGGAGCACAGACCTTGCTGTAAAAGGGACAGAACAGCCCCACCAGCAGTGAGTTAGACTTTTGGTATATCTCTGGCCTATCTGGTGAGGAATCCAGCCCTGATTTCCTCTGTGGTAGGACATTCCTCACACTGTTAGCCCCACAAAACACTACCAGTTTTCAAGCAGGGAAGTGAAGAGCAACTTTTCCCAACAACTGGGACTGGGAACACACATATACAAAGAGTAAAAAAACATCATCACTGTGTGCTATTGTTTACTTTTGCATATGCAGCAGGAATAGCTCAAGAGAGTGAAAGTAAGAAAAAATAGTCATACAAGCAGATAGATTCTGGGGTATTTGTGAGAGAGGGAGGACAGATAAGGTGGTGTAGGAAAAAAAGAAAATGAGAAATTTTGCCTAAGGCAGTTGAGAGGTTGAGGAAGATGTGAATTTGAAGGGGAAAATTTCGAACATCAGATGATCTCCGAAGAATATTAGCATTTCTCCTCTCCTTCGTAAACACAGAACAGGGGAAGGGAAAAAACCATGCTGAAATCTGAACTCATGTTACAGCATATTAAAAAAAAAAAAAAGTCTCACTCTATGCAATTGCTTGCAGCTCTGTACAGGCAAAGACTCACATGGGAGAGGGGACTGAAGGTCCATTAGTAATCACAAACCCCAATCTCCTGTAATTACCATCCAACCTTTAAACAAAAAGTCTTCACAATTTGCCAACCATGACCGTAATTCTATTGTCTTGCTCCTGGGTCCCCTGGCTCACAGTTGCAGGACCACTCATGCAGAACGCCAGGTTATAATTGTGATAGCTGGTGGAGACAAAGAGAAAGTCCACCAGGGAAAGATAAATATTGTTTTATAAAGATCAGCAACCAAATCTACTCAAATTCCAGAAGATAAGAATCGTTAATAATTTCCTGCTCAAAGTGGCCAGCCCTGGCCTCTCCTGCAACCTCTTGTTCCCATGAAGCTAACATTTTTGAATAATAATTTTTTTTAAAAAAGTTACCCAAAACTAAAGCAGTTTTCCTCTGGGTAAAACTTCTGTCCCTAATTTAGCCAATGTTGGCTTTAGGCCATCTGACTTTTTTTCTTCTCTAGTGGGTCACACAGTGCATTTGGAGAAATGCAGCTATATCTGAAATGCTCACACATTTTATTTTAAGCAAAACACAGTTTCTATCCACCTCCAAAAGACATAAGTACTCAGTAAGTAAAACCTACCCATTCATCTTACCAGAGTGAAAACTTTTTCAGATGTCCCCAAAGAACAAAATAAAAATAAATGAATTTTGAAATAAATTCTGTTTTTTAAAGGCTGATGAAACAATTTGACTGCAAATATGCAGAATCACTCTCTGGAAACGTTATCTACCAGTGGACTCCAGCACTTTCAGACTCTCTCTCAAACTCCAATAGCTAAAAGTTTATGACTCTGGTGTTATTTTCAAGTATTTCCAAGACCCTTTTGGTTTGGTAATATATTCTCTTCAGTTAGAGAAAATAATTTGCAAGGGCTGGTTTCTGGCTCTTCCGGTTCAGCAGAGCAGCTGCAGAAGTGATTTTCCTCCTAAGAAGACCTGTAAACTCTCTGCATCCCAGAGCAGGGGAAACAGGACTGGTCGTTACTAGAACAGCACTGTCTCATGGTCTGCAAAATATCTGTAGCTGTGACCACTCCTTGTGTCACAGCTGAGCTGCCTGTGCCAGCTCTGTGCTTCTTACTCTCAAAACTCCCACCCAGGGCATTTCCCTCTGTTGCTATCCCCACAGGAGCCACCCAGCTATGAGGGACAAAAACTGGTTCTGCTCACCAGAAATGTGGCATTTTGCTTTTTTGCCACGCAGCAGGGAGAACCGGGAACCAGATGCAAGGGAGGGCTTGCGCGGTGGGCATTGGAGGTCAGCGAGTTATCGCTCGATTTGTAAACATGAGAAAACTTCATCTGGAGTCAATAAAAACACAGAGTCCCGTGGGGCCGTTTTCCTGGGTCAAAAGCAATAAATTCAAAGAGCTCATCCTTACAGAGAAGGGAAATTGGCTAAGAACAGCGGCATAATCATATGTTACATTGTATATCTACAGGCTCTTTGATCCCTGGATATTTACAAATATTAATGAGTCATGCTTCTCAAGCACCTTTTTGGAAGGTATCATTAGACCATTTTCCAGATGGGGAAACCCACAGGAGAAAGACGTGATCCTTCCATAGCCACACAGAGCGTCTGTGACACAGCCAAAAGCAGAAACCAGATATTCTTGCTTCCAGTCCTTTGTTTTTAATTATAGCAACATTCTTCCTCTCATATTTTATGCTGTATTTTATAACAAGTTGTATATGAATACACCTATGTAGGGCATTTGTTGCTGGTTTATTTTCCACCAGGCACACTGGTATTTTACTCCTTGCACTAAATGAATTTTAACTGACTCTATTACAGCAGAAAACTCAGTAATAAATATATACTGTGGTCACACAGAGGGCGTTGCTCACACAAAATAGTAATTGCCTTTACAAGCAGCAACAGGAACTTCTCCAAGGAGGAAATTTAAGAAAAGAAAAAGAAAAATGCCCCTATGTGTATGAGTGAACACCAAATTATGTGTTGTGCTGTCTTGGTCAAGTTCAGCAACTCTAAAGCTGCAGTAGCTAAGGGACCAAACTGAAAGTGATATAACTCAGTATCTACTGGTTTGATGGAAGAGTGGGGGTAGAAAAGAAAGAAATTTAAAAATTGTCAAGTATTCTCGAGTATGTGAGAAAACAGCTATCTGTAAGGTCCTTTGTTCTGGGGGATCTGATAAAAAAAGCGGTCCTCTTTGGTGACACTCCACCTAGGTATGCTTTTCTGCTCCTGTTGAGGAAAAACAGTACAATTGTCACTGAATGATCTAAGCCATAGTGGCTTTGTCTTCCTCTTGAACATTGAAGCATTACATTTTCTTTTAATATTTTCCTTTTTAGACTTTTTTTCTTTTTTTCTCTAACTTTGGTTTTTTTCCCCACCTTTGGTTTTTTTCCCCAAAAATGCTTAGACCCTTTGCATACAATAGGTCATGTTTTAAAGCCAGAGCACTATCACAGAGTTCAGGCTAATATGTATGTAACTTCATTTACATACAGGGCCAGTACTTATTAGCTCATGCCTACAAACCATATCAAAACATTCAGATCCTCCTGGCTCCTCCCTCTGAAATCTATAAATTCTTCCCACCAAATCCATAGATAAGGGCATGAGCCAGGCCTCCACATCCATTCTGATCCTTACTGGCCTTGAGGTGGTGTGGAAATTTGATCACGTTATCATTTTCTTCCTGGATTTCTCTTCAAACTCACTTTTCTCTGCATTCACCCCTCATTTGAGTGTTTGTCCTTTCAAGAAAACATAGTAATTGCTCTGGATTTTACCAGGGGACATTTTGCTTGTGGGATAAACCTGTCCAGATGTTGGCATTTACATCAGAGCTAGACGTCTAGACATGCTTTAACAGTCAGCAGAGAGGAACAGGCATTCTGGGACATGGGTAATCTCATTTTAAGGTAGATGTTGAAAAGCGCTCAGATGAACCACGTCCTGGAAGTGCCTATATCTCTCCATTGGCTATAAAGATTGCCTGGAGCAGAAGCTCAAACATAAACATCAAAAGTTAAGGGAGATGAAAGAGTATGATCCTCAAAGTGCCTAATAGAAAGGCACTTCAGTAGTCCTGGGCTTTGGGTCTTTGTAGTGCATGAGGTAATATCTATGTGTTTTCCACGATGTGATCAAATAGCAACAGCAAAGAAGGAAGAGTATTTTCTATGAAGGAATCATGACCCTTTAGTCCTTTTTTGAGGTGTCTGCTCACATGCCTGAAAACAGCCAGGCTTAAGGCTCAGCCTCAAACCCAGGAACTTCAGTCTGAGTATTTCTGCTGCCATCAGTGGAACCAAATTGCCTTGTCTCAGCAAGAGTAAGAATGACTTTACA
Organism: Phylloscopus trochilus trochilus; assembly: GCA_016584745.2. NCBI lineage: Eukaryota > Metazoa > Chordata > Aves > Passeriformes > Phylloscopidae > Phylloscopus > Phylloscopus trochilus. The sequence continues at coordinate 23,203,279 of WQNJ02000039.1, forward strand.
CCAAACTTCATTCAAGGGAAGAGCTGCTTGTCTGGCATCACTGAACAGATGCAGCCTTTCATAATGCCAACTCATATGTCCCTGAAGTAATGTGAGGCAAAACACTTCATTGTCTCTAAATTTATATCAAAAAGGTGTATCAACTCAGTTGCCCTCATTAGCACAGCATGCACCTTATCACCAGTGAGACCTCATTTTGTCCATCTCATGAGAGGAGGCCACACTCAGTGTCTACCCAAGAGTAGACATTGCAATTACTACCTGCAGAGATGATGCAGACCAGGAACCCCAGACAGCAGGCTTTTAATCAACCTTGCAATCACAAAATACTCTCATATTTTGACACCAGAGTAATTGTAATGCCAATATTATGATAGGTGGTAGAATGAAGCTCAAAAGCCTTTGACACCCTCCTCTCCAAATCAACCATTTCTTCATGTTTTTCATACAAGAAACCAGACTGGTGCATATTCCTGGTTTTTTTTCCTTTCTTTATTAGCAGGGCTGACTATCACTTTATCCATATTCCTTTCTAAATTTAGCTACATTCACACAATGTCAGCATCTCAACAAGACTATTAAAGACACCAATATCTCTTTGTAACTGCAAAGCCTGGTTTGTTGTGGGGAGTCTTGTGGCCCAAAAGCATCTTTTCCAAAAATACCTGAGCAAAGAGGAAGGTTTTTGTGACTTTCATGCTGCAAACAACCTTCCTAATAATATGGAAGTGTCAGGGAGATTTTGCACCCTGAATGATCTGCTCTACAAGTATTCAACACTGCTTTAATTTAATTTGTGTCAAAGGCCTAGTGGAGTTCAAAAAGCTGTCCACAGTTCCAGTTCTTCTGCCTTTCAGACAGTCTACTGCTGAGGAGTCATTTCCTCGCACTCTCTCTTTGTGTTATGAACGAGGATTGTTTTTCTCAGTTTTGTTTTTCTTGTTCTCTAGGAACACTTTATTGGCAGAAAGTGTCTTTGTTTCTTAGAAGTTCATCAGCTCTCGCCATCTGTTTCTCCCATGATGTCACTGCTGTCACTTTTGCCTCATCGCTATTTCCACGGCAATCAGTCAGAATTGGATGCCTCAAATGTCTGACCTCCACTAGGAATTAAAAACCAGAGCAGAAAGGATATGAAGAAAAAAGAAAAGAAAAAGAATCAAGGGGAAAAAAAAAGCTCAAAATCTCTGATCGCGTCTAAATGTGATTTTTCTGCTAAATTTCTGAATTATGGAGTATTTTAAGAATGTTTTAAACTTTGCCTCCAAAGAAAACCTGACTGAATTTATAGACTCTTAGAGGTAGATATTTAACAATGCTTTCACAGCATTTTAAAAGGAGTGATTTCTTTTCATTTTCATACACAGACTCCTATAATCTGAACATCAAGACATGGTGTGAGAACCATTGGCACTTCCTACATCACAAGAAAGAGAAAAGTTTTAAGTAGAAGGACTAACTTATTTTTTTTAATATTGGCACCTAATAAAAATAGGAAAAGAATAGTGTCTTTGTTAACAACCACTCTGTAAATTTAGACAGGAGACATCTGTAGGTTCTGAAACATATATCAAAATCAAGGAAAATGCCAATGCAAAAACTTTGTTGTTTCTTTCTGAGAAAATCTGTCCTGATTACACAATGTCAACAAACAAACAAGGCCATAAACCCAGTTGTATTTTCACTTGGCAGGGCACCTGTAGCATGCGCTTGCTCTTACATAAAACAGAGCTTTTTAGCCAGTTTTATTGCTCTCTCCAGTATCAAGATGCCCACAACATTCCAGCCAGGAGCTTTCCACTGCTTCTGGGGTTGTAACCATGCCAGAAATACCATTGCAAAAAGGAAGGCTGCCTTTCCATATACCAGAAATAATATTTTCCACAGATCCCCAGCTTGCACAGGTTAGTGTGACCACAGGCTTCTTCCTCAGCCCCCTGTAGTGTCTGTCATGATGAAAGCTTTTGGGAAGGCTTTGTACACTGAACTTCCTGGAGGCGACGGGAGGGCTCAGTGTGGCGTTCTGCAATCTGAGCATCCATCTAAGCAGCCGTGCTCCTCGTGGAGTCCCAGCGCTGCAGATCTGTGCTAGCAATTACTGCAAAGGGGTGCAGCTGAGCCTGAGCTCAACACAGCTGAAGCTCAAGCACTGCCAAGAACAGAGTGTGTTCAGCGCTGTTTTGAGAAGTATGGCTTGCCTTCCTATGCAGGAGCTCTCCTTGTTCTCATTACCTCTCTTGAGTGCCAGAGACCTTGAGGTAAGCAAGAGACCCTTCTCCTCCCTTGCTCACAGTGAAAACTGCTTGCCTTGGTTTGGAATGTCCTTTAGCTAGCAATTATCCCCTCTAGGTGTTTGTCTGCAACCTGGTACATCCCAGAGCATATATGCCTATATGTCTATCCAATGATCTCCAGAAGGAATATTCCTTTTTTGCTTGTGGAGATGTCTCTCACTACATCCCCAGTTTTATCTTCAGGTTGTTTCATTTGGCTTTGATTTTATCCTCTTACCATTCCAGAAGGTGATCCCTATTCTCTGCATCTCATATTTGGAGATGGAGATGAATGAGTACGAAGATTTTCTTATGGATTATATGTCTGTCTCATGTCTCTATGTAGCACGCTTATCTTGGTGCATCAGTGCAAAGTGGCTATTCTGAATGGATGGTTTATTTTTTTAAGTGAGGGAGAGAGGCTGTGGGGGAACAATTTTTGTGCGTGGTGGTTGGCTAGTGTAAGCCAAGCGGAGATAAAGGAGGATGTATTGTCACTGCATAGTCATCATAACCCCTCCAGGTGGCCCTTCCCAGGAGTTCCATGTTCCCCTTGTACAGTTTCAAGCAAGATGTCCATAAGTGCCACCCTCTTCTTCAAACATGACCTGAGCATAACCGATCCTTTTCAGTAGTTATGAATGAACACGCAGGTTCTGAAGGCCAAATCAAAGAAAGCCTCAATAATCTACAGCTGCATCATCTGATTCCACAAATGCATAATCAGACTTTCCTCCTCTTCCATTTCACTCTGTCCCTCATCCTTGCTTCCAGCTGCCCCTTCCCTCGTCAGTTACTCTCCATATCTCAATTTACCCCGGAAGACTCTCCAGCCATCTCACACCATTCATCCTTGCATTCCCCAGCCCTACCAGACTCAAAAGTTTAGGGCACAGATTTTTCCTCGTGCGTGCGAACAGCAGTGGGTGGAGTGGCTGCTGAAATCTTACTGGATCTGCAATATGGGCAGTGTGGTCTGTATGCACTTAAAACAAAATCTTGAGGGAAATTCTGGAGCCAAGCTAAAATGTCAGGGTTTTGCTCAGAAGGCCAATAGATCTGCAGTTGAGAAAATGAATCACTGGCACCAAACAAGATAAGGAGGAGATGAGGAAAGTTAGGCTGTTTGCCTAGAAGCCCTTCATACTAATCCTGGCCTCTGACTTTGTGACCTGACGGAGGGACTGTTAATTTGCCTCTAGATGAAGAGGCTGCTTCAGGAGAAGTGAGGAAGAGAGCATTTTGATTTTTTTGCTTCAATTAGCCTGGCAATGGCCATTTCACTCTCAACTTCACTGACCCAAGTCTGTCTCATCAAAAGAAACCAGAGTTCAATGTCTATTCTGGGAAATACAGATGGGAGTGAAGTGAAGGAAGGGGGAGATCCGTTTCCATGGTTTCAAGCTCTTTCTTTCTCGATGTTGCTTCCCTCCTGTTACAAAGATAATTTCTCCAGTTTCGAGGCTCAGGCACAGTTCTGCCTCCTACAGCAAGGCAGGGTCTTTCACACCTTGACAAGTTGTTCACTGAGGGACATGGCAGGGAAGCCAGTGGTCTGCTCCTGCTCATGTCAGGGCAGGCTCTACCATGTGTTGCACCCCAGCTTCCACTGAGTTTTCAGGTTGCTGTGTCCCACTGCAACTTCCTCCTCCTCTTCAAGCTGACCATCACACAACTGAAATCTAGCTGGATTTCTCCCTTGGCTGCTCTGAACTATGGGGATACCTCTAGGATAAGCTCTAACCTTCCTCCGTTATTCTTTCCCCAGGACAGGAGGCTTATTAAGTCCAGCTATTTCCCTCAGTCTTGCTGAAAGAGATGTCCCAGCAACCCCATTTCTTCTAGGACATTTTTCTAACTCTTAAAGGGTGCATCCAAGTAGGTCCTGCTGGTGGCATGTGGGATGTCCTTCTGGCAGAGGCTGAGGTCAACCCACTCCAGTGCTCTCCATCCCTGCTGGCCTGCAGCAAAACCTCCTGCCACTGTCCCCCTCGTTCTTCCCCCACCTCAAACTCCTTTCCCAGAAGATCCTTCCCCAAGACCAGAGGCAGATACTCTTCCTGGAGACTCTGTAAAGGAAAAGAAACGGCTCAGAGGGATCTCTTGCATTGCCCTGAGCTGAATTTTCCTGGAAATACCTGCAGCCTGCTTTTTCTAGGAAGAAATTAATGTAAAGAAGCCTAGAGTTGGGCTCATGTCCAAATGCAAGAAAAGTGAAAAAGGGATTAAAAAGATAGCTACCTTATCATTAAAATGTGAAAATCATAAATCATTAAGCTTATCTTCTTCTTAGGAAATAGGGGAAAAGCAAGGCGTCAGTGTTGGGGGCCTGCAGTTGAACAAGCTTTGTTTGTAGGATAAATGGCTTTTATTCCTGGTGAGAGACCTAAGCTGTGTTTACAAATAATGATGACGGCCCAGCCCTAAATGTGGTCCAAAAATGCAGCATCCCTACTCCTGGATTGCCTCAGCACTGCATCCCCAGAGGCAGGGAGAAGCAATAAATCAAGAGTAGCAATCCAAAACATGACACAACTTTTGAGCAATATTTTTTTGTGCCTTGTGGTATGTAGAGGGCTTGCTGTCTCCACATCCCCCTAGCAATTGCTCTGGTAACAAAAATATTATTGTCTACACTGTCATGGACAATAAAGACCCCTCAGGCTCATTGTTTTAGTGTCGGGATTTAACCCAAGTATCCTTACCACGCCTCTGCCTCTGAATGCTCTGATTCAGTGACTTGGCTGTGAGGTGGTGAGTCACTCCCTCCCATCTGCTGCTTGGGTCAGCCCTGCAGGTGGGACAGAGGTGATGTGAGGGCCTGGGGCTGGCCTGCGAGACAATGGCAAGTTACACCCCTGCGGAAAACAGTGCTTCAGAGCCCTTTGGATTAGAGTACTTGTGAGGTGACCAGTGTGTCTCCTTGGCGCTCTTGCCCAAGGTTCTGCTCCTATGGGCTCCATCTCACATCCCTGAGTTCCCAGGTTCTGTGTCTTCTGAACCCTAGAGGGTACTAGAGAGCAATATTCAGCTTCCTGAGGAGCAGGACACTTGCCGGAGGTCCCAGAGGTGTCTTCTGTGAAACCAGGAAGCAGGCCTGTGTACCTTGGAGGAGCCTTGGAGGCACCAGGGCCTGCACATCCCCCTCATTCACCGTTGCTCTATGAAGAACCCAAGCAGGGACCGGTCAGTGTAGGGACCATGCGAAAACTGGCAAAGGATGTACTTCCCTCTGGAGTTTCAAGACAAGCATGTCTGGGCCCCAGTGAGGATGAAAGGATGCTAATGCCTCCACCTGTCAGCACCACTCTAATAACCAGGGGTCCCTTTGTTACCCACTCCCCTGCTTCAGCAGACACCCTGCTCAGGTATTGCGGTGATGGGGACCAAAGGAGAAAAGACACGAGTGGAGCAGGCGATCTGTACCACATTAGTGCAGCCCTCCGAGCAGTGGCTGTACGTATTCCAGCACGCAGAGTGAGCACATACCCTGCCCTGCCTGGAATCTTAATGCAGAATGGGATCATCCTGAGCCCATCCCATCTAGGGACTCATCCAAGTTTTAAATGTTCTGTGAGTTCAGACACAAGAGAAACATTTCTGCCCTTTCTGCTTTGCCCCGTTATGACAGCAGAAGGACAGCAGAGACTGAGCAGGGAGTAAGTCAAGCAGACCCCACCAAATGGTGTTTTTGAGTGTAATGAGCAGTCTTGGTGACTTGTTTCTGCCTCCTGGACTGTACAGAACCCTGACATCAGTAAAGCCCTTTTGCTTCTGGAGACAGAAGCGACTGATCCCTGACAAGCCAGGGTGACAGATATCAGCAGTGCTGTGGAGCACACTGGCCATTTGCCAGCTTCTTGAGGTCGGCACGTTAATTACCCATAGAGAAGATTTGAATCAAATCTAACCACTCACAGTTATAAATTTCTACTTGGGCAGCAAAAGCATGCAGAATTTCACAAAGCATGGGTTAAAACAAAAATATGCTTTCAGAGCAGCAGGAAAAAAAACTAAACAACTTTCTAAAGAACCAATGAGTCCTTTGCAAAACCTCACTCCCATCTTAGAACCCTAACAAAGGGCTCAGCTTCAAGGTAGAAATGGATCTGTGACTGAACAGCTCTCAACAGTCCAGCAAAGCGATCTCGGTGTTCCCTGTGCCGTTCAGCAGAACTACTGCTGTCACCTTGGTATTGCCTGAGACTTTGAAAGAAAATGAGACATTACTATGCAGAAGTAATTTTTTAAAAAGTCACAATGCCTTTTTTGTCATCTTGCAAGCAAGAAAAGGAATAACTCATCCTTTGGCCCTGAAATTTGAAAATGCAATATAAATTACAATTTCAATGTTTGTAAAAAGCCAGATCCCAATATGCTATCTTCAGGGATTTTGTTCTTCCATCACTACAAAACAACAAATTTTACCAAAAATCTATGAAGCTCCTGGCAATCATTGAATGTCCTATTAGCCTACAAAAGGCATAAGACTTCCATGATCAGCTCTCTGCTCTTTGACAGACTCATTGTGGGAGCAACCATTGAGGATTTACTGTTTCTCACATCTATCACCTAAAATACCTGTTTGTGGTCCCCTGGATGAAGTGTTTCTGCACCTGCACAGCTCAAGGAAGAGCCTGCTAGGAAGTGTTCTAAACTCCAGTAAGCTCCCCAAGTCATGCTTCATACATCATCCCCCCACCCATATCACAGAATCACCAAATCACAGAATCATTAAGGCTGAAGGATACCCTCAAGATCATCTGGTCCAACCATCAATCCATCACTGCCATTATCACCCCTAAACCAAATCCCCAAGCACAACATCCAGACACCTCTTGAACACTTCCAGGTGGTGACTACACCACCACCTTGGGCAAACAATTTCAATGCTTAACTGCTCTTTCACAGATTTTTTTTTCCTAATATCTAATCTGAACCTCTCCTGGCACAACATAAGACCATTTCCTTTCATGCTTTCACTGGAGACATAGTAGAGGAGATCAACCCCTACCTCACTGCAGCCTTCTTTCAGGTAGTTGTAGCAAACAATGAGGTCCTCCCGAGTCTCCTTTTCTCCAGACAAAGCAACCCCAGTTCTCTCAGCCATTCCTCACAGGACATGTTTTCTAGACCCTTCAGCAGCTTCACTGTCCTTCTTTGGACATGCTAAAGTGCAGAGTGCCTGCAGGTCAGCACACACATGGTCACACAGTCACTGAAACCACACCATGGTGAGGAATGCCAAGTGGATCAGTGGTTCTAAGTGCAGGCTTAGGCCCTGACACAAATTTAGGGGACACACTCCTTATGAAACCATGGGAAAGGCAGCAGCTACCCTGAGAGCACCAATCAAAGCTCAGGTTTCCAACAAGCTTTTAAAATTACCAGTCCTCCTGCACTAGCACTGAGATGAAGGAAGATTTAGAAGCTATTTATTGCACTTCAGGTTCTGTTATCACTCCATAAATAAAAAAAAAATAATGTTTTGGACATGAACACAGTCAGTTATTTGGCTTTCACTGTGCATACACAGGGAAACTTCCTAGTGACTTCTTGCACTGTCATCAAATACCAGGAATTTGTTCCTTTCCCCCGAACTAGGCTCAGGCTTGAATTCTCAGTTCATAGACTTTGAACTTGATTCAGGGTAACATTGTTTTAGCTGAGGTTCACAGCCCCTTAAGGCCATAGAGGGCCAGCCAGAACATCTCATCTAACCTCATGGCTGCCTTCAGGCCACAGACTTCAGCAGTTCAAGAGCTGCACTTGCATTCAGCAAATCTCTGCTAGCAGTACAGGAAGATCTCCAAGATTTGGGCTTTTTTTGTTTGGTTTTTTTTGGTTTTTTGAGTTTTTTTTCTGTTTGTTTGTTTGTTTTGTTTCTTGTTTGTTTGTTTGTTTTGTGGTTTGGGTTTTTTTGGTTTTTGTTTGTTTTTTGTTTTGTTTTGTTTTGTTTTGTTTTTGTTTTTGTTTTTGTTTTGGTGGGGTTTTTTGTAAAGAGAAGGTAAGATATTTATTAGGTTGGTTTTGGTTTTTGGTTTGTTTGGGTTTTTTGGGGGTTTTTGGTTTTTTTTGGGGGGGGGTTGTTGTTTGTTTGGGGTTTTTTTGTTGCCTTTTTTTTTTCCTAATGCAGCTTTAAAAGAAGCCACACAAAGACAGAACTATGGTAAAATCTCCATGACTCCAGTCCTTATACCCTGTCTGGGTAAGGACAGGCCAGACCATTTCCAGATGCTCTTCTGGGTCTCAATACAGGGCTTGGGATGAGGCTTCTCAAGCCAGTGATTCTGCCATTTCTGGAATACTTCCTCCTGCCCCCACTCTGCCTCAAGCCTCCACTGTTTCGATTCCATCCTTCCCCACTGGTGAACCCACAAGCAAAAATGACACCTGAAAAAACATTTCTGGATGTCAGTTATCCAGTCCTAATAAAAAAGGCTGAAATTTTCCATGTAATTGCAACCAAGAGGCTCTGTTGTAAAAACTGAGCTCATTCATAAAGAGAAACAAAGGGGGAAGCTGTCTACAAAGAACAATTCACAGAGCACATCTCCATCAGCTTTGGCCCTTTCCACAGCCCTTGGCTCTGGTGCCCGTTTACACAGAGTGTTCCCGGGAAACCTATAGGGAAGAATGGAGACAGAGGTGAGATGATCTTCTCTGCTCCCAGGAAGGCATGAGGCAGAAACTACATCAGGATTTATGACTTTTTTTTTTTTTCTTGCTTTCACCATCTCCAGAGATTCAAACAAACTGTCTAGCTGGTATGAATGCTCGTGGTCAAATTCCTGTGGGAAATATTCTTGCTGAGTCAAGCTGGCGGAAAAACAGAAATTCTGCTTTGTGGGAAATTCCAGGACCTCTGTTTTCTCTCTAAATTAACCAGAAAAGTCAGAAATCAATTTTTTTCTGCAAAATGTCATTTCCAGAATATTTGGAAGAAAAAATAAGCCAGACTGAATTTTACAAGCCACAGCTCTGTGAGATGTGTGCCAAGCATAAAACCTTTTGGACATTTCTGTCTGCAATTCCAAAAGCCACATCACACTACAGTAAACAAGTGCAGCCACAAAGACCGTGCTCCTCACAGCATCAGATTGCCCTGCAGAAAACACAGTGTCTGTGCAGGCAGAGTCTATAACCTTCCCCTAGCAGACACACCAGGCTGGGAGGAGATCCTTTTCCTTGCAGGGTCATTTGTTGGGCTCTCTTCTGATATCTGTGCAAGGTGAAAGTGTGTTTACTGTTTACGTTGTGAGTACTTTCTCCTTCCACTGGCATTACCTCTCCCACACACTGTGTGTGTTCCAGTGACGTGCAAAGGAAGCTACAGCTGACAAAGGAAAGGGACAGGCTCTTAAGATCTCCCCAGAGCCTTGAAACAAAGGTTATTATGAGGAACTATCTGTGCTTCTTCCAGTGTAGAGTGCAGGCACACCCACAGGGCAGCTCCTGAAGCCTGAATTGTGGGATCCTGTGCAGCACCAGTGAGGCTTGGAGCAGGTGGGCTCCTATAGCATACACTGGACTGAGCTCACGAGGCTGAGTGAGCAGGGCTTCAACCCTACATGCTTTCTCTGTGGCAAGAAAAGGGAGTAGTGGTCAGCAGCAGATGGCTTCATGAGGTGGTGCTCAAAGGAGAGACCCTTTCCAGCACAGTAGGACACAGGACTACAGCCTCCAAAGCCCAAGGAGTAACAGGGGTGGGAAGAGGGACAGAAATAGACCAAGATCTGATGCTGCTCTTGTGTGCCAGAGCTGCACAGGCTTTCTCTAAATCAAGCCAGAACCAAGCAGAGATTCCATAAAATAAGGTAGTCCCAGGACAAGGTCTCTCAAAGTGCTCTGATATCAGGGACAAAAGATGGTTTAACAGAAGTAGGATGAAAGAATTGTTCTGTTATATCCAACAAGCACCTCCTGCTTCCAGACTGCTCTGTGGCATATTTGTAACAGCAGCATGCTGGGAAGACTGCAAATGCAGGCCTTAAAAGTTATACTATGAGGTGCAGGAGGACTTCAGCTAGTTTAGGCAGTGAATTTACTGAGGACTGACTGGAACACAAAGGAAGTGGTGTGTGTGGGCTCTTCACTGGCAGGCAGAAACAAAAAGCATAACAAATCACTGCAAACTCCTAATGGGAATTAGTAGACAGAAGGGCTGCAAGGCATAGACACGGAGCACATGAAAAACCAAGTAACTGGATTATTTCTTCTTGAGCTGGAGTATGAAGTTCCCATCTGGTAAAGGTGCTGTATCATTCATCATTCATCATTCATCTTTAGCGGCTTTGAAGGAAACAATGCAACAACAAGAAGAGATTTCTAATTGTAGATACTCCTGTCAGGGGCTATAGGGTTACAAACACAAGCCCTGATCCTGCTGTGTGTTTCTCACAGGTGCCATCCCCTCCTCCGCCTCCAGATGTGGTTAGGTTAACTCAGTTGTGCGCTCATAAACTGCTCTTTACAGGACCAGGGCCAGAGTTTTACCAGCAAATTCAGTTTTGAGAAGTGCGTTTTAGTGAGGCTTAAAAGATCTGGAAGAGAAGAGGTGTGAAACTTTCAAAAAGCTTCATCATTCTCATGAATTCCCCCAGACAGCAGAATCAAAGGCCAAGTGACCTGATCACATCTCTCCTCCTTCCCTCTTCACAGATCAGGAAACAGCAACAGCAGCATGCCAGAGTGGTAAGAGTGACCTGTGATTGCAGTTACAAGGAGCAGTGAATTCCCAGGAAGCTTTCACAGAGCCATTGCTAAGAGGTTTTTAGGGACACTATCCTACCAAAACTGAGGTAGTAAAAAAAGGAAGAGGAATATACTAGAGTGATAGTTATGTGGTACAAAGGGCTAACACCAGTCTAATCTGACATTTTAGCTCCCTTTGGATACATGTGGAGTCCTTTGGGTCTAAATGAGATGTCAATGGTGTCAACTCCAGCCTGGTGTTATTTTCTTTGGAATAGGAGAGAATTCCCACAAACAAAAAACAGACTGTTATAGAAAATGTCCTAGCTCCACCACCAAACCCCAGAGCAGAGAAGAAATGAAAAATAGTAGGACTGGCAGCATATTGTGAGATTTTCCCCAGTTCTACTGCAAGATCCAACCTTTAGGATATCCACCGCTTATGCCAGCAAGTGTTCATCCACGTGAGGGAGTTAACTCATGTAGTTTACTGTCCAGCTTCCCTCTCCATTAGATGACTTTGCAGAGGAGCAGTTGTGCCTTACTGGCTCCTCTCCATGCTTTAGGGGGCTTATCCCACAGCCCTGTGTGCTGGGCAGGAAATGGCATGGCTCTACAAACCCTTTCCCAGAGGACTGGGAGGGGAGATGTCTGTCTGACCCAGAGGAGGGAAGAGAGCTCCTTGAGGACTTGGCAGCACGGGAGAGGGGGTAGCTGCACCCACATTGCAGAGCAGTTATGTCAGCAGCCTTGGGGTTGCACTCTAGCCTATCTCCTTGGCTGGCCAGCCAGCTCAAAAAGCATCTTCGATTTATAGGGATGTGGGTGTGGGTAAGACACAAGTTACCAGCAACACTGGAGTTATAATCTCATTAACTCTGCAGTGAACACCCACGCTAAGCAGAGAGGCCAGGGAAGCAGGATGAATCCAAAAGAGGAAGAGGGCAGTCAGGCTTGTAGTACTGGTCCAGTAGTAGCCTTCCCAGTCTTTCCCTTCACCGCATACACCCGGTGACCTCACTGCCAACTGCACAAAGGGAGGGCAGGACATGGTTTCCCTGCCAGCAGCAGGACACAGGATCTCAGCAGCAGGACCCCTTCCCCCCGCCTGTATTGCAGCCACTCATCCCTCCTCCATATCCCCCGTGAGACCCTGCAGCTGGGCCCAGAGCACACAGCCAGAAATGGAAGTTGTCAGTGCAATCACTGTTGGTTTCACAACCTCTTATTACTGCAGCTTTACAGTTTATTTGCTCTGTGTGCCAACAAATGTGGACACATGCACCGTTCCTGTGGATTCCCATGCGTTTGGGTGTCATGCTACCCCCCTCCTAAAGCAGAGGGGAATGTGAAAAGGTGATATCCATGGTTTGGCTGCTGCACATTTTGTGGTCACTCTGTGTATCAGATGGGCATGGGAAATTCCTGCCGGACTCAGGCAGCAAGTTTCTCTCTTGGCTAATTTTTAATGGCAAAGGTTTTGTAATCACCATCCGAGCCTGAGGAGCAGAAATTCCTGCGGGGTAATTGGCTTTGTCGGTCTGTTGGGCGCACTCAGCCTTGATCTCTTCAATTACTGTACGCATGTACCTACTGTCACGCTGACAGGGAGAGCCAGTGAGGACAAGCCTGCCGGCTCCATGGATGGGTGCCTGTCTTCAAGCAGTGCAACCGCCCTGGCAGCTAATGCAGTGCATGAGGCATGGGGCAAGGCTAGCAAGAGCCAGCTGTAAGCTTGGTGGGAGCCACTTCAGGGAAAAGATCACTGAGGAGACGGGACCTGTGGGGACAAGGGGAGAAATGAAGTGGGCCTCCAGTTGGCCCTCTTCTACCACTTGACTCACAGGTTGCTGACCACAAGCTTCTTCATCTGCCAGCGCACAGGGCACCTCGTTCTCATTACCAGCAAGGAGAACACTCCCAATGGAGACTCAGCTTCAACTGGCAAAAAGTCTGCACATGCCAGGGTGGCTTATTTTGGATGAATTTTCTGCCAGCAGAGCAGCACGTTATCTTAAGACTCTTGCCAGCACTACTGTATTGATGGGAGGGACAGGATGACTTTTCCTTCCCTTAATTAATGGGGTTATGCAGGCAAAAAATTGTCAGGAATGGACAAGGCTGATGACCCCTTAATGCTGCCTCATCAGCACACAGCATTTAAAGGATGTGTATGACATTGAAGCACGTTTTGAAGGCCCTCTGTGGGGCCCGAGAGGGTTACACATAGGCACAAATCTTCAGGCCTAACATTTGTTATATCAGATTACACACTGGGGTCTTGGGCACAACAAAGGACTCAGGATACACGTGCACAATCCTCCTCATGCACCCCACATCCTCACCATGGTCTGAACACTACATTTCTCCACATCACCCCCAGTCCATCCCTGTCCCACAAGCCCCATGTGCTGTTCCCATCCTGCTCCATCTTCCTTATCTCCTCCCAATAGCAAACTCTCTGCTACTGCCTCTTCTCCTCCAGCCCTCAGGTCTGTCACCCATTCCCAGATCACCCCAGGAGCTATTGCTCCTACGGCAGTGGCCAGCAAGTTGTTCTCCAGCTCCACTGTCCTGGAGTTCACCACAGGCAACTTTCACTCCCTCATCTCCTCTAATTGCGGTCAGCACCCCCACAGGCTGGGGGAACTCATAAATACCACGGTCTTGTGAGGGAGTCTTCCATCCAGTAATTGACTACACTTTCCAGATGCTCTTCCAGCAAGAAATTAAAAAGCAATGTGACCCTTGTCGAGGGTGCAGGCACCCCCCGCAATGCAAACACCCTCTCCCAGGAAAGCCCTTTCCCCACAGACATGGAGCTGGCTGTGCTGGCAGGAGCCACAGTGGCTGGAGCCACCACGGGGGCTGAGGGGCCATAAATCAGTCCTCTCCTGGCCCCTGCTCTCCCCCAGACCCTTATCAGCACCACTCAGCACGGTGGGCACTACAGGAGGGACGTTAGCAGAGATAAGGGCCCCACTGGGGCAGACCCTGCTCCACTGGGAGTCTCCAGACCCTGCAGGCACACGGGCTGGCTGGTGGTGCCCAGCCTGTTCCTCTGGGGCAGCAGGCCTGGCACAGGGGTCTCCTCTACCCCCCAGCTCCTGACAGCACTGGGGCTGCAGTCTGAGTGTCCATCTCAGCCTCAGCAGAGCCGGTGCCTTAACCTGGGTGGGCTGTCACCACCCCCTCCGTGCACCCTCGTCCCCTCTCCCCTTTGTCACATGAGAAGCAGCCTTAATGAAGAGGCTTAATGAAAAATAAACAAGCTGGGAGCTTTGCACCTGGGGAGCAAAACAGCCACAGGCTGGCACTGGGCACCAGTACCAAGGTGCCCCTTCCCAGCCTTGGCCATAGGAGTCATACCGAGTCCTAGAGGACTTGTCTTGCTGGGGGCCTTTCGGGCTGCAAAACCCTTTCCCTCAGCCCCCAAGCAGTGCCATCATATTCCAAATAAGCATCTGCACCCTCCAGGAATGCTGTGATGGGAGAGGAGGTGCAGCTGAGTGTCTCTGTTGCTGCAGGCCTGATTCTTGGCCCAGGCTCCAAGAAACGTGCCACCATGTGGCAGAGCTGACACCTTGCTGGGTTTGCAGGAGGCCAAAGAATTGGGATCAACATGGGGTGCAGGACAAAGAGGTGTGGGGGCAGAGTTCAGTCAGGGAAGGGTCAGGGAAAACAGAGGTCCAGCCCTCAGCAGGACTGCCAGCATCCAGCAGAGTCTGGAGCAACTTGGGGCCGGGGCCAAGGGACCAGAGGAGGGAGGTATGGGAGGGAAATGTGCCCTCTGTGTGCCGGGCTCCTGCACCCCCTACTCCCCCAGCACAATGACCTCCAGGGCAGAAATGACAGTCTCCAGCTGTGTGTAGGGCTCTCAGGCAGGGGAGGGGGGGAAATCCAGTCAGAGGGAGGACACTCTCCAGCACCAGCATGGAGTGGAGAGGAAAACTGTGTGTGTTGTGGCTCACTCCTGTCCTACCATAGTTGGTGGCTGGGAAGCAGAAGCCAGGGCTGGTGAGGGGAGGTAAGACCAGTGATAGTCCCTGCAGAGCAGGACAGGACTCCCTGTGTGGGAGCCTGGGGAGCACCAGTGATTCACAGCATCGAGGGCAGGCACAGATAAGTGGTTGAAAGGTCTCTCACCCTGCTAATCCTGCTTCCTTTCGATAGCTTTAAATCCATCACTTAAAAATTCAGAGTTTCTCAGTTGGAGAGCTGGGTGGCCTACAGGATGAATGGAGCTCTTCACCCCTGGGGCAGAGGGAGACTCCAGAAAATAGGGCCAGGAAGGTGCTGGCATGTTAGCACGTATCTGGGTTATAATTTACACGCATACGCCATATGCTTTCTCCCATTAGCATCTTGGCTTGGAAGGCACCCAGTCTCCTTTCACCCCTGAAGGAACTGACCTCATTAGAAAGCACTCAGAAGCCTTCATGGTTGCCTGCGAAATAGAGGCAGCTACACCTAAACCAAAGCCTTGAACGTCCGGGCTGATTCCCCTTTGATGGAGGTAGAAAGATGGCACTTTTCACTGTGGGCAATCTCAATGTGGCCAATTTCCCTGAGGGAACACAGCACACAAAGACATCCTTGCTGTGATTTCAGTGACCTCAGGTGGCATGCAATAGGGATCACTTGTGTTTGCATATTTAAAATAACACCTATGAGAGATTGCCCAAGGGTCCAGTGAAGATCAATTAGCTGGTAGGAGAGAAGTCTTTAACTGCATGGGTAGTCCACATAAACTGTGGCCTTGGAGGCAGATAAAAAGGGATTGAGACCATGCTTAATATGGTTTTACTATTGTCACTGGCACCATTCACGCTGAGTGTGACAAATACTGTCCCCATCTTGCACTCCTCTAGGAAAGGTGCAACCATTTCAGAACCTGCAAAAATGTCTCAGAGATAGGTGAGGTCCTCAAGGGTCAAACCAGCAGTCCCAGCTACACAGAAGGGCTTTGCCTCTGTGTGGACTTGCCTCCAAGCAGCTCACCCACTCTCCCACCATTCTGGAAGGCCACAGTCCTACACCATCCCTTCCTGTCATTTTCCACTGTGTTTCTACCATCTCCACTTAATGAGTGCTGTACAACCAGCTCCCTGATCTCTGTGGAGAGGCCCAGGATTCCAGGTGGAGAGCTGGGGGTAGGAGAGTTGCTGAGTCTGTGTATTCTTCCAGATCTCCCCCCTGCACACTCCTCCACACAGAAATATCCCTGCTCTTATCAGCAGTTTTGGAGCTGACGTCCTTTGTGACGCAGGTAACATCCGCAGGGGTGACAAGGAATGATCTCTCCCCACTGGGGCTCTCCTGAACCCTGCCTGCCCCAGCTGGGGAGACCTCACGCTCACCTCCTTGCTGATGCTCATGGGATGCTGCTGGGTCACACTGGCTCATGGAAGGCCAGGCCAAGTGACAAAGTGGAGCAGTGCAGATTTAGACCCACCCAGAGTGCTGCCCTTTGAAATTCTGCTCCCCTGCTCCAAGCAGCCAGCGTTTTCCTTCCCTCAGGATGTTAAAAAGCCATAGTGACGAAAATCCTTGTGTGCCCTCCTGACCAGCACATCCAAGCACTGAAACCAGCACTGCAAATGTTGAAAGTGCTGGATCTCAAGCCCACACTCCCCGACTGGTGCCTCCGTCACGCTGTCACAAAGAGGACTTGGATCGCTTACAGGAACAGTGGACTGTATGCAGTAGTTGTTCAAGTTGTTCAAGGAATGGCCTCAAATTCAGCCTCACTATCGTGACAGCAAGTATCTACTGTGGCAAAGTGTTTCCAGAGACCTCATCTCATTCCTCATCCCTATTTGACCACATGAGAAGCTTTGCAGTAGAAAGAAACCGGGCACTGTAGGACCAGGGCAAAGGGAGTTCACACGGTGAATGCCTAAAGCAAGGTGCTGAAGTGCTTTCATGCCTTGGTGTTTAGGGTCAAAGCTCTCTGATTAGTTAGGTGCTAAATTCCCTCATCAGCCCCAAGCTACTGCCTCAGGTCAAAAGCAACCTCCACCACAGTGAGAGATGCAGGTTCAGCTGCTCTTTAATTTCCTTCCTTCATTCCTGCCTGCCTTCCTTCTTGCCTGCCTGCCTCAGCATCCCCATACTTGCAGCTGCAGGAGGGGACAAGCAGAGAAAGGGACACAAGGGAGAGTTCTGCTTATCTCTCCCAGAGAGTATTTCTCACCTCCACTCTGTTCTGCTCAGCTGCCCGGGAGGCAGCCCTGTCGCCAGAGACAGCGTCTGGCCGGCTGTGTTGACAAAGTCACAAGAGATGTGGAGTGCACATGGAGATCAAGGCAGGGCTGACAGAGGCTTTAAGCTCATTCCCAGTGCTCTGCTCATCAGAGAAAGGAGGCAGGGGTGGGAAGGGGAGAAGACTTGTCTTCTGCACTGTGAGACTCAGGAGCAAACCTGGGCTCCTCTATTTCCCAGTCACAGCTGCTCTCAGCTATTCACACTTCCCTGCCCACTCCCAGTCAGAGACAGCACAGGGTTGACAGCCAGAGGCATCACTCCATGACCTTTGCAGAGAGAGCAGAAAATGCTTTCTTCATATTCAAGTAGTGCTGTCAAAAACTGGTGGAAGTTCCTGTGTCAAACACACCAAGGTTTTGCTCCCAGACTTGAAAGGGAAGCAAGCTCTTCAGGACAGGCATCCATAGAGCATGCTGTCTCCTTCCTACTCTTCTGCTCTCCTATTGCAGGGTTCCTCATCTGGATGATTCCTCATTCAGATACTTATCTGTCGAGCTTGGCATCAACCCTTAGATCTGAGCTCTCTGCCCACGATCCTGCTGCACCTCTGTTTGCAAAGGATCATGATGATATACACTGTAACTGCCTGGCAGAGGAGGGCAAGTTCGCATTTGCCTGGCAGTCCTCATGCACACATCTCGACTGATTGCAAGTGCTCATCCAAGCCTCTCTTTAGCACGGAGTTCACTTGCCAGGAGGGGTTTGCCCGTTCCCACAGGCTGGGACCAGAACTACTGCCAACACCTCCAGCAGCAAGAGCAAAGCTGCTCGGAGTGCCCTCTCCCCACATCCTCCCAGACATCCAGGCTCTGTTGCCCCTACTCACAGCCCCCCAGCTTCTTGCACCACCTGCCCCCTTCATGCCCCAGTCTGCCCTCAGAGGTGGGAAATGCAGGTGTGTTGGGCGCACTCAAAAAAGCCTCCCACTTGGATTGCAGTGCTCCCAAGCACTTTGTGCCCTGGTCTCTGCGAGCTGGCACCTGGCAAGACATCAGGGGAACCTGGTGGGCTTCCAGGACTAAACACACATCCCCGGCCCTAAATAACTGCTCTCCTTGCCACTTGGGCAGATTGGGATGAGTTAGCAATAACATTTCAGTACTGGTGTATCCTTCAGTGGGTATCCTTCCTAATATAGAAACGTCGCTTTCAGAAAAACACCCTCTACCTCTAAATGTATCCATTTCATTGTGAGATTGACAAAATAAAGGCCATCTTAGCTTGAAATAGCTGCATTTTTAATGGCGCTCCACTCTCAGTGAGGACACCAATGAGTCCCATCCCCCACGGGCAGCAGAAATGGTGCTGAAAATCTGGCCGGCAGTGCTGCCGCTGCCGGCAGCCCCAGACACGCAGCGGTGTGGATGCAGGACGCCTCACCGGGAGGGAAGAACAAGTAGGACTTCCCCTTCCCTGACGCTCCGTCTCCACCTTTGTGTTGCAAAAACAAAGAAGTTTTGGGTGTGATCCCGCCCTGCAGCCAGCGGCAGCTTTGGCGGTTGCGTGCACAACGTGCCCGCTCCTGGTGCTGCTCATGGAGGAGGAGGAGGAGGGTGTCTGTGCCATGGGCACGTTCCTCGGCCCCCGAGGCACCATGCTTCTCCCTCTCCAAAATACACACGCCCGCACCACCTCCCATATGCCGGCAGCGGAACAGTTGCTGGAGACTTTTCCATGCTGCAAGCCAGGTTGGATGAGGAAGGCTGGGCTCTTCTCAAGGTGTCCAACTGCCTCCTAACATGACATCATGAAGCTGATCGATGCAGATGAGCACGTAGAACAGTGTGTGCTGTCTCAGCCTGACTAAAAGAGCTTATGGTTGACAGCCAAACCTGGATTGACCTCTTCCAAGATTAACCCAGGGAGCGGAGATCTTCTCCTCTAGTTCTCCTTGTCTCATATTATTATTTTGACCCTTATAACAATATCCAACTAAGCCCCTCAGGCTAGAAATCAAGGGGCTGCACTTTTCCTCAGTGGTCAATGGAAGCCAAGAACAAGGAGAGCCACGTACTAACTCACTTTGCAACCTAGAATACAGGGTCAAGGATCCCACCACCATAAAGCAGAAGGAATGCCACATCTGTATGATGGAGGGCATAAGATGTCAGAAGGAAAAAGGATCAGAGTAGGAAGAAAAATCCCCTGTCTCTACTTATGCATGCATGCCCAAATAAAAACCACTATCAGAGCAAACTGTGAAGACCCCAGGCCAGAAGGAATGGAGCTACAGTAGTGGCTCCATCCAATTTAGCTCCCAAGACGAGGAGAGGAGGCTGTGGTAAGCAAGATGGCAGAGCCTTCCAGAGCCAAGCTGTACAGTAACATTGGCTGTCAGAAGCACAGCCTCTGGGCTATTCAGTCTAGGCTGCTTTTTTTCTTTTTTTTTTTTTTTTTTTAAGTCTGACTCTGCTTCTTCCAAACTCCTGACTCTGACAAGCATTCTGGACAGCCTGCTAACTGTGTGCTAAGTTTGGCCTGAAAGCATATAATCCTAATGAGAATAGAAAGACCTGACTCTCTTTGGGAGCTCCTGCTACACTTCAAAGGATCCAGGACTTACCAAGCGGTTTTGAAACACATCCATGACTTCTGGCCCACTTTCTGATTGCCTCTGAGGAGGGAAGGCTGTGTGCATGCCTGGGAAGTGGCACGGGGCTAGGAGAGGAAAGCAGGGGGTGTGTTCAGTGGGAGCAGAGCAGGAGACGTAGAGTTTTGCATGCAGTGGGGGGGCAATGAGTCTGTGTGCCAAGAGGGGACCAGGAGGATGAGGAAGGATAGACACAAGTTTTCTTCTTGCTGCTGGTAAGTACAGATGGCATGGTGGGGATGAGAGGGTGTAAAAGGAAGGAAAAATACTCATTAGTGTCCAAAGGGAAAGACTTGACAACAAAGAGAGGTGCAGAGCTGGGAAAATAGGACTGGGTATCAAAGGAGGTGTACAGAGAGAAAAGACAGCCTGGGAGCACACACATGCACGCTGAGTTGGGACTTCTGGTTCTGCATTTGCCCGCTTAAAAATAACCCCCTGGACCTTGCAACACTATAAACACCTCCCCCAAAGGAAGTGCTTCCTAGAGCTGGAGAGGATCCATGAGAGCAAGCTCTCTCATTCAAAACCCTTTTGACCTCATACTGATTTTGCTACATTTGTCAGAAGGAAGCACAGATGTTTCATGCTGGACACTGCCACACAGGTATTATTACTAGCTCAGGGTATCACATGAACTGAGAGGAAGGGGGAAACAAGAGAGTTGGGAATGCAAGATCCAACTGGACAGAAAACAGCAGAGGCCCTCTTTGCATCCCTTCTGACTTGTCAGATCTAACATTGCCCAAGTCAGGGCTGTACGTGGATGTGCTGTTGACAGAGCACCATGCAGGTGAAAGCCTGGTGCTGTGCCAGGAAGTATGTGTGGCACGTTGCTAATGCAGAGAGGGGCTATCACCCTCAAAGGCCCCACTGGCATTTCAGTGCCTGATCTGTCATGCATTTGTACACATCTGGCCGCCCTGGTGCTGGAATGCCTTATGTGGAAAGGCAACTGCAATGCATTTATCACAACGTGCAGAGATGCTCACCTGTCTGCCAGCTGTTTGCTGCTGCTCTGCTGACTTGCTTCATTACTCCCTCCTCATGAACATCAGCCTTTTTGACACCAGCCAGCAGCAGTCATAGCTGTTACTTAATGACTTGCTCCACAGGAGCTGCTTGCCCAGAAATACAGAGGCAATGGTCTGTCTTCTTTACTCTCCATGGCTGCCAGACTGCATCTCTGGGGAGGCCCCAGCCCCACCACCCACTCCCCACCTCCTGGCAGCAGCGAGGTGGATGGTAGCATTTCATCTCATGCATAAACACTGCTGCTATTAAGTGCTCAGAGCTGGCAAGACCAGAGTGTACCACTGGTCTGTACCCCAGATGGTAAGACCCAGCCCTCTCACCAGCCCAAGAGTGCAGAGGCACACGCATACACCCTCTCATCCTGGGCCCAAGCACAGCCTCCCGTGCAGATGTGCTCTCCTACCCAGCACTCACAGACAATGGCAATGGTCTCATTTAAAAAGCTGTGGACAGAATGAATCACAGTTTCCCTCAGGCCTCATCTCTGGCCCTTCCCAATGAGATGAGATTGGCAAAAAGAAACCAGCCCATCACCCAGAGCTGCTCGTTAGCTTTGTGCAGCACCAGGGGGAAACATCCTGCTTGCCACTCTGGGGCCAGGCTCACCCCAATAAAGAAGTGGGAAGAGAAAGCACTACATCGAGATGGTAAAGAAGCCCTGGTGTAGATCCAGGGAACAGCAGTCCTGAAGTTACAGGCCGTGCAAGGAGATGTGGATATTGAGAGATGCAGGTAATGTTGTGGCAGTGAGGGAAAACAAATCTTCACCAAGGGGAGCAGCCAAACGATTTCTGCAGGACCCAGCAGTGATGACGGTGTCCTGCTCTGAGCTGGTCTGCTGTCCTAGGGAATGTAAAAACTAACACCTATTTTACTTGTCTCTCCCAGTTCTGGTTTAAATTTCTTGTAACTTTCCACTTTCGCCCCTTGGGCTGACATTTTCCAGGCCAGGCATCCGCCTTAGCATGTAACAAGAAAAAAAGGAGAAAAAAAAGGAAAACAACCCAACAAAAATACCCAGACACATTTAGGGATTTTGACCATTTTCAGAGTACCAGAAGGAAAAGAGGTTCTCTTGTCCATGCTAAAAAAATCAACACTTAAAACTCGTTAACTGAGAATTTGCAGTTTAAAGCAAGAACTTGAAATTAGGCAAGAGAAGTGCCTAGCTGCCAAGAATATGTCTCTGCTGTCCCCAAGAAAAATATCCCTGAATTTTGATCTAGTTATGAGCTTGATACTTACATAGAACAGATTTGGCAGAGTTGGTGGCCCCATTGCTGCAAAGTTTCTGCCCCAAGTGAGTGTGCTGTACGTCCACATGAACTCTCAAGCATCAAACCAAACTGGTCCTACACCAGAACATCTGCATGTCTATCTGTCAGTATATGTGGGGTGCAGTATGTTGATGGAAATGTTACTTTCTGTGAAGTACGTAAACATTTGCCCTGTAAAATCTTGCTGAATCTTCCAGTCCCAGTTTCCAATCATTACCTGAAAATACTTGCCAGGTCACCCTAACTTCATTCGCTTTGCACACCTTTTGATTTCTGCCATGACCAAGATTGTGTGTCACAAACACCTCTCATTTCCTTCCCTAGAGACAACAAATTCATGTTCAGCAATCCTAGGACCAATGTAAATCAGAAAAACACATAGAAAAAAATGTAACATGATGGTGTTTCTATAGTATCTGATGTCCTTATGTCCCTGGATGCAAAGAAAACCTTAATTCCACCACTTCCTCACTGGAGAGGTATGACAATATTTTTAACCTCTATTGCTATGTAGACTCTTTCATCTCTCTGGTTTCTGAGCTAGTCCTAAGCAGTGTTGATCCTGACTCTGAGACTTAGGCCTCTGATTCTTTTACCCTGCATCCAGGGGAGGAACTGGGGAAGTACTTTGAAGCCTTCTTTCTCAGATATTATGCTTTTGGATAGATGTTGCAGAGTGGGGAGCACAGCTCACAGATGTCTGCTCCAAGAAGAGCTCCAGAGAGGAAAACTGACTAAAGGCAAGCTGTGGCCCTTTCCAACAAGGGCTACTGAACTCTTTCAGAGTATTTGGAGGGCCAGATTTCCAGATTCAGCTTTCACATCAGCAGTCCAGAAAGCAGAAAGCAGAGTAAACCACAGCATTGACATACCTAGTACCTTTCATATCAGGACTCCTGGGCATTTTGTATCAGTTTCACCTCCAGAGAGACTCGATAATAATTATTACTATTTCCTTTTGCAGAGTAGAAAACAGGCAGTGAATATGAGGTGAATTACCCCTAGACAACAAATAAACTATATGCAGAGTTATGAGATGAGCCCAAGTGTTCTGACTCCTTTCTTCCTGCTCTGACTGTGACAGTGAGCTGGAGTACCAGATGCCACATGCATAAAATAATAACATACACTGTTACCTTATAGAAATGCTGCACCCTTAAATTTTAGCCAAGACTTCTGTGTACATTTCTTCCTTGTTCTGCTAAGTATTTATCCATAGCTATGCCTAGCCATGTTGACAGGAATGTGAGTTCTTTCATGGTGCAGGGGTGGTTTGGTCCTTCACTAGTTTCCCTGAGGACACAGAATATGCTGGAGGACATGTCATGTTCTGCGTGCCACTGGGATGCCTCTGGGACATCTTAATGATTTTATCCTCTGTTGTTCAAACAGAGTTTGAATTCAGGGTGACAATGCCTTGCTGTGCCATGTAAAATCCCCAGCATGGACTGCTTCTTGCTAGCCTGACTTATTGCTAGCACCACCCAGCAGTTCATCCCTTTGTCTTTTGTTGGCTGCTGTTCTGTGTCTATGTCTCCCCATCAGAAAGGACTGAAAGCTCCCTGCAACACAAACCTTGCACTGTGAAAGCTGTCCAGGTTCTCTGCAGGGGTTACAAATGTTTGTCTCAACACAGGCAGAACCACGCTCATCCTCAGCCTTCCCTGCGTGCTGGGAGCTTCTGTCACAGTGACCACGCTTTGTCACAGCAGATGCTGTAAATCTGGGTGACTGTGTAGAAGGCATGGAGCAATTTCTGATGATGAAAGAGGAAGGACCATGTGGGAAGAGAAGGGATGGAGTTGGGCTGCAGGCTGTGGGATGTGCCTGCAGAAGCACGTGGCAGCACAAAGGAGCACCTGGCAGCACAGAGAGGCTTGTCTCTGCTGGGCCCTGGAGGGAGGAGGTGTGACACGGCAGAGCCATGGGGAGAGGAGCCTGCCAGAAGCCAACAGACAGGTGAACAGGATGTAGAAGGACATTTAGGACATGTGTAGCTGATGTGGCAACATGGGATAGGTCAAGTAGTGAGAATTGCTATCTAAGGAAATACTGTGCCTTGGAAAAGTGTGTAAGATCAGCTTGTTTCTTTGAATAAATGGTTCAGATTCCCTGATGGTCTGGGCCCATGTCTCGGCCACTCACAGGAACAGAAGAGCCTTCCCTAAAGCCAGGGAGACAAGAGTATTCTTTACTGAGTCCTCACTATGTAATTCCTTGAAGAATATTTTCTTCCTGCTGCATCTTGCCCTGTTTCAGACATCTTTTCTGGTTCTCTCCTCCCTCTCTCTTTCAATCTCTGCTGTTTGTTCTTTGAAACTATACATCAGATAATTCCCACACATGGCTCCCGGGCATCAGTTCACCCATGAACAGCTCTGTGAAAGTCTGCTTGAAATATCAGCTGCTCTGAGTGGATGTGCATGGGATCCTTCTGTTCCTTGTCATGAGGTGAATCCTTTGGATGGTGATGATATTCTCACATACAGGCAAAATCTGAAATGGGTTCCTGAGGTCAGTCTCTCCTGTCTGATGTTCATGTCCCTTTGGAGCACACTGAATACTCTGGGCAGAATCACCATGTTCAAAGGCAGTTAGATAAATTAGTATGGATCAATTTAATCAGAGATGCAAACATCTCTGGGCAGATTGGACAGCAGGGTCAGCAGCAGCTGATTCTCCAAGCAGGTTTGCACAAAGTTTCCATGCCCCTGCTAAAGTAGAGGAGTATAGAGATAGATAAATCTATATCCACTGATTTCCTGATCCCTTTTCCATGCACTCCTCTGCGAGCACAAACCAACCAGAGTCTTTCCTTGTGCCCATCCCCAACAACCCATCTGAAACCTACTCTAGCTGAGATCACATTGGAAAGCATTTCTCAGGATGATGGGCCTGCTTTTACCCAAAGAGGGGCTTAAAACAAAACAACCAAAGCCATTCAATTAGAGTTTGGGGCTTAGAAGGCCCCTTATCTCATGAAAAGAGAGATTAAAGCCCTCTGATAATTTATAAAGCGCTTAAAAGTTTAAAGGGGAATTGGGCTTTTATCTGAACTATCAGATAACATGAAGAGCGCAAAGGCCACGCACAAGTCAGCCCCGGGGTGCAGTCACTTCATTGGAGAGAGTTTCTGCTTCCAACCATGGATCTGATCCCATTCCCTAAAATTAATAGCCAGACTCCCAGACTCTTATGGAGGAGTAGCCAGGCCAGTCTGACATGTCCCTGTGGCTCAGACACAGTCACGTAACTCTCGCCTAGAAAGTCCTTGGGTGTCCTCGCTTCGTGGTGCCTGACAGCTCCTGTGGTGAGATGGGCTGGATGTCCCGGATGCCTTTGATTGAACATCCTGGCACTGAGGGCTTCTCCCACCACACCAGTGGCCAGTGCTTACTTAATGACGGTGTGTGGTGTGCTCAGCATGCCCTAAGCAATGTATCGTTGGCCCAAGTGCTCCCAGAAGCTTGCCCAACCTGTTTTCCTCTCACTTGGTATTTCAAACAGCCAGTTATTATTTGTTTATCCATCATTCATTTACTCTCCTGGTAGACTTCTGTTGTCTTCCCAGGTGTTTTTCTCTCATGCTCATGTCCACTTTGTCCACTGCTGACAATGGTGTCCTGACAGGCTGAGACCACCATTGAACAGTGGAGGGAGGAATATCTGTGGCACACAGATTGTGGCCCTGGGTACTGGAACTGGCTTCTTCAGGAGACTGGGACTCTCAGGCTCACAGCAAAATGATAAGCTCACTATTCCTCAGCATTGCCCACACATAAAGAAATAACTTGCCCTTTGAGAAAAAGGGCGGGCAAAGCCTGGTGTTCCTGGTGAAAAAGGGATGTTCTTTGCCCCCAGACATCTTCTCCTCACCTGCTGCATTAATGCTTGTCCCACAACATGCAAGAGACAATAGCAGTGTGCATAATCCAGAGCTAGACACCTGCCAGCAGGCAAGTCATGTTCACATTTGGTGATGGTGTGGCCAGCTGATGTCTAACGGTTGGGTTCTCCCTCTCTTTCCTTCAGAAATCACTGGCTTCTGTCATTTCACCTATCCTGACAGCCACAAGATTACTGGTTTTGAAACTTCTACTGCTCTTTCAGATGTGATTGAAGCTGACTGACATGTTACAAAGCTACTGGAAAAAGGGAGGATGGACAGCCAAAGAAGCATTGTTTCCTTTGGAAAATGGGGTTTAAAAATACCTGAATATAAACCAGACTTTCTTCTTTTGTGCTGACCTTCAGTAAAAGTGTATCCTTCATCCAGCACTCCTAACCCCAGTCATCCCAGACAGAGAGACCTGGTCCATACTCACTGAACCAAACTACTTGGTCTCTCATGACTGAATGAATCAAAAACTCCACCTTGCATCTGCTTTCCTGGCAGCCCACAAGAGGATCAAAATGTTCCCAAAATAAAGCATTATGGAAATTGTCTGCCAAATACTTTTTGGACCTTTTTGCAGTTTTTCAAGTCCAAATTGAAGGTTAATTCTGGAGACTTTGGTGCCTTGCTTGAAGACACAGCTTTGTCACAGTCTCTGATCTGAGGGCCAGGAAATCTGAGTGCTTTCCCCAGCTCTTTCTAGGACCTTCCACATTATCTTAGAGAAACAACTTTTTTTTTTTTTTTTTTTTTTTTTTTTTTTTTTTTTTTTTTGTATTTTCTCTCTCAGAGTTTGTCCATCTGCTTTGATTAAACTGTTTTCTCTTCAGGAAGGAGGCTGACAGTAGTGAAGAAGTGACCAGGATTTCCAGAATGGAGCCATGAACTTGACAGACAGAGCAGTATAGCACTAATAGCACACAGTAATAGATAAGGACTTGGCAGGTCTTCATTTCTGGAGAAATATATGCAAGGAAATAAGTATTACAGAATACTCTTAATTGGAAGTGACCAATTGAGAAGGGCCATCAGAGCCCAATTCCTGGGCCTGCCCAGGACAGTCCCGAGAATCACACCACATTCCTCAGAGCATTGTCCCAATGCTTCTTGAACTCTGTCAGGCTTGGTGCTGTGACTACTTCCCTGGGGAGTCTGTTCCTTGGCCAACTACTCTCTGGGTGAAGAACCTTTTGCTAATATCCAACCTAACCTTCCTCTGACACAGCTTCAGGCCATTCCCTCAGGTCCTGTCACTGTCACCAAAGAGAAGAGACCAATGCCTGCCCCTAGTGAGAATGTTGTAACAGCAATGGGTTCTTCCCTCACATTTCTCTTCTCCAGGCTGAATAGACCAAGTGACCTCAGCCTCTCCTCATATGGCTTCCACGCAAGGCTCTTCACCATATTGGTTGCCCTCCTTGGGATGTTCTCTAATCACTTAATTTCTTTCTTATATTGTGGCATCCAAAAGTGCACACAATGTTGAAAGTGAGGCTGCATCAGTGCAGAGCAGAGCTGGGCAATCCTCACCCTGGTCTCGCCATGCTGTGCCTGATGCTCCCAGGACATGCTTGGCCCTCCTGGCTGCCAGGGCACTGCTGACTCATGTTCAACTTTCCACCAACCAGAGCCCCCAGGTTCCTTTCCATGGCACTGCTTTCCAGCATCTCATTCCCCAGTCTGTCCCTACATCCAGGGTTGCCCCACTCCAGGTGCAGAATCCAGCACCTTCCCTGGCTGAACTACACATGGTTGGTGATTGCCCAGCCCTCTGATTTGTCGAGGTCTCCCTGCAGGGCCTCTCTGACTACAAGAGAGTCAACAGCTCCTCCCAGTTTGTACTGTCTGCAAACTTGCTTACTATCCCTTCTGGTCCTGTGTCCAAGTTGTTTCTGAAGATGTTGAAGAGCATGGGGCCTAAGAGAGAGCCCTGAAGAGCCCCACTAGTGCCAGGTCCCCAGTTGGATGTCAGCCCATTCCCTGTAACCCTTTGTGCCCAACCCATGAACCAGCTGCTCACCCATTGCATGATGTGTTTATCCAGTGGTGTGCTGGACATTTTGTCCAGAAGGATCCATGAGAGATGGGATCAAAAACGTTACTGAAATCCAGAAAGATTACATCAACATGTAATAGATGCATAATATGTAAGTACATAATACATATCTAAGGGAATGCACATATATATACAAGTATAGTATAAAGTGTGGGAATTGATGTACTAAAAGAAATAACTTTGAAAATGTTTGGAAGCGTTTGGTCATGTCATTGGTCATTGGTCATCTGGTCAATGTGCACGGGACATAGGAAACTGCTCTGATTAAGTGACATGTGCCACACAGCCAGGCCTCTCCAACACCTTCCATGCAGCCAGGTAAGGCTCACTCCAGGGAGCACTATGTGTCAGTACTCAGCAACTGACAGCTCTTGCCTGCTGAAGAAGATTTTGTGTATACATCAGCCGCTTGGCTTGTGCAGTGCTGAGCATGGGAGCCACTGTGAGATGGAGGTGTTCAAAACATTCATGAAACGTTAGAACATGTTTGGGGGTTTGCGCTGCGGTTTGTCCTTTGGTTTAGGACACCACCAGAACCGGCCAAGAATACTTTAGCGTGACAACATTCTCATTCGCATGGCTGGCATGCTAACATCCTCATTCTTACCTTGCATGTCTGTCAAGTATAAGCAAAGTATCTATTAATTGTGTCTGACTGGATTTCAGCTGCTCTTTTAAAAGGTTGCTGATACAAGTTTAGACAATAGGCCAAGAGGAGGCTGAATCCCCGTGGAGAGCACACAAGGCATTCTCTTTTGTTGCTGATTTAATAAGGAAGAATTGAATACTCCTGTTTAGAAAGGCCCAAATACTTTGAAGGTTTCTGCTTGAATGGAAGTTGGAATTCACTTTGGCTGTGCTCTGACACTCTGCATGCTCACCTCCCTACACTGCCCCGGCCAAGGATTTTACTGTGGGAACCTCCGCAAGACTAGCAGGTGACAATGCTAGCTTTTTGTGGGAAACCTTGTTTCCAGAAGATACCTCCTTCCAAATGTGAGGCTTATCCTCCAAGGCCAGCAACAAGAGGTGAGATGAGATACATGATATTTAACACCCAAGACCATAAATGTGGTGGTCAACATGTGCCAAGAAAATGACATTTACTTTGATTATGAAGCACTGGGGATTTGCAAATAACAAACTTCTGAGAGTTCATCTGTAGGCACGACATAAATGTATCACTTGAGATGACAAATAATCAATCATAAACTCATGGGCTGCTGAACAACATGGCTAGGGTTGAAGTGCCCCAGATACATGATTTGGAATGTTACTCACTTGATTGCAGGCATGACTCCTCAGGTCCACATGGAACCAGAAATTCAGCCAAGATCTCACCAAGCTGGCCCTAGCTGCCAACTTCAAACCCCTTTGCTTAGTCAAGTCCTCTGTGCAATACACACTTCCTGCCCTATCCTTTGCCAAAGTCCCACTTATCTGCAGCTCACCCCCAGCAGCAGATGGAAAACATCCACAGCAAGAAGCAATGGGAAAAATCAGCTCTGGTTGGCTCCTTACTCTCAGCACACTCCAAAATCAGTAAGCTGTGCTGGCTCTCTATCCCAGACCGTGCTGCCATCTCTCCCTTTCCATTTTAACTGCTTCACATAAGGAGTGGAAAATTCTGCAAGGGATTTAAGCTGCTGGGAACACTGGTAGGCATTAAGTTGTGAATAACCTCTCACTTGCCTGAGTCACCAGAAACACGTTAGTGGCGGAAGCAGGGTAGGTCAGTGCCATGATGGGACACGGGCATGGATGTCTCCGTGCGTCAGATGCCACAAAAACCAATACCCCATGCATTATATTTATTATATACCTCTATAAGAGCCCAAAGCAGCAAGATGTGCCAGTCTGTGCTGCATTACAGCTTTGCAGAGCTGCAGACACAAGGCTCAAGCAGGCACGGCTCACTCCCTGGCAGTGTACCCCAGTGTACTAGGGTTTCGTAAGTGCCGTGTGTCCCTCAGCACAGGAACACGGATACACACCACGTTCCTAACGCACCTGAGTGTGCAGGCTGCGCGTTACTGCAACTTCCATAATCACAGCCTCGTATCTCCGATGTGATAACAGACAGACAGTTTCTGTTACGCAAACAGCACCAGGTAGGGCCAAGCAACCCACAGCAAGGCATCACTGGCATTCTAGGAACGGCTCCGGTCCTCTGCTGCCAAAACACACCACCCGCAGCACGTCCCAGCGCGGTGACACGCCAACGGGGAGCTACACGCAACACAGAGTGCCTTTTGGGACTGACAAGGAGCATATTTTTGGGGGATACTGTGAAGTCGTGCTGGAGAAGGCCAGCAGCTGGATGAGTGTGGAGCAGCTCAGGCAAGACCTGACACCAAGCAGGGTGCCTGTTGCTTATATGAAATAGCTAATAAAGCTGGTTATCATCCCAGCAACTCTTGCCTTAGGTGTCAGTGGC
Organism: Phylloscopus trochilus trochilus; assembly: GCA_016584745.2. NCBI lineage: Eukaryota > Metazoa > Chordata > Aves > Passeriformes > Phylloscopidae > Phylloscopus > Phylloscopus trochilus. Next base: position 23,233,803 of record WQNJ02000039.1, read on the forward strand.
CATGTGGAGGACACCCAAAAGCAATATACATGCTGGCTTTGCTACCCAGGGAGAGGAATGTATAGTAAGAAATCAGCAGTTGGATTTCCTTGGTCCTTTAACAGATATCTAACAACAAATGTGGAGCAAAGCTCTTTTCAAAAGGCACTTAAGCATGTGTGGATTAAAGTTAAGCATGTGTTTGTGTGCTGTCCTAGATCATATCCAATGCAATCTCAGGGCCTGTGTCTGGAGAGGCTTTGTTGGCAGAAGGTGTCTTAATGCAAAATGCCACCTACTGAGAATAGGCTTTCACTGGGGTCTCCTGCCTAAGTGGGGGACATAGCAAGCCAATGTGCAGAAATAGAGAATTACCCCAGCTGGTGTAGAGGCTCCAAACATTTTTAGCCACACTCATCAGAAAAAAAAAAAAAAAAACCCAAAAAAAACCCAAAACAACCCAAACAACCTCTTACAGCTGCATCTTGCTCCCAGACGTTTGTGAAACAACCTAGAAGGCACATAAAAGAGACATACTCACACCTCTGCCTGCTGAGGACAGACACATTCTTCCACTCCTTAGGGTGAGAATATACTGCAGTGTATTGATTTGCCACCAAAAGCATGGCAGGAAAACCCTCAGTGAAAATTCGTCCAAAGAAACTGTAAAAGAACATTACAAGTACCAGGGGCATCAAATGAAAGCGGCAAGCAAAGCACAGAGTAGGATGTGTCTGTTTACACATCAGGTAGTGACACTGGGGAAGTCCTTGCCATAGGATGCTGTGGATACTAAAAGTTCACAGGGTTTAAAACCAGAAGAAAAAACCAAAACCAAACAACAAACCACAACATGGAAAAAGAGCAAAAAATGCAACAAAGATACTAGGTCTGCCTCAGAAAGTCCCCCAAATAACAGACTGTGGGACATGGGGGAACATTTGGGAGATGAATCGCTATACATTTGCCCTCAAGTAATGCTCTTTGCATGTGTTATCAGCCACTGTTGGAGACAGGCTGCTGGGCTCCAAGAACCCTTGGTGTGACATGGCACAGCTGTTCCTCCCCTCTGAACATACACTTTTTGCTTGGTGGGGGAAGAAAGAAGCAGCAGACTCCCAGCCAGTCAGTGCCAGAGGGAACACCTCGGCTTGGATCAGGCTCCGTCCCATAGCTGGTTGTGCATGATCAGAGAAAGATATTTTGCTCAAAATGAGATTGGGCAGAGATTTTAATCTGGGCATTTTTCCCTAGGTACAAACACCAGCATGCACCCCTCATATTTCAGCTCTGAAAAATTTAAGTTTCAGTCTGAAAAGCACATTTCACACACAAAAAATGGAAATTTGACACAACACACTCTTTGCCAGAATAGCTGAAATATTGTGGCTTTGTCCCAACATAGACTGAGAGCTAATTAGAAAGCTTTGGAAGTTGTTCCCAAACAGAACTGCTTTCCTCTGGTTATCTACCATGGCAGTCTCACTCCAGAAATACACGAATATGTCCAAAAATACAAGGATGTGTATCAGCAGTTCATAAATGTATCTGGAAAAGAATGGCAGAGTCTATTTTACACAGAAGTGGTAGCATGGCTATGGTTGGAAGCTGAGGCTCTGAGAAGTGCTCAAATGCTCCTTTTCCAATGTTATGAGAGGAAATGCCAGAGGCCAAGGACACGGGCAGTGCTGGGGGGGGGAAGCTGGCGGAGGGGTCTGGGATGTCAGCCACAAAAGGAAGCTTTCATGGTTAAAAAACACAACAGAAAGATAGTAAAGCATCATTCTAACACAGTTATGGCAATTCCAGGCATCCATACTCACAAATCAGATTAAAAGAAAAATCATGAGCTTTGTTTAAAAATAAAAAAAATTAAATCCAACATGGAAAGCTATAGTTTTTATATCTGTAACAGAGCCTTTAAGCATTCAGACTTCCTACTCCCAATCTTTTACTGATTACTCTTTGGGTTGGAAATTTGTTTTTAAAAGTGGGGAAACGTGTGGAGGGTGGCGGGGAGGGGGGTAATCAAACTGATTTGGGGATTTTTTTTTTTTTTTTTTTTTGTCACAGCCCTTTTGAAATCCTTGCATGCAGAGCAGCTCCTGCATAAGTAAGACTTTGGCCTAAATATTTGTCCTGAAAAAGATTTTCAAAAATAGCAAAGTCAAAGAAGAATAGGGCCAAGGATCCATTCATGACTCTCAACACTAAAATAAATTTTTAATATAAGAAAACAGAAAAGAACATGCTACATGTTTTGTGTGGGTGTTGGTTTTTTTTTTTTGGTTTCTTTGTTTTGTTTTGGTTTTTTTTCCAAGTAAATATCATCAATAGTGGGAAACAGGGCGGCCAAATTTTCAGGATTAATTGATGAGTAAATCCACTCAAGTCAAGTGGCTTATGAGCAGAATAGCCCACAGAGTGTTAGGAAAAAGAAGGAACAAAGATGTTTGCTGGTTTTGCAATACAGAAAAAGGAAAAAAAAAACCTTTAAAGTAGCTGCTTTTCTGTACAGATAGTTCCTGACATTCAAGGTCATTACTGAATGATTAACTTACCAACTCATTAGAGGCTATTTACATTGTTTATGAGCATATGAACAATTACACAATGAAGATAGTGAAACATAATCACCTAATAACAGCATATATTGTGGCATAGATGAATTGGATGATCAAGGAGATCCTGTTTAAGTGCTGCCAGCAAGCCCCAGCCTGTCCTGATCATGGGGTGCTTGGAGGCTCCTTCCTCATCTTCTACAAGCAGCAAGTCCAGGAGAGGCAAAAAAAAAAAAAAAAAAAAAAAAAAAAAAAAAAAAATAATAATAAAAAAAAAAAAAATTCCAGGCACACTTGCTAATAGGGGGGCCACAGTCCAGAAGGAAAGCAAGGAAGGAGGCATGCACATCCTTGCAGGGAAACACAGGTGAGAGGCCCTGTTCAGAGCCTCAATACCAGTGTCACCACCACAGAGAGTGTAATCAGGACGAGTGGTATTTGGGAGTGGTTCTCATTCTGTCCAGAGGCAAATTCCAAATCAAGAATTTGGTCCTGATGAAAGGTGTTTGACAGGCAGCCTTGAAGATCGAAGGCTTCAAGGTATAAAAAAAGGCAACATCGATGCAAATTCAAGTTATGTTAACAAATTAACTTCTCACAGTATCACATCTATTTCTTACAGGCTTCCCCTGACCACTTCACCATTTAAAAACAGAAAGGCTGACGTGATCCTGTCTTAACCAAAACTGATGTCTCAGGGTAAAGGGTTGTCTCAGGGATGGTAAGGAGCAACAGTGACATTGAAGACCTAGCTCCAAACTGATACCAAGTTATGGAACAGAAACTCTTCAAGTGTGGCAAGCTCCCTTTGCAGAAAAATCCCATGCAGGAGGAACAACCACCAACACCTCACAGTGATGTGAGCTCTTCTAGCCCGTTTGGGCTGAACTTCTTGTGCTCGGGAGGATGTTCTGTGCAGTGGCCAGCACCTGAGGGAGTGGCTGATAGACCAGAAGGCTGTGCTGTCACTCAGCAGGACCTCAACAGCCTGGAGAATTGGCCAGAAAGAAACCTAGTGAGGTTCCACAAGGGCAAGGGCAGGGTCCTGCACCTGGGGAGGAACAACCCCAAGTGCCAGCACAGACTGGGGACTGCCCTGCTGGAGAACAGCTCTGCGGAGAAGGACTGAGGGTCCTGGTGGGTGACAAGTTGTCCATGAGCCAGCAGTGCCCTTATGGCCAGGAGGGCCAAGGGTGTCCTGGGGTGCACTGGGAAGAGTGTGGCCAGCAGGTCAAGGGGGTGATCCTGCCCCTCTGTTCAACCCTGGGGTTGGAATACTGGGTCTGGTTCTGGGCTCCTCAGCACAGGAAGGACAAGGAGATATTGGAGAGGGCCCAGTGGACACTGCAAAGAGGATGAGGAGTCTGGAGTATCTCCTATGAGGAGAGACTGCAGGAGCTGGGCCTGTTCAGTCTAGAGAAGAGAAGACTGAGAAGGATCTCATTAATGCATTTAAACCTCTCAAAGGAGGGTGCCAAGAGAAGGGTGCCAGACTCTTCTCAGTTGTGCCCAGCGAGAGAATGAGGAGCCATAAACTAAAACACAAGAAGTTCCACCTTAACATGAGGAAGAACTTCTTTCTATTGAAAGTGGCAGGCTGGAACAGGCTGCTCAGGAAGGTTGTGAGGTCTCCTTCTCTGAAAACATTCAAAACCCACCTGGATTCATTCCTGTGCAGCCTGCTTTTGGTAACCCTGCCATGGCAGGGGGGTTGGACTGGATGATCTCCAGAGGTCCCTTCTAACATTAAAAATTCTGTGTGATTCTGTGTGATCTGATCAGTGGTCCCACATGCATTAGACTTGCAGATGCACTGTAACAGGGACACTGAAGCACTTATGAATATATGTGATCTCCTAGATGCCATCCCACCCACTGCTGTCACAGCACCTGCACTTATCAGAAAGCTCCCCCAAAGTGCTCCCCAGGCCGGTGGCAGAGACATGGCACCTCACACACCCTGGCTTCCTGTGCCTCCAGCACTGGGGGTCAAAGCTGTGACCCCTGGCAGAGTAATATGCCCATGGTCATGAAGCAGAATGGTGGCAGGAACAATGTCACACCACAGCCATGGCTATCTGAAGGCACCTGTAAGAGGTTCAGTTTGTTGCCAACTAATATCCATTGTCATTGGTGCTTTCTCCATCCCTCTTCCTCAAACAAATATTTTTGCTGCTGTTTGAAGGCACTGTGATGGGGAGAGAAAGAGTGCATTGCACCTCAAATGGAAACTGGAAGTCTGATAGCACCTCTTAATTTTGAGTACAGCATGATCACAATGGTCCAGGACATTCTGGGTGGAAGTCACCCTCTGCATTCCTGGAAGTGCTGAACAGTCACACACAAGGCACCCTCAGCATAACACAGGGAGAAGCAGAAGAGCCCTTGCCTTGTCTGGTAATGTTTTTTTCCATGACAGTGCCCAGAAGGGGGATGAACACCTCCCTGATGGGGCAGACAGGTAAGAAGGACATAGATGAAGTCCAATACCAGTTGCTGCAGGTAAGCCAGTGGCAGCACCACTGCAATCTACACCTCCCTGTGCCTGCAAGCTCCTCATGCTGTTCTTATTCCAACAAGCCTAGAGATAACCATATGCTACAGTTTCCCATCTGCTGCCAACTCCATCCCAAGCTCATGTCTCCAAAGCTGCCAGAGATTTGTATCCCAAAGCCCAGGGAGCCGCTCCTGCTTTTTGTACTGGCTCTTTTGGCCTAAATGCAAACTGAACCTCCAGCAAGAACTGCACTGTCTTTGAACGAACCACAAGGATATCTCAGCCCAACTCAGAACCCACAAAGGAGAGGCAAAGGACCCAGATCTCTGAGTTACCCTCTCATCTTCTCTCCCCTCCTGCCCTGAACAGGATGGTCAAAAAGGAACATGGTGATTTATTAGTGTAGCTCTTGTTCTGAAGGGAGGCCCTGGGTGCAGAACTGCTGAGCTCAGCTGAAACTGGGCATCTCCCACAAGCAGCAGGACAGGGAAATTTGTGTCAGCTGAGGAGTGACCCTGCTCCACGGTGTCCAGCTGTTTCCCTTCCCGCCTGAGACAGCGCAAGCCAGCCTGCCCACTTTCCTCCCCCAAACCGACTGTCACATTTGTCACAGACTACATTGGCCTAAATAGTGAGGTGTCACGTAGCCAGCAACCCATACGGGAAGATCTTACATAACTCAGATAAATGGGACAAGGTCAACACCAAGCCCAAGCTCCTCTTGCAGAAGCAATACCAATAGGTTCTCACAGCCCTCCTGCAGCGTGGGGGGCTGTCGGAAATGAGGGGAAGCAGGGGCTGCCCGGGAGCTCTGGCCACTGTCCACAGACAGATCAAAGGGCACTGCTTCTATGTGCAGGAAGGGATTCCTGGTAGGATTTGCAGGACTGGAATTTGACATCGTCAGTCACTAACCAGCAGTGCCAGATCAGGTGAGATGGTTTAGTGAAACCACAGGTGTGGCCCTTTGTCTGTGCCCAGCGTCTGGCACAGTGGAGTTTTACCTGTGTTACCTCACATCCCCTGTGCCTGTTCATTCAGGTTCCCCTACTTTTAAACAAGGTGTTCAGTGTCACCCAGTCAGGAAAATTACTCTGTGCCTTCAGGAACAGAAGCTACACTTCATGTCTGCTTTGCTCTGTCCCAGGGGAGTCCCTCAAGGGTGATACCATTTAGCAGCCCTCTACGCTGCTCCTTCATGCACAAGCATTTCTGCTGCATCTGCTCTGAGACTGCAAAACCTGCATTTATGGGAAACTCACTGAAAGAAAGACAAAGGGCACTGAGTTGTAGGAAAGCACAGGGAGAAGAGGGAGCAGGATTGTGCATTTTACATTTTCATGGAAAAGGAGGGAGAATAAAAAACAATCTGGGGAGATGGGCCAGGGAGACTGGGTGCTGTGGGCAGCACTAGTGGAGGTCAACAGCCATACAGTGCCAGGCCATGATTTGGGAGCACTGGCCTCAGGAGCAGGGACAGAGACCAGCTGGGAAGGACAGATCTGAAGAAGGGCCTGCCCCATGCAACAGGAAGAGGAGAGGGGCCAGGGGGCAGAGACACACAAATTGGGATAGGTTTTGTGATAATGTGGGTTTTCCCTGCTTTCACTGAGGGAAGAAAATTTTCAGGACTTGCCTAGAAAAGAAAGGCAGTTTCTAGTCCTGGTGGTTTCAGAGAAAAGCTCAGAGTTGTGTCCCAAGAGGAATTTTAAGGATAAACGTTTGGAAGTGGGGAAGGAGGGGAAGGGCTGTTAAATACAAATACTTTTCTTTACTGATATATTTACTTAATCAATTTTTTGTGCACTTCAAGCAGGCAATTTTAAGAGCCAGTAGGCAGGGTGGCTGCTCTCTGGTTACCTCTGCCTTGCTGGAAAATGCAGTGGGCTGCAGCACTGCTCCAACTCTGTGGCCCATGCTGCTTGGGAAGGATCCAGCCACACAGCAAGCCTAGTGCCTCCATCTCACTTCCCTCTCCGGCATCTCCAATGTCCCTCTCTGCTTCAGGGAGCATTGGCTCCTTGATGCAGACCCCTTTCACCCCACCACACATTGTCATGTTGTGTTCTGCAGAGGCCAGAAAGCGAGTCTGCAGTGTGGTGATGACTTAGTGTCCTGGTGCCACTAGCCCTGACCCATGTGGGGACAAGAGGCCAGCTACAGGTGTCCATCACCTGGAGGAAGCAGCTGGTGAGGAGTGTTTTTATCACGTGTGGAGAAGGAAAACCACAGTATCAGCTGGAGGCCAAAAACAACAGCCGGTAGAGGAGGAATTCATTAAGAGAAATGTCAAGAGAAGCAAAGTGTGTTTATGTAAAGGCAGAGCCAGCGGCAAGCCATCCTGCAACCCGCAGCCACACAGGGTCGGAGCTGGAGCCGTGCCCACCCAGCTGCTCCCCACACCAGCCATCTCCTCAGCTGGGCTGTCCTGGCACTTGGCAACCCCCCTGCCCCCTCTCAGTTGGCCTGCAGGGCTCCAGCAGAGGGGCTTCGCCAATCTTGGTGTTTTCACACCCCCCAGCGTCACCATTTGTTGCTGGGCTTGGGGCACTCAGGCAGCAGTGGGCCCTGGAGCAAGTGGGTGGTTTTTCAGAGCCCAAGGCCCCACAGAGGACACACACCCCTGCTCCTCATGGCTTCCCAGCTCAGCATCCCCTCTGGCATGCAGGCCAGCAAGTTCCCAGCAAAACAGTTGGAACGGACTTCAAAAGGATTTACAGTGAGCAACCTTTCTATCTCTTGATCCTCTCAGCTGTACTCTGGATTAGGGAATGGCTGAAGCCTGGAGCCCCCAGTCTGAGGCTCGCTCCCCTCGTTCTCTGGGGATGCACCAAGGACCTCCTTACCCCAGGTCCCAAACCCTCTGTTTCCCATGCTGGCCTGAGGCAAGTTCTGTGCCAATGGCCTTTTCTGGGCTCTGGCTGTTGGGGCACAGGGGACCTCACAAGGATGTGGGACGGGTTTGCCCACTACGACACAACCTGGTAAAGCTCAGTAAAGCAACAGTGTCTTCTCCACCTTGGGACTGCCATTAGGGCTGCCCCAGGCACAGACCTTTATCCAGGAGGAGGGAATTAGCCCAAACCTTGTATTCCCTGACTGTTTTTGCCAAGACTTTTTCCAATAGGTGGGGATGGGATCAGAGGTGGAGTCACTTCATGAGGATAGAAAACTGCTCAAGCAAAGTTCACACTGCAAAAGTGGAGATATTTAGCAATCACACAAAAAAAAAAAATATCTATATAGCCAGCATAGTGGACAGGGTTACTGCAGGGCAGAACACCAGGGCTTCCCTCCAAAGTGGAGGAGAAGGGCTGAGAGGCAGTGTTGGAGCAGCAGAGCAAGGGTCGAGGAAACAGGGTGTGGAAGCAGCATTGCTGCACTTAAAGGCCACTTTTACCACCTCCCTGCAGGGCTCTGTGGAAACCTCCTTTGCACCTCAGCCTAGTCCTACAAAACACAGAGGGGGAAAAAGTGGGGTGACTTCCTAGGAGAGGTGAAGGTGTCATATGTTTATAGAGAGCTGCTGAGAAAGGGAGAGGACTCCAATCTGCCACTGCAAGTCATGGATCCAGTAGGCTCCACTGGGACAAACTTGTTTGCTGAGCCTTTGGCTCCCATCACAACTCTCCCCACAGCTGAGCTAGCCAGTGCTAGGGGGGGCCTGCACTGGGAGGTGCTGGGTAATCACTGGACAAAGTCACCACTGCTGCCAGTGCTGCTTGAGCTTGTTTGTTTTCCTTAATCCCAAGAGGCAGCATCTCTGACATGGCAGCAGCGTGATTAACAAGATCCAGCATTGCTGTCACAAGCATGTAATTATAGGTTTCCTGTGTCACTCCTGCTGGGAGGTCAGTGACTTGCCCTCCCTCACTCCAGCAGAGTGAAGCCACCAATTCCCATCTGCCTCTTAACCCCCCTGCCCAGCTCCAGCCTCCACAGCCCTGGCGAGGGAAGGGACAGCAGGCTGTGAGAGATCAGGGAAACCCAGTGCAAAGAGGAGGGGAAGCAGGAAGAGCAGAGAAATGAGGGCTTAAAAGGCAGACCACAGAGGACCCTCCCCCTTGCAGGCACTCAGTACCTTTAAGTTTGCCCACAAGGCTCTGTAGCACAGTGGCACATGTAGAGATGGCTCAGCAGCTGCCAAGAAGGGGCCTGCCTTTTGAGAGAGGGTGTCTGGTACATTTTGGGAGGCTGTCCTTCAGACCCCACAGCAGTTGGAACTGCCTGTTCAAGGGAGACCTTGGTCCCAGGGAGATGGGAAACATTCTCTTCATGAGCACAGGGGGCTGCTGGAAGTCAGTATGAGGGCTGCACTGCCCACAGATGCAGAAAAGTAGAAACTGTGGCCTGTTGCCCCTCCCACCACCCTTTTAAGACATCACCATACATCTGAGACCATTTTGAGAGGCCTGGGCAATCTTTCCCATCCCCTACATCCACGTACCTCTGCCTACAAGTATATAACGTATGGGAGCTTTGCCGCAGTTTGCCCATGTTCTCCCAAAGGCCCTACAAAATCATTTAGGAGGCCAAAAAGGAATCATCCTGCTCTTCAATAAGTATGTTTCCCTTACAACTAGCAGGCTGGTGAGGGAAGCAGAGAGGAGCTGCTCTCACCAGATCAGTTTCTGAAGCTGTTGTACATGGGATTATCTGCAAAGTGGAGAAGGACCCGCTGCTGGCCTGTCAGAACAAGAAGAGTTTTTGTGCTGCATTTGGTCCTGGAGAAGGCCAGGTTTCCTCAAGCTCTGTTTGTTTAGTAACCCCTACAGAAGGGAATCCATCACATAGCCTCCTTTATTAATGCTGGCAATCATCTGCAGCCAGCTGTTGCCCAGCTGTCAGAGCTGGTATTGTATGGGAATCCCTGCACAGAGAGCCACATCTCCTTATAGACCTGGGCTCCAAAAGAGACTTAAGGAAGAGCCTGGGAGGATATGGCAGCAGCCTGTTTAGTGGGGTTACTGGTACAGGCAGATGCAGCCACCCTTAGCTCTTAGCCACACAACAAACTGCAGCTCAGCTGTACCCCAGGCTGGCCGTGTCCCCACAGCAGCCAGTATGAATGCTCACCCTTGGCAGGAGCAAATCACTTCTGTCTGAGGAGCTGCTGCTGCATGGTCACCAGTTCTCAGCCTGAGGAAAGAGTAGCTCTCTCCAAAGCACTGCATGCTGCTGCATTTAAATGGGGACCAAGGCCCAGACTTGTGTGTTCAGGACAAAACAGATTGGCACCTTGTATGTAAAGCTAGCTCTGAAACTGAGTCTCAGTTCTCCCCTTACTGATCCCAAGTATTTGCATCCAGCCAGGCATACCTTCCAGAAGGTCATCCAGTTTCAATCCAAAGACACCAAGAAACAAAGAAGCCACAACAGAATGCTCTAGCCAAGAGTTGCCTCCACCATTGAAAAATTCTGCCTTCATCCTAGTTTGGATTTGGCTAGCATGAGCTAAGAAACAGGGAAAGCCTGCATGAGTTGTTCTCACCTAACACAGTTACTGAGAGCTTCTGTCTGGAAGTACCTGCTGCATAAACCTCCATGGGAGCAGACAGTGAGGATTTTTGTTGCATTAAAAGGTAAACAAGCGCCATCCACAAAATGTGCTGTGAGCACAATCTAGAACCTCACAGGGGAGGGTTTTCTAATTCGTGCTAGCAGCCATCCTAGCCACAAACCATTGCTCAAGGTTTCTCTGACACAGAAAACAAAGGAGCATGGAGGTCCTTCAAGTGAAGGCTCCCAAAAGCAGCCTCACATCACAAAAAACTACAAATAATGCACAAGCTTAGGGGTGACTGGGTGATTTAGCTGTAAAGATAGTTTTTCAAGGGACAGCACAAAGCTAGCAGTGGGAGTGCAGAGACAAACTGGAGGAGGCATGAGGCAGCTGTGTGGATCCTGCCAACCATCCTTCCCACTTCCTCCACAGGGAGCAGAGGGGAATGCTGCAGCATGCTGGGCTGTGGCGAGGATTACTGCTGAAATCCTCGGTGCATGCCCCATGTAGCTGCTCCGCTCACTGATACAGCCCTCTGCACAGACAGGGCCTCTATAATAGCTGTCTTGCTCCTGATCACCTGCACAGCCAGTCCCTGAAACTCCCCAGGTTTCCTTCTTGCACCCCTCAATTCACATGACACAACACCTTTGTGTTTCTGAGTGTGCTCGGGGTGATTCACACGGACAATGGCTTGTTCTAGCGAGAGGCCAGGGAGGAGCTCTGCCTGCCATGACAGAGACACTGCTGCCTTCTGAAACATTTCCCAGATGGGAAACCCTTCACCTTGCCGAGGGCAATGTCATGTTGGCTGTGCTGCTGCAGGGTTAGCAGTGACTGACATGTGTAGAGTCCCCTCCCAGAATGTAGGGGCTAACCACTTCCCCTGACTTGTCACAGCCCCAGGAGTGGAAATCCTGTCCCATAGCAGGTGAGTCACAAAGTGCAAAGCCCAGAGGTGTTGCTTCTGGAGCGGACTGGGATGATGCTCTATGCTGAACTTCTATTATATTTGAATTTCTGTATAGTGGAGGGATCAGAATGTTTGCACACAATGCAGGTAACTTTGAAGGCAAAGCACAAGGCATCCTTTAAACACCAGGCAGGGAAGAGGCAGGTAGTTATTTGTCATCTACAGTACTATTGGATTGGTTAGGACCGCCACAGCCATCGGTCCCAGTCCAGGCAAGTACAAGCTGATCCAGAGAGATCAAGGACATTCACCTCCATCTTCTCTGTCCCTCACATAATTAAATGTGTCATTTTTGTCCTCTGCAGTTCACAGGAACATCTCCTGCTGGCCAAGGGAAGCAGACCATGCCACGCATTACAGAAGGTTAAAAAGTTGTTTCAGCCAATCTGATTTGGATGGAAATACTTTCCTGACCCCCAATCTTGCATTTCCTTAAAGCTGGAACACACGCATTAGACATGTCAGGCAGGCCTTGGAGGTGTTTCTGTTTCTGTGTGCCACTAAAACCACCATGATGCCCCACAGCATCTTGTATCTAGCAGAAGCCAGTAACTTGTGCATCACAGGAAAAGAAAAACAAACAAAAACCTTTTGAATATCTTTTCAGCATTCTTTCTAAGTGAATCAAAAGGGGGGAGAAGTTTGTTGTGGGTTTATATGGGCAACTTGAGATAGGGATTAATTTAGCAGAATTGTGTATATTTCCCGGAATTAGTTCGTGCTCTGCACCAAACTGAAATGAGATCACTTTTCATGTCCCTTTTGGCAATATCACCAACTGGAACATCCAAAACTCAATATTGCAAGCTTAATCCTTCCAGTCCAGAACCCCGTTATTCTGATATCTGATCCTCTCCATAAATTCAGCAATCCTGCCAATGAATTACGCAGCTGTCCTAAGTCTTAGGCATCAGCTGCCATCCCCATGTAAGCTCAAGAACATGAGGAATGGGAAGAGGGACAAAAAGTAAGGCAGTTTGCTTTTTCTGTAGACAGAGAATGCCCTATAGCACATCCCAGGAAAAGGGTCAGAGCTCCCCAAAGTGCCTCTGCTTTTCTAGTTAAGATGCAGAAGAGCCATGGAGAGGGTTAAGAGGCTCATGTATTTGATCTGTGTATTGTATTAAGACCACTTGTTGAGCTTGTATTATTTTAAGATCTTGGTCCTTGAGATTTCTATAAAACTCTATTTTTCACTGCTTGCATTTTTATTTATTTTTTTTCCTCTACTTATCTAATCCACAGATGTAACTGGTGAGGGAAGTACCGACAGGATGTGACTCAGAAATACATACAAGTGTATCACCGTACATTTCTGCAGGTAAATTCCTATGGATTTGCTGCCAAGGATGGCTGCATTGCTCTGGATGTGACAGGTACTTGTACCAAAGTCCTCAGGGCCCTCTGAGCTTGTGTAAATGATCCCTCCTTGGACACCCTGGGGCCTTCTCCCATGAGAGGGAACAGCTATACTTACTCAGGCCTGTGACCCACCGCCAGAAGTCACAGAATCGTAGAATCACTCAGGCTAAAAAAGACCTTAAAGGTCACCAAGTCCAACTATTAACCCAGCACTGTCCTACTGCTTTCTGCTAACAAAAGCAAGGAAGCTGATGGAACGTGTGAGGTGAGATCACTAGCTGACCCTGTACCAGGAAGCCAAGCCCAGCCTCATCTGTGACGCCTCTGCTGATCTTTATCTGATAGAAATGCGATTAATCTATCCACAGCTGGGTCTGATGGGGAACTTGCAAAGGTGAAAGCTCAGTGAGGTGAGAGGTGGATGAAGGATTGGTTGGCCCTGATGGATAAAAGCTTTCCTGCAGCTCAGACCAAGGGGAGCAAGACTGTGAACTCTGCAAGAGGACAGGGGAAAGAAAACTGAAAGTCAACGAGAAAAAGCAAAGCTCCAGTATGCTCCTTTGGGATGCTTTTTGAAGGTCATTACCATCATGCTAGGGCCACGTGCTGAAAGAGACGGATCCCAAATTACAAGAAAAGACAGAGGTTCTGGGAGTTCTGAAACAATGACATAAAGCAGGACAAACATTGTCACAAAGACATAGGAGCAGCACTGGAGAAGCTGACCCTGCTACCAAGCTCTCCAGAGGAGCACCAAGTCATTAGACCTTTTGTACATGTCCTGCTTGAAGAACATGTAGAATCACTCCTTCTTGAATTCTGACTGCCAAGGTGCTTTATAAAGCAGAACTTTATAAAAACAATACACAAGTGTGGCAGAACAAACATGAAGCAAGTATTTAGCTGCAAATCATAATACCTCCATTGGGAATTCCAGAGAACCCCAACGTCCCTCATGACAAGAACCAGTTAAGCGTTACATCCTTGCAAAAGAGGCATTTCCACTTTACCAATCAGGAAACTGAAGCACCAGGAGATTCCAACTGATGTTTCTAAATGTAGAAGACTTAAATCAGATATCTAAAAGCACTTGCAGGCATGCTAAAAATGGTCTCAGTCTTTCTAAGGTTTTTCATGTCCCCACTGTTGCTACCTGAATAATTGCCAGCTGACCTACTTCAGCACCCATAACCATAAACATTTCCATAAAGCTGACAATTATTATTTTTGATAAGAGGGCCCAATTCAACCACTCCATTTTTCTAAGTAATTCCAAGGCTCCCAATGCCATTTCCACCTGATAAAACAGAGAAGAAAATTATCAAATAATTTGCTTAAAATTTCTCTGAGTTTTCACAGTTACCTCTTGCACAGATTTTTTTTTTCCCAATCTGAAGGCAGTAGACTCATGCATGACTATATGGGGCCATTTGATCCTATCATTTTTCAAACAAACACCCCCCCTGGAAATCAGGTGCTAGCAAGTCCCAGCAAGAAAAATCTGTGTTCCAAGACCATGGATGACTGTAGTTGAGATCTGTATTAGCATGTTCTTTCCAGGCCAAAAGAGAATTCGTATCTTTTTATTGTAAGTTCACTTTATCCAGACTTCTAGTTTGAATCACTGAATCAGATGCTTGAACAAATCTTCCCACTGCTCCTCTTATAGCAGGACAGCAAGGAGCTTATGAGACTGGGCTGATACTATTTTGTAAGATAAAAGCACACACTTTTTGAACATCAAAAAAGTGACCCTTCATCACTTATAATGCAAGTAGGAATTCGTGTCCATGAAAATACTAATTTTAACACTTTCCCAGTCTGCGTTAAATTAGTAGCACTCATATGCAGCACTTCAGGCCATTTATGAGATGCATTTCCTGCAATCAAAAACATATGTCCTGTAATAGGCCCATTTCTAAGTTTGCTTTCCTAGAGCAGCTGGCCATTCCTGAGAATACAAAGGAGAATATGTAAGCAAGTGTAGGCTTTGCTGATACCCGGAATTGGCTGGGAAACTGAAATCCCTCCCAGCAAGAAAGAAAACAAGAGTAGCTGAGTTTCTTTGTAAAGAAAATACTAAACTGAAAGATCAAAAATCCTGTCTTCATTAGAGTTCCACAAAAATTAAGCTTTACAAGAACCAGAATGAAAACTTCTGGCCTCCTGGCTGTCCATTTGGTAGGGATATATTTGCTTTCTGGAGCAGGTGAGCTGTCAAAAACCTAGGGGGGTGACTTCCCAACTCCCAGCCCTCTTGCATCTCTGCTCAGCAGCATCTCTGATTTCTGGACCTGAGGGGAAGGCTGAATGTCTGAGAGCTGCACAGAAAGACAATTTCTGTTAGTCCGCCTACAATGCTCTTGGCAATTTTATTTTCTTCTTGCAAAAAACAGAGCCAAGGATACTTAGTTTGATTTTCCCAACGGAAATCTGCAATTTTGTTACAGAATCTGCTGAGTTAGTGAAAACAGCATTTTCCATTGGAGAATTATTCTGATGGAAAATTTCCCAACTGGCTTTATTAATACCCTTGACATTGTTTTGCCATTCCTCCTATTTGTGTATCAGTGTCTGGCCACTGAACCAAATTTCCAGCCAGGACTTTCATAGCTATCATTCCCAGAGGGCCATCATGTAATTCTTGGAGTACAGTAGACCTGAGATTTATTACAGTAAGTGCTCTGGTGCCACACGTTAGGCAACCTGGACGTGTATTTCAGTACTCTTTCCAGCCAAGAAGGCTCAAAGACGCTGTGTGCTAAGCCCATCTCCTCATCCTTTCCTCAGATGCCTCTGTCGACTTGGCTCGCTCTCTCTTTCACATTGCATTAAGATACCTGTCACTCTCCAGGTGTTTGTGGTACCAGTCACTAGGTATTCCTACCACACCACCCAAGCAGGAAGTACCCCAGAAAACCTTCCTTCTTCCTAATCAGGCTGTTCCTGCTAACACTGAAGCCAGTGTTCGGCATTTGCAACCAGAGTAAATTGTTTCCTCTTGAGATAAGCTGTGGTTAAACCGCTGACCTCCCAAGATGACCCGTGGGTCTTTTCTCTGGGTGTGAGCACAGCGCTGCAGACAGATGCCAGCAAGCCCCAAGTGTGGCTCTTTTGAGTATTTTAGCCTGATGTCTGGCTTTCAGCATCAGTGTTTCAGGAGCATGGCGAGGTGCTGCAAGCTGATTTTACAGGCGGTTTCATTTTCTGTTAATGCAAAGTTGTTTGCTTCATCTGGAGCCTTGGCACATCATGTGGATCAACATTACTTCTGTCCTTTGTGCACTGGTCTATTTAGGGAGTGTAATAGTGTTGATGTGTTGGGCAAGACTCATTGGTAATAACTGCCTATCTCCAGAAAGGAAGATAATTGTGACATATCTTGTAGTTGAGGTGCCTTGAGGATAGTCTCATGCATTACTGTGATTTATGAATATCATCTACAAGACCCACAGCATATGGTTGAGACTCTGGAAAAATTACTTTTTCCTCATTTGCTCCACAGCTACTCTTGACAGCCTCACCAGTACCTCTGCAGACAGCCCTTGCTGTCATTTCCAAAAATCCCCGCCTGCATCGCTCTGAAAATTAAAAATGTTCTGCAACAGCAGGGCCAAGACCCTCCATCAGAACATGGGTGTGGAAACTATCCTAGTGTTGGCCTGTTATGCTGGAATAAAACCTTGTGTGTGTTATTCACAGGGGGGTTTTTGCCATCAGCCAGCACTCCCATAGATAAGTAGTCAAACCTAGGCAAAGAATATTCATTTTGGTTCACAGCAACTAGGGAGCCTCCACAAAATGTAAAACCCCATTTGTCCTCCTCACTGACATCCTTCTTCAGGAGAGGGAGAGGGAGAGGGAGAGGGAGAGGGAGAGGGAGAGGGAGAGGGAGAGGGAGAGGGAGAGGAGAGGAGAGGAGAGGAGAGGAGAGGAGAGGAGAGGAGAGGAGAGGAGAGGATGACTGGTCTAGCCCATGCTGTCATTTTGCCACTACAAAAGTTATCCTGCAGATGGGGTCTCAGAAGCTTAGTGGAATTATAATCATGTTTTTCTTTCAACAAAGCTTTCCCTCATGATTCTTTTTCAATACTGATACTCTCCTGAAGGACTTTCACCTCAAAGGGGAGACTGTCCCTCAAAAAGGGAACAATAGAAGTTTTGTTTCAGGCTGTTTGATGCTGTTGCAACTCCGTGTCTTCTGGAGTAGCTGTATCCTTTGACACAGCAGTTCCTAGAGCACATTTTAAGGCCAAATCAGCCTCAGTTAATAACCGTTTTTGTATTGCTTCATTTTACATACCACACACTAACTGCTCCCTTGACACAGTATTTAAACTCTCTCCAAACTGGCAATACACTAGTAATTTCCTAAAACATCCCCCTTCCCCCAACCCTGCCAATATTTAGAAATTGTTTAATTTTCCTTTTTTTTTAATTGCATTTTTCAGGAGCCTAAACACAATGCCATCACAAGTGCCTTTATGGAGAGAGGATTTGGGAAACTTCCATCATCTAGGCACCATTTCACCCACTGGCTTAACAGAAGGCACTATTCTGTGGTTTCCTCTTTAGCTTTTTAGCAGCCACTGTATTCCTGGATTATAATCCCACTCTGGTCACCATTTCTTGTTTTTCTTTCCTTCTTAGACATAATACAAAGAGCCACACGGTCACGGATCAGCGCTTACTGAGTACACACAGCAGTCTCTCCCACTACAACTTGGCCATGAGTATGGAGTAAATGTTGCTTTCTCCTTCAGCATTTTGGCCTGTCTTCTTAACCATTGATTTGCTTCCTAGAGGCTGTTTAGTTTAGGGATGTAAAGAACTGGTTTGATTACACATCCCTCCAGAATATCTGTGAACTGATCTTGGGCACCTGGTCATCTTCATGTCAGGTGCTACTCTCATGCCAGTGAATCCTCACAGGGTGGAGTTCAAACACCCAGGTTGTTGTATGTATGTGGTCAGTGGTGTTGAGGCCTCACCACAGTACAAAATTAGCTCACACCATTGCCAACACACATCTCTGCTCACAGCTTCAGGCCTTTGACCTCTTTTCTTCCCATAAGGGACTATGTGGTGCCTTTGTTTTCCAGTTGCCAGTTCCCACGTTGCTGATAGGGAACCTGAAGTAAAGAGACCAGCACCATGCAGTAGTCGTGGGGACTCAGCCTTCCTGTAAGCCACTGCAAATGCAGCTGCCAGGATGGCTATGAGTGAATGCCCTATAATTCCTCCCTATGCCATGGGGGATCTCTTGTGGAGCTACAGGTGCCAGGCAGAGGCAGAGGTGCCTCATTATAACTGGAGAGGACACTCAGGAATGAGGCAGGGAGTGCATCAGTGAGGCTGCGTGGTGCTCTTGCAAGTAAGAGACTTCTCTTTTATTTTTTTGACTCCTTTTGTACATTTTACAGATTGCCCACCCCAGAGGTGGGACCCTTGGGAACCACTGGTCATTTTCCAGAGACCATCACCGAAGCCCCTCCTCTGGGAACAGATGTGGGAGCTTCAGTAGTTTACAGAACATGACCTTGTGCTTCAAGACCGTGCCTGGGAATAGAGTTCCCAAAACTAAAACAGGCAGGCACGAGAGCACGGCAACACCTCATGATGCTTGTTTACTCTGCAGACACTGTCTCTACTCATGGCCAGGCGAGAAAATGTTTGATGTGCATCAGTTGTGAAGGGCACAATTAGGAGCAGAGAGAGGGATCCCATGTATCTTAAGGGAAAGAGAGAACTGGAGGGATACAATCCAGGTACCTGGAGGGGAAAGGCATTTTTCACACCCTCCTGGCACCACAGCATATTCTGCCAGGTCTGTGGCAATTCACCTGGGGTGTTATATTACTTGGGCCTGGCAAAAGAAAACGCTGAAAAGAAAGAAGTTTCACCAGGCACCCGAGCACTGGCTACAGGCACAACAGCATGGCTGGAAAGGTACTGAGATGTCAATGAGTCACAGGTGCAGAATCACATCCGAAAGGGGATACCAGCTTGTCCCCTCCCACTCCAGTTTCAAAAGGAGTTGCTGGTCCTGCGAGTGGTATTTTCCATGTAAACTTGGCAGAGCTGGTGATGCCCAGGATTAGCTTCCCTTGATGGGGGAAGGGAAACCCAGGTGATACTTTGAGTTGTGCTAGCCTGATCCTCGTCCAAAATGAAGACTGGGCTCTTCCCAGACTCTGCTTCTTTTCTCTTGCCTGCATGGGAACCACATCCCCCAGGGGCAACTGGCTGGGAGGGCAGAGGGAGAGACAGAAAAGCCCATGGAAGTTATGCTAGCTAGGTTGGGTCTGATGCTACAGCAGTGAGGGGCATTGCAGGAGTCCCCTGTTTCAGAGAGGAAAGTAAATACCATGACTGCTTATTTGGTGGGGCTTGTCCTTCCTCTCTGACATGTTCCCACTCCCCCTGCCTTGCTCACACCCCACACACACGACGGACCTCAGAACAGCTGCAAACTCTCATTGCTATACAGAAAACAACAGTCCAGCCACTCCTCTCTGTTTTCTTTTAGCTTGAATATGATAAATGTCAAAGAAAAAATGAGAAATTACTTTGGCCTGAAGCTCGGTATGGACAATAGTGAAAGCTAGGTTTAAGGCAATTTTCTTTAAGGTAAATATCTTACATTATCTTAAATGTCTTGTAGAGCATTGGTGTTCTGCCTCAGGAGAGGAATATTGCCACCTTTCCAAAAGGCTAAGCATCAGCTCTGCATAGTCCAGGGCAGCCTATCTAACACAGCATGGAGCTCAAAGCCATGATTTCACATGAAAAGAGGAAGCTGCTCAGGAGAGGGCCTGCTAAGGAGGACTGTGCTGTCACAGGCATTGGGAGGCTGCAGCACACAGGCAGTGCTGGGGTGCAGGGCTGGACCAGCAAAGGCTGAAGGGCCGGAGTGTGGAAAGATGCTTTGGTCTGGATGAGTCACAGATAGGAAGGGAGGGCACAAGCTGAGCTGCATGGATGACATTTCCACAGTTGCTGCCTGCAATAAATGTGGATCTTGCCTCTGCCCTTGGTCTAGTCATCATCAATGAGCCATGGTTGGTTGGTTGGCTGGTTGGTTGGTTGGTTGGTTGGTTGGTTGGTTGAAGCAATTTCAAACCCAAGAGTAAAGCTGGAGCTGCCTGTAGCAGTGCTATTGTCCACACACTGGGTGACCTCATGCATGTATCCACCAGGGAGGTACATCCACAATACAGTAATGACCCAGGACCTGCAGCTTTAAACTCCAGCTCTAAGTGTTGCATCAGGTTATGTAAAGTTCAGTTGCATCACGCACTGTTGCACAACGCAGCCTGATGGCAGCATGCCATCTTCATTCATCGATCAGGTCTCATCGGCCACAGCAAGCTGGTCAGGAGAGAGGTGTCTGCTCCTCAGGGTAGCCCAGTGTGGGAAAGCCTCTCCCACATCACCACACCCTCCCAAAATGTTCAGGGGGAGTTGCCATCCAATTCTCTGTGGTATTTGGCACAACAGCAGCACAAGAGCCCAGTAGGTGAGCAAAGCATGAGCTGCCCAGGTGGCCTCCTCTTGACCAAGACTGAGATCATGTCTCTTTGGTGAGACTCTCTGCAGGCACGGCTCCACGGGAAGCTCTGCCAGGCAAAATGTGCCATTTCAGAATGGAGGACCCACCTCACCATGGTGCGTCAGTGTGGCACCTCTTGCATTCTGTGGATCTGTGCAGGTGGTCTTGGTCAGCCCAGCCCAGCTCTGAACTCAGCCAATGTAGCTGCTGCTCTAGGCATCACTGCCAGGATCTGCAGAATGCATCTGCAGATCAGCCAGGGATAGGACACTGCACCAGCACTGCCCCGCTGTAACAATTCAAGCCATGGACTAATGGGAAAGAGGGTTAGTGGCTCTTCCAGGGCCAAAGGTGACACAAAAGCAGTTGGAAATCACAGACCACCAGGAGCATACTTGAAGTTCAAAGGAGGTTTGCATTTATCTCCAGAGAGCCCCTGATCAACACCCCTCCCTGGATGTGCTGGGCCACCCATGGTGGCAGGCTCGGCAATGTTCAGTGGATTCACTGCTATTGTGTGAAATGCTGCCTTCTTGCCAAACGGCGCCCCTCCTCTGCTAAAAGCGCAATCCCGCGATGACCCACTCCAGGGTGCGGCATTGCAAGCAGTGGCCCATCCACCAGGATGAACTGGATGAAAGCCCTACAGCATGGGAGGATCTCTTCTGGGAGGGGTGTAGGGACACCTACCTCTGCAGCGAGGTGCTCTGTCCCCCTCCAGTGGCAGAGACCTACAGGAATCAGCTACCAGGCTTCATTTGCCCAGCTCACCCAGCCACAGTCATCTCACGCTTTCCTCAGCAGAACGTGGGTATTTGTGGCCATCGGGCAATGCCACACGTCATAGCCATGGTGGGTTCTGAAGCCACCAAAGCATTGTACCAAGAAAGTCTTCGGCAAGAAAGGCGCCCTGGTGTGTGATCCAACCTGTGGGAGACCTCAGCCAACCAGATCCTGATCCTGTGCAGATCTTGACATTAGCAAAGGCATACAGACCTACATGGCTCCTCTATTCACTTTAAAAAAAAAATAGCTTTTGACTTCTGCTTCTTCTATGCCCAAGATACTGTTGCTAAAAATGGAGGAAGGAAATCCCCAGTGTCTCTGTTTACAGAACTATACATTTGGTCTTGCTTTTGCCATGCCTACAATTTCCTTGAGGAGCTGTAATTGAGCAGAGACATGGATTGGTTGTCTGCAAACCTACCTGCCCCTGCACTATATGTATCTGCACAGGGATCATCCCAGCTCTTGTGGAAGACCACAGAAAAGCCCAACACAACAGGGATCCACCCAGACTGTGGCATGGAGATGCTCAGGAGATTCTCCTGGAGCACTTGCTGGTAAGGTGGTAACACAGCACAAGAAGACATGGACCCAACTTCCCTGCAGACCAGATCACCTTCACACAGGAGGAACATCCTCCAGCCCAGGCACGAATTTGGCACAGGGAGGATGAAGGTGAGAGGTCTGGGAAGATAAAGGAGCCTGACAGGCTGGCACGTCTAGTGATTTTCCTCTGTGCAATGACAGGAGGAAAACATGTCCACACCCTCATGACTGATTTTAACACCAAGATATTATATACCAGCTGCAACAGGAGCACAAGCTGGGAAAGAGCATTACAACCAAGCCACAGCCCAAGTCTGCAGCAGCTATTTGCTCCCTCTAGGAAGGTACTCTGCAGCCAAACCTGGCTTTGTCAGGTTGGCTCAGGCTGTTGGGTAGGACAAGGGTTTAATACCAGTCAGTCAGTGGTGAACTGTGAGGGCAGACTGAGCTGGACAAGGCCATCGAGAATTTGTTGGACCTACTGTGACCTCTGCTGGCTTGGTCTGAAATTGGTGTGCTGCTTGGCCTTGTCTCACCAGAATGTGGTGGGAGCTGGTACCCCTGCGGCAAGGCTCCCCGAAGCTTCCACACTGCAGTTCCTGGGCATCACTGCCTCCAGTGATGTCTTTGCTCTCACTCCTGATGTAAACATAATGCAACACCCTTGAGACCTCTGAAAAGAAAACTGACCCCTAAACCTCATGACAACATTCTTCTGTGGTCCCTGGGCATGCCAAGCTTAAGTTGTGATCTCCCCAGAAAACTATGTGGGGTCAGGGCGTGCCACATTGAGACAGCAGGCTCCATGAGGCCGTGTGTCCTGCTCCAAGTGGACTGGTGGTTCAAGGCTTCCCACTGCAGGCCTCCCCATCCTGCTACTAGTGTGGCCATCAGTAGACCTGTGCTACAGAAGGGACCCTCTTTGCATCTTGGAGGATGCAAACGATGCCCTGAGCAATTGTGACCACGAGAGGCCATGACAAGTGCCAGCTTGGGTCTGTTATAGATGAGCCTTGGAAAGGACACCCCAGTGAGGTGGTCAGAACAGCTCACTCTCTTCAGAGCTGCTATCTCAGGATCTGAGTCTTGATCCATATTTCTCCAAAAACAAAGCTGATTTAAAAGTTTCCGGCTTTTTCCTAAGCCTGGCTGCTTGTTCCAGAATCCATGCTGCAATGTTCTGCCTTCTCAGGGGCATATTGATGACAAATTCTCCTCAGCAGCAAAGCCGCTTGGGAAGCTCCTGCCCCAGCCTTGTGCTCCTGACCCTGCACAGCAACTGGTCCTTCCTCTTGTCCCTCACCCCCTGTGGTGTCACTACATCGATGTACATGACCACAGAGACAGCTCATTCATTGAAATGGTTTGAGCTAAAAAAAAAAAAAAAAAAAGAAAAAAAAAAAAAGAAAGAGAAGCTTCTAAAATTCAAGCAATTTTTGTGCTCCTTTGTAACCCTCTCTGTGATCCTGCTTGCAGATTACAGCAGTAGCATAACCAAAGGCATGGTCAGCCTCAGCATGGGGGACAGAAACCTCTGCCCATTTTTGTTGCCAGGCAAACTGCAGCTCTGAACTGTACCCTTGGGGTTTTGGGACCCCAGAAGGAGGTGTTGCTTTGCTTCTCTTTAGATCAGGGGTTTGATCTTGCCTATGCAGGCAGAGAGCAGGAAGCTTTCTGTTTTAAAGGAAATCTGAGCTTTCAGTTTAATCCTGTGTTTTTAGGAATGCCTGGATCTTAATCCAAGCCTGGAGTTTGGACTGTTTTAAATGGATGTTGTGTGACATTTCAGAGCTAGTTGCATTTAATTGGTGACTTAGAGTCTGTTCCCACTGCTTTGTATGAAGTTTTAGACTACAGTTTGACGAGAAACACTAAAACACATTCACTCACAAATCCGTCTCCAACCTTTACATATAAAAAGAAACATGGAGGAAGAGAGAGGCAAAATCATTAACAAACCAGTGGGGTGCTGAACTTCATTCTGAAAATAAAAAACAGAGACTTATTGGTAGTGACACATTAAAGTGTCACAAGTTATTCCCATAAAAGATACTGAAGAATTTCTTTTGGTTTGTGCTTTTTCCTATGCAAATCACCTCATCTACAAGAATGAAAATGTTTATTGTAGCAGAACTTTTTCAGTAATTAAACATTTCAAGGATTTCAAGATCAATTCCTCCTGCAGCACCAAACAAGACTGAATGGTCATACAGTTTCAGGGTTTTGCAGTCATCTGACCTCTCTTGTAATCCAAATACTGTTCATCATAGCGAGCACACCTTCCTCTGGGCTGTTTGTTCCTGATAAACACAGGACAGATTCCTACCAATGCTGCAATACGTACTGAACAAACATTGTATTGTGATCTAAAAATAAAACCCGGTGAAATGAAAAACTGAGACATTTTAAACCCCCTATAAGACATTCCTGGGTTACAGGGATGTCTTTCGAAAAGCCAAGACACGCAGACAAATGACACAACACATCCTTATCAGACAACCTTTGTCCCAACCCATCAGACTGCTTCTCTCCCTTATGATGTATAGTATGGACTTGTGGACTTGACCTAATTGTGATGCTTTAGTAAGAGCCTAGCCTTTCTTTAGCAAAGGGGATTGTCCACATAGACAAGGGGAAGTGATTGGTACACCTCCAGATAAACTAACAGTGTCACTGAAGAAAATACTGACAGCACTGAATAAATGATGGTGAAAACCACTAGGCAGAAGGTTTTGTTATTATCCTCACTATCGCATTTGGGTTGCAAAACCACCTAGAAGATTCCAAATCCCATCTTTAAGCCCAGTGTGCAAGACTGACATACGTTTGCCAAAAGCTGAGATCTGCTCCAAGCAACACATGAACTGAGACAGGCAAACGAATGAAAAGCATAGAGAGGGGCAGGGTGATGACAGAGGGAGTTCCCGCCACAGGGGGAGCTGAATTTTCCAGGTCTGAAACAAAACTTGTACCATTGAGAGAGTTATGATGATTGTGACTGTGAGAAAAACTATCCTGCAATATCAGCCTTGACCTCACTGAAGCAAAACCCTTAGTCCCTGAGGCAGGGTGGAGTGAAGCAAGACAACTTAAGGAAAAAGAGACTCAAATACTCCCAAACCAAGAGGCTCAATAACAAGCAAAGAGTGACTGAGCAGGAAGGCAGTTGCGGGCTCTGCCGTGGGCTGCAGGCTGAATCCCCAAAGCCGGAAAGTTCCTTTCAGTGTCCGTATAAATATTTCTGTAAGTTATTTTTAAGTATGTGTTTTGAAACTGAAGTATATTTAGACGAGTTAAATGAAAATGTGGTTTCAAGGAAGCTGCTTCTTTAGAAATTTCCCACACTGGGGAGTCTGCTCAGCCGTGCTCGGTCGGTGCCAGGGCTGCCCAGTCCCGCGGGCAGCTTTGCAGGCCGGTGGTGCCATGCGGCAGCAGTGACACTGCGGGGCAGAAGCAAGGCCACCTCTCACTGGGGACAAGACAGCCGTGCACCAGCTCTGGCAGCCCACACAACATTTCCATGCTGCTTTGTAATCCAGGCATGCCAGGAGTGGGGTAAGAAGTGGTGCAGCACATGAGAGAGGAGAAGGGGAAGGAGGAAATCCTGGATCTAGAGAAAGCCAGCTTTCTCCTTCCTGTGAGCCATGGCCAAGTGACTTTCCCAGGGCGCAGCAGGGGTCATGACAATAGTCTCTTCCCAATGCAGCACAAATCTGGGGTACTCATCACGTGTGGTCTGATCCCAGAGCACTTGCCACAGAATCAGGATGTTGTTTTGGCCAGGCTCCAACCTGGCTTGAGCGGCCAGCACCCTTTTCACAGAAGCCAGAGATCAAAAAAGTTCATGAGATGGACAGCGTAGTGCCCTGGTCAGTGGAGACTGGCCACCTAGGACCACAGCATGCTGTGTTCTACCTCTCTGTTTCCCTGAGGGAGCTTGAATGGGCTGCCAACATACTTTTGCTTGCACATCCCAAGCCATGCTGCAGTACCCATGGACAGATTTCTGTCCCAGCCCAGAGAGAGCTGCTCCACAGCAGGTGATAAAGTCCTCCTACCTGTGCTTAAGGCTGAAGGAAGAACACAATTATTTATGGACTAGTTCACATTAAATAATGCTGGGAGTGACATTATGTAGAAAACTGCTGTTTTTTTCATTTTTTGCTTGTATTATCTGCCATCTCATGGCAGAATTCTCACAAGCTTTCCTGTGGATTTCAGCTGGCTGGGTTGATTTAGGAAAAACCTTCTGAAGCTTTTGCACTCCTGCCTGCACAGTTGGATGACTTTTCGGGGGAGTTCTGGGAAGTGCACATCCAAGAAAACCTTTCCAGGACTCTGATTTTCTTTTCCAGCTTTTATAGATAGTCCAGCTGGAACAGCAGTATCATGCACGCTATAGTTTAGAAATCTGACCTAGTTCCTTTTAATCCACACTAGCCATGGGAGCTCTCAGAGGGCTCAGAAACTGTGCTCAGCCTCACCGGGTCACTTGCAACACAGGCTTTACAGAAAAACTTTCATCCAAGAGCAAAAACATCCTTTGATGGATATGAAATTAACCTAAGATAGGGGGCAGGGGAGACTTTAGGCTTAAGCAGCGGCGAAAGTGTTATAAGTCTTGTTTCTTCTGCAGATAAATGAAAGTTAAACTCTGTGAGATGCAGCCTCCATCACCCATGAGAGCTCTCTCCAGGGGAATTCCCAAAAACAGAGCAAGAGGCGTATCTGCTAAATACAAATACAGGATTAACAGCAACTGACCCAACAGCAAGACCCCAATCAAGCTGCTGAACTGAGATACAAAGCTTGCAGTAAGTCCCAGATTCCCTGTTTGCTGTGCTGTGTATCCCCAGTGCTGGAGAGGCAGTGCTCCCCAGCTGGTAGGCTGCTGTCTGCAGAAAGGCTGCCCGGGGAGGGGGGCAAGACCGCCAAAGTGTTATTTAATCACAAATAAAAACAATATTGCTTCTTTCTGCCTCTCTCCCAGTGCTATCCTTAGAGGGCCAGAAGTCACCTCTCTGAACATCATTTCTCTTCCCAAAGTCATCAGTCAAGCATTTGGATGTTCCTTTTATTTTTTCTCACACACAAGGGCTTCTTTTCTTTTTTTTTTTTTCTCTCTTTTTCCCAAATGAGGGCTTACTCCTTGCAATAGGAAAAGGCTGAGAAACCCATTTCTAGGTGCCCTTTTCTCAGTATAAGCAGAGATTTTAATAAACAGTATTCATGGTATGTTTGGAGTCTGTTTTCATCTTACAATGATAGCTGCCACTTAAAAGGAGGAACAGACCTGCTCTCCCTCTAGTCAAAGCCAACGACAACATTTCTTATCCTAAATCACCCTCATCTTTTCCTTCTCTCATAGAATTGCTTTTCCCAGGCTCCCAGCCTTTCTCAGTAGCAGTGCCCCAACCCCCTCTGTTTCTTTTTTACTAGAGCTGGAGACTATATTCCCTTCCCATGAGAAAATGCCACTATTATATTTGCTGGTTTTTCTTTTTTTTTCCTCTTCCACCCCACTCCCGTTTTTGTTTCCTTTTGACCCCAGTGACACACTGGGAAGAGCTTTCCACCCAGCCATGCCCGCTGATACTGAGCATCCCAGCCAAGCAGCTACAGCTGATTTAAAACAAAGTCCTCTGAACAAATGGTTTGACCAGTCCCTTGCCATGCACCTTCCCCGAGATTGCTTCTTTGGGCCTCAGGGTCCAGATGTTCCCACTGCCCTCCTCGCACCTCCTTTGGAGCAGAGATTACACTGAGAGGAAACCTCTGAGCCTCATCAGCAATGTTGGAAGTGCATTTTGAATGCAGTCTTCATCACGAAGTATCCCGACAGCAGTGACATACTCATCTCATTGCTTTGATCAGACCACTCAAGAATATCAAGTATACAAACAGGACATTTGCTGAGATCAGCTATGAAAATTTAAGGGGTGGTCACTGCCTGCCCTGTAACAAAATTTCTGCTCTTAATCTGCACAGGGAAACATTTACAGGTTCACTGGAGTTTTGTTTTGCTTGTTTTTAGGCAATGGGAATTTTGGTTTTGTTTCCCAGGTTTCACATGCAGCCAAAAGGCTTTTCTGAAACAAAACCATTACAACCTACAAAAAGATGGGCCCACACGACACTCTGACTGCACAAAAGCAGAAATATTATACTAACAGTAATAATTTGAATCATGAGAGCATTTGGGGTGAGATGGCTGAACAAAAAGAAACAAAAGTGGGGTTTGGAAAGACGTATAGCCCCTGCTGCTGCTGCAGAGCTGATGCTTCTTTTGGATCCCCAGTGTCTGGGATCACCTGCATCCATCACTCCGGATACAGGTCACAGCATCACTTCAGGTGTTCATACACATGTACCTGTGCAACGTCACCATTTGGCTGCAGTGAAGAGCAATATTCCAATATTCCCATGCATGGCTGCACTCTGCAGAGGCGGCAAGCCTGCGGGGCCAGCCAGCCATGCATTTTTCCCCACCTCCCTCCTTTTCAAAGGGTCCTTTCTTATCGTCCCCCCCTCCTCACTCAACCTCCCCATTTCCACATGTTACTGGCATTCAAGGCAAATATTTCTCCCAGACTCTTTGGTCTGGTGTGTCCCCCCCCGGCTTTTAGGAGGCCCCTTTATCAGGCAGGATCACGGCGAGCCGGGCAAACATTACCTCAGGGGCACCGTGAATCGGGGCTGGGGGTGTGAATAGGCCCCACACATTCTCTCCAGCCTCTTCCCTTTCCTATAGCAACCAAGTTGGGAGCAGGCAGGTCACACAGCCCCTCCGTTGTGTGGAGAGCCCTGCCGGGGCCGGGGGGGCAGCCATTTGGTGGGAGCGGGTCACAGAAGGACGGGGTTGGGAACAGGGGGCACGGGGGCGGCCCTCAGCGCAAACATGGCAGGGCTGCCCCGGCTTCCTGCTCGGGCCTGGCCCGTGGCTGGGCCCCACCCGCTGGCGCCTGGCTCTCTCTTCCCTGTTAACCAGCCGTCTTTTCTGCTCTGAAAGCAGAGGTGGTCGTCTCCATCCTGGCCTTTTCTGCCCTTCAGAGAGGAAAAAGGAAAGCAGCATAACAAAAAAAAAATAAATCCTCTGTGTCAGCCACAGATCCCAAAGGAGAGCACCAGGCCAAATGGAGGGAAGGAGCAGGAGGAGCCTGGCAGGTCTTTCCAGAAGCAGAGGTTCCTCCAGGTGTTTTGGACAGAGACCCTCTTCCAGCAGACCCAGCAGACTGTGTGCAGGGCATGAGCCACTGCTCAGGAGGGTCTCTCCAAGGCAGCATCCCAGACCAAGGGACTGTGCCTGCCTCTCCACACCAAGCCCCATGTCTCCCTGACAGATTTCTCTGGAAAGCTCCTGAGCCTTGGCACACACAGCAGCACCAAGGTGGGAGACATCTTCCTGTACCACCGGGATTTTGCATGGCAGTGCCCAGGGGCTGGCATCAGCTGTACCTCTCACCAACTCTCAAAGCAAGGTGTGAACACCAGCTCCTTCACAGCACCCAGGTTTCCCACAGCCCTGTGCTTGAACTCTCCTGCTCCTTTCCCCACCACAGGGCTCTCTGCGGTTTCTTCCCAGGGGAATTTCCAGTGCACAGATCATGCAGTGCTTAGCTAAAGATACCAAAGCGCCATATGTCCTCTCACTTCTGACCTCTCAGAGGTCCCCCCTCTCTTGGCACACTTCCCACTGTGAGTGTGGAGATAGGGTCTAAACACAGTTGCACAAAAGGATGAGATCTCACCCCATGAAACACCATATCTGGGTGCCCCCAGGGACAGCAGACAAGGCACACCCCCTGGCACCAGTGACCAGAGACAGCACTGATCAACAGCCTGGGAATGTGAGGCAATACACTTTTTCACAGGAAAAAAGGAAGAGGATGACATTTTGGCTCTGTAAAGCTTTCCCTTGCAAAATATTTATGATCTGATGTGACAGGGAGAGTCATGGGCAAAACTCTACAAGCAACAGCAGCCTCCCTGTGGCTCCACAACTAAGGAACAAGCACAGCTGTGCTGAGTCAAAGTGAGCACCAATGTAGTCAAGTGCTCTGTCTCCAATACTGGCTGATAGATGCCTGAGGGAGAAGAGCAGGCCAACAGTGATATTGCCTCGGCATGCTCTTCCAGGCTGTAACTCAGGACTTCCTGAGACAGAGACCACTTTCATAACTAAGAATCCTTGAGGGACTGTTACTCCTTGTGTCTGATTAATCATCGTCACAGGAGTCACAGATTTTCAGCACTCACTGCATCCTGATGCTTATCCAGGGGTTTTATGAAGGACTAACCCTCTTTGATTTTGTATTGTAAATGATACTGTCTTCCCCTGTCATCCTAAATAAACCGAAAAACACAATAACAGTAAGAAGGTGATTTTTCTTTTGGAAGCATGGTGTTGTCTGGGATGCCAGACCAGATTCTTTGACCCCAGAGTCCTGATAAGATGTTGGATTCACCCACCCAAGTAATGGGATGCACAGGCATGTGAGCTCAGTCCTGTGTCTTTTCACTGTGTAATGGGGCTTGTTGCCTTTCCATGCCAGAGACACGGCTCCTGGGGTTGATATTGTCCTTAGCTGTTTGGGACAGCTCCTGCCTCTGCCAGGGAGCTCTTCCAGGAACTCCTGCAGCATACAATGGCACCACAAATTCATCAACATTTTTCTCACTTTTACCTTGCTCTCCTCTTTTGTGTTCTGCAGCCCTCCCCCAGGAGCCCTTTCAGTCACTGACATGGCATACCTCTCACAGAGGATGGCCATGGATAGATGGAATCCCTTCCTCAGGCTCAGCTTAACCCATCAAAGAGCTCCCAAGCCATTACAGAGCTCCCAAGTGTAAAACCAGAGGTATTGAACAGGACTTTTTTCTTCCAGGAGAGAAAGTAGAATAGATTGTAGAGGTGTAGGCATGAAAGGGACCTAGCTCAGGTACCACCAGCACTGTCTGAGAGATACTAGTCTAAGCTCCTCTGAAAACATCACAGGAAGGATCTCCCATTGTACCCTTAGATTGCTTGCCCCTTTATTAACCAGCCTGACAGAAGGAAAGTTTTTCCCTGTATCATATCTCAAATATTCCTAGACACTTCTGCGTGCTAAGCCTCATACCAGCTGGAGCTTTTCCAAGACCCGTGGTTTTACTCCTAAGTATAGAGGGAAACTGTCAATTTGAATTCTCGTATGTTTCCAAAATGAGTGTGTTGTGGTTATTTTACTAACGTTTCTTATGTCACAGTAGCAGCCATGAGGCACTATGAATTGTACAGATGGTGGGGAAAGAATGGTCTTCCCAAAATCCAACATGATTCACGGAGAATTATGATGCTGACAAAAGGTGGGTAGCAGAGAGTAGTAGGCCAGGAAAGTGATAGTGACGGTGACTAACATCCTGAAATGCAGGAGCCATTTAGGCTCCCCTACCCACGCCTGAGAACCTCCGACAATCTTGTGGTTTCACAGTCATATATTCCACTTTCTAAAAAAGCTTTCGCTCTCCCCCAAAGTTTGTGCAAGGCCCACCCAAACAACAGAAGTAACTCACTGACCAAAGGAAACTGATTGCACCGAAATGCTGACACACGAACTGCATGACCTAGCCAGGATCCAAGCATGAGCATTTTCCTGTACTCTTGGGAGCCTCACAGCTCAGCAAGGGGATGGAAATAACTCTGTGAGAGAAGAGCATTTTAAAGTGGATAGTGCCCCTTCAACAAGTCACTATGTCCTCTGCTGAGGGTCTCTCTACTGGGTCTCTCTCAGGGTATTTTGGGTCATGGGTAAAACATCTGACACCTTCTAATGGATCCAGGGTAGGAAAATACCTCCTTACAGTGCCACTCTCTTGCCCCCTGGGAAGAAGTCTGCTTCCATCCTGACATCCGTAACTATTCCTACCACATGGCAAGGATTGCCCTTTCCAGGCAATGGAGAAAACCAGGATTTTGATCATGCACTGAAGACACTGCTAAGTCATATCACAAGGAAAAGGCTGGGGGATATCAAAGAGCAGGAACAGTTTGCAGAGTCCACAACCTGCTCCTCACAGGCCTCTGAGGGCTTCAGGACAGAGGGGATATAAGAAGGAGCAGGTCCTGTGCCAGAGAATGTGGTCTGACAGACTTTGGGCTGTGGCCTGCAATCCCAGCTCCACAGGGCGACAGGACAGGGTAAGGCAGCACCACGTGTAGGGTGAGCTACCAGATGTTATACCAAGCATGAGACACAGCAGGGCATAGCAATACTTGCCAACACACCCTGACCCACTCCAGAGCTGGACACTGCCTCAATGTAGGATTATTGCGCTGTGCATCCAAGCTTGGGCCACGTGGGACTACGAGGAAGGGTTCCTGCTGGTTCCCAACCCCCAGGGAGGCTGGAAATCAACACTGAGAAGGGCTAACCACCACCATGGCATAGATAGCCTCAGCACGCAGAGCCACCCACATTCCTTCTCCCTGACTCCAGGGCAGAAAACCAGGCACTGCCTGGCAATCGACTACGTTATCTGGGTTTAAGATATTGGCCAAGTTGGTGGATTTGGTGCGTTGGCCATGCTGCAGGCAGGGCTGGCTGTTCACAGTGCCACAGGGAGAATGTGTTGCTAAAAGGGCACCAGCCTCAGCCACAGAGGGCTCTTGCCACATTCTTCCCATTCACCAAAAAAACCTTGAAGAAGGATCCTGGTGGGGAAGGCAACTCCCAGCACTGGCCAAGAGGATCTACTGGCAGGCTCTTTGTCTTCGCAAAGCTCAAAGACTCAGCAAGGGAAATTATCAGGAGACTTGAATTGTCAGATGATGCTCCATCCTAAGACAGATGTGGTACCAGTCAGAACTTTTGCCCTGAGCCACACAGAATCTTTTCACATCCCTGTTGTTCTCAGCTTTAGCCTCTTGACCAGGTATTCCCAAAGAAGAGAAAACATGAATTTGGGATTAAAGCACTGGGCTCAGGTCTCTCTGCTCTGCATGTGGCAGGAAAACTTCTCCTTGCCTCAGTCTCCCCTCCAGGACCCAAGTCTGACAGGTCCCTGCCCCCTTTTCCTGGGGTGATGGGAAAAAAAAAAAAACCTCATCTGCTGAGGGCTGTGTAGGCATCAGCCCCCATGCTTCCTGATGGGGAGCAGGTTAACACGTAGCTTGTGCGTCATGTTTGCAGTTTATTTAAAATCAAAGACAGGCAGGAGAGTAGTAGGGATGCGTTGGCTAAGGGCCACTTATCCTGCCACCCCCACGTGTGTAAAGTCTCCATTTGAGGCATCTGTGCCCCCTCAAGGACACATCCTCTGCTCCTGGACTGTGGGCAGAGCATCTCTTTCCAGCTGCCTCCTGCCCCCCAGCCCTGCAATTGCCTGTGAATGAAACAGAGCAATTATTGCTACTTCTTTTAAAACCCATTTCCAGAAAAGAGAAAAAAAAAAAAAAGAAGAAGAAAAAAATCCATGTTAACAGGAGCCTTCAGCAAGGCACCCACCTTTGTCTTCCTGCCTCATTGCCACCCACCCAAATCAGCAAGAGCGGTGGGTGGCATCTACAGAATATCTCCCTGCTGAGAAGCAAAAGCACTAGGAAGGTGGCCCAGCTACCAGAGTGGGAAATGCAGCGGTCTGAGAGCACTTGGCCCCAAATTGAAGTGGTTTATTTCTGGTAACTCAGCCACAGCAGCTTCCAGTAATGATCATAAAGCTCCTTTCCGCTTGGGAGACAGTGACTTCCAAGGGGCCATCTCAGCTAGCGCTCTAGTCTGGCTTCCCTTAAAGCATGCTGGTGGTAGGCTGAATTCCATGAGGGAGCTGAAGCTGACCAAGATCCCACGTGGGGGACACGAGAGATCTCTTAGCAGAACCCACAAGGCACTTTTACACCATGAGTATTGACGAGCCAACCTCATATGGTCTGGCTGGCATCCATGTGTTTAGAGAAAAAGGGAGCAGGATGGCTTACGAAGACTGCCACTTCCTGTCATTCCCAAGATCTGCCTTATCCAGGTAGGAACTCCCAAAGACCTGCTCTGGACAGATTACTCACATCATCTCACTCCCACCAAGCCCAAGACAGGGCAGTATTAGCCAGGAACAGCTGTGGCTTCTTCCATACATCTGCTCTAGACCTAATGATGTCTGTTGTTTGCAGTGTCCTGTGGGGAAGTTGGGATGTTGCCTGAAAGACATCTCTCAGGGAAGCTGCAAGAACAAAACCACAGTACATCAAAGCCCAGCCTTGCCCAGAGCTTTTGTACATCCAGATCCAGTGACTTCATGCCATAAGAATGCCACCAGAGCTGCACCAAGTGAAGTGAAGCTGAAGAAGGCATGGTCAGGCCAGCTACCACAAGCCACTCTCTTGCTATGCCAGACGCCATCACTTATTGTTATCCTGCTTGTCACCAAACAGAAACAGGAGGTCTCGTCTGTCGTGGTGTCCTGCCTCCCAGCCCAAGTGGTAAACAGCAGCAGGGTCATAGAGCATCAGCTTCAGGAAAACATAACCCCTGCTCCCCACAGCAGCCCTTGGTCTCTCTGGGGTTTCTCCTGACTGCTACCTACCACTGCCGCAGCTGGGCACTCAGCCCTGAGAACCTGACCCTGGCCAAAGCCTCTCCAGATCCTGCCTCCAGTGGCTAAACAGCACCACCTGGGGCACTTTATAAAGCGACTGGCTAATGTTCTTCTTGGTCATTAAAAATATTTCAGGTGTTCTGCACTTAAGTATTTGCTGGTTTCAAGGGTTGCACAATCACCCCTTTTATCTGCCTGGAGTTTGTCCCCTTTGCATTTCAGCCTGTGCCCCATTCACCTGAAACTGAAAGCTGTGACACACCAGAGCCTCTCTACATCTCCCTCCAACACTTATCCCACTATTGCACTGCCCTTATTTCCATTTCAAGCTACTAGGCAGGCCACAGTGCTCCCTTGTTTGAGGCCATGCACTTGCTACAGCAAATTGCTCCCTGTTTTGCCTCCTGTCCTGTCATTTTGGGGGTCAGAGCTGGCCATGCAGCACAGAGATGGGGAACGATGGAGCAGCAAGGAAAGACAGAACCGCTTCCCATGGAAAGCACACCCAATAAGTACACACAGCTTGGCCTCAGCAGCATCCCACTGTGTGAGCAGGCACATGCAAACACAGCAGCACACACAGACCCAAGCACCACCGTCCAACACCAGCTGATTGTTGAGCTGGTTCCAGAGCACAGCTCAAGGGATCTGTCCCTGAACTCCCAGACGTGACTTCCCGTTCATCCCCCCTCCCAGGGACTACCCAAAGCACTTGCTCATCTTCCAATCCAAAAGCCAGAGCAAGGAGCGTCAAGGAAGTTGTCCCAGTAGATTCCATTTCCCACTCAGGTAGGCAAGCATTGCCAGTTTCCTGGGGTCAGCCAGGGGCTGTTGCTAGCACAGGGAGGAGGGAACTCATTCCCAGCTGATGTGGAAATGATGGGGATCAGCTGAGAGCCCATTTCCACTCCCTCTGCTGCCTCAGGCTGTGATCTGGCCTTTCCTTAGTCACTTTAATGACTGAGCTTATCTGAATTTCCTGCCAAGTTTCAATCACAGGGATGGAGAGAGAGAGAGAGAAATACATGCAGTAAAGGGAAAAGGCGAGCGAGGCAAAGGGAGGGAGAGATATATTATCTTCAGCACGTCAGCTTGGGAGAGAAGGTCCTGGGGAAATGAAGGCAAGCAAAGCAATACATTCTAGCAACGGATGGCCTTTCCCTCAGGCCAGCCAAAGACCAAAGCTGGGCAGGGAGGTGAGGTGCTGGAGTAAGGGAGAAACACAGCCAAAGAGCAAAGGACACCAGCAGGGAAGGAAGAGAGGGAAAAGGTGAATGAGGATGTAAGCATCTCCATCCTCCACACAGACCCCTAGTAATCAGGAGTATGTTGGAGCCTTCAGGCTCTAGACAAGTGAATTAGTGAGAATTAACAGCCAGTAGAGAGCAGGTGGCCAGAGCAGCTTGGATACAGCACAGGCTTGCAAAGAGCTTGCTGATCACTAAAGTTTGTAAACACAAGAGCCGTGTGGTGCCTCCAAATACCAGTGGCCCTCTCTCTGGGAAGCCCAGTCACAGCAGCACTAGACCCTAATACATAATATTTTCCTTCCTGTCTGTGCCTCTGCCTCACCACTCTGCAAAGGAAAATGCCAGCAGGGATTTAGCCATGCTTGGTGTGCCCCAACAGGGGAATGAGACCAGGGACATGCCTGTCTTTTCTGTTCCTTGTCTTGCTCACCCTAAACCAGGATGTCTCCCCTGTCTGCCAGTGGCTATGGGTGAGGTTGGCTCAGGCTTCTCAGTAAGGGACCCAAAACTTCTCCTCGTGCCTCTCCACTTCTCTGATCCATTCACTTCACTGCTTCCACTGCACTCAGTTTGCACTCTGGGGAAATGAGCCTTGAACTTGTCCTGTCCTCCTGCAGTGACCAAATTGTCCCAGGGATATACTGGAAGTGCTCTCCCAGGTCAGCTTTGTTTGTCACTGTGGTGTTTGCCAAGCCAGGACTCAAGTGCAACCCAGCCTGGGCTTCCACAATCCACCTGCCTTCCCTGTGGGGCCCCACACTTTTGGCCCCAGCACTTAAAGGAGAGCAGGAAAAGCTTTTTCTTGGCTTTGAAGAGGGCAAAGAGACAGAGAAAGTGGTAAAAAGAGAAGAGCTGATGGTACCTGCAGTGTCTTCTCTCTATGCAGACCTGGTTCCTTCTGTCCCTAGTTCTGCAAATAGCAACAAATACTGTGCATTGGTATTACTGCTGATGTTTTAATTATTGTTACTAATAACACA
The DNA here is from genome assembly GCA_016584745.2 of Phylloscopus trochilus trochilus. NCBI lineage: Eukaryota > Metazoa > Chordata > Aves > Passeriformes > Phylloscopidae > Phylloscopus > Phylloscopus trochilus. The sequence continues at coordinate 23,270,359 of WQNJ02000039.1, forward strand.
ATTGATATTAATAAAAAGTGCTCTCTGAGGAGTGGAGAAAAGCCCTACAGCAGATGCAGAGGAGAATGAAGTCAAGGAGATGAACTTGGGTGGATACCCCACACCAGCACTCCCCACACCACACTCTGCCCCTAGGCCATTGCTCTCCCTCACCCCATGGCCCCCCTGGTACCTCCCAAAGAGCGCTGTGGCATCAGGGCAGAGTCAGTGTCCTGGGTTTCCTCCCAGCCTGCTGCAAGCCACCACGCTTAGGCTCACCTCGCAGCAGTGCTGAGCTGGCTTGGAAACCACTGCGAGTAGCCAAGGGGAGGAAATTAATTCTGAGGCCACTTTACCACGAAGCCTCAGAAGCTAATCAGAGAACTTTATTAAAAAATAATAATGGCGATAAGAAGAGAAAAAAAGTAAGTCACCTTGGAAGCCGTTCAACTGTGAGCTGCTGGGAGCATGGGAGGCCTTTCCAAACACAAACACCAGCGAGCCTCCTCAGGGCCAAGCTGAGCTCTGGACAGCAGGTTGCAGTTATCAGTTGTGCCGAGGTCCAGAGCCAGAACATTTCTGATCAAAACCAGCCCCTGCTGGGAATCCCCTCCCCACTTTTTGCCAGAATCAGTTCCCGCCTGGACAGCAATGAATGAAAGCATTTCACAGAAGCTGGTGGTGCTTCTTCCCAGAAGTTTTCCCCTCTGAAGCCAGGGAATCCCCAGTGGCATGCCTGAGGCTTACCCAAGTCCTGCTCTGTGGGCAGCCAGAGCTCTTCCAGCACATGGTGATGTGTCATGACCAAGATGATCTCAGAAATCTTGACATATTTTAATGTTTTATTTTAACAAGTGTTTACAAACAAAGTATTGCTCAGAGGCTTAGGGTGCACACCAGGGGTGCACTCCCCTTGATATCATAGAAATCAGATGGTGCAGGGTTGGCTGTCCTCAGAGGTACTTGCACCTTGTAATTGTATTTTCTTGGTACTCCCTTCACCACCAACGCTAAGAAGAGGGAGAAGATGGGAAAGTACCACCAATTTTGCTCTAGTCCATTATCCAGCTGAGAGCCACAACATGACTAAAACTCATTCAAACAGGGAGCAGCCAGGCCCTTCTTGGGTATAAGCTTCAATGGACTCAGAATCTCTTGTCCCAACTATCTCTGGACAGGATCCATAGGAAATCAAACATCCTGTACACACACAGAGCATATGGCATAGCAGCGGCATGAGCTTATTCCCATTCTCTCTTGAGCATGTCTACACCTGCCCTCAGTCCCGCTCCCAGCATGTAACAAGAGGTGCAAACAAACTCCAGGCAGCCCCCAGGGAGTAGCTCCCCTCCCCTTTCCATCCTTGGGGCACAGTGGAAGCAGGAGAAAATGCTGCTGCTCTGCTCCAGGGAGAAAAGAAACCTGCAGCCCACACTGCTGCAAATCCAGGTGCCTTTCCAGGAGCTTTCTCCCCTCCAGGCAACATCCACCAGGCTCAGTTGCAACACCTTGCCAGTATGTCAAGGAATAGCTCCAGCAACTGGGCTCACCCTTCTCCCCTGGCCTGGGGTCCTGGAGAAAATCATGGAGTTATGTGAGAAGGAGAGAGGCCAAGCACTTGGGGCAAGGGAGTAAACAGGCACTGAAAACCTGAGACAAACCCCTCAGCTAAGGGAAACAGGCACTAGGGTCCCTTCAGTATGTCTTGCCCACTACCTATAAGGCTTTCCCCTGCAGTCTCTGTTTTCCTTTGGGCCAACCCCAGCAGAGTCCCTTCCTACTTCTGTTATTTCCACCATGTGGTCCATTACACAGCTGGATGTCTTGGACGTAAAAAGCAGCTCTCATGGCTAAATTGACTGTACTGCCTAATCCTTCATCACGGCTGGGAGTTTTCATCTTGAGGGAGAAGTGACAGAGGTCACTTCACTGCCTCTGTTAGGTTAAATGAGAAGAATCTCTCTGGGGCTCTCCTTGAAAATCAGTCATCTGGGAGCTGTGAAGTGCCCCCAGGGAGGTACAGGCAACGCAGGGGAGAGCTGAGAAGGGAGCAGAAAGCTCACACACAGACTTAGAGTGCACCTCAAGCACTGATACTGAATAAACCCCACAAGCAAATTCTCCCTTCACCCAAGGACACCCTCACAAGGGAAAACACATGCATAAGTAAGTCCTGGAGGAGACGCTGCACCAAAATCCACAGGCTACTCCTTTGCCTGCAGCTCAAGCAGATATTTACACCTTCACTGAAAGCCCACCAGGATTTTTCCTTTCCTCTGCAGCCCACTCTGCCTGGCAGAAGGGCCAAGGTAGGGAGGCTGAAGTGGCTGCCAGAGCCCCTCAGGCTCTTTGTGCCCCTCCAGCCCGGTCCCAGGCTTCAGGAGATCATTATCAGTCACAGGTGACTCCCGGATTATCTCTCACCACCCTTCAGGCTCCTGACATGGTGTATTCATTACAAGCCTCCTCCCTTCTCAGGTGCAACCTGGCTTTCCGGACCCCCCTGCAAGGTTGTCAGGGATGTCGGGACACAGAAGGGGTGGTGGAAGACATAACCAATAGCCCATGACGTGCTAATCCTGGGATTAACCAGAGTTCAGAGGTTAATTGCAAAGGTGTGGAAAGGAAGAGGGGAGAACAGGGACCATGGGTAGACCCAAAATGACTCCTCTTCCTAAGCAGCAAGCCTGGCCCTGGGTGGGCTGCAGTTTCTGAAAGACACTGTGAAGGAAGCAGTATTCTAGGAAGATGTGATCTCCCACCTGCGGTCAGAAGGGTTCTTCCCCCACAGTTCCTGATCCATCTCCAAGCTACTGAGCATCTCCTAAGCCCCAGGTCATCAAACTAGCACAATCTCCCCCATGGAGGGGTGAGGAAACTAAATCCACTGGAGACTGTGCACAGCTCTAATGTAATCCAGGCTGTGCATGAGCATAATATGGGAACATGCAGGGCAGCTATTTCAGAGGGAGGCGGCAGGATTTACAAATCTTCCCACCCAGACTGATTTCTCAGACACCTCTGTGGCAGACAGAGGCATCCCGCAGGGAGATCTGAATGGGCTCACAAGCAGGAAGAAACATAAACACTTCAACCTCCATTCATTATCAGAAAACATCGTTAATTTGCTCCAGCACAACCCTACCAAGTGTGGTTTTTTTGCTTGCAGGCCATAAAGTGTCTATCTCTGCTGGATACAGCTCTTGGATTACGTAGCTTTACCCACCTGTGGAGAGCTGCCTGGGTGCCCAAGCGTGGCAGAGGCAGCCCTGTGCTACCCATTGAGCCCTGCTGATCTCAAGGGGAAGAGGGGGAGAGCAGAGGACCCCTCCCCAGTGTCTCCAGGCAGCAGCTCCTGGGGAGTCAGTGCTGCCGGCCCACCAACAGGTTCCTGGCATGCCCCACGCCCTCCCCATTGCTGCTGCATCCCCGGGGCTTTCCTCTGGGATGTCATTAGTCAGAAACTGCAGCATATGACCACACATCTGGAAGGAATTAGATGACAAGAGCCTCTGCCAGCTGTCTTCATTTAGGATTGTTCATACTTGGAAGCGCTCTGCAGCGTGATCTGTAAAATAAAAAGTTGCGCTGATTGACACGAGCCAAGGGTTTCCTCTGAGGCACTCCCTGCCCCCATCGCCTCTGCCCAGGATCACATTAGTACTTATTACATCCCGGAGGCTGGCTGCGTACTACAGAGGAGGTTGTGTAAGAATAATGATGGCACAGCTGTTAACCATTGCCTTTCTCCATGTCAGAGCATGGCCAATTCCAGCCTGGTCAGGGAGCCCATGGGAATGTAACCCTAGCTGACAACTGGGCAGACCCAATGATACCACCTAAGGGGCATCTTTGGGACAGGGCCTGTCCTTCAGGACTTCACCCACTCCTGAGTGCTGCAGTATGGGCATCTCATGGGCTACGGGGCAGCTGGTTCTTTCCCTATCCCTATTTCTGTACATTGGGCTTCTCCAGTCTCCTTCCCAGACCCCAGCAACCCCTGAGCTCCATGTGTTTTGTTCTGCTGTGAGAGGGAGGAGAGCCCCCTACTGCAGTAGTCCAGGGGGCTGGCCTCCCTCCAGCAGCTCCTACAGACCTCCATATGCCAAAGTGGGACAGCTGGGCTGGTTGTGCTGCCTCCACTGTAAAGAAGGAGATGGGGAGAAGGACACCTGTGTTGTGGGACACGTGAGGCACTGGGTAACATAGCAGACACCATCCTGGCAGTGCTCTGTCAGTGGGGTTGGGCACGTGCCTGCGACCACAGTGCAGGCATTCCTCACCTGTGAGTTCAGTCTAAATACCCCAGAGACCTGCAACACCACTGAGCTCAGGAAGGGCTGCAGAGCTCGCTGAAGAGGCAGACAAGAAGCTTGGGAATCTCTCTTTTTCGTTCCACACACCAATTTTCCATCTGAAGCTGTTTTTGCAGGCTTGCCTCTGGGAGATTAACAAGGTCTGGGGTCAACCAAAGGAGGCTATCAGGAGAGTAGTGTCTAAGCTTCACTGACTCTTCATGGATTTGTCAACAGACTTTGGATCAGCTGTTCCCAATCTAATAATCCAAGTCCCACACACGAAGCGAGGGGCTGCTGGGAAAACAGCTCATCTTTTTTTAGGCTCTCCCAGGGTTCGATCCTTCTCTCAAAAGATGAGGCAGAACAGGAGCAGCTAACCCCTGGCATGGAGTCCTTCCCAAGAAACAGGATGCCTCTGTAGGAAGGACAATGAGGAGGTGTGATGCTGCCTGAGTATATGTACTCCTGCAAGAGTGCCATGTGTTCACACAGCCAGGTAGAGCTTCCCTCAGCCTCTGCAGGGTGCCCAGAAGCAGCACAAGGGGCTCACAAGGGAGCCGGGGTGATTGTCTCGGCTGTGTGACACGTGATCTCCCAACGAGGCTGCCATGGCTGGGCCCCCGCCAAGGCACTGCGTTCCTAAGGACATGGCTTCAATTAATGTCTTTTCTTCCCCATTTTGTTTAAAATTGGGGTTGAGCTGCTTCTAAACAGATGTGTTGGGGTAGCCAAATATTTGTGCTCTTGCTGGCTGCTTGTTTGGCATCCATGCCTGGCTAATGCTAAAATATTCTTTCCTCCCACAGGCAGTGAGTGAGAAGCAGCTCAGGGGATGTGGTGGGCACCCTCCACTCAAATGCCCAGAGAATCACATTCAGACAGGTCCCTGCTGCCACAATGTCTTATCTGCAACTTCAGCATCTCCCACATCAGCTACGTGCTATAAAAGCACAGGAAACATGAAAGCAGTTTCTCCCCTGGGAAACTCATGAAAAGAGTGCCCAGCACTGGAAGGAGTGGGCAGGAGGCTAGGGAAGGATCATCCTTGTGTAGGAACAGCAAGCAAAGCTGTCCTGCACTCACTCTGCCATCCTGCAGCCCACATCGAGAGCAACTTGACAAGCAAGCCCCCTCAAAGGGCTTCCACTGGCCCCTGTCAGGGTGACACAGCCCCACACAACCCCAGTAACCCAGGCTTTTTTCATGTCCCCACTCAGCCGGGTAACTGTGCCAGGACTTGTCCATTCTCTGGAGGGAGATGGCTTTGGAGATACCCTGAACTGCAGGAAAAGTAAGGATGCACTGGAGAAAAAGACACCACACCAGGGTTTGCAGCAAGGCCAGCGCCTTCTGTCCCTGTGCTCACTGCAGAGACAGAACCCACAAAACACAGCAAAGTCCTCAGGGACTTCCACCCACTCAGCGACATTCTCAGCCCCGGCTTGTCCAGGAATGTGTCTTTGGAGACGATTTCCAGCTGCCTGCAAGGAGGCTTCTCCGCACGCAAACCCTGGAGCTGGGCGCCGGGAAATCCCCGTGCTCTGGGCCAGGACCCGAGCGCTGTGATTCAGAGGCAGGTGGCCGCAGGGACAGTTTAGGTGCCAGCGCCCGGCTGAGGCTGCAGCTCGCTGGGGAGCGGCGTGCGGACACCCCGCGAGCCGGGGCAGCCCCGCCAGCCCGGCGGCAGCCCCGGCCTGCGGAGCGCGCCGGCGTCACAGACGCGGGGGAAACCTCTGCCTGTCTCTCGTCCTTCGCTTAGGAGGCGTAAGGAGTCGCGTCGTGCGGTTCCCTCCTCCCTCCTCCCCGCGCAGACACAGAGCGATTCATGCCGGCAGAAAACCGCAGGCGGTTTCGGAGCTGGAAATGGGGCTGTCTCCACAGACTGCAGCCTCCTAGCACGCCTGGCCACGTGCAGGGTTAAACACAGCCCCCTGCCCTCACAAGTGGTCTCACCAAAGCTCCCAGAGCCTGACACACCACCTTGACTCTGCAACAACCTCATAACCAGTGGAGAGAGCATTAAACCAACTGCTCGGGCACAGAGACCTGATCCACCCCTACCCAGTCACGCACCTGGACACTCATCCATGATACAGCCAGCCAAGCTAGAAATAGTCCTGGTACATCCTCTGAGGCTGAGGCGCCATGGTGGGAGGAAGACATTTCAGCATTGCAAGCTTCTGTTCCCTTTTGCTAAGGGATAACCCATGATGCTATTGGTTCACCCCCATGCCAGGCTAGCTAAGCCCTCCCTGCTTCCTACCACATTTTTTCCCCCCCTGTCCCCCAGTTCTCAGGTTCCTCTTTTCTCACTTCCACTGTCTGAGTCCAGATGCTCGGGACAGACCTGGATATCAAAACACACCAGTCAGGTCAGTCCCTGGATATCCTTCAGCAGCTATTTGGGTCTCACTCAGGGGCTTATTCTTGCTGGTGGCTTATACAGCCACCAAACCCTCAAATCTGTGACTGCAGCCCCACAAGATGAGGTGTCATGATCTTGAGGAAGAGAGAGATTTTACACTAGTCACTTGACAAATTGTTTGAGACTACAGTAAAATTCACCCTTGAGCCATCAGCCCAGTGCTCAGCACCTCAGCAGAGTGTCAAGCCATAGAAAGAAAGCCCTTACCCAAAACTGCAGGGTCAGGACCTGACTCGGGAAGATGTCTCTTGCTATGCTTTCATGTAGGGTTTTTGAGTTTGATGCCAACTCTTTGGATGCAGGTGTTTCTAAGCTTCCTCTGATCTCTGTGTCAGCTTCAGTGTCTTCCCTATATTATTTGTCTTCCATCATTTCCCTGAAACAGAACCAATCTTGTCCTCCAGTGGCAGACCTGGGCAGATGAGGTATCACAGAGCTTCACCTCAGAGACAAGTGAGTTCTTTTCAACAGCAGTTTAGATGCCAAACTGGCCATGTGGGTCTGGCTTGCAGTGCTTTCCAGATGGAGGTCTGCCCTAGGCCTGATACTGAGGTGCTCACTCACACTGGAGTTCAATGCAGCTCACACAGATTCAGCATCCCATCCCTGGAAGTGTCCAAGGCCAGGTTGGATGGAGCTCTGAGCAAGGTGTCCCTGCCCATGGCAGGGGGGTTGGAACTAGATGATCTTTAAGGTTCCTTCCAACTCGAACCATTCCGTGAGTTTATAATTCTATTATTCCATGAGCTGCTTTTGGCAGTGGGTTGATCCAAACAATAAGAGACTGGAATCCATGGCATGGAAGAAGTAGTGGCTGGTAGGATATTCTGGTTGAAGGCAAACACTTGCCACTTGTGGTCAAGCTGGTCAGAGATGCAGAGCCAGAGGGTTACAACAGTCCGTTTCAGTGGGACACAGAGCAGCACCAAACTCCTCCTTGCTGCTCCACCTGCATGGCAGCTCAGTGCCACCAAGGGTTTGTCAGAATATCCACCTAGCTCCCTTCCCTTTCTCTTCACTGAAGTCTTACCTTGTCTCCTCTGCCTGGGAAGGCCAAAGGGAAAGAACAGTGGCGCAGCAACCTCAGTCACAGCACTATACCCTGCAGCAACACCCTGCAGCCTCCTAACTACTCCATATAAATGCCACAGGCTATGGAATGGGTTCCCACCTGCTGATCATGGCTGGGATCCATCTCTTCACCAGGTAGAGACTCTGCCTCTCTAGTCCTCCCAGTTCGACACCTCAGGAGAGCAGACCATCTTCCCCTTGCTGTCCAACTCTTAAGCCCTTAAGTATGCAGGTGCAAAGGGGTGACATGTAAAAGCTTAAAGAACTCTCCTGCTGATCCCATATCTGGATCAGCACTGGCTCCTTCCACAGATGGGCCTTTGAAGTAAAGGCCACAGAGCCCAGGAATATTCAGTTTCTCGCCTGCACTTCAGATCACTGTGGGCTCTCTCCCAGTCCCACCAGCAAAGACATGGGCATGTTGTGGGTGTGTCCCACAGCAGCACATCTGTAACCCAGCTGTGCACAGCTGGCAGCACTGGCAGCATCCAGGGCCTCCTGAGGGGAGAGGAGTCACCAGCCTATGTGTGCTGTATGGGCTGTTCCTCCAACTCTGAGCAAGGAGCTGATGCCCCCTCTCAGCCTTCTCCTCTATGGAGGAGAAGGACTTTGTGCCACTACATAGGAGCACCCAGTGAGGAGGGAGGATGGTGGAGAGACATTGCTTTTTCCCTGATCACCAACTCACGCACAAGCTCATCATGGTGCCCCAGACAGGTCAAACTCCAGCAAGCGTTTCTCCCCAAACACCCACCAGGATGAATTCCTTCCCTCTTAGCAGAAATGTCTCATGATGAAACAGGACTTCCCTTGTTTCCTCAATACCTGTGATTTAGGGCTTTGATTACCCAACACTTGTGTGATGGGCTTGAAGAGAAGGGGAGGGAGGTCAAGCCAGTGTCTTCAGAACTTGATGACCATCATCCCCAAAAAGCCTCAAGCATGTCCTGGAGGTCTGCCCTGAGTCATTCTCTGTTGAACTCAACATAGCCATTCAGTAAACATCCCACTCTTCGAGCCAGCAACGTCAGATGCTGACTGTCCTGACTGGCTGCTCACATGCACTGCTCAGGAATTGCTAGAGAGCACTCACAGATCTGTCGCAGCATCAGAGTGGGATTGTATTTTTCCAGTCTGTCGTGACTCACTGGTGAGCAACTGAGGACGTGCGGATTGTGTCTGGTGATGTTGTGACATGCGTACACACATCTGGGGGAATCATTAGATCTGTGGCCAAACTCTAACCTCAGCCTTCCTTTGTGGTCCCACACTCAACCTGGAAGCCAGAGATCGAGGGCATAGTCTGGCCTTGCTGACCCCAGGTTGGGGAGAGCTCCAGTTCGAGGACATTCCTGAGACAAAAGATACTCTGATGTTCATTTTAGCCATTACCAACCAGTGCCTTACAAGCAGTGTGAATGTATGATGAGATGATGAGAGGGGGAAGGGTGCTGGTGAGACTCAGCCCCCAAGGCCCAGCACCACACCTTGTGGTGCGTGTCCCCAGGATGCACCATTCCCAGCCCTGACTGTCCCCATCATGCTGCCCAGATCTCAGCTCAGTGGCATGTCAGGCAGGGCATTTTCCAGCAGGTGCAGCCAGCTCATGTTCAGCTACAGGAAACAGGAGTCCCATGCTGGACAGGCAGAGACGAAATCCTCCAAAATTTGCTCATAAAAGACCTTTTCTCTTTCCTTTGCCTTTCCATACCCTCCATCTCTCACTCCCCATCTCTGACAGCCCTCCTGTACTCCCAAGGAGGAGGCAATGCTAACAGCAGAGCTGGATAATATCACCTCTCTGATGGCCAGAAAGCCTTTGGTATGTATGCCAAGTGCTGTCTCAGGGTAGTTGCAGTCCATGCTCAGGCAGGCTGACACACGGGGGAGGGTTTCTGCTGCCCAGAGCTCTGGTGGGGAGGATTGGGATTCTCCAGACTGGCAAGGTGTGAGCAGGCTGGGCCCCTGCTGCAGATAAATTCCAGGGGTGAGATGGGGTGCAGCTGCTAAGGAGCAGGGAGGGGATGACCGCCCAGCTTGGCAGGGGAATCTTTCTAGATGAAGAATGGCTGTAGTTTAAAAAATTCAAAGCTTTCCCTTATTTCCCTACTAGTGCAACGTCTACTCTACCTTAGTTAGCATCAGACCTTGGGGAGCACACAAGGCACAGGACAGGCAGCAGCAGGGCAAACCCACACACCCTCTAGCAGTATCACCATCACCCTCCAGTTTAAACCAGTGAATGATCCTCCCTGGCTGCCAAAACACTGTTTTTTGTGGGGAGGCTGCTGCAGGGCCATGGGATAGATGCTGCTTCCTCCCAGTTTTGCCAACAGTAAGGTCAGAAAACCCCAAATCTGTAAACAGACCACACCCATTTTGAAAAAAAAAATCCTTTCATCCTTCCTAACAGGATATATTGAAAATATCTGTGCTCCTATGCTGTGCATCAAAGTTGAAACCAGGCAAAATCAGACTGGGCTGGCAAAACTTGCCCTGGCTATTATGGCTTGGCACAGCTAGGGACTTTTGGTTTGGGGGTTCCACACGACACTCTTTCAGCAGCTCTTGAACACACAAAACATGAAAGTAGAGAGCTGCTCAACCTCTGCTCACCACAGAGGAAGCAGAAGTGAGTTTTTGCAGGCTGCTTTTGGAGAGGTGAAGCCCACCCAAGCCCAGCCCTCAGCCCTCCCCAGCCCAGCCCTCAGCCCTCCCCTTCACTCCTCCCCAGCTAAAGGGCTCGCCAGGCCCCAGCTGTCTCTCCACCCCAGCTACCTCCCAGATGTTGGTCATTAGCAGGGAGCAGTGTGAAGCAGGGCTGGCCTCTGGGAGCAGCCTCCCTGTGCTGTTGGTGGTGGTGTGTGTGTGAGAGCGTGCGTGCAAGCCAGCACGTGTGAGTGCAAGCGTGTCTCCAAGGGCTGCAGTAACTGCTCCTTTGGCCTGCTGCCAGAGGTGAGACGTCTTCCTTGCACACTCATGCTCTTGGCTTTTTGCTCACCCTTGCCCCTGGCTGTTTTGTAAGGCCCCAGACTCATCTGACTCAACAGCTGAGCTATCCAGAGGCCAGGAGCTGGAAGTGTCCCTGCTCGTCAGCTGTGTTCACGTCCAGCACACACCAGTGCTTTCCCAGTGCACAGAGGAGCCCCCTTCTGATGCTGTACCCATTGGTTCTTGTTCTTGTCAGCCCCCTCAGACATACACACGAAAAGCCCAGCCTTCTGATTCATCTTCCGTGGGTCCTGAGGAAAATCAATCCTCAGCTTTTGTTTTCAGAGGATGGAGTGGGAACTGTTTACTCAGTGAGATGATTGAGTCATTTTTTTCTCCTTTACACCAGTAACGGAAAACCATTTCAAAGGAAAAGGAGTGGGACCGGATCTGGCATCAGACGAAAGTTGAATGAACCCAGAGACAAGAATCAAAGGCAAACAAAGCTTTTGGGTGGCTTGTCCATAATACTGATCTGTCCTGACCCAAGTTCTCTGCCACCACAATCAGAAAAAGACTCTCCATTAAGGATGAAGCTACAGCCTAGGAATTCTGGCTCCTCATCCCCTCTCCTGGCCACCTAACCTCAACCCCTCCCGCTGCTAGGACATGATTTCAGCAGTCCTGCCTTCCAAGGGCCTGCTTCATCTATTAAGTCAATTCATCTGCTAATGCTGGAAGGGAAGCTCTGAGTCCTGCTCTGGTTGTTTGGCATCTGTATTTAGAAGAGCTTTTGTTCCACCCCACTGAACCCAGCAGGGGCTGTGGAAACACCTAGTGATAAAGCAAAAAGTGTCACCAACTTCACCCATACACATGACCCCTTCAAAACATGGACACAGGATCCTCAGTTCATGTCCAGCTTGATGTCAGCAGGATTTGAAGTCAAGCATCTCTATCCTAGAAGGATGGAGGCAGAGCCTTTGACCCAAACTGAAAGTACCGTAACATTGTCTCTAATATGAAGATTTTTTTCTCCTCAAATATTTGTCTGAGCTTAGTCTCCTCCATTTGGCATTTACACATTGCAGCAGATGCAGCCAGAGTGCAGCAGATGCTGGGAGGCTGCTTAGGAAGATGATCAGAGACTTGTTGCCCTTCTTACTGCAGGACCCATGGCAATCACTTCAGTCAAGGGGAGCAGCACCTGGGAGATGGCTGCTAGTGCTCAGTGGCTGATAGATTTAGCATTTCCAAAACTTTCCTGGCCACAGTGGGCCAGTGGTCCTAGGGGTAGCCTCAGCTCCCACATGGGCCTCTTCTTGTACCAAAAAAATAAGCAGAGATTGCAAAGCCATGGACAATGTATTTACAAAAACCTGTGTTGCTAAGCAGAGATGCAGCTGGGATTGACACCAGCTGAAGTCTCCCTCATTCCCCCTTGGCTCTGTTCCCAGATATAACAAGTTGTATTCAAAGAGTTGAGGGCTCCTGGTGCCAGATCTGCATCCAACAGAACATGCACAGGGGCAACCCATGGTTGTGTAACCCCCAGGACTGGAAAGGTCATCCTTGACTTCCCTGGGTGCATTTCACTGCTCTCCAGAACCTCACAGAGCGACTCACTGACATCATTGCTATGGGCGGGCTTGGCAGAGGCCATGGGATGAGGCCCAGACCAGCCAGCAGCCTGGGGATGGTCGGCATGGTTTCCACATGTTAGTTTTTCCTCAGGAGTCCATCTTTGCTGCTCCAAAGCCTCAAGTGCCCTCTTTAGCTCACCAGTGCAATAACCGTGACTGCTGCTACGTATGCAATTTCAACACACAGCAAGACACCCTGGCTAAAGGAGCAACCAACTGGAAATTGTTCAACTGATTCTGCCATAGGCAAAGGGAAATTAAATGAGTCATCCATGCAGACCCCATCCTTTTTGTTGTGTTGGCTATGAAATATAAGGTTTTCACCACTGCTGGAATACTACCAATAGCTCACAGCAGGATTTTGGATGTACACACACCTTTGCTTCCCCAAAGGTACCTGGACAGTGGGCAAGTGGGATGGACAGAACAGCAAGGGAAAGGAGGAAAAGGAATAAGAGATGGGAGGAGAGACAACTGGATAAGCACAATAGCAGAGCACTGCTCAAAAAAATGAACAGCAGAGAAAGTGTAAGGGTCACCATTTTACATTAACATTATCACATCCCACATCGGTCCACAGAATCCATTAAGCAGACAAGAGGCCACAAGAATCTTTCTCCCAGTAATGTTGCTTTCCAATGAGTTACAATGAGCACAGATTTGACTTTATCTGGAGCAAAATGTACACACCAAACAATGGTGTTGTCTACAAATAGCCAGTGAGAGTGGCTCTGCATCTCAACACTTCAAAAACAGAGAAGAATGAAAGCTATAAGTAACAAAGTAAAGAGGATAAACATAATTTGTCCTAATGAGCAATAGCTCCCCCAATAGATTAACAAACTGATGTATGTGCACATTATCACAGAGCAAGATATGCTTGAAATGAGGAGAGGTTTCATGACATTTTGGAAAGTGAGATGATGAAGACTTACACACACAGACTCAGTCAGGATACTCTGAATAGGGCTTTATTTTGTTATGAAAAATACCACTGGTCTCATTACTGATGAAGAGGAAGATCACAGGTCTGTTATCTCAGCCAAAAGATTGCACTTCCTACACCCTAGTTTCTCCTAGTACTAGGATGTGCCATTGGGTTCAGCAAGGGAAAGTGCCAAATCTTGAATCATCAGGACTTCCTGTTCACTCCGCAGTGACTCAGAAGACATATTTCTAAATTCTCTCCACTTCTTGTTTCCCTTTTCACCATGCTGTTCATATTAGATAAGGGTAGTTAGGCAGAAAATATTATACAGCCTGATTTCTGCTACCTGGTGTGTCAAACTAAAGATCCATTTCGTTGGCTTTTTTTTTTTTAATTTCACTTGCATGTACTAGTAGGCAAAAGGCTTACTAAGTAAATTTGCAGTGCATTTTTTTCTCTATGAGATTCATCTGGTGCAAGATGATTTCTGGTACAGATTCTTTTCTATGTGGGAGACTGACATGCCTGGACTGGATCTTACCTGATATTTCTCAGCAAGTTTTCTTGCCAATTTTTTAATTGAAAAAAAAAATCAATTTAGTGGAAATTAACAGCTTTGTGGAAATTTATCAAGGCTGACAGATCACATGGGTCAAAGTTAGGTCCACAAGAAGTATGCAGGAGAGCCAGATTCTTGATCTGCATCAAATGGACCGGAGAGACCGATCCATCACACTGCTGTGGTTCCTCTGCCAGGATGAGGCCTGTACTCAAATCCCTCACCTAATGAATAGTGAATAGAATAGTGAATAGAATCCTTCCCTCCTTGGGTAGAGGCAGACCACTTCCACATAGAAACTTGCAGGATGGGAAAAATGTCTGGGACACTAAAGACTGAGATCTCAGTCCTTGCTTCAATCCAAGCAAATATTTAAGCAGCTTTCACACAGCATCTTCAAAATACTTCGTGCCACGTTGCCCACAGTGCTCTGGGTGCCACTGCAGTGACCTGTGCCTGGCAGGTCTGACTTGAAGCCCTGCTCACGTATCCTTTTACTCAGGGGATTAGTAAGGACAGCTGAGCTGCTCCCAAAGCACATCACCAGTTGTTAAAGAGTTGAAGCAAAGTACTGAACCCTTACAGGGTAGTGGATGGTGAACACGGATATTAAAAACTATTGGGAAGTCAGTTAATGAACCACTTCATTGCTGAGAAAACAATAGGGCCTAAATCTCCTAAAAGGCTTCCACTGACACCCTAAAAAGCAGATGGGCTTTCAGGTGCTTCAGGCATCCCACTGGAGGCCCTTCTCCTCACAGGCCATGGACAGTCCCTGTAGGCAGCACCCAGTAGCCCCAAGTGAGTATTTTACTCCAACATCCCCCAGACCTCATTGCCTAACCAGGTTTGTAAGCTGGTAAACAGAGGTCATCTCCACAAGAACTGAAGAACAAATAGACTGGAGCAAACAAAGGCCACACTGCACACCCACTCCTCTCCATCAGAAAGCACACGAGCCACAAGCCACATCCTGGTTGGTCAGCCCTTGGTGTCTCAACACGAGTGCAGTGAGTGCAGCCCCCAGGGCCAACCACGCTCTGACAGCACCAACAGCCAATAACCCTGCCTCCCACAGCCACCACAGCCCTGCAGGCCAAGACATAAACAATAGTCCCCTGGCATTTACCAAACTGCCAGAAGGATGCACTCACTACAAAGCTCAGACCTGGTGTCCTTTTTCTTTACCAACCTATACCTGGGAGGTTTAGAGGCCACCTCTGGAGCTGAACATCAGCTGTGGGTTTATTTTTCATGAGGGACCTCTCTGCTCACTGCAGGGCCTCAGAGCCTCTGCCTGCCTGCAGGTGTTCTGTGGTCAGGCACATGTTTGCCATTGTGTGGGAAGCTTGGCTATCAGGAGAGCTTTGAAAGCTGCTCCCAGCTGCACCTTGGCAAAGCTGCTTTCTGGCAGAATGAATTCCTCATTGCTAGCTGGTTGCCATAGGCTAAGGAGGGCCGTATCCTCCTGGTGTTCCTCCTGTCCTTCCTCCCCTCTCCTGGGTGCTAGTCCTTGCCCAGCCAGGGTGCAATCCCTTGCTGCTTTGCCTCAGAGGCAGTAGCTCCTGGGCTGCAGGACCAGCCCTCCCGAGTGCAGTAAAGCTCTGTGCAAGGCAGGTATCCCTGGCTCTGCCCTCCCCAGCCAGCCCCATGCCCTTCCAAAAGCCCTGTTGGCAGAGTGCCTCTTGGCTCCTACGAAAACATCCCCTTGGGAGCTGTTCCTAATTGGTGGTTTCCTCCTCTTTCTCTTACAGCGCTGAGTTTTGCTTCCTAGCTCATATTTTATAAGGCTGGTTTTTAATAGGCTGTGCAGGCTGCCAGACCTGAGTCTACCTTCAAACTACTGGGAAAAAAACATCCTGTCTGCAAACCAGAGGATAGACGTGGCTTTGTGTCTGGATGTGGGCTGGGCCAGTGGGCTCATCCAGAAGCCAGTAAGAGCTCTAAACATTGAGGTTTCAGGCCTTCAATAATTTGAGTAGTGCCCAAGTATTGCTGCAGCCCAAAGAACACAACCCAGGGTGGTTTCCAATGTGCATTCCTGAGATTGGCTAACCCATGGCATAGTGTACGTGATGAGTGTGAAGGGCAGGAAAGATCTTCATAGACTGTAAACAGCCTGAATATTTATTACCCTCCCATCATTACTATATCCTTCTTCTCCTGGGATTACCAGCTGGGACAGGGAATAGATGAACCTGAAAACAGCACTGTCTGAAATGCAGACAGATTTTATTGCTGTACGCCCCAGCTGCTGAGGGAGGAGTGACTACACAGGGGTAATTTGCCAGGACATGGCATGCACACAAGAGGAGCCTTCTGCTGCCTTCAGTAGGCCAGGCATAGAAGGCAGAGGCTGGCAGAAGCAGCATGGTCCCCTCTAGCTACCTTGGTCATTTTTGTCTCTGTCCCACCCCTACAAACCATCCCAGTCTCCCTTAAGAAGCAGGACACTGATGTCTCCAAGGCTACTTTGGCCCTTTCCTCCTATGTGGGGACTTGTGGGGTGGTTTGAGCAGCAGATTAGAGCTGAAGCTGAACACCCATTGCACACCAGAGGCAATTGGGCTGGCCAGCATCTTTCTCTTTGCCCCAAGAGCAAGTGCTGGCTCTGGCAGGGCTGTCACAGCAGCAGGGCCCATGTCCCCCTCCAGCCAAGCTGCCACTTGTCTCAACAGCTGAATTCCATGCTCAGGGAGCAGGCAGGGATGGAGGCACATGGCTATGATTGATCAAAGCCAAGAGTTATTCTCCAAGATAAGCCCAGGCTGAACTCTGTGGTGGCAGTTGTAGTTCCAGATCCCAGAGACAGACTGCAGTGAGAAGGAAGACAAAAAAGCCTCACACAAGCACAGACAAAATCTTCACTCCTCCTTCCATCAGATTGTCTCCTTTGCTAGCTGCTCAGCTTCTCACCTCCAAATCCTCGCCAGCTCCTGGGCCTGAGCAAATCTGCAGATTAACCACCTTTACCTGCCTTTTTGCTCAGATCCAATCTGGGGAGTCATCACTTCTCCCACCTATCATCCTTGTCACAGTCCACTGGTGCTTGGAAAGGTTTCTTCTCTCTAAGGAGCCCACACACGGTGTGACTGCTGAATTCCACACGTGGCTGGCAAGTCATGAAGGGATGTTTGTGCTCCCAATCCAATTTGCAGAACAGACCAACATACCATGAATTACAAGTATCAGATATCACAGGCACATCTCCAGCTGGATTTTCCATTCACAAGGGAGGTATTGGTTCCAGAAATGGCAGCAAGTGCCTCCCAAGTGTAAGAAAGAAGGGTGACTGTCAGAGAAGGGTCACTGATTGATCCCCCGCCTCTATCTTTCCTCCTTGCTCACTTGAATGTTCAGTTTGTGTCACATCTCTGAGCCTTTGACCCTATTTGCATACAAATCTCCTCCAAGATAAGAGGCAGGATTGTTTCCAGAGAATATCATGCCTCTGTTTTCCCAAGAAGAATCAGGAGCATCCTGCATCCCTTCCAAGACACTGGCCTCCTTGCACTCCAGAGATGAGCCCCACCACCAAGCCTGAAAACCAGGTCATGAAGAAGGAACTCACAACTTAACTCTGTGAACAGCAGAGCAGGGTTTATCTAGGTGTGAATTGCTAATTGCTGTGTGCACTGCAGCAGAACGGAGGGGCTTCAGTGGAAATCATGGTTTGCAGGCAGAGACATACAAGAAGCTCATCCCTGCTTCAGAGCTTACAGACTAAGGAGGAGCAGATGCTGATGCAAAAGGTCCCAGCAGGAAACAGCAGAGGCTGTCTCAGTTCAGCCTGAGTGCTCAGCTACAGGGTAACACATGTAAGGAGAGAAAAACACCGAGGGGAAGCAGGATCTGTAAAAGAAAGCAGGTAAAGTACATGGCAGACTCGAGCAAAGAGATTCACTGGCACACATCCCCAGCACCATTTATTCTTGCAACCAGAAGGCACCCTGATGAGAACATACAAAATACTCACAGGGACAAAGGCAACTGGGTGTTGCTGCTGTCCTTGGACACACAAGGGCAAACAGATATTCAATTAGATGAAGAAGTGACCAGTCCAAACTTCACCAAAGTAACTAATTTCCTTCACTCATCTGGACTAAGCCATCCCAAACAAGATGAGGAAGACAAGCATTTAGCAAACCTTACAAAAAGAATGGACAGTGATGTGAATGAGAAGAAACAAAAAAGCACACTAATGATAGATAACAATTTTTGAAAATACGCTAAAATGTATCCTCCTGGTCCCAATCCCATCTCTAACAGAGTAACCAGAAAGTGATGTTAAGTGTTGTACAGATTGTGTTACATCTGCCTACTGCAGATGTTCTTGCACCTTCCCCTGAAGCATCTGGCAAAGGCATCAGGGAAAGCATCAGATAATCAGTGACAGGATCTGGGAATAAATGGATTTCAGGGCTCACCCAGTTTGACCATTTCAAGGTTCCAGTGTTTCCAGGGTCAAGATTGCAATCTGTGTATTTGCGTACACAAAGTCCTTGCAGACACCAGGGAAGTGAAACCATTTGAAGCAGCATTGCCAGTGTTTGTGATGGATTATGGGTCTTATTATCCTGTTCCTGTTTTTTCCTGAAAGCTCCAGAACCTGATGACAGATGATTAGGTGAGAAACATGTTATCTGCATAAAACAAGTTTCTAGTCTGCTTGTGTGTGGGGAAAACCAAAAGTTGTGATACTAATGCAACATGTTTTCTACACAAGAGAAGTTTCTAGTAGTCTTCACTGTGGGTAGAACTGGAAAAAGCTACTTAAAGGCAACTCTAAGGCTCAGAAACCTAGGCAAAGAGATAATATGTTGCATTTATTCTTTTACAAAAAGCTCATGATTTTACAGTAACCACAAATTTTGTAGTCCAGCTTAAAACATCTGAACCCTTGGGGTTTAGAATACTGAATTTAAGGCAATGTAGACCTCTTTAATCTCCCTCATATCTCAGTTTTTTCTAGCATTTTTCAGTTGCAGGGCAGCTCAGCAGCTCTTCAGAATCCCTCCTCTGCAGGGTCTGCCTCCCCTTATGCTGCTGACTCTTTAAATTTCATCAGACATCTCGCTGAAGTCACTGTTTTTCTTAAAGCTCCAGCTCTCAGACTTACTCAATTATGTGAAAACTTACATCATATAAGGAGAAGTTCCTGCTCCTCATAGCTGCTAGGAAAAGCTAGCAACGGAGCCCTGCTGTAACCCAAAAGCCCAATACTGAAGGCCTGAGAAAAACACCAGTATCTCTTTACACTACTGAGATTTGTGATTCTTACACTACTGAGGTTTGTGATTTGGGAGATTCAGGTCTTGCATCGTGTATCTGAACCCCTTCTGCTGGCAATTTTGCTCTCCCCAGCCCTCGATTTTGAATGAGTCTCTCTTGCCTCCAGCCTGCTGCTATGCCATTTGCCATTCTAAGTTTACATTGCTGCTTCCTAAAAAGGCTAAAGTGTGCTCCAGAGCAGTATGGATTCTGCCTAAAAGAAGGAGATTGATGTTCCCTTGAACACCAAAACTCAGTCCAGCTCAGGCACTAGTAGTATGTCCTTAGTATGGCCCTGAGGTTTGTCCCAGCAAATGTCACTGTTGTGTCTGCCTACAGCTGAGCTCGGTGTCCCTCTGTCTCAAGGCACAGCATCTCCTGGCCAGGCAGCAAAAGCAGCTCTCCTCTTCCTCCTCCCCTCCAACCTGGCTCCCCTGCCAGGTTAGCAGAGGTAGCCACGAGCTGGTAAAGGTTATGATTAGTTTTCCACTGCTGCTCTAATTTGGCTCTTGTTTCTACAGCACAGCACACTTTTAGGGATGGGCTTTTGGAACCCCAAAGGCTTTCTGACTGAAGATGGAGTTGGACCTGAGGGTTAGGGCATTCACAATTTGCATGGGAAACAAGTTAATGCTCAAGCTCAGGCTCTGATCCAGCATACAGTGTGAACATGCCCACATACTACAGTCGTCTTGTCCTGGGGCCAACATCTTACAGCAGAATCTTGAAGGTGAATGTACACACCTCCTGACTTCCTGTAACCTGCTCAGTGAGGGGTTTCCAGTGCCTCCCTCACCCCAGTATGCAGGTGGGTGAGATTTGCACCTGTGGCTGCTGCACACAGCACAGCTTTCCAGGAAAGGTGTGTTTCCCAGCTCTTTTCTGTGCCAGTATTGCCGCCACCTGGAGATGAGAGGAATGAAGGGCTCCCAGCCATTTCCTTACCTTCATCCCTCTGCCTTCTTCTCAGCCACAAAGCATCCTCCTCTATTTCAGCTGGAGGGAGTCTGGCAGCCTCCCAGCTTCTGTGGTTACAATATCCCATGAGTGCAGCCTGTTGCAAGCCTCGCTCTGCAAAGGACGGGGCCCTTTTTTTTTTTTTTTAACCTCTTGGTAAAAACACAGCTCCTGGGCAGCACTGGGGGAGGCTTTGGCAAAAGGAAGCAACCCCCACTCAGCTTACTCGCAGTCCTTCACCTTTTGGGAGGAGACAACTTGCCCTGGGCTTTCCTGTCCTTGTTAGTTTAGAATTTAAGTTGCAGATCTGCATGAATGAATACAGGCTTGTGTGCTCGGCAGAGCTGGGCACATAAAGGAGAAGGGGTTTTGTCCGTGTGTTTTATGGCACTGCCCGTGTAGGGAGATGGGAGGGAGCTTATACGCTGCATGTGCACGTGCACACTTTCATGTTGTCTGCACGTGTGTGCATGCGTATGTGCATTTCCATATTGTGTCTAATAGGCTCTTTGTTTCTCCAGAGAAGAAGGAAAAGGAAATCCGCATGTAATGAATCCATTTATTTTATGGAGCTCCCCTGGAGAGGGGCCGGGGAGCATGATTTATGCAAAAAAGCAGGCAGCTGCTGTTGGGAGGGGGGGGGCATCAATCTGGTTTTGATTTTAATTCATAAGTGGAGGTGGCCACACAAGCCAGGCCCTCGTAAACTCCCCATAGAAAAGAGTGGCTCGTTGGTGTGAGGCTGTCAGAGCCTATTTGGCCATTAGTATCGAGCCGCTCTCCACTGCATCCGACTAATTCCCGCCCTGTTGTTCTGCTCTCCTAGCATGTGCTTCCCCGTCTTGAGGCCTCCCATTAAAAGAGAGAGGCAGAGCTGTACTGGGGCACAGACTGAAACCTTTGCATTGAAGGGCAAAAAAGCCCTTTACAGAGCATTTGCAGTTTATGTCACAATTCAGTGCACAATGTAAGCTAATAAAAAAAAAACCAACAAAAAGTAACAGGACTTGTATGCTACAGTCCAGTTTTTCCCTGCCATTTATAAAAACACAGGGAGTGAGGTGGGATGGGTTGTCCCATCCCTGGGTTGGGATAAATGGCCTTGAAACTACATACCACTCATCAGTCTTTTTTCTGTCCCTGCCATTCTGCGTAGATCAGCGCATATTGTCAGGACTCTGAGTGTAAAGGGACGGTGAAGAGACGCTTTAACAGGGCAGAAGTCTTCACAGATTCTGTTCTATTACATAATTCTTCATCAGAATAAGAGTCCATGGAGTTTAACCATCAGTAGTATAAGAGAGAATTGCCCATAGCATACTCACTCACTCTGATTCTCCCATATGACAAGAAAGTTGCATTTGGCTTCCTGGTCTCTCCCAGCTGTCTATGCATGGCATAGCTGATCCACAAAGAATCTAACACAGAATCTAGCTCAGGTCTGTATTCTTCACCATAACCTCATGCACATCCAGCAGAGGTAGGCAGGTAAGTTGACAGACAGTTCCACTGTATCAGTTCAGGAAACCAAGAATGAAAACTGGTTTTTCCAGAAAACTGTCCTCACATGCTACCAGCAATTAATTATTGGACCAAATTAGTAGTTTTTGTATTTCACTTACTCTGTGTAACTTGGGTCCCTATAAAGAACACAGATTTTCTTGTTCTCAACACTGAATGATATTTTTAGATCACTCAGATACATGGTGTCCCTACAGAGAACAGACAACACTTGTCTGTTGACATTGAACTTTAAAAGACTTTTGCTTGGCAGAATTAAGGCCCAGTGGTAGGTCAGTGAGAAGAATTTGGACGAAGAGGTGTGGTTCACTTACCACTCCCTAAAATGCCCAAACCACCTTGCAGAAGAAGGATTTGTTTGGAGAGCTACAAAAATGAGGGTGGCTCATTTGCATGTTACACCTTTGTTGATTTCCCAGATAGTCTTTCCGTGGCTTTCTAAGAACTTCATTTGGCAGCAGCTTATACATCAAGGATGTTTATGCTGCCAGCAATACAGCCCCTGGCATCACCCTGCTCTTGCATCATCAAACATTCTGAACCTCCTGTTCCCAAGTATCTGGAAGTGAAAAAAAAAAACCCCGAAACTCTGAAAATATAAAGGCCAAGTATGCACTGATATGAAATGCTGCCTTTAGGAAGCAGCCACAAGGTTTTATTTTATTTTTTTATATATATACCAGTGGGATCAGGGCCTTTCCCTGAAGCCAAAAGTAGGACGATCAGTTTTCAGGCCAAGAAAAAGAGCTGCTTTTACAGGCCATGCTGGAAAAAGCTCCTATAACAGAGTCTGGTCTGTGGAGGAATGGATCAGGTCACAGAATTTCTCCCAGCAGTAGCTTTCAAGCGTAAAGCTGGATTCATTTCACAATTTTATTTTGGAAGAAACCTGATTGCTTACTAAGTCTCAAAACTACTAGCCCTCTATAGCAGAGACTAATTAGCTGAAAGGCCTCAAATTTGCAGTAAAGTGGCATCATCCATACTTGCCCCTTGATAATCCCCAATTCAATGATTTTACTGTTTGAGAGACAAGACTGAGAACCAACAACCAAAACACTGTGAAAGTCAGGTGAGTAACTAGAAGTAAACAGATCACCTTCATGCTCTTCTGTTTTACATTTTCCTGCCTTGTATATAAACATAAGTGTCTTAATAGCATTGCAAAGGATATTTATAATTGGGGGAAGTGTTTGAACTGATCTCCCTTTCCACCTTCTGCCTGTTTTCACTTCCACTTACCAAGTGCACATGTTTCAAGTCATCTTATGAATTGTACATTTTATGGAGTCTTGGTTGAATGATATTGTACCTGTCACAGTTTTTCAATGGTCCCTTCAGCTTGTGCAAGTCTTAATTTTAATGTGCTCATCTTTCTACAGACCTACAGGAAAGACAGGCACAATTATGTCCCAATTATGGTTGTCCCTGAGGAACTCAAAAAGACTACAGCTTGTCCCACACTGCAAAGCTCATTCAGCCAAAGAGGATTGCTGATGTAACTGTGCCAGCAAAACCTCTCATGAAATGTCTTCAAACTGATGCAACCCTATATTGTCCTCATTTTTGTCACTGGATAAACAAGGAAATGGCCCAAAGCTGGGAAAAGAAGGCAGTAAATAATGCCCAGTCCAGCTTCCAGATAGGCAGACCATATTTCCCCTAGCTGGCTCAGCCAGTGTTGTTATGCTCCTGCTCATAGAGTAATTAACTTATTATTCCTCTACTAAAAACACATTTTGTAGGTACTCTCTACCTTCATGTAGGTACCCTCTACTTCTTCACTACTATTCCTCCACTAAAAACACACTTTTGTAGGTACTCTCTACTTCTACTTTTGCATGCTTTGCCAGCATGCACAAGTTTATTTTTGCTATTCTCTTGGAGTTTGACTTTGGCTTCTACAAATGTGTTCCTTAATTGCTCACAAAAAAAACACGTTGGAAGAGCCACCTCATGACTTTTCAAGGTCACACAGAAAGTCTGTAGCAAAGCAGTGAATTGAGGCCAGGTGGCCTGTGTCCCCAGCTAGTCACCTAAGAACATGGATCAGATGAGGCATGAGAAGCAGGACAGCCTAGAAGCACCCTGAGAAAATCATCAGAATGTAACAACCAAGAAAACTGAACACAAAACAATCCTGGGAGAAAGGGTGAACTACCTCAACCAACAGACCCCAGGGCATGCTCACACATGGTGCTGCAAGGCTAGAGACATGGCTTGCTGAATATTCCCCAGGATAGCCCTACCTACATTGGTGTGTCATGCTAGGCTATGACATCTCCTCTCCAAAAGGACAGCTCTGAGCAAATAGTTTCCTGCAGTATCTCTGAAGATCAAGAGAAACCTTCATACAACCAGATTGAGGACCACACAGTGGGACTGAGACAGCAGCTGGGAGCAAAGAAGGTTCCAGCCTGGCCTCTGGGCACCCACAGAGGGCATAGGAACTTCTGATGCTCCTTACACAACAGCTGTAGGGCCATTGCAGCCTGTTTGGAAAGGGTCTTAGTATACAATGAGGAAAGTTGAAAAAAAATCTTGAGAAGTCTATTCTAGCTCAGCTGGTCAAGAACAGAGGCCTTCCTAGCAGCAAATAATTCGGCACAGCCCTGACTCCTTCATCTAAGAAGGGATTTTCATCCAAGAGCTCCTCACCAGGAATTACACCTTTTCAGCCAGCTCTCTGCAGTTCCTACTGATTTGGTCTAATGAAAGTGACTCCTAACCAATACTGGTTTAGTAAAGTTCCCAGCAGATCAAAACTGACCTCAGTTGGCTCTTGTCATTTCCAAAAAGCTCCTGCTGATTTGGCTGACTGACTGAGCTCCAGGAAAATTGTGTGTAAGCCTTGTATTTGCAGAGGGTAAATTCTCCCTTTCTGGAACACAGAGGAGACAGGAACAAAGCCAACAGGAACAAACAGAGTCAACTTGTCTGGATGAAAACGTTTGCAGCAACCCCTGCTCTAAAGCTACTGCCTCTGAGCTGGACACCAAGACATCCTGGGCAGAGCAGCATCCCATGCCACAGAGACACAAACCTTCCCAGCCCCTGGCCACTTTCTTTCTCACTTTATTTGATTGCTCCAGGCCTGGACTCTGGCACAACTGCATGCTGCAGTCACTTGAAGCAAGAACTATCATTACTAAGAGTTCTCTCATCTAGAAAGGGGTCAATAGATTAGGCCCAAAACAGACACTCAAAAGTACCCTGTACTTTGAAGATGAGCCCAACAGGACTTTCAGGCACTTTCCTCACCCCTCTCAAACTCTTGGCAGAACTGTGATTCAAAATTATTGCTTTAATTAGAGGCTTACAGCTAGTTAAGCATCTGACTTCCATGCATGGCCCACCTGGCAAAGCAGGCCCACCTCCCCCAAACCCATGTCAGGCCCATAACATTTGCAGGCTGTGTGGGCTGCTCTGTTTCAGGGCCGTGGAGCCTGTCGCGTTCCCCTCCAGCTGCAGCGTCGGCAGCGACACGCTGGCAGGTTCAAGCCATGCAGAGATGATTGTTTTTATAACCCACTCTCTTTTAACAAAACTTTCCCAAGCTTATTCCACTACATTATAGTTAAGATCACCTGCTGCTCAAGGGGGTTCAGATTCTTAAAGGAAAATTGGAAAAGAAAAAAAAAAAAAAAAAACAAACCCTGGAAAAACTGACACATAGTGGCATTCAAGGAAGAAGAAAGCACCTCAGCAGTAAGCAGGTAGTCCAAATACTGAGCTCTGCTAACATCTCTCATTCCTGACTGGCAACTCCCCTCCTCTCTCTGTTGTTCCCTGGTGTCACCACAAGAAGCTCTGCTGACCTGCAGCCCTCCCTACTGTTCCAGCCCCGGGACCACAACATATTTCCCAATAGTTGTCTTTGAGCCTTGATCAACAGCCAGTGTGACAGTGACATGCTGGCCCACTCACAGATTAATCACAGCTCAGCTCTGGGATCCCACAACCCATCTCTGCTGCATGCCTTGGCCTTCACTCATGATATCCCAACTGTTTTTGCCCCTCACTCACAGCACAGCTCCTTCCATGCACTTCAGTCCCAATCCACCACCCTCTTTAGCCCATACAGACATAAACCAGCAGATGTGGAACATGTGAGTCGCTCTGCTGTGTCAGTCCCAAGGTCTCCATAGTTCAGTATTTTACCTTCTGAAAAAGCTACCAGACTAGAGAGGGGAGGGTTGAAAATCCACTTAGTAGCCTGTCTACCATCTAAATTTGAACTGACATTAGCTTAAAAGCTGAAACATCATGTTTATTCTGGCTTTCAATTATGTTGTTAATAACTACAGTGATTCTCCACATACTTGCCATTCACACACTGCCCAACCAAGCAAACAGTAATACTATAAGTGCACTGAGTAGTGCTACTCAGGTCTTTTCCTAAACTAATGGAATTAAATTAGAGCAATTCAAGATGTCTGAACAAATGAGTTTTCTCTCAAATCATGCACTGCCTCCTGGCATTCTACAGGGAACTCTGTTTGCCATGGAGCCTCCTCTTCAGCAAATTTAGCTGGGTCTCTCTGAACTCCTCTCTAGTCTTCATTAACCTAAATCTGGCTAGTGCTCACATAGTAATATTTAAAGCTCAAGCAGTGCAAATGAAAAAAACATGCTATAAAAGGATTCAAAACAATACTTTTTTTTTCTTTTTTTTTTTTTAATTTTGGTATTGAATTTCATGCTATTGAATCCACAGCCCTGGAGACCAAAGTCCTCTTCCCTAACTCAAAAGGAGCTGCACAGGCAAGAAAAGATTCTTCACTGTTTGCTGGAGAATCGACTTCTACGCTCCCTAGCAAGTTTAGACTCTGAGTAACATTTAGTCCACAGCTTTTTTGATTAAAGAGTCAATGAGTGCAATGAAAGTCCAAGGCCTTTTAGAGAAAGGGATGTTCTCCCTCACTATGATCTGGACTACAAAAAAACCCAACTTATTTCACACATGTACTGCCAAAAGGCTGTCAAATGGAAACAGCTTATTGTGAAATGTTTTTGTCATGAGAATGAATATTCAGTCAAGAACAAAACAAAACCTACCAACCTCTCTGACTTTAAAAACAAGAAGCCCTCTGGCCAAGAGTTTTAAATCTGTTCATCACCCCCAGCTGGCCTGAGATCCAGGATCCAACAAAGTTCAAGAGCTGCTGCCCAGTAGGACAGAGAATGAGATCCCAAACAGGTGTGGACCAGGTGTGAAGAAGTAGAAGGTTAACACACCCCATCCATCACTGGACAGCACATCTGTAAAAATGGAAATAAATGTTAACTCAAGTCGCTATCTTGTCTGGAGATGAGCAGAATTCTCCCCAGTGGTTACTACAGAATATCACGTGGTAAGGGCTGCAGCTGAGCTGATTTACTGCTAAACTGTGCTCGTATGTTTGCAGGAGGCTCTCGTTCCCTTGCTGCTGAATTGCTTCTTTTTAATACAAGAGACAGAGTCCTAGTGCTCTTCTGAATATCTCTCTGGTTCATTTTTCCAGTTACAAAGCAAATGGTTTGAAGTTTGATTGTCTTGCCAGACTTATAAAAAGAAACTATCAAGTGCTAGCCAAATTGTGAAGAACAGCATGTTTTATGAAAACCCAATTAAACTATGGCCATCAGTGGCTCACTTTCATCTTTGCCGAGCACTGCCTCAGCTTTCTTGTTGCACGCCAAACTCATATTCTTCTCTGATGCACTCAGTGAGATTACAGTTAATAGGTTTGTTTTGTTGTTTGGGGTAAAACACACTCACACACACACACACACACTCACACACACTCACACACACACACACACAAACTCCTTTTTATATACTAGGTCTGCAGGGTACCAGAAACAAGTATCTTTGGGGCCAGGAGGGGATTTTATTTCTATATTGGATGTCAAAATGGGAACTGGTTGTCATTATCACTCACACAACAGGCATAGAATGTCTTTCCCAAAAACAAAGTGACAGACATTAAATAAAAAGCACCACACTGCAATACACTTTGGGAATCCTCATCAGTGGAACAGCTCTTTGAACTGAACAACATGACCCATGTAGACCCTACAGTTCAATGCACCAGGAGATTTGGAAAGTGTCATAAAAGTACTCTTTTTGAAATTCCCTTTTCCCTTATTTGTCTCTAAACTGGTCAGGCATCCATCCATCCACCCTGGAAGACAAAGGGAAATGCAAGATCATATTGTGTTTTCACCTGATAGCAAGGAGGACATCACTATGGTTTTCCAGCAGCCTTCAAGTGTCTTCCAGGTCGATGATTAATAAAAGTAAAGAATTCACTAAAAATGCAATGCAACAGATTGCAAAGGAGAAAGCACATGCAGTTAGGGATGAAGTAAAACTGATTTAAATGGACCACCAATCATCACTCCAGCCCATCTAACCTTTTATCCAACATGCCAGTCCAGGAAGTAGGCTTGATGGTGACTGAAATAAAACAGAGATATCCTACTGTCTTGCACTGTTATCACTCTTCAATTGTCTTCTCTTTAGAAGACTGTCTAATAAGATGATCTCCTATTGTTTACTACTCAGTGCAATTTGGATGCTAAGTGATAAAAATGCATTGAGAAGAGCATTCCCTGCTTTTATTTGTTGTGATATTTGAGGCTTTTCAACACTGGAAAATTTTAAAAAACATGAATTCATCGATGCTGAACAATACTGTGAAAACAAAAACAAAAACAACCAAAAAAACCAACCAACCAACCAAAACCCAGAAAAACAACCAAAAACCTAGAAAGCAAAGCAAATGCATTCTTTTGAGATTTGCAGAATGCAAAGAAAATCAAGGTTCAGTTAACAGTTCTCTGTAGATTAGACAAATCTGCTGAGACTCAGAGTGGTAGCATATATAGGTGTGTACAAGAAGTGTCATATTGAAAATTTCTATCCAGCTGGAAAACAACAGCATCACAAAGAAATACCACTCTAAGAACTACATCAACAGCACAGTTGGCTAAGTGAGCACTCTTCTCAGAAATACTTGGAGGAGTTAGTTAGAAATTAAAATCTCCAAAAGTAAAGGTCTTTGAGATGAATCCAGCTGATATATTTGTAATATGGTGCCAGCATAGTTTCCCCGAATGGCTAAAGAAAAAGGGAAGCATGAAAAGGGTCAGTTGGGAATATATGTGCACATGGGGGAGGGGGGCAAAGAAAAGGCAAAACTAGCTGAGAACAGGCTCCATTTAAATTGCATACAGACCTCACACAAAGCACAGAGAATTGGTCAGTAGATTGAAGCCATCTGGCTGGAGGAGCCATAAGAGTAAAACCCTGCTGGAGATCTCCCCATCACGTCCCATCATGGTCCAACATCAGAGCACAGCACGGGCTTCCCCCACTCCAGACTCACGGAGTGAAATGTGGGAAGACGAGGAAGAAGAGGATTGAAAAGTTCATCCTTTATGACACAGCCCCTGCTCTTTTCACAAAGTATGTTGTCCCAAGGCCTCTCCAATAAATCTCAAGCTTTGGTGGCATCAAGAGAGAAACTGAGTCAAAGGCTCTACGTGCTGCAGCCAACAGCACAGAACACTGACACCAACAGCTGGCTTCAGGCTTCCATGACTCCCCAGTGAAAGACCACCCCAGGGCTCTCCTAATGTGAATGAACCAGAGGACTCCGGTCTCCTCCTGCTCACCCTGGCCATTTACAGGCATGTCTGTTGTGGAAGGCAGATGCAGCATTTGTTACAGGGCAGCCTGGAAACATCTGAAGAAGCAATATTTTTATTATAAAAACATAAAAATGTATTTTAAAACTTATAAAATGTATCTTGATTCATGTCTCAGATAAAGCCTCTGATTTCATTTAATGCAAATTAAGACTGCTTGTGTTTCAGAACACTGGTATCTGAACACTTAGCAATGCTAAGTGTCTTTATGCCAGCCAACCATTACAAATTTAATGGGTTTTTATTGCCTGTTTTTCTGAAGTCCCTCCTTCACCTGGGTTAGAAAATCAAGGCACTTAACATCTGGAAAAATTAAAGCTTTGGAAGTTTGCCGGTCTGATTGCCATGGTGTTGTTACAGAGTTTTTGTTCCTTATGATTCTTCCATGCAGCCCAAATATTCATTTCCAGAGATCAAATCCAGTGCAAGCAGTTCTGTTGTTTTCCATCATTTTGACTTGCCCATATGGAACATTCCCAAAGCATCAAAACTCATCAGTATTTTTTAAACACTGAGAAGCTCAGAACTTATAATTTCTATAGCAGAAGTAATTTTAAGCAAACCTGAAGTCTTCTCCCTCTAATAAATGCCATCACTGAGGTATTTTAGCTGGTGTCAGCAATGCCACAGACACTGGGTATAAAAACAGTAGCAGCGAAAATGTATAAGGAGTGTGGTTGGGGGAGAAACAGAACTGAAATGCTCTTGCAAAAGGAAGTCGGATTAATTTTCCCACTGGATTTTTCTTGTTTACACTTAGCTTGAAATCTTGGAAGGAAACGTAACAAAATTATTCCTTGGTTATTTTACTTTGAAAAATAGCCATATCCACTGGGAAAATAAGAAAACCTTAAAAATATAAACAAGTTATATTCAAGTGAGTCACTCATTCTTCTCCCCGAGTGCCATCTCTCTCTGCTCTCTTGCAGCATTTCCTTCTTGCCATCTCCAGCCACCTTTTCATCCCCCTTCACACTTCCAACCATTAATTTTTATCCCAATGTCATTCTCCTCCACCCTCTAAAGTCAGTTTCAGAAGCCCACTGTCACTTCTTCACGGATGCAGGCATTTGGGGACAGGGTTGTGGTGTGGAATGGGCCAGCCTTTCCTGCTGACAAGATGTGGCCACTTTGACCAGACACCTGATTCAGATGTGATGAACCCTGCAGGAGCCTCCACGCCCTAAAGGACTCATGACACTGGACAATCTTCAAGGACATTCCTGTATCTTAGTGGTTGAGTAGGATGAACTGTATTTTGGTGCATGATCATTGTTATTCTCTTCCCTCTTGAGACTTACGACAGTTTTTGTCACGTTTGTCTTTTGTAAGGAGATTTTTGAGTTCTCCCTATAAAATATTATAGTAATATGTGCTTTCTAAGTCTGGACAACCCAACAGGATAAACCTGTGAATCTATGTTGCTCCCATTACAGCCAAGTATCCCCAGAACAGCTCCTGGGATCTGTAACATCTGTAATGTATGTACATGTCTAACAAGTGACTTTCAAGAGCTCACTAATTTTCCTCACTTAAAATCTTGGATGATTAATTGTTGGATTGGAACACATTTCTTCTGCTTTTGATCAGCCAACATCAAATGATAGGCTTTAACATGAATTCTAGACGTTTTGCAACCTCCTTGTAACCAGACTCAGGTTTCCTAATTTTCAAGAAGGGGGAAGGGCTGTTGGATGCAAAAAGAGCGCTGACCTGCACTGACCCCTTCTGGAAAGCACCAAGAATGTACCATTGGAAACAAACCTGCACTGGTCCTGGGGGTGCCTGTGGGAACTACTTGACCTAATAGCTTTTTCCATCTTGATTCCTACGACTTTTAATCATGTTTGGTTGGAACAGCCTCGGCCTTCAGAAGTTATTTGCATGGGTAAGGCTATGGAGCAAATATACATGTCATCCATTACCATCCAGCAGACCAGAAAAGGACCAGAAAATAAGTTGGAGATGGAAGCAGATACACTAATACATTACAAGAAACAAAAAAAAAAATAACAAAACATAGTCCATTTTTAGACAAGAACATAACACAAAAAAATTGAACCTTACAGAACATCCATAATGTGTAATCCCAAAGCAGTTCAAACAAGAGAATACAATTTCTTTGAGAATAGTCCCACAAAATCTCTGGAGGCCGTGAGCAGTTAGGGCATAAGTTTCTCAACTGATATATGGTACTTCCTTGCTCCTGACCAGATCCATATTTGGGAGCACAGGTTTAATTTTTATTCAAAAGGAAAAGGACTAATTCTTCACCAGGCCAGTGACATCCTGTTCTGCTCCTTGGAAACGTCCAGTTCTATCTAAACTGGATGACCCGCCACAGTGCTGACAAATCACAGACCACAGCTGAACCAGCTTACAGAAAGAAAATCACTTTCTTTTCTCCCATGTACAGGGACATAGTATTCAGGGCTATATTTCTTCTTCCCTGAACACAAGGGCTTGATGAAATAAACACATTCAAAAATTATCTGCAAGAAATCAGAAATATGTCAAATTTCCAAATTTGGAAATAGATTATGGGCTTCAACTCAAATTGGCACATGCTTTGTTTTTCTGCTTGAGACTCGATGGTCTGCACTACTAACAGTTGTAGAAATATTCACAAGACAAAAAAAAAATCTCAGGAGACAAATCACTCAAGCCAAGCAGGCGGGTTTTTAAGAATGCAACAATTGTCCTTCTTTGCACTAAATTATTTGTCACTTAAACTCCTTTGGAGACAGCATTTGTTTGAAGGTGAGGCAAGCAAGTGGAGTACTTGCTGCATTTGAAGTACTGCATTACTATCACCATGTCGCTGGTCTCTTTCTGTCTGACCAAAAGCCACATTGCTGCTTAAGTATCTGCTTCAAAAGACCCATGACATGGAGAATTTTTTGAACAGCCACTAATCCTCTGTCTACTTAACTTTACCATGGTGAGCCAGCACCGCGCTTATCAACTGTTGATTTCCATCCCATAAAGAGAGCCATCCCTTAAGTTTTCCCAATCACAAGAGGCAACAAAGCCAGCAGAAGAAATTGCATTTTAAGCCATTGAATAAACTCTTCTGTTAGGTTGTTTCTTCCCCTAGGATAAAACTCACTTTATAAAGAAAAAAAAAAAAACAACAACCAACTCATAAAATTGTGACTTCACTACACCACTGTGCCCAGCAATGTTCCCTCTCCTCATAAGGAAATAATTCCCAGACTGGATGGCAGTAAATATTTTGTTTGGCTCTTATGTTTAAGCTTTTGATCAAGTTGAAAATCACCCTGCTTCTAGAAATCGTATATAGCATAAAGCGGTGAGAGAGGAAGAGGTCTCTTCCGGCAAGCATTCTTACTCAATTTGTTCTCTGAATAAATGGGATGGCCCCGCTTTCACTGCTTGGCATAAAGCACTAGAGTCTGGACAGAAGCCCTGCCTTCATTCCCACTTCTTTGGAAAGTCCCAGAGTTGAGAGCTTAGATCTGCAACAGAAGGAGATTTGCAAAGTAGACTGTAACAAGAAGCAAGTGTAACAGACAAGAGGAAGGAGATGGAAGGAGCTCCTGTGACAGGAAGATCAAATTATGTTTTACAATAAATTTTACATTTATGTTGCAGTTTACATTTTGCACCACGTTTTAGATACAAACTCAGAAAAACATACAAAACATCTTGGATGAGCACTGTGGACCACTGAGGAAACAGAATAGCATGAATATCCATCAGTGTGCATGACTCACAAGTGATTTTAATTTACTCTGTTAGTTTTCACTTTCTGGATTTTTTTGAAGAGTTGAAATGACAGAAAACAAACAAGCGCTTGGAGAAACTCCATGAATGACCTTTGCTCTCAAGTAGAGTTCAACTCAAGTACGTTCTTCACAAAGATGCAGCATTACCATCTAAAATTGTTCGTTGATATCTGAAATCCCAGTGGAGTATGTGGGTCTGAGCAAGCACCTCTAGGCTACCTTCTGCCAAAGGCAGGTGTAAGAAGTCAAGTGATGAGGAACGCTAAGAAAGACAGTCTTCAAACTGTCAAAGGCAAGCAATATTAAAACAGAAATGGAAAGTGTTTAAACTAGACTGACTGTTTACAAGAGTTACAGCCTGGCAACACACTGCTTCAAACTGTCACCGGATGAAACGCACAAAGCACTGCAGGAACAGGCAGGAACCTCAGGATCCCTGCAACATATAGATGTGACAATGGTGATTAGAAACAAAAGCCCACAGCTGGCTTGAAACCTCCTTGATGCAGGAGGCACTCCAGAGACCATCCAGAGGAGCCACATTGTTGAAGTAAAACTGCCTCTTGGCCTTCTCCCACTAGAGAGCTAGGAGATTCAGCAGCTAGGGCAGGAGTGGAGCTCAGGCTTCTACAACACAAAGGCATCACTACCTGTAGATATACCTCCATCCTCCTAAACACGAGCCAGCGTGTGCCCAGGTGGCCAAGAAGGCCGATGGGATCCTGGCGTGTATCAGCAATGGTGTGTCCAGCAGGAGCAGGGCAGGGATTGTCCCCCTGTACTCAGCACTGGCAAGGCCACACCTCGAGGGCTATGTGCAGTCCTGGGCCCCTCACCCCAAGGACACTGAGGTGCTGGAGCGTGCCCAGAGATGGGCAGTGGAGCTGGGGAAGGGTCTGGAGCACAAGTCCTATAAGGAATGGCTGAGGGAGCTGAGGATGTTTGGGCTGGAGGAAGCTCAGGGGTGACCTTATCGCTCCCTACAACTCCCAAAAGGAAGCTGTAGCCCTGTCTGGATTGGCCTCTTCTCCTCAAAACCAGTGCCAGGACAAGAGGACACCGCCTCAGGCTGCACCAGGGGATGTTCAGGTTGGACAGCTGGAGGAATTCCTCTACAGAAAGGCTGATTAGACACTGGAATGGACAGCCCAGGGAGGCGGTGGAGTCACCATCCCTGGAGGTGTTCAAGGACAGACTGGATGTGGCACTCAGTGCTGCTGGCTGGTTCCGCGCTGGTGTTCGGTCATGGGTTGGACTCGATGACCTCAGAGGTCTTTTCCAACCTAGCTCAATCTGTGATGCTGTGATTCTAAGCTGATATGCCCGCCAAAACATCCAAGCAAGCAAGCAAACCAACCAACCAACCAAAAATAAAAATAAAGGAGTCATTAAAAAAAAAAAAAGCCCCCCTAAAAAACTAAGAAAACTCAAGCCCAGTACCAACCACACTAAACTTAAAGAAACGAAAACCATGAGGAGAACCAGCCCGCAGAGAAGGCGCTGCAGACGCTGCCCAGCCCCGCTCTGCCCCTGGAGCGCCGGGGCGGGGGGGACGCGCCCCGAAATGGCGGCGGCAGCGCCGCCCCCCGCCGGCGGAAGCGTCGTGACGGCAGCGCCGCCTCCGGCAAGATGGCGGCGCCCAGCCTGCTGCGCGGCGGGCTGCGGCGGATCTTCGCCGGGCTCCTGGGGAGCCGCTGGGCCGCGCCGCCGGCCCGAGCCCTCCGCCAGGGTGAGTCCCGAGGGGGCTCCGAACGGCCCCCGCCCCGCTGCCTCGCCGCTGTCTTGGAGAAATGGTGGCGGTCACTGTAATTCGCCCTACCCCCCGAAATGCTACTTCTTTCAGGCTGTATGGGTCTCATTTTGGCTTCCCGTCTCTTTTTTTCTTTTGCAGTCGTGGAGGTGACTGAAGGCAACACGACCACAGTAAGTCCCTGCACCCCTTCTCCTTGGTAGCTGCCTTTGCCGCGGCTTCTCCCTCCTTCAGCCATGTGTGTGTCCGTGCCCTACCCCACAAGTAAAGGAAAAAAAGGGAACGCTTTTCTACGTGAAAGGGTAGGGACCTGTTTCTCAGGGTGTGAAGGCAGGAGTTTGTAGCGAGTGCAGGTAAGCAGTGGAGGGCTTTGGCTGCTGAAGGACAGGGCCATCACCCTGTTGCTGGTGGCAGGTGCCTCCAGTCAGAGCCACTCATGAGCTCCAAACCCTTCGCCGGTGCCCGGGTAAAGTCGCAATCCCTGACCAGAGGCATTCAGAATCTGAAACACTAGAGGCCATTCTTCTGACGGGTTTGTTTCCTTAACTGGTGCCATTTGGCATCGTCATGAATGTGGACAGGCACAGGGGAGGATTGCCAGTGTCTTTGTCACTTCGTCCTGCGGTGGCAGTTCGATTGGCATTGCAGGACTATGCCACACACATCTAGCTCGTGCCTTTGATCTGTGTTGTATTTGCTAACCGCAGTCTGTGCCATACTGACTTCAGGTGATACAAAGCTTCTGTCTTAAAATACACATGGTTTAAAAAAAAAAAAAAAATTGACAGGGGTATTTTCAAAGGAAGACCTTAGAAGCTAAAGGAAAACTGCTCCTGAAAATGAAACAGAAATTATGAAGTAACTGATAAAGCAGGGCATCCTCTTAGCTACAGTGTAAAACAAGAAGGAAAATATTAAAGCAGTAAAAGTAGAATCTTTGCCTAGCTAGCACCATCTAATCTGTTACACTTTTGTCAAGAGAGTTGTCATTTTTTAGAAGCACTGAAATTACTGCGTTAGGGAAGGAAATTGTGTTATTCTGCTCACATTGCATGTGGCAGTAGCACTATATGCCTTGGTTGGTGAGAGATAACACAGGTAGTTTGATATATATATATATATAAGATGAGGAGAGTGAAGGAGGAATTTAGGAATAGTAGAAAAGAGTTCATTTAAATGTTAATCTATAACATTTAAAATCTATTTAAATGTTATACATAAATAACAAGAAGGGAATGGACTATTTTGCTTGCTAATGAAACAGAAAAAAACCCTGCTTATTTATGCCTTTGAAACTCTTCAGTATTTTTGTCAGATTATTTCAGAAATATTTTGTTGAAAGTTTTGTTGTATTTGTGTTAGCAGACATTGCCATGTTTGAAACATGCATGGAGCAGATAACTTACTCTATTTGATATTACATATCTAAAATATATGGCAGTTAGCAAGATGTCACAAGACTGTCAACAAAAAATAAGTTTAAGGTATGACAGTAGGTATGATGGAAAGTATCTATTGCTTGCCTTCAACTGCCAAACTACTAGTCCTTGCCCAGAAACCTGAAGAGCTTGCAAGTGTGATCTGAAGTTGTTTTAACTGAAACAGGAAGGAAGTGTGCACATCAATAAAATACACTCAGTGGATTGCTGTATTTTGCACTCAGTTTCAAAGGGGATGTAAATTATAATTTATAATCCAGCAAGCCCTTGCATGTTTTCGACTATAACTTGCATCTGCTGTTCTGTGACATTCTCATATTCCCAGAAAAGAAGTTATTTTAAAGCTTTTGGCCAAAGGGCCTCAACACTTTAAAGGCATGGTGGTTCAAAAGAGTACTGCAATAAATGGAATTTGGGTGAATATGAGAACTTCATACTGACTGTCAACTAGTTTACATTTAGAAAAACATACACAAGAATTTACCAAAGGGTTTTCTGTGCCCTTTGAATTTGTCCTTCTCTCCATAGTCTGTGGCATAAGCATACCAAAGGGCTTGCTGTATTTTATAAAAGTGAGTTAAATGATGCAGAGACTGTTCCCCTTACACCTGCACAGAACTAGTCAGCGTACTGTGGACTTGATGAAAAGTATTTCTTGAGTCACGGGTGCAGGTAGAGCTGTAAGCTGTGCCTGATGCTTTGAATTCTTCCCTAGATTGAAGGGAGAATTATAGAGGATGCTGAAGCACCACCTCCTCCAAACCCCTCTGGCCAGTGTCCCATCTGTCGCTGGAACCTGAAGCACAAGTACGATTATGTGGTAAGTTTAATGAAGGAGTTCCCCCAATCCTCATTGCTAGACAAGTATTGCTCTCAGATCTACGTACCCCACAACCTGCCCCTCATGTCTTTTCCTGGGTGTAGGAAAAGTACTTGACTCCAGCTCTGCTTCTCTTGGGTGCAGCAAGAGTCTTGTACGCAGTAATTGTTTGCCTTGGGTGACAGTGCTGCTGGGGAAAAGGATGAGCTTGTATCAAATTGGAGATTTGGAATTACTCACGTGGCCATCTGATCTGAAAAAGCCATATAGCTCTTCTGTGCTATATGCCAGGTGCTATATGAAAGGTGCTGCCTTTCACCATTGCACTTCCCAGAGAATCAAACAGGAGTGTAGCATTTAGTCAGTGGATACACGCCTAGCTCCAGAGAGGCCAGAAGACTTGACTAGGTCAATTATATGACTTCAAGCACTACGGTGTTGCATTTGTCATTGTCCACTAAGTTAATAATCATGTTTCATACAGCTTGTAAAACTCTTTATGATTATGAAGGAGAGCCTACATTTTTACTTACCTTGCAAGAGAAAAAACAGGCTTTATTCAAGCATTTGGCAGGAAATGCTAATGAGAAGTTTATTAACTAATGAGGAGATTACTAACACGAAACCTAGGATATGGGAAGGAAATCCTGTGTGCTTTATAAAACAAAAGCACTACAGTCACGAACACTTCAGAGTAAGAAGCGTGATATAGCAGATGCAGAATGTCACTTTACAAGAGGTCATGCAAACACAGAGTTTACAAAAGGACTAAGTTCCCCCCTTGCATGCTCAAAACCCAGCACTGGAATTAGAAAAGAAGAAAACCAGACAGGAACATGCTGTTACTAAGATAAGGCAACAGAAACTCAGAATAAGCTAATGTCAATAGGATTAGAGAAGGGGATACAAATACATTGGGGAAAAAGAAATGTTTGTGAGAAAGGCCATTAATGAGAGGAGATGGGGACTGAAAGCCACGTTGGTTGCAAAATGACTGAGCTGCTTGTGTGTAGTGGTAATGCACACATGCAAAGGAAAAATTATGTTTTTGTATCTGTATATTGGTGGCAATCCGCAAATGTAAAACAACAGGAAGAAACAAATACAGAAATGACTTAAGCATTGAATTAGGTACAGGCCAGCAGGCCCGCATTGTATTTTGCCTCAAGGTCTTGAAAGAATTAGCTAACAAATATATTACTTCACTCACAGGATTTTTTTAAAGCATGAAAAAAAAAATCCTAGGGAATCACCAAATGGTTTGAAAACAGCAAGTGAAATATTAAGTAGGTAAGAGAGGAAGGAGAACGATGCTGATGATTACGGATTGGTAAATAAAATGTTGCAAATTCCAAATAAAAGGTGTTAATTAAGGGTAAAAGCAAATAGCCTGTTGGATAATTAAGGACTAATTAAGACTCATGAATTATGAAAAATATGACTACTGTAATAGTATCAGACAAAATACTTGCAGTTACTCTAGACAGGTGAAACAATAGATGTGAAATGTAAATGAAATATGTTTAGGGTCTTTCAAAGCACGTGTTGCAGAAATGGAGGCATTTAGAAGCCAGTGTTGTCAGTGATGCTTACTCAGGTTGGGTGCTATATTAAACAGTGAAATAAGCTGGGGGCAGGGAGCATTTAGTGTTTTCTGGCCTGGTTTCTCAACAGTGTGTGAAACCTGGAAATACAATGATTTCGTAGATTATAATAAATTTGGTGAAATGACAAATACCATTAAGGTTTCTAAAGTACTACAAAACCAGATCAAGTCTGTTTTGTATTGCACGTGTTTGAATGCAGAGATTCCTTGCAGTTCTTTTTCATGGTTGCTGAATTGTGTTGTGATCAAAACCAACTAGTTACTTGCTTTGGAAAATACTTTTTTAAGGTTCATATCATTTTATGTGACTTCTAAATGCAAGAAGTAAACAGCATCATTAAACTGGGTAATTCTAGAGATTTACAGAAAGCATTCCATGAGTCACACATTAACAACCCTTGAGAAACTATAAACTGATGTTCAGGGATGAAATAAGTTATGGCAGTGGATTACATCTTGGAAATTTATTTGTAGACTTACATAGACTGGGTTCCTACTACTGTGTGTGGCAGAAGACTCCACTGAGTATCTGGAGAGATAATCCATCAGGAACTGAAGGAAGTTTTAGACAATGTGATTCTGTAGAGTCTGAGTTCCAGGATTAAAAATTGGTCACAACAGACAGTGTGAAACTTGGGTTTTACATGTGTTTGTAGAGTGAACTAAGTTATGAATTTTCTTCCACACTTCAATTTGGTTCTTAGATCCTGATTTCCACTGTTCAGTAAGGAGGCAAGAGAAAACTAAATGTGAAGAGAGATTCTGTAGCCAGTCTTGAGAATCATTGCTAAAATCATTTCTAAGAAATTGTGGTGCTGAGAGACAATCTAGGAATGTGTCCATCTCAGCTGTCACATAGATTTTGAATGCATGTGCATCTAGTGTGTATATATCCAATACTCCTTCTGGACAAAAGGCTAAAGAGAGCAGTGTGAACTGGTATTTTGGAATTGTAGTTTCTTACCTCATATTTAGAAGCTTCCCTCTGTGGGGCTGCTGAGAACTAGGAGAAGTTTGAGTTCTGGAGTATACCACTTCTCTGGTTATGTAAGTCCGTTATGTTTTTGAATGCTTTGTCACAGATTTTCAGGATTTTAAATGTTAAGGTAAATAAAAATCTCCCTTTTCTACACTAAAGCACTCTCTGCTATTTTATTCTTTGTTGTAGCCATGATGAGCAGCAGAATCTTGAGATGCTTACTTACCAAAGTGCAGGCATTTAACTCTGTGGGCAATTTAACAGTGGGACAATTTTCTCACTGATGGCTAATTGTCCTAAATGCCTGTAAATTGAGAGCAGCTATTTTTGTTAAAGATATAGCCTAGTTCATACAGCATAACCTCTAAGCTGAGCTTGGTGAGAGATTGGAATAGATGGTGGTTCCTTTGAGATTGATAAGCTGAGATCAGTCGGTTGCACAGAAGGGAAAGTGTGAGCTTTTTTTGCTTGGGACGCTTGTAATTGGACTGAATGAGGCACTATGAAAAGGGAAGTGTTGAATTAGCCCCTGAGGGAGTTGAGTAATATGACCTCACAGGACTTTCCTTTTGTCATGTGCAGCTAGCACAGTCTAAAGTAGTGGCATAATGAGTTACTCTGGCTGTCAGAGAACTGGGGGACCAGTGTCTCCAAAGTCATTAATCAACTGAACGGGCATTGTGAGCACTAGCAGGCCATGATCCCAACCTGCCTCAGCTGTGGTGTAGAGGACTGCAGTTGTCTTTGCCAGTTCAATCCTGATCCTCTGCTGTAGCTCAGGATAACAGAGCTTAAGATGTAAATTCCCACAGTTTGTGGTCTGCGTGTGTCTGTCTGTCCAGTGAAGCTGAGATCTCAGTTGATGTTTGTTCATATCCATCGGACGTAAATTATTTTGGTCATGGTATGGATGCAACTGGATTGAAACCCGCAATTCCATTACAAAATGCGTGGAGAATGGTGTACAATTCCCAGGAGTAAGGGAGAAAGGGAAAATTAGACTCTTGTATAACTGGAAATAATGACAGACAGACTTGTCTGATACAGCCCAGTAGTAATTTGGCTGCACAGATAGAAGTGTTCTTGTAGTAAATCAAAGTTTTAATGAATCACGTGTCAGTCAAGGATCTTGCTTTTCAAAGTGTCTGCAGACATTAAAATGCAGATGCCTCTGCATTTTGGTTACCACCTATTCACAAGAATGTACAGTGCTCCATCTAGCAAGTTTGTCCAGCCCTTTTAGAATTGGAGGCTAAACTTGTTTTTCGTTTCCCCCCCCTTATCCACTTCAAACATCATTAGTTTGAGTAGGCAGTAAATATGTCATCTTGCTTTGGCAACAGTTAAGGGAAACCGAACTGCAAGCTTTGCCTATTAGCCCTAGATTGATTCAGTCCAAGTTGTTTTCATCAAATGCTGCAGATTACAGGGGTGGGAATCTGGGTCCAGCCTCATGGGAGCTGTCCAGTGATTAA
This sequence comes from Phylloscopus trochilus trochilus, assembly GCA_016584745.2. NCBI lineage: Eukaryota > Metazoa > Chordata > Aves > Passeriformes > Phylloscopidae > Phylloscopus > Phylloscopus trochilus. Next base: position 23,311,455 of record WQNJ02000039.1, read on the forward strand.
AGCAAATCCGTGGTTACAGGCTTGGCTGTCCACTAGCACAAAATGTGAATTTCATGGAACATGACGGCACCAGGAGAACTTGCCAGACATATTTTTTAATTTGACCACTCCACGTACTTGCTCGCTTCCCTCCGCAGCTGCCCCATGAAGTTGGCTGTACCTGTCTGCTTTCTCCCAGTGGTAAGATACATCTGTGTGAATACTCTGGGAGAGGCACCTGGCCTGTTAACCGTGGGGAATCTTCAGAAATGGACAAACCTTTGGTCAAGTGTGCAGCATTTTAAGCCAAGCAGCGTGACTGTGATTTGGAGCTGTAGCAGCTGGGACATGACTGATGATTTCAGTCAAGAAATGACAGCCACACCAGGGTGTTGGTCAGTTGGTGACACTGTTGGTCAGAGATGATAGCAGAGAACAGATTTTCTTGATCTTTTTTTCCCACAGGGAGAAAAATAATATTATCTCCATTTGCTTCCCACCACCCCCCTTTGCATGGAAACACTTGATAACAAGCCTGTGACTCCATGAGGTGTGGTGGTAATATGAGAAATCGCTTGGACCACACACACACCCTTCACAAGAGTGTGTGGCCTACTTAGACTTTTATGGCTGCAAAGACTGAAACTGCTTCAAAATTGCCATCAGCTCTCTTCTTCCTCTTCTCCACAGGGCAATGCAGCAGGCTAGTAGCAAAGTCTTGCAAATTTTTCTCTTTCTAGGCACTTGGAGCTGAACAGCCCCTTTCCCCTTAGGGAAGTGTTATGTGCTAGTGTTATTTGCATTGTTAAATGGCAAATTGAGCTGTTGGTGATTTGAAGATCCAGACAGCTAAAGAAGAGGAAAGAAGGGGATGGAGTCTAGTTTCCTGAATCCAATCCAGTGTATTTCAGGAGTGGTCGAAAGTCAGTGCCCTTGGATGGTTTGGCTGGCCTCCATCCAGTTTCTACCAGTGCAGCTGGCACCATGTGGTCCCCTGGTCACTGTTCTCCTTGGCAGGGCCATGTTTTAACTGGGCTGAGGGACACTCTGCTTCCCTTTTAACCATCAATGGCCTCCCAGGAACATGCTGCTTGTTGCTCAGCTGGGCCTCTCTCATTCTTTGGATACAGCATCGTTCTCTAGGGTGCCTGGTAAGTCATTTTGTGGCAGGGTGACATTAAAGTCAGTGTCTAAATGTCAGTGGGCATACATGACATGCCATGTTTTCAAAGGAGCTGGATCTGAAAATCAGTCTGAATGTGTTCACTGTAGGCAAGTGGATGCAGAAAGAAAGCCAGTTATGGCAAGAGGGAAACTGCATGTCATGATGATATTAGTGAGGATGGCGTTGATTGGGGGTGGGAAGGACAAAAACAAACCACAAAACCCCCAAACAATTAAAACGCCTCAACATTTTGTCTGTAACACTTGGAACCAACATTTTGTCTCGGGTGACTGGAATCCATTTTTAAAAAGGCTAGAAAGGAGGAATCTGAGAACTACTGATCTATCAGCCTCACCTCTGTGCCTAGGAAGATCACGGAACATCCCCCCTGTGCTGCACTAAGGCACATGGATGACAGGGAGAAGATTTGATACAGCCAACAAGGCTTCACCAAGGGCAAGTCCTGCCTGACAAACTCAGTAGCCTTTGGTGATGGAGTGATTCCATCAGTGGACAAGAGAAGGTCTGCAGATGTCATGTATCTGGACTTCTGTAAAGCCTTTGACATGGTGCCCACAATACCTCTTTCTAAGTTGGAGAGAGAGAGAGACTCAGTGGCTGGACTATTAGATGCATAAGGAGTTGGTTGGATAGTCACATCCAGAGAGTCATGGTCAACTGCTCAGAGTCTGGTAGACATCAGTGACAAGTGGTGTACATCAGGGGCCCTTACTGGGGACCAGTTCTATGTAGTACCTTCATTAATGACATAGGCAAAGGGATTGAGGGCACCTTCATCAGATTTGCAGATGACACACCTGAGGGGTGGGATGCCATCCAGAGGAACTTGGAGAAGTTCAAGAAGTGGGCCTGTGGGAATTTCATGCAGTTTAACAAGAACATGTGCAAAACACTGCACCTGAGTCAGTGCAGCCCCCGGAATCAAGACAGGCTGGGGATGAACAGATGGAGAGCAGCCCTGGGGAGAAGGACTTGGGGGTGCTGGTGGATGAGAGGCTGGACATGACCCAGCAACGTGCACTCAGAGGCCAAAAACCCAATTCTGTCCTGAGCTGCATTGAACAGAGAGTGGCCAGCAGGGCAAGGGAGGGGATGAACTCAATGATCTTTAAGGTCCCTTCCAGCCCAAACCATTCTACAATTCTATGACAGTGTCAGAATCAGAATCCATCATTACCAGAAGGGCATCCTAAATTCCAGCAGCCCCCTTGACAGGCTGGTCTTGTGCAGTGGGGGTGGGTGAATAATTACTAGTTAGATAGATTTCTGAATACTCACTTTATATTCACTCGTGATTATTTGCTTTTGCAAGGCCAGTAAATGAAGGTAGGAATTCTTTGTAAAAGAGCAAGGATAGGGGGTAGGAGCAGCAGGCAGTCAGGGTCACCCAACATGAAAAGCAACAAGTACTCTTTGCTGCAGGGGAAAATGGGTGACTGAATAACAGAACCAATATGATTGAGCAGAAGCTGATTTATTGTTCACATTAAACCCCAGTTACAGATTCTAGCACTACTGTCCATGCATACAGGTGTCTCTCCATTGGCTAAGCCACTGGTTCATGAGGCAGGCACACATCCTTCAGGACACCTAATTGGTCAAGCATCCATCATTACATTCTCTGTCCTCTATCTAGGCTTTGCCTTTTTTGTAGACAGTTTCTCAGGCTCCTTGTTCTTATTTTTAGTCCTATAGTTGTCTCAGTAGCCTTGTCTCAGAATTCCTGAGAGCCCTGAAAACAAGACTGCAGGTGGCTTGTTATCTATAACCATTTTGGCTGGTACACAGAATGGCCCAAGTTACTCAGATACATCACTGCACTTTGTTGTTGCCTGTTCCCCTGGGCAGGGGATGCAGAGTAATGCCATGTCTCGTTTGAGCTCACTCTGTCTGGACGCTCACTGGCAGGTCCCCTCAGCCTCTGCATGGTCCTGCTGCCTCAACTAGGAACATACAAGAGCCATGGAGAAGTAAACTCTCAACCAGCAACAGGTCTGTCAACAGAAAGGGAAAAAAAAACAGTGCAAAGTCTCTGGAGGCCCTTTAGGCCAACTTATGCTGATGTCAGGATGTCAAGGATGCCTGCTTATATTGGCCTGAGGGGTATCTCTGCACTGGTGTTGTGTGTGGAAGTGGAGAGCATGGATCTGAATCCTGGGCTGTTGTCCTGTGTGCAGTTAATGGGACACTTGTGTAACAGCTGTTGCTGCTGTGTTTAAAAGTTTGTCATTCCAGCTCTGTGATACTATCTGATCCTAGAGATCCCTTTAATTTTGTTTTTATTAGAAGAGCTGCTTTACATTTCTCGAGTTTTTAATTGTAAAGGTCAACAGCAGTGTAGTCTAAATGATTCTTGAATCACAGACAAGCCCTCAGCATGCTTCAAGTGCTCCTTTCATCCACCATGACTGTCACAGCCCCACCCAATGCACACACAGTTGAAGGTCTGAGTGCAGCAATTTATCCTATTAGTCCTTACTCATCAGAACATACTCTTTTCTTACATAAAGCTTCCCATGCAAGATCTTGGACCATTTCCCTGCTCTCCACCCCTCCAGAGAGACCTGAGGGAAGCTCCACCATGGGAAATTAGATAAAAGTTTGAGGAGTAGATAGCAGAGAACAGTCCTGCTCTGAGGGAACAAGGAGGGGGTCAGAGGTGATCTAACATATCTGTGAACTTTAGGACAGCAGCTGTGATGGCATTTCAAGTTGTGTAAACAATATCCATCTGTAGGTCTTGTGTAACTCTGCCTGAGTACCTAGGACACATTATCTTAGCAAGAATCTTGGAGCAAGTAGTGAAACAGTGAAGGAGCAGGGATTGCAGCTGACATCATGTGTTTACCCTAGTGAAGTCAGAGGAGACTCAAACCATCTGAGTGACATTACTAAGCTAAACTGGCAGGCAGTGACAGCAAGCAAAAGCCACTTGTTGTCAAGCTGCAGACAAAATGCCTAGGGAGGAGTCACTGTTTTGTTTTACATTGTTTTGAGTTCGGTACACAAGGCAAGGCTCAGCACAACACCTGAAGTCACAGCAGTGAAGGTGGCTGGGGCACTGATGGTTTTGCCCTTCTCTCTCCCTCAGGATGTCTTGCTGCTGAGCCAGTTTATCCGTTCAGATGGAGGGATGCTGCCACGAAGGGTCACAGGCCTCTGCTTGGAGGAGCACAAGAAGGTTGCTGTCTGTGTGCAGATGGCTCACCGTGCAGGTACACAGCTCTGCCAGAGAGAATCCCTGACTGTAGGCTACCTACTGAACTGCTTCAGCGGGGTCTCCTGCCCAGCTGGTGCAGCTCACTGAGATGTCATTGTCCAGTCACCCAGCAAACTTGTTATGGTCCCGGTGCTGGGACAGGATGGTGGAACAGAGACTACTTGTTCTGCTTTCTCTGTGTCCTGACTCCTGCCTTGACAGCAGCCATTTATCCCTGTGGATGAGACGAGCGTTGCAGAAAGATCTGGGAAGTGGCTCAGTCTCCAGTAACTAATGATTAAACACCTGCTTCTGAAATGACTTCATTTACCTAAGCTTGACCTACCCCATTAGTAACGTGCAACTCTGCCATCTGCCATGTGATGCCTTTTTTACTTTACCCTGCGAGTGGGACCCTGGTTGACACAGTCAAGAGTGTTGTGCTGATCTTTATGCCTGGTACCTGAGTTGTATCCAAGTTAAATGGACTGAGAATTTTAACAGTCAGATTTTCCATCCTGGAGATGGAATCTGCTTGGACACCAGTGTCCTCTGTAAAAGCCTCTGCAGTGAGCCCAAGTGACTTTGGTGTGTATTGCTTCCCTATACCCAGCACAACTTCCCAGCTTCTCTAGCTGGGATGCAGGTTCAGCAGTGACTGAAGATAAAATACCCTTTCTACTGTACTTGAGCTTTTGTTGTGCTGTCCCAGTAGTGACCTGGGTTGCCTGGGTTATGAGTATAATGTGACTTCTGAATGCAATAGAAGCAAAGAGACACTGCAAAATATTCTCACATCTTTTTCTGTTTCAGGTTTGTTGCCAAACCACAGGCCTCCACTTCCTGAGGGGCATATTCCCAAGAAACCCAAGCTGAACAGGTGAATAGTCTTGTCTTTCTACATTTCTCCTTTTCAGAAATAAATTGAAAAGAGAAAAACAGTTCCTTAAAACTGGGTGAGAAATGCCTCAGGCAGCAGGGTTCATAAAGAGTACTCAGCATTTTGGAGAAGATCTGTCACGATATTCTCTTGGCAGTCTTTTAAGGACAAGTCATATCTCATATAAACCATTTATTCACACAAGATTAAAACTGCCACATGTCTGCCCTTCCTCAGCTGTGCTCACCTCCTCATCACTAACAACCAGTAAGGCAATCACAGGAGGATGCCACAGATGGAGTCACAGCACCACAGAGCAGCTGAGGTTGGAAGAGGCCTGTGAAGATTGTCTAGCCCAAGCTCCCCTCTTAAGCAGTCACCTAGAGCAGCTTACTCAGAGCTATGTCCAGCCAGGTTTTGAGTATATCCAAGGATAGACCTTCCCCAGATTCTTCCTAGGGCAGCTTGTTCCAGAGAGCCACCCTCATACAAGACAGTGTTCTCTTACATTCAGACAATTTATTCTTTAATTTGTGCCCATTGCCTCTTGTCCCTCACTGAGCAGCAGTGACTGGGGAGAGCATGCCCCTCTCTTCTTTACACCCTCCTTTCAGGCACTTACAAACACTGAGACCTCACTGAACCTTCTTTTCTGCAGGCTGAGCAGTCCCTTCTCTCTTAGCCTTTTGAGCCCCAGGAGCAGGAGGGTGGGTGCCCAGGCAGTGACAGCAGTAGTGAAGGGGGAGGGGGGCTGAGCAGCCAGCAGGGGCCCATCACAGGCCTGCTGCCTTCCTCCCCATCCCAGTTTCCTCCAGTCACAGCCATTTGCCCTCTGCCTGCCCTTCCTATGCAAGCCAGTCTCTTCCCCCTCCCCAGCCCGAACAGCCCCTGGCCTTTGGTGGGGAAGGGAAAGCCTGCAGCCACCTCCTGCTCTGGGCTGGGCACTTGGAGGTGCTAATCCCCTGTTTATCACCTCACACTCTGTTTCCATGGGGATGTCAGAGCCCTGGACCAGCCTCGCATTAGCAAACCCTGGGGTTACCAGAGGCCATGGGGCTGCCGCTGGGAGAGCTCAGGCTGCAAGGCTGGGGATGGCTGGAGACTCCTGCATTTCAGGTCTGACTCTACAGTGGAGATTTGAGAGAGGCTCTTGGAAGTGCTGGCAGGCTGCATAATGGGTATCAGTGAGGGTCAAGTTAGAGGACTCTATGTTTGATGCAGCCCTGTAAGCCATCAGATACTCTTAATAACTTCTTCCTTGTGTCTTACGAGTCTTGGGGATTCTTTAGTATCTGTGTCTTATCTGGCAGCTGTGGGGTGGAGCACATTATTTTGTTAGCATTCACATTGCAACCCTGAGTAGCAGGTTGAGACTGGAAATGGTAAATGCAGTATCTTGCTGGAATCACAGCAGGACTCCAGATCTGATGCCCTGACTCTTACAAATTGTTCTATAGACCTTTAGTAAGAACAAAGAATGAATACCTCCGGATACATTCGACATGCAAATAGGTGTGCTACACCTCTAAACTAATTAAATTGGAGATTACTGCATTGCTAGCCCCTCCCTACACTACCCTTGTTTTTCTCTTCCAAAGAGGGAATGCAGCAGGCCCGGTGGAAGCAAATTAGAAAAAGAGAGCAGAGCTGTTTGCTGAGGATACGGAATAGCATTGAAGTAGGCAGGTTTTGGGTGAAGAACAGTGACCAGGATCAGGAAATGGGATTGGAAGTTTTGGGGGTGGGGCTGACACTACACAAGTGAGTCCCAAGAGCTAGGATAAAGTGCAGGAGTACTTCAGGAGAGTTCCCCTGGTCCCTCATGATACTGTTTTCTCAGCCTGCTGGAAGGGGAAAGCTCTGTGTGTTGGAGCCTTGCAAAATCTTGGCCATTCTGTATGAGTTTTGACTGTGTGGATCCACACCTGTACTTCCCTCGTTGCTCTCTGGAGCAGTAGCTGGCATGGCATAAGGCAGGAGTTACAAATTGCTTCCTTCCTCTAGCCTGAAGTGCACCCACATGCTGAATGACTGAAGTCATTTAGCCAGTACTTATTTTGGGAATGAAGCCAGAGCTCTTATCACAAGTTTCCCACATAAATGACTTGTCCAAGCTTACCTTGTCTTTGCCTCTGTACTTGTTTCCAAAGCTGCCTGTAAGTCTGCAGTAACTTGGGAAGCACTCAATCTGTGGTGCTGCCAAATGCAAGTGAGCTGACAGGGGAGAAAAGGGGCAGAAATGGGCTTGAACTTTGGGGTGGAACAAGCTGCCTTGTTCAGTGCCATCAGAACCTGTCTGGTCATCCTCTAAACGTGTAATATCAGGGCTATTCACCTGACTTACCTGTTCCTTCACTGTGTTTCTGTCTACTGGATTTTTAAGTGCCACTTCAAGAAGAGATCAGTAGGATCTAAAGAGAGCCTATTATATCAGGCAGTGCATTAACACAGTTAAGTGATGTATTTTCCAAATCTTTGAGCTTCATCTCTTTTTGAGATCACTGTATTGGCTGCTCTAGCCATCTTTATCACTCTGCTTAGATCAGAGGTAGCAGTGCCTTTCTGCACTGCTGCTATAGCCTTGGGAATGACAACAGGGAGAAATTGAGATGCCTCATAGTATGCTTGGGCCCCTTGTTAAAGCTTTTCCAAGACAGAAACACAGGTAATGCAAGCAATCTTTTGTCTGTCTCTTTACTCTGAATGGAGAAAGTTTTCACTTTTGTAAAGGAAGGGCTTCTGAGAAGTCACTGTCTACTCCAGATGTTACCTCACACACTTCTGTGGGAATTTGTAGTGTCTGGAAGTGCCTGCCATCTTACACTGAGCTGAAGAATCTTTTGCTCATGGTAGGGCTCTTGACATACTACACCATCAGCTGCTAGAATGACAGGATGAAAGCCTAAGATAGCCTAAGGAACTGATTCCCCTCACACCACCTGAGACTGAAGGAGATTCATCACTTCAATGTGAAGTGAGAGTCAGAGCCCAGTGCCTCTGCCATGATAGAGACCTGAGCTTTGAATTACTGCTCATGCTCGAGGTAGACTCAGAGCAGCAACCCTGACCTGGCTGAAGTCTGGCAGATTACTTCATTTGGATGATCAATCCCTTTCATTTTTTTCCTGTCTGGCACAGTTCTGGCTGGTGCTCTCTGTGGCCAGGCTTCTTCCAAGGCTTTGTCAGTATTTTTGAGAGCAGCTTCATTTGTTGCCGAAAGAGGGACAAATGAGCCTGATGAAAAAGTGATGTGTCCTTTAGACAGTTGTGACCACTACAACACAACATCTGCATGGGAGGAACTCTAGGGCTCCTGGGCAAAGATACTAAGGAAGTATATAAAGGACTGAGGAACTGCATGAATGCAGAATTTTGAAAGCACTAAAAAAAAAAAAAAAAGCTGTTCCTCAGCTATTTTTTTTACTGCAGTTGTGGCTGTCTTGGCCAGAATGTTTGGCCCATGTCACTGTCACCCTCATTAAAGTGAGCCTGCTTCAAATCCAAAGAGTCTGGCATGCACTGGCTAGCACCTAGCTGGGATTAAAAGGTATCATGCCACCATATGGAACTATCAGCAAACTGCCTTGTTTTAATAAGGTCAGGGGTGCTGACATGCTATTGATTTAGTGTTGTGAAGTGTGGATTTATCATGCAGAACCCCTCTGCCTCTCAAGAAGGTGCTCTTCTGGTGCTTATTCAATGATGTTTTCCAAAAAGCAGAATTCCTGCTCTGCTTTCTGAACTGGTTGTACTATCTCAACTGTATGAACTTTGGACATTTCCTTTCTACGTGCCCCAGATTTCTCTGCAAAGAGATAAGGACTTCCCTGTTTTGCACTGGGTCATTTGGCAGCTGGCCTTCCTTTACCCACTCCCATCTCCTTATCCTATTTCCACTACTGGAATTCAAGAAGAGCAGAACACTTTGAGAACGTCTGACCTGCAGATCCTGCCTTGTGCTTGGTTATGCAGCTGTCTAGCATAGTATGGAACATTCATCCATGATGTAATATAACACAGAGGAGGAGATTGGGAACTGCAGAAGAAGGCATAACTTGGAAGTGAAATTGCTAAGCTTTCTGATCCTGAGGGTGGTAGGAGATGTATAAGAGCACCTGGTGGTCAGAATTCAACTGGGAAGCATTCCACATCTCCCTCTTCTATCCTCTGCAGTTGGGACACTCTCCAGGTGAGACTTGCCATGATATTTCTCATTTCTTGGACTTCAGTTCTTTGCCTGTTTGCTTTCTGCCTGGTTTGTTTTTGACAGTGATAGCTCATGAATGTTACCACTTAACTGCTTTACTAGCTGTGGTTCTTTTGAAGAAATGGCCATGATGTAACCCACATCATCCATGAACTCTTGAGTCTCGTATCCTCACCTTCTCTTACGTATTATTTGTCTGCAGAAGTTGGACATGGAAAACAAATGAAGTTTACACTCTCAATGCAGGATTACTTCCTACAGTTCGTTTTCCTCAGGTTTGGCCCAGTCTGGGGCTTTCACTCTTTAAAGGGGATCATTCCACAAACAAATTTGTCTGGCAGCCAAGGATTGTTCCCTCATCCTCAGCCTGTATTCTCCCTTTCAAAACTTCCTGCTGTTATTTCTGCATTTGTTTGTGCTCCAGCCTGGCCTGTTCCAGTTAAGTGCTGCAGCAACAAAATATTTCCACTAGCCTGTGAGGCTGAGGAAGTTCTAAGCAATTTCATCAGCACTGTGTAGGGTGACAGAGTGGTCCTATACTCCAGAGTCGTGTGTGCAGGCCACCACACACCAGAACCATCTGGGAAACAGTCGAGCTCAGCTGTAGGTCAGACTTCTTCCTTTCAGTAATGGAAACCTGAATAGCTCAGCAGTTTTCTTTTCAGCATGGAGGTTTTTTGCATGGAAAATGTGGACTAACAGTCTATCCAGAACAGTCCCTGAATTCGAGCCAGCATCTAGATGCTCTTTTAATATGAATATAGCACTCATGTTCTTCTGGCAGGTCCAAAGTATTGGTTAAAACGCAACACTGTGAAGTTGTTCCCTATCCAAAAGGACTAGGGGGTATCACAGGTTCCCTGACTCGGGGGTCTGTCAGCAAGAGGTGCTGTAAGATTATGGAGTACTTGTTTCTGAGTGCTCAGCTGCCACTCCATTTCCAGCTTCCTACTGGAAGAGCATAACTTGGCACAGATAGTATCCAAGTCAATCCCTCCTCCATCACCTGAATTGGAGGAGTTGCTCTATGTTAAGCAAGAGGCAGGCTCCCTTCAAATTCCTCATGAATTACAAAGTTCTCAGGCTCTGTGGACACCTCTTGCCCCTGGGAGCAGAATCTGGTTTCCCTGCTATCAGCATTTCACTCCAGCAGCATGTGGTTCCTCTCATCTGCATGGAAACTGTGCTGTGCATAGCATGTGTATTCAAAAGCAAAGAGCCAGAGCCTTTGCAGGTGAGCAAAGCCAAGAGGTGTCATGGGAAGGGATGTGGCAGGGAGGAGGCAGTCTCGCCAGCACTTTGATCGAGTGCTTCCTGCAGTCTGTAGCCCTCTGCCTTCTGCTCTTAATCCAAACAAAAGCCATATTGAAAAAAATCAGGGAGGGTTCAGAAGTTCAGACTTGAACTGTACCAACGTGGCCTTTGCTTGAGCTGTGTACAGGATTGTGGTTTTCCCATTTCCCTTATCCATGGAAGCCTTGTGCCTACTCCTGGGTATTAAGTGGCAGCCTCCAAGTGGGAAGGCATGCCCACTGAAGGGAATCCATGAAAACAGACTTCCACACGCTACAGAGATTTCAGGCTATTAAAATGACTGCAGGTGAACTAACTATAGTTGTTTCCATCCTGCTTAAATCTTGCCTTTTCCCATCAGGGAAATCCCATCAGGGTTCCTTTCACACTTTATCCAAACTACTCATTTCTGCACTGGGAGTCTAGGAATTCTTGTTCTTGCTCAGACCCACCATACCCAAGGGGGCAAGCAGAGCCTCAAGGCAAGTCACAGTTGCCAGGACTGGCAGTTCTGTCCCCCTCTGCCCAGAGTGGGAGCTCTCACACTGAGGTGACAGGTTAGGACACTGCAGACCAGCTGCATTTGGCATCCACCTGAAGGGTCTGTCTTGACAACCTTCAGCTACTTGAGAAAATTCAGACTGTGCCAGTGTGTGTTTGTAGGTGATTATACAAACTCCCCAAGACAAACCTTGTTGGATACAAGGAAAAGTAGGGAGACTGGGCCAGAAAAGGGTGTACCCTACCTTACATGGCAGGGTTTGCAGTAAAGTCCTGTATGCTGGGCTTTGAAGCTCTCCTGTGTGAGTTTTGTGGATTGTTTTTACTCACAGAAAAAAACTCCAGATCTGTGCAATCAGTAGGAAATGGAGTTAGTCAAAGAGAAGAAGGAACTTTGTAGACTGACTGCTCCCAGGCATCAGGCTTTTGCACTGCTGAATCAAGGTAAAAAAAAAAAAATAAAAAGAGGCACCAAACAAAATAGGACAAGTTTGAGTTTGGGACAAAGCAAGTATTAAAAGCCCTAAAAGCAAATGTGCTCCAGGAAGGGAAAGCGTCCAAATGTCTGTTTCAGCTAACAATGAAAAGCCCCAGCCTGCAGTCCCCAAAGGAAGCCAAAAGCCTGGACCAGAGGGCTGGATTAGACCTGCTCAAAAGAGAAATAACAAAAGCTTTAAAATCAGGCCATTACTAAATCCTCCTTCCTATGCAGAATTGGGGTGTGCACTTCCAGCCCCCACACAGAAACAGAGGGATTTCTTAAAAAGCCACTGTCTGTCTAAACCTGCATACAGCATTGATGTGTATCTCACATTCACACATTCACTTCTCTCCCAGTGAGATCATTTATTATCACAGGAGCACTTTCCCGTAATCGTGGGGACACGTGACTAGAATTGCACTTGGCACAATGATGCATTAAAACAATTTGGGAATTTTTTTCCCCTCCTTTTCTCTAAGTGTAGTCTTGCAATACCAAAATCTGTACTATGGCACCCCCCCTTGCAGCAAGGGAAATATGAAAAGGAGGGCCTAGCCCATGTGCCCATCCAATAGCTCACAGCTTCTCCTGAAGGAGCTGCATTGCCATGGTCCTTTGGCAGATTCCAAACTGGGGACCTGCCTTTGGTCTCTCTAAACTCCCCCTGAATGTGAAATTAGAGGCAGGAAAGTCTCTCCTCCTTCCTGTCCCGATGCTGTTATGTAAGGGATTCCACTAATGCACTAGCATAGCATTACAGGTCAGAAGGGACGAGCTTAATGCACGTGTAGGAGAACAAGTGGCTGGATCTTGCTATGTGTCCTCACCCAGACCCCTCCTGCTGTTGCTTCTAGGTGTTTGTACTGCCATAAACTCCTTAAAGCAAAGCGTTTTGAAAGTGGCTTGATTTCAGGGGCGGAAAGCTCCACGTGTGATTCATTTTTCAGTTTGTGCTGTTAGGGAGTACTGAGGAAGAAAAGTGCTAAATGGGCTGCTGCTATGCACTCCGTAGCTGCCTGGCATAGCAGGCTTGCTTTGTAGTTCTCAGGAATGTGCCAAAAGCCTTCAAACAAATGTATTACGTGGTCTCTGTCCAAAGTTCTTAATATCTCAAATTTGCACGATGCAAATAAAAGGTAAGAAAGCTTTTTGTGGGGAGGATGAGTGATTGAGGTTACATTAAGACCATGGGATTACTCAACAGAGGCATGCAAACATCGCTGGACAAAGTTTATCAGTCTGTTCCAAATTCTAATTTGTTGGAGCATTGTTTGTGCAGATTATGCTAAGGTTTTTCTTTGGATCTTTATTGTCTGAATAGACTCCTCTTTCTCTAAGGACCTCTGTCCCCCTCACTACTGGTAGCAAAAGATTTAAAGCCTAACAAAACTCCAGGCCACCCAGCCACAGAGTAAGATTTCCAGTAACTGATTCTGGATCTGAAATCCCCTGCCTGTTTGCAAAGCCAGGTCTAAAACTTCAAATGGTAAAAAGCAGAGGATATTTGCCAGACACTGCTCTTCACAGAGATTTGTAGTTGTGATGATAATTCCTTTTTAATACCTCTTACATTGTAGGTGCTGACTTCTTGCACTAGCAAGCTGCAATAGTATTGTACAGGGAACACTAGAGCAAATTCGGACATATAAAAATACAAAACTAGGCCAGAAACCCATTCCTTGCAGAAGTAATAACTAATTATTCCCCCAAAGCAAATTTATTCGTTTTTAGAAGCTTTCTCACAGAATTTAGCCTTTGTAATTAGTTTACCTTATTGAGACCAGCTGTTGAAATAACATTTCCCCTGGAGGCTGATGCATTCAGTCTTGGACTTGGTTGCAATGAAGGGATTTGGCACTCCAGTTTAGCTGCAGGTGAACAGCTTGCCAGCAGCCTGGAGACTACACCTGGGTTGTTTTGTTAAACTGGAAGTCAAGCAGGTGCCAGTGGGTTCAGTAAAGGGATGAGCTTAGAAATTCCAAAACAAAATCTCCTTTCCAGTGGTCCCTTCTGAATTGAGGGAGCTTTGCTCATGGTTTTTCCTTTTATAAAGAGGCATGTTAGGGAGGCAAAGGCTCTAGTGCCTTGCTTCTGCTTCAGTTGGAACGTTTTCTTAGTGATCAGTCTCAAACTGAAATGTGTTTGTGTTGTTTTGACAGGTACCTGACCCGCTGGCCCGTCAGATCTGCAAAGCCCATTTGGAAGAGGGGCCCTAAGTGGTGCAAAAAGCCCTTTCCAGTCGGACATCCTTTGCTGAAGGATAATGTCAAATATACACAAAAGCCTCTCTGTTTAAACCACTAGTGGCCAGAACTGGCATAGTCAGTAAGCACATGTTTTCCACGTGTTCTGCTGTTTTTTTTTTTATTTCAAGTTTGTCAATACCTCCAATTTTCTTAGTCAAAAATTGTCTTTAGTACTCTTATATTGTGTCCAGCTGTGATCTCTTCCTCTAGAATACAAAAGCCATCAAAGCAAAGTTCAGTATGCAGGATGATTTGATGAAAGCAAGGGGCAAAGACTTCTACCTCAAAGGCAGAAAGGATCTGAAGGCTTTTGTTTCTTTATGTTCCACAAATGGGTTTGGGAAAGGACGTTTCCTTCTTTTCCCAGCAGTGAGTGGTGTTTCCCCATTAACGTGTGTTTCAGATTTGCCTCATTTGTGTTTTTGTACCTGTGACACAGATGGAAGAAAAATCTCTTTGCAGCAGTGCATTTTCTCAGCAGTAACAGAAATTTTTAATGACTACTGAAATTAATCTTTTTATTATTATCATCTGTACTGTCCATAATTTGCAGCAGAACACCAGTGGCAAATAGGTGTGCATCTTACATGTCCCCTTAAGACTTCTGGCTTGTGCTTCACTCCTGAATCTGGCAAATACACAGTGTTGACTGTGTCATCCTTGATGGCCTGGCCTGGTTTTTTTTTTGCCCCTGGCAAATAAATTTTTCATAAATCTTCCATGCCAGTGATATGGTTTCTTCTTGGGATAGTTTGGAACTGATTATCTAACCTATAACTAAAAGGTGGCACCGTTTCTCTCCCTGTGTAGTACACATACAGATCTTCCACCTACTGACCACTGCTAATTATGGGCCTGGTATGAAAGGCTTATTAAATTTATCATGGTCATTATTGTTTTGGCTCCATTTCTTTGGTATTTATCTAGGGACTAGAAATCAATAGAGATTTTTTATCTAGTACTATGCCACTTAACCTTGTATTGCTTTTATCAGAATCATCTGCTAATACTATCAGCATGGACAAGAACAAAAGGTAAGGATAAACCTGTATTATCCAGGAAATCAAATTAGATTTAAATGGTTCTTCTTACCCGTATTTTATGAAATGAAAGCCCTAGATTCAGCCCCTTGAGCTGGCCAAGACCTTCTGCTTTGGGAAGCAGAGCCAAGACTTCGTTAACCATACTGAGATAAAATCTCTGGCTGACTGTCTCTGTTTTAGAAAGCTTTAGCCCTTCAGAAAGGAAAATATTTTTCTTTATTCTCCTACATACAGAAGTTACTCTGTCTTCTAGCCCAGGTAGCTCTGCTTAGTGAGCTTTGCTAATGAAAAACTCACTGGATTAAACCATTGTCTTGAGATGAACCTAAATAAGCACATTTTTCAAGACCAAGTGATGCCCACAGCTATTTTTTTCCTACAGTTTAGTGACATGAGCTGGAAAGACCCCTCTAATTTTGGTGAGATCTTAACATCTGAAAAGCAAAATACTCTCTTCAATATGTCTTTCAGGATTTAGTAGAGATTTCTGACAGTATACATCAGCTTTCTACCCTGACTCCCTCTGCTTTTATCATTCATAGGTGACAGCAGGTATTCATTCATGTTTTCCAAATTAGTTCTTGTGTAAGCAAGGTGCTTTTGTAATCAGACAGATGGCCTAGGTTTGATTTCTGACCTAGAGCGTGCCTTTCAGGGAGGAAAATGCCATTTGTTACTATCTGAAGGATCTGCAGTGACACGTTACAGGGAGAGCTTGGTGCTAATAACGCCAAGGTTGTGTTCAATCCCCATATGGGCCATTCACTTAAGAGCTGGATTCGACAAGCCTTGTGGGTCCCTTCCAACTCAGAATGTTCTGAATTGGATTCTCTGAATTCATCTGGAGTTGAGGGAGGATTGCATACACTGAAGTCCTAGGAAAAAGAATCAGGGCCAGCATCCAGGCACAAAAGAATCCTGCTCAAAGTGCAGAGGTTTCACATTTTTATTAGAACAAACAGTAAACAAAATTTCCTAAGTATAAAATCTAGATCTTTTCTAGTTCATTCTCTCAGACAGAAGAGTCACAGCATGAAGGGCAGATCAAGATTCTTCTCACCAGTGCCAAAGTAGACATAGCCGAATTGCTTGGTCATTGGGACGTGGTAGAATGTCAGTCCCAGCCACAGCAGGCTCCGCAGCACCACCACAGTGCCTCCCTTCTCCAGCTGGATACTCCAGGAGCCTGTGGGAGAAGATGTGCAAGTGAAACACTGGAAAGGAGAAGGAGGCAGCACACCTGCAGCAAGTTACCCTGAGCTGAGAGGAGGGCTGCCGTGGGTGCTGCCTGACTGGTTAGCAGGGCGCAAGGCTGCACTGGAGTTTGTGACAGCTGAAGGGAGGGGAGCTGGGGAGAGCATAAACCTCGATGCCCTGATTTCCTTTTGTCAGCTCAGCACTGCAGGCTGCCCTCGTTTCCAGATGTCTGTCTGGGTTCACACAGCAGTGCATTCCCATGGCTATGGTGGTAATGTCATATGCGTCACAGGAAGGGACCCACAAGCTCCAGACTGGGAGAGCTGATCCCCAGGAGAGGCTGCAGCTATTCTTGGCTCTTTCTGAGTGGGCAGCAGTTACTCCAACAAGCTCTGCCACCTACTTGGTGTAGCTAATAGCTACAGAGAGCCAAGATGAGCTATAGCAATCCTGCATAGGTATGAAATTTGTCCTTAAAATAAACTTCTAGCATTAGTAGTGGGAAGAGGAAGAAGGTGCTTTCCTCCTTCAGGGAAGACTGGTTTCTCTGATGCAGCAACTGGAAAAAAAACGAGAAAATGAAATGTAGGGTATTTCCTATCTGAGCAATTTATGGAAAAGGTTAATTCTCTTCAGTCTTTCTTGGCTCCACTGTTGAAGAGGATGTGCGTGGTAGGGGCAAAGGGATTAGTTTCCACATTAATTTTGTTTTGGCTCTACAGAAGAGGTTCAGAGCCAGTGTGAAAATTCAGTTTCTTCTGGATGCAAGGAGCTCAGAGCCTCTGAGTATTTATTTTGCATCTGACATGACAGTTTGGGAATTGTGCCAGAGGGAGGGGGCTGAAGCATCAGCTTGGATTCAGTGCTGGAGGGCAAGGAGCTGCCAGGAGAAGAAAATACCAGCTTCAGCACCAAACCAGTAATGCCTAGAGGCTACAATGTAGGGAAGAAGGTTCCTGCTGAATCTCCATCAAAGAAAAAAAAGGAGGCCCAAATTAAAAAAAAAATGTGGCTGGAACTGTCAGGCCTAGAGTCAAGCAGTCAGCCTATCTGTACCCAAAGCCAAAATCTGCCAATTCCAGAATAAGCAGAAAGCACATAATGTGTTGGGCCATTTAGGCAGTATTCATCTTTGTAGATAATTTTAGGCTCATTAATTTTAGGCTCATCAATTTCTGCTATGATTCATGCTTACTCATGTCACGGTTAGCCTGGGGAAGGGCTTCCGTGATTGCTGTCAGCTGCCTGTCCTCCCGCTCCACTCACTTGTGACTCTTGGCCAATTTTAGTCACATCTGACAAAGGGCTGAAGGGCTTTAACACTCCAGGTTCCTGCAGCAGGTCTCCCTGGGATGTAGCCCAAGGCCTGACTGCAGCTCCTGGAGCTTTGGTCTGCCAGCAGCTGCAAGGAAGCACAGGCTCTCAGGCCTGCCTGGCAGCCACAAGGCAGCAGCTAGCTGGGCAATCCGTGGTTGTGCAGCCTTGGGCTCCTGTGTGCTCTCCCTTGCAGTGGATGTTGTCTCGTGCAGCTCATGGCAAACTGCAGTAGCTGTGGGAAGGAGGGAAGTTGAGGGGAAACGTTTATGTGGTGGTGTCGCTGTTGGACACGAAAGAAGAGACACGAGTCCATTCCGAAGGCTGTGGCTCCCAACGAGGAGGAGCCCCGGTTTATTTTCCAAACCTATTTTATACCTTTCTACAAAGCACCCACCTTAGAGGTGGGGACCTGGACCCACTGACCACTTGACAGGAGACTGTCAAGCAAAGTCCCTCCTTTGAGAAACATCTAGAAAAATACCTTAGTTTACAATAGCATGACCTTGTTTACAAGTTCTGTCCCTGGGAACAGAATTTCCTGAAACCAAAACATGGCAGGCACGAACCGTGGTTACATGGTGGCTGCAGAATCAGAGAGGAACAGTACAATTCAAAACCCTGTAAAACCGGGTGTTGTGAGTTGTGCTGCTCACCTGTTACCTAACTTCATATTTCTGTACTTCTCAAAAGTTTCTTGGACACTACTGTTTCCTCTGTCTCCTTCAGTAGCAAATTCCACAAGTTTGTTACACTCTAATATGCAAGTCTTGTGTCATCTCTGATCTGTTACCTTTCAAAGTACCCTCTTCAGTCATGTGCAAATGTGGAACTCTGAACAGCAAGAGTACCTACCTCCTTTCTGACAGACTGACTCGAGCTGCTGGACAGAAGTACAAAACAGACATTCACAGTCTTTTTGAGGAGATTCCTGCTTTGGAGAACTACTTTTGACACACTCTCCTCCACATTTCCACTAAAGACAAACAACCGGGTTGCAGTAAAGCAGAGCACTACTTAATATCAAACAGTCAATACAGGTCTGTGCCATCTTTTCTACTCCTTGCACTATGACATTCTTTACACAAGTCCTAGGTACAGCATCAGCTAATATCTTCACAAGCAATGGTTTCACATACAAGGCAACCCCAGTCTCCCATCCAGTCTATCCAGTGCCACTCCTATGGACACAAATTGGACTGGATCTTTTTCATAACTGGAGTGAAAACACCTATTATGGTTCAGCTACTGGGATTACAAATCCTGATTGAGATCCCAGGATCTGTGTGTTCTTAAGAAATTTCACCACTTGGATAGCATGGAAACCCACACTTCACTACAAGGCAGATCATCCAGTGACTGAAGCACTACAGCCATTTGCTGTCAAGAAGCTTTCAGTTTCTTGTACATCCTCTCTAAAAGTTTCCAGGTTTTGCCAGTGACAGTAACACAGGAGTGTTGATCAACAAGTAGCAGGCAAATAGGTCTGAATGTAATAGTGACAAGTAACTCTCAGTTTCTCCTTTGAATGACTGCTCCCAGCACATGGTTCTTCAGCTTGGAGTTGTAGAAATGATCTACAAGTGTTTCCTCCAAATACTGGTGGCTGCAGCTGCAGCTTTACACACTGGTTTTTGGGGAAGGGGATGATGACACGCCATACACTTTTTGAGAAGTTCCTCTGACAGAAAGATAATGCAATGAGGAACTCCCATTGCCTTTGATTTAGGACCAGTTTTCTGAGAAGCAAGTCTGTCAAGAATAGGACTATGCCTTGCCTTGCTAGGTGGTGAAAACCTTTAGGGGTTATCTAATTTGTTAATGCCTCCCAACATACCGGAAGCATCTAACAACCTAGGTACATGTGATAGCTTGTTTATATGTTCACCTACACAGATGAACCCTCTGCCCCAAACCGTTTACACAGAACAAAAAGAAATGCCTGGAGCATGACAGCTGGGAAAGGTAAGAGGGAAAACAGGGTTTTTAATGCTCCTAGGAATTATATCTAGATTTAGACATCTTTTTGTTGGATAAATTCATAGAGGAGGTAAAGTAAACCAAGTTCAACATAATTAAATCCGCATATCTGTGCTCTGGGGCAATAGAGTACATGGGTCCATGATCTCAGAGCATTTACCCAGTGACTCACAGGCTTATCAATCTCAGCAGTGTAGTCATCAGCAGTTAACCCTGCTGATCAAAGGAACTTCCCATGCCCCTTCACACCTGGCAGAAATGAGCAGATCTAATTGAAGATGGCTCTGTTCACTTTCAGGCTACATCTCTGAAGGCTGCGATGTGCACTTTCTACATCTCCCTATCTTCTGCCCAAGCTACCAACTCTCAGAGGGCTTGAATTTGTCATTTCATAAGTGTGAGACCTTTGTGGAATATTAATAATTATTGTTGTACTTTCCAGCTCTTCTCTGGCCCTTTGTTCTGCATGTAGTTCTACACCAATATGAGCAGTAAAGTTGTGCTGATGCTGCGTAAGCCTTCCTGTGAAATGGGGGCTGAACAAAAACAAGCAGGTTACGTAAGGGCAATCCCATCTAGGCCGGCACAACATAGGTTGAGAACAGGAAAAAATTACAAGAAGCTGTCTGGAACTGTAGTGTCATTTTCACTGACATCCTGTTTTCAGCCAGAATGATGATTAATCCTAGAGCTGCTCTTTATTCTGCAGAGCCAAAGAGTAGCAGCAGTGCCACCTTCCACCTTCTGCTAACTGGATCACTAGAGACATTTTTCTAACCTAATCATCAAAGGTGATTTCTTTTCAATATGCTTTTTCAGACTGGACTTTTGCAACACATAAAACCCATTCAGAAATTGCACTTGATAGACAATGCTGGTGTATATTCTAAGAGATTATATTAAAGTTCTGGAACCTCTCTGGGTTCTTTTGACTTCTTCATAAAGGAAAAAAATTAGAACCCATTATCTCATTACTTATTTTTTTTTTCCCCATACCTCACCACATCAGCAGTATTTGAGGAAATGGTGCATAAAACAAAATTTGAACTTGTGAGACATGGAGAAAGTTGTTCTCTTGGAAAGATACAGAACACTTGTGTCGTCTTCTATCGTGGTTCAAATGTCACAATATTCAAACAAGATGCTTTTTTTTGGGAAAGCCCATTTTCCTTGTAGGAGTTTAAAATACTGATGTCATAAATCACTCTAGAAGTACTTTAAACAGTAACTAATAAACAATATGCAGTAATAGCTTAAAATGAATGTGCCACCTTTTCTTCCTTAAGAGAAAGTCTCAGAAATGCATTTAATAATGCAATATAAAAAGGAATGAGAACTATGAAAATTAAATGCTACTTTCATCCTTTTTTTTCTTTCTTTTGTTTTTTGAACTTCTGTGATATTACAGATGGTTGTGGGGTAAAACCATTGCATAGATGGCTGCAGGTCTGTATTACTATAAAAACACAGAAGTGGGCTGCTGGGTCCAAATCCTTTCCATCACTGTCTGAAAATGCTCTGTGGCAGTCCCTGTGTCAGACAATATGTCTCTTACTGAGAAACTGGGAAGCTCAAAGCATCAGTCTGTAAGGTACACCAGGATTCCCAGATAAAAGTCGTCAAGAAAAAAGATTTTAAAATATTATTATTTGCATTGGAGGGAATACAACTACAACTAGGAGACAGCAAGTTAATGTTGGATTTCCTAGACTTAAGTACTGATTTTAACTTGCATCTCAGTGTGTGCTGTCTCTAAATCAGGCAGCAGAGTTATCTTCAGTCATCATGTAAAGCTCGCTGAGATGCAGGGAACTGGTCACTGCTCTCACACGAGATTCCTACTAGTAACACTGCTCTGGTGAGGTTCCCAAAGTTCAAAATACATTTCTTAAAAGAGCAAGTTAATATTTAAGCTGCACCCAGCAAACTTAAGAAAGCCAAGCACTGTCTGTGCTGAAACTATTGCCTGGTGCTGCTCCAGAAGGGAAGGGAGGGAGCTGCTGTGTGGGAGGAAAGAGCATGGGAAAAGTATCCGCTGGATGAAGATCTGGAGCTTCCTATTCCCTCTTTGGATCAGGCTGCAGCCTCCACCCCTCCAAACACAGGCAGGAATTCTGAGGAGTTCCTTACATCTTTCCTAAACAAGAAAGCGCTTTGAAGATCCTGATGCTCACCCAGTGTTAAACCACTGCCTTTTTTATGGCCCTTCAACAGCTGCCAGAACACCAGGGCTGAATTTCAAAAGTCAACCTCCTTCTCAGCTTCTTCTTCCTTTCCAGTCGCCAATAGAAATCCCTGTCTCATCCCCCATGTCTGCCTCAGCTATGGGCTGAATCTTGTAATCCACAGAAGCAAGAGGGTGCATGAGACATGAGCTTTTAAACAAAACCCTTTTAACAGGGCTCTTTGCAGAAGAACTTTTCCTGCTGTAACCGGTCCACTTGCAGTATGACCTCTCATAACACTGCTGCTTTGGAGGTGATTCAGCAATGCCTCATTTCAGTGCAACGTTGAGAAGAAACAGCTTTAAGAGCTAGACAGCCTGATAGAGAGGCTCCACGTTGCAAAAGCTCACAGAGGGTCATAAAAGTGACATTATCAATTCCTCTTCAAAGGAGGAAACGCCTCAAGGGAAAAGCAGCCACAGCATGGTTGCACTTAGCATTAACACATTATGCTGCCACAAGAGCAGGTTACACCATCTATTGCTGCAGTTAGTCCTCAGTGAGAGTCAAGTATGGAGTTACAGGACAAATATTAACACCCGAGAGGGGCAACAGAACCATTTCCCTCTGCAAAAGCAGCCGCTGCTTGGCTGCATGACCCCAAGCACTTAGAGCTGACAAAGCCTCACTACACCCGTGGGATTTAGCTTCCATTTCCCTCCAGCAGAAAATCCTACTCCGGGAAGAGCTTCCTACTTGTAATTTGTTGTCTGTAGGGAACAAAGACAAATTGCAAACCAGAGCAGCTGTAAGGAAAGGTCACTGTGCTTTGGCTCTCAATAAATTGTGCCACACGGACATTTCACACACAGCCTACCAGCCATAAGGACACATCCAAACAGTCCTATGTGGGGTCCAAACTCCTTCGTGCCACTTACTGGCTGCAAACTAAATCTCTTCCATTTGCTTGACACACCACCTGCACCCCATATGTTAACACTGCTGTCAATATTTCCAATTCCCCATATAACTATTTAATAATAATTAAATAAAAACACAGACTGGTTGCAGGTTCAGTACTATTTTTAAAAGCCTCCAGAGCCAAGAAAGCACAGCTTACAGTCAGATGCTGCCAAGCAGCTCTTGCATGGTCCTAATGCCTGCCATGTCCTTGACACACAAATACCACCATGCCCAAACCCCAAAGTAAAATGGTCATACTTTAGAGGCTTTTCCTCTCTGTTATATTCTTCCATTGGGGAGGCCTCTGTAGTAGAAATTATTTCAGCAGGCCCAGGGCTTCTATTTACACATGAAAAGCCTGTTTCCTGCTGACAAGGAAGACTCAGGGATTGCAGTGCTGTCCCAGATACACGGTATTCAGGTACCTCCAAGTAAAAATGAAATTCAGGCTGTGCTTAAGACATCCAACAGCAGTGGTGCTTAATACAACTGGAGCAGCCTCTGCCCTTAAACCCTTATTCCCACCCTCATCATCCTTCCATCATAGAGACCACAAAAGTGTTTATTTACTGCTTAGTGAGTCAGGTTGGGAAAACAATCTGGCTGAAAAATATACTAGACAGAAATAACATTATTTTTCCAGCTGGAATCTGACTGCACAGCCGGCAGTGCCAACACAAAAGAAGGGACAATACACAGATATAAATGAGCACCAGAGGATGGGAAGGACTGAAAAAGCTAGCACTGAATCAAATTAGAGCCTCCCTTATAGCCCTGTTAGTTTGCCCTTTTGTCCTAAATCCACCTGATAAAACAAAACAAAACAATAAGATTGTAATTAAGAGAAAGATGCAGACTACGCACATTAGAATAAAAGACTTGGAATAGGGCTGTGCACTAGAAGAAACAACAAAACCATATGCAATCAAAACTTACAAGGAGTAGGAAAAACTGATTAAAATCCATGCTATTTGTACTCTGACAACTACAATACAAATCACTGAATCTTGGTGGTTTTTTTGGTAGTAAATTTAGAAATCTCTCGGAGTGGCAAATCACCTCCTTCCAAAGCACAAGGTTATGCTGGATCTCATCACACTCCATATTTCTTGTTCAGCTGGTCGCTGTGGAAACGTTTTTGGAGCGTGCCAGGAGTCACGTAGCATCTACCTGGGGAGCCCCTGCATTAATCCGTCACCTTCGTGGGTTTCTCTGAGCCCATTGGTTGGTAGGAAGAAAAAGGAGTCTCTCGCCCCTCCCTGCTCTGAATGAAAGACGCTTCCTCTAAATCTTGCTACAGGATTTCAGGCTCAATTCAGCTTCTTTGGGGCTTTTGTCACCAAACAAATGTGATGTCTTTGAAAGAAAGATTAACAGTTTGATGAAAGGATGCAATGGGCAGCTTTGTTCTAGCCTGCTTCCCCTAGAGCTTTTGGTCACTGTCACTTTCTTACCCACGGGAGAATATCTGTCTGACTCTCAGAGGAGATTATGGCCACCTTGTAAGATTTTTCCTCTCCTGGTAACAAAGCACTGGCCACTTTGAGGAGGTGATAATGATGAACAGGGGCTGGATTAGGGGCAAAGAACCTCACATTGATCTCTGAATTCTGAGAAAACACAAAGGAGTCGACGCTGGGATTCAAAACCCACCAAATGCTTAGAGCACCTCCAGTTCGCTCTCCTGCAGGAGGGGCAAGGCCCAAGCCCTGTCAGTCCCCCAGTTGTCGTTCTTACCTCATCATCAAATTAGCAAGGCTAGTTAAAAGGGCTTGGGATGAGGAACAGATGGCACGGATTATAAACTGTTGATGTTTTTGCACTAAACTAGATACGAATTCTGGACCAAATTACCCGTAGAGTTTACCAGTTTCTGAGAATATTGACACACTGAGGATTTCCACACAGCACAGTGCAGTGCTAGTTCTGAACACTAAAGGCTAAGCATCTTTTAATGCCTGTGATTAAAAGGACAAGTCCCTTGTCCTTTTCCCTTTACACACGGCCACACACCCCTTCAGCATGCAGAATTTCAATCCATATGATATTTGTGTACAAATAAAAACAAGATAATGCAGATTGGCTTCCTCTTTCAAAAGCTCCATAGCCAAAAGGGCAGCAAACAGCAAAGCAAAGCTTTATGCAGGGCTGGCACCAGTGCCAATGACTGCACGGGCAGAAGCTGCTACTCCTTGGAGTCCCTTCACAAACAGATAACTCCTAGCAAAAGCTGACCTTATTCTGACTTCAGTGACACACAAAATGTCCGAGGATTTCCCCACAATGCTGACTGATGTGGTGATAAACCTGCAGCTTCCGGTTCTGTAAGGCTTTATCAGCATTTCCCATCATTTTAGCAAGAAGTTCATCTTTTTTTTTTTTTTTTTTTTTATGTCCAAGGAACCAGGAGACAGGGTGGGTTGTGATTTCTTTTACTGAGCAGAAAAAAAAACCCCTTAAAATAAAAACCTTTTCAACTCTGGAAAGTTGCTACGAAGACTCTACTTCTGTCCTCACTCTTTCCCTACAGCAGTCTGGAGGGTGAAGGACTCCACCACAGCTCTCAGCTGATGGGCAGCTCTTTTCCAGTATAAACTCATCCAAGGTCTGACTAAACAAGAGCCTGAGGTGATACAGACCTGGGACGCAAACGCCGTGAATGTACTGCTTTATTATCCATCGACACAAAGCCCAAGGAAAACAGGCTCCTTTCCAGTAATCAAAGCAGACCATGATCAGCCAGTCAGAAGCTCTAAAACTAGCTAGGCTGGGAGTCCTCCTGCTGTCCTGCCATGTGAGAGGTTCCAGTCTGATCCTGGACTCCTGAGCTGGCAGCACCCCAGCTTGTAGGAGGGACAGCATCTTATCTTGCTCCCCAGGCAACTTTCTTGGGTCACTGCAGGAATGGCCTTAACAGGCTCTACATATCACTGGCAAAAATGAAGAGTGACCCTACTTTTGAAGAATGTAGAGGACATACTTATATATTGTGTATGTCCATTTGCATGCATGTGATCTCTGAGGATGCTGAGAAAACCGCTGAAGTCTAGTGACCATTCCAGAAACTGCCTAAGTTTCTAAGGGAGAGAAAATCTTCTCTATACCTACAGTTCAGGAGGCCAGTATGCCACACAGTCTGGAAACTCAGGAGATACCTTTTCCTTGATTTGATGCTGCTCTTGTTGGTTTTCTTTCTCATTTTACTTTTCCGTGGTTTCATTTCTTGCGCTCAGCACTGACAATGCTGGCGCCATAGTGCACCCTGCTGGAAGGCAGCAGCTAGAGTCATCCTGGAATTATTTCTAGGGATGGCCGGCTTCAGTTTGAACAGAGAAAATTCAGGTACTAATGCTTCTACTAACAACCCACTAAGCCAGCTACAGAGTTCGATTTTCAGTTCTGATGCTCACTCATCTGATTTTCTCATTCTCCAACACTGTATTCTAAATCTTGTTTGTAAAACTACGTATATTAATGCCAGGTTAACTCCATGGGATTCTGTAGCTCACTTTCCCACATTCACCAAGCCTAAGGATCACATCTCCTGACAAGGAATGAGGATAGCTGTCAGCCATGCTAGGTATTTCAGTCTACGTTTTTGCTACCTCTTTTTATCCTTGCGAACATCCAGTACTGCCCTCTCATTTATTATGAGTCTTTTAGTTTGGATTTCAGTGAGACAGCTTGAAAAGCCTTGTCCCCGTGTGGCTCTTGGCAGGCTAAGGAGTAAAGTGCTCTTGCTCTCGGCTTTCACAGTGCTGGGGAGGTGCTGCTTATTGTTAAGCAATGAAAGGGGAGGGCTCAGGTCACATCTGTGAAATGTTAGTGGAGAAGGGAGGCTGGGTGAAAGTAGGTGGCCAGCACAGCATAGCACTTCGCTGGATTTTGCAAGGCCACTAGGGAGATAGGCAGCCATTTGTCTTAGAGCCCTGATAAAGGGCCCTTGCCTCTGGTGGCTGTAAATACCTCTGCAGACACAGACTCTTCAAATGGCTGGAGACCGAGGCTGATAGCGGATTAATCGCCTTGAAGGGAGGAGGGAGGGGGGAGGGGCTCGAAAGCGAGTTAATTAGCTGTGTTAATGTATGGAGATAAAGCAGGGTCGTGCCTCCTGGCCTCCTTCCTTCCTGCACCCTGACTTTTGGGACAGCCATGATGGGGCTACCAAAATGGCCCTTGAGAGCAGCCACAGAACCTATCTCCCACTTAGAAATGCAGTCCCTTCATCTTCAAGGAGCCATTAGGCACCAGCTTTTGCTAAACCGATAAAGACCGTGCTAATGAACCTCAGATGACAGGAGGTTAATGTTCTAACCGAGGCTACTGTTCAGCAAGCTTACAGAGAAGCACGTGCTCAAAGTTTTCAGCCAAAGAAATGGCCACAAATCCTTTTGTCTGTAATGCTGTGTAAGGAGTGCTGCAAAACCACTGCACTTTCACGTGAAGAAATAATTACAATCCAAGTGGCTGTCACCTCCTCCACAGTCAAATGGTAAAGGAGCTGGAATGATCTTCTGTCTAGGCACTTCTACTGTACCTTCATCTTGAAATGGCAAGTAGACAAGTCTCACTGATTGGCCCAGCCACTGTACACCCATTCGGACTGATGCTATAAAATCTCTCCCCCAGCAATAAAGATCCCCAATGGCAGTAAGTCAGGAATCTCCTCGGACCCCTTTTGAGCCCTCACATAGCGTAGTTCAGAAAGCAATGCCAGCTGAAACGAGCTGACTTGCACTTGGAACCCATTGTCACCTTTGTGCTACTGTCACTGACAATGAAGGAGTCCAAGCTGAACATCACCCTCCATGGCCCTCATCAAGTTTATGGCCAGGCACACCAGGAATCTGGACTCCTACATACCACTGCCCATTAAACTGAAGTCACTTTACACATGTCTGGGACTATCAACTTGCATTTGACTGAAACACAATTCCCAGGAAGACATCCAGCATGATGTTAAGATACCAAGAGACAAAGGGTCATCCATTACCCTTGCTAACTGGTAATTTTTTCACTCTAAGAAATTGTATCTCGTCCATTTTAGCTGCTGATTCCTATTATGCCTTTCTCTGCTATAATAAATAGAGCTTCAGTACCTAATAGTTAAATTCTACTGAGTATTTACACAGTGTAATACAGCCATTCTCACAGGCTTTTTCTCAAGATAAACAGATAGAACTGTTTATGTCTCTCACCAGCCCTTGAATCATTTTGTGACTCTTTTCTGCGACTCTCCAGTTTTGCAATGTGCAGTAATCCAGTTATGATTCCACTAACAGTATATGCAAAAGTAAAGTCACCCCCCTGTTCCTACTTGTTTATGTATCTGCAGATCAAGTTACCCTTTAAAGTCTCAGGATCAGTCTGGGAACTGATGTTCAGTGGGTTGTGCCTGGATTTCATTTCAGAGCCACAGTTTCTAGATTACAATTCTCAAAATCTGACTTACAGTCCCTACTCTCCTCATGTGACTTTGCAGATAGGTACACCAAAATGTACTGTATTTAAGTAAGCCCAGTTTTCCATATCTCTGTATCCATCCTTCCCTTGTCATTATCTGTCTCTCCACCAACCCTTTACTTTTAGATAATTTATAAGTAAGTTGAGGAGTATCAGTATTGGCACTGGTCCCTTTCTGACCTCTTCCAGAAATACACCCATTCAGTGAATTCTGAATCACAACTGCTAAGGAAGATTAAATTTAGGGGAATAATTCTGCAATTCCAAGATTTATTAAGGATTATTATGCCACAAGTCTCCTGAGATAATGATTTCAGAAGTAACTTATCTGACTTTGCCATTTTAATGTTTTTGATGCACAGTAAATATTGTTTAACTCTACCCTCCCTTAGCAAACAGCCTGTAAACTGTCTGAAACAGTATTTTATTGTCTTTGCTTGATGCAAGTCCATATTCTTTCAAAAAAGAAATCAGAAAAACGTTGAGCTCTTCTGTCCTTCCACATGCTTATCAGCCTTTTTACCATCATCATTTAGTGACAGTTTCCAGTACCTTTACTATGCTTTCTTTTCTTCTCAGTGTAGTTTAAGAAAATCTGTCTTAGCGTTGTCACGGAGTACTCTAGTTATTCTGGCTCTCTTTGTCATTCTCTACTCATTATAAATTCCAATTTATATCAATCATTAATCATTCCAAACCTTCTGCATTTCCTTTTACATGTCTTTTTTTTTTTTTTTTTAAATTCTAATTTCCACTCTCAATCTGCAAGTGAACTGTGGTAGGTTTTTAGCCAAAGGCAGCTATTTACTGACTGGGGGTCATGACTTTTGAAGAAAGTCTTCTCATACAAATCTTATTTCCACTCATATCTTTTCCTATCTAGACATACCTCCCCACCTACATTCGTTTTTTAGCAGTTTTCTGTTGGTGTCCCTTATCTCCATATCAAAGTGATCTGAGTCAGTAACCTGTAGCAAACCCTCAGAGTCAAGTTATTGCTTTTCTGAATTGCAGTTTGAAAGTGCCAAAGAACTGAATTCTCCATCCCTTGTCTCGCTTCCTTCCAGGCTTTCCATTCTACACTAGTACCTTTCACTCATCCCCGTTCTTTATCCTTGCAGAATGGGGCATAGTCTGATCTGATACCAAGGTCACAGTAAAATCAACCTTCCCCCTCCATTTTCACTTCCTCCATCATTATCAATGGCTGAAAAGTGTCTATTATTTCATATCTTCACAACATTAAGTCATCAAGTGAAAATGCTGTAGGCATGCTAGGAATTATTGCTATTTGCCTTGCCATTCCACTATTTACAAGCAGATGTAAAACTGCCACAGCCCTAGTTCCTGAAATACTATGTCCAGGGTTCCAAACTCCATGCAGCAGAAAGGACAACGCTGGCAATGTGCCAGCAGCTGAAGGGCCACATCTAATTGTGCATAGAGTTGAGCAGATTGTCTGCTTAGACTAGAGCAAACAAGCTTATCTTTAATGCAGACATATGGCCAGCAAAACCTACAGATCCCAGCATGCAGCGTTCTGGCCAGCTGGCCATTTGGATCATGATGAAGCATTACATGATCTGATGCTGTGCTGACAGAAGATCTGTATCACAACCCCTCCATGTTCATGCTGTCGAGACAAGGTTCTCGTTTCCCACTTTTCTCTAGAATAGTTTTTAAAAATGCTTTTTTTTTTTTTTTTTTTAAAAAAAAAAGCTAAGTCAGTCACTTGTCTGTGGGAGCTGAGACACCAAGAAAAAACAGACAGAATGATTAAAGGAGGAGCAGCAACATATTCTGAACTTTTAAAGTGCACAGATAACCTGATAGATAGACACACAGACAGAATCAGGAACCTGCAAACTCCACAGATATCACTGGTAAAGATAAGAATGGCAGACGGTTTTGTTACAAAACTCCAGGTTTTCCAATTTTGCACTAAACTCTGCTTTTACCATTGTTGCTTTTATTCAACCCAGTTTTAACTTCCTTTCTTCCCACCTCTCAGCTGTCATATAAAATGTTCCCTCTGCCTCCAACTTTCCATTCTGTAAGACACCTCTGCTCTCCTGTAATGACACACCATATATCTTATGACAGTTACCCCCCTGACAGCCATCACAGATGCTAAGTCTCCAATTAATAGAGAAAACTATTCCAACAGCGTTGTTACTTTTAGACAGGTTAAAATCAGCCCTTAATCTCTCAGTTCTGTTCTTTAGGTCTTTTAAGATGCTAGGGGAATTTAGCCAATGCAGGCTGGGAGCTTCACTTACCTCCAGATCACTTCTAATGTATTTATTGAGAAAAGAGACAATTCTAGCTTCAGTCACAATGCTAGATGCAATAAATTTGAGAATTCCTACTTCTGCTCTGACAATGACTGTTCAAGACCGCATCTAACCAGGAAAGGCAAGAAGAACTTCAGGTCAAAATGAGGGGATTTGCCAGAGCTATGAACAACATGTCAGTAAAATAGAAAAAGCACTGTTTGCTTTTTCTGCTCTGTCAGGACCATCAAGCACTGTCAGAGCTCAAGGAAAGTAATCTGAGAACCAGAGTTTGAGTATCTCACAACCAGGAGTGACTCTGGCAAAGCCATGCTGATAAAATCAGCAGAAAGCCTGTGTCTGTCCTGCTTTTTATCCCCCCACATTTTCACAAGCAACTAGTACTTTTAGGCAACCAGAATGCTTGTTAAAGGAGGCTGGGTTGATCTTTCTTTAATGCCAGAGCTCCTATCTGCATGTGATAGAATGCAATTCCAGAGGCTACACGCCTTGCTGATTCTGTAACCAATTCCTGTCTTACCTCCTTCACCTCATCCCCAAATTCAGGACACAGCAGGCGGAGCTGCACAGGTACCATGATGAATCTTCTCTTCCATTAGGAAGCACTCAGCTGCACTTTAGCTCAGATAGCCTTTCCGAGGTGACTTTTTAAAGGATACTGAAATCTACACTAGCAGTAACATCCTCTGGAGTGGGGGGTAAAGGTTCATGCTTACACAGACCTCAGGCTGCCACAGGAACACAATCACGACAGTGGCACAGCTGAGCCCCACTTTCTATCTGCCACCAGGAAAAATACAGCAAGCTACAGGTCGAATTTGATTTGAAGACTTTAACAAAACCATCTTCATGTCTAACACGTGGTGTGTCTCCCTGCCACAAGGGAGGGAGGACAAAAGAGGGGGGAGCAGCAGGAAGGGAAACAGCAGCAAAACCCGAACTACCGTACAAAAGTGCAGCTAAAATTTTCTTAAGAGATATCTGGGATCTAAACTCTCTTGCAATTCTGCTTTGAGTCAGTAAGGGCCACCTCAATGAGCCAGTGTATGTAAAAATGTGCAGTCTCTCCAGACTGCACCTCTGGAAAACAACTGCATAAGGACACTCCCAGTAAGCTGAAGATTTTAGAGGTTTATGCTCTGTCAAAAATGTTCAGAATTCAGGCAGAAGCTCACATTCTCACAGTTGTTGGGGTTTTTTTTTTTTTGCCAAAGGGAAGATTGGGAGGGGGTAAGAAGAGAGGGGAAGGGAGAGAGAGAGAATCTGAAAAGCTATTTACAACACTGGCAATTCACTGTCCATCCACTCAGTTCCATCTGGCACAGGTCACCTAGTATCCTATCCTACTACTCCTGGACAGGAGTAAAATAACAAATCTAAGTTTGAATTGTTTCCCTAGAATCTCCTCAGACAGAGGACATGAAAACACTTGGTCCAATCCAAAAAATTGCAGCAAATCAGGAAAAAACAGATAGAAATAAATAACAAGCCACTCCCATCTCTTTAGAGAAATATCCTGCCAGAGGGATCACTGGAAGAGACTTAAAATATATTTGCAGTTGCCCAGCAGAACAGTACAGATGTAAACTGAAGATACAATCCAGTATGCCTGGATCTCCTTTCACAGTATATAATCCTGCCACAGTACAGACTATTCCAACACAGTTTATCAAAGAAACATTTGAATGCAGCCTCTCCAAGATATCAGCTTGGTGTTAATGAGAGCCCATTTAGATAAAGAAGAGAAATACTGGGTGGAACAAGAGGTGAGAAATACTTCAAACCACATAAATTCCCTCTATCACTGATGGAGTTATCTCTCCCAATAGGGTCACCAGTTGTCACAGGCTTTACAGAAGTCAGGAGGGGATATGGCACTCAGGCAGAGTGTGATCAGACCTGTTGTGGGGATGTGACAGCCCTGGGACACTTACATCTTTCCCTTGCAAGCATTTAGAATTGCATAAAGCAGGAAGTAACTACAAGATTTAGTAAAGGATACAGTTCCTTTACAGATTCACAGAATCTTCTCTGACCACCTCTACAGTAACCCACACCAGTCCCCTCAGTGTTTCCAAGGCTACTCAAACTTCCCGACTGCCTTCCCTTTCATTGCATCTGTTGATTTTGCTACCTTTACCTCGTGGGATATCATGCTCCAGAGAATCTAGAAAGTCAGTGGATGGGTCCAGATCAGCCTTTTCCAGCAGGGTTTTATTCTTCAGGTTAACAGGATTCGTGAAATGGAAATAGGAACTTAACTTTTTTGCCTCCGCCAAAGACAGACCTGCAAACAGCCATTGGTGAACATTAATACATACATAACTGAACTAGGGTAACATTCATTATATCATCAAGTATAACATTAATGCCCACAGCCTAGGACAGAATCAGTCTTTCTGCAGCAGACTCCACAGAAGGCTTGTCAGAAACAGGTGTCAGCACTCCCAGTGCTGTGCACTGCAGACCACACTGACTGCACTCCCAGGTTACCAGTGGGTACAGCTTCTGTGGGGACAACCTTCTGTGCCCATTTGGTCATATCTTATATCTAAATGGACAATTCACTACTTCTACAATTGCTAAACACTGCCATAAACTAAAGTTTATACAGACAAATGACTCAGTTCAATGACTCAGAACTATGCCTCTTTTCCCACCTTCCAGAGCTGAATCATACACCTGAACATTAGTGGCACTGGATTCTCTCCTCCCTGTTCATCTTATCCAAGGGAAAAAAAACCCAGTTGAAATCAAATCTCAGTTAGAGAATGTCATCATAATTCACAGCCTTTATGATCAAAGTACAGTTGATCCTGATAAAGACAATCAGAATTTACCTTCGAAGTGCCTGTTTTCATGCACAGACCCAAGAGGAGTCTTCACAAATGCCCCCCGAGGGACGATACCAACTGCTCTGTCTATCTGTTCTATGGTGGCTACGAGGCGCGCCTCCTCCTTCATCACAGGCTTTAAGGAAAAACAGGGAAAGTTTAAAGGCAGGGCTTTCCTTGCTTTCATTTCTGAAAATAAACTTGAGGTGACACAATGGACTTATCATCTTGGAGTCCAATGGCAGTAAGAGGACCTCAAAAGACATTTCTCTCCTAAGAAAGGACAGAAAGCATGGCTAGGAGAAGACATTTTAGACTCACCAGAGATCTAACTATCCGTCCCTTCATCTATTCTTTTCCCCTTCTCAATTCATCTACTTATGACTTGTCTATTCATTTATAAAGAATGCTGCCTGCAGTTACTATTAAAGCTTCAGAAAGCAAAGTGAGGATTTGTACCAGTTGTGCATAATAAAGCATAAGGGATATTTAATATTTCTGAGGCCAGCTGAACTCCAGGAAAAACTGAAGAGTTTAATCAAGAAGCTGTTGCTACACAATGACAGTGGGGAATTACAGCCAGAGTTACAGAGTATTCTGAGTTGGAAAGGACCCATAAGGATCATCAAATCCAACTCTTAAGCAAACAGCTCATACAGTGATTGAAACTGCAACCTTGGTGTTACAAGCATTGTGCTTTAACCAAGTGGAAATTGTAGATCTTTTGCCTGACCACACGCTCATGCTGTTCATTACAAATGAGGAGAAGCCACCACCGGTCCAGCATGAGGGGCACAAATGTAGCGAACAGAGTTCGAAAACGTTTTGCTGTATTTACCTCCTTACCACTTGCAACCAGTCTTGCAGCTTCTTTGTTTACCCCGGCCAAGCTGTACTCGAAGGAAGGATCCCCCTGAAAGCGGCCCTTCACCTGCTCAGCCAGCGCGAGCATCTCCTTGGTGGCTGGCGTCAGGAGGCTCCAGTCCAAGCAGTTCAAGCTGCCAACGACAAGCACGACTCAGGGCCGAGCCCCTTAAAGAACAAGGCTCGAAGCAGCTTCGCCAGGCCCCTGAGGGCACAGCGAGGCTCCCTCCCCGACAGGCGGACAGCACCCCCGCCTCGCACAGCCCCAGACGGGCCCGGCCGCTCCCTGCCCCCGCACCTGTACAGGCGGCTGCGGGGCGCGGCGCGGTCGGGGCCCAGCCCCTCGGCGATGTAGTAGGCGCCGCGCACGCCCTGGATGCAGCCCCAGAACCAGACCCGCTCGAAGCGGTAGTCGCGCTGCAGCAGCGGCAGCGAGGCGGCCAGCGCCGCCCTCCGCTCCGGGCTGAGCCCCGCGCCGCCGCCGGCCACCAGCGGCAGGGCCGCGGGCAGCGACAGAGCCTCCATGGCGCTGCGCGGCCTCGTTGCCCGGAGACCGCGGCCCGCCCGCCCGGGGTCACCCCGCGCTTCCGCCGCCACAGCGAGGGACGGGGCGGGCAGCGCCGGGCCTGCCGTGCTCAGCTAACCCCGCCCGGGTCGCGGAGCCGCGGCAGCCCGGTGAGGATGCGGCTGTGTCTGCCTGTCCCGTGTTCCTCCATTGCAAGAGGCCTAAATGCAAAGCCCAAAAGGCAGGCGGGCGGACCATTGCATTGCGCCTTCAGAGGGATACCACAAAGGGCTCCATATGCTTTATTTCTTACATGGATAACGGGGAAAAATAACACTTCTGAAGCTAACCCCTTACAATGTCACTGTTACAGATCCTGAAGAGGGCCATGAAATTGATAAGAGGACTGAAGCTCCTCCCCGATGAAGACAGGCTGAGAAAGTTGGGACTGTTCAGCTTGGAGAAGAGACCTCTTAGCAACCTTCCACTGGTGACACGGTAGCCAGAGAGGCACTCTTCATCCAGAACCGTAGTGATAGGACAAGGAGTGATGGGTACAAACTGAAAAACAGGGAATTTGGGTTAGATATTAGGAAGAAATTCTTTACTGTGAGGGTGGTGCAACGAATTGCCCAGCGAGGCTGTGGATGCCCCAAGCCTGGCAGTGTTCAAAGCCAGGTTGGGTAAGGCCCTGAGCAACTTGGTCTAGTGGGACTAGATGATCTTTAAGATCCATTCCAATCCCTTAACACTCCATGATTCTGTGATCTTATCTAGCTCATGTACCTCTATAAATAAATGGCTTATTTATAAATTACTTTGGATTGCTCTTTGGCAGCTCATTTTGCTGAATCACAGACATCCAGGAAACAGCTCCTGCCCTAAAAATCTTGCTGTCTGGCTTAACACAAAATACAATAAATAAGTAATGAGATTGTGCAGCTGCTTAGACAAATAGAATTTCTGTTTGACGTCTTCAGGAAATTTAAGCTTTTATGTGTGCGTTATATAAATAAATACGTGCATGCACTTACATTTAAATCCATTGTTAAGTCATAAATTCTTTCTTTTTCATCCGTTTCCTGTTCACTTGTAAGGAAAACACTGATCCTGGGACCGCTGCCTGTAATGGTTGTCACCTGATTTTCTGTCAAGTGAGATGTTTAATGGGCTGTACAGCACACAAGCTGACCCATTAGCTTTACTTACCCTGTACAAAAGGCAGCTCAGATTCCTGAAGATTAACCAGGTTCTCTTTGACATGAATCAGGTAGGACACACAGGATTGACCGCAGACTTTTCGTCCATGCTGCCACCTACCTGTGCCTGATTTGCTCAATGGAATAGCAATTTCCAGGCTTTGTAGAACTCATTTAATCACTGATTTATCCAGAGGGCTACGATTGGCCAGTAAACAGCAGATCTGCAAGCTGAACTCATTTCACATGAGTGAGAGGGGCAACCCAAAATCATAGCAAATTTCTGCCACTGCCAACTACAGCTGGATTCAAACCAGATGCTAACAGCTGAGAGGCTCTTTAGCCTGTTATGGATCTTCTAAGCCACCTAGTCTCTAGTCTTTGCCTGCCTTGACTGAAGATTATCAAAAAGAATATCTATAGCTTAAGGAAATTCTTCCTGATTCAGTGAAGTCTGGTGGGTAACTCTGCTCCCCTTTGTCTTGACCCCAATTACTAAGCACTGATAAGAATCAGGAAGCAAGTGGTTGCATTATTTAACAAATGAAAGGTCAAAAGCACTGCTATTCAGTAAGGTCAAAGGTTACCATCACTGTTATTAAACAGTTCGAAAGCAGTTTCTCCCATTCCTTGCCATCCCAGGCTCACACAAGGAGCGCTCAGCAGTGGGCAGACAAGAGGGCAGAGAAGCACCAGGCATCATTCAGCTGGCAGCTGGCTAGGAGGCATTTCTGAGACACCTGCTTCAGCAAGGGAAGGTGCCACAGTCCAGCAGCTCCCGTCAGAGGACTGAGTTCTCCTGCCTTTGCACAGAACACGCACATACCTGTGTGCCAAACAGCTTCAGCTTCTCCCAGCTCCACCCTTCAGGGCTGGCATCCCTTTGGGGGAGAAATCAGTCTCAGGCTCCCTTCCAGTCATCTCAGGCAAGGTAGCAAAGCTTACAGAGCTTAAGCATCTTGAAATGCATGTGAGTTGCTGCTGTGTGCACAATGGCTCCTGGATGCTTGCACATCTTCATAAAATACTTGAAAACACTTCTAGTGATGTAGTGAAGTGAGCTCATCTTCCTACATGTTCTTCAGTATACCTCATCTCCGAAGAAAGAAAAACAGCTATCATTCCCATTCCATGCCAATTCCGTTTCTGCTGGTACAAATTAATAAGGCTGTCCTCAAAATACTCTTGCAGAACAACTGTTGCACTGTCCTGGGCACTCACTGGGCTGACACTGATCACAAGTTATGGTGCTATCCATCACCCGCTTTTTTTGTGTGGTGGGGACAAATCTGCAGTTGGTTCTGATGCAGCAAAAAATGGATAAGGGTTCTTCCTCCCAGGTGTGTTGAGTATAAAATCTGATTTTCCATCACATCATCTCAAGACTTCAGACTGTCTTTGGCTTCATAAACATTGCAGCTTTGAATAATTTTCCTGCTTGTAAGTCATTACTGCTAAGGAAAAAATAGTAAGCAAGAGAGGAAAGTATGGGGTTTTTCTCAGGAAGGAAGGAAAGATGGATGGCTGCTTGTCAGAAGGGGAGGAGACTGGGGATGACAAACAGCTGAGCAAACTGCAAGAACTGCAAAGTAAAGCCTTGAGCTATGCTGAGCATAAAAAGTAAGGAACCAGAGCCAAGTGACGGTTTAACAGCAACAGAAGGGATCAGGAGTGTCCCTACCTGATATAGTACAGACACTTTCCTCTGTCTTGGAGATTGTACTAAATATGGAAAAACGCTGGGAGTACCTTGACTGCACACTGTTCAAAGGAAAAGGGTGTGGCTCTTTTGGCTTGTTCAGGACCAATGCCATTTTCTCCATTAGTGGGACCTGAGCTAGCTGTGTGCAGTCGTGGGGAGACACAGAGAGGAAGGGGTGGAAGTGCAGTGAGTGCCATGAGCTGGACTCCTCCACTTCTGGAATGCCTGCAGTAGCACTCTTGGTAGCAACTCAGCAAGAAATTGGGCTAGTAGGTCAGGATGGGAACAGAGTTGTGCTGCGATACAGAGGAAATCTGCAGGATGACTGTCACAAGCCTTCCCTGGAGATTCTCTTTGGCATAATCCTGGGCAGGCAATATGCCCAAAAAAAAAAAAAAAATGGTTATCCTGCCTTACTCAGGAAAAGACAAGCCCAAGAGCCAAAGAGCTTTATCATTTTGTGACATGAAATTTTCTGTCTTTAAGGTTTGTTTCATGCTTTTCATCACTCCCCTAATAGCATCTATCATACTGACTGCTCTTGGCACGGGGGGCAGGTAGAGCTTACTGGGGTAAGAAATACCAGTGTGCTGATTACATCATCCTGCCCGGGCATCACTCGAGTTGCTGTGATACTTCTAGCTGACAGCTGAGCACACATGTCTGTCTTGGCTGTTTTTCAGGTACCCAGAGGGGTGAGATGTGGCACTGTGACTTTGCACACACACATGCTGCCAGTCGGACTGCTGACAGCCTGAGGAGGAAGGTGCTCTTGAGGAATCCTGGGAAAGACAAAACAGCACAGGGAGAAATTGCTATGTCAGTGTAGTTCTGACTGTGGTTAGGCTTCAGGAGGATTTAATGCATTGGTATAGGTGTTATCCACGTTGGTATGGGTGTTATCCAGCACATCATTTTAGTGTCTTGGCACTAGGATTTAATATATTCACAAATAACTAACACAGGCTTTTTCAGACATCCTACAAAGATGGGCAGTGCATGAAGGATTGCTAAATTGTTTTGGTGATTCCCTGGAAGGAACTTGCTGACGACAGTCCCTGGTATTTATAACTTCAATTTTTGGGACTGACATTCATCTCTACAAGCTGCAGTTGCCACAGCACAATGGTAGCAGAGCATGCCTTATAGTGCAGGGACCTGAACGAGTTAGGCTTTTCAGAGCCGTGACCAAGACTACACACCACAGAGAGGAGTGAACCAGCAGCCAGCAGTAATCACAGACTTGGTGTATCAAGGTTTAATCAACTTGACCTTGGAAGAGAGCTCAACAAGTCTGAAGCTTTCAGGTGGCTCCAGGCAGAATCTCTCTAAAGTGTTTAAGTAAAAAAGGAATGAAGAACTGGGGCGATGCATGTGGCAAGCTGATGCTAAGATGGGTGTTCCTGGCCTAGCACCTGAGAGCCCAGAGCAAAAGTAAGGAAGTGCATGCAGGGGAGCCCTGAGATCAGAACAATCTCATTTATTAAAGACAGGGTTTCCAAAAGATACTTTTCTTGTAGTAAGCTTGGTTTTTATTTATCCAGGCAGAGCTTATTCCTGTTGGAGACATCTGCATGTCTCACTTTGCCAGATAGTTGGAGACCACTGGCTTTTTCTCAGTGTCACTTTCTATAGTGATTGCCATTTTCAACAGGTTTTTTTTCCTCTGAAAATACCTCCCAATATGAAATTTCTACTCAGTCTAAGGCACCTGCTTAGGTCTCTTAATCTTTAAAAATGTGCAGGAGCCAGAGACCAGCTCAGGTGGGGTCTGTAGCTTCAGATAACTGTCTGTGCCCTCCAAGTATCAAACATCCAGAGAGGTGTTTGCATCCCCATCTTTGGGGCACTGACTCTTGCCAGCAAAGCTTAGCCATCTCCTCAGCAAGCCTTTTGCCTTTGTGTGGATTCACTCTTCCACCTGCTGCTGAATTGCTTTGTTTTAAAAACCCAGCTGCATTACGCTGGCATTTGTATGTGGTTTCTATTCCCAGTAATTGAGATGAGCCAGGTAAATCATATCCAAAAAGGGGAGGAAAAGAGGGTTCTTTGCACAGCATCTGCTGCAGAGCCTGTTCCTCCACATGCAGTGTGTGGCCCTCACCCAGGCAGCCTTGCAGCTGCACTAACAAAGGGGGGGTTTCCTCGTTTTTACTGCAATACTGAAAAATATGTTTTGTCTAATTCAGGAGAAAATGTTACTCCTCTGAAATTTCCAGCTTTTCTTTCCTGCCTCAGCTCAGCTCTGGGCAGAGATTGAGGAAATCTGAGATGACCCAGGAGAGAGAGCAGCAGAAACCTCTGCCTAAACTGTTTGAATAGATAATACCCTTTCCAAATGCTGGCACCTGGGAATCCTTTAATGACTTGGATGGTGCTTTGGGTAGACTGAATATCTCCTTTCAGGAACAGAGGCTTATTATTATTTATTTATCCACCTTAAATTCTGTAAGCAGTTAGAAAGTAACCCTTTCTTATGTTACATTCCTACCACTGTGCTGAATATTAAGAGGCCAAAGTTTGTTCTCATTTACTCTGATTTAACTACAAGTATAAATCTATATTATGGCAGATAGTTTACATCAAATTTTCAAAGGGCAGAATTTGTCTCTATTTCATTTAGTAATCTTAAACACACATTTCCCATTCATAAGGGAATTATAGTGAAAAATTCCAAATATTAAATGGATATGTGCCTCCAACATAGCTATTATTGAAAAGCTAAGTAATAATTTGTAACTGAAGGGATAGGGTTGTCACTGAAAGGAGTAATAGACCACCCTGTAAAAAGTATTTTGTCCTCTGCATTGGGAAATTGTTTTAACAACTGAACTTTTAGTGACATTTCTTAACTGACAGAGCTCTGGTAGGAGTAATTTTTTCCTTCTTGTCTGCATAGAGATTTCCAATTGGTCTGAAGAGAGAATACAATATTTGGTTTCAT
The DNA here is from genome assembly GCA_016584745.2 of Phylloscopus trochilus trochilus. NCBI lineage: Eukaryota > Metazoa > Chordata > Aves > Passeriformes > Phylloscopidae > Phylloscopus > Phylloscopus trochilus. The sequence goes on from WQNJ02000039.1 coordinate 23,351,894, forward strand.
GGGTATGCATGAGGACTCTTCTTAATAACCTGATCCAGAGTCCTGATCCCCTAAAATTTATTTCCTACCTCTTTTCTTGTCTTGATTTGTTTGCCATTGTCTGCATCACTCCCAAAATCTGACATACTCTATAAAATCACAGTTTGTAGGCCTGAACCACAGTCTTTTTAGACTCCTGCCTTTCTTGGTTTAATCTAGCCTCCAGCTCTTTGATCTTTAAACAATTCGTAGCAAAAACCAAAACTCTGGGTTTGTTCGGCACCTTGCAGAATGAACCCCCCTGCCAGTCTGCCCTTTAGTCCGTATGGGATTACAAGTGGTGTCACAATAATAAGTACCAGCTTGCCTTCCTGCACTAACTGTTACATTTGCCTTTGCTTCTGCCAGCCTCTACCTCAGGATTTCCTGCAGCAGAGTGACCTCGTCCAGCAAGGTCTGGAGGTCATTGCAGATCTGAGCCAAGGAAGTTTCCTTGTGACAGTAAGAGAAACCACATGCCCAAGTCCCCCCCATGAGTTTGTCAATGCAGCAGCACAGCAGTATGCCCATGAAAGATGGTGTGGGTCTCTCACAGCCAGTTATTTGGGATTCATAGCCAGTCACAGGGCAATTTCCTGCTTAAAACAACTTGTGAGGTGTAGAGGTGCATCTGAACTGTGAGACCTGGGGCTGTTTTCCAGCTTGGAGGCCCAGATGTGCACTGCAGGCACATGCTGCTTGTTTGTCAGGATGGGTGTGTAATTGTCTGCCCTCTCTTCTATCTCCTCCCTGCCATGCTTCCGGCTTTCCATTGGCAAGAAAATGGATTGAAGGCAGGAGGGTGGGTGGTGCAGTGGACTCCTGGTTTAGACTGCCTCAGAATTTCATACAGTTCACCTCAGATTAATAACAACACATTGCAAAGCTGGACCTGGCTCAGTAGAATCACTGTGGGATGGGCTGTTGCCAGCTTCTGAGCACCTGAGACATGCAGACTGGGACTGTGTTAGTCCACTTTTGAACCAAATTTCCTTTCCCAGCCAAGCACCATGAGATGTCCTCAAGCATTCTTTATTTTACAGCTACCATTGCCAGCAGGGATAAGCTAAGGTGTAATTGTTATGAGAGAGAGCTGTTAGGGTCAATACTGACCGATCTGCCTGGTTCTAGGACTTCAATGGGTCTCTGTGTGCAAAGGCCTAATCAAATTTAAAATACAAAACCACCTGAAGTTTCCTTTTCATTTGACCACAGCTTTTTTTTTTTTTTGTCCATTAACCCAGAATTACATGCTTTCAGCTTGAGATAGTTTGTCTTAGAAATGATGGGCCACAGTGTTATGAAGCTGGCTGAGGGAAGGTGAATGCTGCAGCCATTTTCTGAACATCATCTACTTGATGTAAAGAGAAGTAGGAACTCAGGTATGCTGTTAGAGGTGTGCATTGCTGAGTGCTTGGAAAAACAGTGAGAAAAACCTGTAATCAGGAATAGCTTCAAGTACAGGTTTAACAACAGCCAGAGGCCATTGGTCAAAGCCTAGACACAGAAGTCAGTGTCAAAGCTTTCCTTGATTTTGCTGGATCAGGATCTCATCTGGAGAATGCAAATGAGGAGTCAATGGAACTGCAGTTGCAGAAGCAGCACTGAAGCAGCTGTGATCAATGTTTCATAGGGAGAAACAAAATTACAAACCTACAGTATGAACTTGATGAGAAAGTTGGAAGTGGTTTTGAGGCATCTACCTGTTCTAAAGAGTAACTGTAAGATCCCATCATGGGAGATGATTAGAGCACAGCCTGGGCTCTGGCCACTGGGAGTTCCTCTTGCCCAAGGAAACCTCACAGCTGTCTCACATTACTGACTAAAGCAGACTCCTAAGGGGAGAGATTCCTCACAAATTACTTGTGAGAGCACAACAGCATGGTTTAAACTCCCAGAGGACTTCTGGTTACAATTATGTAACAATACTAAAGTCCATTGAACTGATTGCTTCAGCCAGAAGTAACCTTGGCTGATGATGAGCTCCCTTGTATGTTGTAGAAATCCTACCTGGTAAATATTCACAGGCTTTGCACTCACCAGAGCAGTCCCCTGCTCCCTCAGTAGTGGGAACATCAAGCAGTTGTTCCTACCATATAAGAAGTGGTTTGGGAGAAGGCAGAATGAAAGAAATCTTGGGGTTTTTTACTTTAAACAACACCTCCTTGGGTACTCTGAAAAACTCATGAATAGTAAGTAACATTATTATTTCTCTTCCCCTCCACTATTTTTAAGCAGAAACTTTAATGCTTATACAACTTGAAGGTAGCAAGGGAAGCTTTTGTTTGTTTAGTAAGTGCTTTTTAAAGTTCCTTTTAAAATCATATTTTATAAGGATTTTTTCTTTGCAAGGTTATGACTAGAAACGACCTGGAGTGGATGCAAAATTCTCTCTCTCAGGTACTCTGTTCAGAAACAGATGTGAATTGTGTTCTATGGGCAACTCGTTGACGTCTTTTATTGTTACAGTTGTTGGATCAAAAAAATAGAGGATACAGCAGGCCTTTTGAGCAGCCTAGGAGCAGGCAAACAGCAAATGGGAATTTCACTGAAATGATTTTGTACAGCAAAAGCTTGGTACACAGTGCCCTCTTTGTTCCACAGAGAAGAGTGCATCCCTCTGAACCTTATTGTTGCAAGAAACAAGCAAAATTCTAGCTAAGCAGTATGTTGAAGGGATGCCAGCTGTTCAACTTGGCTTCCTCCTTAATCTTCGTGTGTTTGGAAATGCTGTGCAAGTCAGGGCTCCTCCAGGCCAAAGCAGAGACTGCAACAAATATCTGAGCTTAGACATTTGTGTCCCTGCAGGGAGATCTATCAGACATGGACACACAAGCCTTTGCCAGCAGAAGAAGGGCTTTGACCCTCTGTAGGAGCACCAGAACTGTGTTAGCTTCAAATGCTCTTTCTGTTGAAAGGTTCTCGGAGTTTGGAGCATTTGAGGCACCCAAATGCAAGGATCCAGTGAGATCCTCACTTCTTGTATTCTCTGAGCCTCTACTAAAGTTCAGCCAGGCTTGTCACAAGCTGGAAATGTCTCTCCTAATTTTGGTAGCAACGAGAGGACGGGTCTTTTCAGAGAGCCCTCACCACTGAAAGAGACACAAACTGCAGACAATACCAGGAGCTAAGAGTTTTCGCACTCCAGGAGAACACAGAGTTCCTGAGCTAGAAACAGATCTGCATGGGAAGAATCTGCAAGCAGCCCGTTGCCTAGTGGTGTGGAAGTGTGTGTGGTGGACAGACTGCACTCGGCATCCGTGGGTGCGGCAGCTGCTGCGCCTGGCGCACACACAGGTGCTACTGAGGCCTCAGCTGCTCACAGTTCCAGGAACTGGGGGAAGAGGCAGCCAGAAGGAGCAAAGAAAACACAGATTGAATAATCAGGAAAAGAAGATAAACTGTGCTGAGTGGCAGCTGGTCTTTAGAAAACAGGCTGTGTAAATACCCCAAGGGCCTTGTGCATCATCATCCCTGGGAAGCTGGTCCCCAGAGGGGGACTCAGCTGGATCACCGAGCCACTCCACACTGGAGGTATGTTTACTTCTGCACAGTCTTCAGTGTTTCCTGTGAGAACATTCCCCTGCTCATAATCAGTATCTGCTGACCTTTCAACAAGCAGTCTTTCCCTTCCGTGTCTATACACATCGGTCTGTGCCAAAAAAAGCCTCCAAATAAATTATTTACTGCCCATCTTCCGAAGGCAAAGGTGCAGCCCAGTCCCACTTTTTGCAGTGTTGAGGGGAGAGACAAGCAACCAAATAACAGGATTGTTCATTTTGTCTTCAATGTCACCTTCAGTAGGTGGCATACAGTGTAGTTTCTCTACCTGTGTATAATGGAAGCAGTTTGTAGAGAAAACTTGCCTGGAATAATTTTCCACATCATATATACTGACAGCTCTACTGATACTTTTGCCATGGTAGGGATGGGTGGCTTTTAGAAGAGGAATGCAGCTTGCCAGCAGTGTTTCAGTGCTGGTTGTTAATGTTGCCTCTGGCTGTAATTGTGCAAACCATCCTTAAATGAATATTTGACAAAAGGTATCAGCAGTTTGTAGGACCATTTTGTGCCTGCTATATCCCTTTCTTTTTCTGTTCATCCTTTGCTGTGTTTATTTCTTCTCTCTCTGTCCTTCCCATGGTTCTCCAGAAATGTGCTTTGTAATGTTCATTCCCTGCAATTCATTTGTACTGGTGGATTTGCCAGGCCTGGAGGCACACAGAAGTTTTGGCACCAGCTTTGATGTGCTTTTCAGTGATCTTGGCGAAAGAACTGACCCCAGCTGGAGCTGTGGGTTTCCTTACAGGGCTCTGCAGAGGCCACAGAGCAGGGGTGACCAAAGGAGAGAGAGAGAGCTGAAATGATTTGCTATCAAACAGTTTCTCTGTCTAAGCTGAGGTTTGGACCAGAAGAGCAGTGCTGTCAGAGCAGCACTTAGGTGCCCTCTGGCCCTGCTTGGCGCTTGGGCTGTAGCTGTTGTAGCAGTGAGACCTTCAGTCCTGCACCATCCAAACCCTTGGTCTCCCTTCCACTATCCCTAGGCTGTGGTTTTCACCCACCTCTTCCATGCTTTTGATACTTGTCATCACCCAAAACCTGGTTCAGCAAAGGAGCTATCTGGCAGAAAACTTTCCACGACTGACTTATTCTAGTTAATTAATAAGTGAGAAACTCTGCCTAGTGCAGTCCCCACCAATGGCCTGTCAAGCATAGGGCAGTGCTATAGACATGCTGTGCTTGATGCCTCACACAGACAACATCCCTGCTCTAAGAAATTGTCAGCTTGATTTAGGAGTGAAAAATGGGAGGAGTGAATGAGAAAGAAGAGATGTGTACCATGACAGAGATCTGCCCTCTCCCCAGAGCATGCATGTTACCTGGAGAGTTTCTTTCATGCAGGGGAAAGGAGCTGGGGATTAGCTGTTGTCTCTACTCTGCAGGCAAGCAGCAGGTAGTAGGAACAAACCAGGGAGTGGAAAAGTAGTGTAAAGAATTAACTTGCACATTCATAAAAGCTGAAAGGAGTTAAAGGCATGGTGACTCCTGGAATCTACTTCTGAACTTGCTGTTCCACTCCTTAGTCCTCTATCTAAGATCCATAGAGCGTCAGCTGAGGATCTGCGTCATCCCTTTGTTTATTGGCTGCTCATGGTGCCCACAGACTCCAATTGAGAACAGAGAATTATTTGCATTTACTGCAGTGCTAGGGAACTTGTGCTGTGTATCAGAATCTAATTGTTCTAGGAATACAAACAAACAGAAAACACAGAAGCACAGAAAAAAAAAAAGGCAAAATTGCTTTCAGTCTAAGAAGATGAAAAAGAGCTGGAAAGAAGAAAGCATTATCACTTCCTTTTCATGTATGGGAACTAGAGCATTAAGAGATCAAATAACTTGGTCAAAGTCATAGAGAGGGTGGGCCAGGAAATGAACCCAATCCATCACTAGCCTTTGCTTTCAATCCCATCTCTTCTTTAAATAAGGACTCTGCTCCACCTGTTCAGGGAATGTGGTCACACAGCTACCAGGCAATAGTCTGAATGGGAGCATAAAGCTCTCAGTTTAGGATGTAGGTTAAATTGTGGTTTTTATAAGGGGTAAGAACTAATGCACTAATGACTGGCTGCTCAATTCCATAGATCCATGAGAAGGACTCAGATTATACTCACTTGCACCTGTGACTTGCCTAAATCTGACAACTTACAGAATGTGCTATCACCTAAATACTAATGGTGGTGTTTTAGCATAGAAAAGTGGGGGAACTGAAGACTTGGAACAAAAATCTGTTTTGAGCTACCTATTTTTCAATGAAGACTGTCTTGTATATCCTCTTGAAGAAAGCCTGTCTGGAAGCTGCTGAGGGATGGAAAAGGTAGCTTGTTTTTTCCAGAAGCTGAAGTGATTGCAGCCACTTGTTGTGTTGCAGGTGAGCAGTGGGCATGCAGCTGGTGGCTCCTGCGAGTCCATCCATTTGCCACTGTCATCACAGCTGCTGGAGATCCATTCCTGTATCCTGCCCTCTGTAAACAGCAGCTCATAACCACAAAGCATCGGGCGTCTCTGGTCCAGCATCAGATCAGGGAGTCAGAGAGCAGCTTGCTGAAAGCTGCTTTCTGTTTGCTTGCAGACATGTCAATATTTACTGAGTGAGGCTCCACTTCTGCCCAGCTGGAGCATGACAGCTTTGCCACTCTTGCACTCAGTGGCCCTATCTTCCAGCATTACCATCAGGAGGTGATGAGTGACCAGGCTGGCCTGATAAATGGGAAGAGATCTGCAAACAGAGAACAGCAAACACTTCCTGGGGGGCTCAGGACGCCTGCTGAGAAAGGTGTTCTTTTTTTCAAGGATCAGGTAGCTTCTGATGCTGTATCAGGAGAGCCACAGGAAAGGTGCTGTTAGAGGTGTTGGGTGCTGAGGAAGGCCCAGCTGTGAGCAGGAGTACAGGTGAGCTGTTAAGGTGCACAGTGCCACCTCAGAGCTGTTGCTGTGTCACTGGGCTATCAGCAGAGCCTTGTGAGTGCAATGTTAGGGGGGAAATGATAGTCTGAGAGGTGCACCAGCAAGGTTGACCCCCTCTCCTGTTTCTGATGGGAATAGGGAAGCAGCATGCAGGACACACTTGTGGGGAAGATGCTGTCAGTGGCTGGAAGGCACTGAGCTCTGCTGCACGGTTACAGCTGCAGTTGCTCAGTTATCAGATGTGTTTGAGTGAGCCATTATATGCAAATAAAATCAAGAGGCCAGTTTCTGACGTTTAGTGTTCAAGCTTAATTCTCTGGGATTTCACAGCTATTTGCAGATACTTTAGTGGTAGACACATTACAGCTAATGGTTTGAATTTGGCCGGAGCTTACTGGCATGGTCTGCTTTGCATTAGGTGGACAATAGCTCCCAGTGGTGGGGACTGGCAGAAGGGAGGGATTAGTAAACAGTAGAAAAGGCTTAGAGACACTGAGGGAGAATATTCTGAAAAGGATAAGCTGTTCAGTTTGGGATTCTTCTAGGTTAGGTTTTTTTTTCATCCTTCTCCATCAGGACCATTGGGAAAGAAATTAAAATTACTGAAAACTGGGCCTTTTTGTACAGTTTAAGTGACAATAAGTTCTCCAGATTTGGCTGAGACACCTTCAAAAATCCCTCAGAGGTGTCAGTGTTGGTGGCAGCATTTCCCTGAGGATTTAGGAAACGAGAGGGTCAGCAAGGAGGATATGAGGACAGGGAGTCTAGACATTATATAGAATCATAGAATCATTTACGTTGGAAATGATCTAAGATCACTGAGACCAACTGTTAACCCAGCACTGCCAAGTTCACCACTGAATGGAAACTGCAAAGTGCAGAATAAGAGAGGCAGTGATAGATCAAGCATTGAAAGAAAAGCTATAAACAATGAAAGGAAGACAGAAAAAAATGATAAAAATGGAGACTGATGCAGTTTATGCACTAAGTGAGAAATAAGACTTTTGGCAGCTGAACTGTGTTTACAGCCAAGCAGTGTCAGTAGCATTTTTCAGCTTTTCTAATGCCACGCTTTGCATTATGGCTGGTTTACCGTGGTGTGGGACTAATGACCCGGGGGTTCAGATTGCTTTTCCCATTATGGATTTGACATTTCACCTCAGTGGGGCCCAGCATCCCACAGTGATCACGGGGGATCATTTAAACGAGTTTTCACAAACAGGATATGAAACATGCTGCCACACCAGAAAAGGGTACGGGCAGGGCCACACCCAGTACTGTCATTCAAGGAGCAGTGCAAGGCTGCAAGGATCCCAGCCCTGCTACCCTGATCTAGCAGAGCCTGGGGCAGGCAGCAGCTGCACTGGGCTGCCTCCCAGGAGCAGGGTGGACAAGAGCAGCCAACATCTGTTCCCCTTTAATCTCTTGTTCCTTTATGTTTTGGTGCAGTGCTTTTGTGCATAATAAGTTGCACGCTCTGGCACGTCCCCAGCCACTGTCCTGGATGGTTCCTCAGCAGGCAGTGCTGCCGGAGCTCCGAGGCTGGGATGTGTTAGGAGGTGCTGCAGGTTTCTGAGGGCCCAACTCCTCTGCCCTGGGGCTCACCGGACTCCATCAGGAAGAGGCTGAACCATGAAAGTTGGTTCCCCTTCATGTCACTGCTTCCAGGGGATTACAAGGGGTGCAAGTCAGGACAGTGTCCAGTGTTATAAATGGGCCAGGAGACCGGCTCCTTTTAAAAGGCCTTTATTAGAAATCAGCTCTGGGTAGGGGGCTCGAGGGGCTGCGCACGCCGCCGCTGCTCCCAGTAGACACCACGGAGGAGGAGGTGCAGTCGAATCTGCTGCTGCTGCTGACGCTGCAGAGTTGGGATTCCTTCCTCACGGGGGTTTCCATAGAATCCCTTTGGCTCGTGTGGTCCAGGGGGGTCACCTCTCTCCAGTTCCTTTCAGGTCATGGCGAGAAAGTAACAAAAAAATACCTGCTACCTGCAGGTAGCTAGACGTGTGCCTCGCACAGTTTTGTCCTTCTTAGGTCCAGTTTCTGTGTTGGCTCGCTGTCCCAGGGGCTTTTCTAGCTCCAACTGGACCTCTGGCCGCAGCCAGGCACCCTGGGAGTTCCCTTATCTCCATACTGGGCGGTGTCTCCAGCTCGACGGCAGGCAGGCAGGAAGCAGCAGGGGGGTAGCAGGAAGTGGCGGCGGGCTTTTACCCGATGGAGAGGGGAAACCTCAGAATTCAGGGAGAAAGGGTACAGAACTCGGGACATAACAAGCAGAAATTCAGGGGTACAGATTCAACATGAACAGTTTAAAACAGGCAAGTAACAGTGCAACTTTAATTTTACAGCAAAACAGTATAACAGTACAACTTGGGAGTGCATAACCTGGGGCTCTCTATTTCTTTCATCCAGGGCTTCCATTCATCCCCACCCTGTTACACAGGGTCTGCAAGGGGAGCACTGCAAGCTCTGCTCGCCTGGAGCCACCGATGCTTTTCACCTCACGCAGATGCCAATGAACACACTCAGTTGCTTTAGGAGAAGTGGAGAGGGGAATAATGGACTAACAGACCTTCACAAAGGCTTTGTGCTTTCTCAGCCTTCACTATTGCTTCAGGAAGTTTACTGGGACCCTGGTAAGGGAGCTAAAGACAGTTTCATGGTGAGAAAAGTGGTCATAGATACTCTGTGGCCTATTTCTCTGTCTAACCCTGTGCTGAAGGAACTAACAAAGCAGCATCCAGGGCAGCAGCCTGGAAGGTCAGGGCTGCTTATGAAACAAAGGGTTGAGACAGACTTTAGGAGGCGAGGCTCTTTTCTCTCCAAGCAATGTATGAAATTCCAGATAATTTCCTTCTGCCTTGGTGTTTGATGGTGTGCCTGCAACTCCCCCAAGGCTGGGAAGCACACAAGGATAGTATAATTGCCTCCCACCACTGAGCCTTTTGAAACACGAGGGCTGGGATCCTTACAAATGTTTGTCATCCAGGAAATCACCAGCAAGAGGAACATACAGAGCACTGAACTTAGCTGAAGTAGTGAGGCACCAGCTTCTGCATGAATGCACGCTGCAGTCAGGGGTAGTAGTGATGGCAGTATTGCACGTGGAAGAGCAGTTCAGACGGGAAAGGGATGTCAGGAATACACAGTGGGACAGATATTGGAGGGTAGTGAACCTAGAGCAGCTCCAAAGGATTGTGAAATGACCCTTCTCCACGTCCAGCTCTAAGACAAAGCTGGCTGGATCTATAGTCCCAAAACTCAGAGCAAGGGAGGATGAATAAAGCATGAGGCCCTAAGCAGAGGGAGCTCCTGGCTTCCAAATTTTCCACACCACATCACTCAGGCCAGCATATCTGCTTGGGTGGATGTGTTCTCCTCTTGAAGTCAGAAGGGGAAAGGGAGAAAGACCTGGAAAGCTGAGCTGCTTGCCCTGTTGTGCTGGTTTTGGCAGGGATAGAGTTAATTTTCTTCATAGTGACTAGTATGGGGCTGTGTTTTGGAGTTGTGATGGAAATGATGTTAATACCAGCGAGATGTTTGCTTTATTGCTGAGGGCTTGCACAGCATCAAGGTCCTTCCTGATCCTCAGCCCCCACCACCAGCAATGGGACTGGGGGTGCACCAGAAGTTGGAAGGGGACACAGCCAGGACAGCTGACCCCAGCTGACCCAAGGGACATTCCACACCATACAGCACTGTTCTCAGTATATAAAGCTGGGGGAAGAAGGAGAAAGGGGGGACATTTGGAGTTGCTGTGTTTTACCTTCCCAAGGCACCATTATGCACGATGGAGCCCTGCTTTCCTGGGGGTGGCTGAGCACCTGCCTGCCCATGGAGAGCAGTGAATGAATTCCTTGTTTTGCTTTGCTCGTGGATGTGGCTTTTTCTTTCCCTATTAAACTGTCATTATCTCAACCCACAAGGTTTCTCACCCACATGAAGTTGAACCATGACACCTGCTCACACATCCAAGAGGCAGGAGACGGTGGTGGCTGTGACCTGTTGATGATGCACCAGCGGATATTTGGGCACCTTTTCCTGTCCCCTCTGTGGCTGTGCAAAGAAATGTTTTTTAAGTTTTAGTTATGAATGTAGTATAGTTTTTTTTATATTGTAAGTTTTAGTATAGTAGATACCTTGAAAGAGCCCCTTTGTCTCAGAGTAGCTGATAAGAGTTTCTAAGACAACCAGAGTCTCTGCATAGAGTCTCTTCCGTATTGGTCCTTTTTGTTATATCCCTGTTTCATGTATGATCTTTTCCCCTTGTCCATCACAGAATTCTTATCTTCAAGGTCCAGGAGCTCGGCCCCTGGTTGGCAAAACCCCGAGAGACCACCCCCAGACCTATTTAGGATTTGTTAGTGTTTATGTAATCTAGCTGGCATGTATCGTTTTAATTGTTTTATTGGTTTAAACATGTTGTACCCACCCCTTTGAATGGTTGTACAAAAACGCCCTGCAGCCCAGGTCCGGTGTCTTTTGGAGGCACTCGCCTGAGGCTGGGGGACCCCCTGACCCCCCCCACCAAATAAAGCCTCTTTTCTCAAAGCCTCTAAAAGTCCCCTCTTTTGCCACAGCCATGTCAGCGTGAGCTAAACTGCCTGTAAGCCAAAAACCCCACCAACGAACTTTGTTGAAGCGTATCCAAAAAGCAGCCGGGGGCCCAGTCTGAACACCGAGCTGGGCCAGAACCAGATACGCAACGTCGCAGCACCCAGCACCCTGGGGTTGTGACGCAACACCCTCTGTGCTGGGGGGAGGATGCTGGACTTCCTCACACCTCCTCTGTGCAGCAGGGCAGGTTGTGATGGCTGGGGAGCACATATAGCTGTGGAAACTATTGCTGTTCATGAGTGGCTGTTCAAGGGCTCAACCCTTTGGTTTTTCTTTCACGCTCATGACACCTTCATTTTCCAGAAGCCAGTGAAAACAGGATATGATGGAATCAAGTGAACCTATCTGATGGCTTCTCCCAGGAAAACAGCCTATGGGCAAGGACCCTACAAAGCCAGGAAAGAACTGCCAGGAAAAACAAAACAGTCTCTTAGCAGTGACTTCCCCTCCAGTTAGGGAAACCTCTGCCATGTCTTCCATAACAGAACAGCTTGTATCTCCCTCTTCAGGTCACTGTATAGATCAGGTACTTGCATGCCAGACACGCTTTGTTTGTTGCTTTGCAAGAGTAGAATGTAAGGGTAGGAGAAACAAACACAGAGCAATGAGCACTTCAGTACCGGTTGTTCCTTTCCGCTCCTGATCCTCCACTGAGAGATAGCCAGTTTGGGAAACTGCAGAGGATGCTGATAAAGAGCAGATGGGGCTTTAACTTACCAGAAAGGCCATGGGTTAGTTCTCTATTGGAAAATCACTCTTTTTTATTTTCCTTTTTTTTTTTTTTTTCTTTTCCCCTCACTATTGCTTCTAAATTTGCAGGTTAGGGACATGTCATATGGACTTGCTCTGGGTCCTGGCTTCTATGCCATGGAGGCATGAACGTCTTTTGAGCACAGAGCTGCCCATACCAGCTATCCAAAGGACATAAGGAGAAATTTGTCCTCTTTCCTGGGAATCAGTGGTTCCCTGAACAAGTGAACCCTTACTTGGTTTGCTTTTGCTTAACCAGAGATACAGGCATGAATCAGTATTAGAGTCAAAACAAAAGCTGTTTGTTCTTTGATTATTAATCTTTAACAGAAACCTGTAAACAGTGGACTGTGGGGATAATGCTGTACTGGAGATGGTGCATTAGTGCCTCCAGGATCTGAGATACAGGCTGATGTATTTGAGTGATGACTTCTCAATCTCAGGGAAAAAAATATTGCTGCAGTTTGTCAGAAATGTGTCTGGTTAGCTGTGTTTGCAAATAATCTCTCTGAGAGAAGACAATAGGTTTTCCCTCTTTTATTCTTTTTTTACAGACGTGTCATCATTGATACAGTTCAGGCCCATAATTGTACTGTTAGAAGAATCAGGATTTCCTTTCTTAAATGTGGGATCTCAGAAGGGAAGGAGGCATTGCTGTCACTAATTGCTTTCTGTCTGGAGGCAATTTAGTTACTTAAGCTTGCTTTGCTTCCCAAATTTTCAGGCTCTGTCACATATAGGGCATGCCTACCCCAGCCTTAGTGTTTAATTGCTGCATAGCAACTGCATATAAACTCTAACAGGGATGAAGTAACAGCAAGACAGAAATCCAGGGAGGCCCATCAAGTCCAGTCAGGGGCTTGAGCAAGTGTGTTAGACCACACTGCTGCAGCTTGACTGCTGTTGACATCCTGACTGCTTGGAGTTAGATGAATGCTGCCAGTGCACCATTCCCTTCTCCAACTGCATTTGAAAAAGGAACATCTTGTGGATCCCTCCACAAAGTCCTGGCATAATGTGCCATGCTGCACACTGGATAGGTTTTCCAGGGCTTTCCAGTGGCCTCAGATCACCTGAAGCTTTTATATTTTTACACTTTTTAAGAGAATGAATCCCAGATCCATGAAGGGAACTCAGCTCTCTTCCTCACCAGAAAAATAATTCTCCAGAATCAGAGGAAATGATGATGTGTCCCATGGACTGCCTCCAACCATGGGCTCAAACACTGGCATGGGAAAGTGGAAAAGTAGTCCTTGTGTGAAATCAGTGTTGCTCTAGAACCTCTCCCCTGAAATATATCACAAGCTGGCTTTACACACTAGTCACCTCCTGACAGTCAAGTATACTGTGAGCTGCTCTTCTTGACCAAGAATTTCTATTCCTGGCCCATACTATCCTTACTCTAACAGAGCCTTGATCTTTTATTAGAGAAGCAGAATATGAATACCTACCATTCACAGCCCAGTACCTCACAGGAAGGAAAAATACAACAGAGAAACTACTCACATTTGCCTTGCTTCATTTCCAGCAATAACTCATAGTCTTCTCTTCCTTTATTATGCTGAATAATTTCTCATCACTCTTCAAATACTTGGAGGCCAGGATTCTGCTCCTAATCAAACTAGGCTTAGGCAAACTAGATTTTGCTTTTGTAATGTTTTTCTGCATAGCATCTCCAGCTTCCTAATCATCTTTGTTGCTGTCCTTTGATCTGCTTCTCATTTGTCATGGTTTTTCTGGTAAATGGGATTCCTCAAAACGAGGACAATATTCCATCAAGTGCAATATTCCAGACACAGGAGCCCTGCATGTCCCATTGTGTGTGTGATGTTGCCCTCAGGTGGTTACTCCAAAGAGAAAATGCAGCCTTAAAAAAAACCTTTGATATTTCAAGACAGACTTGTAATGGCACAGGATCTGCAGAAAGGGTAACTCCGTGCTCTCAAGTGATGCCTTTGCAACAGAAACCAGGACTACACTGGCTTTTTTTTGATCCTCATCCAGTTTTCTTCATTTTGAGTGTATTTCCTAATGTGGATGTTGCTGTGCTTAAAGAGCAGCAGGAAGAAGCTCAGCTTTGCTGAGCTACACAAAGCTGAAAGGGAATCCTAAGACAAGAGGCACAAGAATTGAGAGATTTTCACCATCAACAGCTTTATTAATACTAATTTTATCACCACAGCTACTTGTCTTGGTCACACTTTCCAGCAATTCTTGAGACTCTTTAGTCTCAAAACTCTGTGTGTCATAATATCAGATTTCCATTCTTTATTACACCAGGTGTTGTGTAATTCCCAGATTATAATTCACATAAAGTCATGGAAGGTGCCAGAAGGTGACAAGAGATTTTGCTAAAGGTCTAATTAGAAATTCATCATGCTGTCTCTCCCCTGACTCAGCTCTTCACAAAGCTAAACCATGGTGTTCACTCATTCCCTTCTCCCATCACAGCATCTACTGTCTCATGGATGATGGTGCCAATTTTTTTCCAGCCTTTTCTGTTCCTCTCTGCCCCTTTGTAATGGAAGCGATCGTGCCTATCACTGATTTCAAGCTAGAGACACAGAGCTGATTTGTTTAGAGATTCTTATTGTAGTACATGCATTCCTGACCAGTTTAATAGATGACAATTTCTGCTGGTTTTATTTTGCTCTGCACTGAGCTTCCTCTCTCCACACTGCACTATTCTCCACAGAGAGAGTGGTGCCCAGAGCTTATCCCACAGATCAGCTCCAAGCCTGAATTTTTTTCACTTAAATATTGGGTAACTGAAATACATTTTTCCAGCTTCCCTTAACTTATACTGGCACACAGAGAGTTCCATCTGCCATCACTTTGTCCCACTTATCTAACATTTGGTTCATTCCCACTGAATGCCTATGCCAAAACGCTCACTTGGTTTAAAAGCAGTGGCATTTACTGGGGCCTGTGGAAGGTTTTGCCAGTCACTCTTAGCTTACATAGATTCAACCACCTCACTGAACACTTCATCCTTTGGATATGGCACAAAAATAAGCTCTAATCTCCCTAATGGCACTGAAGATTTTGCCACTGAAACCAAAAGAACTGGATCATTCCTCGCTGCTGTGTCTCAGCCCTGATCATGGGAGTTGCCTCGCAAATCCCATCATTCCGTAAGTGCTAAGAAATGGATGCTTTCTTCTGTATTTTCTTTCACAACCTCACTTTAGTTCCTTGCTTCCCACAGAACCAATGCTTGTACAATCACTTGGTGTGTCTATAGGTGTGTCCTGCTAGTAATGTCTTGATCTGTTTGCCAATTTCAACAACTTCAGCCAGCAGAGATTTCAAAAATAGTCCTGAAAGGTGTTTCTACATGTTTCATGAAAACTGATGGTTTTGGGAGGTGCAGGGGGTATTCAATAAACACACCTAGAGAGAACAAAGTCTTAGAACAACTCAGCTAGAAAGTTTTTATGTTTGTACTTGCAAAATACAAAGTCTTTGTGTTTGCAAATAGTAGCTGCATTTTGCAAATACACATAGAAAATGAGGCTTCATTAGTTCTGCTGCTTGTGGAACTGATTATTAATCTTTGGCAAGGATTCATCCTGCAAGCTGTTGTTGCCAAGTTTTCTTAAGAGCCACTTGCAAAGGCTTTATCTTTGTACGTTTTTGGAAGGGCCAGTCAGTTATGTATGCTGGGATTTGACTTAGCTAAGTCTTTGCAAGAATGCTGAAAAGATGAAGGGGAAAAAAATATACTTACAGACTTGTTGGTAGAGTCTTGTTTACTGTATCCAGACAGATATGTTAAAAAACAATTCCTGCCTATTTTACCAGCTGTATTTGTGGGTCCTGTTATAGGGCTCAGGGTCCATAGTGCTATTTTCTTCAGGTAATGTCTGCAGTGCTGTTATTACATTATACTCAAACATGCCTGGTTTTCCAGACTAGCTGTTTTCAATGAAAAAGGAAAATCATATCCTTATGTTAGAAGTTCAGCTGATTCAGTCTTCATTTTCTTAATGCCTCTGGACCTGAAGAATTTCTTCAGATTACTGTTGTTGTTCTTGTTGTTATACAATGTAGGCATAACAACTAATAATGGACAGCAGGGCTACCATAGAGAGAATAAATAATTACTCAGAAAGGAGACCACAGAAGCATTTCCAGATAGCTAGTGCAGTTCCCAAAAGGGAAGGAAATAATGCACAGAATGGGAGCAGAAAAGTCTCCAAAGTTTCCATTGAAATGAGCAGAATCATGAGACCGACTTCTCAAAACACACGTCCTCTCTTGTGCATTTCCTCAGGCCTGCAAAGGGAGCTCACACTCCAGCAGCCCCTTGGCTGCCTCCCAGACCAATTTTGGGAGCCCTGTGGGTGCCTAATGCTCTGCTGATATCTCTGCAAAACTATGCTTAAATCTGGGCTTCTCCTTTCCCCTCTGAAGCCCTGTTTTGTATTGGGGAGCTGCCTCTGTGGAGCTCTGGCAGAGCAACAGGACAGAGAACAACAGGACAGAGAACCTGCCTCTCTCCTGCAATGCACCTAGCCCTCACATCCCACAGATCCCACCCATGCTCACCAAAAGCCACACCAGGAGTTTGCCAAGATCAGGATGGAGAAAAGGAGCTTGGGATCTGGCCTGTGATAATAGTTACTGTCAAAGAATCCTCACAGCAGTAATTCCCATTGAGAAGGATGAGAATCATTCTCTGCCACTTCTTTCTTCCTCAGCCAAATATGATAATAGCTTTTTTAGATTTAATTTTGTAAATTATATACATTATTGAGTATAGACCCCCTATGCATACTGATTTGTCAGCAACCCTTTGTTGAAGACACAGCCCTTGTTTCTGCCACCAATACTTCTGTCACTACAATAATGAAAAAATCACCCAGGATATTCTTTTCCATAAGACACTTGTATCTATACTGTTGCACAGATCTTAGGACTAGTCCTTCCCTCAAGTGCATTTGCATTACGTGTTTTTAATGATTTTTGCTTCCTTTGTAAGATGGTAATTTTACATGGCTTGGAGCAATGGTTGCAGGAGATACACAATGCCCAATTAAGAGGGTGAGACAATAAAAATAGCAAAACTGACCAGGGTTTAAATCTGTTTCTCTACAAATTGGATGGAGTTTGACTGGATGGAGTTTCCTCCTATAAGAGCAATTGCCTGTGTCCAGGCTGCTGTGCCCCTGTGTTCGCTGGTGCACGAGCCCGCAGGCCCCCATCACACTTCCCAAAATGTCAGCGATGTGTCCAGGCCCAGGGGGGCTCTGCCTCACTTTACACTCCAGGATTAGCACTGTGTGTGTGCAGAGGAGCAGGACCCACATCCCGGAGCACAGCCAGGAGCTGTACGCCCGGCTTGCAGAGCGTGCCCAGGCGCACATGCTGGGACCAGCACGTTTTGCACACCCAAAGCTCTGAGCTCCCGGTGCCTGCTGCCTGCCTCCCATCACCAATATCCCTCAGATTATCCCTGGGGTGTCACTGACCTAAATACGCTGGTTTGGACATGAAGGTTGCCTTTGTTTTGAATGATGCCACGTCTCTAAACCCAGCACACGTAACAAACCGCCTGTTTCCAAACAGCTGTTGTGTAACCCGGCTCTCCACCCCCGGAGATGTTGCCTGCCATTCATTTAATGGGCTCGGTTTCACTGGGAAGTGCCTGGGGGAACCTCTTAGCTCCCTAATTAGCAACAGAAGGGGCCAGTCCTGGAGGTAGCAGTGAAACATTTGTGAGGTCTCGTGACAATAAGGGAGGCAGAGAAGGGGCCGTTTCCAGCTGGGAAAACATTAACTTTTATTCAACTTGCAGTGCAGAACAGAGGACTGAAGAGAAACTGTTGGAGGGAAGGTACTTGTAGAAATTATGAGGCTTTCTAGGCAAGAAAAGAGCATTTGTGAAGGGGGAGGAGGGCATGAGAGAGATTATCCAAGTGTCCATTGCTCCTGCAGCTTGAGTTTTATATAAAACACCGTGGAGAAACACAGGGCCCTCGTGGGCTGGCTGCCGATGGAGACAGGAGCGGGGCAGTGCTACGATCTGCTCTTAGATGTTTGAGCTGGCTCTTGTTAATAAGATTCAGGAATTAACAGCTTGGAAGTGCTTAGGAGCTCAGTGTTTCCTCTGAGGATGTGATCACTGAGGCTGAGGACAGAGCCTGCCATTCAGCACTGGAGTAGGCTTTGGTGCAAAACAAGTCTCCCACCAACCAGCTGAATGTCCTGTGACCTTACAAGGAAGGAGAACACTTTTCTCAGTATGGTGATGTGCTTGGGGCTGTTCCTTAATCCCCAGGACACAGCAACATGTGGTAAGCTCTCTGATTTTCCCCATGCAATTCCATTTCTGGGCAGGGCTTTTTCATACAATACCAATTGAGAAGAGTTCTGGGAGTATCCACAGTCCTAGCTTGGACCCGTTGGACCTTGGGGATCATTCCCGTTCAGAAGTTATGCAGGGAAATACATTATTCACTATCTCTGGACTGTGGGAACAAATATCCAGTGAAGCAAAGGAAAGCCTAGTCAGCCTTAAGGACCTTCCTTAAAAGCAAAGAAAGAACGTGAAGTTTGAAGACAAAATGCAATCGTGAGGCAAGCAGGGTTGCAGAAGCCTGGAGGAGCAGAGAGAGACCTTAAACTTTCAGACATCACCCCGCTCTGCAACATCACTGGCCAGCAGCTCACTGGTAGTGGCCACTCACCAGGTGAGCTGATCCCTGCTATTCATTAAGAACCCTTACTGAGGGTTACTGAGCACCATCTGCTCTCTGGTTATATTCTTAAGACAGTGAATCTGATTTTGTGCATTAAAAAAAAGAATAAATAAAAATTATGCAGCGAAGGATTCAAGCTGTAGGATGAAGAGCAGCACATTACCGCCAGGGCCGTAACACGCAGTGAGGGCATTGCAATGACTTCAAAGGTCAAAATAATAATATCTGAGTTGCGACAGCATCTCAGGTTATAAAAGAGTTGTGCTCAAAGCTTTTGTGATCCACTCTTACCCGTGTTCTTGAGCTCATTTCATAACCAGAAATCACCAGCTTTCCTTCTTGTGTCTCAGGTTTTGGTATTAATAGTATTTATGGAGCTTGGATTATGATTATATGCAATTGGAAATGAGAAAGAAGAAAAGTTAAAAAAAAACAAAACAAAGTGCCTAAAAAAAAAAAAAAGTAGAATTGTGCATACTGGGAGCTCCTCTCTCCCACTAGTGGGCACCCAGCATTTTGCACAACTCCTGCTCGGCCTTTGAGTGCTTTTTCCAGCGGCAGTGAATGGTCCTGGGAGAGCTGGCAGGTTATGTTGTTTTTGGCTCCTCCTGCTCATATCCAGCTGCTAAACCAGCTGAAAAAACACTTTATGCAGTTCCATGTGCACATTTTTTGTCATTGCTGCAGGGTCATCCTGCAGATCAGTGACAAGAGTGAGACAAAAACACAGGAAACAAACCCTCTGCCAGTATGTGATTTGTGCAATGGAAACATATTAAATCCCCTTATAAAATTACACCAGTTGGAAAGAAACTACAGGATGGCAACAACTGAAAGTTTAGATGGAGATGCAATAATGAGATGATGAGTATATCAAATATTATTCTCTCCCGTGGTTATTTTGTTCTTTTTGCTGTTGTTGGGGGTCTTTCTTCCCATGCCAGAAGAGCAACTACACCAGCAAAACCACAGCAGGGTGACAGAAGCAGAAAACTTTCCAATAGTGCTCCAAGGAGGATTTTAAAAACACATTTGCTGAGATATATTTCCCTAAGGGATCTTGCTCCAGTACAGGGAGATACTCTGAGACATTTGTATGGATCCTTTCCTGTGGGATTCCCCTTTCCATTTATGGCACATGCATCAAATCCAGTGGAAGGCAGCCTTGCTGACTCCAGCAAGTAGTTTCTGCCTGGATTTGTGCATTTTGGCCACTAGAGGTTGTAAGAGAGAGGGGAAATAATACTGTTTTCCACCAGACAATCTGCTACAGCATCCCAGAGCAGAATTTTCTCTGGGACTCCTTGATCTTTGTCCACCAGAGCTCCCACAAAACTCCTGCACATTCCTTGCATGTATGTAGACATGATCCTGACATCCCAGCTATTCCTGATTTGTCAGTGGCAGTTTGTTGCCTTTTAGCCCCAGGGCATTAATGGCCTTAGTGTGATCTCTTAAATCTGAAGTAAAAGGTCTTCTGATTCTCGAAATCTTTTAGACAGAGATCAGCAACCTGTATTTTTTCTCTGCAGCATGAACTAGCTCTTTTGGCTCTTCTCACACATTCCTTGTATAGATAATTTCACTCTAAGATATTCAAGCCAGACCTTCTTCCAGCAGCCTTTATGCTTTTCCCTAGTGCTGAGGAAGAATTAGAATTTTGCTATGGTCTCCTGGAAGCATCACAGCCTGTTCTACCTAAACTTGGCACCTTACAGGGTCCTCAGCTACCTTCCACATGGGCTGTAATTCTTTCCTCTAGTTGCTAAGAATTCTCTGATCTTCTAACTCTAGTACCTCTGCCATCAGGGAAACCATCTTCCAGGAAGCCTTCAGAGAGCTGAATTTTGTTTGGAAATACAATGCTAAAGCTAAGTAACCCAAAGAGTAGCCATGAACAAAAATAGCTATAGTGCAGCAATAAATTGAACTTTGACCAGATGAAGGATTTTTAAGCTTTCCTTCCGGATGGCTCTTTTTGATGGCACAGTGGCTGCATGAGAACTCACAGCAATACAAGACCTAATCATCACAGAGCTCACTGGTGATGGGACTCCACTTCAAGCACTGCACACTGATAGGAATCGTGTCCTCTCCAGTAAAAGGTAGCTGTTCCTGGAGTGGAGCACAACAAAGACATTGCAACCATTTCATTTCCCTGGCTACAGTTTATCTCAGAACTTTGGGGACAGGATAATCAGCACAGTATTTTAAACCCTCAAAAAATACTTCACAGTCTTTTTAGAACTACTTATTTTTTCCAGTATTTATGTCAGTATTTTCAGCTTTATCATCATGTGATTGAAAATGAATAATGTCTTCAGTCCTAGCTCTTTGTCATGCACAACCACCAGTATGCTGAGTTTATTTACCAGCACTGGAAAAACTGAAGAGTCTCAGTTCCAGGATTTTATGGATGGTGAATAGCAGCAAGCTACACTGATGATAAACGTATTGTACTGTACCTTACAGTGCACATCTTAATGTACAGCAGTGGCCTTGGTTGTGTCATTTTGTCAGTCCTTGGGTTTGAGAGACAACCACTTGTGTCATGGAACTCAAGGTCCCCAGTTCAACTGCAAAAAAGAGTGACTATATTCACATGCCTTAAAATGTCCTTATTTACACACTTAAAAAAAAAAAAATCCCCAAACCCTGTAAGAAATCCGTTTTTCTTCTTCCACCTTAAAACTCACTGACTACAAAGCAGAACTTCAGACTTAGGAATTAGGCAGCACAGATTTCCCTGTTAGTTGGAGTTCATGGATAGAAATCTTTTCCATCTGAAGCAGTCTCACAATTTAATTTTTGTGACTGAGGCTCACCATTGCCCTATTTTCTCCACTGTCTTGGGTTGTGGAGCCAGGGGTGTGTATTCTATTTCCATTTGTTAAAAGCAGTTAGGGAGATGGTTTTTTTCTTTATCTCTGGGAGGGAGAGGGGCGGATGCCTTCTGATAATGGACCAAACTGTTCAAACCAGGTAGGGCTTCGCTTCTTATCTCTTTCACAGCCTGGGGAATATTTTCTGCTAATGGACCATTAAGACACCCCTAAAAGCACACATCCCAAAAGTAGAACATCCACATTCCATCATCCCATTGTGAGATACTACACCCAGTGGGGGGAGCCAACCATTCCTACCTGGATAAAACTGAGACACAGGAACAAGAAAGGATCCAGCTTCACCAGATTCCTGGAGGAAGACTGGACCCTTCTCACCACCACTGGACCCTTTTCTACAGGATCATCTCTGCTCCACCAGAACCACCTCTGCCACTCCAGGAGGACTCACTTTTGGACTGCTTCCAACACCCTGACCAACAGGGTGTCAGGTTGGAGCTCTGACTCTGTCAGGGTTTTCCAAAATTGTTGTTTGTTTGCTGGTTTGGTTGGGTGGTTTTGTTTTTCTACTACATTTGTATTGTTATTATTCCTAGTAAAGAACTGTTATTCCTATTCCCAAATCTTTGCCTGAAAGCCCTTAATTGCAAAATTATAATTTGGCGGGGGTGAGGGCTTTACATTCCTCATTCTAAGGGAAACTCCAGCTTTCCCTGGCAGATACCTGTCTTTCCAAACCAAGACATCCACAGATGGAGATGGTAAAGTGTCCGAAGAGAACCAACCGAATTATGAAAATTCATGTTTCAAGTTTCCTTATTTTGAACACAAATGTGTCACACACATGAAATGGATCCTTCTAGCCCAGTCCCTGCCTTTGCCATTGGCCAAAAGGAGAAGTTCAAGAATAATTTGAGAAGAGGCCATGCCCATGGTGGCAATTTCCGGGATATCCCATCTCCAACAGTGGAAAGCACAAGGCCCTCCCAAGCCAGCAAGGATTTCTTGGTGGATTTCCTGCTGGCACCAGGCCCTGCTGTGTAACACCCTTTGCTTCCCTGGCAGCTTCCAGCCTTCAGCGCTGCCCATGGGGCCACGTAAGGCCAGAACCCCTTGTCAGGTCCATGGTTTGGGGTCAAATGCCAGCCTCTCCAGCTGGTGTGGCCTGGGGGAATGGAACAAAGCAGTGAGGTTTAGTTGCCAGAAGAGCCAGAGCATAGGTGCCAGGCTGGAAGCACAGCCCTTGACTGCAGCAGCAGTTGGTCAGGAATGAGGGCCAACCCAAGCCCTGTGGCAGAGGTGAGTGATAACGTCTCCACCTGTGCTGCCCCACGAGGCAAGGCAAGGAAATCTGGTAGGATTACAGAATGACCCAGGTGGGTTCTAAACATCTGCAGAGAGGGAGATCCCCATGACCTCCCTTGGCAGCCTGTTCCAGGGCTCTGCCACCCCTCATAGCCTGGCTCTGTTGTGGAGCTGTGCCCATGGGGATGCCTGGCATGCCCTCTGAGGACGCCCCTCTGTGCCTGGCTGTCTCTGTTGTAGCCATGGACTCCTGGCCAGGGTCTGGCAGCTGAGGGAGGAATGGCTGTGACTCCAAGAGCAACACCCATGATCTTGCAAGGCACTGCACCACTGATACAATGTTGCAAAAATAATGACAAGGCCGTAAATCCAAAGATGGGAAAAAAGAGGAAAGTCCAATTCTTTATTGATACAAAGCGGCTACAGGAACAAGAGGCTGAGCTAGTCCCAGCCCCTCAGGGCAAGTCAGAGCAAACAGATACGTGCACACGGGCCACCCCTCAGAGCACTGTTTGTGACAGCTGAGCACCACTGAGGGCGGTCAGTCCCTTCTTATAGCTTCAGTCCCTTCAGTGATTGGCTCGTTTTGCATCCTCCATATGATTGGTGGATTTTCTCAGCTCTCATTGGTCCTTAGCAGGGTGCTTTCTACACCAATCATTCCTTCCCGCCGTGACTTGATTGGTTGGTCGTATTCACCAATCAGAGCTCTGGGTGGTGGTCTCAGTCTCTGGGCTATCTGGGGAGCAGGAGATTCCCCCCTTTCCCTGGTACTATCCCTTTAACCGCTCCATTACAGCACTAACCACATTCGGGAATGCAGGCAAAGCCTTTACAAACATTCCTAACTATACATTGCAACATTAGCTAACAGTCATTGGAACAACATTACAACTGTAAGTATTTGTAACAACTCAGAACCACTCGGAAAACAAACACAGTTGCGAATGGAAATGGACACACAGAGTCAACCTACTGATACAACCAATAAAAAGTTTCAACTCCTTATTGTATCTATAGCACCACCACACCATAACCACACACTGCTCCAAGTTTACCAGCCAGAAAGGACTGTAGTGGTTTGACCATGGCTGAGTGCCAGGTGTTCCAAAAAAAAAAAAAAAAAAAAAAAAAAAAAAAAAAAAAGGTAGGAGGGAGGAATGTATTGTTGGGCAAAACCATTTGTACGTAATTCCTTCTCAAAGAAAGAGCAGCTTGTCCCTTCACTGTTCCAGAACTTCTCTTACCTCTCAGCTGCTGCATGTTCCTGTAAGTAGAAACCCTTCCTGTAGCATTGCCTCTTCTT
Organism: Phylloscopus trochilus trochilus; assembly: GCA_016584745.2. NCBI lineage: Eukaryota > Metazoa > Chordata > Aves > Passeriformes > Phylloscopidae > Phylloscopus > Phylloscopus trochilus. Next base: position 23,375,902 of record WQNJ02000039.1, read on the forward strand.
ATATCCCAAGGCATTGAATTTTGTCTTATGGTGCTACTCAAAGCTCAGTCCAATCCGACACGTATCAGAAAGGGAGACATGTCAGGGAATTGTTGAGGATTTTTGAAAACCACTTTGTTACAACCCTTGTAAGCTTGGTGCTACTCTCCTCACCTGCAGCACGTGGTACCTGTCCCCTTGTAATCACTCATGATCTTAAGACTTTGCAAAAACATTGCTTTAAGGGGAAGGGAAAGGAAAGAAATATCAGGGATTTCTCTCCTGAATTTCTGTGACTGTCCTTCTGGTAAGGAGGCTGCAAATTGGAAGGTTGTGTTTCTTACCTGCTTACAGCCTGGAAAGGGGAGAGAAGGTTTTAGTATCAACCCTCTCTCTGTCTTTTCCACGTTGATTTGAGGACTTGCTAATCAGTTAGGAAATACTTCAGTGCCAGAGCATGTCCCAGACAATGAAGATGAAAAATGTACCCAAATAACCTCAGTGAAAGAGCTTGCAGAAGAAGGGCCAGCTCTTTTTCAAAGCAATAAACCTTTTTTGATTTTTTGTTTTGTTTCAGTTTAATTGCTGTGTCTTTGAGTTTTTGAGACTTTCTGTTTTTTAAGGTACTGAGAAAATTTCTGGGGCAGAAGACCAGTCCTAGATTTATCATATTGCAATGCTGGCTGTAGTAAAAAATCCCTAAAACTGGAAGTGAAAAAAGAAAACAACCCCGCTCATCAGATAGAGCAAAAGAAAAAGTTTGAGTTACAATCTGTTTCTACAGAAGGCCTCACTCTATGTGATATGTGATATGTGCAATCAATTATTCAAATAATGTGTTGACAATTGATATAATTATTTCTAATTATTCTTGATGAAAGTATGCAAATTATGTGATTACATCTTAATGTATGCATCATAAATGCAGAAGATACAGCTTAGATGGAGAGGAAATATAATTTTATTTTTCAACTCATTTATTTTTGCTAGATAAAAGGACTCAGAAAGTTTAATTTTCATGATCCTAAACAGAAGCTCACTAAACTCATCTTTGTTACATTTCCTTTTGTAACTTAAGTAGTAGAACCTCTTCAGTTATGGAAGCATAATTCACTGTGTTTTTTAATATTTAGGAAGGCTAAAAAACACAGTAGAGTTATGTGATTGACATGAAAATAATGTGAGTGTGTAGGTTTCTTTCTAAGAAATCAAGTCTGTAGTACTAAGGTAAGTGGGCTGTTCCTAGGAGAATATAACCATTGGAAAAGCAGCGATTAATTCAAAGTTAATTTGTAATTTCTCCCATGATGCAAGTTTAAAATTCCTGTTTCCTTCTACTGTAAATTCAATGATATTTTTATGATTGTTTAGCATTTTACAATTACACTGGTGCTTAGAAGCTTTTCACATGTATCAGATAAGCATCTGAGGCATTAATTCAGCTGGGCATGCAGCTGTGAGAGACTGGAGGAGATTTCTGGCTCGAAACATCTTGGGTGCGTGGGTGTGAGGAGAAGGGGCAGTGGGGCCTTGCTTTGGTGGCTGTCAATCCCTGGCACGCTGCAGGCAATGTTCCACACCTGCCTCTGGAGCCAGTCTAGCCCCAGAGCAGCCAGATGACAGCAATTCCCACCTGGGGGAACGGCCCAAGAAAGCCAAAGGGCACCCAGACATGAGGCAAGCACGTCTTGGCCCTACCTCCTCTTGGAAGTTCTATCAGCTGAACACTGCTGGAACTAGGAGTGGTAGCTATACTCACTATTTTCTATATCTTTTCTGTCTTTTTCTTCTTCTAATTCCTTTTTCTTGGAGTTTTCAGTAATTTAAAATCAGACAGGCTTGTATTTTGGTAAGTTGAATGGACTAAGTTAATACTTTGGGAAATGTTTTATGTTGACTGAATGCTGCTCCAAACTTTTTTGCTGAAGTTCTCTGATTTTCTAAAGTTGCCAGTAAAGTTTTTTGCTGTTTTGACCTCTTGAGAAGATCTTGTCAATATTTCTCCCCTGCATCTAATTCAGAGTCCATAAAAAACTGGAAGCCCTTTTAAGAGCCTCATTGTGCAAGCTTTTTGGGGCCTTACAGCAACCTAGCAGGGTACTAAGCAAAGCAGATGCAGAAGCAGCTCTATCTAGTGAGCCAGAATTAACTTGATCTCATTGCCTCTATGCATCTTCCACAGCTGAGGAGATTGATTACACTAAATATCTTCCTTTTAAAATTATCCTGCTTATTCCAGTCCTTAGCTGATGCCTTCTCCTCACTGATTTTACAATCACTAGGGAGATTGATCCTTCCTGGTCACCAGCTGTGTAATAAAGATGAGGGAATTATATCTCACAGTGGCAGATCCTTGCATCTTTGTATGGTCCTGAACAACTGCTGGGTCACAGGAGTTATCACCAGGTTTTCATAATTGTTAGTCCAGCTTCTTGTGCTCGGGCACAACAGTTCTGAGTGACTCAGTAGCAGGCAAGAACATGGACTAAGGACTGCTGATGTAACCTCTGTTGCTTGAAGCACAGCAGTGTTTTTGTTTTTGTTTTTGTTTTATTTTTGCTCAATCTGCATGTTATGATTTCTAATTTTAGGAACAAAGCCAGCCATGCAGAAGTCCTGAAAACAAGAGCTGGATCAGGAGGGAATTGGCAAAATGGAGGGAAGGGCAGATAAGGATAACCGGAGTACCAGTGCTAGAAGCTGCAACAGTTCTGAGGGGTTGCTGTACCTGCAGCCTCAGCTCTTATTATTTAACAGGTCTGGAAAACCCCACTGCTTCAGTTTGGCATTCTGGATTATTTCTCACTGAACTCCAGACAATGGCATTCACATGCCTGTGCTTAAGCCTGTCCCAATGGCATCTGAATTCAGAGGCATTTCAGCACTGAATTTACTCTTGCTTAGGGTCTGGCTCTTAGAAAAAACACTACAGAATTTCAAGAGAGACAATTGTTATTATCAGCCTGTTGTATACAGTGCTGCAGCTGACATCAAGGTTATTCTGGCCTCAAAGAGTGCAAGGAGATGAGGGATTTTGAAACAGAGCGAAAAGAATGAAGGTGAAAGTCACATAAAGGTTTCCTATCTCTTTCTTTGTTCCTCTGTATTTACACCCAGCTGAAATGTTGCAACTTGATGCTAGGCTTGGCAAAACAATGGGAGCAAGAAGCAGCTAGGGATATGACCAAACAAAGATTTCCGCTCTGAACTTGTAGAGGAGAGGGGAAGGCAACTGGCACCAGGGTAATGTTTCCTTGTAACATAATGCCATCTTCTGGGCCTTGCTCTGGCAGAGGAGGCAGTGCAAATGAACTTGGGATGCAAATCCAAGAGACCTAGAAAACACATGCTGCCTCACAGCCATGCCAGCACAGGCTGAATGAGATGACATCTGCACTTAGCTACTAGACATGGTTTAATAGAAGCAGGTTTTAGAGATTTTTCATTCCTTACAGCCTCACACATTGCCATGGACCATGACAGTGTACATACATCCTGTGCTACATTCAGACTGGCTATTTCTGCTGTAGGCTCTTTCCTCTGGGGTGAAAACCAAAGCTGTGGTATCATTAAAGAGCAATTGAGGCTTTCTGGGTTCACTGCTGTGTCACTTGTAAGTCCAAGGCGCACTAAACAGTGCATTTGTCACTCCAGTGTCATTCCTGCAGTAATATCCTGGGGATAGACAGTGAGAGGATAGACTTGTCCATGAAACTGATGTTGTGACTAGCAAGTAGGATTTCTGTGCTGGTTTGAAAGCAAAACCAGTGAGACTCTCAGTCAGAGATACAATTTAATAGGAGAAGAGAGGAAAAAAAGGTAAAATAAAATAAAAGGAACAGTACAACCTGACACCCTGTTGGTCAAGGTGTTTGAAGCAGTCCAAAGGTAAGTCCTCCTGGAGTAGCAGATATGGTTCCGCTGGAGCAGAGATGATCCTGAGAGAGAAGGGTCCAGTGATGATGAGAAGGGTCCAGTCTTCCTCCAGGAATCCAGTGGAACCAGATGAGATGTTCTTGTCAAAGCAGTGATTCTGCCTGGTAGCTCTTGTCTCCTCTGGGAGTCCAGTGGATAAAAAAGCTGCTTGTGATGTCTCAAACCCTGGATTATATCCAGGTGGGAATGCTTGGCTCCTCCCCCTGGGCAGAGCATCTCACAATGGGATGATCTCATTCTCTGAGTCATGCAGTGGGTCCTTGATGGCCCATTAACCAGAGATAACTCCCGGAGGAAGTTATCTATGAGTCATGTGGCAAGGCATTGTTGGGCTCGTTAACAGAAGATAAGGAAAACACTGCCCCACCTTGGCTCCAAGGGCTCATGGGGATAGAATACATACCTTGGGTACAATTTTACATTGTAACCTAGGACAATTTCCTACTCACCACAATTCCCAAAGGTACGATTCCAGAGGCACATCTGTTTGTGATACGCATTTGCTGGTTGAGTTGAGATCACTTCTATGATTAGAAGTGTAAGATGCTGGTGCCAGACTTGTCTGAGTTCAATCCTATCCTAACACACAACTGCCATGTAACATGAGGACAGATGAGGAACTGGGAGCTTCCCCAAGTTGTTCCTGTGAGAGGTTCCTTCATATATATTTTGTCTGGTGACAACACACTTGGAAGAAATTCCCCCGAGTGCAAATGTTGTATTTTTCTATTTTTTTATTGTAGTAAGTTTGCCGAGACTCCATTTTCTTCATCCGAGAAAAGCCAATTCTTTATTCACATCACTCATTTTATACCGTTTCCACAGCCCTTGTGTGCAACACCTATTGGCTGGGAGTTTTCTTAATACTTCATTTTTTGGTCAGAAGGTGATTTGTGTGTTCTGGCTAAGATTATTCAGGTTGTTGACATTTTTCCTTGATGTGTTCTCATAGAACAGATCTGATTGTTTACACAGATGCACTCATTTTTCTACCCAAGAGTAGGTTGTGTTAACCAGCCTTTCATACCAAGATTGGTTTTGCATGGGAACTTGCAAACTGCTTAGCTACACTTAGAAGGGATGACAGGCCAGCTATTAATTTAATAGACCAGGCCTGATTTGATGAGGCCTTTCTTTTATAATTCCTCTACCTGTCACAACATCTCTCCCTTTTTTATTCATTTAAAAAAACTCATATGTTCTGATGTTAAAACAATTTGCATCTTATTAAGGCTATTACAAGTTACCTATTAAATATGGGACAAGATACATTAAAACAATTACAATCAACAAAACTTATTAAATTAAATCATGTCACTGTCACAGGGTCTTGCAACATGAGAAAAATAAAAAAGAATGTCCAATATTTCTTAGGGAAATTGACATAAATGGCCATTGTTTAAAAGTCCAAATAGTTGAGACTCAGGAGAAAGTCCATTAGCTGGAAATGTTGATCTTGACATCACTGAATGTCTTTTTGGGAGCCTGGAACAGGGAATAGCTGAAGAAGGTTAGTAGGAACACTATGATGATGATGACAAAAGGCTTTTTTTGACAAGTTTCCTCTGGAAGTCTCTAGACACAGCCATGCTCTAGCAGTCCTATTTTTGCTCCTGTTCTGATTACGAAGGCTGGGTGGTGATGAAGTCATTTTTCTTCTCACTGGGCCTCATTTTTTGAGAGGCAATTGATGTCTGATCAAATGAATAGATGACGACTTTTAGCCTGTTGGTGATAAAGACACATGCATCTCTCCTCTTTAAGTTAATGAATCAATAAGGCTTTGCTGTTATACACTCAATTGGGATTTAGATTTAATGATTTTTTTTCCAAAATTTTAATGTAAATATTTCATTATTCAAAATGATTTGTTGTCTTCATCTTTAATGTACTTATTACATTATTTGAACTTTCTGAAGGCGTTGAATCCCTCCTTTTTTGTTGTGTTGGTTTTTTTTAATTAATTAAAAATGAATTTTAAAAATAACTCAGTCAGAAAACATGATGCTAGGCTTGGCAAAACAATGGGAGCAGATTTAACTCAAAAAACCCCCTTATATGAAGTCGTTTTCAAGGCACACAAACACAGTACGTAAAGCTTCATTAAAGAGAGGTAGTCAGAAACCACTCCGCGCTGGAGCGGGGGTGCTATGATGCCTGCAGGGAAAAAAGGAGCCGGGAGGGAAAGAGAAAACTCGGGCCGCTGCTGCGTGTGCAGGGAGAAACAACAAACAGCAAACTCCGCCGCGTTGTGCTCACACCCGCGGAGATGAGATCCTTAACTCTGGAATGCCCGAGCCCTGCCGACCCGGCCCGGCCCTGCCTGCATCCCCGCCTGCCACAAACCGCCGCGGTAGCAAAGCGAGGGGGGAAAAGCAGCAACAAAAAACCCTCTAAAGGCCGCATGTAGCAAAAGGGGGAAACAGCGACAACAAGTACAGAAAAGGTTAAAAAGGCACAAAGCGCTCGTGGCTCCCAGCTCCGGCCCCGGGGCCCGCGGAGCTCCGCGGTGAGGGGCGGCCCTTGCAGAGCTGGCCCGGCAGAGCCGCCGGGGCTGTTGAAAATCCCGCGCAGAGCCCGGCAGGGAATGAGGGAACGGCGCTGGAACCGTCAGCTGAGGGAGGAGCTGGGAGCAGCAAATGCGCTCCGGCTCCTGCCGCCTGCAGTGCCTGAGCGTTCCTTATGAAGCTCCGAACCGACCGGCGCCCGAGGGTTCCTGTAGGATAAAACTCATCCCCGCAGAGCCGCCGCGGCCACCGCCCGCCACCGAGACCACCGCCCGCCACCGCGGCCCCCGCCCGCCACCGCGGCTTCCCGGGGAGCGGACGCCGCCACCCCGGGGACGCTGTGTCCCGCCGGAACCATTTCACAGAGGCGCAGGGACACAGATCCCGTCTCCCGCCTTTGTGTTCGGTTCGGTTCCCGCTGCGGCCGGCGTCTTCACACGGCTTAGATTGAATGCGTTTTCAAAGTGGAGATAACATTTTTAATAGTCTTTTCAACACGAAAAACGGAATTTAAAAGGTAACTTTTCCATCGTTGGTGGGTAGAGGGAACAGAAACGGACCTGCAGACACAGGAGGTGCTGACCGAGAGGTCTCTGGAGCCCGCGGGGGTGCGGTTGCTGCAGCCGCTGCGGTCCCGTCAGCAGATTGTAATTTTTTAAACGGATTTCTAATAAAATACCATGTAGGTAACGATTTTGTGGCTACCATATCTCCCCCTATGGCCGCTGTCCACAAAAACTGCCCCAACTCGTCCCACCTTTCGGTAGAAAAGGCATTTTGCACATTACTCTCACGCTGTTTTCTACGCCGAAGAAATAAAGTTCGCAATTTCCTTTTATCCTGCTTTATCCCCTGTTTGAGCAATGTGAGTGCCTACACACGTATGACCGCTTTTTCGTCGGCTGATGAATTCGTGATCTAAGATTTCGCGTATTTTATCCCTTTTTAAAACTCTGGGTCTGGACGCTGCCCCGCGGCGGCGCTCCCTCAGGCGTGCGGACTGTCGCGCCTTTGGGCGGCTCTGCCGCTGTCTCCGCCCGTCTCCCTGCCCTCTATTCATTTTTCTGTCCATGCTCACTCCCCCGCCGGGCGGCCCTTCCCGGGAGCTGTTTGTTGTTTCTGTGTTTGCTTCTGTGTTTGTTTCTGTGCGTTCCGCGCCGCCCGCGGCCCCTGCTCTCCCCGCTCAGGTCCCGCTTTGCCGGCCGCTTCTTGTCTTTGTGGATTTTGTGCCGGCCGGAGCCGGAGCCTTTCGCTACTTTGCGTATTCCTGCTTGAACTTCCTTTCGCTGCAAGCTGTTCGTTCGCGATTTTGTGTATTCCGTCTCTCGAGTCCCGTCTCGGCTTGTCCTTTTTCGCGGCAAGCTCGGCTGTCCCGCGATCGCGTTGGGTCATCAGATGCTGTAATAAGTTAGCCGGGATTTTCGTTATTCTTTTTTTCCTCAGGGGGCACTGTTTTAGGCAACCTGTTGCCTCAGCTGCCTGAGTCTGTGAGGGAGGAACAGGTTAGTCATTACTACCCACAAACATCTCAAACTAGGAACTCTTCCTCCTCGGAGATCTGATCTAGAAAGGATGCTCAGATCACACCACGCTCGCACGGCTTCCCGTGGAACAGTGTTCCTGGGGCTTCTGTTAGCAGCTGCTGGGAGGGCAGTGCTGCCCCTTCCCTCACACTGGAATTCAGGACCCTGATGTTCAGGCCATAAGCAGCAGAGATCTGCCTCTCGTTCTTGTCCTTGCCTGCAAGGATTTAAACCACAGCTCCTGCCTCAGCTGTAGCAGGACTTCGGAGCTGATAGATAATAAATCAGCTTTCTGTTCATTATTTGACAAGAAGGTGAGGGAAGCAATCCCCAGTGGCACACAGAGTTGACTTGCAAGGAAAGCAGTGAGGTGCTATAACTGGTTACGGCGCCCAGGGAACGAGACAGGGAGTGCCTCAGTGAAGGCTGCGTGGTGCTCTTGCAGGCAAGAGACCACACCTTTATTTCCTGACTCCTTTTGTACATTTTACAAGTTGCCCACCCCAGAGGTGGGACCCTTGGGAACCACTGGTCATTTTCCAGAGACCATCACCGAAGCCCCTCCTCTGGGAACAGATGTGGGAGCTTCAGTTGTTTACTGAACATGGCCTTGTGCTTCAAGACCGTGCCTGGGAATAGAATTCCCAAAACCAAAACAAGCAGGCACGAAAGCATGGCAACAAGGTGCGGCGTTTGTCCACCTGCAGCAGAAGCTTCCCGTGGCCATGGGACCTGTGGTAAGGGATCATGAGCTGCACATCACCTGTGCTTTAAGGGCTCTCACTCCAGAGGCTCCAGCCGTTCTGCTTATATTGGATCTGAAATGGCACACAGCATGCTTCCTTAGTACTACTGTGCCTGGCTGGGAATTCTCAATGACAGCTTTGGGGGATTTTAATGTGAGACATTTTCTACCTTCTCAGCAACAGCCATACCTGATAGCTGTCACGAAGAGACAGTTTACAAAAAATACCAACCTTTACTTGTGGTTCAGGTCTGATATGCAAGTTCTTCAGGCTACTTGCAGGTAGCCTTCCTTACCTGCAGTACCTATGACTTTTGGCATTTATTTCCTGCAGTTAACTGTTAAACAGCAGCTGTCCCACTTAGTGAATGCTAAAAAAATTTACAACAGCTCAGTATTTCTCTATCCTGTCAGGCCCATTTTAGAGGCCCTCACTTAGCAGCTTCTCTGATTCATGCCAAGTGGAACAAATTTCCATGCCTATTAAGGGTCATTTGCAGAGAGTTACACATAGCACAGGTTTGCACTGAACACTCTCTGAGAGCTAATTTTTTCTGCTAGCTATGGTCTGTATCACAGCAGCACCGTGACAATCTGGGGGTCTCCCTGAGTCTGTGTGAACAGAAGCACTGTATAAACCCAGAAAAGGTGAAGTGAGAAGATTTACTGCCAAGGGAGATCTCTTACACCTCATGAACAGCTTTCTTCTTTTTAATGTGTTAACTCCAGCCCCAAATCGCATGATGGTAGGAGCCTTTGTCTTGCCCCTTGTAGGACATGCATACATTCCAGATATACAGTGGCCATTTCAGATGCTTGAGGAGGATGAAAAATGACTCTACTCAGTCAGTAGGAGTGATTTTGCCCAGAAATTTAAAAATGGCACAATCTGAAGTTAGTTCTGTAAATACCCTGATACTTAGCTATTTTCAAGGCAGGACAAAGCATGTACATGAAAGAAAAACTTTCAGGGCTTCTGGGCTTCCCTCTCTGGATAGCAAAGAGGGCATCTAGCTTTGTGTAGATTCTTGCAAAGGCAGAGCTGTCCCTGAGACCCTTATCCTCTAGCAGCCCCAGAGAGCTGCAGTGAATGCACAGAAAGGTTGCCTCTAGTCAGTAGCAATGTGTGAGGATTCATCATTTTTGCAGCTTCTTTCTTTGGTTTGAGACATGCTCTCCGCAGGCTTGAATTTCACCTAGAGGCAAGGCACTCTGTGCATTTAAATGATTAGCAAAACAAGTAAACAGAGACATAAATAAGAAGGTGATTAGCATCATTAAAGGGGTTTGCAAACTCTGTCTGAAGTTTCTGCAATTACTTAATGAAACAAATTCATTCCAGTTTCTGTTAAATCTTTCAGATTGTCTCAATCAAGACTGAGGAGTGTGAATAAGCAGGGATTCTGGATAAGGACCAAGTGTTTGGTCACTGTTCTGGTAGAAGGGGTAGTGAGTGCTGACCTGGCACATGTGAATTCAAGGGACTTTTAATCCTACAAAGGAGAAGAAGAATGCTCTAGATAACCTATTGAATTGCCTTACAGACTTACTATGATGTTATCCCCTGTGGATTCAGGTCTGCACAGGCCATAGGTTTTCAAGGGCAAATGACATACTGTGTCAGCTTGGCCAGCAAAGGATTTTTTTCCCTTCAGTGTTTTTCCTGTGCTTTGTTCATGTTAGTTAAATACCTCCAGAACCTCCTGCTTGTTTTAAGAGACCTCACCAATGCCAGCTTTTCATTACACTCTTTTCAATAGACTAGTTTGTTGCCCAGAGCAATAACCTGAGCAAGTCTGGGGTCTGAAAAGATCTAAACTTAAAACCCTGTGGAGAAACTTTGTTCTTTCCCAGAGAAATGAAATACAAATACATCTTTGCTAGAAGCAAAGGAACATATCCCACAAAGAAATGAGAGTGCTCTGTCCCTCTCCAAGAGGACCCAAGAGGACAGGGTGCAACTCCAGACTGTGAGAGACCCAGGTCTGAAAAGCCAAGTGCCTGTGCCTTGTCTGTTCCCCGCTGGGCACCGAAGGGAGCACGGGAGCCGTGTCACCATTACCCTCATGACATCAAGCAGAAAGCACTGCTGCCATTTGGAAGATCAGCTTTACTTAGCTTTCTCCTTTCTTTGCATTTCACATACCAAGCTTTCCCACAGCATGGATTTCTTTCTTACAGTGATGTGTACGCAGGCCAGTGGACTGCACAAGCTGCTCTTCTGCACAGCAAGTAACTGTGCTGTGAGAATCATTCATTTTCCATGCAACCCTCCTGCCACGAAGGCCATTTTTCAGCAGCTTGGCAGAAGGAAAGGGCCTGCAGATAGGTGGGACCAGCCTATTTTTTCATTTGGCTTGAGAACTACTTCTCAGAATCCCTGCATTTTTTGACAGGAAATACCCAAGAAGCCACTAGACTCACGTCCCCCCCTTTCAGCACCCACACATGGTGGGACACCAGCGTGGGCTGTGGCTTTTTGTGTGTGGCTGTTGCGGTGTGCCTTTAAGGCTTTCAAGGTGAGCCCTCTTTTGGGGGTTTTTCCCCACCCCCAGGGTAGGTTTTTCCCAGCCAACCCTGAAGGAATGATTATAATTCACAGGGTTTACCAAGCAACCTGAGATTCTGCAGGGGGTTGGCCATTGAAGGAATTGGCCAGGGCAGAAAGGGCACACCTCTCCTCAGAGGTGATTTGACCTTTAGGCTGCCCTTTAGCCCTTGGGTCACGCCCTGTCCCTCTCCGACAGGTAGGCTGTGTGCCCGCCCCCAGCCCCCTCTCACAGGTGAAAACCCAGGACAGGCACATGGTCAGGTTCTGCTCAGGGGAGTCACACGGTTCAGAGCTGCTGCTAACGAATAAAATCTCTGGACAAGACTCCTGAGGCAGATCCATTTCCTTCTTCCACTGATTTGTCCAACCTCTCTGAAGGAGCCAGGCAGGATTCACCTTGCTACATTTATCTCGCCGCTGCACCCCGGGTCCTACACTGCCTGAAACTAGCCTGGACTTGGCTGAGGGGTCTGTGCCTGTGTTGGGGTGCAAGGAGAGTGTCCTTTTGGGACAAACCACGGGGCTGCTCTCCCAGCACAGCTACCACGCAGACCCCACAAAATAGCAGTAGATTGCTGTTACACGTGGCCCCTCTTCTAAAGATTTATTTGCTTTTCAAATGGATTTGAAGTCAAATGAAGTGGTAACACCCTTTCATGGAGACACACAAGGGCTTAGGAGAACAGTGCTACATGAACTGACTTCCAGACTTTTCTCATTTGTAGGCACATTCTCCTGATATCCTTATGTGGCAAGTGTGATCAGAAATCACCTGGAGTCAGAGCACGCCCTTGTTTCTTTATTGCTACTTCTCTTTGTCTCAGGAGCTGAGAGTTTTAAAATGCTGAGGAACAGCACTTACTAACATTGTTCATTTTGATGCTGGCCCTAGCCCTTAAGGCAGACCTCTGGAGCTTTCCTGGGATGTGAGCTGGAAAGTATCATACAACGCTGGGAAATGGAGGTTTTTCTTTGCTTCAGCTTGGACCTTGTGTAAAGCAAGGCAATATTAAAATACATGGTGCAGGCTTAGTTGTGACATAACTCTTCTCAAATTGGCAGGTTTCTTTTTGTCATATTCCACATAATTTTCCATTGTTGTTTCAGGGAGGGGAAGCATTGGAGCAGGACTGTCTTGGGTTATGGAACTAAAAATGTGTATTCTGTTTTATCTGCTGAAAGCAGTTGGAAAATTGTTCTTCTTTACTCTGGGAGGAGGGGGGTGGATGCCTTCTGATAATGGGCCAAACTTGGTAGGGCGTTGTTTCTTATCTCTGTCACCACCGGTCCTCCCTCCAGGGGGATATTTTCTGCTAATGGACCATTAACACATCCCCAAAATAGACTATCCACATTCCATCATTTGTGAGGTGCTCTACCCAGTGGGGGGAGCCAACCATTCCTACCTGGATAAAACTGAGACACAGGAACACAGAAAGGATCCAGCTTCACCAGATTCCTGGAGGAAGGCTGGACCTCTTATCACCACCACTGGACCCTTGTTCTACAGGATCATCTCTACTCCACCAGAACCACCTCTGCCACTCCAGGAGGACTCACTTTTGGACTGCTTCCAACACCCTGACCAACAGGGTGTCAGGTTGTAGCTCTGACTCTGTCAGGGTTTTCCAAAATTGTTGTTTGTTTGCTGGTGTGGTTGGGTGGTTTTGTCTTTCTGCTACATTTGTATTGTTAGTATTCCTAGTAAAGAACTGTTATTCCTCTTTCCAAATCTTTGCCTGAAAGCCCTTGATTGCAAAATTATAATTTGGCAGGGGTGAGGGGTCTACATTCCCATTCTAAGGGAAACTCCAGCTTTCCCTGGCAGATACCTGTCTTTCCAAACCAAGACAAGGACAATGCGTGTTTGGAAACTAAAAGTGTCTTAGCAGATCTTGTAGGATTTGAATTGAAGCTGTGGTGAGAAGTGTGGTAGTTCTCTGCCATGGAGCCAAGAAAATGACCTGTTAAGAGCTTCATGGTACATTAGGTCATTTATACTTTCATAGATTATTTTTTCATAGATTTATTGGCTTTGCACTTTTTCTGCCATAGGTACAAAGTAATTCTGGTTACCTGTAGGTTTGCTCATCTGGGAACAGCAGCAAATTTGAGGAAAAGAGCTTGACTAGCTGTGTATAAGTCTAGGATGCCTGGCAGAAAATTGGTACTCCCTACTATGGCAAGTTGAGGAGAGCTTGAAATGAGATGAAACACTCTATCTAGTTTTGGGGCAAAGAAAAGTGTGTAAGAATATCTTTGTGCCATCTGGGAGTACCTGAATAGTTCAGCATGCCAGAGAGAGCTGCTTGTATCAGCCATGGCATCTTGGGAATTCTTTACATGCACTGCTGCTACAACAAAAGTTGTTTATTTTTCTGATGATACCATTTTATAATTCCCTTTTCAGTGTACAAGCATTTCTTTTTGTTATTTGAAAGAAGAACCAGTTTCTTGAAGTATTCTTGAGAGAGACTTAAATGAGCTGTAAAAGCCTGTTCTTTTCTTCCATGACTGGTACTCTGAAATCTAGTAAATTTTTTGTCTGGGATCTGATCTCATGCATTTTATGGCCGACTGTAGCCCAGAATTAGCCCAGATAATTAAATTAAAGGATGTACTGTGGATTTATTCAGACTTTTGTCACTGAGTACTCTAGTGATGGCAGACCAGCATACAAATTCCTGATGTGAGCTGCTGTTCCTTTGATCTATGACAGAACTGATCTTTGGTGATCTCTCAAGTGTTACACTCAAGGGCAAAGAATTCCTAATCCAGGATGATATACAGTCTCACTGGGGCTTGCAGTTACTGTGCACATTGTTTAGGTCATTGGGCAACTGGGACTTAAGTTTGATCAGTAAGTGCTCCAAAGATCTTTGGCTTGACCTCAGAGCTGGGCTAAAATGTTAACACGGTTTCTTTCTTTAGCTATACATTTCCAGCTATGAAATCAGACAGGCCTAATTATGGGCACATTGCCTGAGAAGTCAAGAAGCCTGTTTGCAATTTTTTTTTAGGAAAAATCTCACTAATGGAGATCAAGAGAGGAATATTAAGCTTATGTAGAATACATAAATTGTTTCAAATTGTTACCAGACACCTTTGCTGCAGTAAGACAGGCCTCTGGAAGAGGCCATTACTGACTGCATTTTTTGGCCTCTGCTTCTAGGGAAAATGTGTCTGATGGGGCTCTGAGCATTTAACACCACAAACTGGTCTAATGGCCGCTGGCCAGGCTGCCAACAGAGCCCCTGGGGGCCTTTGCCACTATACCTGGGGACTCTTGAGCATCCACCCAAAACTGAACTGTGATACTTGACTCTGGCAAGTGGAACCTTTCTGGTCCTTGCAGAGGATTTCCTTCCTTGCTTGTAAACTTGTATGGGTCCTGTGGGAATGCTGACTTACATCAGGATTAATCTGTGTGTGTGCTTCCTTCTTGGAGTCCTGGCTTTGTTACAGAATCTGCTTTGTTCTAAAGGAGACTTTTGTGTACAACAGGTGCAGAGCATCAGGTGAGCAGAAGACCAAGAGAGATTACTTGGGTAGTAGCTTAAATTACTGCTTCTCACTTCCAGATAGGAGCTCCTGATTCTCTCATTAATTTCCTTGCTATTAATATAATTCATGTTCAATTCCTGTACACATCCCAGAAGCCATAATGATACTAAACCCCTCTCCCACGTTATTCACCTAATGAAATGCAAAGCAGGCTAACAAAACTTGGTGGAATTGCAAATAAGCAGTTTTATAAGATATATGAATAAAACTTGTGACAACCGACTTTTCTGTTTCCTCCTTATAGAAAAGGCAATGGAACAGGTTCCAATTCGTTTGAACTTCTAGTCCTTGCATTTATTTTTAATGTGATATGTCTGGCCACAGTTTTACAAAGGCAGCAATCTGAATTCCTGACAATACAGACTTTAAGTACTAAAGATCATGATCTTGCCTTTTTGTTCCTTGTTCTTTTATTTTTAGATTATTCCAATGTGTTTTTTACCTAAGGTTCACAGGAAAAAGAGATCATTTGAGAACATTTTCCTTTAAAGCATACTATTTAGCAGCTGTTCTGAAATTTTCATTTGCCTGCTTAAAGGTAGATAAGCCAAAATCTTCAGTGTTCCTTCCTTATCAAAATTTTAAGTGTCTACTTTATCTTTTGTTGTATTGCACATAAGATTATGCTCAAAATAGAAAAGTAGTTTTCTGTTGTTGCCTTTTTCTTACTTGGCTCATTCCACAAAATGTTTTAGTTAAAGAGTTTTCAGACTTGGAGAAGGCTTAGGACTCCCAGCATGTTGGGACTGAAACCTCATGGCAGAGTGAATACCTAGAAGTGTTATTCAACTTTTTCCTTGGATTGTGTTATTTTTTCCACTTTCCTTTGTGTTATCCTGCAATCCCTTTTGCACCTATAGTGCAGTGTAGAATTCATCTTATTTTCTTGGATTACTCATTCACTGGAGTGTAATATGTTTCTTGCCCTGTAACCTACAGGATTTTTACTTGTGAGTGACTTGTTATCAAGTCACCAGAAAGAAGGGTGCATGTCAAGTAGCTCCCTCTGTCTTACATCTACCATTACCATTGTGGAGGCAGTAATTCTGACAAGGCTTTGTAACAGCAAAAAATGTGAGGCCTTGAGATAAATTTCACCCTTCAGTGTGAAAACAGACTTTTGCTGTACAATTAGGTGAGAGTATAGATCAGTGAGGAGGTACAGACTTTGACTCTTCTGCACCATTTCCTTGCAAGCACTGATGTACAGACCCAAAGAGGTCAGGCTGCAGCACTCTGTCTATTTTGGGTGTCCCATGATAGGGGTGAATCCACTGTATTGAGTTAAAACAACTTTTTTTCCCCAAGTCAGGTGATTGAAAACATGGTATTTTTGAAAGGTTATTATGCTAAGAGTTTGATACTTAAAGCTGGGAACCAGGCTTTCCAGGATGGTAGCCACAGCTTGGAATGCTATTTTCATTGCCTATATGTTTGTGGGGGTTTGTTTTGTTTTGTTTGTTTGGTTTTTGTTTTGTTTTGTTTGTTTGTTGTTTGGTTTTGTTTGTTTTGATTTTTTTGGGTTTTTTTTGTTAACTTGATGCCCACAGCCTTACCCACCTCCATTTTCTCTGATCAGATCAGATCAGATCAGAAGATTTTTTTTTTAATTGAAGGTGTTAAGGAGAGTATTCTTGGAGAGAAAAATCACTGGATGTAGACTTTGCTGCTTTGTTTATCTGTAAAGTATTTACTGTGGTTCTAATATAACCAGGATCAATTTTGAAAGGGCCATCCCTGAGATGTACTATTTGCAACTCTCTAAATCCTGTATCAGTATGAACAGAAATGAATGTGCTGATCCTTTGGTTCTTCCTGAGATCATCCCATTTATGTAAATGGCACCCTTCATTAGAAATGGGTTTGTATGACCAGGTCCTTAATTTTTAAGCTTGGCCCTGCAGATACTCTTGGACTGCACTGTTATGATACTTGTACATGGGTTGAGATGCTTTAAGCATTAATAAGCCTTTAAAACAGAGCTCATGGAGCTGGCTCTGCTCTACAAGACATGATCTTTCTGGGAGCTTGGGGATGTGTTGGCATGCTGTTGGCAGGATGAAGAGTCTTTGGGAGTGTTGTGTTACACCAGCAGTAAAATCTAGCTAAGGGCTTGCTGCATTTTGGTTCATTAGTGGCTACATCCATAAAAAGGACACAGGGTAAGGACTCTTTGGTCCTGAGCCATGATTTGTGCTTTCATCTTTGTGTTATCTAGCATCATGAATGAGTTCTAAACTGCAGGCCTGCAGAAGGCTGTGCAAGGCTTGAAGAAAGACATCCCTTCTCTGTCTCCAAACAGGACTTGGTTCAGAGGAAAAAATTGAAACATGGGAGCCTGGAAAGTGGGTTATTGCTGTTCAATGATTTCTCTGCCCTCTGATTTCAGACTTCCTGTGCATCATTTTGATGGCACTGTTTCACCATTGGTTGTGGGGCAGCAGGAATGAAGTGATTTGGAAGATTTCTTGCAGTGAGCCAAACACCTGTTCTGAAAATTTTTCTTCTGTCTGCAACACAGTTCCAAAACCTGTGTTACATTTAGCAGAATTCTCCAAGTGGGCTGGAGTTTTATGCTGGGACAACAAGTATAGGCTCTTCAGGAGTTATTTAACCAGGGACAGTCTGTCTCAGCACACTATTAGTGTGTTATCCACTCCAGCTAATTTAAGCTGCTTGTGCTGGTTGTGGCCAGGGTAGGGTTTATTTTCCCCCCAGGAGCTATGTTTTGGATTAGTGCTGAACACAGGGCTGATAACATAGAGATGTTTTTGTTATTGTTGAGCAGGGCTTGCATAGCCCTTTTCTGCTTTCCATACTGCCATGGCTGGCAGGAATTTGGGTGTGCATGGGATGTTGGGAGGAGACACAGCTGGGACTGGTCATCCCAACTGACCAAGGGGATATTCCAGCCCATATGTCATCCTCCTCAGGATATAAAGTGGGGGGAAGGAGGAGGGGGGACATTTGCAGTGAAGGCATTTGTCTTCCCAAGTCACTGGCACCTGTGATGGGGCCCTGCTGTCCTGGGGATGACTGAACACCTGCCTGCCCATGGGAAGTGGTGAATTAATTCCCTGTTTTGCTTTGCCTGTGTGTCTGTCTTTTGCTTTCCCTATAAACTTTCTTTATCTCAGCCCACAAGTTCTCCAATTTTTACCCTTCCCATTCTCTCCCTGACCCTGCTAGTGGGGGATGAGTGAGCAGCTGTGTGGGGCCTGGCTCCTGCCTGGGGTTAAACCACGGCAGTACTGTTAAGAAACCCATATGTGAAAGAAAATGGCTTTTCTACTTTTTGTTTTGTTACTTGGCAACAAAGGAGTTAGCAGAGTCCAAGAGCATTGCACAGGTGATTTGCTGTTGCTGTTACTGGGGTACAGGTGCTGTCACTTGCTGAGTTCTTTCAGCACAGCATTGCTTGAATACGTGTGGCACTCAGTGAGAAATCAGTATTGGTACTCAAAAATTAGTCAGGGGGTAGGGGAGGGCTCCTTTTTGGCAGGAAACTGTAAAATTCTTGGAGATGTCAACATCTTTGGGATCAGTGCCCTTCTTTAACTGATAAAATATATGTGCTGCCTTGGAGGTGGGTATCAAGCCTGAAAAGGATCCTATCCTATGAAAAGTATCCTATGAAAAACACTATAGTATTGTAAGGAAGCACTGTCTGCTGTACTTGGAAGGTGGCCTTTCTAATGCACGTGATTCTGAATGGAGAGGGCACCCACCCATATCACCATGATCATCTCATGCCACAGGAGCACAAATCCTGTTATGGTCAAAGGCAGGGAACAGGATAAAATCCTTTCCTTCTCTGTGAATCAGTCCAGTGGCAGTGGCCTGCACTGTAGCTGTGATGCTGCAGCTGATTTCATTTCAGCTACTGGGGTTGAATTTTTTTTTTTTTTCTTCTTATGGAATGCGTCTGAACATTTTCAAGTGTATTTCCAGAGAAAAGGCGTATTTGGAAAGGAAATTTAACATGAAAATAGATGTCAGCAGCTGAATTTAAATTTTGTATATTTTGCAGACTAGTTGTAGTGGTACAGTGCACAGTAAGCAATTATAATTGCTATTTGTCTGTAAACAGGACTAATATTTTGTTTCCTGCTACATATGGCTGTTGGAAAGTGGCATATGTGAAAAGAATATTGAGTTCCTAAGTGCATATTTTTAAGTGTGTACTTCATTTTTCAAGAAAATGGACACTAAAATAATAATCAAGTAGAATAATTGTCTTGCAAATAGCATGCAAAATGTGAAAGTGAGGTGCTCTGATATTGTCAAAAAACTGGGGACGTTAAGTAGTTTGGGAATTAAAGCTTCTCTTCATGGGAATTGATTCCTTCTCCTTGTTCTGCCCTCATCACTCCCACTGTAGCTGAAATGTGTTCAGGTGTTGTATTTCAAACACTGTGGGTCACAGGGCAGCAGCTATTGCTGACCCCACTGGGACCTCTGCAGTCAAAAGCTGCCTTCCTGCTGCAGCATAAAACAGCTCTTACAAAAGCACATGCTACTGAGGCCAGTGCTTATCTCAGGAAATTCAGCTTCCTCCCATCCCCTGTCAGTCTTCACCTTTTTGTTTGAGTATTATCTGCTGCTGAGTGTTCTCATTTCCAAACTACTTGGAACAGGAGGCTCCACAGAGCAAATCACTTAGAATTAGACCTGGTAGCAGTTTTTTAGATGCAAATCAGAGGGGAATTTATGTTCATTTGGTTAGGACTCCTGTAGTCTTAACAGAATGTGACAGCAGTCCTGGCAACAGAAAATCACAATGACTCTGTCAGTCTCCTGGGAAATCCAGGGTAGTCCCTGTTTTCCCAGATTCCAACTAGAATTTTAATACAAATCTACTAGGAAAGAGGAACATGTTGCAGTCTGGCACCAGTGCCAGTGCTGCTCAGGCTCTGCAGAGCCCTGGAAGGAGGCACCAGGTGGTCTGTCATCATTGCCTGGCGTGCCTTTGGGGTGTGTATGCACAGAGGACAGGGAGCCAGGTACTGGGAACTGGACAGTAGGGGCTAGTACCTGAGATTTGGTGCTCACAGAAACAAACAGACCAGAGAGAATAAGAAAAGCATTATGTACTGAAACAAGATTCTTTATTTCAGTGCAGTACAAAGAAATGGGAGTTGGCTTTGAATGAAAGTACCGAAACTAAAAAATGGAGCAGATAAAATACGTTTGTGTAGTACTAGGAATTCTTGGATATCAAAGCAGTGAAAAATGACCTCTGTGATGCTGCAGCATTAAAATCAATATTTACATACCCTTAAATTAATGCATTACTACCTTACGTTATATCATTGGTAACTTAGTTTCCAGCAGTATATTACCACTGACAATGCTGTCTTAGCTGTCAGTCTTTCAGCCAGTTATTTCCTTACATTTAAAATGCACTGATACAGAAGCAACACTATACCAAGCCACCTCTCCAAAACATCAGCAAAATCAGTTTCTTTTCTTTTTTCTTCCAAATAAATGGATTTTATAAATTTTGTTAATTGCTTTCACCTTTGGTTATGAATTGTAATACTGTAAACAGTGGGCCCAGCTCACAATCAAGTAACATGAACTCATCATATTAAGGTCATGAGTAAGTATTGTTTAAAGAAAAAAAAAAAACAACATTGCTACATTGTCATCCTGCAGCACCAAACACAAGGGCTGCTCAGGATTGGGCTTTTTCAATGACAGCTTGCATCAGGACAGGTCAGCTCTTTTCCTAGTAAATGCAGATTTACATTTTTAAAGGTACCAAAGCCTACCAACACTGTGGTTTGCACCAGAGTCAATGGCCCCATTTACAGATTCAGGGATAATGCTGGGAGCTTTTTTTAATAAATAAATATTAAGTACACAGGTATTGCTGTGAACCAAGCCCATTGTCTAAAGGAAGCACATTTCTTGCCAAATTAAGTCTTTACGTAAGAACATGTTTTTTAATGGATTTGAATAGCTGCTGTGCAAGTTCTTAAAATCATGTGTCTTGCAGCTTGCACTTTGTACCAACACAAAAAAAAAAAAGAATAAACATGCAGTCAAATGTAGCATTGTTTAGAAAATAATGTGTAAAAAAACCATTCAGTATCTTCTATTAAAGCATTTACACTGCATAGGCATTCATATAAGGATATAGTATAATAAAACTTATCAAATATACAAGCATGCAGCAGTTGCCTTATATTCACAGTTCTAGAAATGACCACACATTGATTTCCTCAAATATAAATTGGATTATCCAAAATAGATTTTGCAGCCACTCTCCTTTGCAGTGGCAAACTATGTTCTCATGTGCATTGCAGATACTGACCTATATAACAGGCCTAAGCTATGCTGCTGTATTGTACACACCTGTGATAAATGCTGTGTTTTGGAATAGGAAGGATAATGAGAAGTGATCCATACTTCTCATGGCAGAACTTGGAGACTACACAGTGCTTGAATTGAACAAAATATATACGCATATTAATTGTGTTCTCCTTAGAGAGTAGTACTGTAACCTTGCCACTTAGCTAGCTACTGCATAAGCTGGCCATGCAGTTTTCAAAATGAGTTTAGACAGATTTTTCTATTTGATATTTATTCCATCAGAAGAGGTATAGTAGGAAACATATAGTACATACCCTTTTTGCTCTGCAAACTCTACACAGGACTCCTGATTCTTTTAGACTGTGTCGGGAAATACAATGCAGTGCCAAAGTCACACTTAAGAGATTTAAAATACCTTTGCAGAGAGATCTTCCTTCTTCATTTGCTCTTTTGAAGATGGTGGTGTTCTATATGATGGTGAGGTTGGACCATCTTAACTGTCACAAGATGACAAGTACCCAGGTTAGACCCCTCTGTGGCCAAATGCCACCTGGAGGATAAAGTGGAGGTCACGTGGCTTGAAGCTGTCTGTGGTTTTGACTCACATGTTACTCATGTTATTGCCTGGCTTGGCAGGTTAACCTGGAGTGTGACTCCAGGCCAGCTGCAAACAGAGTACCTGGAGGCAAGGCTTCTGTTAGTTGTGCAAGGTTTGCAAAATTGAGCTCTAGATCCTGATACAGGTTTTGGGTGTGCCAAGGTGATATCGGATTGAGGAGTATGACTTTAGACTCTTTCCCTGTCCAGGTATTTTTCCAGTAGTGCCTGCATTCTGCTTTTGCCCTGACTTCCCTTGCCTTCATACACAATAATTTGTGTGTCTTTAAACATTGTGTGCATGCACTTCCTTCTTCTGAGCACTTCAGGTAAAGCTAGCAGAAGGAACCTTGTAGGATGTTGACAGCACCAACAATGCAAGCTGCAGAGATTCATCCTTGTGCACAAAGCAGCAGCAAGGGATTCAGAAACAGCATTCAGGAAATAGCTTGAAAAGGAAAAAGACAGATGAGGCAGAGATGGTGGAAACATTTGCTAGTTTGAAAAGTGGAGTGTGGAAAGGGAAGAAAAGTGGGGCAGTGGTTGCTGTTCTCTCTATTAAAAAAAAAAAAAAAAAAAAGGTATAATCCTCTCTGGAATGTTTCATTCAGAGAGAAACAGTGCCCTTTGTGTTTTAAAAAAGTGAGCTTTGGCACACATGCAGTGTGGGAATGACAAGATGAGTAGATGGCTTTGGTGTGTGCTCTCAGAAATGGTGACACTGATGTCCCTCTGTGCTGCAGCCAGAAGTCCACTTCGGTAACTCATTATTCTGAGTCTCTTTGTGTGCATATTTGCCTTTTCTAGTAAAGGATATATGGTCCTTTGCAGAAAGCTGTACTATTTCCTGTCAGCCTTATTTAAGAGTAGGACAGCAGTGGAAGAAGTAATTGTGCTAGAGATGTTCCAAGCTCTTCTGGCAAAGATATGAATTTTTCCTTTGAGGATGTGTGTCTGTGTGTATGTGTGTGAGGAGCCTCAAGGCTGTATTTGGAATGTGATACAAGGACATTTGGAATCTGAGCTGGATAGGGGCATTTGAATGCTTTTATTGTATCAACTAGCACTTGAAAATGGGCCTGCAGCTTTTTTTGGTTGGCTTACTTGCTACCACAGTTGTTGCTTTTCTGCCTTTCTCATTATTCAGCAAGATCTCTCTGGTGACACCTGCAGACACAATTGCTGTGAGAAGTGACTGGTTTTCAATGATAATTTGGCAGTAAGAGCTGTATAAATATAGACAGAATCCCATTTTTAGCCTTTTAAGCTGCATACATTGAGAAGTGGACATAAGACTTTGAATGCTGAAACCTTTGTACAGCATATCAAAGCAGTTCTCTGATTCTTCACTGCATCTCTGCATACTGAGAGCTGCAGTTCAGCTGTGGGCACTGTCTGTAAGAGTTTTGGTTTCTAAAGTCCAGTCTCATTACTCTGAGGTACTGTATTAGCCTCTTGTTTATTTTCCCAAGTCTCAGTTGTTGGCAAAAATGAGAATGCCTTGTGGTTTTGATCCTGACTTCTTATGCATTTTAATATTTGTACGAGGTTCTTCGGACTCCTCGCTGAACCTGCCCTTCATTTTTCCTTTTCACAGGGAAAACTCTTACAGTCTGGTTTACAAATGTCTTTGAAGAATCTGGAGATTGTTAAAAGCAGATGTCACAACTGTCTTGAGCAGAGTGAGGAGGGAAAGGAGCTCTCCTGAGAAGTCTGACAGCTTGCCACAAAGAAATTGGTACAAAAGCTGTGAGCCCCAAGTTCCCACAGAGATCTCGTGAGCATTAAGACAAGTCAGATGTGTAAGATCTTTGCTTCTTTCAGAAATCTTACCAGCTCTAGGTTTGCTACTCTTTCTAGTAGTAACCTGGCCTATTCCCTCAGAAGGGGAAGCAATGTTGCCTGCTTCTTCCACCTCTCTTACATAGTGAAGAAATCAGTTCAGAAAGAAAAGGACGTTTGATCTCTCACCTTTTCATGCTGAAGCTAGCCACACATTTCAGTCATTGCAAATCTGGCTCTGTGGTAAAGAATGGTTTATTCTTGAATAAAGTAAGCTCACCAGAAGAGGTATTTATATCATCAGAAGAACCTCTACCTCATTTAAAACTTGCCAAGCATTCTCCCCACCCCTGCCCTCCATCTCTTTTTCCAGATTTTTCATCTGTGTTTTTCCAGGTAAAGAATTACATGAGGCACTTGGAATTATGTGCTTGGCCTCCTTTATTATACTTTCAGAATCCCATTAGACGATGGGTCTCTCAAAGGGCAAGAACATGCTGAACAGCCAGCAGTTTTCAGAAACAGCAGGTGACTAAAAAGACTTCATTTTCTTTGCTACTCAGGCAATGACAAATGTAAGCCTGGACTGGGTTGCTGAAGAGTAGGAGACAGTAAGAGGACAAGTTAGATGAGAGGAAGCCCTTTGACCTTCAGAAAGAAACATCTATCACTCCCAGAAACATCCTGCTTTTTTGTCAAGAAACACACTGAATACAGGTACAGTGTCACTTGAAGAAACACAAGTAAGAAATATGTGCAGAGTAATTTAAGAGATTATTGTGAAGTAATTGAACATTGAGCAAATCCACTAGAAAATATTTGTTAGCAGGTCAGTCAGTAAAATGTTGGTCGACATACTCCCATTTGAAGAGCTTCTTACTTTACATGTTATATGCTGTTTTGCTTAGACACTACATATAACAGTGCATGCCTTTAATCTTTAACAGCAAGATTCCTTCCCCATTAAAACCCCCACTGAGTCCCTCAAAGTTACATTTGAAAATAATTCTAGCTTTTAAGAGCCTTATAAGTTTTATACAGTTAGCTCTTCTGGGAGGATTCCTTTTCCTCATTTGAGTGTGTCAAGCTGGATTGCCTGATACTTGTGCTAAGTTTTCACCAGTTTACCAGGAGTTCAGAATGGTATCTGTCTGATGAGAGATCAATTTGTACATTGAGAGAACAAGCAAATCACAAGCAAATGCTGCGTGTGATGTGAAATTTGCAGGCATGTGCTGTGTTGTCAATTTTGGCTTATTATACACTAGAAACTCCTAATGTTGAAGGAGGAGTCTCATTTTAAATAGTGCTTTACTTCTTGGTACCTGCTAAACAGAAATCAAAGGGCTTTTATTCATGCTGATTTCTTTCTGTTAAGTGTGAGCTCGTAGTTGGTAAAGGTTTCTTCCTCATTCTGACAAAAACCATGAGAGCTCACTCATATAAAGATGAGCAAGAAGGATGCATAAGAAACACAAGATTTTGCAGAGAAAGGAACAAAATAAAAATGCAGTCCAGAGTTTTTATGTCAGCATCCAGTCCATTAACTCAAGCTGATCCAAGTTAGTTTGCCTCTGGCTCTTTTTGCCCCTTTCTCTCTACCCTTACTACATTTTATGCTGTTACAAGAGGGATGGATTTTACTGTATGAGATTTAATGTCCACCATGTGTTCACACAACACCATTGTGATACATGTAATTCATACTGTTCATGTTTGTGGCCATGCAACATAAAATAACACAAAATAATCCTCTGGAATGCTGCAGTTGCCAGCCATTTGATTATGTTTTGTTCTGTTCTGTAGCCTGAATTGGACAACAACCTTCTCTCTATTCTTAAAGAGAAAATGATCACATTATTTTACAGGGTTAAAAAGTTATTGAGTCTTCCTGTAAAATAGCAGTGTAGAATTTCTTGTGAACAAAATAGAGCTGACTATGTTACTATAGCAGAATAATTTGCAGACAGAATTGAATTACACTCTTAAAATCTATTTTTAACAACGCTTTCAGAAATAGGCTACAGTTGCTTGATTTTTGAACTGTAGGGAAAACCTGACATTAGCATGTTAATGCAGTTGTATCACATGGATATGGAATCTAAATGTGATTTCATGAAAACCCAGTTTAAGTTACTGTGTTGAACCACTCAGTACAGCTGGGTTCTTCATTCAGATTCTCTGTAAATTCCTGATCACAAGGGAATTCACACAACCAATTCTCACAGACTTTTCTTGGAAGCCCATGCAGGGTTAATCTTAACAGGAGGTACAATAGAAAGCTCCACTTTATCATAGGACTGGAGTTTATCCATTGACTTCAGCACCCTTCAGAGAGTAAAGCACATGAGTTCTTCTTTTCTTGTCTAAACTATTTTGAATGAGGTCTCTTACATGCTAGTTTGGCAAGCTTCTAAGGCATTTGTGCAAAGTGATGATCCAAGAGCAACCTGACTCAATACTGAAAAATTCATAAATAACATCCAGCAGTAATTAAAGTGAAAAACTACAGCTATGAAAAGCAATCTCCTACAGTATCAGTTGAGCTGCTGTACCTTGCAGTGTTAGAAGTGGAGCATGTTCACTGGTACCTTCAACTCGGGAGGCATCATTGTGAATTTTAAACACACCAAGGATTCATTCTGGTTTCTTTACATGGATTGCATTGGAATAATATTAACTTAAAAACCATGAATATATGAAAAATGTAGACAGAGAAAGGGTAAGAATGGAAGAAAAGCACAGCACCAGAAATTACCATCTGGAAACATGCTAAATATTTAGTCAATATATTTGCATTAAAAATGAGGAGTTAATTTTGAAGACCAGAAAGGTTTTAAGATAACTTAGTGCACTCTATAAGGCCATTCTCAGGAGCCAAGTGTATAATTATCTGAGACAGGGATGTTTAGAACTTCAGCTTGATGAACTGGAATAGCCAGCTGATGTCTTTATCATCTTGATGAGAGACTGTACATTCTTTCTAGTAAGTACATGCTAAAGTCACAAAAATCCCTATGAATCATCTGGATTTTGTCTTAGATTAGGGTTAACTGGCAGGAAACAGAACTTATTTGTTCAGGTTTTATATGTGCAAATCTCAACAAAGCAGTAGAATTTAGGTAGCTGGTAGTATAGCAAATAATGGGTAGGTCTTAAAATAGCATTTGGAGGCTTTTCTACTTGTTTCTCAAGCTCTCTTCTTAACCACCAGCACAGATTGGATTTACTGGGAGGAACACCTGGCCCTATAATAGGTAAAACCTAAATCTGTTCCTGTTAGGGTACAGCTGTAGCCACTGTGCTGTACCACATCATCTGTGCCTTTTTGGTCTTCAAAGAGGAGGTGAGAGTAGTTGTGGATACTAGTTCATGCTTCAGGCAGAAAAAGTAGCTGGCCCAAAACAACTTGAGACTTAACATGCAAGATCTGGAAAGCAGCCACTGTGTGATATTTGGACTTCAACCTGTACTTACAGGAATTTCTGTGATTATGGTTTTGCTAGCAGCCAGATGTTGGGGGAGTTCAGATTTTATACCTTGGCAGGACAGAATAATTCAGCTGTGTTGATTATTTGATAAGGAAGCCAGGACTAAATAGTGAAATTTAGTTCTTGAACTGGGATTGGGTAAAACGCTCCAGTTTAGATGTGCTTGTGCTTTGGACCAACACCTCACAGTCAGTTTTTGTCTTTTTGTGACTCTAGTCTTAGGTACTGAAGTGTAAACATCACAATATCTTCTTACTTAGGAAGTTTGCTCTATGCCTCAGTACTAGATACAGGACCTTTAGCAGGACTTCACGTGAGGAACAGTTCAACAAAAACTTGTATGGATAAGGCACTAGTAAATGTTTGCAGCAAACAACAATTACAGTCCATATTCTTGCAGAATAAAACTGTTCTGTTTAGGGAATTGCCTTTAATGTATGACAGAGTTACCAATGCCAGGTAGGAGGGCCTAGAGAAAGTGCATCTTTTGGGTTATGCCTGTGAGGTCTGTGAGAAACCCCTGAATGCAAATCACTGTTAAATTAGGAAATAGCCTGTGCAGTGGTGATACTCAGGAGACTGGAAGAAAGAGGAAACTAGTTTAGATTCTGACCCCTGCTAAACTAGTGTGAAATCACTGTAATGGATTTGCTTCCAATTTATTCCAGTAGTAGAAGGACCTGTAGCCAAAATTGAGGCTGTTTTAGAAAATCTAGTTAAACAGTAACAGTGCTGGCCCAGGCCAGATAATTGGTGATAATCCCCTTGGACAGTTTCAAAAAATAATCTGGTATTTTAAATTTCCTGTTTGCTGAAGTCCAAGGACGCACTTTGCCTGTTGGCTAATGTAATAGATCAAGGCCTTATGTACTGCTTTGGAGCTGATGCCATTCTAAACAGTTATTACAGTATTGATCTATACCTTATACCAAATGAATTTTGAGTCTACCATTCCATTTATAGTTGGCTGGCCAGTATTTCACATTGAAAGTTGTTCAAAACCACTCAAATTCTTCCATTCATAAAACCAAAACATACTGCCACTTTTAAAAAGTATTTTTATGTATCTGCTCTTTGAGGAGGTTCATTGAAAACCATGAATCTAGTTATCTAGCCAATAAGAAAATATTTGCAAACTAACAGATCTTGTTGACTCATGATCTGCATTTTCCTAGGATCTGTCCAGTAAAACCATTTTACCACTCATTTGTTATACCACATCAGTCAATGGTCAGTCTGATTTCATCAGTAAATCCTGCTTAGTAAACAGCTTTGCTTTATCACCTGACAAATTCGTGTTCCGCTCAGGTCCTCCATTATTTATAAAAGATGTCATTTAAAAAATTTAATGCATTTGCAGTATCCATAATGCAAGAGGGGGGAAAAACCCTCTACATTGATTGATTACTGTGTATTATTGCCATTAGATGCTACAATTAACAACTCCAGGCAGTGGGGGTTTTTTGTTTGCATGAATTATTTTGTGTTTAATGTAAGGACGTGGTATTAAGTTTATCTCAAACTTTAGGATCACCCATCCATGGGGACCTCAGAAACTGTACAAGTATCTCAACCAGCCTTTAAAAATGTGGTGGGATCTTTGTTTGTTCATTTTGTGGGGTTTTGACTCACAAGACTAAAGTTATTGGTGGTATAACTCAGCTGAAATTTTCACCAGAAATTAATCTGGACTAATTAAACAAAACAAAAAAATCCATGACAAGTAAGTTAAGTGCTGGGAATCTCTCTCCCTTACATGCTATACATACACTAAATTAAACAGAGAAGGATGAAAATCCAGGAATCTCCCCTCACAAAGATCTTTCCACATAGCAGCTCAGGAAACCTTTTTCTTTTTAAATACTTATTTCTTATCATTATGTCAGATTATATGTTTTCCTATGTGTGTGTGTGTGTGTGAGACTAATACATGGCATGTGTTTATCTGAATATCAGAAAATGTTACTGACTATTGGAGTTGTGCAAAATATTTTCTGCAAAAGCTGACAATCTTAAAAGGTTTTTTGATTTATCATTATTTTCAGTCAGATGATGTAAATCTTTGCAATTGCAAAATAAACATTCTTTGTCAAAAGTGTGCCTTTTGGGGTCATAATTAGTCTTGTGGGGTATCTCTAGCTGACAATTTGAAGTTCTGCATATGTTAATTTATTAGAATTTCCTAAGCTGGGCTCACTGTAAAATAAATTTGAATTTTTTACCTTATAAGTGTGAGCTATGTTTTGAAAGTCAAGGTGGGTTTTTAACTTCTTCTTGAGATCAAACTCATACACTGGAACGTGGTTGGGTTTTTTCTCTTTTTGCCCTCTGCTTTTGAAGTGTGCCTTCAGGAGATGAGAAGAAAAGTTGTCATTGTGGAAAAGTTTTTGTGAATATTTAACAAAATGCAGAAGGCAGTTTGCTCTCTTGGCTGTGTTTCTTCAATGGAAGCAGAGGCATAGTAGTGGAACATTTTTATTATGAAACTATGCTATTACATCTCTGACTGGAACAAAATCCATTGTCAAACATTTATGTGTATGTCTTTGAAGAGCAAATTCACACTTCTATAGAAGAATTACTTCTTGGTGCAACTTAGTTGTGGTTGCAGAGGCACACTTTTGACACCAGCTAAACCTGTGCTCTAAATGAAGGCATCACTTTTCTGTCCCTGCAGGTGTATTTACCTATACGGATGACATTTTAACAAAAAATGTCACTTCACAATTTTTATTTCTTTTTTTAAGTAGAAGTTAGGAAAGCAAATTCTTCAGGTGTGAAAACCAACAAATTACTGTATGATCATTTAACAACAATCATTGCATGATTTTGCATAACCCTTGGCCTTTCTAAAAAGCAGTGTTTGATTTTGAGATGTGCATTGGTTCAATAACGAGTCATCACATACCTGCTGACTCACATGTAAGAAATATTTAACTTGGGGAAGAAATTTTCTTGAGATTACAAAAACATAAAAACAATCAGTCCTGGGTTTTAGCTATTAACCCAGAGATTTGCACTGTTAGATGGAATGCATGTAATTGGAAATAACTATTCTGTTGAAGGGAATCCACAGGACTTTGATAAAAACTCTGGGAGACTTTAGGGAATAGGAAAAACTTGATGAGGCCAACCCAAACCCCTCAAAAATTTCTCATACTGTTAGGAGATGAATGAGTTACCAGTCCTGTAACTCCAATGTATTTTAAGGCTAGTTAGAAGACATGGAATAGTGATACTCAAAGTAAATGCTCCAAACCAGGAATTATTTTTATGACAGGGTAGTTATTTAAAGGGAATTATTTATATGGGTGAAACTTTGCTTATTCCTTGACATTTTCTATTACAGCAAACCTACCATCTATTTGTATGTCAATAATAACTGATCTTAGAATGCCATTTCATAGCTTGAGTCTTCATTTTGCCTCAAGGTTTGTTCTAGCCAGGTTGGCAATTGGGGAAAGTCCTAAAACAGAAACATTGACACATGCTGATAAATTCAAACGTGGAACATTAAAATTCACATGGAAGTGGAAATGACATTCAGTGTCAGAAGTAACAAATTTGAAAGTCTTAAATAATTCATATAGAGAATATAGGTTAGACAGATTTAATATAAGTGTGCTTTTTCCTAAAAACACCCCCCCCCAAACCAAACTTTTTTTTTTTTTGCTTTTTCTTTAAGTCTTTTGTCTGTAAATATGAAAGAAGGCTACTCCAACATAATTCTTCATTGCCATACTAAAGGGTAAAATAGTCTTTCTAATTCACATTGCTCATGGCAGTCTTATTTGAAGTTCCTTTATTGAGTTTGTGGTTAAAGCAGTTTGGGATTTTTGTCGGTTGTAAACTTTTGGCATAATGTGAATACCAGTCCCTTTCAAAAACAGCCTTGAGTTGCTTAATGATGCTTGTGCTGTTGCCCGTGTCTGCTTGGTTGATAACAAGGCCAGCTCCAGCATTCTGCGTGAAAGCATTTCCTACCCAATCAAAATTACCTGCAAGCAAAGGCACGAATAAACAGTGAGTTTTTAACATTAAAAAAAAAAAAAAGAACCAGATAAAAAACCGACCTCCCTAAAGGCAATCCAGAATGAAACACTTCCATTTTCCCCAGGGCAGAGATGGAAATAAGTTTTGGGGTTTTTTTTTTTAATACCAGCAGAAAAATAAAAAAAGCTCCAATACATACCATGCGTAGTGAGGATTGTTTCTGGAAGTTCTAACAGCTCTAAGCCTTCAGAAGTGAAAACATGTTCTTCTATTTTTTCAAAACTAATCTGCTCTTCCTTTTACATCTATTCCATTATTCCTCCATTTACTATCCTCACTGGCCTTTTCAGTGCTAAGAATGATTTTTTTTTTTTAGCTGTATAAACAATTCAAAGTTCCAAACCAGTAGATCTTTTAGAACTTACCTGTTGACAGATACTATTTGAGGAAAGAGAAATAGATTTTACTCGTTTATGCCAATTATTGCAATCTTTGTTGAAATCTAAGGTAACAAATAAGCACTTTGAATCCTGGGGGTAGCAGGGCAAAAAGGATAATTGGACTAATGGAAAACAGGTAAATCAAGTGCTTCAGTTACTTTTTAAAAATTTCATTAAACCTGTAAGTATTTTAAGTTATACATTTAAAACACATGCAGTATTTTGGACAAACAAGACTGATATTTCAGCAGGAAATGTTAAGAATTCTAAAGTTGTCAAGGATGGTAAATTGAAACCTCATCACAAAGGACAATTTTCCCTATGCTTTCAAGTAAAAGATGTATCTAGTCCTTAGCATGCATTTGTATTACTCTAACAGATTTTTGATAATTTCTTTCTTTTATGTATACATCGCTAAGGATGCAAGGACAACAAGAAAGAAAAAAACCCAACTTGGCTAAGAACCTAAGCTGTGTAGATGAGTTCCAAGGGGACTGAGATTTGATCCAACCGTGTGAAAGAATTTAAAATGGAGTGGAAAAAATGATCTGGGAGAGGGGCTGGTGGGCACCATAAAACCTGGAGATGAGGGAGGACTGAGCTGCATTATTGGATGTACAAAATGAGATTTGGATAGGTTATGAGGTGTGTAGCCCATCAGGGTGGGCCTTTCAGAGCAGATTTCAGTTGTATCTCTACACAGCTTGGGGTGTCCCACTGTTGATGTGTGTGGGCTCTGCTTTTGGACTGCAGCCTTTGCCCTCCCTCACTGCCCCTGCTATCCTGGGTGGTAAGCCCGTGGCAGTGTGTCACTAAGATCGCTAAAGCATCGAGCTGCAGCACATCAGATGGGTTTTTAAAAGGCCATGAGTTGCTTTTGAACTCAGCACTGGCTTTCTGATCCCGTAAGCTTACGCACAACACAGATTTTTCAAAAGGTAATTTTCAGCCTGTGCTGAAACTTCCCAGTTCACTGGGAATTTGACTGGTAATGAACTTTTGTGAGGTGCCACACAGCAATTTTGTTTAAATACAACTTTAACCCAAAATACCAGTTTGATACCTACCTAATGTTAGGAGGGTGTCTGAAATGTCCTTACAGTAAATGGTGTAAGGCTTTGGATGATGAGGATGGACAGCATCTGTACAGTATTTACCAGGTTTGACCATAGCTTTAGTAATACCATGGGGAAAGGAGAACACTCCGTCTTCATTGGATTGCAGAATGAGAAAAAATGCTAATAATTATACCTGCTTCATAAATTGTGTTATATTTGTGTTTTCTGTCTGTTTTAAGATACTGAAAGCAGAATGTTGGTCTTGGGAAACTGATTCAGAGGGGAAGAAAAGGTTTTAAATGGGAAGAGTCTCGAAGTTCAGTTATCATCCAGGTTCTCAAAGAAATGAACTATTATCTTCATTTAAAGAACATATCAGCTGTAGATTACTCACCTACAAAAGGTTGTTACTTCAGGCTTTTGGATACAAACTAGAATTTGAGATGTGGTTACTTACCAATATATGCAGCTCCATCAGTCACCATGTATTTGTTACGATTCAGTTTGGGAAGGGAAGTGTTCTTCTGTTCCTTAAGAAAGCAGGCACTCTCCTCCTCAAGGTCAAAGAATTTCTGCCATAAAATAGAAGGAACCACAGGTTAATGAGAATTGTTCTATAAGAGACAGAAAAAATAGAGTCTGTTCTCTAATCCTTATTGAAAATTAGTTGATGTTACAGAACAGCTTGAAATTTTATTGCCAAGCATTAAGTTTAATAAAATGCTGTACATTGTATTTCTAATTAAATTTTCATAGTTTGTGATACTCCTGCCTTGGCATTCTGAACTATACAAAGTATATGGCTACTGCATGCTAAAAGCAATACAGTGCCAGGGAGTAAAGGCTATAAAATGAAAAAAAAACCCCAACCCATCTATCTGTTCTCCATGGTAGGAGCCAGGAATTTTTCTTTAACTCATCTCCTCATTTTTCAAGGGACACTGGGGTTTGAAGTCTGCTTCAGGATCAGGATTGGCAGACACAGCAACAGCTGAATTAATACCTCTGCAATCACACATTGCACAGTTTCCAACATGAAACCTGCATTTCAGAAACTTAGAAGCTTCTCAGGATTAAATTTTGTATGAAGAGATCAAATTTTGCAACAAAAGGAAAATGTTTTAACCTGGAGAGTGAAGTATGAGCAAGATTTGTTTGTTTATTTGTTTATAATTTTAGAGCTGTATGCACTCCTTGTCTGATCAGTACCAGACTAAAAGGAGCAAGAATACACCTGCACAACTCAAAAACAGATTCATGTGGAGGCTCAAGAATAACTTGGCTGTAGATAGATGTCTGTTCCATGCCACTCCTTTGTGTTTTCCAGTTGTCTACAGACAATTTTGTTCTGGGTCATGGCTTCTGCAGGCCCTTTCAAAGCACACACCTTTCTCTGTTCAGCACTGCACTAACAGAGCTGGCCCCTTCCTGCTGCTCCTTTGAGAGTTACACCAGGCATTTGTGCACACAAGATACATTTACAGGGTCAAGTACACAAAACTTAAGGAACATGGGAATTAAGGTGCCAAGGAGCACAATGGTGAGCTCTTCACCTTGAGTCTGCCCTTTCTGATTCAAGCTTTAATTTCATGACCACATGTGCATAGGACAGAGCACTTTGATATACAGGATACACCTTGCCCTTTGGCTGTGTGCTTATGGCATTTAGTTAGTCCTCAAACAAAGCTTTCTAGATGCAAGTTCCTCCAGTGATCATTTCCTTCAGAGCACTTGTATTGAGTTTGCATTCTCAAAACAGTTTCAGTTGAATCCAGTAATTATTATTGCTTTGTGAGAATGGGACTCTCAGATGCTGAAAATGCCAGGTGTAGCAGGGTTGCCCTGCCCCATTTCTAACTCTATACCTGCAGTTAGGCAATACCAAAACTAGCATTAGCCTGGTCAGAGACCAGGAGAAATCAGGAGGAGATTCCCAACTAACAGAGAAATTGCATCTGCATCTCCTTCTCCAGGATGACCATTGGCAAAGCAGTGTACCCTGCAGCTGCATCCAGCCATTGGCACTCACTGGAAACTTTCAAGCCAAACTGGTCTTTCCAAAGGCATAAGAGAAGAAAAAAAAAGCAAAACAATCAAGACCAGGCATATCACAGGGATCAAAAGCTAAATGAAAATTAAGAAGTTACTGAGTATGCTTTGTAGGATATATTATCCCCAAAGGAAGAGAACAACAGGGAATAGGAGGTCATGTGGTGCAGGTGTGTGTGACATTTTGGTCAGAACCATGTATTGTGGCAGCCTAGCAATTGTAAGTGTAATTTCAATCATGATTTGTAACAGGTTTCTCTTAAAATTTCAGTGGTTTTGTATATAAACACACGCAATACATGTCTGCAAGACAGTGCTTTTTGTAGTGAGCTTAGTTCATGTTTTCTCATAGCCAAAGCAGAACCAAGAGGGAAAAGGAGTGTTTTCAATAGCTCAAGATGTAATTTAGTTTTTACCTTGTGGACCTATTCTTTCTCCTCCATACACACACATAGTTTTATTTCACTTTGACCCTGGCTATAACACATGAATACAAAAGAAATGCAACTTTTAAAAGCAGTTGCTGATCTGGCATGCTTTTTGAATTAAAAGAGCATTGAGATGGAGTCTATGGCACAGTTTTCAGCCAAAATCAAATTGATGCCAGCAAACCCTGACCCTTGGGCTATTATTCATAGCAGGGTTTACTGAAGGCAGTGGCTCACCCAGACTGGGAAATGTGATGCACAGCACAGAGGTAACTGACTCAGTGTTTTACCTTTACAACTCTGCAGCTGGTTTTTTTACTGGAAGTTGTTTTTGCATTTTCTAGCTGCAGAGACTCTAGCCGGACTATTTACCTGGAACAGATGTCTAGAAGTAATTTTTTTTTTCTTTTATAATTTAGTTCTTGACACGATAAATTCTTTACAAAAGATTTTACCTGCTGTAAATAGATGGCAATGGATATAAGTATTAGGTACCAGTTTAAAAAAAAATTTGAATACATAAACAGAATTTTGATAATAAATATGGAACAAACTAGAAATTACTTAAAATTGAAGCGGCTTAAACAGAGTATTGTAAACTACTTTACAGTAGTAAACTATGTATGCGGTTTTTTTTACTTCAAATCACACTTTATGCTGCCTTTTTACTGAGGAAATTTAAAATAACAACATACATCATAACAAAACCTGCTTTTTCTAGATATGCATAATACCACTTACTGTATGTGTAAGAAACAGTACTTCCTTTTTACAATTGTTGTCAAATTTCAATTGTTATCAATTTTCAAAAATCCAGAAGGAATTATGAGATTATAAATTTACAAACTCAAAATAATTCAGCAGATTATTTAGAAATGTTACTTAAACAAAGAAACACAAAAAACAAAAGAAAAAACAAAAACCCAAAACAAACAAACAAACAAAACAAAACAAAACCACAAACACCCCCCAAGATCCCAGGTGGCTGATTTTCAGTGTGCCTCAATTTCAGAAAAGTGAATGGCATCACTCTGGAAGTAGCACTTACCACACATTCTGCTCTCTAATACATTTGTGTGGTATTTCTCACTTTCCTGTACTGCGTGTCTAATGTGGCCCCAGAGTGGTGTTTCTGGTCTGCACAATTCTGAGTTTGTAGTCTGAATTTAATGTAAAATCTTCATTATTTTTTCTTGTACTTGCACTTGACTGAAGGAAAAGTAGATGCCTACAGAGCTCAACAGTAAGGTTACATGAATGCTGACTAAACCATGTTTTTGTGCTGTCAGACTGACTCTTATCTCACAGTATAAACACAACCAGTGGCTACATTTCACTCTGTTGGCTTTGCTGTGAAATACCACATGTGGTGCTCTGCACAGGCTGTCCACCACACCGACTGCCTTTTGGCACCAATATATTTTTCTGTCCTAATTTCGAATTCTGTTACTACTAGGAGTAAATTATGTTCAATATTTTACATTTCCTGATATTTAATTAATTTTAAAACTTTGACAATAACAGAAAAAAATTATCAGCTGCTATGTTTTCTTGATTATTTTTTGGGGGTGGGTGGGGAATATCTTATATTTTAAAGAATATGGGTTATACTTACAACTTTCAAACTACAGCTTGGGACTTCAGTGCAAATAGCTTTCAGAGATGAAACAAAGTTAAAGGTAAGGGGATCTGTGTCTCTTGAGAAACTGATGAGAAGTCGTACTTTAATACTTCGTAAAACTAATGCTTCTCTTATCTTCCCATCTAAATACGGCCAGTACCTGTGGGGAAAGAAGACAGTATTTGCAGAGAAAGTTTAAAACTTCCAAAAAATTTGGGAGCGCCTCAGGCAGAGGGCGCTGCTGGCCAGCCCAGACACGGCCACACAGGATTTTCCCTGCTCGCACACATCAGGGAACTGCAACACCGCATCCCTCCCTGGCTGACATCCCTGCTTTAAACCCTGTGCATTGGGACCGTGCAGGCTGGGGGCTGGAACGCCTTCTGGAATTTCCTCCTTGGGGAACAGAGCTGCTGTGCAGGGTGCCTGTGTCCTTCAGGAGCAGCAGATGAGATGGGTGGCTTAAGGAGGATGCTGTTTTTTCCTGATGAGGGTTGCAGAAATTCTGCCAGGAGTGGGATGGTGGCTGCCGTGGTGCTATTCTCACAACTGACAGTTAGCTTTGTACTCCTGGCATTTGGTTTGAGCAGGGCAGGGCAGGGAGAACTAAACAAAGAAAAATGCATGTTTTCTACATTCCAGCAGCATCAAAACATCTGGGCTAATGAAATCTGAGCTCTACCGTGCCATTATTTCTCTCTTAACACACACACACACTCTGTCATGTTGAATGTCTGCATGATACCCATAATATGCCAGCAGCTGGGGTCTCAGAATTGTCAATATAATAGTGTAAGAAATAGGATGCATGTATAAGCACACTGTTATATTCCTGGGTCCCAGTTACATGCAGATGGTCAGACTAGACAATTTCTGATCTCCTTCAACAGGCAGATCCAAAGCTCAGGACCCAGCACTGGAAACGTCCTCTTAGGTCCCAATTCTGCTCCCATTTAAGTCAATGGCAGGACTCTCACTGATTTCAATAAGAGCAGAATTGGGCCCCAAGAAATTGGTGCACGGTAGTAACTAATCTCCAGTGGGTTTATTTTCTCCAGCAGACCTTACTGGCATTTCTGGTAACCAGCCTGGGCCTGGACACTCACCGTTTAGCATTGGTGTCGATGACAATGGGCAGGTAGTCCATGACAGCGATGTACACAAACTGCTTGGCATCGTCAATAACACTGTAGATAGCTTCAATATCCAGGACTCTGTCCTTGGGGCAGAAGAGTTTAGGTGAGTTCTGTGAAAGGAAAAGTTCAAATATGGCATTAAAAAGAACTGATTTTTTTTCTCTCCCCTTCAGTCTTCTTGAGATGGTAAGTCGTATCCTTTATTTTAACAGAGATTATTAACAAATACCTTCAGCCGTCCTGCTAGAATACTCAAAGCTACAAAGGTGAGCTGCTTGCTTACTTGGCCCTCAAAAGCCTCACCATTTAGACGTAACTGTGGGTAAAATGCACAGGACACAGACTTCAAAGCATCCACTGTCATCAAAGAAGCTGTAACTGAAGTTACATTTCAGAGAATTTTGTTCCAAAGAGCCCCAGGACTGGCTTCTATTAGATGGAGTGTTCATATGTGCTTGTCACATGAGCCTGATCCTTCACTTGTGAGCAGGAATTGTTTTATGTCAGTTGCAGGGAGACGCTGCAGTTTTGCAAGAAAGTTATCTTTAAAAGAAAGCTTCAGGTATAAATTACCCAGCACAGAGCTGGTAACTGGCTAAGCTCAGACTGCAGCTTTTCTGCCTTCAGTCTGGGGCTGTCGAAGGCAAGGTGAAGCCAGTGGAAATTGCCCATCTGTGCCAGGCATGCCCAGGACTTCCTACTCTCCTGCACAAGCAGGGAGAGAAAAGTGAACCCCCCTTTCAAATTGCTTGCAGGCAACAACTTCATTCCTGGGAGAGAGGTTGTCAAAGGCACTTTAACCCAGCTGGAACAGGTGCTTTCCTGTCACTGTATCACCTTCCCATCTTCGGTACTGGCTTGGGTTGCAGCTGACATCCAGATGGATATCCTTCCTTTAGGGACAGATCCCAGGGGTTTTATCAGTCTTCCTTAATTTCAGTACACTGCCTATCACAGTGGTTTCTTATTACTGACTGGTGTTCTTAAGGGTTTACTACAACTAAGTACAGAAAATACTAGAAAATTAACCACAGCAAGATTTCAAGACCAATATTCCAGATCCATTCCTGAACACTAAAAAACCAACACCTCTTACACTTTATCAGCCAGTCTGGAAGATGAGTTTGTTGCTAAGCAACACTAAGCCATGATTCCCAAGTATAACAAAAAATTTCAATGACTGTTTATTACACTTGTTTTATATAGCACAAACATTGAAATATGTTCTCAAAAAATGAATTCCAATTCAAGAAAAAAGTGTAAGGTGATTTAAACACAGTTAAATAATTAAATATATCCTTTTTCAATTATCTGAAACTTTTTGGAGGTTATTGCACCATGATGTTATTCTTAATACTTGTATTTTCTTGAACTTTTAAGTTATAGAACAGCTAAAGAAAGGAATTTTCATGCACTTGTCTTTTTTGGGTGTGTTCAATATAAATATCAGAAAATGAAAGACGTCTTGAAGATAATTAGAAGAAAAATCTCACTAAAAGCTCTCACTGTAGCACTGTGCTTTGGCATTCCACTTGTTACTCCGTGGCACAGCTGATCCCTGCCTGGCAGCCATGGACTGGTCTAGGACTTGTCTGCATGTTGTGCAGCACTTGCTGTTCTAATCAAGCACCCACTTGTTCCTTCTCTTCACCTACCAGGAGCAGGCCTTTATTCTGGCTGGCAACAGCACTTTTCCATGCCCCTGCTCAGGGGTGTGCTGTCCCCAACCCACAGGGACGCAGCAGCCTGTCTCTGCCCCAGGCAGGACTGCCACGGCAGCAAGGGAACTGCCTGGCTCCTGACAACTTCCTTCTGCTCATTAGTTCAGGAGCACAGAGCAGCATTAACACTTGGTCCATCAAGTCAGTCCCAAGCAACTCCAAGAGTGCACTTCAGAGGGTCATGCTGGCAAACACTGAGAATTTTCTAGTGGGTGAGAAATTTATTGAAGGCTCTGTTTTCAGGAAGGAAGAACCAGCCCAAGTGGCCATGGATACAAATTCAGGTAGCTCTTGGAGCTGGACTTCAGTGATGTGAGATTCTAAGTACCACCCAGTTCTTTTCTGAAGTGAAATACCAGGAGAAGAGGCTTCCTTGCCCACAGGAAAGGGAAAAAATCACAGAGAGGAAGGCAACACTTTGGCAAACTGAAAAAAAATAAGGTAGAGTTTCTCTCCATCTGCCTTTGCCTAGGATGCCATATTCCTTAAACTGGGCCTTAACCAGCTTTCTATTCTGTGTTCCTCTCCAGGATCGACTTTTCAGCAGGATTTCTCCATTTCTTACAGATTTCTTAGAAAGGAGTAGGATTTCAGTCCACAGTGCATTAGCAAACTGTCCAAAAGTCTGTCTCTGATTTAAGCTAGTGCCTAAGATTCTCCAGAATCAATGGAAGTATCCATTGCTTCAAACCACCATTAACTCTGGCTGTCTTAGGCACTTCTACATTTTCACTCCAAAATAGTTCTCTGTCTGTCCACTGATTGTAGGAGTATGAAAAATCCTGGAGAGCAGAACATTGCCTGGCACCCAGCAGGTGAAGGGGAACCCTGCCCTGTACAACCACTCATCTGCACCATCTGATGCCAGTGGCTGTAAAACTTAACAGTGGGCTATGTGTTGTGTTCTTTTAGACATGACATGGCTATAAAGCCATGGGGGTTTTGCCCTTGTTTTATAGAGAATGGAAAATTACTCTCAGCAACTTTATTTATATTCCTGATTTTGAAGGGGTGTATTACCCTCATGTAATTTCCCCCAAAATGAATGAATGACACCCCACATCTTCTATACCATCTCTATCTCACTGGGTATTTTTTCCAGTCTTGCTACATCACTGATGAGATGGAGAACCCCATTTCTTGCCATTAAAAATACATGCACAGACAGTGCTTCCATGGAGATCCCTGCTTGAATTTTAGAAGTTTTAAAATGTCATTTAAAAATAAAGCTGAAGTAGATGATCTTGTACAGAAGTACGAATGCTTTGCAATGGGGTGAATCCTTATAAATTACATTGATAAAAATGCAAGCTCTGATACCGAGCTTGTTCTGAATAATTTTCTTCGTCTGAGTAATGGTTC
The DNA here is from genome assembly GCA_016584745.2 of Phylloscopus trochilus trochilus. NCBI lineage: Eukaryota > Metazoa > Chordata > Aves > Passeriformes > Phylloscopidae > Phylloscopus > Phylloscopus trochilus. The sequence goes on from WQNJ02000039.1 coordinate 23,416,703, forward strand.
ATTTACTCCCAAGTCATTCACGTTTTACCTATTAGTGTAAATAAAAGAATTTAATTAGAAGAGTCTCTGTATCATTTTCTCAACATGAGTGGAAAAGTGTTGAATATTACAGAGAAAGGGAAATTGAATAATGCTCAGATGAAACCCTGCAGCATCTTCCGTCCTGGCAAACTGCATGTCACAGAAACCAGAATTAAAAAAAAAAAATAAAAATTGTGCTTTTTCAAATTTCCAGGTCTTCTAAAGGTCTTGTGGGTTAAGTTAAGAAGGGAAATTTCTTCCCTTCCCTTCCTTGCCCCACGCCCATCACCCCCCAAACTCTGGAAGTCATTTCAGAACTTACCGACACAAAAGCTTCCGATTTTGTCTCGTTCAGCCGCAGTGTCAGTTTATTTTGAGTATCGTACACTCCATAGAGTCTCTTAGACCAACTTGGAGGGATTTTGTTCTTGTACCTTAATGAGCTGTACAGGGCAAATATCCTTTGCAAATCCAGGACCAGGCAGCTGCAGTTGTATACGATGACGCCAAGTTCCTTCATCTGTGAAATTAAAAGTTGGCTCATTAGCGATATTTTCGCTGATGGATCTGTGGAAGTATGGAGCAAGAGCACACAAACCTCACCTTGGGTACCCCAGTTTTCTGGCTGTCAGTTTCTTCACATATTAAAAGGGAGATAATGATACTTCTCTCTCACAGAAAGTACTCTGTAAGCATCAGCATTCTCACATAGAAATTATAAGGAAAAATAGTCCAAGTAAAAACAGCAGAGTACAATGGAATTCTTTAGCCTTCAAGAAGCACAGAGCCACTTCTCATTTAGGTAAAGGCATGTCTCCTGATAATCATAAATCTTGTTTTGGCAGAGATTTCATTAATTGTACACTCCTAGTGCCTAACTTGTTGACAGAATTTCCTGCTGAATGTATTGTCTGGCTTTTGCAATCGAAGAGTAACCATATGCTCACTCTCATCCCTTCCTTTGCTTTAGAACAGCTCAAGAAAGGATGGTGTGGGCCTGGATGCTATTGACCTCTCATTACCTGTATTTAACAATAGTTCAGCCATCTTCTAAAACAAAGCAAGAAGGAAATCTGCATGTATCTGTACGGTGTTGGAACACCATATGTAGGATAAATATTTAAAGGATCCATGCTGGTTTTCTGTAGGCAAACTCTCTTGGTGGCATGCCTGTGAAGTCTGCCTGGCATGATGAAGAAAATAAGGGCAATATGAACTCTCCAGCATGCTTACCCTTTCACTCCAAAATATTCCCTCTGATGTTATTCCCTGAGATGAGGTCTCTACAGGCACACAGACTGGTTTCTGGTAAAAGTGTATCTTTCTATAAAGCCCGTGGGAACTCTGAACCCCCCACCGACAATATCTCAGAGCTTGTTCCAGTGCAATTCTCCCTGACTGCAGATGAGAACCACTCTGCAGGAGTGGGCAGAGGGAAAGGATAGAATTGAACCTTGACTCTTTCTGTGGTAAGTGAGCAGAAACAACAAACAGCAATAGCCCAGTGAGAAGGAAATTCGATGGGTGACACGTTCTTCATGTCCTCAACCCAGAAATACCACATACCTAAGAATACACAACACTGAGCTATCTCATACCCAAATATCTGCCAAATAGTTGCAACCACAGGAATAAGATCTGATTACTACCTAAATCAGAGTATTTCTGCAAGCTTCTTTAATCTGTTAGTCTACACAACCTGAAATTTGCGGAGAGCTGGAAAAAAGAGACATACTGCACTGCAACCTTTCATTTCTGGATAAACCAGTAAATTAATTTTGATGCTAAATATAAATATGGCCAACATCCTAGCTGAAGAATCAATTTGGAATAACATCTTTAATTTTTCCCCTGGGTGCTGGTACCTTTGAGGATGCTCCTGTATTCAGCTCTAGGCTGTCCCTGTAGTCTGGGCACTATTTGTCTCCAAATATTTTTAACTATACATTATCACTGTTTTCACTGTGTGCTGCCAATACAGCTCTCTTAATTGCCAGGCATGCCATTGCAGGGGACTTGCTAATAGTACTCTGTTACATCTATCTGCATAATGTGGTTTAATCGGCTTTTCATGGCTGTTAGTTGATTCTGACATAATTATGTGGTTACGGTTTTCCTTTCATTTATCAGTCCCATTATAACTATACCACTTTATCTCTTCTATTAAAAATAAAGATGAAAAGGGTCCTCACTGCACACCAGAAGCTGCCAGGATTGCATCTGCATGAGCAACAGGAGTGCCTGCAGTCTGTCCTGTCCCTGTGAATTAAGAGATTGCCCTTCTGCGTCACGCAGAGCTAGGGAGGAAGGCAGGGGCACTAATGGGTTTTGTTAAATGCCGCTTTTACAGATCGCCGCCTAGCCGGAGCGCCCAAGGAAGCACCAGGCAGGCCTGGAGTGCCCAAGGAAGCACCAGGCAGGCCTGAGCGCCCAAGGAAGCACCAGGCAGGCCTGAGCGCCAGCCTGGAGCGCCCAAGGAAGCACCAGGCAGGTCTTGGCGCCAGCCTGGAGCGCCCAAGGAAGCACCAGGCATGGCTGAGCGCCAGCCTGGAGCGCCCAAGGAAGCACCAGGCAGGCCTGAGCGCCAGCCTGGAGCACCCAAGGAAGCACCAGGCAGGTCTTGGCGCCAGCCTGGAGCGCCCAAGGAAGCACCAGGCATGGCTGAGCGCCAGCCTGGAGTGCCCAAGGAAGCACCAGGCAGGTCTTGGCGCCAGCCTGGAGCGCCCAAGGAAGCACCAGGCAGGCCTGAGCGCCAGCCTGGAGCACCCAAGGAAGCACCAGGCAGGCCTGAGCGCCAGCCTGGAGCGCCCAAGGAAGCACCACGCAGGCCTGAGCGCCAGCCTGGAGCACCCAAGGAAGCACCAGGCAGGCCTGAGCGCCAGCCTCTCCCCGAACAGGAGCAGCTGGGCAACGCAGGGGCTGCCGCTGGCCCGGAGCGGCTCCTGCAGGAGCTGCGCTGTGCCCGCCCGCAGGAACAGGGAACAGGGAACAGGGAACAGCGAACAGGGAACAGCGAACAGGGAACAGCCTCGCACCGCGGGCCTCAGCCAAGCCACAGGGATGTCCTTACAGCGCGGCAATGAACGCTGCCTTCCCAAGGTGCTGCGTCTTGCAGTTGGCTTCTCAAAGCTCTAATCAAGAGCTTTTCCTGCTTCTGTGGCTGCTGTGAGAGCTTTTCCCCGTGGGGATTCCTTAATACACTGTGAAAAACGACGTTTCACCCTTTTTATATTAATTTATAAGTTTAATAAAAATAAAATAGAATAAAAATAGACAATTAAGGAGACAAATAAGGCAGCAACTCAGCTGAGGGTGTAGAGCAACACACCACCCATTCTAAATTCCTTGGTATTTAAAAGTCTTGGTGTTCCATATTTAAATAAGCTAATGCATGATTCAAATATTCATTTTGGTTTCAAGTCCTCCCTAAGCATACAAGTTATCTGTGAGGCTTCACAAAGTCCAGATGTATGTTGTAAATCTGTCTTCTGGAGATTTAGACCCTCAAAAGCTTTAATTGTTTCTTATCAGAAATCTTTAGTTCAGGAATTTCACACGTCTCTTCTGTCTTCTATCTGAAAATATACCTCCATTACATTTTAAATTCTACAAATAAAAGGAAATACAGTACAACCTTCTTACATTATATGCATAACATTCATTTCAATATTTGCGAAAAGACAACTCTAAACTATGCATTTATAACATACACTATAGAGGCGGGGCTCCTCCTTGCCCTCGCTGGGAAAACACAGATATCCTCTGCTGCCTGTTTTTATTAGGCTTTTATAAACTTAAGTTCAAATTTGACTCAACCTGAACAGTAGATTCAAAGCTATAGGAAGAAGCAGATGGCGACTCTGATGCTTGTTGCAGAATTTTCTTAAGAAACCGGTTTAGATGTCAACCTTTGTGGGTCACTTTGTGACCCTCTCAGCTTAGGTGTGATACATCCCCTTGAAATGCAAACAGTACGTGTATGTAGTAAAACCTCACCTCTCTCCTTTCGTGTATCACAGCCCCAATAAGTTCAGAGACAAAACAAACCTATTTCAGAAGCACCTTCTACGCTGAGCCTAGTTTTACTCCCACACTCTGGGGTGAGGAGAAACTGCTCTTGTTCCTATTAATCATGAAGCCTATAATCCTGGAGGCACAGGGGGCAGCAAGGATGTGGTAGTGACAGGTTTAGTATGAAGTGGTATGACATCTAGATAAGGGAAAAGACTTTCTCTTCCGTTTGAGAGCTGCTGTCATTGCAGACTATTTTTTTAGTAATCTCAGAGGAGAAGCAGGAAAAAAAAATCTACATTGTAAGAATCAAAATCTGAGTGTTGCTCCCTGGGTTGTCATCATGGAAACCTTCAGCTAAGCATCATTTGAGGTACCTGTTAAGGTAAAAAACCTTCAGGGCAGGAGCTCTTAAGGCAAGAGAAGTATTTCTTCATTCTGTGTTTTAAGAGCAATTAATACAGCAACGAAAATGTCACTGAAAAATTAAAGTGAAGATGTCAAAAAAATTAAAACCTTAACGAAACTAAGGAAGATAAGTGTGAAATGAAAATATAGAGTCACAAATCTGATTACCTCAAAACAGAACAAAAGGTTTTGGGTGGTAAAGCTGTACAGTTGCTTGTGACATTTCCAGGGCATGTGCCAGGGGACTGGGGAAAGGAATGGTTATCTGCACAGAGAATTTTGTGTCCTCTCTCAAGCAGGTTTCTTCTCCTCTTTGTTAAGAACTACCATGCATGCTCTAAGAAAAGAGTGAAAAATATGGGAGCTGGTTTTCCTTGTTTTTCCCCCATGCCATTTACATTTGTGTAGAGCAACTGTTAAAGCCTACCCAATTACTGTTTGCCTTTCTTGCCAATAAGGGCTTTCTTAAAGGACCAGAAAAGTGAAGAATTATACTTGGCTTAAGAAATGTAGTTTCCTCCCACTGTACAATGATACTCTAACTACAGAACTCAAGCTATGAAAAGTAATAAATATGGCCTAGATAGAAAAATAGTAGTTTTTATGACAAGAGGAGGAATCCCTTGCTAAATTGGACAAAAAGCAGCATTCCACAAACAGGGATTTTTGCTTATTCTTTATCCACGTACATTCTTAGGCACCCTATGCAAAATGAAGGAAAAACATGGGAAAGGAACTGGAGCAATGCAGGCTGTGGACACAGAGCACTGTAAGATTCCTACACTGAGAAACAGTGTGAGCAGGACTTTTCAGGTGCATTTGGGTCATGGGCCAGAGAGGGTGTACGTTGTGTCCTTACTCTGCACTGGGCAGACTAGACAGCTCATTTTATATTTACCTTGAGCTACACTCTGAGAGACAACCCCGCTGTGTAGGCAAGGTACTATTTGACCTACATAAGAGTGACACAATCTGGTTCACAGCTTGCAGTATCTGAGTCGTGGCAAATGTAGCAGGAAGCTTTAGAAAACCCCTTGTTTAATGAAGAAGTTTTTAGTAGTTGTTCACACCCGAACCCGATCCTGTAAACAACAGGCAGCTCTGCTCAGGCATGAGCTGCCACTTGCCCCAAAGGTCTGGCCACTGGCAGATGCCAGGAATCCATTGCCTGTGCTACAGAACTCTGAATTAACTACAGGTAGCCTATTGCACCCCAAATTTACTAAAGCAGACCTCTGGTATACAGGATAGTGTATGCAGCTGTCATTTGGCTGTGTCTGAAAATGTATTTAATTGTGCATTTCAGCCTCTGATTTTTTTAATGACGAGTTTCTAAACGAATGACTGAGCAATGCCAGAACCACAACAGGGTAAACTAATGGAGTAACAAAAAGCACTCCATACTGATAAATCAATTACTAAAGCCTAAGATTTCAATAGCTTCTGAAGAAAATAATATACAATGTATTCATTATCAGCTTAAGACAAATCACAGGTATTTACAGTGGTACACTAATATTTTCATAAAATTATCCAGTTACCTGGCACTCCAAATATACTTTCTTTTTCATTATCAGCCTTACCTGATCCCTGTTGCAGACCTCTCTTATGTTTTCATGTGGTATCCTTTAACACTGAGTAAATACATCCAAATCATACATAACACCACAGAAGGCTGCCTCTGTGCAGCCTATTACTCTTTACCTCTCTTTTCCAAAACCTGCTGAGCAGATTTGTGGGCACATCCCATGCCAGGCACAGGTGACAGCCTGTGGCAGCAGTGCAGGAGGAGCAGGAGGGCATTCTGATGGGAGTGACCATCAACAGAGAGAGTGTCAGAGATTTGAGAAAGGTGGAAGTGTTCCTTTGTGCAGAGTTGTTTGCTGTGACTGTTGTGGCCCCCTTTGCTGGAAGAGGCTGACAGCACTAATCACAAATGCACTCGGTGTAAGGACCCCTTCAGCAGCCCTCATTTTGATGTAAACCAAACCTGCAACCTGATGCTGAACAGGCTGAGAAGGCTGTAGCACTGCCTGCCCCTCTCTCACAAAACCTCTGCAGGTATTGCAGTCCACCACAACAGCAAAAGGATGTGCCTCAACTAACACTTCATTAGAAACTGCAACCTACCCTTTCACATCCCTGAGACAAAAAAATCTTCCTTCCGTGCTTGGCCAGTAATACAGTATAGAGACTTCACACTTGGTTATGTTAAAGTCAAAAGTAATCCAGTGAAACCCAAATCCAGAACAGTCCTGCTTCTGCTCCAAGTTCCACTTCTTCTTTTCTGTTGCTAAGAAAATGGGAGCTACATTGATATTGGGAAATACTAAACAGAAAACAGTAGTACAAATGGGAAAACACTTTTTTCTCAGGAAGTTAATAAAACTCTGTCTAGCTTAAACTATTGGAAAGTGAATAAATCTAAATTAACAGCATCTTTGGATGTCAGAAATCATCTAGGGCACAATAAATGTTCTTACTTGAATTCCCTGTCATTTTGACAACCACAAATTGCTTTTGAATATTACTTACAGAATTCAAACAGATTAAATTTTGAGATTAACAGTTTCATTGTTTAATTGTGCAGCTTTCCTGTTTTCTAAAGACACTTTTATTGAATCAACGGTATTTTTTAAATCCTACATTCAGCTCTCAACCATTCTCAAATTAATCACTTTGTGAGTCTTGCACTTGGATCTCTCTTGTGCCTGGCCAATGTCCTACGGTTTTGTAGGTTTTACATTTCTGTCATCTAAGGCTAAAGGTTAATTTTCTATGATGTTGGTTCTAAGTAATGTGAAAATAATTGCCAGGTAGAATTTCTAATGAACTAGAAAAAAAGTTCCACTTACAAAAGAATGAAATTTCAACCTGAGCCAGGAACTCAATCTCATCACTGAAAATGGAAAACTGTCACTCAAGCCACTGTGCTGGAAATAAATCTTAGCATGTGACCAAGAAAAGGTGATGCATTTGATAGAGAGTGCACCCAGCAGTGGCACTGAATGTCACTGTAAAACCATGACACGTTTTCACCAAAGGAAAGGAAGTGGTATAAGTGGACTGACTGTACCACTGAGGCTGATAAATTTGAATTGTCAGCCACCAGAAGTCCACTGGTCTTTAATTCTCACCTTTAGAAAGTACATTTGATAGATCTGGGGCTGTAGTTCGTGCAGAATAAAAATCCCAAGAAGTTGCAACTTCATATGTTATTTTTATTAATATTACCTAATGACAGAAAGCTGCCATGACAAGGCAGAGAGGATCTTTGAGGAGCTGCTAATTTTTGTATTCCCTTCATTTTTTCCAGTCCGTAGGCAAAGACCACAAAACTGCACAGTGATGCTCTATTAATTTCCACTTCACTTCAGCCATACCATTTTTTTTTCATAGCACCCTGATCTTAAGAAAATCATGCTGAGAAAAAAAGATAGGCTTAGCATTTCATTTCTGCTGAAAGGTACTGCTGCTGAATTGCAAAGCAAGTTAGGCATCCAGGCACAGGGGGGCTTGTTTTAAAATGGTGTGGGTTTAAAAAGAATTTTGTGATGAAGAGGTAGCAATGCATCTTCAAAGCAGAAAACCAGAAATCCCCTGTGTCCTCATCACATGAGAAAGAAGGTCCATGATGATTTTCCAGCCATCTGTTCTATTGATACGAAAAACTCAGCAAAAATAAATTTGTTTGTAGAAAAAATTCAAATGTAGTTTGTTTAAACCATGGACCACTCTGTGATGATGTTTACATAGACCCTGCCCCAGAATTGTGAGTGCAAGTTTGGGCTTTTTACTGCTGTTGTTTAAGCTGACTAACAAACCAAGCCTGACACATGGGTAATTGTCAGAGCAAGCCAGACGGCAGAACTGCATCAGTTAAAAATTCACTGCCATATAATCTATCAGCATAATTAATATCACTTGGCATAATCACAGCCTAATTTATAATTTTCAAATGCATTTTCAGTTTATAGTTTTATTACCCCCTCAAAGCAAGCACAAATGTCTTCTTTAGGGGAAATGGAAGCTTGCAACCGCAAGAAAACATTTTTCCAGGATCCTGTTTGATTTATTTCTTGTTTTACTGCGGGAAATCTAATTAATGTGAATTCTAATTTGATTCTGCTTCTCTTTTGAAATAGTTTTGTTCCTTTTGTCAAAGGAAAGTGCAGGCTGGAAAGAAAAGGATCACGTTGTGTTGGCCTCCCATCTCAGCGCTGGCAAGCTGCATCACATTTCAGTCTCAGTGTCATTCACATGACATTAAAAAATTCTCTTCTCCAGCAGAACAATAAGAAAACTACCAGGTGAAGTGAAAGACCCTGCTAGCATCTGAAAAGGGTTGGACCCTACCACATACATGTGTGTACCTCCCTGAAGCCTCTTTCCATCTTCCCTGCTCCAGAGCCTGGCCCGTCAGCCCTTCTCTGGCAGTCTCTTCACGCAGCTGGGAATCCCAGCACGAGCCCTTAGCATTTGTTCTCATCCTGTGCAATGCTGCAAAGGGCAGCCTTCACACGTCTTCTGCTGTGCACCAGAGAGAGGGGAGTGCAAAGGGCTGATCTCAGAGTAAGGGCAATCTTTATGTCTCAAAGCACACCGTTTCTTAGGTCTTTCAGATCCGTGGCCTTCAGGGAAATGCAACAGCATGTAGTTGACTAATTGGATGCATTATTTATAACATTTCTGACACACACAGTGGGTTTTCCTTTTGCAAACTGAATAGAGATTGGTAGCAGGCATGCTGGGGACACAAACTGGGACAATGACATTGCATATGAATTATTGCTAGAACTGTTGAGCTTTGCCAGACTACCTGATCAGAATTAGAAACCTATTTTCTTGGTGTAAGCAGAAGGCCAAAGGCACCAATTAATTTTTGACTGAGCCCTGATTAAATTCAGTGTACAGGACCTTGAGGTAAGCTAGAAATCCAAGCAGTTTAGATATGTAAGGCAATTTAGCCAAATGGTACACAGGCAGCCCCAGAACAATGGCCAGTCAATATGAAAATCTATTTTAGAAATCCACTGTGCTCTCTGTCCTTTTCTCCTGAGTAACCATCTTAGATATTTGTGAGGTTTCTGGCTGCTTCAACATGGAAGCAATGTCTTGTGTAAAGATACAATTCTGGTATAGAGCCCTAGGAAGAAAACTTGTAATTAAGTTAATACATCATATTTCTGCCTCCTGACTCTAACAGTAAAATTGGGAACACAGAACCCCAGACTGTGTAAGGCTGGAAGGATTCACTGGAGGTCATCTAGTCTAGCCTCCCTCCTACCAGGGTGATCCTAGAGCACATTGCACAGGATGGCACCCAGACAATCCTTGAATATCTCCAGTGATGGAGACTCCACAACCTCTCTGGACAAGCTGTTCCAGTGCTGGGTCACCCACACAGTAAAGAAGCTCTTCCTCATACTCAGGTGGGATTTCCTGTGCATCAGTTTCTGGCCTCTGCCTCTTGTCCTGTTGCAGAGCCTGGCTCTATCCTCAACACCCTCCCTCGAGATACTTACAGACATTGATGAAATCTCCTCTCAACCATCTCTTCTCCAGGCTAAACAGGGTGAGTTTCCTCAGCTGTTTCTTGTGAGGTGCTCTAGCACTACATTTGAAAGAAATGCCTCGTAAGTCATCACACTGGTCAGAAAAAGTATCACGATTCCTATGACTTCTGCAGTTCTCTGAAGACACACTTAACAATTCTGCTTGCAGAATTGCTGCCTGCCCAATACACCTCCCTCATGCAGGGATTAACAGTTTTCCACTCAGCAGTTCCAGGGAAACGTCAATGACTTCACTGTTTTGATGACTGCTGTTTACTTAGGAAAGTTAAGAAAGGTGACTGCATGCTGACTTCTAAACCAGGCCTTGATGCTTATGACAACAGTATCAAAATCTGAAAAGGTTAGTGATGACATTAATGCTGCAAATTCATATGGAAGGAATGCTTTGTCAAAATCTATTTTGTTCTGCTTGATGACTTATGGGTATAGAAAGATGAGATTTTATTCTGAACTGCAGAATCATTTGTCTTTTATAAAATGACTGAAATGATTGTCCTTCCTTACCCTGACTCATGGAGATTTATGCCCTGATATTTCAGCCTGATTTACTGTGTGTCTTTTTCACAGGACAGTACCAAACCCAGTTTTCCATGAAAGGATTCAAACTTTCAAGCAGGAGGTGACTGGGCTCCATCTGGGAACCTTTTGGAATTGAGGCAGTTCTGAATGAAGACATTTTTCTAGGGGGGAAACTGTCATCTGTGCAATATCAAAGTGTGTGTGCGTGGGTGGAATCACGTATTGGGAATACACTTCCATGATTATTTTAATGTTGTTATTTTAATTGTTTAGTTGAACAAGATTGATCTGATGGGGTATGCTAATAACTAAATCCCTCTGAGAGGAATCTGCCTCCACTTGTTAACATCGCTGACCAAGATTTGTTGCCAGCAAATTCTTGTGGAAGATGACAGAAGAGACTGTGGTGCATTAGCTCCCCCATCAGAAATTCAGCTGGGGTTAAATGAACAAGTTTTTATTCAGCATAACATAAATCAAATTTTTGAGAAAGTGGTGGACTTACTGTTTTTTTTAATACCCATGTAAGTTTACTGGTTATTTCAGACTAACCCTGGGTAGATCACTGCAAACAGACTTTATAGACCTGTGCCTAGAAACAATTTTCATCTCTGTGACCAATGTCTTTTTTTTTTTAAAGGCAAGACAATTGCCAGGTGATCTATTTGTGATTTAGTTGTTGGGAGATCCTCCCAAACAGTTTTTATAAATTTCAACAGCTTAACTTTTAGGCTACTGAGTCTTATCCCTAGGCCATGGACTCATGCAAGCACACCTCACCAGTGCTGTGTATTCACCTCAGTGTTTGCTTCATGACAGCAGTAGAGGTCTTTAAAGCTGTCCCCTTTTTTGCACACACTTTTATGGATGATTCTCTGTCCTGTGTGCAGTGGTGTAGAGTTTGTGTTCTGGCAGCAAATTCCTGCATGCCTCCAGTGCCTCCAGTTCCCTAAACACTTTCAGAACCCATCCAAAATTCTCAAGTCTGATAATGCCAGTAAACTGATATTACTTGTCAAGTATCTGAGGCACCAGTAATAAACCAGAACCAATCACACTCTCTTTGCAATATTTATGACTCTTAACTAAGACATAGTGATGGTATGGCAAGCATTAGAAAGCAAGCAAATGATAATGAGGTTAGTTTTACTGGAAAAAGAACCTTCCATTTTCCTTTGGGTTTTGGAGATCCAACTACCTGAATATGCCATGCTGCTTTGGAAAGAAGTCAGTTTATCAATTCAAAATGGATATTCCATAATTTTGCTCTGCAGGTTTATTATTTATTGATTTACAATCTATTCTTGATTACTCCAACAGCAGGTAAACCTGCCCACAGCAACTAAAAAAAAAAAATATGGGAAGAAAATAGAATCATAGAATGGTTTGGATTGAAAGTGTCCATAAAGATCACCTAGCTCCAACACCCCTGCTATAGGCAGGGATGTCATTCCCTAGACCAGATTGCTCAGGACCCCACTCAACCTGTCCTTGAACATTTCCAGGGATGGAGCATCCACAATTTCTCTGGGCCATCCTGTTCCAGTGCCTCACTACCCTCAGTGTACAGAATTTCTTCCTAATATCCTATCTAAATCTACTCACATTAAGCCTGGCATTCAGCAATATTCAGGTACCCAGCTGCTTGACTATGCCATGCTGCTTTGGAAAGAAGCCAGTTTATCTGTTCAAACTGAACATTCCATCATTTTGCTCTGCAGGTTTATTATTTACTGATTTACAATTTATTATTGATTATTTCAACAGTAGATAAACCTGTTTCAGAGGTTCAGGAACTTTCAGAGCACTAGAAAAATCAATAAAAAAATCAAAAAGATCTCTAATTTCAGAGGTCGGAAACAGAGTGATGAGCATATTCCTACAGTCAACAGAAATCAAATAAAAACGTTCATCAAAAGCTGTTGATGTATTTTGCCCTCTCCCACACTAAATACAGACACATAATGCAGATGATGCCTTCATTGGTGCATGTGAGAATGGAGCACAGCAGTGGGAGAAGTACCACAAACAGGAGTAAGTTCTGAGTTTCTGGGAATCAGCACTGCAGCTGGAGAAACCAGCCAAGCTGAGAGGACTTCCTGGCTCCAGCTGCAAGGTGAATGTATAGATCCCATGCTGTTTTCAGTCAGTATGTCACAAAACCAGAAGCCCACAGGAGTAAGGAGGAACCAAGGGCACTACCAGGCAGCAGTGAAAACACACACAAGACACAAGTGGAGCATTACCACGTTCCTGTCCAGCTTTAACCAGCCCTCTGTGAGCAGTGCAAAGCAATGGGAAGCCAAGAGACAAACAGTCCTTTTGCTTCACTGATATTTATCTGTAAATACTGGATGCATAGCTAATAAATTTCAAGCAGAGCAAGTATAACGGGCAACATTGACTGTCCTGATTTACTGGATATAAAGGAGAAAAAGCAGCCTGTCTCAGTTAAGGAATCAAACTAAACATTGTACTTCCAAAAAATGCAAACTCTACACCGTGACAAATGCATGCTGTGAGATCTGCACATTTACAAGAGCAGCATAGCTTCTCCCAGTCCCCTAACTTTTTGAGAAAAAAAAAAAAAAAAGGAAAAAAAAAAGAAAGAAAATAGAAAAGCTGCAATTTTTGAGATACATATCAGTCACTAAAGTGCTCTAGATTTGGTCAAAGATAAAAGCCCTAGTCAAAAGCTCTTAGTGAAAATAATAATAGTATTTTCAACTTGTCCTTCGAAGGACAAGCTGTAATAGCATCATAGCAAAGTTCTGACAACACAATTAGATTTTATGCAGCAGGAAATAGAAACAAGTAATAAATAGTCTAAATAATACATTACTAAAAAGGTAATTTTCAATACAGCTCTGTAATATCTCCTTAGAACATGCTTTCTTCACATATTGTCTCGTTTACCTGTGCTTGAAGATCTGGGCTGCACTTTTCTGTTGTCTTTAAAATACTAGCTACCTTGGGAAATGATCCCATAGACAGAAAACCCATGAAGGTTTGTTTTTTAAGGACTGGATCACATGGGTATCAGCATATCAAAACTTTTTAGAAGGAGATACTCTCTGTCTTATGTAAGAGAGATTTATTACCACAGAAACAGGAATTCAGATAGAATGCACCAGTATTATGCTGCCAGTCTGGTGTTTACCCATCTGAGCTTGACTGAACCTCAGTGGACAATGAAGTTCAAAGGGCCTTGTTTCATGTTATAGGACACTTGAGACTGTGCTCAGTTTCCTAATAGCAATATGATACTGAACACCAGAGGGATAGTAAGAAAATTAAGCAAATTATTAGAAGAAAATGGGAAAAACTGACAAAGTGCACATTAGGGACAAATCTGTAATTCATACTAGCACAACATGGTAGCAAATGGAAACTCTCAATATAAGTCTTGCTTGACTGAAAAGATGGAATTCTACTGTCAGACAAAATATCTTATCTCAAAAGGACCAGATGCACCATTACATAACTTCAAGAGACTCAGATAAAAGTTCAGAGAAATGACTGATTATAGCCTGCTTTTGCTCTACGAGTTCTGTAATGATCAACAGAAATTGCAAATGTGCAGATCTTGTCTCAGTGATCAGTTCTGAGAGGTGGCTCTGCTATAGCAAGATTCTGAGGAAGCTGGAAACAAATGAGATCATCATGATGTATTTTGAGACATATGGAAATCCAGTATTTATTACAGATGGGGTTTATTGGAGGACAATTTTTTTTCACACAAATAAATAGAAAATACAGAGTTTGATGATATAATTTGAGGAAACCATAATTCCCCTTTCCCTGGGAGAGATACATAAAAAGAAACACAGGTTGCATTTGCTCCCAGCAGCAATCTAGAGATTCTTGAATTATGGGAAAGTTTCTATTAGAATCCATATCCCCAGAAATGAAGACCAAGAGAAGGGATAACTCTGAGGTGAGGTTTTTTCCCCCTCACAAGTGTGACCTTTGAGCTATATCTCCTCCTTACATTGTCAATGTAACTGGGATGAGAGTTTTGAGTAAAGAACCATGTGGATTGCTTCCAGCTGATTTTACCCACCACAACCAATGAAAGGGTTGTTCCTCTAATATTCCCAGAAACATAAATTCCCCCAAAGCTGCCCCTTCAGATGCAGCTCTTAATACCTGAAATACCATAATTTACCAACTTCTGTCATCTTAGAATAGGATGGGAAAGAGTTTGGCATTTATCAGTCTTTTTTGTCACAAAAGATTAGAGGAGAAGATGGTACAGATGAATTCAGACTGCTGCTTTTGTCTCCTTTTTCTATGTTTCAGGAAGGACAGCCTGAGCAACTCAACTGAAACCCCCATTATTTCTCAAGCCAGTTCTGTTCTGTCTGGTGATAACAGGCAAGACAAACAGACAAATTCCAAGCACTCTCAGAGACATCCTGCTGCAAGCCTTCCTATAGCTTAGCTCAAAAAACAGACTCGTACTAAAACAAATCAAATACTGGCTCATCAGTTTTCACTTAAATAAAAAATAGACACACACAAAAATTCTACCTTTTGACCAAAGTTTTGGGCGTTTCCTGCCTCTCTTTTTTCCCCTGCCTTTTTGTTTGTTTGCTTTCCTAACGTGCATAGGCTTATTGATTTCACAAATTTCAGAATCCAATATACTTCTGCTGTAAGTGTGCACTTGATTATTCATATTTATCATAAAAGACAAAACTTAGTTTATCTGCAGATGCTTAATAGATCTTTTTTTTTTTTTTTTTTAAATAACTCTCCATCTTAGCTAATTTGGCTGTTGATTCAACTGAATTATTAACAGAATAAATGAACTGGGCAACTTATTCCTTAATGTAACTGAAAAATTCATAATTGCTATGACTTTCACGTGCTGTAGGACTCAATACTAATGAGACAAGTATGTTATAAATACTAATGACCATAAGGAAAAAATAGTTCACAGAGATTTCCTCATTCACACACTGTCACATCTCACCTTCCACAGTACTTTAGCTCTCTTGGGTATTTATTTAACATCTTAGGTGCATCAAATAAAAACTGCTCAGATTAAACAGGTCTCTGTTTCCAACCTGACAAAAACTGTTGGGACACTTTATCTAATTTTCAAGTTACCATAAATAATGTAGATAAAATTAGCAGTTTGTAGCTTATAACAACGAGAAAGAGGAGGATGGAGAGGAAATTGACTGACAAGGAAATCCCGATGCATTTTGAAGATGAAGGGAAATCAAAGATATTTCTGAAGTCTTACTTTATATTGGTGAAACAAAACACACAAAAAATCCGACAGAGATATGAAATTAATGGGAAAATGAGGAAAAGATCACATGGTTATCTTTTTGTCCTTAAAGAAGTATGTTTCCCAACCTGGTTGGGTTTTTTTATCCTTAAAAAAAAAAGTGATTTTTACAGCCTGGTTGATTTTGGTCCTCAGAAAAATTAAATCTTGCAGCCATTCAACTTAAATTTATCTGAATTTAAAATGATCAGAAGAATGAACAATCCAGAAAATACATGGGACTTAAGAGGCATCTTAGACACAAAAATCCTTGGCTAGCAGTTTTTACACAGCTAAGAGAAAAAAATCATGCCTAGGAACTTTGCCTCAACATCTGCTAAGCCAAAATCTAAGCAGCAATTTTTGAGACAATGCTTTTAAGATGTGCTAGGCAAGAGAGAGCAAATTACTACCTGAAGTGGATCTAGATAATGAGATTTGTTTAAGAACCAACAAGATGGGAGCTTTTGCAACTACTTCATTGTATTTCACACTTTCCATCCATCCCTTCAGTTCCTGCAGGGAAGGGGCTGCTGGCCCCAGATGCTGAGCAGAAAGTTGGTCCATCCCTGCTGCATGGCTGCTCACCTGTCTCAGGCATCACCAGCCTTTGGTGCATCCCCTGGCTTCCATCTTACCCACAGCTCTCTAATCTCCAGGTTCTCTCCCATTTTAAGGACTTTTCCTCCAGTCAGGAACTTTACCCTTTTCTGTTCAGGTCCCCCTCCTTTGTTCCAAGACCACTTCCTCCTGAAACTCCAGACAAGCCACTTCTCTTCAGTCCAGGTGCTTACAGCCAGACTCCACAATTCCAATTCCAAGCTTTTGCTTGAGACCTTGAAGATTCCAGTTTGATCACTAACCTTCACACATACAGTTAACTACCTGGTACTGTCAGTATTCATGACTTAAGCTGGTTTTTTTTTTGCCAACAAGACTAACTAATATTAGCCTCATTTCACTTCCAGTGAAGACAATTGGATTAATTGTACTTGTTTCAGGAATTTTCAGTAATAGTATTTTCCAAGAGCTGATTATTTGTTGCACATAAATGCATTTTTCAACTAATCCATTACAGTTGTTTGCCCACTGGATTCCATTATTGATGTGTGAATAAAACTTTACCAAAAATGTTGCTAGCGTAAAAAGCTCTAAGAAATGTTCATATTTATTACAAACCTCATGCTCCTTAACAGAATCAAGGAGATAAATGCACTTTCAAGCTTTGATGGAGCTGTTGGAGGGAGTCATGGAACAAAAGAAATATATGATACATTTCATTAGCTTAAGGATTATAGCAATTGTTATATAACCAATTTCTTTTATTAAGGAGTAACAAGCTACTGGGTCAAGGAACTAGAAACTAGAATACAGCAGCATGGCCATCTTGATTGCTATTACTTCCAGCCACAGGAAGAAAATTAATCAGTATATGTACACAATTTTAGGCATGTTTGAGTGACTCGTTTTTTAGCCGTTTATCAGTATGTATAAATTTACCAGCAAGAAACTAGATGATTTCACCAGTAAAATCTTAAAGAGCTTACTATATCTAAGAAAGTGGCAAAACTCTGGTTGTTCATAACCCTCAGTTTTCAATGGATTATGTAATTGAGTAATATTTGGATATATTGATAACAATAAAAAATCTAGACTGTGAACGAAAAAACATCCAATTTTTGTAAAATCCTGCTTTCAGGAAATCTAAACTGTACTTAATGTTTCCCTGTGGGGTTAAATTTCAGACTGAATTAGACAGCTGGCATAGATATTTCAGCAAGAATTACTACAGATTTGACAAACTTTCAATTTAACTGAAACGCAGTTTTGCTTGAAAAGTAATAATGTGCTCTTAGCCTTGCTCATAATTTCAAAGCTGAGATTCTGGCAAGTACTAAAACTCTTTGCCAGCAGTTGCACAGGATATGTACATCTTTAAAGGCTCCTCTTAAGTAATATCTGCAGCATACGAAAAGCCTTGATGCAGAAAATTTACTTTCAAGAAAATACTCCTATTGCTTCTTGTCAGTGCTGGCAACTCAAGAAAATGGCAACAGAATAAATAAGCTAAATAAGCTTCATATGTGATTGATTTCTAGTATCCAGCTTATAAACACAAAGAATTCTCCACAAATACTGCAAACCCAAAGCACTTAAGTCCTGATGATGTTTTTCAAGGAGATGTTAAAAGTTAAATTATTGTTTCAGCTTTAGATTTAACCTCCAAAGAGATAAATGATGCTTAACAGACTTGGGTGTTTTTTTGGGTTGTTTTTTTTTCAGTATCAGGCAAAGGGACAAAAGAGGAGAGGGAGGGAAAGGGAAAGGGAGAAGGAGAGGGAGCTGATCCCTCATTTTCAGCTGTACTGGGACTCTGGTAATGAGAACCCGTGGGAGATGTATTTTCCCAGCAAGGGCTCAGCTCACGTGGGTTTTAAGATTAGGTCCCACACATGTGCAAAGCATTTTGCTTGAGGAAAGGACTCAGAATAAAATGACAGAGTTCTGTGCTTATTTTGCCTCTTATGTGAAAAGGAAAGTTCAAGACAAATTCTTATTTTAGGACAGCATATCAGATCTCTCTGACAGTTGCCCTGATTTATTAACCTGCAGCTCTGGGGTAAGGGAATCAAATACTCATATGTAACACCAACAGGAGCCAAGCATCTAATTTCCTTTGGCTCCTCTGAAACCCCAGCAGACACTTCTCAATCACCTGAAAGCAGATTCTCTTTTACCATAATGCAGAGAGATTTGTTTTTACACTGTACAAATACTCTTTGGAGCTTCATCTTATAACATATAAAAGTAAACTGCTATGTGACAGTAAGACTAGAACAGGTCCAAATGCATGCACAAAAGAGTGATAAAAACATTGAGGAATCTCTTTTGAAACACTGGCCTACAAGTAACTGGCATCAAAGTTTAATGCAGGTGTGTTATAAGATTTAAGATTTATTTCAGCATGAGAAGGCCAAACCTACATGGAACTGTATCATCTGTGACGAAAATCATAAATACACAAGCAATATATAAATAATATAATAATCTGTATGGTAAATGTGCTTATTTTCCCTGTATTTATTACTTTCCCCGATACTCAAACCCCCAAATAGAAGAGGCTTCAAAGATAAACTATTTATAAGCTAAATAAATCCCATGAAGAGCTGCTATTTTGTTATGACAGAAGAGTTTAGCTCATGAGGCACAGATAATGTAAAAACATTTTCTGTACTGTCCAAAAGCCCAAACTGTATGTTCTTACATTGACTGAAAACACAACATCCTCTTTTCCAAGACTTTCTCTAACAACATTGTTTTTTCTACCACTGTTTCAGATTCCTTTGTAAACGTGTCTTCTAAGTAAATTAACATCACAGGGAGAGCAAAAATGCATTTATTCACTTATTGACTAATTTGTTTTTAGCCAGACTTCCAGTCTCTTAGCTGAAAACAAATCTTAAAAAGTTCAGCAAAACCAAGACACACCTTCTTCTTTACACTCATTAGAACCTATGTTCAAAATTATTCCTGTGTTTCTGAGATTCTGCTCATATTTAGAAAGCAAGCTTTTTTATGGCAACTATTAACCAGCCAGGACTGCTCTGTTGTACATTTCAGTTCCTGAGATCTCAAACTACAGGTTTCACTCTGTAAGTGTGGCTGAGAGCAGCCTCACACAGTCAGTGGTATATACATCACAAAAATGAATGTGACAGCCACTAATGATCCTGAGACTGCTGCAGAAATACAAAAAAGGCACACATACCTACAAAAAGGCAAATATGAGTTCCTCAAAATGGTCACAGACTGCACAGAGCTCTTACCACTGGTTGTTGCTTCAACTCCCATGAGGAATAAAAATGTGGAATTCTCTCTAGTACGTGCAGCCTTCAAAAGCATTATGCTACTTGACATTCTGTACCCATTTATCTGACCCTCCCCAAAGGTAGTGGACATTCCAGTATAATAACCACTATCCATTTGCAAGTCTTTCCAAATTTGGGGCTTGCTTTTTATAAATGGCAGAGCAGAGGGACTAGGTCTTGCCCATGATATTACTTTAGAGTTTCCATAGTGGTTTGTTTACCAATGGGTTTGCTCGCTTCTTTTTTTTTTTTTAATAAGTAAACTGGAACATAAAATGACCATCACAGAAATCAATAAAAACTATCAAATATTTAAAATTTAAGCATAACCATGGAAGATGCATGTTATAATGAAAAGAAGCAAAATTTATGGTAGTACCTTCTTGCCAACGTGGAAGAGTCATCAAAACTCTGCCAGTACAATTTTTGAAGCTAGCACTTTTGCCAGTAAACTATCAGAAAACAGAGCTATCCATGTGTCCTGAAAATGTCACTTTTTTTTCCTCATTATCCACTCGAAGGGCATAGGATTAGTTTTCCAATTAAATTACCTGACCCAAGGATCTCCAGTCTAGGCTGGCACTTCCAATGTACACGTGCTGTTTATCAACAATCCAGAACGACGACTGAAGCCGCCCCTCGTTATACGCTGACATGTTCATATACAACACTTCAGCACCTGGAGATTTCAGGAAAAAAGAGTAAATGGCATTACTTAAAAGGAGATAATTTCCATCATTAAAAGAAGAAATTACTTCACGTTTCACAGCCTCGGTTTTCAAAATCAGTGAGGGGCTTAATGAAGCATACCATTAAGGTTTAAAAGCAATGATAAATGTTGTTACTGTCCCGATATTTAAGATTTTCATTAACATATATTCCAGTTACACAAAGAAAAATTTACTTAATGCATGTCCTAGCTATGGGGGACATTCCCATATGTTATAATGTCTACCTAATTTCCTTCCACTTTAGAATCAAATAATCGATTTTTTTTTCAGTACTGTATGTTCCTAAAAATAGTTAATTTCTAAATTTCTATTCTTTAGCACAAACCAGCTACATATTGCAATAATGACCTTAAAAACATGAATGCAATTAGAACCCCTGCCTAAAAAGCAGACTCTGCTCTGCTCCTCCTGCTCTGTGCAATGGTTTGAGCAGGTAGCTGCAGTGGCTGTGGCATGGAACAGACCCTGACAAGAGGAACATGGCTGGAGAATTAAGGAAGTAAACAAAGACCTAAATAAAATATGTTGAAACTGCTCTTAATCCTGCTAATCTGTGACATTCAACCTAGCACTCTGAATGGCACACTTTTGTTAATGACTATATGCCACTGAAATCAAAGGAGCTCCTTGTTGGCTCCATCACATCACTAGGAATGGCTGAATTGGCCCCATCTGTATGTTTGCAGAACTAAATCCAGAATATATCCAATATTCTTAGATATTCTTAGCTTAGGGGATTTCTCACACCATTACTGTTCTTTCAGTGCTCCAGTGTTTGCAAAATTAGGTGATTAATCTGAATTAATCACTGCTGAAGGCATTTTACAGTAACCCACTCATCTTCACATTTCAGTCATGACTAACCAGGGAAGAGAAGTGACAGTAAACAGCAGCCTGGGGACAGTGATTGTACCAGCCATCTCCTATCAAACATTAATGGGGCCTCCAGTACCATGAATTCCAGTAATGGTTGAATATGAGTCACAACTTTAAAAGAATTCCAGGATACATGGAGAACTAAAATGTATTTCTTTTCATTGACTTTCCTATTTTTGATCTCCTAAGAAACATTTGACTTTCAATTTTAGGCAACAGTTATCAGTGCTAAATATTTCTTTATTATTATGAAAAAAGTAACTTTCTTTGAAAAAAATATTCTGAAATTTCAGACATCAAGAAAAGAAGAAAAAACAGGTAAGGTGCCATTCACCATGATGCACCAAACACACAAAATAACATTTTGAGCATATCACCGTTTGGTTCATTGGTCAATTGCATTTGGTGCAACTGACCCACCTACCTTTCCAATTTTTTGCACATTTCACTCACCCACACTCATCTATGCTTAGGAACAAAGATTTTTCCAATTTCCTTCCAACGTACTGCTGCTACTTTCAATTCATGCATTAACGAGTAGAACTGTGCTAATTATTGAGAAAATGAGTGTGAAATGGAAAAGAAATCAGAAAACACTATAGCAGCTGCTAAATGGTTTAAATTGTTTCCTGGTGAATAAACAAAACAAAAGCAACTGCTCTTAGCTAAGGATAACCATTCTGGAAGGCACTAAACTTCTAGCTAGTGATCCAAAAACTGTTTAAAATCAGGTTTAACAAAGCAGTTTGCCTTGATGATGTTTTCTTTCTGTACATCTAATTTGCAGCATTAAATAGCAGTATGCATTTAACACCCACAGCCCACCTACACCAAACAGGTTATAAATTAAATGTTAGGATCTTTGCATAGTAAAGATAAAACAATAGGAAGCAACAATGAGCTTCCTTCTCATAACTGAGAGCCTAAAATAAACACATGTAAAAACATTTTTGAAATATCCAATGGCAAACAAAAATGCTGACTGCCAAAGCTATAACAGATTATTTAACCAGTAATACTAACATTATAAATAGCAGACTTCATCAGTAGCCTTCATCAGTAACTTGACACAAAATTCAAAAGTTGTAAAACACCAGAATTTGTTGGCGTGGGTTGTTTAGACATGGGCATAAGCAGTGGGATGGGACTATTACTCCAAAATATAATCTAGGCTTCAATTACCAAAATAGTGAATACAGCAGTGCAGAAGATACTGCTACCACATATACCAGCAGAATCAAAACCTGGAACCCAGTTTCTTTTCCTTTCAGGAACAGCCAACTGGTAAGTGAACAGGTGAGGAAGCAGTATCTCCAAGTTAATTAAAAAAAAAGTCATTTGTTGCAAACAGCAGCTGTTGTGCAGCCTATTAATGAGCCCTTACCTTTTGATGAAAGGAAACATGTATCAGTATTGATAATTGTCTCTGTTCCAGAAGCCCTTGAGATGCTTTGTTAAAATAGGCTTATCAAGCCTTCAACACAATCCACCATCCCTAGCGTGGTTCAGGTCCCATGAGGAAATTAAATTGGACTGATCAATATGTGAAGCCATAACAGGACTCTCTGTCATGCTGCAGTCTCAATTACACAAAGCTCTGTGTCTACTCAGTTCGACCAGAAGGGCACCATTTGTAGGCTTGATTGCTAATAAACATGCCAAATGAATCTAACTATTTTGTTTCACTGGAGATTAAAATTCAGGACAAGAACTTAGAGAAAGCCAGGCCTGTCACTTAAAACTCAAGTGGATTTGTCTGTTCCTTAAAATTGTGCATTCTAAGGGCTGGGACAGATTATACATTTTCTGCAAAAAAAACCCCCAAACAAACAAAACTCATTAAAAAAAAGATACTGGAGGGATCAAAGCATATTGTAAGTCACAAACATTTATCTGAGTCCTTTTTCTTCTAGGTGTGGAATTTTTTTAGACTGTATAAGGTAGATGACTGATGCAGTCTGGGATGCATGGAGGTAGTGGGTATTCCAGTACCCATTCCAGGCCATTGAGAGCCTGGACCTTCTGCATGTTATGTGAACACAGCCCCTGGCAAGTGCCAGACTGCAACTTAGCCTCTAGCTTTGTCTCGTAATGTAGGAAGAAAACAGAAGGTATCAGCAGTATTGCAAGAAAGACTGGCTTCTCATCCATTAAGAAAAAAAAAAATCCAATTCCCAAAGTAATCCCAAAGAAGAGGGATGGCCCAAACAAATGTCATTTACAATTTCTAGCCTTGCAACATCCTGTTTGGTCCAGCCACCTGTTCTCAGATACCTCACTAACAATGTCTGAAAGCTACAGGGCAAGCTCGACTTCAAGAATAGGAAGTTGAAGAGAACTGGGATTATTCAGCCTGGAGAGGTGACTTAATTGTGGCCTTCCAGTGCCTGAAGGGAGCCTACAAGAAGGAGGGAGGTAGACTTTTTCCAAGGGTGTATTGGAAAGAGGGAAGGACGAAGGGGAGTGAATTCAAACCGAAAGAGTAAATTCAAATTAGATACTAGGAGGAAGCTCTTTACTGTGAGGGTGATGAGGCACTGAACAGGTTGCCCAGAGAAGTTGTGGATGTGCTGTCCCTGGAAGTGTTCAAGGCCAGACTGGATGGGGCTCTAAGCAACCTGCTCTACTGGAAGCTGTCCCTGCCCATGGCAGGGGGGGCTGGAGCTAGGTGATCTTTAAGGTCCCTTCCTAGCCAAGCCATTTTATGACTCCATGAACCTAAAGCTAGGACATTTTTCACACACTTGAGGCAAGGCACTAAACTCTAAGCAGGAACCTTTGATCAAGGTCATCACATCCACACTGTCATGAAAACCTGTGTCAGACGCATTCCTGGTGCAGCTGTGTTGCAGCTGTGGATTTCACTGCTGCTCAAACGAGGTCTCCAGACAGCTACACAAACTGGGAGATTCTCTGTCACAGTATGACACAAATGAAACTACACTCACATGCTGAGATGTCCACGGCAAAAAAGGGGAAGTTTATTTACAGACCTCGACATTTATAGAATTCCAACAGTGACCATGGATTGGAGGAAGAAAATCTTCCTCTCCAACCACACTGGGCAACCCAACAGTCCATCAAATCTCTCCTCCTTATGAGAAGAATGTAAACATGAAAGGACAGTTACAACAACAACAGGTTGTTTATGTGAAAATTGTGAGAGACTCCATTACAAAAGGTAAATGCAGAAGGCTGAAGGAACTTTAAAAAAAAATTTAGAAAAACAGAGAAAAAACAGGGCAACAATTTTTCTTTGTGGCAGACTTCAGGAGGTCAGAACTCACAGGGCTGCCACTTGGCCTCCACATCAAGTTTATCCAACAGTCTGGAGAAAGGTGCACCCTCTTTGGAGGCCTTCACTTTCTTGAGTCTTTGGATCCAACACCTGTGAGCAGCTTAGGATATTGTCCCTGTACTGAAGCAACATCATTATGCCAAATCCCCTCAGTGGTGGATGCAGTAAAGAATTTTTATAGGGAAGACCCAGAAAGAGCAACCATTTAGGCTGCTATTATCACAGCTGCCTTGAAAGCAAACATGCAAATTCTGCTTGCCACAGTTTTCAGCAGTACCAGTTACAGGCTAAACTCACTCTGGAGTTAGCAAACATAACGCCCAAGAAACAGAAGCTGCATTTGCTTGTACCATGCCTAAAATTGGTCTTCACAACTTTCTTACTTTCACTATAGTGTTTTTAAAACCAGAGAGAAATAAAAATAAGGGGAAGAACTTCAGGAGTAAAAGGAGAGCCAGAGTTATCTGGGAAGTCTGTACAGATACAAATGTCTCTTTCCCTATATTTTGCAATATATGCTTTAATGTCATTTTTTTTGCTTTTGATAATAACCTTTAGCGCAAAGTACACCCATGAATAAACATGATTTTTATTCTACTGAGACAAAAATTCAGAGTTTTCAATACAAGTGGTCACAAGTGGTGGAGTAGCTGCCTCATTTGGACTAGACACAAGTGACCCAGGTGGAGGGTCACCTCCCCATGGATTTTCAGACTTTTTTCCCAACTGATGGCAAAAAGTATGGACTTCTTCCAGAAGCCCCATTAGTGTGAGCTGCCACCACTCAGAAGAAGACAAGTACAAAAGCAGAAGAATGCACAACTTGAAAACAAAGTTATTTTTACTAAGTCTCTGAATGATTAAAAGACAAACTAGACTATTCACTATTTCTGTGCTCTTTATGGAATATTGGATTTGAAATGCAATTTGAAAGTCTGCCTGTCTCCCCAGAAAGATTAATGATTCAGATCTATTTTAAAGAGAGAGCACTCAAGGACTTTTAGGGAAATCTCTGATGGTAATACCTTAACTTTAAATCAGCTGTTTTGTTTACATTGCACTCTGCTTCTCTCTTTCTCACACACATCGCCTTGTCCTTTTTAAAAACTACCAGGACTGAATCCTGTCACTCTGGGATTATTTGCTATTCATCAGTCTAAAGCCACAGTAATTTAAAAAAGGAGGAGCCTAGAATCAAATCCTTGCTGCCTTTTCTTTGGCAGCTCCATATTCAACTGTCACACATGCAAAAAACGAAATAATTAATCAAAGAAATTACATTCTAGCACCAGTCCAAATAATCTTCAGAGAGCTTTTGCAATAATATTTACATTCATGCCATCTTGGCCTGTCTTAAAATACCTGCATGAGAAACACTTACTCCCAATGTACAATCAGCCATAAGCTGTGTGCACGTGTAGCTTCTCAAAACTGCCTTTAGGAAAACAGGGCTGTTTTTGATGTAGATATTTTTCACAAAAACTTGTGTGACATTTTGTAATGCTTACTCTCTTGTTTTACAGCATCTGAGGCCACCGACACAAAGATAATTTTGAGGAAGTCAATGCCCAGGAGAGGAATCAGTGACCAAAGTTCTGTGAGCCCCTCTGGTTTCTCCCTGGAGAGACACAGGTGCCTGCAGCACTGGCTGGAATTGCAGTGGATGGGCTGACATGCTTGGGGCTGTGCTGTGGGTGGTTCAGGGACAATGTGCAGTCACTCTGCCTCCTGTGTGCTGCCACTGTTCATCCCCACTGGCACGCTCCCCAGCCCGCTCACGTGTCCCTGGCTGGCTGGAGCCTGGAAGAAAGGCTGCTACAAGAGAGCTCTCCTAAGCAGACAGGCTGCAGTCAAGGATCTCCCTGTGGAGTTGAGGACGTGAGAAGAGAGGTCTCCATCGCTGCCATCTGACTTCCCAGCCCCCTCTCCAGGCCCAGCTGCTTGCCTGACTCCCTTCCCTCCCCAGCAGACTGCAACACGCTGTTGGGCTCTGCCCTGGATGATCAGGGGGAGCAAATATCCTCTACGCTCACCATTGGGTTTTTGCTTTCTTTTTTACTCAGTCAGTGGGTTGAAATAATTTCTGTGAAGCCTCAGAAACTGCTCTATCCACACAGCTGTGGGAGCCAAGAGCTGAGAGAATGCAGACAGAAAAGAGCAGGTAGAAAAAGGAATAGTGACAAATGAGCATTACAAAACCCAGCTCTCTAGCTGAAACCAAAGTATTACAGAATTACAACTGGCATGTTTAAAAAAGGCAAAAAACCCCAACCCCCCCCAACCAACACCAATTACCCCCCAAAATAGTATCATGATCAGATCTCGTCTTCAGCAACTCCTCCCTGTCCCTCCACCACCTCCTCAGCTGTGCCAAAGTAGCTTTTTTCAGGGAATGAGTTGGATCAGAAAATAGATCCAGGTTAAACATAAATAAAAGCAAGAAGGTTGTTTCAAATGCAGAACAATTCACTAATCCAGCTCACCACATGGCAGTAAACAATTTTTCCCAACACAGCTGAAGGCGTGGTGCAAATGTGGCCAGGTGCAACAAGATGCAGGAACTGCCAGGGCTGCCATTTAAAGGTACACCCACAGAGTCCCAGCCTCTGTTCTTCTCCAAATCAGGCCTCAGTAACTCCAGGTGGCAAGCTCCAGAATTTGTTTACCTTTTACCCTGCATAATCATTTGTCTTGTGGACAAAAAGTAGACAGGAAAGCATGGCTGGCATTTGCTTGGGTTGGCACTCCCCACATGCTTACACAGGGGTCCACAGGGACACAGAAGATCCAGAAAAGACCCACCAGGGACCCTCGTGTGCAGAGTTTGCTCACTGAATGCAGGATGGTCGATTTTTGAGAACAAAGGAAAGGTCAGAATTAATTTCTCGCAATTGCTGATTTAACTTCATTGACATCTTGGGAGCTAGTTAGCTCCCCAAGTAACATTTATCCAAATATGCCCTTACACTGGCTTTGAAGATATCAAATGTTGGCCTTTGTTGCTAGCCCAAGTAATAAAAACACTGATTTCTCAGCTAAGTACCCAGTTCAGCATGGGAGTTACAGCTCTCCCCCATGTGAATGCATTTTGTGCTGCCTGCTGGGCCCTTGTGATTTAATCAGCAGAAAAATCCCAGAAATATAACCAAAGTGCTTCCCATCCCATCTCACTGGAGAGACAAAAGAGAGGCCTGAGAGTAGTTCTTTGTAACAGTGTCCACCCAGCTACACCTAATTCTGATTCACCAGCAAATAACCAGTGGTCCATCACAAATATGACAGCACAGAGACATTCCCCTCTTCACCTGCAGAATAGACACAGCATGAGAACACTCTGCTTGACCTTCCCCATGAACAGAATCACAAAATGGCTTGGGCTAGAAGAGGGCTCAAAGGTCATCCAGTTCCAAGCCCCCTGCCATGGGCAGGGACACCTTCCAGCAGATGGAAGATCAGGTTGCTCAGAGCTCCATCCCAACAGGCATTGAACAGTTCCAGTGACAGAGCATCATTACAATTTCTCTGGACAACCTGTTCCAATGCCTCTCCACCCTCACAGCTGATAAATCACGTGTGGACGTGTTTAATTAACCTATACACAGAATTCTAGACTGCAAAGAAGGAATAAGCTCATACAGCTACAGATCTCTGGTCCTTCCAGAGATGGAAATCCAGGGCATCAGCATGTCCCTTGGAGGCATGTGCTGCCACTCAGTAGAAAATGCAAGCAGCCAACAGTACAGCTCACTACATAGAAAAAAACAGGAAAGGACCTGCTCAACCAGGACTTTCCAACCTAGATGTGGCCTCTGAAGCCAGTGGCTTCTCTACTGTATTTGCTAAAGAATCTCTTGGTGTTTGGGCCAAAGTTTAGGGCTCCCATTTTAGTCTGTCTTTGAAAAAAAGTGAAATTGAGTCCATGCACAAGAATTTAGTGTCTTTTTAAAAGCTCCAAACAGTTTTTCCTTTCCTTCTAGAAATTTCATCAAAAGTAGAAAACATTTCTGCCTCTTTTAAAAAGTGCTGCTGCCTGATGTAGAAAACCTGAGAAAAATCCTAATTTTTTTACTGCCTTGACTCTTATATCAGTATTTTCAAATCACTTTTTATTTATTTTTGAGCTATTTCAAGTATTTAATATCAAGTCATAGAAAATGTTGAATAAAATTTTGAATAATGACAGCATAGATGATCAGTTCAATTCTTTCCCCTCAGCAGAACTCAGCATTCCTTTAAATAGCATTTTCTTAGTACAAATCTGTTCTGAGAGAGTCTGATGATTCAGTACAGTCTGTGAGAAAACTCATAAAACAAAGTTTTCTATAATATTAAAAAAAAAAATCCACATCTTTTTTTGCCCTTCATTACTGGAGAGTAGATTGCTCATTTACTAGACAAAGCTATAAAAGTGATTGCTTTGGAGATTGGGAGAAGTAATTTTCTTACTTAGTTGATTCGGGTGACAAAGCATATTAATGCTTACAGGAAGACTATAATACAATCAGTAAAAGCATTATTAAAGCTGGATTGTGGCTTTCTTTCTTTGCCTAAGTATAATTGTATATGTTTTCACTACAAAAGAAAGCTATTTTAAATATAATAGAGAGATTAGTAAACTTGCACACTGTTTGCCCCACTTCCTTTTGAAGACTTTACTTGGATTAGCATTATGAACCACTGTATTTATTTATATACTTCTTGGATGAAGCATCCAAGAATTCAGTGACATTTTTTCATCCTAAGGCATGAGGAATTAGGATCACAACCTTTTATGAATGAACAAGGCTAAATCTCTACCAAGAAAAGTGCAGTGACTATTTATCTCTATCTCTCTTTTTAACTTAGCAACATGATTCCAGTCTGATATTTATATATTCTAAAATCATCAGTATTGGCAACAGTCACTTCTAAATATGCTGACTAGGAGTAACAACACTTGTGCATCGTTCTCAAAATGTGCTTCTCAGACATCTGGAGCTCTGCTTTGGGTTCTGCCAGTTTCCTTCTCCTGAAGGAGAAATAAATCTCAGTTCTGGAAGGTGAGACACTGCAGGGCAGGCAAAGAGGTGAGGACGGAGTTTGCCCCCTTGGCTGGCTGCTGCTTTTAATTTTTACAATACCTTCATAACAGAATCTATTTTTTTTTCCTGAGCTTTCATTAGATGATTCTCTAAGCAGCCCTAGAGTATTATCTGTGGGCTACCAAAAGCCAAGAGCACCAGCTGACCTGGCTGTGGCCATACAAGAAAAGCAGAGGTGCAGCCAGAAGCAACCTGGGTCTGCCAGTGGCACAGATATTTCCTTTCACTACTTCTCCCTTGTCTCTAAGCAATTTCCCCCACCTCCTTCCTTTGATCCTATCTTGTTATCTTGCCAAATCAGCCTTTGACCGTTTTACATTTTTTCCAAGTCATTCCTATCTCAATGGCAATTATTTTTCTCTCCATGTTGTCACAAGTCCACCAATAACAGGCTTCACCTTTTGACAACATTCTGTTCTGATCTTTTCCTGAATTAACTATTCAGTTTTCAGTTTCTGACCTTTGGTTTTATCTGATTCATTCCTCCCTCTTATTTCATCTTCCCTACTACCTTCCCCCAACATCAGTCATTCTCCCTCTCCTTTGCTCTCTTCCACTTCATACTCAGTTCATAATTTCACTCTTGCCTTTGCCTACTTTTTCACTGTTTTATTTATCACATAGTTCATCCAGTTATTCATTCACTCCCTCTTGCTCCAGTTACTTGAGGAACATATTTTATTTTATAACTACATAAGCAGTGTGGTATATTCTTCAAGCCTTTACAAATAAATTTGTGGAAAGGAAGAAACACATTTTCTTAAGAGTCCTAAGGCTAACCACAGCTTTGGGATAACCAGATTGGTCCTAATTTTACTTTATTTACATGTGCTAGGAATTCTACAGGTATTAACTCATGATATACACCTCCAAAATAAACATAGCTTTCTGATGGTTGTGGCAATTTAAGACTCAGGGACTTTCTTCTTGCTTTCTTAGTCCAAACAACAACTGAAGCTGAGCTTTTTATTACCATGAATCTAAGGTTCCTGAAAGAACAAGACACTTCTGCAGCCTCTTATCAGAGTAAGCATGTACAATAGACACTGCAGCTCTGTTGTGGCAGACTGAGGAGTCTCACACTTGATTTACTATTGCTCTAACCAGTCTGTCAGGTGCATTTTTGAGGGCTTCATTATTCTGCCTTGGTCACCCAGATAAGAGAAAAATGGACATGCCCCAATACCAAATTCAGAAAAATGCAGACAGTGGACTCAAAAAACCCAAAAGGTGTGTGGGGAGAAAATGCTTTCATTTGAGGAAGTACCTAGGGGATACAAATCAATAGCTTGTCAGTTAGCAGATTTTTAACATGCACTGACTTTCTTCCAAACAGCCTACTTGAAATGTAGAAAGCAAAACAAAAGGAAACCACAACTCCAGAGGTTCTATCTTATTATCCAGGTGAAGGACACACACAATGTACAGTCAATAAAAGTAACTGCACAATGAAATCACAGAGGATTTTAGCATCCCAGAGGGACTAGACCACAAATATTGTCTCATTTCTCCAGTGTAAATATCAGCAACTGCCTGTGAAGGACAGGAATACAGGTATATTACTCCCCTGTAACATTTTGAACTGATGGATAACCAGGTCTGCAGGACTTCTTTTTCTACTCCAAACCACACAGGACAGAAAGAACTAGCTTGAGGACAATAAGGGACAGAGATGGACCAGAGCCATTTGGGGTGGCAGCAGGGTACAGGACAGGGGCTGTGAAACTGGACTGCTTGCAGTTGACTACTGGGATCTCTAGGAAAGCAAGACCAGAAGACAGCACAGCCATTTCAAGTCCTGATATAAAATCATGGACTTGGTTACAGCCCCTTATCTTATGGCTGAGAACAGCTGCTCTGTGGTCCTTTGCTTAGGAACTGTTATTTTTTAAAGCTTCTCGTTGCAATCATCACAATGTTCTTTTGAAGTGATTTTAAAGCTTAGTGTAGTTATTATGTAGTCCTAGAACTGCACTTTTGTCCATCACTTCAATGCTAACAAGGCTACTGAGATTAAAAGCTTCAAGAGCAGGGATCTGTTTTGCTTTGAGTCACTGAAATGACTGTCAATTTCTGTACTACATAATTACTAATGCTTACACACTGTAGAAAGTTAATATTTTGTCCACAGGAAGGAAAAGCGGTTGAAATCACTTGGTTCTCAAGGATAAACATTAGAGACAATTGCTCTCTAAGGTCATGCAGAAAGAAATGGAAAAGATGGAGAGTAACACAGAGATATCACTCTGAGAACTTTGCTTCCAGTTGAATAACTTTAGAAGGATCTTAATGTCATTTGCTTTCCAACCATTAGGCTATGTAAAAAATCATAACACAGCAAAGTGTGTAGGGGCTGAAGGTTGATTTGGAAACTGCTATAGGAGGTGACCAAAAAGATCAGTATCAGCATCAGAGTGGCAAATCCTCCTTACAAAGATCACACTTGGTAACCAACGCTGTGTAAGCCAGCAAGATTTGGTCACATGGATTTACTTTATGCTACAGTTGAGCTGTACACAATCACCCAAGCTGAGTAGCCTTTCCAAAATGTTCACCAAATGCAAACCAAATGGTATTGGTCAAAGAGTGCCAGTTTGGTTTGGGCATTTATTAACGCTCCTTATAGAACTGTGAGCACACAGTACTTAATCAGCTTTGAAGCAGAAATGTTACACTGGCTGAGCTATGCAGTGAAGGAGCTAAAAGAACGTAATACAAGTGTTTGTGTCATGTCACTGCAGGTGCTGGTCTGCCCAGGTCTGAAATTACACTTCAACCTAGATGACATACAAAACTTGAACAAGGTGAGAGACAAAACACTTAGCCCGCTGAGAAGGCTGGAGCGTGCTTGCAAAACAGGAGCAATCAAAAATATACCAAATCATACCAGCAGTGCCTTCTTGCAAAACAGGAGCAATCAAAAATATACCAAATCATACCAACAACACTGCTTTAACTGACCAAGGTACAGTTCTAACAAAACAGTCAGGCTTCCAGTGAGTATTAAGGATGTGAAAATCACATGAATGCACAAACCAAAATGACCAAAATGAAATTGTTTTCCTTGGACCCCTTTAGGACCATTGGCCTTCATGTCTTTTCAGGATGAGCTAATGTTAGTGCTTTTGCATACAAGAGAAAGCATGACACGCCAAAATTTCTGCAAAGGGAGCACAGCTACCTAACGAATGATTTCTGAGCTCAGATGGCCCTGGCAGCTCTTACCAGCTCTTTCAGTAGCTGTAGGTAGGAACTTGCACGCTATCCATATGTTTTAAAAATGTCACAACTAATTTCTGCTAATGCCATCCGTTATTGGCTCCTCTGTACTAAAGAGTGTCAGCAACTCAAAGCAGCTAGTGCCATACGGGAAGAATCCATTCCAGCATGTAAACCAGCAAGCAGGATTTGAAGATGATCCCTGTGGCACAAGCTGCTGTGTTGGACCTGACTAGGTCCTACCCAACACGAGCACTTTGGCTGCTCATGAGATAGCTGGATTACAAATGCTCATAGTTGTGCTGGAACCTGTTGAATACAAAAGTGCCCACTGCTGCCAAATCCACGAATACACACACATTAGTACCAGACTTGAGTGCAATATTTGCAAACTGAAATTGTGTACTAAAGTACTGACCAACCTACCGTGAAAGAGCTTTCTGATTACAAATTTCAAAGCAGAAGAATTATGCTATTGTTTCTACTAACATCCCAAATATGCCTCGTAGTACGTCTGTCCCTAACAAATACACCTCACAGTACATTTGTGCTTGATTAATGAAGAAAATTAATTAAATGAATGTATTATTATTTACCTATGCATCTTTGAAACGGTGACTACAGATTCTGGGAAGCATGACTGGTATTTTATAATGTGAAAGCACACCTTACCAATGAGAGGGTACTGTCCTTGGGTACACAGCCACTCTCTCAGCAAAGGTACTCATTTCTAAGTCTACAGACACAGAAGCTGTAGGGCTTAGAATCAGAATGCTTACATATCTGGCTCTAAAAGACACAGAGTTTTTGGCTTAAGTGAACCTTTCCCCCCTTTTTTGCAAAACAAGCCAGCGCAACCCAATGCCCTGGCTGCCTTCAGGGTTCAAATTATTGTGAAGGTTGTTTTGGTTTTTGTTCTCCCTCTGTTGGCTGTGGATGTGACAGCCTCATACTGCTAATTCTCTCCTGCTAGAAAATTCTGTAAGCCAGGCTATACCTAAATATTTTTAAAGTCGGTGCGCTTCAGGCTCACAAGAGAAAATAAGCTGTTCACACTGTGAACAATTATGGTGCCTAAAATGAGGATATTTGTGTATCCAGGGAAGTTTCATTCCCAGATAAGGCATCTAGTTTCCCGTAGAACCTACAGTAACAACCTGATTATCACCAGTTTATTGTATTTTTGTGCTAAAAGACACCCAAACTAGGCAGCAGGCAATGCTGATGGAAAGTATGTTGTTTACCCCAGTTCCTCATTTGGAATTGCCCAGAAGGATGGATTCTCCAACGAAGTTTTCAAGTTCTGCCCTACAATCAGAACTTTAAAACAATTCTGTTACTATTAAGGGTAAGACATTTCTTTCAAAATATATCTGGAGGCAATAAAAGGAGCAGAAGCAGAGTAGGGACTGGAAGCCAGGTCTCTTCCATCCCAAATGAATGTGTGACTACTACAGCCACCTTGAAATGCAAACACAGATTAAAAGATTTTTTTTTTTTGCAAACTGTTGCAACTCAAATAGGAAGGACCAAGGGAGCACCACTACAAAATATCTTCTGCTCTTCCTAAACCTTTGTGATTGCAAGCTCGGTTTTAAGAAGTTTAAGATGTTCAGTACTAGCTTAAGTGATTTGCTTTCTGCCACGTGCCTGGTAAGGCAGACAGCTGTAAGGTAAAAACTGGCAGTTTAGACAGAGCAAGATTTTCAACATCATCTTCTGCAACTCAGGCAGATGCTCTGTGTTGAAGACATTTGGTTATTGACACACATGTAATAAAAATACTCCCCACCTGCTCTTTTCAGTCATGTTTCATATGAGTTCACATGGGATTCAGGCATAAAACCAGTGCTGAACATTCCCTTGTGATCAAGATACTTGTGGGTGTGTGCACACTGTGCACCATAAATTGAGGCAAGACAGTTAAGGTGCCTGAACAGAAATATGTTTCTCCAAAAACAAACCCAGTTTCTCCATGTTAGTGTTGCCTAGATGTTAGGTAAGAATGCTCAAATCTCTGATGCAAAACTGCTTCCTCCTTCTTTCCTTTAAGATGGGATACAGCTAGCTTTGGAAATTCAGCTTGATCATTCTCACTACAGAGAACTCTGTCAAAGTTACTACGCATTCTAAGAGGCAAAGAACTTAATGAGATCTTCCATCTTGGAACTGGCTTTAAGATTGCTTGTCACAGGCTTAAAGATTTTGAGAGAATAACAGGAAACATTCTCCAGCAGCAACTAATAAAAGCTAAATCAAAGCATGCATCTACTCTTTTGTGGTACCCAAGTTTTCTAAATTAATAATAAAAACTGAATAAGGCCTGATTCATAGAAAATCAAAACATAAAAATGACCTTTAAAATCAGATGTCAAAGGTGCTGCCAGTGGAATTTTCATTAGCTGTCTTTTGTACACTCTCATATTTTCAAGTGTGACAGAGTTTTAGAAAAATGTCAATATTTATGATTTGAAAGGAATGGAAGAGATTTCTCTCCCGCTGCTCACATGCACCTTTATTTAACTCCATGAAACTCAGATCCAAAATACTTGCTTCACCCCTCAAAAAATCCTGCTCACTTCTTCATGAAAAATCATAGGGAAAAAATAGTCTAATTTTGGTGCTGCTGCAAGAACTTCCCCATCTTAACATCCTTCCCTCACACACATTCTTGGAGAATCCAGCCTGGGAAATGTGTGAAAAAAGCAATGGAGCAACTGATCCATTCAATGCCTTATGTAAAACCATCTACTGAACATCAGCTGTCAAGAGCACTCTGCACTCCAATGGAACATGCATCAGATAATATTATTCTTATGGTACATTGTGCAAAAACTGGCCATCTGGACAGGCAAAAATCTCTTCAAGATTCACCTTCAGGGTTCCAGCTTCCCGTTATATGAATGGAGTGTATTTTCTTTTTAGTCTTTGCAGAGTATTTACATTGATTCCCGAAATTGTCTTTAAATGAAGAGGAATTAAAGTCTTAATTAGAATCAGAAAATCTCAAGTTAAAAGGTCCCTCTGAAGATTATCTGACCCTTTTTTTTTTTGGAAAAAGGGAGCCTATATGAGATTGTCCAGCACCCTGTCCAGTCACATCTTGGAAACTTTCAGTTTGGAGATGGATGGAGACTCTACTGTGTAGCTGAGGAAGGTTGTTCCAGTGAATGATGGTTCTTACTGAAAAAAAATAATTCCTTCTTATCTTGAAATGAACGTCCTTAAGCACATAAGTTTATGTTCTTCTTCCACATAGTTCCTCACAGAACTATTAAACCCAACTTTGAAATTAATCTAGACCTCTTCCGTGCACCAGAGGTATGAGGTCATTCCTCACAGAGGCTTTTCTACTGTATTCTTAAAATTGCCAGTGATAGCTCTTGTCTAATCTCTTTACAGACCACTGCCCCCATATTCTGAACATTTTTTTAATAATACTGAAACCAAGCCTTCTGAGCTTCAAAGAACTCAGTCTGTCAAAGAACTTCAGTTGCCCAAACCCTGAGCAGTTTTAGATCCAAGAAACTTTGGGTGCAAAGAAACTTATCATGAAACATTCCCTCTTAGTATTATAGCTTTACCTTTTCCAGAAAAAAATGTCAATTTCTCCAAAATGGTCAATTTAACATTCCTAGGGCTTGCAGTATACAAAGGCTCTAGTTAAAAAAAAAAAAAAAAAAAAAAAAAAAAAAAAAAAAAGAAAAAAAGTGCCAAACTCGAAGCTTATTTCATAAGAAGAAACTGCTCAGATATTCCCAGATGATCTCCATCTTTTCTACAGCATAACAAAAGTCTTTCAACCCTTCTGTGGTACGTTAAAATTTGTCTCTTCCCTTCCCCCACAAGAAGACAGGGAAAAAGAACATGATTGTGGCCAGCAGTAAAATCTCATGCCCCACAAGCATCCCAGCTGTGCAGCACCTTAAGTGTGCCAAGAGAAGCAGAATATGGAGTCAAACACATTTCATCATTTTTACACACCATATTTACTATTGCTGTCCATTGTGCTACACTTATGTTAAGTCTATACAGGAAAGTACAGGAAACCCTCAAACTTCCAAAAGTCCCTTGACACTACATGAACTTGAGCTTTCTGGTACCATGGCAGATTGAACCTATTGCAACCAGGTTCCAGTGGTCCTTCCTCCCTTGTCCACCCCATGTTTCCTTTCTCTGTGTTGACCCCAGCCTGTGAGATCACGTGCTGAAATGTGGAAATCTAATGCAAATGACATTTAAGCTAGCAAAAAAAAAAAAAAAAAAAAAAAAAAAAAAAAAAAAAAAAAAAAAAAAAGAGAGAGAGAGAGAGAGAAAAAAGCAGAACGTAGCCAAATCAGCCCCTTGAACTGTCTCACCACATGATCACTGGTGCAAGGAAGAAGACAGGGATAACATATGGTGGGGAGAGCAAAGAGGAAGCTGGGATGGTGCAGCTGCCCAGATATAACCTGATTTAATTTGTCATGGAATGGTTATCTGTTAGAGTTTGTAATCTAAAGGGCACAACTTAATGCATAAACAATTTATAGAGCTTTACTATCTACTCATTTACTTGTTACCCTGCAACAATATAACTTTTTAGTTTCTCTGATTTGGTTGCATCTGACTGGGCAAGACTGTAATCCTGGGCAAATGTGCACGAACTGCTCAGTGAATAACAGCTGCACATGTGATTGGATCCTCCCCTATGACAATGGCTTCCTATTGTTCTCTGGTTTCCTTGCTAATACACAAAAGTGTTTAGTTGACTTAGAGGATGTTTTTTTCCTTAAACCACACTGTGAGACAGACAGATTCCTCTTTTCTTATCTGCCTCAGCCACCACTGACAAAAAAACCCCAAAATATATGAAAAATGCTTCATGAAAAAGGAGCACTGGGGTAAAAAAGAAATAGAAAAGGAAGGAAGCAATGCAAATTGAAGAAGGCAAATCCATTGGTATATCTTAAAAAAGCATGAACACTATCAGCTAAAATAAGATGGCAATTAGTAAGGGATTTAGATTCTGTACACGTGAGAAATAATACAACAACCTGCTAATTGGAGACAGTGCTATTCAAATGTTACTGATGAACAAAGACTGGTACATAATTATGTGCAAGGAGGGGGAGGGTTACCAGCAACCTTTCAGTCTAGTAGACTGAGCCACAGCTGAGGAAAGGCTAAAACAATATCCATGAAAACAAGCATTAATAAGCTACTGTCACAGTACAAAGAGGATGAAGAAGAACATGTTTGTTTGCAAAATGAGCCAAATTTTGTCTAAAGACAGACCTGCCTTTCACAAGAGAGTCATATACAGGTATGCATAGTATGGATAAACACATGTCCTCTAAAAATATCATCATAGTTTATAGTCTGTTTAGTAATAATTTTAACAATGTGAGCTGGGAGAACAGACATGTGGGGTTTTTTTAATTACTGATATACTTTTTAAAATTTTAATTGTGTCTATAGAAAACAAATGCTCGGATCTGGCTTCTGGTGCCTGTGTTGCCATTAATCACTGCTTGTCCCCAAGAGACAGAATCAGCAAGAAACCTCACGTAACAGGGATGTTGTAAAAAGAAATTCATTAATACTGTATTTGCAGAGCACTCAGATACCACAGTGAGAAACAGCACGGAAAGGCCTGTGAGGAAATTAATCATTCTGCATTCAGTGCAGGATCTGGCAGATGTGCAATGAAGAAAGCCTAGAGACATACATTAAATATGAAGATAAAAAAAGATTCTAGCTATTACCAGCAGAAATAATATCCCCTGAATGAACAACTGCCTTAGGCATTAAATGTTTGATGTATTCTCATTCAGTATAAGGGAAAACCCTCTGATTAATACAGTAAGATTACAACAAGTACCAGCCAGGTATTCTGTGCAAAATACAGGATCTGATAGCGTAATTAAAGTCCATCATAAATACATACTACGGGATTAATATTTCCTCATTTTTGCATGCTTAGTTTTGCAACTAAATAACACTCCCACAGTCCAGCAATTATTGGCAAATGTACATTATCTCAGCAGCCAGAGAATCCCACCACCACAGCTGACACAGTGTGATATGTCTTAGCACAATAAATCAATCCATGTTTCACTCTGCAGCCACTGGACTCCTGTAATCAAGCTTTCCCTGCTTTACAGCTACCTCAAGTAAGTCAGGATAGCAAAGACAGAAAAAAAAGTTACTGGAGCAATGACAAACCTGCAGGTTCACAGCTAGCTCAGATGTATGCACTAGCATTGCAACTGTGAATTACTAATCTTATTTTACTCCACATCAGTTCAGTTCTGCTCCCCCCTCCACATGCTTTATCTCACCCCATCAGCTCACATCTGAAGTCAGATTTCAACCTCCTCTATTAACCAACAGGGACAGCTGCTGCAGAGGAAGGATGTGTGGAGAGGACTCTAGGTAGGATGCACCATTGTGTTGGAAAAGATCTATAAAACTGCTTTCTACAGTTCTTCATAAATGGGGAGAAGAGGCAAGGGGACTCAGTGCCTGTCTAGAAAAAGGAAAGATGTTCTGGAATAATCTGTCTGGCAGAAATAGCCTCAACACCTGTGCTGAGATGCAGCAGTACAGGAGCCTACCGTGGCTCCTTGTACAAAGAAGACAAAACATGTGGATGCCCTGGTACTGGTCTTCAAGCAATCCCATGTGTTTAAACTGAGTCCACTTTGTTGAGGCTACTCAAAGCAGACAAGGCTTGCTACCTGAAGGTTCCCTTTAGGTTCCTGGGCAATATATTAACAGGTACATCTGTGGCCAACAGCCAGATTATCCCTCGTCCTGGTCCTAGGAACCAGTCTGCATCACATGAGGGCACAGCCCAGGGGCTCTGATCACTCAGTCTGCTGGAAAGAAAGGCAAGACCTTTCTAGCCTCCTCATGCAATAGCAATTCTCTCTCATATTCAGTAGAACAGCTTGCAGACAGTCTGATTGCATACAATCTGCCTTGGAAAGAAGAGCCAAACCTATGCCCACCTGGCAGTCTCAGAAAGGCACAAAATTCCCAGAGTCCCACTGGCTGTGTGTCGCAACACAACACAAATGAACAATGCTTACACGCTGAGATGTCCAAGGCAAAAAAAAGGGGCACTTTATTTACAGACCTTGACATTTACAGAATTCCAACAGTGACCATGGATTGGAGGGTGAAAATTGTCCTCTCCAACCACACTGGGCAACTCAAAAGTTCATCAATTCTCTCCTCCTCCAGAAAGGAATGCAAAACAATCATTATTTACATGAAAAGTGAATGAGAAACTCCATTACAAAAGTAAACATCAGAAGGCTTTAGAAGAACTTTAGAAAACTTTAGAAGAACAGGGTGACAGTAGTGTATGTGCTTTCTGTCCATACTGCTGCCCATGGCTTGGGTGCCAAGCACGTGTGCTGCTTAGGATCAGTCAGAGCAGTTTCTCACATGATGGAACCTAGAGTAGTGCTTGGACTCTCTGCTGCTTAATTCAGACCAACACCACAAGTTGGGATTTGGGTCTGCTCAGACAAATATATTCTGGTTCTCCATCCTGAGATGCTTCACAACTTGGCTGAGCTACGGATGTGTTTACCGCTTTCTTCACTGTCCTGGGTTATGGAACCAAAAATGTGTATTCTATTTCATCTGTTGAAAGATGCTGGGGAGATGTTTTTCTTTATCTCTTGTAACTCTGGGGGGAGGAGGGCAATGCCTTCTGATAATAGGCCAGCTGTTAAAACCAGGTGGGGCAGTGTTTCTTATCTCTTTCACTAGCAGTCCTCCCTCCAGGGGGATATCTTCTGCTGATGGGCCATTAAGGCTCACCAAGGATAGGACACATTCCATTGTGAGATGCTCCACCCACTGGGAGGAGCCAACCATTCCTACCTGGATAAAAACTGAGATGCAGGAACACAAGGGATCTGCTTCCACCGGATTCCCGGAGGAAGGCTGGACCCTTCTCACCATCACTGGACCCTTCTCTCTCAGGATCATCTCTGCTCCAACAGAACCACATCTGCCACTCCAGGAGGACTTACTTTTGGACTGCTTCCAACACCCTGACCAACAGGGTGTCAGGTTGTATTATTCCATTTATTTTATTTTACCTTTTTTTTTTTTTCTTTCTTCTCCTATTAAATTGTATCTCTGACTGGGAGTCTCACTGGTTTTGCTTTCAAACCAGCACATACACCAAGAGAGGAATGTATCTATTAAAAAGGGTACATGGCATATTTTAAAGACATATCTGACCAGTTGCAGGAAAAAGAATTAGTTGTCTTAATGAATATAAGTAAGTGATAATGCACAGCTCCCTTTCAATGATCAGTTCTGACTGATTTCTGAGGATGCAGCCCCTCACAAGGAAAAAGATTAATAATTTTAGTTGATAGCTTTTCCAGGACAGCATAGCAAAGATTAATGGTATCTGGTTTATTTTTTTTTTGAAGATAGCTTCCCACTTAGTTTCTATTTAACACAAACTGGACACACCATAAACTGCTCATTCAAGGTCTACTCATTTCAACATAAAATTAAGACAACTTAATCTGACTGATTTTAAAACTAATTTATTTCTTTTCAGGAATGCAAAACCAAAGAAAGATTTATTTAGCTTCCATGGAGATAAAAACCAAACAACCAACCTAGATGAGTGAAAGAATTTCAACAGAGCTGGCAATCACCTTATCATAACCAAGACATTCTAATAAAAATATCAGCGTAGAAATTAGCAGACCAAAACATGGAATGGGAGAAAAAAAAATCATAGTGAGAAAATCTGGAAGTTGTAATACTGATGTTTGAGAAAGGCCAATACTACACAATGATATATACAATTCCAGGGTTCAAAAATAATGACGACAAAACTCACAAGAATTACTAGCAACTTTCTCCAATCCTTTGTAGCTCACAGCACAAATATATTGATCCTTTCATTTAAATACTGTAAGATTTCCTGTCTCAGAAATCTAAAAAAGGCATAAGGGAAACTGAAGCTACTAAAATTGCAAAAGCCTGTGTTCTGGGGGTTTTTTTTAAGCTCACAGGTTGGATTAATTCCCAAATAAATCGAAAGAAGTGTTAAACATTTTCCCCCCCTTTCTAGCTAAACAATTTCTCGTCATCTTTTTTTGAAAGAGGATGATTTTTTTTGTATTGGGTATTTTTAATAAATGATGCTTAAAATATCTGTTGCCGGTACATTGATATGAATTTACCTCTCCTATTCTCTGACTCATAGGAATTTGGGATATTAGAATCACAGGGAAAAGAAACGATTTTCTGAAAAGTAATTTCACTGACATTGATGCGGAAACACCTATTTCTTTTTGAGCACATCAGAAAAAGACACTCCACATATATCTGACAAAGTATTTGATATATTCTTACTGGTCATCAAAGGATCAATATCTCTTTTGGTTACAGAGCAGAAATCGTCAAATCTCTGGAACAGGTAGTGTCATGAAATTATGAGGATCTATAGTTATTAATTTTTTAATTAAATTTAAGTTTATTAAATATAAATAACATGCCAATCTTGATTAAAAGCCGATCTCCCTCAGGGATAAGGACTTCCATTAGTAATATTCTTATGCAGTGAGGAGATTACAAGGAATTGAAACAAATATAGATTGATTTTTGTGGGAAGAGGATGCCCTTTATTCTTTATCATGATCAGTCATGCTGTGTTAGGGTGCTAATACACATAGCAACTCCTTTGCCTAATTAAATTTTTCAGAGTTTCCTTTGTGATCCATGCAGGTATCTTTGTCAAAAATGATCACCATCAAAGTGCATACGTTCTTTTTGATCTTTGAAAAGTGTATCTTACCCTTAAAATAATGCTTTTATCAGATATAGATAACTAAGAGGAGAAATGTGTCTGAGATTGCTAGGACTCCTAAGAGAGACTAATTTCTTTCAGCAATTCTTAAATTCTCTTTACTATTTTTCCACACATTAACCGAGTTAATTCATGTAGTGCCAATGTGCAAGGAGGAAAGGTCTTTCTATAAATTGCTTTACTTCGGGAATATGTCCTGATCAAATGAGATGGTTACAGAAGATGTCAAAAGGCACCATCAAACTTATTATCTTTATTACTTAAATAAAAGTAAACAAGCTGGAACAAGCGAGGTTTTTGAGCCTCAAAATAGCAATTAGGAAAGCAGAGACCAAAGAAATACATATAGCACAGAAAACCTTGTCAAAAAATTGGCTAAATCTGACCAATAGTCTATTTTCCAGGGCTTCAGGATCATCAGCACTAT
Source organism: Phylloscopus trochilus trochilus (assembly GCA_016584745.2). Taxonomy (NCBI): domain Eukaryota; kingdom Metazoa; phylum Chordata; class Aves; order Passeriformes; family Phylloscopidae; genus Phylloscopus; species Phylloscopus trochilus. The sequence goes on from WQNJ02000039.1 coordinate 23,459,858, forward strand.
ACATGTTGTTTTATTAATTTACTTTGCTATTGATCAAAAGAGGAGAAGTATCTTGTGCCACAAGGTATTAGCCCAGACAGTTTAGGTTGCCTGCCATTGAAATGGCTACAGGGAATCTGAACACCTATCTAATATTCTGCCTTTTGATTCGCCTGTGAACTGCAAACATCAGCTGCAGTAGCAGTTTCAGGTTTCTGACATCTACGAACCAGGGAAAGCTGAAGAGTTAGAGGGTAACAGTGCAATCCCAGCAGCGTGCAGTTCATGTGCCATCCCAGTCTGCATTTTAAACAACAGGAGCATCACGCAGCAGTCAAGGGCATAACAACATAAGGACCTTGGCCTTACCCTTTGTTTTCAAGTCGTTTAATACCTTGGATTCCACGGGCAGTTTATCGCTCACCAGCTTTATCTCAATATTTCGGGACGCCAGCTCAAGCAATTTTTCAAAAAGACGCTGACCCTGGGAAGAACATTCAAGGAAAGCAGAAGCTCTTAGACACAGAATTGATCAAACTGCATGTCAACAAGTTAAAAAAGCGTGTCAAAACAAAAACATTATAAACAACATCCGCGTAACTAATATTCCTAGATACGATTAAACCAACCCTAAAGGCTTGCAACTCAAATTCATTTTCTTGGAGAAACACTCTTCTGAAGGCCAATAAAGGTTTCTTGCTTTTCCCAGATGGAGTAATACTGACAAGGTGACAGGTGTCAGGTAGAAAATGAAGTTTCCAGGGGTTTTATGCTGCATAAGCACATTTTTGACATTAACTTTCTTCTAAATAATGGCAGTTGGTTGACTTAGTATTAAAAGCTCAAGGAAAACCGTTTATTACATTCTTTCTGTATTGAGTGATATTTTTGTAAGTGGCTCTAACCATAGCACAACGCATTCCCAAGTAGTTGCACGCTCACCTTCAGACAAGTTATACCAAGAAGGAAAACAATGATCTATAGGTATTTTATGTGCATTTATTTTTTATGCAGCTGTAAAATTTTACTATTTAAACCCTATTTCTAACACAGAACAAGAACATGAATACATGTCAAAACAGAAATGAAGATATTTGTTTCATATGAAAAATAAAATTTTAAATTACCAGGTCTTTCCATAGCCAAGAAACAAACAAGAAGTCAAACTTCAGATTGCATCGTAAATGTTTAAATTTTAGGTTCAATATTTTAAATTAAATAGAAAAGTTTAGTAACATCCAACTAGACCATGTAAAGAATAAACTCTCCAGTGTATCACTGTTGTGTTGTTACCACAGTCAGAGCAGCAAGTCAGTTCCTTGCTGCTCTTCTAACTTAGTACTGCAGACACCACTTTCAATTATCAGTCCAATACAGAGAGACCCTGGGCTTATGCACCTGAAAAAATGCCTACCCTACCTACACAGCTCACTTTAAATTCAGTGTAATGTTTGCCCCAAGGCAAACCTAAAACAAAAAAAGCAACAGCTATATATCAACTTCCAAACAAACAGGTAGAAGATGAAGCTCTTCACAGAACCATGTTACATCACTCTCTGTACAAACTAAGAATCTTAAAAGGATCTTTCAATTCAACAAAAATGACCAAACCAAGAAGAGTTTGGGATGATATGATGCAGCATGGACAAAAAAAACCTCAGACAAAAGCCCTCTGCACACACTGAAAACCCATTAGCAGCAGACAGTGCAAAGCCTAGAAATTTTCCCTGTAATTGCCTGGTCAGACTGATAGTTTGACCCTGCTGGGCTTTAAGCATTACACAAGCACAGAAAGTAGTGCTTCCCCTGTCTAAAGTACAGACCTATTTTTTAATATTCACTTATTTTGAATATATGTGGCAAAATAAAAATACCCATCCCCCTAAATTACCACTTTCTCAAAATTACCAATCAGCCAGAGGCTGCAATGGAAGCAGAACTACTGTTTGTTTTACTTTTGTAAAGTATGCCTGCTTGCTCACCCAAATTCATAGTATAGCTCCCTGCTCATCCCAGGGCTCACAAGAACTTAGCAGTGAACACAATGCTGTCATAGTGAAAGCATTAAAGAACAGCTAACAGAACAGGAAAACAAAAACATTCTTTGCACGAAGCTCCAAATGCTTCTCATACTCAGACTCAGCACTTCTCAAGGTGACTAGGTGGTTCCATATGTAAGAAATTCCCCCCATGATTTTAACTCACACACTCAAGAGCCCTGAGTTGCTGTGTAAGTCAAGGAGTGGCTTTCCCTCACATACCTCATCAAGCTAAAAACATCCTTAATTCTTACACCAGAGGTTATGTTGAGTCTTTTTAAGAAGAAGAGCTGATGTTACAAAGAATGTAAGAATTAATGAGATAGGAGTGTGGAGGAGAGGGATGCTGCATGCAGAGTTCTGCAGCTGCTCCAGCATGATTCTGGGGAGCAGAGGTTCACTGACCAGTGTACCTGGGTGCCCTGCTCCCACCAAGAGGTTTCCTCATGCAAGTGCTACAGTCTGGCACTGCTAGACTGCAGGGGAAAACGGGCAACTGAATAACAGAACCAATAGGATTGAGCAGAAGCTGATTTATTGTTCACATTAAACCCCAGTTACAGATTCTAGCACTACTGTCCATGCATACAGGTGTCTCTCCTTTGGCTAAGCCACTGGTTCACGAGGCAGGCACACATCCTTCAGGACACCTAATTGGTCAAGCATCCATCATTACATTCTCTGTCCTCTATCTAGGTTTTGCACTCTTTGTAGACAGTTTCTCAGGCTCTTCGTCCTTATTTCCATCCTGTTGTTGCCTCAGTAGCCTTGATGAATCCCTGAGAGCTCTGAAAACAAGACTGCAGGTGGCTTGTTGTCTACAAACAGTTTGGCTGGTACACAGAATGGCCTAAGTTGTTCAGATACATTGCTACACTAGACTCCAACCAAATCTGGGAATAGCCATCGCTGCCCTGCTGTCTGCTGAATTCCCAATTCTTGCTTTGCTCCACCCCCCAGCTACCCTAAAGCATCAGGCTCCTGGTATGTTAGAGCTCAGCCAGCCTGTGGATGTGCTTCATATGGGTCCCCCAGCTGGAAATACCAGCACTTTCGGTTTCCATCAGCTACATCTTTGCAAAAGTGAGTTGGGAAAAATCAAGGATTAAAAAATTTGCACTATGCATACTAACTAATATATAAGTAGAAACAGCTATTCAGGTTCTCTGTGTTGATTCCATTCACTAGGTAGACAGATAAACACTGTTTTTGCTTAGGTTACCTGTAAAAACTGATTTTGTTTAGAAGCACAGCAGAAAGCTCTAGCATACAAAAATAGAAAAGGAAAATGCATTCATGAATTGGCTGGAAAATGATTACCATTATCAATACAAATTACTGCATTAACTCTTCTAATAAAGAAACGCTTAGAAAGTTAATGTCTGAAACTGATAAAATTAATTGCTTCAGGGGATGGTTCCTAATTTTATTTCCCTATGGTAGCTATTTTTAGATATTATTGTCACTTTTACCTGTAGGAGATTATATTTACATATGATTTATAAAAGCTTTGACAAACAAGCCTGGACTTCCTGTATTTACTGTAGTTTGGACAAAAAAAGGACCTGGCAGCACCTCCTGAGTTTTCCTTTATATTAGTGCACCCTGATGTAACCAACAGTGCTGTCTCCTACAGGCCATGCTGCCTGCTGAACAGACCATCCTATGGGTTAATAGATTGCTTGGAGTGCAGCCCTGCATTCCAATGAAACCATCTCCTCTGAAAATGCATCTGTTTTCCCATCAGGGACACCACAAGCTATTCATTTATGGTGGGGGGGGGTTTGTTTGTTTGTTTGTTTTTTTCCAGGTATGTATATAAATGTAAAACCTCAAATTGATTCAACATTTCAAGCATCTCTAAATGGTGATGGTTAAAACTAGGAGAGCGCTCACCACAAATTTGTGTTTGTACAGGCACATAAAAACCAGCACCTGTGGCAAAATTGGAAAGAATTCCCTTTGTCTCACCTGTTACTGCATCATCCCTCAGCAGGCATTCACACCCTCACCAAGCACGACAAACCAAACTATGAAGAATTCCCAACTTGCTTTTAAAAGCAAACACATACTCCAGTAAATAGGGTTACTAGACATTCTTCTCACACTGCTGAAGAACCTGGACTTCTTCCCCATCAATATTAATTTCAAACCCACTTTCTACACTTTGTGACATGTTTACTTGCAATTTTACAGGCTTGCTTTATGAAAAGGAAAAAAGATGGGACGGAAGGTCTGAAATGTTTTGTTACTGCTGTCAGAACATTTGAAATGCTTCTGCTGAATACAAATCCTTATGCTGTCATTCAGACCACATTCTCCTTGTGAGACAGTACCAGGCTGCTGCACGACTACGTGACAGTGATCAGAAGCATTTCTATATACCCAGTTTGTGGGGACTGAGAAATAGGAGCCTCCAAGTGCTATGAAACTGTGGCTACCTTATAGCAATATCTGCATTTCTGCAAACAACACCACCAGAAATGTGCTTATCTTGATAAAATATTCTCTTACGCTTTTTGCTGGACTGTTTGAAGAAAAAACTTACCAAAGGTGACAAAATAGAATGTAAAAAGTATTTATCACATGAAAAAAAATATTTTTGCATGGTAGCTTTAAACAATCATAAATCTCAAACATCAGTCCCAGCTGTACCTGCCACAGAAAACTGGTGAATAAAAAAAATCCCTAAAGTTGTCATTATCAAAAAGTCCTCCCAAAGCAATTTATTGGCAGACTCTAGGCAGGCTGACTGTAGCCTGGCTGATTTCCCTTGACTGCTCTTGTCTCTATCAGCACAGGCTCCTCATAAGAAATAAAATGGGGAGATACAAACATGAAAATGCTGTTATTTACTGAAGGACTCTCAAATTGCATTGCATTGTACTCTTCAATAACATACAGACATACAGATATACCTCTACATACTGTAGATGCCTACAGTTTAGAAAATGCTTATCTTTTTAATCCCACAGAAAAAAAAACTGGTTATTCATAGACTTTTCTTCTGTTTTTTTTCGGTTTTGTGTTTGTTTGTTTGTTTTTGTGGTTTTTAAAATAAATATAATTCTACTATTTTTGTCCAAGTTTTTGCATAATCAAGCCTCTGGGTATATTTCTAAAACATCACTAAAAACCATTGCATGCTGGCAGAAACCAATAGAGCAAATAAATCAAGAAATCCTAACTTTCACTGCTGCTATTTACTACAGAACAAAGAAACTTAAATGCTTTCCTCAATTCTCCTAACCAAAGAAATTCTCCTACTGCAAAGGAATGGAATATGCTTTCATTTTAAGAAATCTCTTTTCATTGAATTTATTTTCTATGCCTCAGTCAGTACCAGGGAAACATCACCACCTGAAGAGGAGAGGTGTTTATGTTAAAAAGAGCTTATAGATCTCTGTGGCTGATCCTGTCCAATTTCCACTGGGAGCTGCTAGATTTGGAGATACCCTCTTCTTTTTATTTATTTGCTTTCTAAAGCAATTTTCAAGAAGGGAACTTAAGCTCTTGCACTAACATTTGTTCTACCAAACAAATCGCTTAAGCTCCTCGGGCAATGAATGTGTGAGTGACTCATAACTCCTCATGAGAGATTCACAGCAAAGCTGGGCAGCTGCCTTACATGAGACAGAGCATCAAATGCATGGGGGACTGCTCCCATCAAGCCATTTGGGAGATGCACAGTAGGTTGGTGAATAAAATCAGAACTGTCTATTTTTTATGTGATACTTGTAAAAATCAAATGCAGATCTGCCTTTGACCACCTTTATGTTTATCCAGATATTCATCCAGGGGCAACTGTGTCATACAAATGGCAATACCAGTAAGCCATGATAGCATTGATTCTGACTTGTGAAAAACAAAGTGCAGTTTGTGAAGGACTTGCTGGAGATCTAAAAGGTCATTCTAAATTAAAGTTTCAAAAGAAAAGATGAGCCAGAGGAAATGAACTGTGAAAACTGTAAACTGGCATGATCTTGTGTTCACCTCTCTCTTTTCACTGAAAATTAATCAAAAGCCGTCCTCAAAACAAATGCTTCCATTTTCCTCTAATATCTCTAAACACCAGATTGCCACATGAAGAGTCACATACTCACATTCCACAAAAGCCTCAATTGCTTCTACATGACAACTACCCTGCTATCTTGAAAACACAGACATGACAATACAAACTCACCAAAATATGTGGATTTTTTTCTGAATGACAAAAGCAGTGCAGAGAGAACTCACTATTTTGCCAAGTAAATATTTGTTTACTTGACTGCTTTCTGTGTTGAAGCACAGAAAAACTATCTCATCACGTGTCTGTCTTTAGAGAATCCAATTTAGCAAAACTCATCATCTCAGATGACTGAGCATGGCTGTTGTGACCTGGACAGCTCAGTCAGCAATGAATGTTTATTTAGATTTCTAACAACAAAATACAGAGAAGGAAGAGTCAAGGGCACTAGGTAACATATCCACAAAAAAAAAAAAAAAAAAACCAAAAAAAAACCAAAAAAAACCCAAAAAAAACCCAAAAAAAACCAACAAAAAAAAAAAAAAAAAAAAAAAAAAACCCCAAAAAACCCAAAGAAAAATACAGCAAGAAGTTGTGCAATTTTACATATGCAAATGTATACATATCTATGCATGTCTAGTATATATTTGGACAAGATGGACCATATATATACATACAGACGACACACATATTGGGTATATGTGTCTATGTATGCATGCATGTATGTATGTGACTACACAGACGTAGGTAGAGAATGTAGTTAAACTTTGTAATTAATTGAGAAAAAGGAATCTAGCCAACTCTGCTCCTCTCCTTCAAAGACCCATGTCTGTTCAAGGGTTCCTGTGGAGAACCTTGTTCTCCAGTGTGACTTGAATGTTCATAAAATGGAAGTAGCTAATTATAGAGCAGATGTGGGTCTGTATGGAAAATGGCTATGCCCTTAGTTCCTAAAAAACAGGAATCATTCAAGGAACAACTAGAATGGATTCACTAAGCACTGTACTACCTGAGAGTTTTTCACTTCAGCCCCTTACCTTCCATAATGCTTCTGCTATGTTGGGCAAATTTCCCCCAACTCAAATGATAAAGACTTGAGGACACTGGACTTACTCTTCAAACAATTACTAGATTACAGTTACCCAAGCTCCTCTGAAATTTCACATTCACTTCGCCGAGTGGAGAAAGCAGATGTAACAGTGTGAGTTTTCTCCCTTCCCTTTCACAGCAGGAGCTTTGTGCACATTCTCTGGGGCAGCAATGGGCTAAGAAGCCCTGCCTCTTGGCAATATTTTAGCAATCAGACTGGCCAATAACAATAGAGTGTTTTAGCATGAATAGACAAGCTTGACAGAAAGATCTATCAGCTGTTCAGCCCACGCTGCTGTACAAATGAGAAAATGACTGGAATATTAATTGCCTTTAAACAGAAGTAATTACTCATTTTTTGTAAGACCACTAGCAGGCAGAAGAAGATAGCTAGAATGGAATATTATGAAAAATGTTTCATTTTTCTGGCTTTAACTGTGCATTTGAGGACAAAAGACCAAATCCACTTCTTCGATGTCTCCTCTTCCTTTCCCTGCTGAACAGTATCTTACAGTTTTTACTTTGCAATGCAAATGTGGAAAAGGGAATGGATTTGATGCTTAACTACTGGAATCCCAATTTCAATTTTGCTGGTTTTTGTCCTCTGCTTGGGATTTGTTAGGCTCTGCCAGTTTTGAAACAAATGACATGATGAATTTTTTTCAGACAAAATATTTTTGAAAGATTCATGCACATATCAATTCATGCACATCCTAGAAACATCTAAGGCATTATCTCCTTGAATTCATCTGCTTGAATGGCAGTACATGGGTTTGAAGCTACTTAGGCAATAAATTTAAATAAAGCTTAGCTGCTTTCACAATTACATTGTGAAAAAAGTCAATATTTTGATATTCCATAAATTTATTCACAAGCCATATTCCAATATTTATAAGCATTCTAAAATGAGGGGTCTGCATTACATTTTCTGTTAATCTGCACATTTTATATTTTCAGTATTTTAAATGGACATGCAGCAAACTTATTCTGAAGAAAAGTTCATGTATGCTGCTCAACCAGGCTACAGTCTATTTCAAAAGAACCAGAACACAGTTGGTTAGAACACCAGGATTTGCCTATCATCTAACAAAAGGCATTGTTTACTGCACAGCATCCACAGAACTAGAAAGGAAAGCCAAGAACTTATGCCACGGTATAACAGAGTTAAGTCCTAACAGTTACCTGGCTGTCATTTTAGCCCCATTTCATGTCAGCTGAGTGGCTCCTTTCAGCAAACAATCTAGTGGAAAAGAGGAGATACTCTCAGCCTATCCCTCCTTTGATATCTTAGTTTCAAAAGTGATGCTAAATGGAAACCTTTCCTGACCATATTTTTAAGAGGATTGCTCTCAAGAATGAAGTATTTGTTGGCACAGCATCACTGTAATGCATATCTGCCTTATTCACTGTGATTTATGATTTTTCACACTGTTCTTAATTGCAGAATCCTTGAACACTGCTCCCTCCCAAGATTCATTTTGAAAAGCTATGAATCATCTGATACGATACTGTTCTTTGTAAGAATCTATCCATTTATTTGGCTGGAGAATTAATCCACATGCTTGCCTTTGTATTTCATCATTAGCACCAAACAGAATATAATTGTACAGATTTATGAATATTCCCAAATGGGTGGATGTGCTAGTATAGATACAATTTGTCAGCTTTCTTAAGGTTACACCATGACTTTCCTTCCTAAGATGGAAGTGCTGAGTATATGCTGAATGTTATCTAGTCCAAGCACACCACTGCTCTCAGAAACTTTTGTACTGGCAGGAAAATCCCCATAAGAAAATTATTTTTTAGACTACCCAGACAAACAGTTCTGCTACAGGGAAGAGTTTTAGTTCTGTAAAATTAGTAGTTTGACAATAAGAACAGACTGTTAAGGTCCCACTCTTTTTTGTTAGGCTAGAACATACCTGGCATGCTGATGGATGGCTGTGATTGAGGTCCCACTGGGAAGATACTATGTCAACAGACTTTTCAGCCATATTAAGCAAATTCATCCAGCCTTGGAAAAGAGACAAATGGGATGGTGCACTGTCTGAATAGTTGATCCCTTCAGGAATATTTTCCACGAGAGCAACCCTGAGAATAGATAAGGAAAAAATAACCACTTAACAAAAGCACTTTTCTTTATTAGAAGGTTCCAAATTGTAAAGAACTTCAGGTTTTGGGCCTGGGGCTCAACATCTGCTCCCAGAGGCTCTCAGCAGTTTGCCACCCTGCAACTCTCTCTGAAGCATCTGACTGTCATGCTCCACACTTCCCAGAACAATGAAGTGCAGAAGAGACCTACTGCTAATGCAGCAAGGCCAATTAAGCTCTCAAAGCTCTGCAAAATTAGCTTACACAGGGAAGAGGTTACTTCTTACAACACAGTAAGTGGGAATCAATCCTTAAGGTGAGGATGGGAAGAACCAAACAATCTCCTCTTGCTTTGCCACTCTCATCTCTATTTTCTTCTCTCTAAGGAATGTGACGTACACCCCCTGGCATTCTCTTAGGTCTGCTTTTACAGCTGACATTTTATTACACTACAGTCTCTACATATGAATTCTCCCTTCCCAACTGCTCTAAGCTACCCAATTTTTCTGCTTTTGTTTATCTGTGTAAGGCTCTAACTGGGACCCAGTGGTTAAAAAAAGAATTATGACCTTTTAGTTTCTTGCTCTCTTTGGAAAGCTCTTTGATCTTACTGTCTACAGTATTCAAAACATTTTCAAATCACAGTGCATAAATTCATAGAGATACAATCACATCCAGGAAGCTGAACAAGCATTGTAGTAAACTGTCAGCTTAAAACATGCTCCTCTGCTTCAGGGAAATGATGTCTTTCATTCAGCACACCATGTCACTGCTAGAATTCCTCAAAGGCAGCAGGTAAAGCTTCTTTCTACACTCAGTAGAGGAATTTTAAAATGAAATAAAGCCAAACAAGTTCTTCAATTCTGTCTTAGGTAAAGAGAATAAATTTTCATATAAATGCCCCCAACACCTGCCACTTCTACTGTGAAAGATACAAACCAGATGCAGGAAAGCTACAGGAACACTAGGAAAGCTAAAGTAACAAGAACTCAGAGAATACTCCTTTATTATATACAAGTACATCAAGCATTTCCACACTGTTTTTGTACTTGTCAGTAGTGTCAATTATCAACTCCAGTAATATGAATATAATTTGTAAACTTTAAGTAAATTATCATTACGAAATTCCAGGGAAAAAGAGAATTGTACAGGTTTTGACTCTTACAAAAACAGATTAGTGCAGTATCTTCTATTTGTTCAGTTCATCCTAGAGGGTTCAGATGGAAACTTCTACAGCTATTTCAGAATATCAAGGATGTCTGTGAAGTGAACCCATTATGAGACTGAAGATTGGTACTCTTAAACAATGTTAAGAAAACCCAACAAGAATTGTGAAAACCCGTGGTCATTTTCACACTCTCAATCTCCTGGCCTGGCAAAGTCCCACCACCCAAACCAGGACAGGCACAGCTCTTCCTGTATGTTCTCTTATTCCCCCAAATCTTAGATAACATAGGTACCACTAAGCTGCAATTACCAATGACAACTCTCCACAACTTACTTTGCACATACTGTTCTATCTATTAACATTAAACTTAGCTACATTGCAGTAATGGAGTTGGAAATCAGCAAATAAGCTTTAAAATGTAAAATACAACTAGATTTTTTAATGTCTTTGAAGTATATTTTAGCATTCTACCTACCTTGTTTACAAACTTTCTGAAATAACTAGTGCTCTAAAAACTGAGTGCCCTTTTAAAAACATTTAAAAATGAACTATTTTACTCTAACACTCAGGGGCTTAGGCTTACTTTTGCCAATAATCCTGTTACAGAACTTCATGCAATTTTGGTTAGATCCCTTGAAAGCCTGGCTTGCTCTTTTTCAGTAGTTAGCATTGCTAATCATATTGCAACTCTCAGCATGTCCAGGTTTCCAGAACTTTTTTATGGAGAGTTGTGGGATGGCCACCTTCAAAGAGCAAGAAATTGAAGCTGAGAAGATAAAGTGATCTCTACAAGGACATGAAACACCCTTATAATCCAGTTTCAAAGATCAGAAATGAATGCACCTCTTTCTGAAATCTTCCATCCCCAACTCAATCACATCTAGATACAGGAAGGAGTTATTCTGAATAGTCTTCAAAGACATTCTTAATATCAAATAATTATTTACAAATAAATTAATGTCAAATGCAGTTCTGATTTAGCTAGAATTTCAAAGTACACATCACTCCCTTGGACAAGTAGTGACCAAAATTTCCCAACATTAGCATATTGCCAGACATACACGGTGTTTTCTGGTGGAACCCATGCAAATGAATTACACAGGAGAACACAAAATAACTGATAGGACTGAACCTGTCACAGTCACTTCCAGTGGCTTTTGGTAGTGTTTCCTATAGGCTGTACTGAACTTGTGTCTCACTGGAAAGCATTATCTTAATTTCCACTTCTGTCTCTTAATCAGGCAAGTTGAGAGCGGCCAAAAACTTAACCCTGCTAAAAACCTAACCCTGCCATAGAAGGGCTAAGGTGATCTGGAGGTCATGTAGCTCAACCCTCCTTAGCAAAGGAGGGTCAATGCCAGCAGGTTGACACTATCCTGTCAGCTTTTTTGCTGATATCTCCAATATCTCCAAACCCAAAACTCCTCATATTTGAGATGACGGACCTGACCCAGCCAAATACATACGTGTTTATTTTTGATTTCACATTATTTAGGTGTGCATTAAGCTAAAACGCAGGAAGGGTTGTGGGTCATGGCTGTTCACATACATTTTGTTACAGATACCATCAAGATATGCACAAAAGTTGGGCTCTTCCTCATTTGTCATGGGTTAAAAGCTTTTACCTTTTCAAAGAAAGTAGCAAGGAAAATTTACTGGGCAATAAGGAATTCAACTCCTCCTAAAAGGGCTTGTGACAAGGACAAGGTGCCTCTTGGCAAGGAAGTTTGTCCCGACTACTGGAATTGAACTTGCTCTTCACTGGGAGAACATCTCTCAACTTCTAAATCTGCGTAGCATTCACCAGGCTATGGCACCAGCACTAAATAACACACATGACTGCACAGCTCCCACCATTGTATAATGTGGGCTTGGTTGTCCAACAGAAACCAAATGCATTCTAGCTAATAAAACTGTTATTCAGAGCAGGCACTCTGGTAATATTTTTCTGACTTTTCTGTTTTACCAAGTAGCAAGAACAGGGAAGTGGTCACAGCACCAAGCTTGAGTCTGACAAGGGTTTGGGAATGCTGTCAGGCACATGATGTGATTCTTGGGAAGTCCTGTGGAGGACCAGGAGCTGGATTCAGTGATCCTGATGGGGCCCTTCCAACTCCTCACATTCTATGATTCTACTTTGTGCTCTTTAGCAAAAATAAAAGAAAAAAAAAGGAAAAAGACCTCCAAAAATACATTTCATCTAGCTAGGGCGCTAGTTAAAACATTGTTTTCAGAGTGTAGATTTCCCTTTATAATGAATTGATTCTGCCATAAATTTCCAATGTTAAAATCCAACACCAGGCTCAGAAGTAATACAAAAATTCAAGCAGCAAGTTTTTATACTAAGTGATTCTGCCTTTATAATATTCCCTTTTTGTTTGGCACAAGTAACAAAGTTCCAGTGCTTAGTCAAGATGAGTTTTGTTAAAACTTCTGTGAAAAAATTTGAGTTTTCAAGTCCCAATTCCATCAATAAAAGCCAAATTTAGCTTTCATTTTTGTTCCAATATGACCCACAAAGAGGTCCTTCAAATATGGTATTACAAAAACTTATAGGAGAGGAAGTTATTCACAGACCTTGAGGAAAGTTAGACACAGTGACATAATGTACTTTGCAAAAATGGCATATTAACAAAGCAAAACACAAACGTACCATGGTGATTAAAACAGACCTTTTCCTATCCTCAAAATCATTAGCAGATAACCTTACACCTGTTGAATGAAGATGTCATTCCCCTCTCTGATTTCCTGGTGCTCTATTTCATCTGATAATGCCAACATGAGCTTGTCTCTTCAGTTTTACTGCTGAAAATGTAAAAAACTAGCTCTGTGTGACTGAGAAAGTAATGTCACAGAACTTCTGTGAAGTTAGACAGAGAGACAAGGGTCAGAGTGAGATCGAAGCTCCTCTTAGCTAACATAAATGGGGCAATAGAATGGTATTTAATGCCTACCACAGAATAGACTGTGACCTCAATAATACTCTTCTGAGCTCAGCTGCGACTTGCATTTAGCAATTCCAAGTGTATTCTGTACCCAGTAAAGGATTCTTCTTCATCTTTGACAGTTCTTTGGTCAGAAAGCAAAAAGGTTTGTTTCTGATCTCACACAAGTTTGTTCCTCAGAAGGAAACAGAGGTTCTTAATTTAGCACATGGGTTAATTAGAGAGGGTTAGGACAGTGAAAATAGGAAGAGGCTATATATCTGTCCCTTGAAAAAAATTGGAGCTATTTGCAGGAATTTATAGCTCTGTTGGAAAATTTAGCTCTAACAATTCTACTAGTATAAAAGGTTGTGGTTTTGTTTTTTTTTTTGGTGGTGGTTCACACCACAATAAAACAAACTCTGGGACATTATTCACTCCAGTTTGTCTCAATCCAGAGATGTTAAGATGCTAGGCACCTACTGCAAACATTTTGACAGATCTCCTAAACAGAGGCTGAAATTCTGTGAATACCATCTGTGGACTGGACTTAGAAGACAGAGACCTCCTCAGCCAAGTGAGTGGCTTGATCTCTTTAAACATGCAGCTGCAGGAGGTGACTGTGGCACAAGAATGGGAATAAAAAGCGCTGCCAACTTCAAGTATTCACTGAAGTCCAGCCTTAAGCACATGTCCTAGGTTACAATGTAAAATTGTGCCCAGGGTATGTATTCTATCCCCATGAGCCGTTGGAGCCAAGGTGGGGCAGTGTTTTCCTTATCTTCTGTTAATGAGCCTAACAATGCCTTGCCACATGACTCACAGATAACTTCCTCTGGGAGTTATCTCTGTTTAATGGGCCATCAAGGACCCACTGCATGACTCATAGAATGAGATCATCCCATTGTGAGACGCTCCGCCCAGGGGGAGGAGCCAAGCATTCCCACCTGGATATAATCCAGGGTTTGAGACATCACAAGCAGCTTTTTTATCCACTGGACTCCCAGAGGAGACAAGAGCTACAAGATGTTTCTACAGGAATCACTGCTTTGACAAGAACATCTCATCTGGACTGACACTACCACCCTAACTAACAGGGTGTCAAGTTGTATTCTGACTCTGTCAGTGTTTTTTTTTTGTACTATTACTTTTATTTTATTTTGCTTTCTTTTATTTATTTTCTTTTCCTCTTATTAAATTGTGTTTCTGACTTGGAGTTTTTCACTGGTTTTGCTTTCTAACCAGTACAGCACACCAGTTAATTCCTGTAGTTAGAACTTACACCTCTCCCCTTCTACGGCTGTCTCTTCTTTGCACTTAAGTTTCTTTTCATTTTTTCTTACTTGTCCACAGAAGTGATTGAAGTATGATAACTATATTTCAAAACATATTTTAACTCCTTACCACTTAGGCATTTTTATATTTTTTGTAATCAACTTGAAGATCCCTTTGTTATTGCTGTGCCCACATAATTGTTTTTGTGCCCACGCATCACGATGTCTAGAAGACAAACACAGCATGCAGACACGCACAGCACATCCATTAATCTTGGCAGATTTTATGTCCCACATTCTCGGTTGGTACAATATAGAAAATAAGATTTTCAGTCAGCACTTATGTCAGTGGAACAATATTGTTTTTACCAGTTAAAGATTAGATTAAATTCTCTAGGTGTATGGAACAAATAACTAGAAGCACTCCCGAAATACCTCTTCTCTTTGAATTGTCCCATGGATTCTTATATATGAAAAGAATGATACCTTCCCTCTGATACCATCATCTTCAGAAGAATATACCAATAACAAAGTCCTGCTGTGATGAATGACACACTATCTGTATTGTAACACAACATAAGCACAAAAGTTTCAAAAGAAGGATCCACTAACCACATTCGCCAGTCATCCAAGGTTTAAACCTGTGAATGATTTCTAATTAAACACATTTTAAGTGATAAAATGACGTTTTCACAGTTGCGTTTCAGATGGCGTTTTCAGTTCCCAAAGGCAAAACTGCATGCAAAAGCAGGAAAGGATGGACCAGATGTTTCACAATGTCACCTCCACCTACTGGGGACAGTATTTCCCTGGTGTCAAAGCAAATCTGAACCTTAGTTGGAAATCCAATCCAGCCTGCCAAGATCATATTAATATTGGAACCAAGATAGCAGTCATATAAATTATCAAATGAAAAAGGAGCACGAGAAAGAATGAATAGCGAACATTAAAGATCTTCATTTGTTTTACTGACATGACTGATATTTACCTCAGTTCAAAAAACCATACAAATAAAGTACAATGAGCACAGAACCTTAGGTAGCCTTAGGACTTTTCATATGGTTTGTGCAGACTTAGGATTTCTTGTGAATTATGCAGAACAGTCCACTCAATACTGAGCTTTCTCTGACACTTTTACTTATCCAGGTGCATGCCAAAATAATCCTTGCCAACTGCCCTTTGCTCTCTAAATGTTGAAACAAGATTGTTTCCATTGTATAAAACTATTTAGCATCATTAGGACTCAATAAAAAAACCCTCACAGAATAAAAAATTTAGAATCTACTTGAAAGAGACAGACAAAATGCATATTCCCTCTTGGAATAAAATGCTGTGTGGTTTTGCTTCAGGTTTCAGGTTGCTCTGTTATGTCTGAACCATAGCATTAGTATCCCTGTTTGAGAATACCTAAATAAATTAGATATTTTCAAATGATTTCAAAAGCAAATTAACTTGTCTGATTGTTTAAGTCTACACATACAAGCAAAATAAATCTGAGAACCAGTAATCACTAAAAAGTATCAACAGCTGAGACTCTGAAATCTCTCTCTAACTGGTAAAATTATCATCATAAGAATGCAGAGAACCAAAGAAATCTTTAGTTTACTGAATTGACTTTCAGTTTACTGAGAAGACAGGATTTAGAGTTTAGTCTTCTAGACTTCAGTCTGGCATTTCTCACCAATTCATTAAAAGAAGATTTTTCACAGGTACTGAACATACAGATCTCAGAAAAATTTATCCTCTTTTTTATACCTTCTGTAATAATTTACGTACATACAGATCAAACAGGTATCAAACCTAGTATGCCAGAACATATAAATACTTGATGGAATAATTATAAATATTGCATTGTTTATGACTTGGATAGAATTTTTTTTTTTGACACCAGCTAAGGAAAATTACATTATGAAGCTTAGCAGCTAAGCCATCAAACCAGAAACAAGCACAGCTATATTTAATAAAGACAAGTGTAAAAATATAATAAAGTTAAAACTTTTATAATAGAGGTCTTGTGTTGCTCTCAATTTCAATTCTGTGTATAAATTCATGAAGAATAAAAGAACTCAATACCTGAAATTAACATCAGGTTAACCACAAACTTAGTAAAAGCTGGTTTGACTGGAAAATTACTATTCCAATGCTGTGCTTTATTGTCCCAGCTTTCCCATCTTCATCTATGAGAATCAGTGCCTTATGCCATGAGGGAAGAATTACTGGTTATAGTGACAACTAGTGCTGCAATAGTGACAACTACATCTGAATTTTCAAGACACAGAATGCAGATCCATTTTAGGAAACATTCAGGTGTCGTATGCAATCATTTAACTTCAGGTGAAATCTTGCAGGACCTGATGAGCACTTGATCTTTACTATCTAAATCCAGTCTGTGTTGGCAGTTCCTGGCAGTTCTCAGCTGTGTAATCAGAGCTGAAACATACCAAAACTTTCATACTTTACCTGAAAGTTCAGCACAAAGATAAGTACATTTACAAAACATCGTAATGCAAAAATGGAATGTTTGATAAGGCTGCAAGAAATGTCAAAAATATATTATTTGAATCAATTTGGCACAGCCATCATCTCACCTTCCCCATGTTCTGATGGGAGTTGACCCCATCAAGCTTCAAATTCACAATCAATAGAAAAGGCATCACACACCACATTTCTAGATATGTGCAACTCTTTGGCTGCCATCAGAGCTCTGATTTGCACCTTTTTAAAATGGAATAATGCCTATATTTTCATCAGAAAAAAAAATTCTTAAGTTCAAGTAAATCTTATTTCACAATCTCTTGTTTAAATTACTCTTTTTTTTTTTTCTTTTTTTTTTTCAAATGAAACACCAAGGCACTTTTATGTCAAAGAATGCAACAGTATCTCCAGGCACTAATCATCATTCATTTCAGAGCAGGCTGCAGCTGAATTTCACATCCAAGAAGGCACAATGCAGAGGTCAAACGCTGCAGTGTTCTGCTCATGGCTCTCTTTATGCACAACAGATATCAGCCTCGGGGATATGTGTGAAATCTATTTAATGGACACAGACTAAGAACAGAAACTGCCATCTGTTCCCTGTATATATTTGGGCTTTCTGTAAGACACTTCCATTAGGCTATTGTTAGGCTATGACGAATCACGACAAGAAGCTCTAAAATCTGTCTGTGATACGCCCCTGTCCTCGTCATGTCTAAAACGTGCTACAAAACTCTTCAGCACCTTATCACGTGCCAGAATAACTTCCTTTCAGACTGTGATTTCACAATAGTGTTTAGAAACAACAGAGGGAAAACAGCTTGCATTTTGATCTTATTAAAAAAATTCATCGCCAACGAAGGATGTCATATCAACGTTTGCATGTGACTGACATTTATCTGGGGTCTCAACAGCACTTCAGGAGCTCATATCTGCTCTGTCAAGCTTCAAGTAGCTTAACCAGCTTCTCTACAACTCCTTCATTCTTTAGCTCTCATATTTCTCATCAATTCCCTCATTTTTGTCCCCAGATGCTTATTCATTGCAGCTTCTTGTGGAGCGCTTTGTGAGAGGGAACAAAGGCAATTTCTCTCATGGTTATCCTTCACTGTGATGATGTTTTATACAATGAAATTTAAACTTTGTTGGTAAGTGCTCAAAATGCATCCCTTTGAATGAACTGTTCATTCTTGCGAGATTTTCTTTGTTCTTGCTCTTGAGAAAAGAAATGCTGGGAGGAGGCCAGAATGGAGTCAGCAGAGTCCTTTTGTGGGGATCATTGGGTTTTCTAAAGACAATAAGCCTACTCTTGTATTTTTTTCCTGGGCATTCTCTGCATCAAAAAAGCTTGCTCCAACCATGTGCCATCTTTTTTTTTTTTTTCTTTCCTGCTATCTTTTGCTCTACATGTGCCCTCTTTTGAACTCTACCACTCTCATGGCTTCTTCTCCCCTTGCCTCTCTCTTCTATGCATTAAACCCTAGATGACCTCGGTTGCTTTGCTCCATCTACTCAGTCTTCCTCTCAATAAATTTCCTCCAAATGATTTAATTGGCAGAAAACATAATACTGTTACTAAATCTCCAGGATAGATGTGTGCATTCTATTCTATTTCTCCACCATATCTGATTTGTCCAGGTAGACTGAAAGCTCCTATTAGTGGCACTTCTTCTTACTCAAGCAGTAGTGGCAAAGTAGGATTAATTTTTGGCAAATTCCTCGGAATTACTACATTAGAAAGAAGCAGCACGGGCCTCTGAAAACCTCTGCTGACAATACACATTATCCATGGACATACTTTTAACTATGGCTATCTAAATAGTCATTGCTCAATTCTTTACATAAGATGCCTCACGCAAGTCTAATCTTACTGTTTTGGGTGACAGGTTTTTGTGTATGGCTTTTTTCTATTTGTTTCTCTTTTTTTTGGTTTTTAAGGGGGTTTACAGATAACTTGGCAGCTTCCTAATTACAAGAAGCACAGCAGTAACAACTAAAGACTTCTAATTACTATTTCTAATGATAACTCTTTGGAAGTTTCCTGCAAATTTCCTTTAGCTGCAGCAAGTACAAAACCAGATATACCACTTTAAAAATGGAACCTGTGGACAGGGTGCAGAACCTTAATCAGGTATTCCAAACTCAAATGGAGGAGGTTTCCTGGGTGATGAAGTCTTTCTCCTCACTACTTCAGGCAATGTTTCATATGCTTTTATTCTTAAATTTTCACAGAATCACAGAATATTCTGAGTTGTTAGGGACTCACAAGGACCATCAAGTCCAACTCTTTAAGCGAACAGCCTCTACAAGGATTGAATCCATGACCTTGGCATCCAAATGAGGAAAAGGACAAACAAGAGTTTTTACCACCACTTGTCATACTGGAATATTTTTATCTTGCTGCTTTCCTAGGCAGAAACCTGCCTCATTCAATATCCTTTTACCTGCTCTAGCTTTTGTCTTCAATAACTGAGATTCCAACCTGTAATTTCTCTCTCCTCTGCTATTTTCATGGATGACAATAATTTCCCTTTTTAGCCTTCACCCTGCACAGCCAAGTGCCTTTAGTATCTTTCTTAGTAAAGCAACTTTTTACTTCTAGGACCTTCTCCTACTAAGCACAAGTTCAACCCTCTTGATAACTGATGGTCAGCTACACACAATATTCCAGATTAAAATTTATTGATGCCCTTCAGAATGGCATTAAATACTTGGCATTTTTCTTGTCTGATATAAATAGTATTGCATCTATCTCTAAGGAATTCTGTCTACTTTTATTACAGTTTCCCTAAGGAATTGTTTCCCTTAAATAGCATAAAGATGGAAAATCTAGTAAAATTTCCAGTGAAGTTGGACTATTGCCTGGGAATGACAAAAATTAAACTGTTAACCAAAATGGTACTTATATCCCTGTGAGAAACCAAAAAAATGTATTTTCAAATTTGAAAATTTGAAAAAAGTGTTTTTTCATTCTCAGTGTGAGGAAAGGGTATTTTTTTTACTATTCAATTATCTTCTGCATTCAGAAAAAAATATTTCCTGTTCAAATTGAATTCTAATGATCTCTGTAGGGAAATGTATCTTTAGGAGGCTCTACAGTCAGCTGCCATTCCCTGCTATTGTCATTTCCTGCTTCTGCATGACTGCTGTAATTTCTGAAGTTCAAAACAAAGTAAAAAGATACCAAGACTAAAGAAGAAAACCAACTAAAACCCAGATGATGCTGAGATGTGTAAGAGGCATAAGAAAACAATCTTTCTACAACTGTGTTTTAAAACGGTAAGCAAGGTGTTCCAATAAAACAGCTGACACTTGAAATAGCTTTTTCTCTAAGCTGCTTCTGAGAATGCTGTATTATTATTTTCGACTAATTCAAGACCAGACTAACCTCAGAACCTAAGGGGTGATAAACTCCACAAAATATGAAACAGGAAAAAATGTTGTTAAGCAGGGATGACAAAAAGAAGGTAAAAAATACAGAAAATCTGTGAAGAACAATTTTGAGGTTTAAACCCAGCCCATGCAATAAGAAATTGCACAATGGATCTACAGAAAAAAAAAAAAAGAAATTGTGCTGGAAAAGATCAAGGATTAATCCTTAGCAGGAGATTAACAACTGCCAGAATCACCTCTGTCAAGCTGAAACATAGGGAAGGCAAACACTCCTCCAAGAATGCACAGAAGAAGCTCAGGAATAAGGTGTAAGGAATAGCACCGCTGCAGAAGAGAATAACGAGCTCCAATTGGCAATCCAGCAAACAAAACAGCAGACAGTGTTATTAAATAATTCAGGTTGGGTGATCCCCATGGAGGTCATTCAGTCTAGCCTCCTGCTCAGAGCAGGTCCTCTTGGAACAGGTTGCTCCTTGCTTTGTCTGGTAATGTTTTCAGCATTTCTAAGGATGGAGATTCCACAATCCTCTCTGGGTGCCTGTTTTGATATTTAACACTATCACAATAGAGGAAAAAATTAAATTTAAGAAGATTCTATTATAAAGACAGGTAATGTTTTGCAGTGATTTCCAGCAACCTCAGAAATCGAGTAAGGCTCCTCATTCAATCCCAGCCTATGAAAAGTCAAAGTGCCTATGTCAATAATAAAGTAAGATGCCTTGCTCTAATCCCCATGCTCCTCCAGCTCTTCATTTGCAGCACCCATTATTGCTTTTTATCTGCAAATGAACGATTTTGTGCTTTGCAGTATTAAGTGACTTCTCTCTAAGTCCAGACCATAAGATCACCTCCTGCCCTCTATAATATTATCCTGAACTCCCAAATTCTTCCAGTCACAATATCTCTCATCCTAACCTTTGAGAACAGAATGCACTCATTAGAATATGAAATGGTATTGACAGTGAGCTGTAGGATGCAGAGCAATGCAGAGCCCCCAGGCAGTGCAAAGCAGAGCAGCTTTATTGCAGAAACCAGGCCTTTTTTAAGCAGTTAGGCCTTTATCAGTTACATAGCTTTAAATCATAATGAACACAATCCAACCAACTACCACACACCACAATGTGAACACCTAATAGTTACATAACTTGTTTTTCTACCTCTCATTCAGCTGAATCCTCTCCTACTTAGCCAAAGAAGTCTGAGCCATGGCTTTACAAGGGTAACAAGACCCTTACTTTATAAGGCTTAACCTATGTGCAACAGTGGGAATCACTGATTCTCAAAAAAATACTGCTCTACACTCCCTGTTCATGATGTTACAATACCACTGCTGCCCTCCCTTGTGGTAATTTCTCACCCACCAAAACATTCACTCAGACTGATACAGAGTACATCTACTGCCCGACCTTGCTAAAGTGGCCAATTACCTTAGCACTGGAAATACATTAGTCTGGTAGAACCTACCTCATACAAAATAAAGGGAAATTTTTATCCCCCTTTCCAACATCTGCATTAAAGTATTGTATAACACCAAAGTAAAATTTACAGGCTGGTTGGTTTTTTTTTTTTTTTTTTGTTTTTTTTTTTTTGTTTTTTTTTTTTTTAAGCAGAAGATATGTTAACTTACAAACACTACCTGTGGAAGCATAAAATTTCAAGTAATCTATTCCAAAGAGACCAGACTTTCATCACAACAGATGAAAGAATTTTTCTTGACTTAATCATAAATTATAATGAGCAAATTATAATCAGTAAATTAAAGCAATACAGATGGGATGTAGAAAATTCAATTGTAACAGCGAATGAGATGTATGAAGATGATTAATTAAATTACTACAGAACAAAACCAACTGTAAGACAAGAAAGGTAGATACATAAAACTAAAATTAAAGCTTATTTCAAAGGAACTTCAATAGGAACACTAAGTAGTAACGCAGAAATATTATCTAACATACTCTACTTCAGCATTTGTGTTTATAAATTAATTTGGACATTCACAACTAGAAATCTCTACATAAAAAATAGGTTCAAGATCAGAGGAACACAAAATGTCCTATTATTTTACCTTATACAAAGTGATTAGATATGAAGCCATCTTACCTTGATGCAAAAAGAAAAAAAACCTCCACATTTATTGGTTACCCAGTACTCAGGCTAATCCTTCTCCCCATAAAAAACCCTCAGTATTATTTAATTTTGCCATTTCTGGTATTTTGTGGACCTAAAGTTTCTCAGTTAACACAACTAAAGGCAAGTTCATCAGGACTGCCTGCAGTACCCATACAGACTAAACTACCACTCATTCTTCTCTTATTCTGTCTCTAACACATCTCATGAGCTGTGTGCTGTAGTGTCTTCTAGTAAACAATTTATCCAGGCTTACTCAAAGAATAAAGACTGACAAGTCTACGTTGCTGAAATTTTACTTTCCCACTGCAAGATAGAAACATCTGATGAAAACTCAACATTTTCAGATTGGAACTGCCTTGCTCCATGCCAATCTTCTCAGGAACTATATTCACTCTTGCATAATTACTCTGGTGGATACTTTGGAGATCTAATGAAAGGTTATTACATCCAACATTCTCACAAGTTCAAGATTGAGTTCTGCCAAGTATAGATAGTGCCATTCCTGGTTTTGTGCAGTATCTAACATATCCTGGACAAGAATACATTGCACACCATATTAGGACTATGTGAAGAGAGAAAGAAGAGAGAAAGACAAAAACAAACATTACTATTGGACTAATTTATTGTTCCTAGGCCTTACTGGTAAAAACAACTGGAGCCTCAACAAATAACCTACAATTCAGAGTAGATGCCTACCACCTTACCACACAATTTTTGAAGCTACTTCCCCAGTCTACACTATGGAAGAAGATGTATTGAAAAGAGGATATTGTTCTGGAGACTTCATATCTCTGTTCCCAAACCCAGAAGAAAACTCAGGGCTGAGAAGGAGCAGGGGAGTTTGTTTCCATGAGCTGGTACTTCAGTTATAACTGATTATAAATGTTTTAATAATATCTGTCCTGAAGGAGGAATTTTGATGACTCCCTTTAATCAAACTATGCATATCAATGAAGATGCTATGGGAGGAAAATAATCTCAAAATATGTCTCTGTCCCTTGGTCCCAGTGACTACCAATAAATAACACAAATTACTGATAACCTGCACAGCACCTTCAAAACAGAGCCCTCCTTACTGATGCTCCAAAGATAGAAACGGAGAAAAAACCATAGAGAACAAGAGACTCTAAAAAACGTTATAGTAATGGTGATGGCAGAAAGAAAAACAGTAACAAAATATCAGATCTTTGTCTCTCCTATTTGTCCATTGGCAAGCAAAAACGTCTCACAGAAGTGATAGGTTTCCTTCAGCCCTCCCAGGTGCAAGCCAACTGTTTATGGAAACTGTCCACAGATCCCTCATGTGTCCCTCACCTGAGGAGGCAGATGGTGGATTGTGATGAAGCAAAACAAATTAAAATCTAGACTCCCTAAAGTGAATAACAAAATGCCTAACACTTCATTTGGAACAGAACTTAGTTCCAGCTTACTCATTTTAAACAACCTCCAGGAAATATACATAAAGAATTGTGCAGCAGTTCACTATTCAAATCCATTAATTGTTTGATCTCATTAATAATCAACTTTAGTTAATTCTGGCCCTGTAATTTTATGTGCCTCATGATTTTATGCATACAAAAAAAGAATAAAAAATTAATACATAGAAGGATTACAAATGTTCAGTTTGCAAGGAATTAGAGTTGCAAGTGAATGCTTTTAACAGTCTAGTTTAAATGGTTATTGATAATAAAATCATTGTAGAAAAAAAAAAAAAAGCCATTTGAGGCTGTGTAATATCTGCTGTAAAGGATAGGATCCACTTAGGAGCAGCCTCATCAGTGGGCCCACACACACAACACACACAATTTAATAAATCACAGGCTTTCTCTTTACACAGCTGCTCATTCTACAGGTCCTGTGACCTCTGCATTATCTCCTACCCACAGTTTCCACAGAGAGCACAAAACACACCACATCACACACACACCTGGCTACACTGCTGACGTGGTGATTAAGGCACCCGTCCAAAAGGGGAGATGCAATAACAAGCTTACAGCTCAGCCATCTACTGCTCACTCTCTAAAGACAGGCACACACATCCCCACCTGGTGAGCTCAGTGGTGTGAGCTCTGCTTGGTTTTGTCTGAGCATATCTCCCAGATCAGTAATTACCCAGAGGAATATTCTAATTGTTAAACCAAATTTTTCTGAAGGACAAGATAGAGGACTCCACTAAAAAAGCAGCAGTGTTAGAAATGCAGAGTACAAGAAACCTTACCTGGTTAGGGTAAATTTTTCATTAGAGCAATTCTTAAATAGATTTTTTTTAAAAAGCATGGATTATGCTCTGCACTTCAGCTCCTAATATCTGCAAAATCTGCATTTCAGTACATAAGGTGTGGTGTGGGATGTGGAACCAACACCAGCCAGCTCCAAGATGGACCCAACACTAGCCAAGGCAATGGTGGTAACACCTCCAGGATAACACAGTTAAGAAGGGGGGCAAAAACCATTGAGCAAGAGCAATTGCAGCTGGAGAAAGGAGTGAGAATATGTGAGACAAACAGCCCTGCAGACACCAGTGTCAGTGGGGATGAAGTGGGAGGAGGTGCTCCAGGAGGCTACAGGTGAGATTCCCCTGCAGCCCACAGTGAGACAGCTGTCCCCCTGCAGCCCATGGAGGTCAACAAGGGAGCAGAAATCCACCTGCAGCCCATGGAGGATCATATGGAAAAGCAGTGGATGTGCCTGAGGGAGGCTGTTGCCCTGTGGAGCAGGCTCCTGGCAGGACCAGTGAACCCATGGAAAGATGAGCTCCACACTTGAGCAGGTTTGCTGACAGGACTTGTGACCATGGGTGATCCACACTGGAGCAGAGGAAGAATGTGAGGAGTCCTCCCCTTGAGGAAGAATGAATGGCAGAGATAACATGGGATGAGCTGGCCACAGCCTTTTCCCTTTCTTCTGCACCACTGGAGAGAAGGAGGCAGAGAACCTGCAAGTGAAGATGAGCCTGAGAAGGGAGGGGTGGGGGAAAGTTATTCTTAAAATTTGGGTTTATTTCTCATTATCCTACTCTGGTTTGATTGGTGATAAATTAAACTGATTCCCCCCAAGTAGGGTCAGTTTTGCCCATAACTGGTGAGTGATCTCTCCCTGCCCTTATCTTGACCCATGAGTGTTATATTCTCTCTTCCCCATCCAGCTGAGGAGGCAAGTGATAAAGCAGCCTTGGTGGGCACCTGGAATCCAGCCAAAGCCAACCCACCACAGCATATTGTCTGGTCTTTCTAATTCTGGCATTGTCAAATAGTGAAAAACTTCTTGGCCACAGGAGTGAAAACTTCAAAAACCAACACTGAAGGAATATATCCTAATTTAGCTGAAACAGTTGTTCAGGACAGGACTTACTCTTGTGCCTCGGGAAATTTATAACAATATTCCACTGACTTGTTTTAAAGTATAACGACCAAGTCTTAGGTAATTAGGGTTGTCCATGTTCTGAGTACTGCAGAGATGAGAAATAACTCATTTACAATACTCCTTTGTCTGGAGAGTTTCTATCCTATTTGCCATCTCCCATTAGCTGTATTCTGACTCAATTCATCACAATTTTTATGATGAATGCTTCTCAATACTTTATTTACCTTACAAAGCATTCATAAAAGAATTCTTTCAATATAAAGTTACAACTCTTTGCCAAATAATAGTTTTGCCTTTTCTCCCCAAATATGTTGCAACATAACTTCCTTTCCCAATTTTCCTTAATGCTTCAGGTCTTGGCTGACAGATTCTCAAATACACACTAAGTCACCAATTCAGTTTCAGAAGTTTATGTTGGCACATCCTCGTTGCTTTATTTGATTATCTAGGTTTTGTGAGTTCATTCTGGAAATCTATCCTGAGCAAAAAATGCACTTGGATAATAACACAATCATTACTGTAGCTCAGAGGACACAGATATGAACAATTTAAATTATTCTTATTTTATATTCTCTCTATATTCTTATTTTATATACTCTCTACATTCTTTTCCTTCTATCTGGCTTCAAAGAATAACTAGATTAATAAAATCACTCTTTTATTTGCCACTAGTTCAAATACAGTCAAGAAAATGACAATTTTTACCACAAGCCTATTTATAACAGAAGGGGGGGTTTTGACACCTTACAAACATACACAGTAAAATAGCTATCAGACTATACTTCCCGTGTCTGGAAAATAACTAAATGTTTGGGAAACTAACTTTGATTCCTGGAAGAATAAAGTTCACCACGAAGTATGTCTACTCAATAAGATCAACGAAAACTACAAAATGATAAATTCCAATGGAGGTTACTAAAATAAAGAGCAGGACAAGCAGGACAGTCTGAATCAAACACTGCCAACACCCTTCTACCCACCCCCCCCCAAAAAAACCCAGGCAGAAAGCATAATAAGCCATAGGTGCACTCCCAAATGCTGAGGTATATTCAAGCTTTCAAGTTTAGGACAGATCTTTCAGGTACTGACACTTGGATTTGGCTTATTCCTGTTACTCTCCAGTCTGCAGCACCAAGGAAAGCAGAGCAGTATGAGATGCAGACTCAAGGTAGTAGCACTGTGAACAGCTTGACACAGTGGGGCACATTTTGTCTGAAAAATGCTTCAAAAATAGAGTACTCTTTCAATAGAAAATAGACACCAGTAAAAAAAAAAAAAAAAAATAGAGATGGTCTTCAGTAGTGTGAAAGTGATGATGTGTCTTTTAGACACAACTGCCTGAGCATAGCTTGGCACAGACACTGAACATTCCTAAACTTCATCAGATTCCAATAAATAAACCCCTAATGATACCCCAAAAAGGAACAACACACAAAAAATTTACAACACACCTGTTGGATCAGGCATAAAAGTTTATAGTATAACATAATACTACACAACCTGAGAATAAGCAAAATAAAATAGTGAAAAGACAGTTAAAAAAATTGCTATGTAGCTAGTTCATTACTAGTTTGCCACTATTAAAAGAAATCTCAATAATTTTAGTCTTTGATGCAAACAAAATGTAGCATGCTTAGCAAGATTTTCTGTAGGTCTCATGCATGAAGCTAAAGGAGGATTTTATATATTTTAATCAAATAAGTTCCAAATATTGCCAGTTCTTATTTCATTTTTTAAAAATATATGACATTTCATCTAGAAGAAATTATGTAACAGAACTCAGGTGTAGTGTTAGTGGCAAATTAAAATTAAATGAAAAAAATTATAAAGTGTTTTCATTTGGTTTTTAAAATTTAATTTGTTTTTACATTTTAATGTATTATTTCCCTACATGGAATAGCAGTTTTCAGTATCAACTAAAGTTCATAATACTATTTTACATTGATGAACTCTATATATCTTCTAGACAGTTCTTCCTTATCTCCTTCATTATTGCTGAATTTTAATTCTGTATTTAATAACTGCATTGCAATTGTAATTTCAAGAGCTTTGGTGGAAGAAGTAATGTGTTAGTTAATTAAAATAACAAAGTATCTTGCATAATACAGAGGGAAGTTTTAGCCAAGTTTTCAGCCCCAGAGTGTCTGAACTGGAATGCAAGAGAACCACACTGCTAAGTGGAAATCCATCTTTGTTAAAATATGGGAACATGAAAAATTTACTCATTATTATATTTTGTCATTTCAGCTACTAAAACCAAGAAGCAATAGCCACATAACTTATAATTACACTCTTGCTATGAAGTATATCAGGGAGCCACAACAGAATGATCTCATGAAAAAGAAATTACTTCAGCTACAAAGCATATGAAAGCCAAAAAATATGCATTGTTGTCTTCTCCTCAGCATGTAAACAGACTGTCCCATGAGGGTGGGGCTGTATGGAAACCAAACAAGTTCTGCCATTGCCAGCTTGCTACTACAAGTCAAATAACCAAAAGACAAGAAGCAACTAAAATGAGGATTAGAACAATAGTTGTTTGCCACAAAAACACCAAACAAACACAAAAGCCTCCACCACCAACAAAAAAACTAAGAAGCTTTGCTGACATAACAATCTATGCTGAACATCTCCACCCATGTACCACCCCTCAAAACCATGTGCTCTGTACAGATTAAAATGGGGAGCTTCTATCAGTTTAACAGTTTAGTTCTGAGTTAATTCTGAATGCATCAAGACTGTATTCAGCTACACTTGGTTGACTGACTGACCTAGGGGTTTTGACCTACCTTTGCTCCCTGCATGAGGATATAATTTAAAAAAAAATAAATTGATGTAGGTAGAAGACATCAACTTTTCTATCAATAACTATCAAGGCTCCAAATCCAGAAACCACGTACACAAAGCACCTCCTTGTACAAACCCCAAAAACTGAACAGTTGAATTATTAGCTACCTGGAATTTGGACTTCATCATAGCACAAGAAGCAACAAAATCATGAAGGAACACACATGAATAAAAGAAAATAACTCCAATTTTTCAGCAAGATACTGCTAAGCGTTAGCAGATACTAACTAGCTGCTAGTTAGTAGTCATACACAAAATAGTGGCATCTGTGATAAGAGTCACTTTTCCCACTGTTGTCTTCAAATGCAGAGTAAAATTTCAGCAGTTGGAAAATGCTTTCTATTTTATTATCTCAAATTGGTTCTTTTTCACTGCAAATGGGGTAAGTTTTTTTAAAAACCCACTGAATGGCTAATGAAATAGGAAAATTTGTGTTATTGTTGCACTGCTTTAGTGCCATGCCAAAATAGGGACTTGCAAGTAGTGTTGAATATACTACAAATGCTTTGCATATTAAATAAATCCGAAATTAAACTGAATTTTACTCTTAATGAGGAAAATGCTATTATTAAAAATCTTCATTTCACTCCCAGATTAATTAAAAAAAAAACCAACAGAAAAACCCCCAAAAACCAACAACAACAAAAAACCACCACCACCACCAACAAAGTGGCAGCTAAGTACTTAAAATACAGTAAATTTGGCAGTGTGGGGGGAAGATGTAAATTTAAGAGATTAACTCTTCAAACAATGAAAACACTTAGTAACACAGGTGTCTTAAACTAATTTAGAAGTAGTTTGTGATGTAGACTCCGTCTTCAAATGAGAGACCACGCAGAAACTCTTTACTCCAGTACAGACTTGCAGCAGTATTGTCAGCTTTCAACTCAGTAGCTCCTGCATTCAAACATGGTAATTCCAGATTCAGACAATTAACAAAACGTCAGCAGAGAGACTCAGAGACAAGAAATGAGCACCCAGAGGGTGGAGATGGAGACAAGGTGCTGGTTGCAAGGAGTGGTCACAGCACATTTTCCTACAGCCACACTCCCTTCCTGCTCTGATGGAGGGGAGCTGTGAGAAGTACTTTAGCAAAGAGATGACCGGTTTCCTAAAGAAGAAAAATGCCTGGCAGTAAAATTTAAAGTCTCAAGAGGGACATAAACAACCATGACTGCCTCATTAGCAAGGTGATAGAGAATTCAGTCAGTCTGTTTCTGTGCTCTGCTCTCATTGATTACTATCCCAACTACTTTCATCTAATGCCACTATGGGTCCAACATCACACCAAGCCCGAGTGAGGTGAGCAGGGCTTTGCTCTTAGAACAGTTAACTTGAGCTGCTTACCCAACAGGAAAGAGCCTTCTTGGATTTTTAACTAATTATAATAGTAAAATAGTCCCTGCTGGGAATGTGTTCCTCAGAAAATAAGCAAAGATCCTTTCTTTATCTTTTTCTGATACTGAGATGGGTAATTTTTATTTAGCTACATTTCATGCAATCAGGTATTCTGCACAATTTCAAGGCTGACCTTTTAGTATTAGCTTTCTAAAACATTGGCACTAAACTGTAGAACACCATTTACAACACACCTCATTAAAAGGAAAGCCATGGATAGGAGAGCTCAATGCTTTGCCACTGCTTTTGACCTTGAACAAAGCCTAACACAGAATATTTCCTGAGGACTGAGGAACAATAGGTTAGTTGTTTTTCCACTCTAACTCCATCTATTTCCTAACTTGTCACTTATGTGTAGGAAGAGTAGCCCACATTAGAGCCATAAAGAGCAATAAAAAGGCCATTTAGCATTCTTGCCTTGCTCGATGGCAAGACACACGGGGAAGTCCATTAAGTTTGAATATGTCAAACAAATGTCCCTCTTCATTGTCACATTATTAGCAACAGTATGAGTTCAAAGAATGGAATTACCTGAAACCTGGAAGAGGGGAAAAAAAGGTACATACCATAATCATGATGGATTCCTGGATCTGGAGAGCAAAGGAGAGGAAAAGAGAAGATGCAACAACAACAACAAAGATTGTTATAAAGACAATTTACTTCCCATATGAAATAAATTAGTTCCAAATAAAAGGTAGCATTTAGAAAATGGATGTTTACTCTTTGATGTTTGTTACTGTTTAAACACTGCACCTATGTGCCTCTCAAAGAAATTAAAAGCAAACCATTTGCTGTTTGTAGATAAGTCTTTGAATTTGATTAAATGCTTTTATTATCTTTAGTAGATTTTTAAAATGAACTCATCTTGGTTATAACTAAAAACAGTAAAGTCAGAATTTGAGGGTTAAAGCTCTACACATGGCAGTTCCAGTTTACTTTCAGATGAAAGATACCATAGAAACAACTAAAACCTATGTTTTCAGTAAAGAATCTACAACTAACTCATTCTTAGAATTGGCACACACATGTTATTTATCTATTAGCATACTAGGTCAATATAAATAGGGATTTTTTTAAATTATAACACACAAATACTCCACAAATATATCAGGGTGACAATGAAGATAATGCATACCACTTTAATACCATAACACAGCTAATTCTACTTCAGTCAGGCCCACTGATAACTCCTCCATCTTGCAATATGGTTTCTCAGATAAGCTTAACAAGTTTGGTACAGCAACAGATTATCCAGCTGATAGGCCTTTGATTACCAAAGGATTACAAAAAAAAAAAAAAAAAAAAAAAAAAAGCAAGTCTGTGGTTGCTGAGATCAAAAAAAAAGCTAACCTATTCTTTTGTAATTAGTGCACACCTTCAGGGTACATTTGTGCCAGCACCACTGAGCTTCTCAAACAGTGTTAAACATCCCACATTTAACATTTTTCAGTTTCATTCCCCGTGGGAGGGTACAATTTTTTCTGCCTTCTTTATATTTTGCTCCTATCAATGGGACCTCCACACTGTGCAGGGAAAGCTGCAGACAGCTCTGTGTGACCCAGCTTTTTCTGAGTCATTTGTGAGAATCTTGCATGCCCCTGTCCTGACTACTCAGATTTAAATTAGATAATACTGAAGTATATATATTAATTCCATATTTATGTACTGTTGAGATCACTACTGAAACTTTACTACAAAGAGCTCCTGTGTCTTGATATTGCTGAATCAAGAAATGCCCATGAAACACTCAGAATGCACCCCAGTAGTGTTATAAGTAAGTACACAGAAAATTCATTATTTTGGCTTATTATTTACACTTCGTGTCAAGCATTCTGAAGGTGGTAGTGACAATCTTCAGAAAAGTAATTTGCTAAACTGCAAGGTAGCCCTTTCCAAATCCTACCTGTCCTTGTTATGCATCATCTGATGTCAAACTGAGAGCTGAGATGAAATACAGCAACATAAATACAGCAACACAAATACAGCACATCAGTGCAGATGACTGCACCTCAGAGAAAATTTATCATGCACATTATGCCTGAACAGCTCATACAGGGCAAAGGAGGACTAGCAGAGGAGGAAATTATTGAATTGTTTCAATAGAAAGTACATTACCACTGGGAAAAAGCAGAAATATCAACAACTCCTCCCTTTTTTTAAACTGTGGTTTAGGGAAGAAAATAACGTCCTTCAAAGCAGCCTTGGTAGTCAACTGTTACACAGCTGTTATATTATTTCAGATGAGAGATGAAGGAAAAATAATTCTAAATTTTTCTGATCATGTCACTGCCTTTTCTAAAATCTGCACAAAGCACTCACCACCACTTTCTTCTGCAACAGAAGACATAATTATTTTGGTTAAAGCATCTCGCTTTTAAAGAGAAAAACAATCTCCTTGGCTCAGTACTCTGCTGTCTGAGTCATGGGCACCACTCTGTGCATTTGACTTGGCCACTGCTCTACAGAGCATCAGTGGGCACAAGCAGCTAAAATATCTGCTGAAACACAGCAGACTCTTCCACCCTGGGCTTTTCCATAGAGTTTCCAAGTACTGCATGTAGGCAGGTGACCTCAGTGCCATTTTTGAGCCTAGGTAGCAGTCCTTCCATTTTGCATCAACAGAGCAGAACATCACCTCTTAGCCCATTATTTTCTGCTTAAAAATAAAAATAGTTAAAAAAAAAAAAAGGACATAAAACAAACCCTTTGCACCAAAGTCCTCAGGTGACTGAAGAACCAAAATACTAGTGAACTCACTTGTGGTAAAAGCTTCTCTGCCATTGCTTAAAACTTAGCATTCCAGCTCTATCAATTCCCCTAAATCCTTATGCAGCAGTGAAACATTTTGAAAAGCATTTCTTGGCATCTTGCCCTTCAGCACAAGAAAATTTGCATTTTTACAGCATTTCTGCCTGTCAGCACTACAACATTTTAATGGGTTTTGCAGCTGTGGGGAGTATTGAGAGCTGGTCAGCGGATTCTTATGGCAGACTGCTGAGAGACAAGTGCCTGAGGGTGCTGAGGCAGGAGAAACCAGCTGACCTGACCAGTCTTTACACTCCACAGAAAATTCAAACAGCACCTTTCACTTTCAATGAGTGTACCAAAACAAAGGTTCTTCCTGATCCATGGCCTCTGTGTAGCAAGGAATATTAAAATCCTTACTTTTTTTCTTCTTGATCTTAACAAATAAAAAGCAGCTTTCTGTAAGAAGACATCAGAGAACAAAAGCATAGCCAACTGCAACTTCAACTCCCATCAGCTGCAGCCAGTACAGGGGTTTAAGTCACAGATCCCAGTAACTACTGCAAGCAAGAGCAAAATCAGAGAACCACAGAGTCCCAAGTTCCTCCTGGGGATGGGGACAACAGTGGGGCTGACTTAAAGGTGCTTCTGCAAAATACATTATTTCAATGTCCGAGTGAGGGGCAGAGTGAGAGGTGGCACCAATGCCAGGAACTAATCAGCTCATGGAATCTCTCTGGAAGAGCTCCAGGCTGAGGTGCCTGGCAGAAGAGCATTGCAGTACCAGGAGCTGCCAATGCACAGGAGAGTCATCCAGCACCTGGATGCCCAGTTTCAAAGCATGGATTGAGTTCAGGAATCCTAGTCCAAGTAAGGGGTGAAACTCTTCCCTCTGCTTAAAGCAGAATAGCAAGTCTTCTCCACAGTGTTTCTTAGATAAACATTAATACTACAAATTTTGCCCCAAAAGACATCCTTTGGCCAACCCAAGAAGAGTCTGTCTTGTTTCAGTCAGTCCATCTTATTAAAGCCTACTAATTGCTGTCACAAAATATAATCCTTCTCAGGTGTAAAAAGAGCTGATATATTTTGATTTCAAGTCTAATAAAACTGGCATCACGTAAGTATATTCACAGGATTAACTATCTTATGACACAGTCTTCTAATAATTACACCAGAACTAATTAGCCAAATTCTTGTCTTAACGTAATACTTAAAACTGTGAATTTGTTTGATATTTGCAGCACTGTGGCCAACACAGATTTATCCTCCAGACACTCTCAGTCTCCAAATATAGACTCGAGATAGCTCATCTAGGCAGGGAACACACATGTGTGTGGGAGGGAGTCTGAAAACGTTCCAAGGAATGGAGTTTAGGGAGTTTCTAAACCACTGGGGGATAGGGAAAGACCACAAAGAGAATGTAATGTAAAAATGTAATGAAAAGCCCAAGGGAAGGGCAAGCACATCGTCAGAATCGCACAAAGCCAAACCCAAACGAAAAGGTAAAGAAGGAGAGAAGGAAAACAAGTTACAGATGTTGGTCAAGGAGAAGGAAAATAAATTTCAAAAAGCACAAGAAGTAAGAAAGCAATGAGGAAACATCTTTATTGCATGATAAGATTTAATCAGTGTGTAAGCCACGAGAAATGAAGTACACACAAGCAGCAAGATGAACTACTTCAAGTCAGATTTTGTAGATAAAGTATTAACAATTTAACACACCACCATTCATTATTCAAAACATCTACACTCACAAGAAAGTTCTTGAAATGGAGCTTGCTTCTCAGGTTTGATGTTAATGAGAGGAATGGTGTTCCCTGCATTCAGGCTTGCCAGCATCCTGCCTATGCGACAGCCACAGTGCCTCTGTCGTTTTCATAACATCAAGGTGCTACATCAGTCAGTGCTTAAAAAAAAAAAATTAAAACCTCACCCTTGTGAAAAGCAGATCTGTCGTTCACATTATCACATCGCAGACAGCTAGGTGCTACACTGAAGGGTAAACTACAAAAACATGAGGATCCTGAGGATCTGAGGGGAATCGAAATGAAAAAAAAGATAAGGTACACTTTGCGAAACTTTTACTCAAAATAAAAAAAAAAAAGAAGAAACTGACCCAATTCTGTTGAATCTAGAATGCAGAATCTATCTGTCGTGTCTGTTTATTATCTGGAATGCCATATATACCATTAACCAAGAGGCACTACATCATTTAGCTTTCTCTGTTCACTACCATCCTGTAATTGAAGATCTCCAGGATATGCTTATCAAAAAACCCACACAATTGTGCTGTCTACATCTTTTAAAAGTTCATACTTAATCTTTAGACATGAAAGGACAAGGACACCGTCAGAACAGAAACTTTTTTTAAACCCCAACTTTAGTTACCAAACGCATGATTGCATGATTTTAGCCCTCCCGTTTTCTCCTTAGTTTTGAGAAAGGACCAGCCAATTTTTATTTTATTTAATCCCTTTTTGCCCATTAGATTTCTGACCCCTTACCAGGAATATGGAAAGGCTGGCCTAGTTTTTATTTTTGAGCTTCTAAATATCTTCATTGCAATTTGATGCCACAGGTCTAACATACCCTCAATTTATACACAAAAACCCCCTCGTACTACCGAGTTTGTTTTCTCAACATCTTATTTGTTTATGCACCCTTAATTCTGAGCTGATGTTTTCAAGATTCATTATCTATAAACGTTATTAGGAAAAGTCTTCCGACGACAGTAACATAGAGCAGTTTGCCCCACTGTTTGGTGACAGTGACTCCAGGCAATGCACCTACATGGCAGCTGGGGAGGCTCTGCCCCCGGCCCATGGCAGGCAGCAGAAGAGATGAGGACAGCAACGCTGCCCTCCTTAGGTGAAGCCATCCTTGCCCCTGTCATGCCTAAGGAAACGCAGCTGCACACTCCAGGGAACACCCTGCATATCCATCAGCCAGGAATCGGGAGCTGAGACTTTGCCAGCACGACAGTCAGTGCTCACTCTGTACCTGTTTAGTCACCGAAAGAAAAATCTCAGCCTCTTCCCTTTGTTTGTGTTGTGTTTCAATCTCGAGTAAATGCCATTATCATGACTTTCAAATGATGCAAAACTCAACAGCTGAGGTATTTAGTCAAAGCCACACAGCAGCCACACAAGCCCCTGATCAGCTGTTATGCCTATTTAGCTCTTTGGAGCAGCAACCCATCCACTGTTCACCCATCTGTAAAACACACTAAAATATCCTAACATAACAACTTTAAAAAGCCTCTCAGAAGAACAACAAATATTGTATAAATAGCCCCTGTCCTATACACGAATTAGTTAACCAGATGTTCTTTTATTTCTACATTCAGTTTGTGACTATGCTCATATTAAACATTTTTATAAGGCTTGAATATGGCAAAGTATCACAGGCAAAACTAGGCTTTTTTTTTTTTTTTTTTTTTTTAATAATAGAATTTATGTTGCCTTTTTATTTCCTTCCATACAACCCCAGATCTTCTCACATGGGCATTCTGTAACTGTAAAGAGCAACATTAATTTGGACTGAACGATCACAGATCAAGACACAAGAAGTGGGAATTTGATTGCTACTATTTTTCTTTCGGCCCATGCATCTTTCTAAAAGGCCCTGATTATCTTGGTATGACTTGGACTGGACAAATGTGTTAGCTTATGGTCATAGAAACCAATCAGGAATCAAAATATTATTTTTCCTCATAAATAAGCATGATTTTATGGTGTTAAAAATAATTGAATGAGAATTTTCTAAGAGCTCTCTTATCCAGAATAGAAATTAAATTATATTCTATGATGTTGGCATTTACACAATCCAACAATACCCTAAACTTAATTAATGCTCTTTCTGCCCAGCAAGAACAAACAAAACTGCTTTGCAAAACAACGAAGGAAAATTGAAGGTAAAAACTTTAGTCAGCAACATTTGAAATCAGCACTGCAAATTCAGCAGATACAGTCAAGGTAGAAACAGTAATAAAAGTCCACAGATGAAAAGAATAAAGTACTTAAAGTATCCATTCCCAAAGGACACTGCCAGGGCTCAAATGACAAGAGGCAAGATTCTATGGAAAGGCTCCAGGATACCTTAGGAGTACAGATACGTTTAACTACTGTCAGAGGGCTTTACATGGTATCTATTTGTATTTCTCTTTTGTTATTGTTTGTTTAATTTGGGGTTTGGTTGTGGGGTTTGTTTGTTTGTTGGGGTTTTTTTTTTAATGGTAATTAAGTTAGGTCCATCTAGAATTGCATCTGATTGAAATTGCATCTTTAAAACTTGTTGCATTCAAGTTAAAACCTGGGGGGACAAAGAGAAAAACTGATGGGTACATTTCTTTCCAAGATAAGCAAAGTCAGGAACCTCTTCCCCTAACAGACACAAGACATCTGGATTGATGAAGCAATGTTTTAAGAACATCAAAGAATAATAATAATAAAAAAAAATAATATCAAAACCAACCAATACCTTTTTAGGTCTTAGTAGAGAGCATTAACTGACTTACTGGTATTTACCCTATGGAATACATTTTCATAGCAAAATCCTGGCTCTCAAAAAAGCTCTGAAAACATAAAACCCTCCTCAAATACCAGAAGTACAATTTTCTCTGGAAATCTACCATGTGTACATGGCCAAAGCAGAAGCTCTGACACAAAATCAGCTGGCTGCCCATTTTAGGTCTTTGCATGACTCTTCTCAAGAGCAAATTGAAAAATTCACTATTTTCTCCTCTCTAGTCAGTCCTGAAGAAGATCCTGCAAACAGATGTGTGACTAGGGAAAACAATAGTTTGTCTGTCATCATAGAGAGGTTACATCTCTACTGCTTTCCCACAGCATTCCCCAAAGCTGCTGTAGTGATAGACTGGCTCCAGTTTGAGCACACTGTCTTGGCCCAAAACTGGAAGGTCCATGCATCTTTGAGGTGGCTCAGATGCATTTACGAAACACAGCAGATGGGGCAGCTCTTGCAGTCTGTCACCATCCCACCGGCACTGGCTGCGACTTTGAGGAGACACTTCCACCAGTCCAGCACTTCAGCCTCCACTGGCCCAAATATATCACCTGAAGTACCCTCTAATGCATTTATTGAACCCTACTCTCCACCAGCATATGCAATGAACTGTAAAACAGGCACTGCTAAGCTGATACAAGTGACCCAAACTGGCTGAAAAAAGGTCTGGAGTTTCTGACAATGTTTGAACAAAACCCAAATCACGGCTGCCTGCCTGATGCTGGTGACACATTCATTCTTGCCTAAAGTGTCATGATCAGTAATAAGGCTTATGCATATTCATATTTTGCTGAACTACAGGTAAAAGTGCATTTTTCTCCAATATTCGGCCAGTAGAAGAGTTCTTAAAATTATTTTTATTCAATCCCAGCTGACTTGAGGAGCTATTTCATAAAGGACAAAAAAGAAAAATTTTAAAAATAACTTAATTTTCCCAAAAGGTTTTTTAAAGAAATATTTTGATAAATCAGTGAAAATCAATTAACTATGTACCTGAAAAACTGACAAAAGATATTAGATATAATCTGTGGTCATATATATGAGTGTAACATATTTATTCCAAGAGTTCCAACCAGATCTAGAGGAAAAAGTCAAAGCCAACACTTCCAATGTGCCACTAAATATCCATCAAAAGTTTAGTCTGAGGCAAGATTAATCCTTACCCTCACATCAGAAAGAATGCAAATCACTGATAGTTCTCAGAATAGCCATTTCAACACTTAGTATGTGAAGAAATCAGCTTTAAACCTACCAAAATGTGATACTGTTGGTCATAAAAACACTCTTTGAGCTGTTTAATAACTTGGAAATAATCTTATTTGGAAAGCACTGGTCATTAAATAGAGACATGACAGATCTGCATCTGGTACACGCCAAAGCTGTTTTGTGCATTTTATTTTATTTTTTTTTTCAGTTTGGTTGACAGGAAGCAAATTAATTATGGGGAAAATAAAAACCCTAAACCATAAAATGAAAAAATACTAATGATACATTTTTCCAGAGCATTTTTTACCCTTGTTCAAGACAGCTGGATGTGGGTAAGTTGAATAAAGGAAACAAACTCCTACTTTCCTGATTAACCAGGTCACTGACATCCTGCCCAACGTGCAAGAGTAATCTGTAGCTGAAGCGTTACTCACAGTGATGCTCTGACTAACTAGAGAGATGTGGACACATGGACACCCTGTCAGAGACCATTAAGGGGTGACTCTGGCTTCATCTAAATTTCACCCATGTATTCAGAGGAAAGTAAACCAGGAAGAAAATCTTCAGAATCACAAAGAAAAATCCCAAACATTTCATCAAAACCTGTCTTCCTGTACATTTAATGAGCATCTGGAAAAAACAGTCCTAACAAACTGCAACCAGCAGCTCTCCCAGCAGGGCATTAATGCTGAGAGCCTCTGCCCTTGGAGTGCAACCTAAGGGCCACCACAGCAAAGTGAGCTGCTGTCTTGGGTTATGGAACCAAAAATGTGTATTCTATTTCATCTGTTGAAAGCAGTTGGGGAGATGTTTTTTCTTTATCTGTTGTAACTCTGGGGGTAGGGGGGGCGGATGCCTTCTGATAATGGGCCAGCTGTTCAAACCAGGTGGGGCAGTGTTTCTTATCTCTTTCACCACCTGTCCTCCCTCCAGGGGGATATTTTCTGCTAATGGGCCATTAAGGCTCACCAATGACATGACACATTCCATCATCCCATTGTGAGATGCTCCACTCAGTGGGGACAGCCAACCATTCCTACCTGGATAAAAACTGAGATGTAGGAACATGAGGTATCTGGTTCCACCAGATTCCCGGAGGAAGACTGGACCCTTCTCACCATCACTGGACCCTTTTCTCTCAGGATCATCTCTGCTCCAGCAGAACCACATCTGCCACTTCAGGAGGTCTCACTTTTGGAGTGCTTCCAACACCCTGACCCACAGGGTGTCAGCTTGTAGCTCTGACTCTGTCAGGGTTTCTAGGATTGTTTATTTGCTTGCTTGTTTTTTGTACTACTACATTTGTATTTTTTTAAAATATTCCTAGTAAAAAACTGTTATTTCTATTCCCATATCTTTGCCTGAAAGCCCCTAATTGCAAAATTATAACAATTTGGAGGGAGGAAGTTTACATTCTCCATTCCAAGGGGAGCTTCAACTTTCCCTGGCAGATACCTGTCTTTTCCAAACCAAGACAGCTGCACGTGGCTGAACAGGAGAGTCAGCTCAAGCCCACCACCTCTGCACAACGCTTTGGGCTTCAGCAGGCACCAGAAGCACACAACTGCTTCTTTTTAAGCATGGCCTGGTGCTCGGAAAGGCAGGCTCAGCCACCTACTCAGCAGGTCACAGACATCATCCAGCATAATGCACTTGCACTCCTGAGGAGTATCAAACCCTGCTAGCCCACAGGACGCTCACAGTGCAGTCCTAGGATGAGATGCAGAACCCAATACACCTAATGTAACCTGACAGGATAATAAGTATCTTTTTCATATGCTGCTCTGAGGGTGCAGAAGCAATTGAAAATAAATGGTGTCACTGGAACAGCTGCTTGCTAGGATCTGATGCAAAGTCAGCTCTGGCTGAACTAACAAGTCACCCTGAAAAGCAGCATGAATTCAGACAGACTCCACTACAATTTTAGCTACTTCGGATGCCTTTTCCACAAGTAAACGATTTATCAGAGAGCTTTATTAAGCTGGGTGGCTACTCTCTCAAGGCAGAATAAGAACCTTTCTGAAATGACATAAATTGGTTTTCAAGATCATAAGAATAACCAGTAATTTTAGATTTAATAACTCTGTTTAGGATAGCCTTACAATCTGGTAGAGAAAATTACCTCAGAAATTTTTTGAGTTCTGCTTGGATGAAGTAATTTTAGTCTTCTGAAGACATTAAGGTGAAAAGAGAAAAGAACAAATTATGTTGAGAAGGGAGAAAGGGAGAAAAAAAAGAGAAAAGAAAAAGATTTAAATTCTACACAGAGAAGCTCCAGCAAACTACACAGGAG
The DNA here is from genome assembly GCA_016584745.2 of Phylloscopus trochilus trochilus. Lineage (NCBI taxonomy): Eukaryota > Metazoa > Chordata > Aves > Passeriformes > Phylloscopidae > Phylloscopus > Phylloscopus trochilus. The sequence continues at coordinate 23,500,805 of WQNJ02000039.1, forward strand.
ATAGGACACTCAAACACATGAATTGCTCCTTTATCCCACCTGCATTACCTAGGAACATTAAAGTAATTGGAATTTGATTTCTATTAGCTTGGAACATTATCCCTGCTATCAATTCATAAATTCTAAGACATAAAAGGAGAAATAAACACATACTTAAAAAGGTAACTTCCAAGAACACAAAATATGTTAATCTCTGTCTTACATCCTAAACAACATATACCATGGCAGGAAAAGCTGCCTTAAACAGACTTTAAAGCCCTCTGTCCTAAACTCCACGGAAAATAATTCAATTTAATGGAACAAAGAGTGGGAAAAAGAATAGGTTTGTATATTTGAATAAAATGAGTAGAAGCTCAGACCTACTTGATACAATGTAATTAACAATGAACTACCTACTGGGGGTAAAAACAAGATCTAAACAGATCATGAGTTTTGTCACTCATTTTTTAATTTGTGAAGACACTCTATAGCTGAAAATAAATGCAGAACAAAAGAAAAATTAACCTTTGGGTTTTTTTGTATTTTGTGCCACAACACAAGAAAAAAATTGTACTCTGTACAGGTACTGAGTAACTGTACCAGTACAGGTACTGTACTGTTAATACACTGTCTTTTCCATTGAAATGCATTTCAAAAAATGAAAAATAAAAGGTAGGATAGGTAGAATTCCTTTTTCTGCAAGCTGAATTAGTGATTTGCCTCCATGGCTTCAGATGTTAAATGGACTTGCAGGAGGTACACCAGGTCCTTGCAGTGTCCAGCCAAGAAACTTCAATTGAAAGTGCTTTCCTTCTTTGGATGCAAAATTAAAATGACTACAAATAGAGATCATCTGAAAAAATTAGGAGGTTTTATTGTTCATTCTCTATATCACCCAAAACCAAGAGGAAAACAGTCACCCTAGAATTGTTAAGGTTGGAAGAGATCTTAGAATCACCAAGTCCAACCATTAACCCAGCACCTGTTCATCACTAAACCACGTCCCTGAGCCCCATATCTACATCTCTTCTAGATACCTCCAGGGATGATGATTCTACCACTTTCCCAAGCAACTTGTTTCAATGCTTCATAACCCTTTCAGTGAAGAAATTGTTTTTAATATTTCACCTGAACTTCCCCTGGCACAACTTGAAGCCATTTTCTCTGCCACTTGCCATGTGGGAGAAGAGAGTGACCCTCACCTGGCTACAGGCTGTTTCAGGTGGCTGAAGAGAGCAATAAGGTCAGCCCTGAGCCTCCTGATCTCCAGACTAAGCAACCCCAGCTCCCTCAGCTGCTCCTCACAAGACCTGAGCTCCAGACCCTTCAGCAGCTCCATTTCCCTTCTCTGGACACACTCCAGCACCTCAGTGTCTTTCCTGCAGTGAGGGGCCCAGAGCTGGGCACTGGATTCAAGGTGCAGCCTCAGCAGTGCCCAGTGCAGGGGGACAATCCCTGCCCTGCTCCTGCTGGCCACACCATTGCTGACAGAGGCCAGGATGCCATTGCCCTTCTTGGGCCCCTGGGCAGACCCTGGCTCGTGTTCAGTCCCTGTCAGCCAGCACTCCCAGGTCCTGTTCTGCTGGGCAGCTTTCCAGCCACTCTGCCCCAGCCTGCAGTGCTGCAAGGGGTTGTTGGGACCCAAGGGCAGGACACAGAACTTCACGTTGTTGACCCTCAGAGAATTGGTCTTGGCCCATCAATCCAGCCTCTCCAGATTCCTCTGCAGAGACTTCCCACCCTCCAGAAGATCAACACTCCTGCTCAAACTAGTGCTGTCTGCAAAATGACTGAGGGTAGACTTGATCCTCTAGTCCATCATGTTGACAGAAAGCATTTTTATGCCAAGTGGAATAGTTGTTTTGTAAACAGAAATCTTCAGTTGCTCTTTAACAGGCTTGTTTTCAAAATCTGAGCATCTTGCTCTGTTTAGACATTTAACTATTATGCTTGTCATAGTTTGTTTATTAAATAGAAACCAGTCAATAGAAACCTTGCTATGTTCAGAACCCACGCAGCACAGAGAAAATCTCCTCCACAATAAGCCAGGGGCAAGGCACTTCCAAGGTAAAGGAAAGTATGTGCTGCAGTATGCTTATTTAATAGTGCTGCAAAATCCTACTTAGTGAAATAGCAGAGCAGCTGAAAGAAAGATTTATAAAGCAACAGAAAAAAAAAATCAATTGTGGGCTCTTTCACAACCAGAGAATAATCATCTAACGAAATTGAAAGCAATGCATGCAACACACAGTAATTGTTCAATATAAGTAATTATTGTATACAACTAGATTTAATCTCTAAATTTCGGTGTTGCAGGGTATTGTTGCATTCTAAAGCTTTGCACATCAACAGAAAGATTCAGCTCCTTTCCAGGACACCAACCCTTACCCAAAACAACCCAAACAATATCTAAAGAAATCACAAACACTGCTCAGGTATCACCACCTACTTGTTTTAGGGCAGCATTGGTAAAAGCCTCCCTACAGTCAAGAAGTGAACTAATAGGCTTTGACACTCCTGTCATAAACAACAGCAAATTCTTCCAACGCAAATCCAAACACAAAAGAACAAGTGCCTTCATTATATATGACTCTGTGGAGAAGAGAAATTATCAAAACAGCATCACTGGAACAGAATGCAAGACAGAATCTGCCTTGAAAACACACACAAATAGAAAGCAAAAAATCCTTCCAATTATCATCAGGGAAAGGCAATATTGAAAAAAAAAATCATGACAGCAGTTTTAGTTTTAGCTTGTTAAGCATGGAAAGTAGCTACCACTGCTTCCCTTTCCACCTTGTTCTGTAGTCCCTCTCAATAGAGAGGGCCAAACCCAAGCCAGAGGCAGGAGCTATGCCAGCTGCTACCACTGCTTCAATGGATATTGGCAAAGCCAGTGAGACAAGGATAACTAAGGGCCTGTGCAAACTCTGTAGGATCCCTAGCGGGACTATCAGCACCAACAAGCAGGAGAAGAGGCTCAAGTAGAGCCTTGAACAGCACAAGTTAATGTTAATAAATCAAAACAACCTTGGTTCAAATAGTTTGGATAGCAGAGACAATCTCTTAATAGCTGTCATTTCTTCTGTTTCCCAAACTGCCATTTTTAGAGTTTATCAGTCAGTTCCAACAAAGTCAAGTAAGTCTTAACTGACATTACATCAGAAGCCTGCCAAGATCTTTTCACAATAGCTCAGCCATTAAAATGTACTACTTTCAAATTACAATAATCTAATTTTATAGATTCAGTGTCTAATGGACCCACAGCAAGACAGGCAAAATTCCCAGACTGCTGAGCATATCCTCTTAACCAGTCTCATCCATCAGGGCTGCCTAACAACATTACTGTGGACATCTCAAGAGAATTATTTCCATCACATACCGAGCACAAACTGCAAAGCCTCCACTTTTCACAGTCACTGCAACCTTTTTTATTTCTTTAATTTCAATCACTTGACATTCCTTTATTAAAAGGATGGGTAGCATCAATTCCACCAGCAATCAGAGATGATATGCAAAAAAGCCTGGTTTCTCACTCCCTGAATTATTCTTGTTACAAAGTCCCCAAGAGAAATAAATACATCAATAGAGAGTAAGGTCATTTTGGGAACATATGCAGTAAGTATTCCCCACGTAGTAAGAGTTTAAAGAATGGTTTATAGAAGAGGAACTTCATGTTGAATTACAACAAGGAGATCAGAGAAGCTGCATTTGTGTTCCTGAACAATCCAATCACAACAACAAAGAGAGATGTAAGTTTTACTGGAAAACACCACTTGAAAAAGCTCTAGATTCTAAAAAGGCTTCCCTCTCACATTCTCTTTCTCTCTCTTAAAAATTCTATTTTTAGACACAAGCTCCAAAACTTTTTACCCAGAGAACTTTTCTAGACCACAGTTCTATTTCAGTTGTATTTTCCTTTAAAACAAAAACATGGAAATGAAATTTTCCAAAGAAAACAGCCATTAACAAACCATCACCAAAGTTCTTCTCAATCAACAGCATCCTTTCACATGGACATTCTTCACAAATTCAATCAGTTAAAACAAAACAAAACAAAACAAAAAAATTATAGGCTCATACATATAAACTTAGATTTGACAAACATTTCATTAAAAAAAAAATAATCATCTATTACTGTTGTCTCAGCACATCCTGCAAATGTAAGCAACTCTTTCTGAATGTCAGGGAAAGTACTCACATAGCAGAAATGTAAGAATTCAGTAATTCTTGTCTTACTTAATAAAAGTGCCAAGTACTAAATATACGCCATTGGCAGCAATTGATTTGCAACACTTTGGTTAACTCTGTGATGTATTTAACACATAAAGCACCCCAGGTCCATCACGTAGAGAAGGACTCAGCAGGCAGCAGCTGCCAGCTCTTGGATACTGTTATTAGAAATGGTTTAGGCAGTTTACACACACAGCATTTATGTGCCTTCTGGTTCAGGCATTAGTAGCTAGAGCACGCACTCGAGTCACTCTGTGAAAGGCACCCTAAAATAGAGCTGGGGTCTGGGTTCACTTTTATGTAAATGCAGAGTAGTTTAAGTGACTCTTATGTTTAAAGTCAAGGTGCTGAATTTAGTCTCAGGCTCCTCTAGCACAATCCAGGTGGGGACAAGACTGACACATGTGAACCAACAAAACACTGAGCAAAGGCAAGTGCTCTTTGTAAAGGCAGATTGCTGTAACTCATACAAAGAGACAGAAGAAACCAATGTCTTACATGGAAAAAAAATAATACTCCTGTTTTTCTTAGTACTGTGCATCACAACTACTCTGAGGTTTTTCCCCTTTGAAGAATAAAAAGTGAAGAAGGTGAAGTCCTTCCTTGGCTAGGCCTACATAGCTGCCCAGAACAAAATGGAAACCATTAGTTGATACAACTAAGAGGAAACACAGTGCAGTAGTTTCTGAGTGTGCTGAAGTGGTGTGCAGCACACGGAAGCTAATGAGCAGAAAGACTTTCCCCTCATCTGACCTAGTTCTGTCAGAGATTCACACATGGAGACAGTGGGTGTAGAGGTGACACATGCAGTTATCTTCAAAATTTTTGGAAGGCAACATCTCACAGTGAAAGACACTTAAGACCTTGATGGGGAAAGGAAAGCTGTCTGAACTCTAGAAAATTCAAGGAAGGTATCAGAAGGCTGCTCAGACCTGTAGGAGTACAACAAAGTGAACAAAACCAACTCTAAAAACAATAATGGGAAAAAGTGCCAGAAGGACAGCTGGTTTTAGGATAAAGCTACCTGATGCTGCAAGTATATTCTATCTGAAAGGAGATACACATTTAAAGAATCATTTTGGGGTTTTCTGGTTTGTTTTTTTTGTTTCTTAAGCAGCATGAAAACATATTATAAAAATCCATTATAACTGAAAAAACATCACGGAATTTTCTGGATTCTGAATTAGTGCTGTCTGCAAGTGTGACAGGTGCAGCATAAAAAGGCACTGTCCCAAAAGAGTTTTCACACAAAATGAACAAAGAATAGCAGAAACGAGGATCAAAGGCCCAAAGAAACATTAATCTTTCATTAAATTATTCTAAAATGCAAATGTCAGTTAGCTCTTACCCACTGCACACCCAGCCATTGGTAGCTTGGTAGGTTCTGCACAGTGGAACATGCTGTCCAGAAAGGCTGTGGAGTCCATCCTTGGTGCTACACAGAGCATGACTCTGCACATGCCTGAGCAACCTGCTGTAGCTGACTCTGTTCTGAGTGGGGTCATGGACTGGAGGATGCTCAGGCACCCCCTCCCACTCCAGCAATTCCATGATCAGATTAGAATGGATTTCTGTGAAGTTATTTAACAGAGATTTTTTTTTTCACACAGCGGATCAGAGAGGGTGCTCTGTATAAAAATAGAAGTCTTGCTAAAAACCCAAACAGAATACAACTGGGAATGAAGCTGACAAATGATTTTTAAATCAGCTTGGTGGCCAGAAAAGGACCTGGGACAATATGACCCAGGAAAAGCATTGGTCATCACTAATGAACAGATTCATGGAGGAAGCTGACAGTGAGGAGCAGCAAAATGAGATTCACAGTCTGGAAATGAAAGGCCCAAAAATAATCACCTACTTAAAACTAACAGAACCAAAAGTTAAAAGATATACACAACCATGGCAGGTGTCTGAGGCAAATCTTAATTCAACACTGTCAACACTCATCTTTCTGACTATATCACTAATTTCCTTCACAGTTCACAGGTAAGCCACTGTGTCTGTAACAGGAATGAATCAAACAGAAAATAGAAAAGCTCCCCCTACACAGAAGGGACAGCAATCTTAGGTCAAAAGGCATCAGTGACCTTTCTGGAGAAAGAAGGAAGTGGTCTTGATGAGATATAGACATGAAAGAGTTGGGAGCTTTGTGATCCACCTCAGTACTCAATTACTGAAACTTACTCAGCTTTGGTTACTCAGCTTTGGCTCGGGCTTACAAAAGAATTGATCTAACACAAGGGTCTTGCTCTAAACACACCACCAAAAATAACTTCAAAAAGTGTGCTTTACTCTATTAAACTAACCTCCAGAACCAGAAATTCAAAATGAGAAAGCATTTCTTCCTCTGTTAGCTGCTCTTCCCAATAACATCATAGGACCATGGCAATTACTTCATGCCCTTATATAACACACATATGTTCCTTTCCACCCCAAAAGAGAAGTTTTTTTTGTTACCTCTTACCGACAGTTATTTTGACAGTTCTTTTCTGATAGTCCATCCTCATCTTCTCCCATAATATCCACTGCCGAAAATATCAGTGCAACCAGAATTGCAAAGCAGCATACCAGTGCAAAGATCACAATGCATCTTTGCTGGGACTGAAAGAGATTAAGATTAAAAAAGTTTTAATGGCATGAGCACATTCTAGTCAATGACTTGAGACTCTAAAATTTTATATAAGATCTAAATTTCTTTGAAGATCTTACTTCCATCGCTGTCAACATGAAACACACCTCAGGATGAAAACACTCTCAAAACTGTCCTTCATGTATCACCTTGAGATGTATTTTAAATCTCTCAGACACTGTTAAATAATTCATGTCATAAATGATATTCATAATTTAAACTGCTTTCTGTTTGTACCACAAGGAAAGCGTTATGCTTTAAAATAATGACTCCTACATTGACTACGTATTTCCTGATTGTGCCTCACAGGTAAAGTACACGCTTGGGATGGCACTTAAAAGTCTTGTTGTGTTGGGTTGAAATAAAACATTCCATTGCAAGAAGACTGAAGAGCAAAATATTTTTTTCTATTGCTACAAAAAGTACCTGACATCGTCACTGTGACTGTCAGAGCCACTCAGACGCTTTGGGAAGTCCTTGCCCCACAATATTTATAATATAATGAAAACAAATTCACAGATGATAGATGGGGTTCGAGGAAACAATGGGAGACTGTTGCTCAGCGTGACAGGTAATGCCCTCCACATCTCAGATTAAATATTAAAACATGGCATAGCCCTACCTTAGGAAATCTTGCAGTATTAAATCAGATGCCCCTGGTAGCACCTTAGCTAAATGTGAAACCTCTGAAAGACAGTCTCTTGACATGCAATTTACATACCTGCATAAACATAAAGTATATTCTAGTCTGAAGCCAAATGTTCAAACAAATATGCTGGGCGTTTTTCTACTGAAGCAAATTTAAACAAGACCACACCCATATATAAAAATATCAACATCTAACTTCTGTTGCAATAGCTACATTCTTAATTTTCATTATTTCCCCATAATTTAAATGCCACTTGGAGGAAAAAGCCTCATAAAGGAACGGGGAAGTGGGAAAGCATGAAAAATGTAAGGGAAAGGAAATATCACGCTTGCAGCTGATAACCAATTTCATAGTATTTCCATTGTTTCTGATATTTTGTTTAAGAGGCAATAAGTTTCAGAGTAATAAGAACATTTTCCCACACACCTAAAGAAATGGTCTAACGAATACAACAAAGAGCATCTTCAGACAAACAGGAAAAACTCATCTGAAATTTAGTGATAAAACTATCCTTTAACAGTAACACTGAATGTGTGGTTCAGGTTATATGCATATTTTAAATATAATGCATATTAGACACTTTTAGGCATTTCAAATATAGGTTTAAGTCTGTATTTCTATTATATTATCTAAAATCTTACAAGAATGCAGCATAAGAAAAGGTTCTTCAGCCACAAAAAAGCCAACTTATGAAATTTTAAAAATAAAATAGAATTCTCTTTTCCTGCTGCTGGGTAGAATCCTGGCAACATTTGAAAGGAGTTGTAAGTTACTGGGTGTTCAGAACTAAGGCTGCACAAGTGGGTCATAGGATAAAATCGTTAAACACTATCTCATTGCCTCATACTACTGGCAAGAAAAATGAAGACGTTCCAAAGAAAAGTAGGTATTCAGGTCTGGGACACTGCCCTGTGCCCCTTCCTCATCAGGACACTTCAGACTGCTGTTCAGATGACCACTGTCTCGTGCAGTTTTTGCACTATTGCAAGTGTATTTGCAGAAACTCTTTGAAGCAGGTTCCTCCATGCACTGAACACATCACCATGGCAGCGAGACAGCAAAGCTACTCCCATAACCAGCAAACCAAAAGAGCCTGGGCTCATCTTCTAGCCCCTAGGAGCAGGGGATGTGACCCAGCAGGGCTCACAACAACAGGGCTCTTCCTCCTCCCAAAGGAGGTTAACTGCCACCACTCTGCACACTGGGACTGGCTTTGAATTACTCTGGCTACATTTGGAGCACAAGCATCCCAGCTGCCACACGGTGTGCAAGACTTCATGCTACTGCTCCAGGGAATAACTCTGATCTTCTTGTTACACTGCCATGCCAGCTGCACAGCAACTACAGAGAGCAGTGGGATCACTGGAGCAGCAGGGACCACATCAGCCTTCCAGGCTGGGCCAGTGCACACGGAGACAGCAGGAGATGCTTCACTAAAAGGTGGCCACAGCGTTGTGAGTCATAAGGCTCCTCTAGAAACCTCTCAACTTGCTTGAAGGCCAAATCCATGTAAAATCTACGGTGTACCAACAATACTACAGTATCACGAGGAGGAGGGGGTGTGGGGGAAAAAGGGCAGCTGCAACAGATGCTTAAAGTTAAATATATAAAGTTAAATAAATAAGGAAATTATTAAAGTTAAATAAATAAGGAAATCTTAGACAATTTCTATGTGCTCATGTTAAGGCAATATAGAAAGGGAAGGTCAAAATAATTCTGAATGGATCCTCCCAATCTAGTATTAATTTCCATCCCACATAGTTTTGGGGAACATATTCAAGGTTTCTTGACTTCTGTGCTGTAGCTAAAAATTGCACGAAGTTTAAATCCTTGTCCTTTCATGTATACAGCTTGTCAAGCTCTGCAGTTTGTGATTACTGCTCTCTGTAAGCAGCACAAACTTAGTACCATTAGTAAGACCACTGCTATTCTACCAGCACTGAAGACAGAACCACACAAACGTGCTTTACTCTTTTACAGATCCTTTATATTATGCAGTTGTCTTTGACAACTATAAAGGATTAATTATCTCACTTTTTCTTAAGTGCCAGCTTAACAGTATGGTTACAAATAGCATAGGGAACCTTTTAAATCAACATTCAAAAACCCCACTGTGACTACAGTAGCTTTTCTTTGAAGCATAGCACAAAATAGTAAATAAAATAAAGCAAAAATTCCAAGTTCATCATTTTCCTAGCTCTACATTTTCAGCCACAGGTCCAAAGGATTGAGTAAAGACCAGTAAAAAAGAATTAAAGAGAGTAAGAAGGATTTTTGAAAGTTTCACAGTTCATATTGAACTTACTCCTGCTGAGTGGTGAGTTTTACATTGCTTTTAAATCTATATATTACATTATAAATTAATGTTTGGAAATAGTTTACATTAAAATCCATATTTATCCTAGAAAAGAAAGAATAAAAACCAGCTACTTACATCAAACAAGTAGTAAGTCTTGGTAATAAGTCTTCACAATGGCATTAAGTCTTTATTTTCACGCACTTTGCCATAATGCTGACAATTCTCAAATAACCTTTTTCTAATTGACACAGGTTAGGACAGACTGTATCCCTGTTCTGTTATCCCATCCATGCATGCCTCTGTGTTTGTCTATGTGCAAGCAATAGCAGGCTTCATGAAAGAACCCCAAATCAAAGAGCTCACACCACTGACAGACTGGAAGGGACCTGCTAGGCTCTCTTCAGACCCCTGTGCGGGTGGGCATGGGCAGATTGTTTGTTTGATGTTCTCTTGTTGCACATCCTCTTGGCAAGTGGGATTCCTCTGAGCTCCTCAGACCTATCCTTCTGTTTCCTCCAGTAAATGCCCCAGTGTTCAAGCTTTCAGTCTTCAACCCTTAAGTACAGAATACAGGGTAGTGAGGGATCTCTAAAACTTATGCAGTCTGTCCATGTACATAGTTAATTTGTACAAATATTAATTCTAACAGGCATTTGTTTAACCTGTCCCCAAAAACCTGGAGTTGAAAGAGATCCTGCAGTCTTTTCAGGCAACCCCATCCCATATCTAAGCACCTGGCGGATGCCTGACTTAAGTCTCTTATGCTGCAACAATTCTTTTTTTTCCTTCCTGTACTCCTGGAAAACAGTGAACAGAGCATTTTATTCTCTCTTTTTATATATTTAAAGGCTGCTATGGATGCTAAGAGGCCCGGGGCCAGACCACCTACTAGCTTGATTGTACTGATGTGCAAGCCCAGAAATTCTGTTGCGTGAGAGAAAGATTTGTTCAGGGCTTAAGGAAGATTGGGAAAGAAACTCCTGCAGGAGCAAGGACTATCAAAAATACTGTGAGTAAAATATGTTTCTCTCACCTGGCTCAACTAGCTTAAACACTACCTAAGTTAAAATAAATCCACCAAAACACTGCATTACTAAAACAAAGCATAGGGATTTTTTCATGCTGTTATACCTCTGGGGAGAGAGTGAGAAGAAATGCCAAAAGCTGCATAACGGGTATTCAGTACAGTGCTATTCAGACTAAAGTTTAATCTGGGAAGGACCTGCTTGTATATTATTAAGAAAAACGATAGCCTATGTCAATTAAGCTTATCAGAGCCTGTGATACCCATGCAGAATTGAGAATGAGAGCAAGAAAAAGGCCTCCATCCTTACTGCACTCACATTGCTCAAAAGCTGTTGAGAACACTTCACTGGCTCCTGAAGCTGCTCTCAGTTTCTTCACCAACAACAGGCATTTCTGTGAGACTTAGATTTTAATCAGGAATTCATTCTTCCTCCAATGCAGTACCAGAATGTCCTCTCCCAAAACTGGAGCCATGAAATTGCAATGCTGCATCTACTGATAAAGCTGACTCCATAACAACAAAACACGTCACAGCTTTCAACTTGTGCTTCATTTTTTAATGCCTATTTAAAGACTGAAGAAGGCAATACTCATACATCACACTAGTACAGAATTTATATCTGCTTGTCAGAATTGCTGAAGCTCTAAGAGGCAGGCTTTCACATCTTCAGTCATTCATTAGCCTGCTCTTTCCTGCAACACATGTGAACACAGAAGTGACAACAAAAGCACTTGTCTGACACGCCTGTAACTGTTCAACAGCCCTTAGAGAGCTGTTTATGAGCCAGGGGCTCCAATACACCTGCCAAAGATAGCAAGGCACTGGACTTCAATAATTAGCAATCATTCCTGGATTACCTTTGGTCGTGTGTGTCTATTAGAGAAAAACATCACTATAAATGCTATTTCCCCTTCATCTGGAATCCACATACACTAATAATCCCCATTGCAGCCTTGAATCTCCCAGCTAGTATGATTAATGCCAATCAACACTTAAAATCCTCTTAAAATAGTAGGAAGGAACAGATTGCTAAGGTAAGTTAAGTATTTCAAAATTGGCTGGACCTAGTTAGCTTCCTCCTTGGATATAGAAGGTAGTGGCTGAAATTAACAGAGAACCTTTAGGACTCACCTCTGAAAACTCACAAGCCTGAGTGAAATATCAGAAGCCTGGAAAAAGCAAGTGTTACTCATATTCAAGAAAAAAACAGTGATCAGACAGTAGAAGTTGGGAAACAATAAGCTACTTATTTTAGCTTCAGTCTCTAGAAAATATGTAGATGTCTAGAAGATAAGAAGCTTTGTCATGCAAAAGTCACATTGATCAACTCTGATTCCTATCTTTCTTAGTCACAAACCCTATTATCCTGCTGGAGAAGCTGAAAATAACATATACTCTCACCTTTAATAAAAACTTCCTTACAAACCATGGCAGCTATATCTAGATTATTGCAGGAGAGGTGTAAAGCTGGTTGAAAAATCAAGCTCATTGAAAAAATGGGAGGGCATTTTAGAATGGATTCTGCATTTAGAATGGATTCAGAGGATTCTGCTTTGTATCGGGTTTTGTTCATGTCTCCATTAATAATCCAAATTATAGAGTAGAAATGAAAAGTGCTTATTAAGTTTTCAATCAAAACCAAAGCAGTACGAATTGAAGACTAGATTAAAATTAAAAAATGTTTTTGTCTCTTTAGGAAGTATGTCAACAAAAAAAAGGTTAAATTTCAATATCGAAAGAGAAAAAAGCTACAAGCAGGTAGGACCAACCAGTTGCACATATACAGAAACTGAGAAACCACTAGGAAAAAGAATAACCAAAATTATTAACAGTCTGGAACATATGTTTTAGGAAGACAGAAAAAAGAGTAGGAGCCCATAGTTTGGAGAGAAGAAGAAATATGACCAAGGGGTACAGTATCTACACATGAACACCAGGTGTAGTGAAGGCAGAATTATTCACCAAGTACTACAATTCCAGAAATAGTGGATGCTTATAGAAACTTCAGGAGATAAATTTCAAAAAGATAAAGCACTTTTCTATGAAGATGATATTAAGCATCTGGAATCTGTTGCCATGGGAGGCTATGAAAGCAAACAGCAGCAGGAGGTTTAAAAAGAGATTAGACAAAGCTTTCAAAAATACATCCTCATCAAATGCTAGGGAAAACAAGCTGGGATCTGCCCTCCACTAGAGATGATGTGAAACATGCCACTGCCCACTGGTAGACACAGTACAGGACTAGGCATGCCATGAGTCCAAGCTGCAGAATGTATTTTCTACATTCTTAAATAGTTCCATTTTTCCACAGAAGGAATCAAGAGCTAAAGCAGAGAACCACTTGATCATGTCACATCATGTTACATTGTGTTGACTTAGATTTCTACATCCTGCTATGATGCCTGAACTGCATGCAAGGCAAAAATAATCCTTAGCCTCTACTTCAAGTTGGCATATTTTGTTTACCTTTCAAGACTGAATGCAGAGAGTTTAAAGTAAAATCAACAGTAAATATTTAGTCCTATAGTTACCCACTGAAACAAGAGAATCACCAACTAATCCTCCAAACAACACATCCTTTATTGTGTTTTCCAAGCAAACAAAAAGATAAACTATCCAGCAGTCTCCCTGTCTTCCCAGTTCCCTTTGGATCTGTATTTGATTTATATAGAGAGATTAATATAAAATAATTATCTCAGAAATTTTAGAAGACCCATATGCAGGTATGACAAAGACACAAATAAGTGCCTCTACCAAAAGGTTTGCCTTCCACCACACCCAGGGCTCAGCAGCAAGCAGCCTCATGGAACAGGGGTGGGAGGAATCCCTGCCTTGGGGGGCTGTGGGCCCTGAGCACACACCCAGTGAAGCAGCTGCCTCGGCTTCACTGCTCTTTGAACAAACCTTTACCCCAACAGGTCAGGCACATAACACACGCACAGGCACGTGGCTATAAATAGAAAAGCAATAAACTACTTTGGAAGAAACCCAAGGCTTTAGAGGTTACTTCTCTGGACCTAATCCACACAAAATTCTATACTGCAGAAAGATATTAACATTCAGAACATGAGGTCTGTAGAGAAAAAAAGGTTTTCACCACATAACCATATGCAATTTGTTGACCAAAATTGGCATAAGAGAAGGGGTGAAAAGCCTGAATGCATTTAAGTGTTCATGTGCCATTTTCCCAAAATTGGGTCCTGACTTCTCATCGTGATATATTGACTCAGTCTTCAGCATAATGTAAGGCAGTATTATAATTTGGCAACGTCAAAAAAAGGCCATTGTCTACTCTAAAAATAATGCTCTACTCAAATCTAGTGTCTCCTGCAAGGAGAAAAAGAAAGAAAAAAGGTATTGAACAATCTGAATCTGGCCTGAACAGCCAATTCAGAAGACTATTAATACTTCATTAATATGAAAAAAACAGTGTAAGGTTTCAATATTCCAATATCTCTTTGTGCATCTTTAAACCCAGACCCTGTAAGTAAGGACTCCTGCTGCAGCTAGCATTACAGCCATTACCTCACCAGGACAAAACCAAACAAAAAAAAAAAAAAAAAACACCAAAAAATTGTGTTACACATACAGTACTTAATTTTACATATTACATCTTTTATGTACAGATGAGAGACCATCTAGGTACAACTTTATTTCACAAATACAATTAAAAACTGAACTCTTCAGAGATCAGGTGAAACCCAGCAACTGAGCAAGCATTTGATCTATTATTTCCCATCAAGAGCTTGATCCCATAAGGCAGTATTTTCATAAAGAATGAAATTAGTAACTACATGAAGATGCAAACCATCAATATATTGCAGAACAGTCCATTTAAAATCAATTATAATCATCAGAGGACAGCTGGCTGGGAGTATATAGCAGATGATAAAAAGACTGGCCTAGAGTCCAGAAGTCCAATTTCTAGCAGAAAATGCTCTTTCAAATTTTACACCCTTTATGTATCTTTCTGGAGTCTACAGCATGCAAACCAAGCAGTTAGAAAGCCCCACTCTGAATTGTAGGCCTACTTCTCTCAACACCTAGTTTAATTTTGATGTTGACAGTCTTAACTCCTAATGCAAAATTAGACAGAAATGTCAGAATCTCTAAAAATCAGAATCTTCCATGGATACAAAACAAGGAGTTGCAGTAACTTGCCATATTGCATGTGTCTCTAGCCAGCAACTCTCTGGTTTTCAAAATCAACAGGTGGAAAAAAATAATCTACAGTAATACTTACTCTCTTCTCCATACTTTGCTTGCAGTCATCAAAATCACATTTTCCTACTAACCCTGACTCAAGAATTTCTTAAATCTCTTCTGGAATGAATCGTTCATTGTACATATTCAACTTTTAATCTAAAGATTAATTATATTTCTACTAAAGTTAAGTGGAACATTTTAAATTAAAAAGAAGGGGGAAATAGTATTTTTTCTTAGTTGCTGGTTAAACATGCTCAAAACTTTTTCTCTTAGATATTTCAGACTAATTATAAACGTCTCACCAGGAAAAAGAGGACCTCCCACATCTGAAGTACCTGAAGCCGTGCTTTTATTTCAGGATTTATTTCAGCTTTTATTTTCATCTGGTCACTTTTGAATAAAAAAGTAAACTGGAACACAGAAGTGTCCCTTGGCTACAATGACTCCTGAGTGATTTCATCCCAGTTCCTCTGGCTCAGTCTAACACAAGTTGTTCTGGCAGCATAATTCTGCACCAAACCAGGCAGGACTGCAATAACTCAGACAGCTTTAGCTTTCAGGTAAGGCTCCTAAAGGAGCAATATATGACAGCTATAAATGTTTTAAATTTTAGCAATAACCCTGCCATGCTATTAAGGCACATTCCAGCCTAAAGACAATCTGTTTAGATGGTAAGATCCAGATATTCTGTATATTTTAAAAGGCTGAACACAGGACTGGAAGCATTTGGGAACAGAGGACAGGACAGGGTGTGCTCTACCAAACTATGGTGTTTACCATTGCAACATCAAAGAGTTTCAGACTCCCTGACAAAGGAGATCAGCAAAACGCTGGGCATCTATTTTCTGAGCATAAATTTTTATGTGCTAAGGAACTTTAAAAAGAAAATACAGTAAACCTAACAATATCAGTGGAAGCATGTCTGTGACAGATCACCCCATATCACTGAGGCATCCAAAAAGCACCAAAACATCTCTGTGTGTCTTACCCACACGTGTGCCATAATACCTGAAATCAGTGAGCATTTGTAACCTAGATTCTTGTTCCAGAACAGTTATTAATTTTTGTGTCTGTGTGTGAATATATATATTCTTAAATACATATATATTTATACACACAAACGGACATGTAATAATGACCATTAACATCCAGCCTAAATCTGTCTCTAAACCACAAATTAGCAGCAGGCAGTGTGAAGTGGTAGCATGAAGGCAGACCAGACTCTGTACAGATGAATGCACTGATTTACACTAATTTACATGACAATTACATTACATTCCAATACTCTAATTTTCAAATGGCAATGCCTCTTTTATGTTTAAAATGAACTATAATTCACTTTTGTATGGCTAGTAACTGTAGGAAAAAAATCCTAGTAATGTTCTAGGTTAAGTAATGTAAGAAAGCTGACAGCACAGCTTCAACTACAAGTCACTTGCTTCCCTGAAAGTGTTTTATATAATCGTGCTGCTAATAAAGCTTTAAGAGAAACTAAGTGAAATTTTAAAGTAATGAAGAAATTTTATTCACAGTGTTTGCATATGTCATTTTTGGCACAATAAAAAAATGGTATCTCTCAAGTCTGCTCAAGCTTCATGCACACAGCTTTTGTTTTGCTAAGATACTTTCAAAATGAGACGAGATTAAAAAAAAAAGCCTAAAAATACAAAGTTGTGGCTACTGGCACATAGACTCCATCAGGGAGGCTGTTAGACACAAATTTGAGCTCAAGTGTAGTTCTGTAGAATTACTAATTCATCACTCCACCTGGAGCATGTCTTCCTGTCCACATTAACAAGGCAAAATACATTATGTTAAAGCTTTTCAATGAGATTTTAGCATTTAATCCTGCAATTGGAACAGACTAAGAATGTATCTACCATCAATTACAGCATTATCACATTAAGTTCCTATAAAGCAATAATTCTACAATCAAAGGCAGGTGGTGCAACTGAACCTGGACATACTAATGCATTTTGTTACATGAATCACTAATTGCCAGTTTCTCTTTCATAAGTGTAAACAGCAAATTAAAAATATTTCAGGGTTTTTTTTTTTAAAGTTTGCTTTCACTCATTCTGACAAGATACACTTAAGGAAAAAGTTCTATTAACTCTGTTATAAATTACACAAGTTCAGGAAAAGAAATTATCTCATACAGGAAGCATTTAATTTTAGCTCATTCTGAATTTCTAACTACACTGAAAGTACATGTTGAACTAATAGATTTGCCATCTGGCCAAGAAGTTAATTCCATTGTTACAGAGAGCACAACCAATGTGACATTCAGAATAGGAATTATATTCTACTGTAAAGAGAGATAAAGGAAAACAGAGGCTTATGATCTGCAGCTAATCAGAGATATAAAGGTAAACTAGTTAATTATAGTGATTAAGTGTATCCGATCTATGCTTTCTTTCCTGTGAAAGACTCAAGAGGTAATTTAGGTACCATGGTTTTTATCCTACAGAATTCTGTATTTGAATTAAATGACAGTGTTCATACTATATGTTAAGTAACTCCACTTGATTGAAAATCCCTTTACTGGCTGAGTAATATGTAATATTATGAGTAAAGATGGGACTGCCATATTGACTTCAGCTTCCCTGAATCACAAGAAATGAAGAAATATTTGAACATTTGGAAATACAATAAATTTATAAGCAGACACAAATATATACCAAGGGAACAAACATAAAAGAGCACCGAGAGAAACAGACAAGAAACAAACAGCAGCAGGCATTTAAGACCTCCATCTTCTACTTCCCTCTTCCAGAGTCTCTCTCTGTGTGAGATCTGTTCCAGTGTTCTCAGCGTTCCTCATTGTTGTAGAAGCATTTTTTTCTACTCCTAATGGAGTTGACACACATCGTTATGGGTGGAGGAAGGTAAAAGAATCAAGTTAACTGGGCAAAGTAAATCGTTCCTCAATGTAAATTGTTCTCTTTTTTCACTGTTTCAACTATATTCATCCTTTCCCCTTTCCCTGCTTCACCAAACAGCAAAAAATGATTCCTCATTGTCGTTGTCTCACTCCAGCTAACAAGCCCCACTTTATTCTGCTATCTTACACGTTTACGCCTTCGTACGGTGCAGACAAAAGCTGCACAACGTGGACACCAGCTTTCAGAACCAGCAGAAGATAATGGATATCTTGAGGGAAGAACAACAAAAAAAAATCAATCAGTACCAGCAGGATCTAGTTTCGAAGGGTCAAAGAGATTATTTTTCCAGAGAGAGCTGCAACCAGGTTCCAGCAGCAGCAGAGTGAAAACTACTGTACTCTGATTAACTTTTCACCTCTCACTGGAATTATCAGATACCTTTTCTACCAGCAGCAATGCTCCCTGCTGTTTCCCCTTCCTAGGCTGCCTTATCTCCATATTAATAAGGTCAGACTCCTTCTGGTGTGTTGAGATATCAAGGTGTCCTGATTTATGGCATTTTGTCAGCTTTTATTTCACAGCCTTGTTTTTCTCATTTGCTACCTTTGCAAAAAAAAAAGGCTTTGTCCTACTCTTCCCTTTGTTTAATATATTACTGTAGTATTCTACTGAATTGGGCTCGTTGCCTGTTGTTCTACTATCTAGACAAAATATTTATTTTTATTTTCTTAGTCTGTTTATAAGATAAATAGAATCATTTTTAAAAATAATAATCCCCACAACAAGATATATAAGAACAATCTATCAACTGACTGGGCAGACATAAAAAATGTTCTATTTGTTCTTCAATGTTTATTGCATCCAAGAAATTGAGAAACCAGATAAAACAGAGCCTAGTTATGTAAAACATTTCACATTACTAGGTGGCAGAGAATCTCTTTCCCTCAACCCACCTTCAAACATCATGACATCTGACTTGAAAATGTCTGGAAGAACTCCTCCTTTGTATTACATAATGTTTAAGTCAACCCATGAATTTAGAAGTTATTCAGAAGGAGAACTAAGAATGCACATGAATAAACATATTTATGCACAGCCATGACCACAAAAATCTCAGTTCAACAGGAAAACAATCTTAGAGATTAAATATGATATCCAACATATATGACTGGTTAAATAAATTAATTAAAATATCTATCAAGGGGCATTGCCATGAAAACCATAAAACGTTCTGGCCTAGCTGAATGTGTGTCTGGTTTTATTAATTTTTTTTAAGTAGGCAATCACTACAGATTTTTTTAACGATTGCCAACTTGGAATTTTAACCATTCTGTAAAATAAAACATGAAATGAAGGTACAGTGAAATTCTGTCTTCTTATTATCAGTTCTGTAGCAAAGAATCCCAAAAAAGTAAAAATAGTGAGAGAGATGAAGACGAACCTTGAATACAAAACAGCCACACTGCAGTCTGACATGATGGTGGTACAAATCCCTCAGTGAAGCTTCAATGTTCCTGAAAGCAGAGGAGGTGTATTGCACCTCACCAACAGAGATGATGACGGACCAGACAGAGCTCCAGGAAAGAGTGACTGTGTGTCAAAGAGTGCCACTAACCATTATCACCTTTCATCCTACTCTGAAGTCCAATATTTTTTCTGGTGCTGGTGTTTTTTCTCCTCCCTTTCTTTTTTGATAGTCCTTTGGGAATACTTTCTTAGGAGGAAAAGAAACGAAATTATTTGGAACAAAAGCCTCTTACAGCAGGCTATCAACAGATGAAAATCGTTATGGGCATAGGTTTGTCTTACAATACCTTACAGGGCCTTTCTAAATTGAAAAATAAAGTGCAGTTTAAGTTTTCAATACAGTATCAGGCCATAACACAGCAAAGCATCCAGAGAAAGGTAAAGAGATTTATCTGTGAAATTTCAGTCTCGGGCTGACAGTCTCATTCCAAATCTAGAAGTAGTAGCAACAATTTATTAGAAGTTCTCACCCAGAAAAGCAGCCATTTTGTTAAGTTCTAGAAAATTTACACAGACATTTATTTTGTCACACTGTCAGAAATGTTCATAAAATAATGTTCAAAGAGGTCACAAAATTTGGAAGTTTCCTCATTTTTCAAATGCTTTCAAAGAAAGCAGCAAAATGCTTACTAATTTCTAGCATTTTGGCAGTAATTGGAGACATGCAGATCTTACACTGTCATGTTAATTTGCACTTTAAGTATCTCCTGAAAGCAGTAGCTGTGTAACACATGCACAATGTACTTACAAAAACAAGCTTAGTCCTAATAATTTTTGCATGCATAGCTTAAGGCTTAACTATATTCCCTATGAATAAAAATCAATAGAGTGTTTACTGTGTATTCTGGTACAATAACCTATGAAAGTCAAGTAAAATTGGGTCCATATTTGTTTTCGTAATGTGTAATATTTTAACAAGTATAATTTTAAGGAATGCAGATACTCTACTTCTCAAAAACAGCTAACTCAGTATAAACTGATAACATTTCCAGATTACTCTGTGTCACCATGTGTCCCTAGACACACTTGTGGAGCCAACAGTGATTCCCACAGCTCCTGACACGCAGATTCCTTCCATCTAGGAAATGTAACTCTAATTGCAACGGGCTTGCTTTTCTTAGTTCCCTAGCTATTTATAAAAAAAAAATAATCAAATCTCCAGTGGTACAGACACACTAGGTATGTGCTTCTCCCACAGCACATTGAAAATAAACTATTCTTACTTTTTTTCTGAGATAACATACAACATTCAAACAAGACAAAACAGACTCACTGCAGAAGCTATATGGAAGGCCAAGCATGTGCTCATACTATCAGCAGATTGATACTCCATGTTAACATCTATGTAGAGATTATTTTTTAATTACAAGAATTTCTTCCCATATTAATCTATCAAGAGATTCCCACAAAAACAGTTACACAGGGAACTGCCCCATAAACTAAACCAACTTTCATTTTGTTGACTGACATGCACTGAATGACCTACTGGTAGCCATGCAAATCAACAGATATCCTTGCTGGCATCTGTAAGAAATATGTACATGTACACACATATGTCCTACAGAGCTTGGCTCTGGGCAAATGCCATTGCATATCAAAAGCTTGTAATAGTTCCCAAACTTTCTTGGTCACTGAAACCTTGCCAGACACCAAGAGGTACAATGGAAACCCACGACTATTTTTTATCAAAAAAATTACAATTGCAATGGAAGTCAAACAAGCAGTAATATTTAATACAGTTCAGGGGGTCAGCTACAGATCACCTCCCAACATTTTTGTAAGTCACCAGTGCTGTCCAGACTACATCCTAACAAATTGAACAGAAAGAGCTTAATGATCTGGGGTTAAAATTCCCTTTTCTTGTAGTGGAGAGATGGGGAAGATGCACAGACCTTAGTATAACCTAACCCTCCAAACATACAGCAGAGATGTTTGCAATATGTATTCCAAATATACAGCAAAGGACAAAATTTTGTAGCAGCTTTGAGCTGAAGACATGCATATGCGTGCATTAGAGACAGAAATGTCCACAAACACACCAAGACACGATATCTCTAGAAATGACCCTTGCTTTGCAGTAAGCTCACCACACTTGTTACACTCAGTAAGGAGTCACTGGGGAGAGGATTGCTCTGGAGGGCTAGCTCTACCCACTAAATAGCTACCATGCATGCTAGCACACTCCCAAGGCAGATTTGAATGACAGTATGAGCCATCATCTATGACATTTCTCACGTTCCCCATTTTTTATACTGATGGCAAACTCCCCATCCGCTCCTGCCTTTCTTGGCTATCCACCTTTCTTCTTTACTGGATTTTCTATTGGCTTTGAAAAAGCCTCTGTGTGTAATAAAAACTTTGCCACTGTCTTTAAAAGGAACAAGGCTTAGCTCAGCCTTCAGAAAGAATACAGCTGAATTTATATTGCAAAAGCCAAAAATCCACTTTAAATAAAAATGTGATAAATTTCCTTCAAATCGTAAAACTGTAGCCTTTCTTCTTCAGGGGGCATTAAAATGCAGACTACAATCACATAAAAGTCACTCATTCAAAACAACCTTTTCAGGGGTAATATGCAATTAATTGTTTAAATTCTTTGCCTTTTCTCCTGTCTGTTCTATCTGGCTATGAAAACTCTGGTTTTCCCTATGGCCCTAAAGGCATAATTAGATACACACCCAAGCTAAAACTCATCCATGTCACTGAGCTCAAATTCAGATTTTGCCATGGACACAAAACTGTGGCTATAATCTACCACATAAATTTTGCCACGTTCATATTGTACAAGCAGGTAGCACACTGATAGCTCAGGCACTTCTGCTTAATATGGTTCTCTGCTAGACAAAGCCCTTGATCCCATTTTGAGATTACACTAAATGTATAAAGAAACACAACTAGATATAGTGTAAAGCCACCATCTTGGGTATACTTTGAATACAAAAGCCTTGATCAAAATTTAATTGATGCTTCAAAGCATCTGGCATTTCATGGAATATTTAGATACCACCTAATTAAATATTGCCCTATGACATACTACCAAGAGTAAATTGCAGTTGCACTTTCCTTTGCTGCTAAGACCTTGTAACATATTTATAATTTTCTCTGTATTCTTTAGGGACCTTGCCACAACATAAAAAAAGTTCTAGATTTTGTTTTTCTTATGACAATTTTGGTTCTCTTTGGGAAACACCAAATGGCAAAACCACTCCCTTTGTCTTCTAGGACTGCAAGGTTTAATTTCTTTGGAAACATTAGCTTTGCACTCAGCTGTTGAGCTCCTCACTGGGTAAGTGAACAGCCTGAACAATAAAGTGTTACAGTAACTTCTTTTTCTGTTTGCAACTGTGTTCTGCTATCATAGATTAACCTTACAAAGTTCATGGACTTCCTTCAAAATTTGTGCTAATATAAACATGAACAGAATTCAGCCCTTGCTCTTCTTGGTTCCTTCATGGCTGGAACTTCTGTGAAGTTATTTAGTAAAGATGAAAACATTCAAATACATGCCATTCTGATCTATCTGCTTCTTGCATGGCTTTCATCTCAATTCTTACATTAAAAAAACCCAATGGGTACATAGGAAACTAACTAAGCTTTCTATCTCAACTACATATTAACAAGAAACTGAGGTAGCTTGCAAAGTTATTATAAAGCTTAGCAATTCTGCTTGAGAAGCATATAAGCTATTTTATTGAACATAAGGGGAAAAATAATTAGTTTCCATCAAAGCCACAATAATTTAAACTAAAGGAAATTACCTAGCAATTTATAAATTCAATAAACATGCTCGTGCTTATCCAGAGATCCCTCCAAGGACATTGCATCTATTTGCTATATCTGCAGAAATTAATATATTCCCTTTCTGATGTTTTGCAGCTGTGCAAATTGCTTTGTAGATGGCAAGATTGGCAATTTATCTCTTTGCTAGGTAAGAATGGGCTCAGAGACTGTAAATGATTACTTGACTAAAAGCATCTCAAGTTTTTTGGCTTGATGCAAGAATTTTCCAGTACTCTTCTCTGTTAGACTCTGAAGAATCACAAGCTGAAAGAAAGCACACGGGTAATCTTCTTGACTGAAATGAAGATCTACGCATTTGAGAGAGAAAAGAAACTGTCTGAAGGTTAAAAAAACCACAAAAAAAACCCAACCACCACACCACAAAAAACAGTTTGAAGAAATTGCAGTCATCTTCTTACTTTACCTTAGTTAAGCACAGGACTGAACATAGCATGTTTTAAGCCCAACAGTTACTTGAAAACATAACTAATGATTTGGATGGCACCCTTTGTGAAGAGCAAGCCCTGTCTCCTCTCCAGCCTCTGTGCTGGGCTGCCATACAGCTCACAGGGCTACCCCTTCAAGGAGGGTACCTAATGTGTAGACAAACCAAGCCACTCTGCTGTGGTAAGACAGGGGAAGAAGAGAAAAGTCCTGCCCCATCATTATTCAAAGAGCTGGAATGTCTATATACCAAAAAGCAATCAGAGTGAATTAATGTTCACTAGGATGATGGCATTCCAAAGGCAGTTTAGAATAATGAAGTCACTTAAGGCCATCTTTCTGTACAGTAATCTTGGCTTATTTTAAAAGGTGCCCAAAGCTGAGATGGGAGGTAGTGGGCTATCTGTAACAGCCAGTGCTGCTCAGAAAAACAATTGGAAAATCTTTGTTATTTATTTCTCCAAGGTACACACAGAGCCAGAATAATCACAAAATGTGGTTCCCTTATGTAATGTTACAGGTTCCAAACCAGCTCTTTCAGTCTCTCTGACAGAACAATGTTCTCTGGATTAGAATGAGGCAGGTTTATGAGATGAGGAGAAAAGAAAAGGAAGATAAAAGTTAACTACAGTGATAAGACAAGTAATTTAAAGAACTGCTTTTAGAAAAGCGAAAAGATGAATTCCACAAAAATAGTACTGGTTTTTGTTGCTGAATTTCCCTGAAAATGATGTATGGGCTTGCAGGCAAATCTAGCAAAAGACCTAAAGCCACATTCTGGTATCCCCAAGGATGCCCAGGATGAGGGATTCAGCACTATCACTGTGACTACTGTAACTGTGCTCACTCTCCATGGCCTTGATGTTGGAGCACAGAGCATAATGAAGGGAAAAAAAAAAATCCGGTCATGATGCATCTGATATTCAAAGAATTCTTCCATAGAGAAGCTATGCTCAAATTTCTTTTATCTATCTATTCCCTTGTTTATCTGTGTCTGGTATACTTTTACAAATATACCTTTAGAAGGTATGATTTCATAAGTGTCTGGCATACCCAAGGAATAAATTCTAATCTTTTCGTATAACAACCACTGTATTTTTTCCTGTTTCTTCTTCAATATTATTATCTTTTTGCTATTGCAATAAGATTTTTGAATTTGCTCCCTCAATTTCAGCAAGTTCCCTGTCCATCTCTGCAAAGATATCTTTGCACAGGAGAATAAAGATGCATTGAGGCTTTGTAGCATGCCTCAACACCTTCACTCAAATAGCCAGGAAGGCTACAGTATGTTCTACAAAAATCTTTTGACTGCTGTCAGAAGTGTCAGAAAACAACATCAAAGTCCCCTGAGAATACAGGGCAGTGCCAAAACAGGAGGAGCAGCATAAGCCATTTCCATCTACTATTTCAGTCTGTTATTTTCAATAAACATCTGGAAATTTCCAATAGTTTCAGCATGTCCCAGCCCATGACCACAGCTTTTATGGCTGTTATTACTAATTATTCCATCTATAATAACATATTAAAAAAAACTATGCAGCTCTGATACCTAATTCCAAAATACCAGTCCAATATCAAAAAACTCCATGCTACTTATAATGCAGAAAAACGCACACAACATTTCTGATTTTATTTGCCTCAACATTATTTTTAAACTATAACCATCTATGAGCAAGATGGCAGATTTAGCATGTAAACTTATGGAGATATCAACTTAGTGTCTGGAGGTCCAAGAGGCAAGCTGACTTTATTAGAAAGGGAAGCAGAACACCAAAGAAAATTTATTCACATTGTAAATTTTTATGCATTTGTGTACCCAAAACCTGAAAGTCACAAAGTTCTGGTTCACTTGTTTCAAAAATCACAGAACAACTGGAACAGGTATAGAAAAAGGTAAAAAGGATAATCAAAACATAGAATGTTTCCATATAAAGAAAGATTAAATAAACTGGTAATCTTCAGCTTGGAAAAAGACACGAGTAACAGAGGAATGTGACAGAAGTATAAATTCATAAGCAGCATGGAAAAGATGACCGTGAAACAGTTATTCATGGTCTCTTCCAATAAAAACATTAGAGGGCATTAAATTAATTACAATGGCAAGCTTGAATGAACAAACAAAAAAGGGTACACAAGGCATTGTTAAGCTGCAGAACCCCATGCCATGAGACACAAAGGTGACAGAAACTTACATAGATTTGAAAGTGGGTATCTTTGGGTTTTCTTCATGGAGAAAAACCCTGGGAGCTAGTAAAGAGAAATGCCAGCTCCAGGAACTGGAAATTACATGATTGGGTCTATATTCTCCACACTTTCCCAGGGTCCTGTCAAAGACAGGATATAAGGCTGGCCAGATGTTTAGCCTGGACACTCTTGAGGTCCTTGGTACTCCGTTCCCAGAGAACAACTCTGGCTAAACAGTTTAAGACTGTATTTCAGGGCAGTACTGTTGTAAGACACACTGCCTGCTCAACATTAGTAACACAGTCACTTATGGCAAAATACACAAACACTGAATTTCCTACAATTTGCATTCAAGAGCTTCAAGGAACGTAACAGAACATTACAGGTCCCAGCCAGACCCCACTTCTTCCTGCCAGCCCACATTCCAGGAGCCCATGTCAGCTGCCAGGGCTGTCAGTCCCTGCCCCAGCAGGGCTGGGCTCCAGCTGCCCACAGCCCTGCCCTGGGCACTGCTGAGCCAGAGCTGCCTGCAGCACAATGGGGAGCACCAGGGCTGCCCCCCAGGTGCTCCCCTCCCTGGCTGGGCTGGTGGGCTGGGCCCTGGACATCAGGCTCTGCCCTGACAGACCCCCACCAGCAGGAGCCCCCGTTCTACTGGACTCTGCTTCCCAGGGGCACCCCTGGCACACTGGCACCCTGGCCAGTGGTGCCCACTGCACTGCACCTACACCTCCCACAGCAAGGCAATGCAGTCATTGATCCCTCAAAATCTGCCCCAGAGGACACCCTCACTGATCACAGCTTTTAGGGACAAGCCCTGCAGGCACAAGGGAAAGGTTACTGCACTGCACACGGGCTGTCAGGGTGACAGTGAGGTCTCTGCTGCTCCTGCATTAAGGACCCAGAGTTGTCATTGCTGAGTGATGACATGTAAGCTGTCCTAAGGTTTTAAGTGAAGAATGACCATACCATCTAATTCTGTAGTCATTTGCCTTAAACACATCAGTGAAGTCACACTCTTTCTATGCCCTAAGATTGCAACAAATGGCAAACCCCCCCCCATTTAGTTGAACTCTCTTGCATTTACCACAAATTCAGAGTGTTCATTAGGTATCAGTGTGTTAAGCTTTTTGTGAGCCTGAAGTCTCACTGTCCAGGAGGTTTTCATGAAAGTATCTTCTTCTAACCTCCAGCACATCTATTCTGAAGAGCATTCCCGATTACTTTCTTCCTGCACATCATTGCGGAGTGGACATTAACTTTCACTTTTCAGCTTTATCCAGTCACCATTACAAAGGAGATGTATCACTTGCATAAAAATTAAAACTTCAGGCTGATCAGTAAATTTTATTCATGACATAGGAAGAGGAGGAAGACAGAGAACTTCCTTTACATAAATCTGTCAAAATTAAAGACCATTTGTGTTTAATTTATGACAAGTGTTGTACTGGTTCATTAAAGTTTATGACCTCAATAAAAACAACAGCAATTGCTACATACAAACAGCACCAACATTAATTCAACAAACTGGCTCAAATGTTAAAAAAAATAAAGCTAGAATTAACACTGTCTGATGTAATGCAAACAGCATCTGATAACATCAATCAAAGCAGGAAAGCTATCAATCTAAATCCAGCTACTAATGTCCTAGTCCTAGTCCTAGCCTTCAGAGGAGGACACTTTTTCTTTGTTATTGTACGAGACCTTGGAGCATCCCAGTGCCACTGACTGCCACGTGCTCTGTGCCAAAACTCAGCTTCCAGATAGCAAATACATCAGATTCGTGACGACAGCAGAATGATTTTCTCCTTGCTTTCTACTTTAAGGATTAAGTTTATCAAGAAAAATAGTGCCTGTCCACCATAAGAACAGCTCTTATGTCTATGTGATTTCACGTATAAACTTTTAATATAAACACAGCAGCAATGCAAATGAGCCTCAATAACTGCATACACAAAGGCACCGTGTACTTTGGCTATTTGTCTTGCTTTTCTTTCCCAAATAATAACAGAAGATAAATTAATTTTGGCAGTACCCCACAGCCACATGAGAAGTCTATATTATCTCTAGTTTGCCTATAACACACATTTTATGAGTTTGGTCATTGTGAATAGATTCTGATCACAACAAAAAGAAGAGACACTCATCCCTACTGGGAAAAAAAAAAAAGTAAAAAAGAAAGGTTTCAAGCTCCTAAGTTGGTATAATTATGAAAGATTTGTATATGTCTCAGCAGACAGGACAAAACAAATAGTCAATGTCAGTGGGCAAAGGAAGTTTCACCCAATTTAATGGAACTGGCCCAAAATTCACAATGTCAATATCAATAAAGTGAATGAAAAAGATCTGCTAGTCCCACTGCAAACTTGACAAGGCTGTAATTGATCCAAGTTTCTGGAAATTAGCAACTAATAAACAACCTAGGGAAGAAAACTGTCATCACCATCTTATGGCTCTGTAAAATGTGTCTGCTGGTGGTTCACCAGCAAAGGGGGGAAATAAATACAGGCATCAAATCCATTGCAGCTGGACAATTTCTGGCTATTTCTTAAGCCAATCTCAATAAAGTAAAGAAGATATTCCAGACTCTTCTGCATTTTTTCAGCACTCTCATGCTCTAAATCTAGTCTCTCTCTTCCTTGTTCAGGTATGAGGGGTATTTACAGTAAGCAAACCACTCAGAAGTAAAAATATCATCAATTCTGTGAATAATTCAGAGTTTACCTGGCCACAATTTTGGAATCAGAGAACCAGCTATGTAAAAAATGAAGCTATTTAAACAGGAAAAAAAAATAACACTTAAATTTAAAAATCAGTTGCACAGACACAAAAAAGGGTTTATTAGGTTTCAAAAATGAAATTTTTTAGTGCTATGAAGCAGGATCTCAATTCTAATTTTAAAACACATTCTAACATATCCACAACAGAACCATATTCCTTATACCTTCACATGCAAACCCACTCTGTAGTTCTTTTCTGGATTGCTGGTTTGTAAAACTTAAGAACAATACATAGGCATTGAGACAGCAAAGCACAGTGCTCTTTGCCTTCTAAAATATCGATTCTTCAGGTAGGAACTATACATTCTAATCCAGATGATGAGATGTTTTCCATCTTCTCCTATGCCCTGTCCCTACTTCTCTTCATTTAGAGGAGAGCAGCGTGTACAAGACTGATGCTGATAGCACAGTTAGAGTTATATAAATGCACCATTTATTTCTTAGACTAACATTAAAAGCAGCAAAGAATCTTGGATTTAGATGCAGAAAAGGTTCATTAGTTTAGAGCACCAGTAATTTAAGCATCTTTGTTTTACAGTCTGCAGAAGGAAAACCAGTAGAATTTCCATCTGTTTCTCAGACTGCAAGCACAGTCTGACACAAAAAGAAATGATTCTGTAAGTCAAAGCAGCATTCAAAGAACATAAGTACCCCAAGTGACTTTCATGACCAGAGAGTAAATTCCAGTGTTATCTTTTGTGCTTTCACAGTCTTAACATGCTGTCATTTTCATTTATGCTTAGCAATACCCTCGCCTTTACGAGCCAAATCGAAGTCTGCCAAACTCTCCCTCACAGCAGACAATGTCTTTCACCCCAAAAGTCCAGACCTCACGGTTAGTTTTCAAACAAGCAGCTCCCAGAATTGGTCCATTACAAGAGATGGCACTGGCTGGAGGAAAAGGATGGGGCTGCATGGCCCATGGCAGGGCAGCAACATGAGCTTGGACTGGATCATTTCAGCTGCTTTGAGTAGAGGTGGTCTTGACAAATTCCTGGATAACCTCTTGTATAACTATAGAGAACAACAGTGATTATGAATTATTGTAGCTATTTAAGCCAGATGCTTTATTTTGGATGATGTAAATGGTCCTTCTGTATTTCCACCTTCAGTCATAGTAGAGCAAAGACTTCTGAAGTTAAAAGAGGTCGTGGATATGTTTCATTCTTACTGCCTTGCTGTTTTTGTTGAAACATTTGTGAATTCACATTGATCACTAAAGAACAGCAGTATGATTCTGTCAGCGATCTTCCACGATTCTCAGGCTATTAGCTGAATGACCAGGGAGGCCTGCAAACCACCTGGAAATCAAATCCACAATCCTGTGTTGAAAAGACTGACTGTCCCTTGGGTGGATTTTCTAGGAGCACAAGGTGATTTGCAGCTATCACGATTTATCCAATACCTCTGTCTCCAAAAAAGTCATCACCAAGACAAACTGAAGTAATGAACTCTATGTGCTAAGATCAGCATTCTTAAAGGGAAACACAAGAAGACACAGTCTTAATATTTTAGAGTAAATTCCCGTATTTCCCACTTGCATGCAAATATCACTCCACGACTTCTCGTTGAAGGCTCAGCAGAACTCAGAACTCTTTAAAAATCCTTTTGTCTTGGCACTGAACAAGGAAATCTCTGTTCAGTTCACGAGATCATCTGCCATCAGCGCAAACTGCAACACAGCAGGACTGAATCTCTGATCTTGATGATGCCTTACAGGCTACATACAGGTTTTCCAAAGCTTGAGCTCACCCACCCATCCATGTTTTTTAGCTGCCTGTTTTCTGTGCTAGAAGGAAAATACAGGCCATTTTGCCTGACGGCACTTGCACGTTTTGGTGGCAAAGATCTGACTGTACAAGGACCCTACTTCCTCTCTCCTGTCTCCGCTCTCCAAAGAAAAGTTGTAGCGCACTGACAAAACAGCATGTGGAAGTTTGGACTGCCACTGCCTAGGGAGCACACATTCCGTGGGCAGGCAGACTATTTCATTTGCCAGAGCTGTCAAGCCAGCCCCTTCTACAAACACTAGCTTAAGACAAAAGAAAAGAAAAATTATAACAAAATGCTTTAAAAGCTACATGCAGAGGGCTGAAGCAAAGGCATAATAATTAAGTGGTTTCCTGGGTAACGATGGGGGCAAACTGATCAAATCTGCCTGCTTAAAATTAGATTCTTAAAATCTACATTTAGACATTTAAGAGTTGCACAACTTCCAGGTGCTCTGAGTTGCAGCTGTTTTGAGTAACTGCACGTCTAGCAAAGTAAGCAAGTCAGTCCAGTTTTGGAAATATAAGTCAGTATGATTCTTCCTCTTCTGTGACTTTGGTATAAAGTACAAAAAGGGTTTGATTTGCCAAGATGTCAGCACCCACAAACTGTCAGACTGAAGCCAAAGTGACCTTTCAAAAATCTGAACCATGTAAGACTCTCAATTTAAGCATTAAGACTAGAGGTCTGCCTACCTAAACACAGGTGTGAATCCACTGTAAGACAGTACATGACATGAAAGGACAGCTTAAAATCCAATTTAGAGGTGAAATTCACAGCAGAAATCCAAAAATGAAGTTCGGAAAATTTCTTTTACCATCCCCCTCATGAGGTATCTGCATTTCTTGAAAGGGGCAACAGGGAGATAACACAGGTGAAGTGGTTAATGCTATACATAAATCCATTGAAATACTCCCCTCTCCAGGAGGGACTTCCTGCCTTGCAAGCCTCCTATGAGTGCTCCACATACTTTATTGGTCCTTTTGCCTTCTGGCAGTAAGTATTAGCAAGCATGAGATCTCTGTAATGAACTGCTCAGCGAGGATTTGAAGAATTACTTAGAAATTTTATTTACATGAAAATGAAATGCACACCCTAGCAGATGGGAGATTGTGAAAGACGGTTTGGACTATCTAAATCATTTTTATTTCAGGAATAGATAAGCTCTTGTGCAGTTTTCTAAACCAAGGAATCAGACATCTGGAGATCTCATTGTCGTAGCTTAAAACCTTATTTTTATACTAGTTTTTCGCCTCTTTCTGTGTGTGGGAGGCTGTGAGCATGGGAAAGAAAATGGTATTAGCTGGCTAATCAGTAACTTCACATTACAAACAAAACCAGTTACACATGGTTTTCTCTGGTTTGTACAACAATACCAGCCAGATTCTGGTGTAACTTAGTGAAACAATTGGTCTCCTACTAGATATGCATTTGTGCAGGTGGTTTACAATGTTACAACAGAAGTGATGTGTGCATGTAGTTCAGTAACTAGGATACAGAAAAAAACCTGCGTAAAAAGGGAAATGAGGTGTTCATCACCTTTATTTCTCTATGGGAGAAAACACACATGCTAAAAATGAAAAAAAAAAAAAAAGTGACAGGTGGTAAAGAAGCATTTGAATTATGTTCTAACTCTTTAAAGAATTGAGCCATGGGAATCCTCATCTTTCAAAATAATTTGAAATGTTCAGAATGTCATTCTCTGTGGTGTTTCCTGGAAGGTTGGGGTTTTTTTCCCACTAATTTAAGCAAGAACAAACAACACTGAATTTTAATTAACTATCAGGTACATCAGTTTCTATTCCAAACCTCCTCCGGGAAACAACTATTTTAGAATTGAACATAGAAGGGTGTTTATAACAAAAAATAATATCCTTCTCACTGCAGCCTAGTGAGTGCTAGGCCACAAATAGTAAAAAATCTTAAGCTAAGCATGGTCTTCTGCTACATCTATTTCCTTAGACTACACTGTCCATTCAGGAATTGTGCTTTTGATTTTAAAAAAATACATTTGCATTTACACAACATAATCTGAGATCAGAGACTCAGGAGAAAATATACATGTCACTACTGAAAATAGAAGAGATTCTCCAAGTTTGCCATATTCAGCTGTGGGTCTCACTTTGACCATTAAAACCAACAGCACTGACTTTTTTTTAAGGTGAGATGGTTACACAGGTTTAGTTTTTGAAACCTCTTAATACCTGAAAAAAAATCAGCTTCATGGTTTTGGTGAGGATTCCTCCTCAAAATTAATGATGACTCAACGTAACATCTTTCAATGAACATTCCCCAAATGTTAACTGCTGTGCCAACTCCTTTTCACCACATAACCTTCCACAGCACTTCTTAGATTAGGCCTAGAACCAAAAGGTTCCACAGCAAACCCTTGGTGAAGCAGAAGATGCTCCAGCCATGGGCTCCGGCAGGGTCAGGGCAGTGGGTGCCAGCCTTGGCCCCTGATACCCTGTCAGAGCTCCTAGCTGAGGGTCAATGCATCACAGAGCATCCTCAGGAAACTCCAGCTCCTCATGCCAAAGGTTTCTTTGGGCAACACTAAGAGCACAGCCCACAAACATGTTTTTTGTCCAAGAGTTTCCAGATGTATCTAAGCTGTCCATTCTTACAAATGTTACCACACACACTGCCCACAGCTTTGTTTGGAGACAGCCAAAACAAAATCCACTCAAGCCTTCTTCTTCCCACAGAAAATGAAGTAGTGGGGAGGAGGAGGGCAACTGGAATACTATTTTTTTTTTTTGTCTGCTTAGGATGCGATTAAACCCAGAAAATTCTCAACACAGCATACCCAGCAGTAAGCCCATGCGAGATTTAGCCAACTGACTCCATTTTCAATTCTTATGTCTGAATCACTGCTGAGTTACTTTCTAAGTAGGAGAGTATTTAGCAGGTGAATTAATATCACCTCTTCTGGATACCTTTAAACAAACATGGGTATGATCCACAGCAGTGGCAACTATGCACATAATTGAAACTGTATCAAACAGACAAAACATCTATGACTTTGGAAAATTTCCATAGTTCTCAAACTTCTGGAGGAGCAAATAATTTTTAAGCTATGAAACAAATGTTTACAACAGTGGCCTGTATTAGTGCTGTATTAAAATTCCAGTGCTGTATGAATATGTCCAACAAAAATTTTGATCAAAAATTCTTTTGCTTTCTTTGACTATTAGAAAAAAAATGCTGTGTTACAGATGGGAAACTAACCTTTATACCATTAGTAAATTAATATTATCTACTATCATTCCAAAAAAGTAATTTTTTCCCTATAATTATCTATAGCTGTAAAGTACTTTCTCAAGCACCATCTTGCAGGTATCTTTTACATGCATGAATTTAATTATATTGTTCATGAAAAATCCTCCTACTCTCTCATCACTGACTGGAAGCATATATTTTATGTGCTTCCCTACCCCCACTGACACAGATCAGAGTGAATATTTCATTGGAGCATTAAACTGATCCACAGCAAATGCACGGCTTCCATGAACCTGCCCTAGAAAATCTATGAGGTTGAAACAACCGGTAAAACTATTACAGGCACTCTACATAAATATGAATTAGAAGTATTTCAGCCTCTTTTCACCCATCAGATTCTTCCACAAATATTTTTACATGTCATTTTACTAAAAAGAGACTCCAATCAACAGTGAAGTCAACTCCACTAGAAAATTTATGAGAGAGGTGTAGCATTTTGTGACTTGTGATATGCTGACAACCCAAAATCTGCTACAAAAATTAATGTTTCAAAAAGTCATATAAAATTTTAAAATATTGTATAACGACCTTCTCTCTATAACAGTTTATAAATTGCGTGTTCTATGTTATGATGCACTGCATCAAAACTGCTTTATTCAGTTAGGTTGCATGCATTTGCCATGAATTCAAGGAGTTCTGAAATTGATGCACTAGAAAGATTCGTGTTTATGCTGGTAACTCTTAAACCTGTTTGGTTTTTTTCCAAGCAAGGAACTCTAAATGAAAGTGTCTTATTAGGGTGCAGAGCTGCTCCCTATGCGAAGGGATACCTAATGCACATTTGGTGAAAGTTACAAATATTAAATTTGTGGAGGTGTTTGTTTTTTATTTTCCTCATCGGGAAAGAACAAGCAATGTATCTGTCCTATGGCACACAACAAACGCTGTTGTTGCCAAGCACCAGAGGAATGAACTGCTGCCACCCCAGATCAAGTGTCCTCAATCCATACAAAACTACATCCACAGTAACAGCTTCCTAGTATTTTTTGGTTTGGTTTAACACACTCTAAACCCAAAATTATGACTGCCTCCTTTCTTGGAACCTAGCAATATGGCAATCGCCTGCCGATCCCAAACGCCAAATCCACCAGGATCGCTAAGACAGAAAACGCTTTTGGGACTCAGTCTTTCAAGCTCTTCTTCAACTTCCTAGGAGACCAAACTAAACAGTTGGCTTTGGATGACGAATACACAAATGGCTGTGACAATAAAAGGCACACACAAGGCACAGCAGCAGATGAGGGAACTCCACTTGCTGACTACAGGACCACACCAGCACTGAGGGGCAGAGGAAATGCAGTCCATGCACGGCCCCAGTGAGTGAAGAGGTAACAGCCAGCTATGAGCATCATTTCATGACAATCTCTGCACCAAACAAATGCAGTAGAGATCTTAATATATTCTGCCTAAAACTTCCCTAGGGTGTTGTATGCATCCTTCACACAGAACTCACTTTTTCATGCTTTGCATGTACAAGGAAACCAATTTTCTGTCTAACTGTGCCACAGTAGAGGAATTATTAGGTACAAGTGCTGATCTTGTGATAAATCCTCTGTAATAGTGGAAGGAGGAGTAGGACAAAAAAAAAAAGGGTTTTTAACATGCCAAATAATTTTGACAATCCTTCAAAGAGATATATAAGAAAATTAACATTAGTGAATACAAGTTTAGAAGAGATCCTGGAAGTTTATTTGACTTTAAAGATCTTAAGTTATCAAGCACTCTCTAAAATTAGTCCCTTCTATTTCCTCAAGGAAAAGAAAAAAAGAAAAAAAAAGGAACATTTCTTTTTCTGACATAAATTTTGTAGGCCAGTTTGAGTCATTGGAAGATCACCCTTATGGAAATGATTTAGAGGTATGCAGTAGCTGTTTAGTTACTCAAGACCAAATGGTCCAGACAGCATGTTTGTCCCAAATCAAGTATATATTTTTCCAAAATTTAATCTCTAGAATTAGTTCTGGTAAAATCTCTACCACATTAGACATTTGGTTTTTTTTCTTTCTGAAAAGGAAGGACCACAACTAAAACTGCTAAAAGTAGGTATTTACAGGAAAAGAAGCTAAATCAGAGATGTAGTCGTATAACATCCTCTTTCTTGCCATTTCTTCCAAGTGACTATGTAGTCTCAGTCATCACCTGACCAAATAAACACCCATTATATGGCTCAGAGAGAGTTCTCCCTGTTACTGGCCATGTATATCCAGCCACAGGAAGAACAAACATGTCAGCAGCCTCTAGAGCCTCCAGTCCGACACACATGTACCACCTCCTATCCTGTGACAGGGAGAATTATCACATAAATATCCTGTCATGAAAGCCACACAGGGGGAAAAAGGCTTCTTTGAAGTTAAAGCCATGACTACCACAAAAACCACCCCACTCCAGTAACGGAGTCAGAAGGGTTGAGGGTTTCACCACTGGATTTTTCTGCCGTCTTTGACTGAAGAAGGGTCAACACCAGAGATTACCAACCTTCTGCTGTAGGTTTCAAAAATCTTTTTGAATCCAAAACCTCTAGTCAGACACCCAAGATGTATAATGGTGAGAAGAGTGAAGTGCAACCCCAACACAGGGGCAGGAGAGTAGACAGCCCTCGTCTCCGAGCTGAAAGTTCCTTATCAAAAGATACAATAGGGCTGACTATGGGCTGCGTATCCCCAGGTGACACTGCAACATTGGAAAACATTTAAATGAAATATTCATAGCAACAGATTTACAGTGGACTAAAAACTCAAGTGCAAGATCTAGAGAATTCCTTTAGGAATGGCAGCTTCTCATCAGCACTCTGTGTAGTGAAGCAAACCAGGAAATCTACCCAAACTGCACCATGTCTCCCACTACCAATATTGCCCATCCTCAGCTCTGGTCAGAGCACACTCCTTATACAAGTGGAAACATATCCTTCAGGGCACAACTCCATAATTTCCTCTTCTTGCATCTGCACAGTATCAGGTGGGTATACAGTTGTCAGTACCCTTCTATCTTCTTCAGGCTCCTTTTACCTTCTAAAAGGTCCGTGGTAAGTCTCAACCTTGATTGTTTTCAGTATTCTCAGCGTAGTCATGAAGTACAAGAACAATCATGAGGCAAAATACCATGTTGCTATGAGGGTCCTAAGATATATGGGAAACACAATTTTGTCCTGATATTTCAAAACACTGCAAATGCCATGATGCAAACATTAAGCAGATGCAGAAAAATATGTATTATACAGCCACCTTCTCACAAAAGCTGTATTCCTCTGGAAGCTGCTCCCATCAATTATTTCACCTAGAGACCACACTGACCTTTTTCCCTGCCTTCATTTTCATCAACTTCATTTCTGCTGGCATGACAGGATCAAAGCCAAAAGGACAGACTAATGCTAAAAGCATCTGGTTTTAATAGTTTCTTCACATATGCCATGGCTGAAGGAATAAAACCCTGTCTTGAACACAGATGCAGCAGGAATGCCAATACATTATGTAAAACACATCAAATAATTTATAACTTCCTGAGAGAAACTCATTTTAAGTTATACTACCAGTGTAATGGCACAGCTTAAAAGATGGATTTCAGTGAGCAAAACCTGACCTGCATAGTAGGTTGATTGTAGAATCAAAAGGAAAATGGCTTAAAAACATAATCCTCCATCACCTAAAAGCTACTCCTCTTGCATAAACCTTGCCTGCTGATCTATTTTATTCACTGAAAGTATTCAGGCTCCATAAACATGGATGCTGAGATTTTAAAATATGAACTTACTTCATTACAAGTAAATGCTGATACATATATATATATATGGAGATACTTCAGCGTTACGTTTCAATCAAAGTTCAACGTGGTTTATTTTCATCCTTCACAAACAATATTGATGGAGTATGCAAGAGTGTATTTCACTCTAGAATAATGCCAGACTTACTGGTGTGGTGAACAGCCTGACATGCAGTTTTTTCACCTGAACCAAACTGTACCAAGAGTTACTTGGGACACGTAAATGAATTCAAAACACATGCATAAAGCTACACTGCAGCAGATTCCTTCTGACTACTGTCAGCATGAGTACTTCTGAATGAACAAACTCTTACTTTTTACCAGAAAACTGGCAGAATAACAAAGCAAAAATGTACTCAAAGAGCAAAACCTGAGACTATTAAGTCTTGAATCAAGTTCATAGTAGAGGCAAAGCTATATTTCCTTTCCTTAAACATGTTCAGTGTTACA
The DNA here is from genome assembly GCA_016584745.2 of Phylloscopus trochilus trochilus. NCBI lineage: Eukaryota > Metazoa > Chordata > Aves > Passeriformes > Phylloscopidae > Phylloscopus > Phylloscopus trochilus. The sequence goes on from WQNJ02000039.1 coordinate 23,538,685, forward strand.
TATAAAGCCCACAGCTTACATATTTATAATATACCTCTTTAAATAAGGATTACATTTTCAGGCAGATTATCAGACTTCAATTTAGTCACTGAAACAAAAAAAAATGTTTAGCCTAAATTCAACTGGATGAATAATACATCCAATTGTTGAATAAGCTTTTTAAAATTTTGCACCAGGAAGACACTGCAAATGAACTTTGCCATACCAAACAACCCTTGCCTAATCATACTTTATTAGAATTTAGCACTGTAGTGGTCATACCTACAACTTCTTAGTTTTTTTCTGGCAAAGCCACTACATTATTTATAATTTTACCTTTGTTCCTTAGGCTTACTAAAAATAAACATTTTGAATAATTAAACCTGATATCTAATGCATTCAACAGCTTGGAATCTGGGCTTCTTTAAGACCATTTACTACTTAACTCTACAAGAAATCATATAAACTAAAATTTTTAAGTGAGAGTCTCTCCCCTCTGGACTAGTAATGTAATTTGTTACATTGCTGACTACTATTAAGGGTACACCATTGGGAGATGTGTGTGGTGTATGCCTTTTTTTTTTTTTCTTTTTTTCCCTTTAGTAACTTCTGCAAGATCCTTTCCCAGGCCATTTAAATTGAAAGAAACAGATCCCTTGTGAACTCAATGCTTTAGTTACTGAACTAATCCCTGCCAAGAAAGACACAATGTAAGTTTACTTCGGCCAAAACTTTATCAACAGCAAGTATGTGGCAGTCCATGAAAGTTATTTATCTGGAAGAAAATGGTTTTTTTTAACTTGCTGTTACAGAAGCATAATCAGCATTTGACTTATGTAGGAACTCAAGAGTCACAAAAGTGGAAATATATGTAACATCACCTGTTATTAATTATGGTCTGTGATCACAAGAGGCAAATGCAGTCAGATCTCCTACCTCCAGCATTTTCCCGTAAGAAAATGTAGGTGCAGGATAATAGCAACTATGGGTACAGTATTCTCTGAGAAGAAACAACAATATATTCAAGTCCCTTCAGCACAAAAGTACTGTTTAATGGTTACTCAACATAGGGGATTTTTGTCAAAAAAATAGCAATAATAATATTAATAATAATGACAACAACAATAAACACTACACGTAGATTCATAATAAACATCTTCCAAGAATCTTTCAGCCTGCTTGCCATTCAGTTATTGATTTTGCAATCTATTCTGCATACAGAGGAGGAAAACCATAAATTTGAACACATCAAAGAGCAATGTCTAACATGAAATATATAGGCTATGACAACATGATTGACTTCATGACTTTTATTTCAGTAAAACCACTTAGAAAAGGAAAAGATCAGAAAGAATTTAGTGATAGTTTTAGGGTTTTTTTTTAATTTTTGTACTGCTGAGAAAGAACAAATACACAACAAAGACAAAAAAAAAATACAAATCAAATGTTGTTTCACATTTGCCGTACACTTTTCAAACTCTCATAGCTGTTCTGTTAAAAATCTCCTCTTCCATTTGAATCACAGAGAGAATAATTCCCTACACATCAAACTGGACTGTCAAGTAAATGTATTTCAGTGCTCTTCAGACTTATTTAGTAATTTGTTTTCCTTTCACTCTGACGTACTGTAATGTCCTAATCAATAAATTCCTGGACTTAGTATGCACTGAAAATGAACGGCTGGGTTCCCATACAGGAGACTTGGCTTGGTGTTTATTTCAGTCAACACCCACCCCCCACCCCCAGCAAACCCCAACAAAACTGTCTTGACAATGAGCCTTGAGAGTAAACACTCCCAAGATACGTTTCCTCCCTCCAATTCTTTAATACGGAGAAAATGCTAACATGCATGTCTTTATTCTATTCTCAGGCATTTTTATAAACCATTAATAGCACTGCTATCAATTTACACTAATTCAGATCCCACATTTATGTGCCTTAAATTCTACTTCTATTGCTTTAATACTTAGATCAGAATATTTAAATCGGTACAAATAAAAAACTCATTATTCTAAAAACTTTTCCCTGGCTATTCTACCTACCAAATAAATGCACTAGACAAACAATGTAATTACCAGTTCTTCATGGATTGAAACCCCAGAAAAATAAAAACTTCATAGCTCCCTAGAAGTGAAAGGCATATACTGAGGAGATCTGCTTCTTTCTAAAACACAAAACCCCAAAACCCCTACAAAAGAAACCATATAAACATAAAGCCTGCATGAGTGATTGGCATAGGTTTATTTATATTTTTATGTATAAAGTCTGTCTCTGTGATTGTTAATCCAAAATCATTTTAAAAGCCCATACAGCTGTCCTTCTGAAATAAACCAAGAGGACAGAGTTACAATTTACATTAAATACTCGTCAGGAATCTTTCCCAGTTTTAAAAGATTTTATATAAGCTGCACAACATGTTCAGTGCCAGATATATTTGTCATCAACTTGCATTGCTGTTCTCTTGCAGAAAAAACATATCTCCTCTGTATCTTACATACTGGGGCTTTTTTTGTTTTAAATACTGACCTCTACTAATTTCATCATCTTTTAAACATTTTTTTTACAGAGTAATAGCCTAGATCTGGTGAAAAAGTAAAGAGCCTCTTACCATGCTGATCCAGTATTTTCCTCGTCTCTGGAGTTCAGCAGCAAGGAGCTGTTGCTGTTGCACTGCTTACTAGAGACACTGGAGGCTTTGGAAGCAGAGAATGTTTTATGTGGTTAAAATGTATCACCACTGATTATATTTCAGTCCCTCAATTCCTAGCCTTGATGCTCTGGAAATCAGCCAATCCAAGTGATAAAGAGGTTTGCAACAAGAAGTTGCAGAATTTCCACAGTGAATGCTTCGTGGGAATGTTTTGCTTCTTGATACTTTTTTTTTTTTTTAATATCCACTAAATGTTAAAATAAATCCTGGCTCCCTTTTCCCTCCTCCTCTTTTTTTTTTTTTCTCTTTTTTTCTCTTCTTTTTTTTTTTTTTTTTTCCCAAAATGAGATTCATATATTTTTCACAAGGGACTTTGGCATTTGCTATAGCTAGGCACAGTGCAGAAAGGCATCATGCCAGATTACACATACATCTCAGCCAAGATACCTGAATTTTGACTTGCAACACACCCTGTTATTCCAAACATGGATCTTCCTAAGCCAAAGCTCCTAACTGCCAAAATACACAGTGTTTTTGTGAGGCAGCCAAATGCCCCTTCAGATTAGCTAAGAGCATCTTTTATTTGCAATGTGGCTGCTCTTTGTTGGCTTTTCTTTTTATTTTTTTTATCACTTTTTTCCCCTAGGAAAGACAAGGTGGCAAGCTCCAAAGGGATGAAATGATCAACTGGCACTTCTGCTGCCACTCCTCTCAAGAACAAATTTCACACAGCAAATTTCCCAGCAAATTTCCCTGCAATGCTACAACTATGATTAATTACTTAGTTAACATTATAATAATCTTAATGTTCTTAATGGTAGCTCAGGATGCTTTTGTGTTTGGTGTGATAAAATAAAATAAAAAAAGCCCAAACAAAACCAAAGCAAACAAACAAAAAAACCCACAAAAATCCACAAACCTAAAAATCTAACAAAAACAGTCCTGACTCCATGGACCTTGCTATGAAATAACACAGCAAGAGGTGACAAAGGGGGAGGCAAAAGGAACCAAGTCATATTACTGGAGAGTTTAACAGGTACTTAGAATAATTTCCACGCTGTTTGGGCCTCGCAATAAAGGGATTTTAAAGAAAGGATTATCAAGAGACTATGGAGATGACCTTGGACATGGTCTCAAGAAGAAAGCATATTAGAAAGCATATTGAAGCTCTCAAGAAGAAAGCATATTATTGTACTAAGGGAGCATAAGACTGAGCTTGAAATTCTAATGAATAATGAAAGACGATGGAGTGATGCTTCTGCAACAACTGAGAGTTTATAAAGATCTAAAAAAAGTGAAGACCATCTCCTGTGCAAGGAGGGAAAATAAATTCAGAAGAGATGCCTGTCGGTTTCTTCTATTCTGTTTGCAAAAGGAGACAATAATGATTTTCTCTGAATCTAAATGGATATGAAAGTGCAGGACTGACCTGGAGAACACAAGGAAAAGGATTCTGGACTAATTGGCAAGCTTGTTTAATAGGTGAAGAAGAGCTGGATGGAAGATTCAAATGCTTGTTGAAACAGCAATGAACTTACTCTAAGAAATTACATGTAAAAATAAAATTTAATCATCAATAACACTGACAGCGTCATTTCTGAACTTAGAGAAAGAACAAAGTAATAAATGACATGTTCCATGGCAAGATTAGGTTGTTTTCTAGAGTGACAAGGAAGCAGCAGGAGGGGAGTCTGCAGGAGGCCTGTTTTAGCCGTGTTGAGCTGTTGACATCTAGCTTAACAGCCACAAGAAGCTCTCCTTATTCCAGACCCTTCTTCTTCAGCCAGAGCTAAAAAAATCCATTTGCAAGGCATCATGGCAAAGATGAGTTTGACTTGTATTTACAGATGAGCTTGTCTGATGTAAATAAAAGGACCACAGTTCAGCCCCTAAGAAAAACAGCAGGATGGAGTGGAAAGAGGCACTGAAAGGCTGATCAAGAAGACAGAAGGGTAAAAAAATAAGCAAACCAGGTTCTATGAAACCGAGAGAGACAACATTTCAGGAAGAAAAATGGACAACAGTATACAAGATAGCTTACAGGACAAAGAGAATCAGTAGACAGCCCTAGTTTCACTGTTTGATCAGAAAGCTGTCTACAGATACTTCGTCTTGAGCAACATCAGCAGCATGGAAGGAGCAGAAGATGCAATGTTTGGTCAGTGCCCAGAGCCACACCAGAACTCTGGCAGTGCCCATAAACAATTCATGCACTTGTGTTAGTCACACTGCTAATGGGACTCCCTTCAGAGAGGCTCCACGTGTAATGTCACTGTGACCCAACAGAGCACTCTGTGAAACAATTCAGTTGCAATCAATCAGGCTGCAGAGGTCTTGCTCTTTTTAGAAGTAAGAACTTTCCCATCAGAAAGTTTTCAGTCATCTTACTAGTCTACACAAACCTTTCCTGCAATCCTTGAAATTTATGAAACCCTTATGCTCACAAAGGTATTTGCTGGGATAGGGATCAGATGCCACATATGAAGACATGCAGCCAAGTCGTGCTCCTGCGTGTTTCTACACAAAATGGGTATGGGACAGGGTAGCATGGCCCTATGCACATACATACAAACATACAAACAATTTTCAACTCTGCCTTTCAGTCAATGAAGCCAGAATACTTCCATTTTTTTACTGAAAAGTAGTTCAATTTTTTAATGTATACAAATTTCAGAAAGAATTCTGTCAGTCTGCTCACAAGTAAAACATGCACCTCCCAAGTTCAAGCACAAATATTGCCTCCTAAATTCAACTTAAAGACATTTCTATACAGAACAAAAGCTATTGTGCACCTACACAGGCATGAAAAAAAAAATCAAGTTAACATACTTCAGCATTAGCACACTTCAGAACAAAGCCACCTTTTCCATTGACTTTGAACTCCTTCTAACACTGAAAAAGAAGTGCCCACCAAGGGAAAGAATTACGTGCTGATATAACCACAAAAGTTTAATGTGAACTCCAACTTCCACATCTACAAGCCTTAAAGATGATTTTTTTTTCTCCCCTCAATTCTTGAAGGACCCGCAAGCAATGGGAGCTTACATTTTCCAGACAGGTCCAGAATATCTCCTTTTTATGAGGAAACCAATTTCCTCCCAAGTTTGAGTTAAAACCTGTAATTTAATCCTTGCTGACTTTACCCCTCTCAGCATATTAACAGCCACCATGAGCTCCATGCTTCGGAGGCTACTTCAAAAACAAAAATAAAGCTCCCAAAGGCATTTTAAGGCCCCTGTAGAAATGTAGTTAGCAGGCCACATAATTTAAATGTTTATTTAGATGACATAAAGATGCCCTTGAATGCTCTGAATGATCAAGGAATGCATAATGAAGCTGAAAAAACTTAAGTTGGATTAAAAGTAACCTATCTTTCATGATGAAAATTAGTTAGATATGGCAATACAAGTTATTTCACAAGTGTTCTTTGCAATATGCAACCATTCAGACTAAAGCCCTCAGTCTGCAACACCTAAACAGTTGTACTGGTACCAAACATAAAGCAACTGATCAAAGAATTGAATTTTTGCCCTGATAGAATTCCTTTTATTTTGGCATTTGGTTGTTGTCTGGAGAGAAGACTCTAAAAAAATTCAATTTTTAATTAAATGAAAAATCCTAATAAATTTAAATGCAGAATTGTTGAGTCATTTTGGATTTGCTCGAGATGCCACAAAGCCTCAGGGACACGCAGTTATGTCTCTCTTGGGGCACTCTGTAAGTCTGTCCAAATTGTCTCTAGAGTTATGAAGCACCTTCTCTCCTCATAAGCTGCAAAAAATAATGTAAGTATCTATGAACGATTTGCTGTAAATATATTAAAAAAACCCACAGCTTGACAAGTAAAAAGATAAAAACATGCAGTATTATTTGGCATCACAGAATGAAGACAAACGAGATTATATATGTCTGCAGGAATTCTAAAAGTCATCAAATTAAAACAGATACAAAACCTCAAAGACACCTAGACAAAACATGAAATTTATCAGTAAAAGACTTGGAATTTTTTTTTTTTTTTGCTATGAAGAAATATGTCCAAAGTGCACTCTGAGTGTAAATTGGTAAAATGCTGTAATTCTGTGGGCTAAAAAAGCAACTGAACACAAAAACTCTCAATTCCTTCAAAAATCCAACTAGAACAGGAACTCCAAAACCAAATGACACAACTATAAATGCCAGTATCAGCTCCTCATTGTTCATCAGTTTCATCAGTAACGTGGAAAAGCCACAGGATTTGCAGGAAAATAAGTTGTAGGAAAGAAAGAGAGAGAAAGCAGAAAGACAGAAGAAGAGAGCTGGCAGAGGCAGGGTAGGGTGCAGAGAGGGGCAAAACTTTACAGTATCTCAGTCTGGTCCATCTTCAAGACTTGCTGGATCTACAAATAAATAGCCAGCACTATTTACAACAAACAACACCAAAAATCAAGGACTGACATCCCCACCTAGTCTGTTACCCTTCCACAAACACAGCAATACTTCACCTTGCAAGAAGCTTTACTGAAATCTCAGATATAAGCTACATCCTGAAATCACTCCCTTGCAATTCATATATTAATATCAATGAAATCTTCCAGTGGTAAAATCCTGTTCTACAAGAGGACTTATAAAAGCACAGCCTCAAATACTTCAAAGAATGTTCTGAAGCAGAAAGAAGGTTAAGACGTTCTACTGGCGTTGCAGGAAAGAAAACTTTTATGCAAAATTCTCCTTGTAGAGATTTGGACCTCGCACAGTAGGAATGTCATTTCAAATCAGCAAAAATGCATTAAGTTCTTATGAAACTGGTAGAGCATCTACAGAACTGAAGAGGTTCCTTACCAATTAAAACTCTGCTCAAGCAGTAACAAGAGATTGAAATATGGCTCTGGATGTTTAACATTACCCAGTCCTAAACTGATGTGCCAGCTCACAGATTGTAACTGGAGCAGGTGGCAGCTATTTAAATGGGCTGTATCAATACACAGAGGATGATGGGCTGTCATTGTCATTGCCATCAAGCACAAGCATTGCTTAGATGTTTCAAAGAAATATTTTCCCTTTATTTTTCAGGAGCTGAGAGTGTGAGTTAAAGCTAAGAACAGTTGCAAAGGAAACTCCATTGCATTTTTGTAAAAAAAAAAAAAAAAAAAAAAAAGAGAGAGAGAGAAATAGAAATCCTCCTTATCTATCAGATGCAGCCGAAAAAACATATGAGTGCTGCCTCCCAGAGTCCAGCTGCCTGGAACAAGTCTTTCTATTTTTACAGTGATTCAGTGGCCAAGAAAATCTCCAAGGGCTGAGAAACGATACCTAAATTCTCTGTTTCTGCCACTGTTCTGAGGGGGTCACACTGAGCCACGCCAGCTAAGTCACACATAGATTGAACAGCACAGACAGGTATCAGCCTCAAAACAGAGCTGAATTCATCTCTCTCACTCTCATATGCACGTGAATCCCTGCCCTCAAAACCTTGTAAAGGAAAAGAGTTAATAGACCCTCTCTCTGCACAGGCCCTGAGAATGCTGCACAGGGACTTGCTCTCCCTCCACTCCTCCAGCTGCAGCAGAGGGCAGAGGGTGGGCCACAGAGCCCCTTCAGCACCGCGGGGAGGTAGCTGGGGGAGATGGGGGAGAGGGGGGGGACGGGGCAGAGCTGCCCTGAGAGGGTGGGCAGCTTCCCTTCCTGCCATCAGTGTCACCAGAGGTGATGCCACTGTTTCCCTGCAGGCTGCAGCCAAACCACCCAGAGCAGCACAGCATTTCTTGATCTATCCACTGAAACTGGCACACACTGTAATCGTATGCTCAAGCCAAAAGCAGATGTTGAAGGAGTCCCATTTAAAGAAGCTTAAGGTATATTTTGAGCACTAATCAGAGATCACTGTTTTGTAAGTTTGCAGCAATTCTTCAATCAGAAAGTAGCTCAAGAGATGTTTCTACAAAAGGAGAGTCATGTACAAAGAGCACGATCCCATTATTTTAGACAAAAGGAAACAAAATTTTTTTTTTATCATTAGTGAAGATCGGAGACATCCTTTAAATACCGAGAGTACAATCCGCGTAACTCAGCAAACAACTTGTTTCAGTCACTGAGAAATGTGGCTGATAGAGCAGCGTTCCCCTCACAAACTTCCCAGGCCGCGGCAGCCCCTGCCCGAGTTCCCGGCGGGAAGCTCAGGGGCGGAGGCGCTGGCTCGGCCCGCGGCCACCGGGGGGCGCTGCAGCACCGCGGGCGCGCTGCCGGCGGCGGGCGAGGCCTGCGCGGAGCAGCGGCGGCACCGGCGGCGCCGTGGGCACCCCAGCAACCCCCAGCGACCCCAGCAACCCTCAACAACCCCAGCAACCCCAGCAAACCCCAGCGACCCCAGCAACCCCCAGCGACCCCAACAACCCCCAACAACCCCAACAATCCCAGCAACTCCAGCAATTCCCAGCAACCCTCAACAACCCCAGCAAACCCCAGCAAACCCCAGCGACCCCCAGCAAACCCAGCAACCCCAACAACCCCAGCAACCCTCAACAACCCCAGCAACCCCAACAACCCCAGCAACCCTCAACAACCCCAGCAACCCTCAACAACCCCAGCAACCCCAACAACCCCAGCAACCCTCAACAACTCCAGCAACCCTCAACAACCCCAGCAACCCCAACAACCCCAGCAACCCTCAACAACCCCAGCAACCCTCAACAACCCCAGCAACCCCAACAACCCCAGCAACCCTCAACAACTCCAGCAACCCTCAACAACCCCAGCAACCCCAGCGACCCTCAGCAGCCTCAGCAACCCCCAGCAGCCCCAGCAACCCCAGCAACCCCAGCAACTCCAGCAACCCCAGCAATCCCCAGCAATTCCCAGCAACTCCAGCAATTCCCAGCAACTCCAGCAACTCCAGCAACTCCCAGCAACTCCAGCAACCCCCAGCAACCCCCAGCAACTCCAGCAACTCCAGCAACCCCAGCAACTCCAGCAATTCCCAGCAACTCCAGCAACCCCAGCAACTCCAGCAACTCCAGCAACCCCCAGCAATTCCCAGCAACTCCAGCAACCCCAGCAACTCCAGCAATTCCCAGCAACTCCAGCAACCCCAGCAATTCCCAGCAACTCCAGGCAACCCCAGCAAACCCCAGCAACTCCAGCAACCCCAGCAACTCCAGCAACTCCAGCAAACCCAGCAACTCCAACAACCCCCAGCAATCCCCAGCAACCCCAGCAACTCCAGCAACCCCAGCAACCCCATCAAGCCCCAGCAACCCCAGCAAACCCCAGCAACCCCATCAAGCCCCAGCAACCCCATCAAGCCCCAGCAACTCCAGCAACCCCAGCAACTCCAGCAACCCCAGCAACTCCAGCAATCCCAGCAACCCCCAGCAATTCCCAGCAACTCCAGCAAACCTCAACAACTCCAGCAACCCCAGCAACTCCAGGCAACCCCAGCAACCCCCAGCAATTCTCAGCAACCCCAGCAACTCCAGCAACCCTCAAAAACCCCAGCAACCCCCAGCAACTCCAGCAACCCCAGCAACTCCAGCAGCCCCAGCAACCCCAGCAACCCCAGCAACCCCAGCAACCCCAGCAACCCCCAGCAACCCCAGCAACCCCCAGCAACCCCAGCAATCCCCAGCAACTCCAGCAACTCCAGCAACTCCAGCAACCCCACCAACTCCAGCAACCCCAGCAACCCCAGCAACCCCAGCAACTCCAGCAACCCCAGCAACTCCAGCAGCCCCAGCAACCCCAGCAACCCCAGCAACTCCAGCAACTCCAGCAACCCCCAGCAACCCCAGCAACCACAGAAACCCCAGCAACCCCAGCAATTCCCAGCAATCCCCAGCAATCCCCAGCAACTCCAGCAATTCCCAGCAACTCCAGCAACCCCAGCAACCCCCAGCAAGAACTGTTGCGACATACACCACCGCGTACTTTAATAAGGCAACGTTTTTATGGAAAGAGCCTACGCAGTGCAGACACTAAAAATAGCCAATTAGCATTCGGCCTCCTGTGTAACAACATTAGCTGTGTTGATGTAATTACCTTTTGTTTCCATGTGAAATGACACTTAATATGATTTTGCTGGATCATAAAAGACATTTCATTCTGCTGCAATACTCTGCCTAATGCCAGTCTCTAATAGTCAAATAAAGAAAATGGGGCAGCCCCAAGGAGATTTTCAGGGCTTTGATTTTCAGGGTTACTATAGACAAAAGTGAAGGACTTCCTGGACCCATGGTCCCATAGACACCTCTACTAAACCGTCCTGAGAAAGAAAATGCCTGACAGACATGCTAGAGATGGATGGCTCTGGAAAACTCCAGATGAAATGAGAGGTACAGCAGAGTACTGCTGCAAAGTCATATGGACAAGAAACTGCTCAGGGAGGCACTGGATGTCGAAGGCTCATATTCCTGTGTGACACAGTACCTGTCAGACATGGTGGCAAACCCCAAGCAACAGGGCCAGGAAAATGCCAAGCTATTCCAGTGTAAAAAGCTCAGTGACAGATATAACCTGTTCTGAAAAGCAACACGTGTGTCTGCACAAGTGGTTCTCAGGGAAGGGTCCAATCTTAAGAAAGAAATGAACAGCACTTGTTCAGGTACCAGACACTATGAAGCAGGTGATGCTGATTTAAACCCACTTCCAAATGAAGAGCCATGAGAAAGAAATCAAGCAGGCAAATGACTGCTACAGATTTGTGAAAACTTGAGAAGTGTAGGTGTACACAATATGCATCTCCAGCACAGGCTGAGTAAAAAATGGACCTGCACAGTGCTGAAAGACATATGGAAGCTCAGTATCCCCCTTACCTGATAGCATTTTATGAAAAGACATAGCAAGTGGTCAGAGAGCTGAACAGAAACAATCTCTGGAAATGACAGACCATTTGAAAAACTGATCATAGCAGCGGATGACAATCTGGCTCACTTGCGCTAAGAATAAAAGAAGTAAGAATAGGGAAGAGCTGATTTTAGTGGCAAGGTCTTTGAAAAGATTCTAAAAACTCTGCACAAGCTTCTGAACTAAATTCTTTAACCAAAACATTAGCCATGTTGTAAAAAGAAGAAAACTGATGGATGGACTGCTGGCTTAAAAGACAGAGGAACAGTGCAGTTATGGCTTTACCCTAAACTAATTAAGGCCAAATACAGTGAGATCAAAAGACCAAATCTTTCACTCATTTGACCAAGCTTAAAACCTGTCCATTTCACATAGGATCACAAGATGGGTCATTCCATGTCCTGAGCAGTAAAAGGCTCCAACCTATGAAAAAGTGAAGTCAAGAGTCTTATAGTAAACTCTGTAAATCTGTGTTTTTAAAACAAAAGAAGTTGCTGAGAAAGAACAAGTTATCTCCCTCTGGAGACTGATGCACAGAGCTCCCAGTCCAATGGCCAAGAGCTTTGAAGTACAGACACACAGAAATGAGAGTGACAATTTGGTTTTACACAGACACTCCTGACCTAACAGGCACATGAAACAAATGCCTGGGGAGCAACACTGCTCAAACCACAGGTCTGCAAATGGTTTATGCTTGAATAAACTATTGTGGGAGAATGACCCTGGTCAGAAGATCAACACCCATACCACTGCTCACTCACATCCCCCCTCTCAGTGGCACACTGATATTTTATCTCTGTCTCTCTGCTTTCTTCTTATACCCCGATTGCTAACTCAGATTCTAGAGGGCTTTGGGCTAGGATTATATCAGGAAAGGGGAAGAGACCCAAAGAGGCTCTTTACCTAGGATTGTTCTAAGGCTTTATTCTTGCAGGGATTCTAGGGGCAAGAAAGAGCTAAGGAGGTAGAAGAGCATGAGGTAAAGAGAGCGAACTAGGAAGAACAGGGGTTTATGTAGATCCTCTGTTCTAGGATAGATAACTGGCACTGAGCTAATTGGTCAGAGATAGCAGGGGAAGGTAGGGTCACATCACACAGTTACAGCTTTGGGGCTCCTTCTGGGGTAAACTTCCCCAGAGGGATACAACAGCACACAGAAGACAAAATGAAGAACAAAGCAAGGAAACTTGTGGATCAAATGAAGTCAGGTCAACAGGTGAAGGAAAGAAGAGAGACACCACCCCGAAAGCTGCAAGTGACTCGAAGTCACTCACTACCTCCCACAAGTGTGGATACCCTTCAAGCAAGAACCACCATGGAAAACACTCACACACCCCCACACCCTCCTTCTTCTACCCCCAGTTTCTATTTCCAAGTAAGCAGTCATAGCTGTATCCCATCCCAACCTCTTCCCCACCTACTTCCCTACTGAATTGGAGGGGAGATGGATGAACAAGGACCTTTGTGCTGTGCAAGCACTCTTCAGCAACAGCCAATTAGTGCATTATCAACACTTTTAACCATGTATCCAAAGCACAGTGACTGTGAGAAAAATTGCCTACATCCCAGCTGGACACAGTACAACTATTGTGCAAGAAAGTTGACTGTCAGGACAGGCAACCAAAAAAGAGAGCAATCTGGATAATATGGACAGCTTTGTGTTAGAGAGGTCTTAACACAGAGAGGTTGCAAGCTGCCTGAAGCCACCATAGATGGAGTCGGTGTTAACTCAAAAGATTCTATGGAGAAATAAATTATTTAACCAGACATAATTTCATACATGAACACTCTCAGCCTTGCTCTTTGTTGCCAAAGCATTGCTTACTTCTCAAATGAAATGTTTCTACTGGTTCTCTGGACTCAGCTGGTAGGATGACGTTAGAGCTACAGTTCGGAGAGAAGAGTGAGAAAGAAAAGTGATCAATAAGATAGCAAAAACCCAAAGCCAAAATCAAGGCTGCTTGACTTCTCTGGACACATCTTCCAGATGAAAAATGATCATTGCTTGTAAGGCCTTGCTTTTCAGGCCAGGAGGAAGTGACTGAACAGTAGAATAGTGGTTGAGTAGCAAAGTAAAAAACATTTTGCAGTGAAGCATGAGACAAAACAAGAATATACTGTGCCTGGTGCATACAGTCATTATACTGCACTGGCAGAGGAAGAAAGAAATAATATGTATTTATAGTAATTTAAATTAATACTCACATTTTAGCAGTGTAGCTGAAATTTAATGTTGGGTGATGAGTAACTTAATGAACTTATTACCGGTCAAGCTGAACCGAAGCCACAGCTTAAATTCATTAATAGCTTAATCATCTAATGATTTTAAGGCATCCAGAGGTAATTAGGGCCTAGGTATTCTTCCTGGCCAAATTCTTTGCTGCCATAGTGCATATACAGTCTCAGTAGTTTCAGCTGTGTTTCACTTGTTGCTATGTTTCAATTGTTTACACAACTGTAAAATATGGCGTTGGTGAGCTGGAGAGTGACCTGCCAGGAAAACAAAAATAACCTTTGTAAAACTAAGGACTAAGAAATACACAGAGAGAGTGTCACACATTGCAGAATGATGTCTTCATCTCTCCCTTTCTTCTTTTGGCAAGTGTCTCTTCAGAAGGCAAAACCAATACTCACACACACACACGCATATTCAAGAAGCCTTGATGCTATTTGCTTACCTGCAGAACACTAATAATGTGCTTTCCCAGGTGAAGCACAAAACTCTGCAAAGCCCAACTAATCTCCCTGGAATTTTACAACTAAATCACAGTACTACTGTTTCCCACTACTGACTTACACATCTAGTGCATTCCTGAAGAGGCTGTTTAACACTACTGTTAAGAATTACTGTATTTCAAAAGGCAGGGAAAGGAAAGTCATATCTGAACATAAATGAAGAATTATTTTCAAAACATTACATAGCAAATATATATCAGCCACGTTGAATGCTTCTTTTTGCCAGATCAAAAGTTTTTGACTGGAGCTGGGAAAAAGTAAACAATTTTCCATTGTGTGCAAAATAAGTACCCCAAAGACTTCATAAACCAGAAAATTTATTTGAAACTAAAAACAGATAAAGCATTGGAAGATTCTTTCTTGATGACGTGCAAAAACTATGACTACTAAATTTAACAGCACACTAAAGTGGAATCCAGCAGTGCTCTCCACATTACAATTGTTTAATGTTGTTTTTTCAGCCTCTACTGGATAAGCTTCAGTGGGAACAGACACAAACACCTCACAACAAGGGGATGAAGAATCCATAAGTCAGACATCTGAACAGTAAAAACACAATAAAAGCACCTGGTTGCTGCACACATTGCTTTACAGCAGAGAGAAGCCTGTCTCTAAAGGCATCTTCTTGAATGAAGAACTTCGAAGATCCAATGCTCAGACTTAATTTTTAAATCTATTAAAACCTTCTGTATGATATATATAATACTTCCTATCTTGGTAAGTATTTTTTGGGCAGGAGAGAGAGGGAAATGTAATAATTTTCATTATTTACAAGAATTACATGTAATGCTTCCGTAGCCAAGACAATAAAGCTTCCTGTATATATTATATATACATATATTTCCTTAAGATAGCATCAGTCTTTGAATCTGCTATAAATAATTTGACCACTAATTGGAAAAAAAAGCCACAGCATGCCCACATCATTTACAGGAACTATTAAAAACCACAAATAAGACTTGTCTGAGTTACAAAATTCTTTCCACAGACCTAAATATTTGATTTTTTAATTTTTTTTTCTTTGCTATGTCTTTACAATTAAACTAACTACATTTGGATTATATTCTGATCTCTTATAATCTGAAGGGAATTGCTGACACCAGTTTTACATTCTGTCTCTTTCTCTCAAAACAAGGTGGTTCATTACTTCATGAAAATCAGTCTCTCAGAAAAGAAAGTTATACTTGGACTCCCATTGGAAATCTCTTCTGCCCACTTTTCAGTAGGCTGCTTTCAAAACTTTATTGAGCCCTCTGAACACAGGAGAATCTCCAGCTAACTCAGTCCTGATTTAAGAAGGAAGCTGAATACATTTCTGTGGAAAATACCAAAACCATATCATCCTCCCCAACCCATGGACCAGAGCTTCAGTCTCACAAACTGAAAGATATCTTTTATCTTATAAGATATTATAAGATATAAGATAAGAGATTATAAGATATCTTATGCAAATGCAAACCCTACTTTGTTTTCCTGAAGAGTTTATTTTTAGCTAAATGATGTGTGTACCTTAATTAGAATTTTACATTTCTTCTGTGCTATTTGTGATCGTAGACATAAGTCTGTGCAAGTGCCAGGGCCAGAGGAAAACTGAGGGCAGTGTGCCTCATCTTCCAGACACTTGCAATAAAGAAAGACAAGCCTAAAAGTGAAATATAATGGCTAGAACATTAATCTAGGAGTTAGAGAGCTAATTTAAATCCAAAACCAACAAACTGAGACAAATTGCCATTCTCTGCCTTTATTTCACCTCCTCAGCCTTCATGAGAAGGCCTCTTGCTGCATTTGCACAGCATCCTGCATAAAAGGCCCTAAGCTCAGTACAGAATGCTAATCCACACTATACAATATGCTGTTAAAAATATAAAATATAAAGGTGACCTCCAACTTTCTCTACATGCTTTCACACAATCTAATTTCTGAGAGATTAAGACACATACATTCATAAATTAAGATTGTGTCATACAGTGAGCACGGAACCTGTCCAACTTTGTCACTGTGACCTCTGAAGCCAGTCCAAATCTCTGAATGCATTCAAAAGATAACCCCAGGCCATAACCTCCAACTTCACTGCTACTAGAATTGTAAAACTGCTGATAGATGCCTACATATCTTCAAATTTTGTAGAGTTAAATGCAGGTTTACCACTAAGTTTGAACCAAAATAAGTTTTGCAGTTAGATAAAAAACAGAAAACAATTTTGCCAGAATAGGCAGATGCTTCAATGGTAACCTTCACATTTTTCAGCCACTGAATACAATACTAAATATTATATAAAGTGGCTATTACAGTCTCCTGAGTCAAGGGGCTTTTCTTACTGTGAAGGTAAAGTGAATCATCTGAAATTGTTCAGATTCTCCTTCTATCCAAAATAAAGGCATAGTTTTCATACTTTTCTGCCTTTATTTGTAACATTATCCTTTGGGCATCTACCACAACATGGACTAATCTGTAGCAATGTAAAAGACTGTGAAACTTTGTGTTACTGCACAGATATCTTTAACAGGCATTAAAAAAAAAAGTGAAATTTTAATCATAAAAAACAGGGGAGAGTAAGGAAGCTTGTAACCTGAAGTAGTCTGATGGCACTATCAAATGAGACAAGAATGGTTGGGTTTTGTTTTAACTGGCATATGTGCCAGCACAGAGGTGTAAAACAAATCACTACTCTTCAATGGAAATATCCCAACAACGAAAGTGAAAAACCACCCTTTCTGTAACAGAAGTTTGATAAGAATTAACATGAGATAGGTGTTGTCTGATACCCCTTGTAAGCAAAGTGTAGTTGTTGCAGTCGGTAACCCAAGACAGCCAACCATTACTGTATTCATGCATTCTTACCCAGTCTTTACCTTTTCTTATTTAGACAAAAAACTACAATTGCTGATTGACGACAGTAAGGTTTTACCAAGCTGCTTTTTCACCGTTCATCCTACTAAAAAATGACTGGCTCACATTTTCTGAAAAACTGAATAAACAGAATTATCTCTCTGAAGAATGGAAGTGCAGCCATCACAAAGGTTCTTTGGATATTGTCTGATTTATACTGTCCCTCAACCTACTGCACCGTGTCTGCCTTCTCTGCAGTACTCCAAACCTATAGGAACTGGAAATGCTGGGACTCCAGATGGCAAACAGTGCAGAATGTAAACAAATTATAGATCACCTGAAGAGCTCAAGGTAGGTGTTAGGCAGGCAGGACAGGTAATCTTGTTATGTTTTTTATTTTTTAGAAGCACAAACTAGAACTTGCTTGCTTAAGTATACAGATTCACAGAAGTGTAAAAGTACTTAAAACTACATGCCCTACTTGCACTATTTTTTTTTTTTATGATATAAAGGTAACATTCATTTTCTGAAAAAAAAGGTAATGTAATAATGTCAGGTCTCTGGTTTACAGCCTTACAGAAAACATGGCTTTCTGTTATTATTAAAGTGTTTCCTTTTAACAGAGTTGGGGGGAAAGGTATACTTTAAATACAGGGTTAGTCATTCATGTTCAAATAGAAAGGAAACAAACAAACAAATGAAAAAAAAGCAAAAACCAGACCACTCCCAAAGCCCCAACCCCTAATTGTAACGTATTACAATTATAAAGAAACACACTTATAAAGAAAAGGATTCATATTTCAAACTATGACGAACTAAAGACCAAGTCAGTATCTGTGCTGAATATAATTTTAAAAATGAAACACAGCCTAAAGCCCTCAAGACAAGGGCTCCACAGTAATCAGCACTACATAAGCCATCAACATTTCTTCCCACAGAGTTTAAAATTGAGAATTTTAAGGCCTTGATCTCAAGTTCATTGGAATTAGCAGAGTTTTCAATGGCTTTGGATTATGTCCTAGAAAAATAAGCAGGCACAGGCAGACTGGAATATAAGACAAGGTAACAGAAAAACACATTAACAGTAAGAATGAGCATACTTTATTTCCTGAGAAGCAATTTGCACACCTGTTTTATTTCAAAATCCTAATACAATTATACTGCAGGCTACATTTGCATGCAAGAGGCAGCAGTTTCTTTGAACGGAAGATCTTTCGCTTATTTCAAGATAAAACAGTAAAAGCTAACATAAAAAGTAATAATAAATGTATTATAACCCACAGGGACTTGGTAATTTTGTAAGCAAAGAACAAAATATCACCATTTTTATATGAACTGTAATGAAAAAGATTAGACACACTGGTCATAACTCGGGCAAAAATGCAAGAATACTAAGTTCTAAATTTTTTTTACAGGAAAGCACTATTTTAAGTCTTTAACCTGATGATTAAGTGTTTACACTGATGATAAAATATAATTTCACCCATCATTCAGTATTACACTTTGTTATAGCTAATGCATTCCAGAGGCATAAGTATGGACTCTGTGACTCCTAATCTTCCTTTCAGTCTTGTTTTTTATGATTTACTTAAAAGATGGACATATTTCATGGGCATGCTTCCAGCAATCCAATTATAAAACATACACAATTGTAAAAGTTGACAGAAAGTATATACACTATCTTATTACACCACTTTTCTTCTTTTCCATTTCCCAGCAAAGCAACCTTTGTACTCTCAGAAAATACACCTATTCCACGTATTTTTGTTAAATCATCTTTTATCAGTGCAACAGCTTAATAGTTACTAGGTTTCTATGCCACACTAGTTGCATATGTAGTTTACAATTTAGGGAAAAAAATGCATTTTATAGAATTAGAGAGAAACGTAACTAAATAGTTTAATAACTATCTCTCAAAGACTGACTGTTGGTTCAAATTGCTGCAATGACTGAAGAAAAATGAAAAGAGCTGGTAATTTGTTTCCATTTTACAGATCTGTTCAAGAATAAACATGGTTTGGTACTTGATCTTTCACGGTCTCCGGTGAGATCCTCACAGGGAATCTGATGAAAAACGAGCTGGATGAGCGGACAGTGAGGACTGTGAACTGGCTGAAGGGTCAGGCCCAGAGAGTGGTGGTGGATAACGGGGCAGAGTGTGCCCTCAGCAAGTCTGCAGATGGTACAGAACTGGGAGGAGTGGCTGATATGCCTGAGGGTTGTGCTGCTATCCAGAGAGACACTGACAGCCTGGAGGAACCTCAAGAAGTTCAACAAAAGGAACTCCAAATTCCTGCACCTGAAGAGGGACAACCCCAGCAGCTCAAGTGCCGATACCAGTTGGGGCAGTCAGCTGGAAAGCAGCTTTGCAGAAGAGGCCTGGGGGTGCCAACAGACACCAAAATGCCCTTGTGGCAAACAGGACCAGCATTATCCTGGGCTACATCAGAAGGAGCATTGCTGACAGGTCAAGAGAGGGGATCTTTCCCCCTCTACTTAGCCCTGCTGCAGTGCTGTGTGCAGCAGAAATACGGGGCTACAAGTCAAGCAAAGGGCCATGAAGAAGGCAGTTAAAGGAATCCATCAGTATGTAAAAATGTCTGAAGAGAAGCAGATGTAAAGACAATGGAGACTTATCAGTGTCCAGTGACATGTTGCACTGTTTATCCAAGTATTTGAGGATAAGCTCTCCTCACTGTGTGAAGCTATGGGCACACAGAGAATGCAAATACTAATAAATGCTATAAAGGTTATTGGAGTGTGTGTGTCCTGTGTGCCTGTGTTTTAATAAGTGCACTCCACAAAGGAGACAGATAAGAAGCACTTTATGTGGGAAATGTAGTGACTGGTAAGTAATATTATGTATTTGTACTAGCAATGCAAGTTTAATCAGAAAAAGTCTAATAACACATGCGTCAAAGTTTCACCCTTCCTGAAAGGAAACAATAGTTGAATCAGTATGCCAGAAGACAAGAAATCTGAACTTGCATATTGTTATATTAAGGCTCTCTGAAGCAGCTGTTATTAAGAATCTTTCATATTAATATTGCTTTTCAAAACTAGGACCTAGACTGTCCTTCATCCTGAAGCCAAACAAAAGCCCTTGTTCAGATAAATAAGCCTGAGAAGGAGCCCTAGCAAAACGCCAAAATGTGCTACGATGGCATTTAAGTTCCCACCTGTCAGAACACAATTATATGCTTCAATTTGCTCTTAGCCCCCAGTTCTGCAAGGCAGTGAGGACATATCTTGTAAATTCAAGAACTCCCAAGCACATCAGAGCCCTACCTCAAAAGTCAGTAGGCAGGTCTACAGATATAACCTAGTCCTGTCATTTTGGGAAATATTTTACCTTTTGTGCTTTAGATTAGGGTAAGTCAAATTGCACTCTATGAAAGCTAACTGCTTAATGGCTAATGTTGATATTGACATGGAACAAACAAGTAATTGAAGTAATCTGCCCTCAAATATCATTTTGTATTGCAACAGCCTGCCACAGCCATCCATCTAGGGTCCTACTCTGAAAAATACAGAGACCTAAAAACATACTCTGTATGAGGCCCAGATGAAGTCAAACACATCTCCAAAGATGCCACATTGCTTTGCATTTCAACCAACCTGAGTACACCAACCATGAAAAGTGAGGTTTATGATCAGCTCCTCTCCTATTCTCACATTCCTGCTCCTTTCTTATCATCAAATTTACTCACTCTTCAGCAACATGAATGCTAGATTAGTAGTACCTCTATCTGAAAGAAAGTAAGCAATTACATTTGGGAAAAAAACTAATTAAACTTTCTATAAGAATCAGCAACTTGATCAGCTTAGCCTCTGGTCACAAGATCACCAGCAGTAACATAAAGAGTGTGGCTAACCCCATTTCATCATCAACCGGAGGAGACATGCTTAGAATTGCATCTAAAGTTTCCAGTGTACCACCTAATCTGGTGAGCTGATGACTATTCCCATGGTTTACAACTTCTCTACATGTATATTTTATCCCAGTTGCTGGACACATCCCCAGAACCCTTATAGAAAACTGAGTAATCCTTATTAATAATTAGTCCATTACACATACAGAGAAACAAGTTACAGTAAGGGTACGGTACCTTGCCCAAGGTCACAAGAAAAACTCAAAACTTGTTTCCACTCTGTCTGTAAAAGGAGTAGTCCTGAGATGCTGTCCTGAGATTTTATTCCCTGTCTATGCCCAAAATGTTTTTTTTTCTTTAGGCCAACTTTAAAAGACTGAACCTAGAAACTGAATATAAAAGCATAATGAAATGAAGATTGAGTAATACTTTCTCTGCTCATTTTCATGGCTCTTTCAAAGACTAGCCCTTTTCCTGGAAAATTCAGGGAAGCTAAGCAAAGCTAACTTCACGACAGAAGAAACTTCCAGCATGTGAGGAAACTTGGTCAACATTTTGATTCTCAAAGCAGTACTTTTACTGTTAGATACTCTTTTCTCTACTACAAAAAGAATTAGTCACAAATATCTTCTGAAATCTCTCAAGCAAAGTTACAGTCAGCCTACCTGCAGACACCTTTCCTTGAGAGTAATTCTGGGAAGATAATAGCCAGGTGCACTTAAGAGCAGGTGCAGGGGAGAAATTATGACCACTTCTTTATTAGAGTTGGAAATGGCAAACATTTCCAAAGTCAAAGTGAGGTCAAGCTCAGGAATTGGCCACTGAGAGGCCAGGCTCTTCATACTTGAAGGGAGAAGGCAGCAGGGGAGGAAGATGATGTGGACATCACCTGGATTTACCAAGAGCACATTGTATTCAACAATACAATTAAACTGAATGCCTTCTGTGTGATACAACTGTGAACTCTGTGGACAAGAAGAAAGCAATCATGTTGCATAGCTGGACATTGGCAAGGCTTCTGACAGTCTCCCATATAATCCTAAGAGTATAAAAGGTTGCAGTGGTGTAAAAAAACCACAGACTCTAAAAGTCACACCAAATTAAATCAGTTAACAAAAAAACTTAAAGAAAGCTCAGGAACAGGTGTTCCAAGTGGTATATAACATCTCCTGAGGTCTGCAAGAACAATGTATCTGCCACTACCTCTAGAATATGAAAGAAAATAAACTAGTCCTATGTTTAAGATCCCAAAAGACCAGACAAAAGGAAAAGGCCAGTGTAAAATCCACACCTTTATTCCCTCAAACCTTTTTACATAGGGGAAAATGCAGCTTCCTAAGAGAGTTAAAGAGCTTTTTGCAAACAGGTTGGACTTCAGGTAATACCTTCCCCTCCCTCTGAAATTAGTCCATTACGATGCATATATAGTCAGGAATTCAGGATTGAGAAAATGAAAGAACTGGTGTTATTTGAAGTTCCCAACAATCCAGTGGTTTTTATCTGCAGCCAACAATTTATTTTATTGAAAATGCAAACTTAGTGAAAGTAATGTAAGAATTTGAACTCTTGCTATTGCCATGCATTAATACTGTACTTGAAGGCAACTCTAAATGTGTCCTATAACACATTTCCCCATAAGACCTGATGTTCTTATCTGTACTCTTTATATCTTCCTGTCCCACAACATAAAGGAGAGGAAGGAAGAAAATAAAAGCTTCCTGATTATCTGAAACATCAACTCCTGTTTCCCTTATCAAATGAAAGAGCTCATGAAACACAATAGAAAGGGAGGCATTTCAACTCTCAGAAAGACAATGTTGTCACTCAAATGACAAATGGAGACTAGTCATAGCATGTAATGGGTTATTGACATGAAAAAAATCATGACTGAAGTGACTACATTGTTCTCCCTACATGCTTCAAGTTGTACAACAACCTTACAGATTATATGGTAGGCAATAACCAAGAAAAACTATTATTTCATTTCTGTAATCTTAGTTTAGAGTCCTCAGGGAGGAATTCTACTTTTAATGTAGTTTTTCTTTGCAAAGTGGTATGAAAACTGCTTGAATCTTTACATAAATGAATGGCAACCTGCCTGACATAAAGACTACAGCAAGAAACCAAAAAACCCTGTATCTCAGAATAAGTATGTTTAAACAAATCAGGTGAGACCATTATGTTTTACCTCTATTTTCAGGTGACATCCATACACACAAACTTCGGAATGAGCTTTTTTAGGGTTGAAAAAAAACCTCACCTCAGAAATTCTTGTGCAAATGTACATTAGCAAAGGCTTATGTCTAAAGTGTTCATGTGGCCATCTAGAAATTACTCATGTGTCTTCTCTGTGAACAGAAAATATAAAAAGTAGAGAGCAAGGTGAAGACAGAATTATTTGTGTCCAGTCATACATAGCAAATTACAAATAAATAAAGAATTTAAACCAACAGAAAATCCTAAAGAACTTGTTAGATGCACTACGACTTTGATAAAAATTAACTCACAATGAGAATATCCCCAGCTTGTGGAAAGTAAGAGTGACCCTTAAATACTTAATATTCCCCTTTTTGGTGGTTTCTGTAGCTTCCACATCCCTCCCTTAAAGGTATGCAACAGAAGTTAGTTCAGTGAGCCAATGACTCCACATGTCTCAGGAAAACACTAGTGTCCATGATACCAATTACACTGAAGAAAGAAAATCAACCTCTGCATCAACATCTGTGCATGTTTTTAGAGCCCACTATTCCAAGGAGTCAACCACAAAAGTTGCTTTTGCTGCTCTTGTCTTGTTGCAATATTTGGCCAGTCTGTATGTGGAGATTCATGATGGAGCTTCATTTCAGGCAGAGCCTTCAGGGGAAATCAGCGGGCCTCCCACTGTGAGTATACCAAAAGAGCAGACAAAACCAAACAGCAAGAAGAAAAACAAAACCTACACAATTCTATTTCTAATTGCTTGCACAAAAGTACTAAGCTAATACAGAATCCAGAACTCAAACCTACTGCGTGTAAAAATCTGAAAAAACAGATTTTGGCCGTCTCATCTTGCAGGGCAGACCTTTTCCTCTGATTGGGCTATCCAAGTCAAAAGCTTTCCAAGGCTGAGTAGAACAGTCATGTTTTCCACTCCAGAACCCTAAAAGAGTTTCCATCTTTCTGTGTTCTCCTACAAGCAAGTTCTCTGCACCTTTCAGCAATCTTCAGCCTATGGTTTCTTTCAGTTCCTTCAAGCTTCATTGCTCCTCTCCCTCTCTGCTTGCTCCCACCTCCACCCTAAAAGCTTCTCTGGGCCTCATGGTTCAGTTGCTTTCAAAAATCACTCATCTCTCCCTTCACAGCACAGCAGCCAGGAATTTAACAAGAGAACCCTTCTTCTGCTGTCAAGCTGCCCTTTTTTTTTTTTTTTTTTTTTTTTAAAGAAGACAGCAACATAGTGAATGGTAAATGTGCAATAAATACAACTAAACAAAGCTATCTGTTACAATATCCTGCTCAATGGTTAAAAGTATACACAGACATAGGGATTAAAGTTAATTAAGTAGAGCTAGCACAAGTTACTGTAAAACCAATGTAACTCACAGAAGAGAGGCCACTACCAGCAATTTTGCTGTTTTCAGACTACATCACCATCATCATATCTCAAATTAGACATGCAATTATTATCTAGAATGGTGTCTTGGGAAGGTGTTTCCTTCATGGTGGTAACAATCAAATACTCATCAGTAACTGGTTCCTCATTAAGCTGTTCTACTCAAGTCCACTGGAGCTCCACACTATGAGCCTGAATAGATTAGCCAGATATGTTATCAAAAATTAATAATGCCCAGAAATAAACTGAGAACAACATCTGATGCCACACAGAATCATTAAGTAAATAAAAGAAGCAACAAGTATTCCCAAAGGTACTTATAAAATATTTTTAATCTTGCAAATACTAGAGAAACAAGCATTGAAAAACCCCCAAATGCAAATAGCTGTTAGGGAGAGACTTTTAGCAAAAAACAAATCATAGAAAGCATCAGCTCAAATACAACAGCCAGATTAGTCCCAACAGGAAGGGATCTTACAGCCTTTCAAAAATATCACACCTCTCTCCCCCCGTTATTTAAGCAATATATTAAAAAAAAAACCCAAAAGAACAAAAATACAACATACGGTGGTAACCTAAGAGTTAAACATATAAAAATTTCAAGTACTTCATGTGCATTTTAGGTACTGTGGCCTGTAAATACGAAGGTATTGCTATACAGTGGTACTTCTATAATAAACAGGCAGTTCTACATCTGCCACAAATTTCTCACTTGATCAGAGAAAATCCTCTTTACTACCTGCACAAACTAACTTGAAAAGATGCACACTCAGTTTTCTATTCCTGAAAAACAGAAATAAACGTGCAGTCACTTGAAAACAGATTCCATAAGAAAAAGGAACAGTTTTTTCCTCCCTTTCAAGACACAATTGTACAGTTACCTGTATTTCTCTGCACAGAAAAAAAAAATCAGAGCCCTTATTTAATTAAAAGGAAAGAGATTCTGCAAGAACCTGCTGTTGGCTGCCACGACAAAGTCACACTGGTGGTGAAAAGTTTTATTGCTCTTCATGTAATCATTGCCTTTTATATTACCAGATCTATAGACCACACTTGCAAGGCTGTCAGCCAACTCGGGAGCTTCCATCTCTCTTGCAACTGCAGGGTTTTCAGAAGTGCATATTTGGGATTTATGAGTTTAAATCACTTAAGAACTTCAGAAAATGTTGCCCTGCCAGAAAAAGAATTATGTATAAACCTTGTAAGAGAAGTGCATTCTTACAAATATTACATACATTTTGCTCACCACATTTCCCTGGGTGCTTCATACAAGGCACATTACAGACCATGGCATGTGATACCAAAACAAGGCTTTGGATTTGTTAGAGGAGCTTGAGAGGGCAGAGAAAGAGGGTGGGGACAAGGGAATAAAGAAAAATAATTTAAAATAAGCATCATGAAATAATTGATGAGATTAGATAAATAGGAAAAAAAATTAAAAACCAAGGGCCTTGGGTAGGTAAACCCAACCTCGGAGAAATAAAAGGGAAACAGTTGTGCAATACAGTGTCTTGTAAAAAATGGATATGAGCAAGTTATTTAAAGGCAACAGAATGCCTGGAACAGCCCTAGCACAGACACACACCAGAGAAACAAAGTGCACAACCAGCAAAAAAGGTATGTCTTAAAAACTGAAATTTCCTTAGCAAACTAAGGTTTCAGCTATCATATGGCAGCAGAAACAAACTGAATGTGCATTGAGACCATATACACAGAGCCAGAGAACACAGTGTGGCACATTCCAGCTTTCTGCAGCAGGGGTTTAATGCAGCTAAGCCATGACAAAAAGGCTCAGAGAGAACAATATTGCAGAAAATGGGATAAAGTAACACAGAAGGGGTTAGCTGCCTGCCACAAGCCCAATGGAGAATTGAAAGAAAAGTCTGCAGGGACAGCAGCTCACATTGGCAAAGGAAATTGCATTGTTCAAAAGGGTAACGTTTTCCAAAACACTTAAGGGCATTGTTTCATGCTAGACCCAAAGGAATTGTTATTCCAACAATAAATCATTTACACTGTAAAAGCCTGAAAACAGCATTTGGTGTATTGATGTACTTTGGTGCTCACAACATCCCAAATAAGCACCAATCAGTCCTCAGCATCACAGATTCGGTTCACATTCTACAAACAAGTCACTCAAAAATAGTTCAAAGCTGCAAATAATTTCAAAATTGTTTGGCTTTCATTCATCAGTGATCTTTTTGTCTGCTTGTTTTAAGCAATTCATTTTCAAGTCATCTTTTCCTAGAACCATCCCATCCGCTGCACTAACCAGGCGAGTTATGTATCTTTATTGATGTAACAGGAGTTACTCAGAAGATGCATCTTCTCAAGGATCTAAAAAGCACAGTTCCAACAGAGAAGCAGAATTGAATATGCTTCATCCAATATTGTTTTAAGCAGCACTTATGCACAGGACTGTATGCATGACTCCGAGCAACTCTTTACCTAGTCAATAGCAAAAGTCAGATGTCACACACAATACTGGTTTTCCGTGAAAAGATACATAGAGAAACATTTAAACACACTGTTTAGCAAACACTTCAAACCGTGACTGAGCCACATCTAAATGATGCCAAGAGTATCACTATCCTACCCCAACTTAGCACTATGGATCCTGTTGAGAGCTCAGGGAAACTACTTTTCCACAAGGCATCCAAGACCACAGAAGTAAAAAGCTGCCCTCAGTATTAGAGTTTATAGGACTAAACACACAGCTGCAGGCCTAACACAATTCTTTAATAAGCAGGAAGAAGTTATGGAATGCACTGATTCAGGGGAAGCAAGAAAACTGTGTGTTCTCTGCCAACCCACTGGCTTGAAACCTTTGAAACACTTCATTCCATAAGGTAATAGCAAATGGGTAGCACAGGGTTACAAATGCACATCATCTTCTATTCCAGAAAACAGAAATCCCTCCCCGCTGTACTGCAAAGGCTGTTAGAGCTCCAGCCCTAGAGCAAACTGACCGAGCATTAGCTCTAACTTATTCCATTTCACTCATCTTCCCAACCTTTTCTATGCTGGCTATTTTATCACTGCCCAGGAAGAGACAAAACTTCTGTCAGAGGCCAACTCCTGTCAGCAGCTGCCAGAAAGCCACAGGAATCTCTGTAGGACCCTTGATCACTTGTGTTTCTTTAACTGTTCCAGGCATACAAGCCTTTCTAGATGCACACGGGTCCTCCCCAGCAAGCTGTGGGGAAATAGCAGAACCTGACACGAGCCCTCATCGTTATTGCAGCCACCAGGCACTCCAATGGACATTCTTTTATTTGCTCATCTAATTCATTTTTCAGAAGAGGCAACAAGGCGTTTTGGTGTTTTTGTTATTTTTCTTTTTCCTTCCAATTATTATCGTTGAAGCAGGTGCACATTTCCACTCAAATTAGCACAAAACATGAAAACAGATTATGCCTGCTCTCATTAATCTGAAATTATATTCCAGTTTAGGTTTGATTTGCTCTTCAGCATGATCAGCACTGTTCTTCACTTACACTTTCTAAAGAAGTACAGAAGCATTCTAATGGGGAACAAAGAAATAATTTCACAGGTAGCTTTGTTTTGCTGAGTTTTCATAAGATATCCATTCATTACTCGTGGCACATAATTGCAGCTTCAAATGCACCCTGCAACCATCTGACTTCCTTGTATATTCTCCCCTCTGAAACACCCTAAGGTGGGATTAAATGGTGAACTGGATCTATATATTTTTTTATATTCACATAGATATTACAGTTTCTTACATCCCCTCTGTTGTATTAGGGTGCCTTCTGTTCTTCTGATAGCCCTGTGCTAACTGCAAAGTGTTGTCAAATAATTTATACAGCAACCAGCCTGATGATCCAGAGACTTATAGCTCAGGAAAAGGTGAGGATTCCAAGACACATTTTTCCTTCAACTGCTTAGCATGAGATACTGAACTTGGTTTTTAGCTCCAAATCCATGACAGCCTAACTGATGTACAGTCTTTACAGTCTCCTCTCAAGGAGCTGATATACAACTTGAATCCATAGTAATGAAGTCAATGGATCATGGTTTTGGAACCAGATCAAACAAAAGTGCACAAGCTGCATTTAGGAAACAGCATCACCTTAAACACCATTCTCATGAGCAGATAGCCTCAGCTGAGGTTGAGCCTGAAGTCTGTTCAGCCCATAAAGCATATTCCTTTATCAAAAAAATCCCCTGCCTAGAAAAGATCAGTCATGAAACTTAACGGACACAGCAGCAGAATTTCTGTAACATGAAAAGCAGAGTAAATCATGTTTACTGTGGCTGGAAGTGCCAAAGACTTAATTAACTTCTACACATTCCTGTGCTTCAAAACAAATATGAATCTGCTCATTATGGCAGGCTTTTTACAGCATACACTGGCTTTTAGAAAACTCAGTTAGAGTACAACCCCAAGTACATACGCCTTCCCTGCAGTAACAGCAGGATCAAGAATTTTAAGCTGGTCACTATCACTGTCTCATCACTGCTCCTCATTTGGTTCTGCTCCAAACAGTTAAAAATGCCTTGGGGAAATCCAGCTTATTTAATGTATCAGAATGCCAGGAATTATCTAAATCGCTATTTATTTTATTAGGAGCAATTCTCAAATACATGAGCTTTTTTATTCCATTAAACATTTAACTACAACTGTAAATAGAGATACATGAATAGCAATAAAAATAAAAATAGAATGACTGGTATTTATGAGCTGCAACAACTTTATCAGTTACAAAACAAGCTGCTGATTATGTTGACACCATGCAGCCAAAAATGAAACTAAGTTATCTCAAAATCTTGGGTTTAGGATGAGAAATTAATAAAATGCACTGTATTCACCTACAAATACTGCACATAGAGGATTTTACAGGTTGTGCAAAAGTGGGAGAAAATAGGGAAATTTTTCTTCATCTTCAGAGAGCAAACCAAAGCAGTATTACTAGAAATACCACTCTGATATTTCTTTGTCCAGGGCTAGATGCTATCTACACAGTCAAATTCACAGTGCATTGATCAAAACAAACAAAAAAAAAAAGACAAACACCTATAAAAATATTCAAATCCTATGTTATATTTGGAAAGCCTTTATAAAAGTTAGAGAATTCTGAGGAGCAAAATCTATTAAGAAAAAGAAAATTAGACTAAGTTTTGATGGATAAGCTCAAAAAAATGAAAAAAAACCAAACCAAAACAAAACAAACAAAAAAAACCCCCTAGGAATAAGTTTCCAATCTAATAAAAATTATTTTCTGATTAAACCAATTCACATCAATATATCATTCATTTCCTCTCTTCCCCCTCCTGAATTTCTGACCTTCTCCCAACTCCCTGCACATATTTCCTTAGCTGAGTGGCCCCTCTGCCCACTCTGGCACAGTAGATAGTCAAGCAACTGCAAGAAGCCCAGCATTTGTCACTTGAGGGGACAGTGGGCTAAATGCCTTCCCTTGAAACACAAATGACCAAGGAATCTTGAGTACCTCATTTCTCATTTCTCCCCACCAGCCAAGGGAGCACGTCGGTCCACACCCAGCTCCTCACTGCCACAGGGGCATGCAGGTCTCCAGCAAGCAGCAGCACACATCCTGGATTTGGCTGTTTAGGGAGTATGGATGCCAGCACAAACTTATTGCCTAACAGAGATATATCCTCGAGGAACCTACTTTTGTTCCCAGAAACTGTGAAAGGCAGAACTTGGTTGTCCACTCAGCCTACACAATCTTACACACATTAGAGGAGTGTCACTGCATGGGAAAATGAATGTTACACTTTTTCACATTACTGGCTGTCATCTAGGAGTGCAAAAATTTTAAAAATTGCATCCAAATTTCATTTTAAGAAGCCTCCTTTCAGACAACAGAGGAGCTGTTTGGTGTACATGGATACATGCACCTTGTAAGACATTAGCAGGGTGTCTATTTTTTTTCCCCTCAGTAATGAAACTATAAAAAGGCATGGAAATGAGACCTGAAATAATGCTACCAAAAAAGCAACCCAAGAGGTGGGCTGTTAGAAACCCATCTCTCGTGCCTCAAGAAAGCATTCCATCAGGGGAGACAGATCTAGGGAGCTTACTGCCAGGACAGGACTTTCTTTTGCAGGAGCAATGAAGAGTATAGGACTTCCCATTGTGAACAGCAACAAAGTAGGGTTTATTAATCATTGGCATGAGCTAGCCAGTTGTTTCCATCCTTTTGATAGTCTGGTAGATTTATTTTACCTTCAGTATTTTAGCATTCCTGGTTATGGAGCAGAAGAAGGACTAAGCCAAACATACAAGCAGTCATAGCACCCAGCTTCTTTGGGCATTGTCTACAGACACTGAACTGATAGCATTTGTGAAGAGATATTCATGAAGCATAATTTTCCTAGTGTTTTAAATACTCCAACTACCCTCAAGTGTGTTACAGACAATGGTCAGCTGCAAGACCAAATCACTGAAGACTGCAGTGTATTTGGTTGTGTAACAGACAAGGAGATTAAGGTGCAAGTTTCTGCAGCTCCTTTGTCAAAATCCTTAAACAAGGATGGTAAATGCTGTTAAAATAAAGGATGACAGTAGCAAAAAACTAATTTGGATTTTCCGTAATGCTGGTAACATTAGGAAAAGCAAAGCAGTGGAAAGCACTTTTCCTATACCTAAAATAGAAGTTAACATCTGGAATAAATGCAGACATAGATCTAAGTCTTTTTTTCAAAAACCAGAAAGCTTCATTTCTAAGAAGTCCTGAATAGGCTGAATTAAATTAAAAATTAATTTATACATGCATATATAAATTATTTTTAAGAGCAACTTTGAAACTTTAAGTTATTTTGTATTCCTGTGCAACAACATAAAGCCAGACACTATAAATTAAGCTTGTGACAGTGAATATGCCTCAAATATTTTAAATTTAGCTTCAGAGATTTGGACTTTGAAAGTGACTGATGTTGAAATGATCAGAACTGATGTGTTAGATTAATGCAATGTTGAATGATTTTCTCAAACACCAGAGAAAGAAGAGCTGCCCCCAGGTGTTGCAGTGCACCCCAAACCCAAGCAGGTGTTCCAGTATTAGGAAAAGAGTTTAAGCCTCACCCCTGAACTTTTAAGGAAGAAGAACCAGAAACTTTTATGCCTCTCTCATGATAATTGGCCCAGTGGCAGGACAAAAGCACCTGTTGGATCCTTGAGCTGCTCCTGAAGGAATGTCGCTATTTTCCATTGGGCAGCTTGCCAAAAATCCCTCCTAGATCCTTGAATACTTAGAGCATGGAGTCTGGGGGCTTTTTGGGGGGTTTCTTAGCAGGTGCAAGGGACATCCCTGCACTGTGCACAGCTTTTATCCTTTTGTTTTGTATAGTTTGTTATTTTCTGTTCAATTAAAACCTTTTTGCTTTTTCAAAACACCTCCGATCCTGCCGTCTCGCTGATTAGTCCTAAGCCATTTCTGGGAGGTTGCTGGTCACCCTCAGAGTGTGATGAACCCTCGTGGGGCTAATAACATGCTGGCTGGCCTCACAGAGAAATTCATCACCTAGGATTGGTGTATTTGGTTCACATTTGGTTTTGGGGGGCGAGGGGCCACTGCAGAGGTGGCCTCTGTGAGACCAGCAGCTGCCTCATGCCAGACACTGCCAGCTCCAGCTGGCCCCAGGACAAACCTGCTTTGTGCCAAAGCTGGGCCCATCAATAGGACTGGCTGGTGCCTCTGTTGATAACACACATAAGGAAAAAAAAACTGCTGCCCAGGAGCTATGGGAGAGGAGCAAGACAAATGTGAGAGAAACAGCCCTGCAGACACCAAGGTCAGTGAAGGAGAACAGCAAGGAGGCGTTCCAGGTGCTGGAGCAGAGATTCCACTGCTGCCCACAAAGAGAGTAGGTTGTCCCCCTGCAGCCCATGGAGGACCACACCAGAGCAGGTACAGCAGGTATCCACACTGCAGCCCATGCCACAGCAGGTGGATGTGCTCTGAAGGAAGCTGTAGTCTGTGGAGAGCCCACAAAGGAAGGAGCAGGACCTGCAGCCCATGGGGGGCCCATGCTGGAGCAGTCCAGTCCTGGAGTGCACCCCATGGACAGGACCCATGCTGGTACAGCTTTCAAAGAGCTACAGCTTGTGTGGAGGACCCATATTGGAATAGCTTGACAGGGAACTATATCCCATGGCAGGGATTC
The DNA here is from genome assembly GCA_016584745.2 of Phylloscopus trochilus trochilus. NCBI lineage: Eukaryota > Metazoa > Chordata > Aves > Passeriformes > Phylloscopidae > Phylloscopus > Phylloscopus trochilus. The sequence continues at coordinate 23,571,311 of WQNJ02000039.1, forward strand.
CACACCACATCAGGGAACTGGGAAGGAGGAGTGACAAAGTGTTATGAACTGACTGCAGTCCCCATTTCCCAATACCCTGTGCCACTCGGGGGATTGAGGGAAGGAGGTTGAAGATTCAGGAACAATGGACTGAAGTTGAGCCTGGAAAAATGGGGGGAGGGGAGAAGGTGATTTTAGTCCTGTCCTTGTTTCTCACTATCCTATATTTAATTGGAAAGAGCTGAAATGATTTTTCCTAAGTTGAGTCTGTTTTGCCTGTGGCAGTAATTGGTGATCTCCCCATCTTTATCTCAAGTTCTTCCCCTGTCCTGTTGAGGAGGGGGAGAGAGAGAGAGTGGTTTGGTGGGCAGCTGGCAGAAAACCAAGGTTAACCCACTACAACTAAAAAGAGAAAAACAAATTATTAGGTATCATATTTTCACTGCTTTGCAATACAAAATTACTTCTGTGTGTGGTAACTACAGTAATAAATTACTCACGATTTTAAATTCCCCTTACTATTTTCAAAAGAAAACATTTTATATTTTTTTTCCTCTAAAATGTTATTCAGTATTTTCCCAGCACCTTTCAATTATTTTGGTCCCCTTTTTCCACTTTTCCGAACATTTATTTTCTCTAATCATGTTTGTCTACAAAACATTACTGGAGAAAGACACCTGCAAGGAAATCAGCAAATAAGAATTCCCCTCCACACACAGTCTGCCAGCAGTGAAGCAAACTGCATGCTACTACTTCAGCAAGAATCACAACTCATGCTAAGTACCACTGCTCCAGGCAGGCAATCCACATACCAGTCTCCTGTTGAGAAAAAGCCCAAATCCCTCAAACTTAATTGAGTTTGTTCCCTTGATTTTAATGATGGAACCTAAATATAGATATCTATCTCTAGGACCAGGCAGACATTTGGAATTATAATCTGCAATCACACCACCAAAAAGCTTCAAATATTGGAAACTAACTCTCTAGAACCCTCTGAATTGTCCCCATCTATGTACCTTCCTACGTGGCATGCTCCATTCTTCTTAGCATCTGACATTATTCCAGATGAAAAATTATTTATGCCTGCCTAGTGCAAAAGACTCTGACAACTGTGCACCAAGCATAGCATCACTGTGCTTGGGGAAGGAGGGGATTGTTCTGCTCTGTCCTGCTCTGCTGTGGCCTGATCTTGAGTCCTGTGCAGTTCTGGGTGCCACAATATAAGAAAGATATAAAGCTGTTAAAAGTGAGTCCGAAGGAGGGCTGGTGAAAGATGGTGAAAGGCCTGGAGGGGAAACCATAAAGGAAGAGGCTGAGGTCACTTGGCTTGTTCAACCTGGAGAAGACTGAGGGGAGACCTAGCCATCTACAACCTCCTCATGAGAGGAAGTGGAGGAGCAAGCTCTTTTCTCTGGTGACCAGTGACAGGACCTGAGGGAATGGCCTGAAGTTGTGTCAGGGGAGGTTTGAGTTGGATATTAGAAAAAGGTTCTTCACCAGAGGGTGGTTGGGCACTGGCATAGGCTCCCCACGGAAGTGGTCACAGCACCAGCCTGACAGAGTTCAAGAGGTGCTTGGACAATGCTCTCAGGTACCTTGGGCTGATCCTGTGCAGGGCCAGGAGTTGGACTTGTAGATGATTCCCATGAGTCCCTTCCAAATTAGGATAGTCTTTGATTCTGGGAACTCATTTAACTCAAAAGAAGATCTGTGTTCACATTTATTCCAAGACCTGGGCTGTTTTGGGACTATGGGAATGTTTTTTGAATTGATTTATGTCCTTGCATTATTCTTCCTTAAACTAAAGCCATTGCCACGGTCCAGCAACTGATTTGGCTTAACTGGGTTACAAATCTATCTTCTGGCTTTTAACATTAGTGTTAATTTTAATGTAAGAGCAGAAAAGCACTTGGAAACGGTCCAACAATGCTTTTGTTAAGAATTTCCAATATCATTAAAAAAAGAAGAGAAAACCAAAAGCTGCCTAACAGACCTACTGGTTTTTGAATAATAAAAATGAACTGGCCAAATTGGATTTGGAATTTCAACTTTTATAAAGGTATCATGACAGGTGAATTAAAGCTATATTTTATTTAGGACTTGCTCATGCAGCTCTGAGAAATATTCTGGCCACACTTGTCAGGCACCACTGTAAACTGTCTTAAGTCTTGCAGCTGGATATTAGATACCTGCCCCTGCTGCCAAGTGACACTCCTTATACCTCATGGCCACTTTTCTCTCTGGGTAGCAATGCTGCCAAAGGCATAGCAGTGTGCCAAGCAACAACATCAACTGCTCAAGTAACAGCAAGAGCCCTTAGAATCTGAAAATCCCAACACTGCCCTTGCTGCTGATCACAACTTCAGCTGAAAAAAAAAATTTGTAATAATTGTCAATAGCTTCTCCCAGTTATGGTTCTTCAAAAATAACACACTGAGGATTGCCAGGAAATAACTCTGTCCTGATGTCAGGTCTCCCCAAAAGTAGTTTTGAACCAGTTTCTTAAAAGAGTTTTTTTTCAGTCCTTTAACATAATTAACCAAACAACTAAATTCAGAAGTTATTAGAGAAAGACTACCACTACATCCTTGAGAAAGAATACCTATATTTGTCAAAAACCAATATATGCTTGAAGCATATTTCTTATAGCTTAGAAAGAAATCTGTTCGGTTTTGAAGCTTCTATTATTTAAATTTAAGTTCTCTAGAATTCTTTGCTGAGGTACCAGGAGCACAGCTATTCATTACTGTGGGATGCAGAGACGTGACAGAGAGCTGCTGCAAATTAAACCAGACCAACTAACTCCCATCAGCTAAAGCCTAGCAGGTTAGCTACTCTTTCCCAATCCCCACCTCCTCCTATTTCTCGTAATGAATTCACATTTCATTTAAAAAAAGGCAACAGTAGACAAAAAGAAAGAAAGAAACAGAATATGCAAAGAATTTAAGAATATTTCACACATCCATTTTCTCTCCAACACTTCCAATGCCAGGCAAACAATTTCACAAAGAGGCACAAGGAACTAGTTGAAGCAAATAGATAGAATTTGAACAATTTCAGCTCTGCAGGGATTTCAGGCAATGGTTTGCAACATCACTGTGGTCACATCTACAGTGTTGTAGTTCCTCACATCTCTTGTAAATTCCTCCATTGACAGTATGGCTCTCCAGCACACTGGGTACAGCATGCACGTACACTGAGGCCTCACTTCAGCAAAAACTCCTCATTGGGCCTTCAAACATGTTACAGTTTGTTAAGATTAAATTAATTACAAAATTAATTTAATCTTAAATACAGCATGAGTTCACAAAAGGAGAGGGGTAGGTTGTGCTCAAATCTTTTATCGTACAGGCAGTGTTGGTGCCACTTGGCAAAAGAAAACCATACAAAAACAGCTAGCCCATGAGCCACACTGTATTAAGATCCATTTGAAGAACAATTAATTAGCAAGACACCAGCAGGACGTTCCACATTTTTACTTCCTCTGTGGTCAGTCAATAATTAAATATTGATCAGTTTTAAAGAAACTCAATCGTATTTGTGCATCTGAACTTGTTCTGTGCTTTCAGAAGAGATAAAGCAGTTGAATTTTGAACCTCTTTATCATACTCTTGAATCTCTTTACCACAGTCCTCAAATTGACATCTGGATAAGAAAAAGCCTAAAACAAACCCCAACAAACCAAAAACCACAACACCAAAACCCACAACTTTGTTACAGTTTTGAAATCTAGAAACAAACTGTTTCAATATTCGAGAATCTTTTTACATAAACAATTTGATACAAATTGGCTTCAGAAGATGTTTTTAACCCATCAAACTGTATGTGCATTAGTAGGTGGTGTACATGATTAAGTTAGGCTATTAACTTCAACAAAAGTCAATATAAAACTAGGTATACTGTGGCATACAAGGTCCTGCTGCAAGTAATGAACAAAATATGCTGGCCCAATTTCACCCCTGTTACAACAGAAATCAATGTAAGAAATCATTTCAATGAAGCAAAACCCATCCCCCTCCACAATGCTCAAAGAGTACACGTGGAACTTCAAAATCTGTTCATGTGTATCTCGACCTGCACTCACTGTATACCCCTCTTCTGCCTAAGGTAACCTTTGCAGCATCAAGTCTGTGATGATTTACTTTTAAATTCAGTGCCTCCATGAATGCTCACTCCTTGCACTTTGATTTTCTTTGTAGGTATCAAGTGACACGATTATCTCAGAGGGAGCTGCAATGAAATGTTATGCAAACTTGGTGAGGTGGATGGAGAATGTGAATATCTTCATTATGCAATATTGGCCATAAGCTATCATATGTCAATGACTATCCCATTCAAAATGATGCATCTCAAAGTAATTGGCTTGTCTCCTGGAGTGGAAGAGTGGAGTGTAGGAAATAACTTCTTTAGCAAGGGAACACTCAAAACACTCAAAGATTCATCAGAAAACAAAAAACCAAAAACCAACCTAACACTGTATAAGCAAAATAGAATTTATAAATAAATAGACATTTTATTTATATTCATGTAATAGCCTATCTGTTACAATACTCATGAGTAATGCAGTTGCCTTAAACCATAAAACAAAGTATTTTCATCTATCTACTGTTAGCATATCAATGTACTGTGGAGTAGTCACAATAAATGTAAATTAAATAAATACTTCATGGCAAGCAAGGGTTATCAATGCTCCAATATTTTTTTTTCTCTTTGCATTGTTCAAATAGGCTGTGGGAGTAAAAATAACTGGATCAAACGAGAGGGAAACCCCCAGAAGAACATGCACTACAGATTACAGAGAAAGCTTTTCACACAAATGCTGCAGGGATATTGAAGACTACAATTGTGACAAAATACTGAGTTAATAAAAATAGTAACAACCCCCAAGAACAACAAAAAAAACCCCAAACCCAGCAACAAAACCACACACGAAATAAAGGTTTGGCACTTCCAATCTTCAAACAAGTTAATGCTTATTTTCTTTCTTCCTACTAATATTGTGATAAGGTTTAATATACAGACATCTAACCACTCACCTACCAGATATCAAACTGCTGACAGATTAATCCCCCCACAATTAATAATTATTCATTTGATCATAGATATCAACATGTAGCAAAATGTGTTACAAAAGCCACAGCTCAGATTTCTGTGCTTTCGATGTACCGAGATAAGGCACTGACCTTTATTCTTGATTGACAATGGGAGAATACTCCACTTACAAGCTTACTACTGGGAAGCTTTGTTGTCAGTGTGAAGAATCACAAAACTGTGTTAAAAGGGAGACAATTCAACACCTTTCCTCAACATTTGAAATGTGATCTTTCCAACAGATCATCAGTCCTGGTCATTTCCCCGGAAGTATAAACAACTCAAGTTTAAGATTTCTCTAAGAGGCATAAAATACTCTGCAGGTTAGGGGGGGGAAGGGAGGGTTACAGTCCATGAACTAGTCGGTAAAGGACCTTCTTTCAGGTTTTATCTTTAAAGAACTCTACTATGCCAGCTAGGATTTTCATGTAATAAAGGCAATTTATCCTTCTAATCAGACCATTTCTGTCCAAAGAGACTTGAGGTGGCTGTACCATAAGAAATATTTTCCTGTGCCTCTTGAAGTCAATGTGACTGTGATTGCAAATTACCCACGAATGTAAAGAATAGCAGGCTGTTGCATTATGCAAGCCCATCCAGATTCTTTTGCATCCCTGTAAATGCAGCTACTTTCCTGTCTTGATTGTACTGTACACTCTAACAATGGATTTCACCTAATAAGCTATTCAGGAAACTTACACAGCATGCAGGTCATCTCAACCCATTTCCTTGCTGTTACAAGTAACATGAAAAATGCTTTCAAACATCATCAGAGACAGGAACACTTTGAAGCACCTTAAATTCTCATAAAATATTCACTAGAGCTATCCACAGCATCAGTGCTATTGTGGCCTCAAACACAGTTATGTCATGTAGTACTGCTGCAGCAAGAAAAGTCTTGAAGGAAATCCCTACTCCACATAGGTAGCATATGTTCAAAGTCCCATGCATGGAGAAGAAAAAGATGGGGGGAGGGGGAGAATTAAAATCACGTCTAAAATTAAAAAAAAAATAAAAAATAAAACAAACAAAAAACCAACCACCAGCTATTTTCTTTTTGCTATTCTAGAACTTCATTATAACCACCGTGAGATAAATGTTCTAACCTCCATCTGCACCATCCCAATCTTTCTCCTCCCACATCAGTGCTGAATTTGCTGGAGTAGAAGAAGGAATCAGCCAAGAAGGTTAAAGAATATTACCAGTTAGGTAAGGAGACTCGCATGTAGTTTGGAACAGTACTGACATCCCATTTACCTCAGATCTGACCACTACGGGACCTCTAAATAGCTCATTTCTCCATCATCTGGGAAATGCCATGCCCAGATACTGGAGCAACACTTTTCTTCTGGAGTCCCAGCTGGCAGACAGCCTAACAGAGTATCTAGACAGAGGTCTAGAAATAAAAAAAAATAAAATAAAAAAAAAATTTAAAAAAAGTGGGGGGAAAAGAAGCTGGCTTACGTGCTCCAGTTTGTCTTTCCTCCTCAGCCAGACACTGGCACTGTAGTCCTGCTGCTTGACAGTGCTGTAGAAGTTCGCACCTACTCTGGTGAGGCTTGGGGAAGGCTCCCTGGGTCTGCTCTTCAGCCTCATCTGCTCGAAGCCCTCATGGGGGGATGAGGAGAGCCAGTCATGCCTGACTTCCATCTTGACATGACAAGGCAAAGTCCAAAGAAAAAATTAGAAGAAATTAAGAAGCACTAAACGAAGATGGTCCAAAAGGGGACAGGATGGGGGCAGGAGAAAGAGAAGGAAATAATAATAATTAAAAAAAAAAAAAAAAAAAAAAAAACCAACAAAAAAAAAACCCTTAAAACCAGAAAATGGTAAGAGAAGGGGGAGACAAGCAGAAATGAGGTAGCAGGAGTGGAGGGAGAAAGAAAGGCTGCAGGTACGAGAGAGGAGTGGGCTGGGAGAGATGAAGGGGCACTCGGGAAAGAAGACGCTCCAAGATGCCGCTGCTTGTTGCCCTGGCCGCCAGCAAGCTGCAGTCCAGGACCGACGCAGCGGGAATCGCTGCCTGCGGCTCTGCCCGGGACGGAGGCGAGGGGCGGCGCGGGCCCGGCAGCCGAGGCCGGGCGGGGCTGCCGCCTCCAGCCCGCCTGCAGGTTGGCGCAGTGGAGGGGCCGCCGCCCGCCCGGGGATGAGCCCGGCTCCTCCCCCGCCTCCCCTCCCCGCAGCCGCCTTCGGGGAAGCAGCCAGCAGCACGGGAGAGCCCCCTCTTTTCGTCAGAAGCCGCCGCCGCCGCCGCCCTCCTGGGCTCCCCCCGTGCCCCTGGGGAAGTTGTCTCGTCTGCTCTCCCCCCGCCCTCGCCCCGTCCCGGCGGCACCGACCCGCCTCAGCCCGCCGAGGGCTGGGCGGCCGCTTGCCACTCCCCTCTGCTGGAAGCCTTTGTCCGATCGCCCCACGGCGGAGGCTCCCGGGGCCGCCGCCCGCTGCCCAGCCCAGCCCATGCCGTGCCATGCCGGGCTGCGGTGTGCCCCTCACCGCGCCGCGGCCGCCGGGGGGTGCGGGGCTGCGGCCGCCGCCGGACTCTCCCGCAGCACCTCGCCGTCACCGCGTCCCCTCCCTCCCTCCCTCCCTGGGCAGGGGCTCCCGGTGCTCTCGGGCGTAACCGGAGCGAGCTGCCGGCCCTTGGCCGGGGCAGCCAGGAGCGCACCTCGCCTGACCAGGAGGCGAAAGCCCCGGCTCGGCGCCGGTCCAGGTGCGAGTCCCGCCTGGAAGCCCCCGCCGCCGCAGCGGCACCAGCGCTCAGAAATCAAATCGCTTCTGTGCTACCCACGGACAGGGTCGCTGGGATGCCCACGTTCGTAGATCCCTGGCATCTAGGATTTCTCAAAATAAAAAGACCTTCTAGGGTGGTTTCTGTAGTCCGCTGCCGTCTCTTTTAGTAGAAGTTGATGTGTGTTGCTATTTAGCTCAAACGTGTTTCAGCAGAAAAAAAAAGGACTTTCCTTTTTCACACTATGAAAAGCCACCTCGCTAATTGCCCACACACTCTGTAAAGATATATTAGGTATAGACAAGAAAACTTTCTCACACAGTGCATCAAGAAGTATTTACTGGAGCTCGGAACAACATTTCAGTTTCCTGGTCAATATTTGCCATCAAGCAAGCGTTTGCATGTTTTCCAATCCTTTGGAAGGAGGTGCCTCTAAGAGTATGTACGATTGATACATCGGCATCTGCAGATTTTTTTTTCCTGCTACAGAACTACACTGATGTAGCTATTCAGATAAAGGGATGCTGAACTAGAGATCTACACTTGAATCCAGTTAACTGAAAATAGCCTTTGAATGGTAAAGTTCATCCAGACCAATTTCTGAGAAAATTATAAAAGAGCCCTCAGCAATCACTCAATCTACAATGAGCTCTACTTCCATCTGATCAAAAGGGGAATTTAAAATATCCTTATGATTGGACTTAAGGTGTATTACTGCAAAGTATTGGCCAAAAACCAGACAGATAATGAATTTTTTCCTTTCAAAATTCTAAAGATAAAGGCAAAACTCACCTTGCGACCCATAACTGAGGATTATTATTAACAGATAATACTGGTATCTTTGTGAAATACTGGAAAAATAAACTGAACAGTAGCAGAGGTTTGGTAGGAGCATAAATTACAGCACCTTCTTCTAAAACTTGAAAGACAATTTCAAAATCCTTACCTAAATACTACTACAAAAAAGAGCATTAAAAAGTACCAACAACCAGAACCATCAATATCATAAGCAATATTATACATTTTTAACTCACCACTATAAAGGATTTGCAGTTTTCTTTCTAACAACTTTCTAGTTTCTTCAGTTAGGAAATTTAGGTATTTCCAGGGTTGTCAACACAACCTCAAAACACCTGGATGAAGAATGAGACCTATGTGATCCTGCTGCATGCAGGACAGGCTGGAAGGCACTGAGATTTAATGTATGGCACATCCTAGCTGCAGCAGTTTTAAGCTCACACAGGATTACTTGATTAGAAGCCTGCTGAACTGAACTTCAGCTGCAGATGCCCATTTAGGAATTCTATATGCTCATAGATGCACCTACTCCCAAAGGACTGGAATAAATGCAAACATGCAGTCAGAAGAAAAGGACAGAAAGGAAAACAAAAGAGCCTCTGTGTTTCTTCAAATATATCCTATCCCAACAGGTATACATGTACATACATACATATATATATATATATATATGTGCATAGTGTTCTTAAAAACCCTGCAGGTGCTGTAAATCAGGAGAGCCTGCTTTATGCTGGTTTTGCATAAGAATTTTCACGTTGTGTCTATAGCAGATCTGAAGCACTTCAACCTTTTCTTTGTACTTCTGATCTTTACTGGTTTTGCTGCTTGCAAATGTTCATAAAGAAAAGTTGTTGGTGTCACTCTGCAGTTGCACCTGCTTTGCTCCTCGTCCCTTAACACTCTAACAGAATCAATAATGCCACTGTACTTGAGTATGAGACGTTTTCTTATTCCCCCATATGTACTGGATTAAGATTTTTGTTTTTTTAAACATGTGATGGCTATTTGGTAGGGTTAATTCATCCTAACTTCCCTAGCTATACTACCAGCAGACCTTCCCAACTGCCAGAGGAACTTCTTTCTGCTTATCCAGGACAGCCAAAAAATGAAGTCCTAAAGTTGTTTTTAGTCTCTAGGCTATAAAGAGAGAGTTTGCTTCTCTTCCCAAACACCCTCTTTGACATGTAGGTGTGCTGCTTTCTACTACTACTACTGCCAACATTATTATTATCCCAGTCCTACTCTTACTAGGAATAAGAGAGAAAAGGCAAAAAAGAAGCCTGGAAAAAGTCTGTTAAAATCATGTGAAGAAGCTATGCTTGCAAAGCCTTTGTTACTTGCTGACCCCAAGCAGAAAAGATTTCTAATGGGAAAACGTAATCTAATGACTACAAATTTTTTGTGTTTTTATAAAAATTTTACTCAGGCAAAGTAACAGACTAAGAATACAACGTCAGACCCTAGTGAATACATGGTTATTAATCTAATTTGAAAAGGGCAAAGAGCTGTTTTCCAGATTTCGTGTTCCAATTTATTTCCAGGTTAGCTCTATGCAAAACCCCCCAGTTTTGTTAAAACAACCACAAGAATACCAACCAATTTAATTCAAAGATAATTCAACTCATTAAAATTCAATCAGCTCGGTAGTAGATCAGCAATTCCAATTGGCTGTGTGAGCTGGATTAAACTGCTGTCTTTCTCTTCCACGCAATTTTCAAAATTACCCAAACACCTGCTCCTGTCAAGGCCCTTTGCTTCCATACCCAGCCTCCTTACAGCAGCAAGGATAACTGAAATTACAAACATCACACTTACATAATTAGCAATAGATGCAAGTCATGCATATCATAGTATGATTTTACCTTACCATGGTTCAGGCTACAATTTTCTTCAATTCGCTGCCCATCTTATCAAGACTCAGAGGAACTCCTTTAAAGCAATCTACAGAATTTTCCATTTTCTATATCAACAGGATCAATGCTGTAGGGGGCAGAGTTAACTCAGGCCAATGCAAAGAAAATCAGGATATAAATGGAAACATGTAGGTAGGGCTACATTCACTTTTTTAGGCTAGATTTACTTTTTTAAAAAGACAGCTTCTATTTCTTCCAAAAATCTTTTCCAGATAAGTTTGAAAGGACCTCCTCCCTGTGCTCCAACTTAAACACATTTTTTTTAAAATGAAGGAGTTCTAGCAATTCAGCATATCTATAAGAACTTTAGACCTTTTATCAGCAAATGGCATATGCTTAAACATTCCTATAGCAATAAAAATTCCCATAGCAAAACTTCATTTTGGCTGCATACCGATACTTGCGTGCAAGCATCTGTAACAGATTCAAAGCCTCCTTATAAGGCACTAATTTCTGATGCAGAGCTGGGCTGCACACAAGCACTGGCCCACTTTTTGGCATGTACCACACCTGACCAAAGCAGCAGGCAGCAATTGCCTTGCAGGCTTCAGCTGCTGTCCAGTCAGAGGGCTGTGAGTGGCAGCAGCTCCAGCAGCACTGCTGGGCCTGGCAGCCAGGTGGGAAGGGAACTGTCACCTGCTTACCCAGCTCAGCCAAACTCGCTTTCTCATCTAGGAATTGACAAAAACACTCAAATGGAGAGGTCTTTTTAACCTCCCCATATTGCTGGCCTGTTCCAGATTAAATTAATTGTCTTTCAAACGATTTTTTAGAATTAGCAAAACACCAGCTCCCTCCTAGCCCCCCAAATTCTATCAGCCTGCAAAGCAAAAACCCATTGCAGCAGGCTGTTTCCTCTATGCTGATATGCTGGCTATGTCTCCAAGCCTATCTGCCACTACCTCCTGAAAGCAGCTGCCAATCACTGAAACACGGGTTTGCTATAGGGAAGGACCAGAGAGGGAAAAAAAAAAAATAAAGAAAAAAGATTTTTTTCCCCCTATAATGCAATGTCCTACATTGCCAAGGACAAGGTGAGAATAGTAAAACTCAGTAAATGTGAAGTAGAAAAAAATAAGAAAGAAAAGCTAGACTGCAACATGAATATTTATAAATAATTTTTGCATTGTTGCTTTGTCAAATCCTGTGCAGCGCAATATGAAACCTTTATACCTTTATCTTCAGTTTTTGGACAAGAGTTAGAGTGACAATTATGAAATGGGAGGGTCAAACCTAAAGTTAAAGGGAATTTTGGAGTTGGAGGTGCTTCAGATTTCAAGTTATGAGCATATCAGAGACCTACCTCAGAAATAACATGGAAAAGTCATCTAATACTGAAAATGTTCCCTGCTTTAGCCCTCCCTTACTGAAGTCAGCTATTAACCAAGCTGTTCTGTCTCTTGCCTGAAATTTTAACCTCTCCCTTTTTCTTCTTTGCATGATCTCTGATGCAAAATAAACAAAAGCCAGCAACAAACAAACAAAACCCCCCAAATGACAAACAAACACAACAAAACCCCACAAATAAACAAACACGTAACAAACCTTAACACACAGAACAAACACCTGTTAGGAACATTATTAGTCTTGAGACATCTCTTGTCTGTCAGATTTGGTTGAAATAAGCCATGTTCCAGAACATACTAGTTTGGGATTGACAGACAAATAGTGTAATCACATAAACTTTGTTTCCTTTAGAAACCAAATAAAAATACCTGAGACATCAACTAATCCATATTTCATTTGAAATAAAATGTTATTCTGCAGGTATCATCAAAATATCCACTTCACCCAGAAGTCCAGGCCTAGGATGTTTTTCCTGTGGCCTCCTTTCCATCTCCATGTAACCTAAGAGGGTGCTAAACTGGCCCTGTGCATGGATACCAGCATGGACTGGGATGCTCACACTTTCACTGGGGATTGTGACATAATAAATAAATGATATCTTCTCCATCTCAAATCAAATTCTGCCTTTGTTCCTTTTACTCTCCTTCATCCCTTCCCCCATGTCCATCCATATATTGCCGAAGAACATTTTCATTTCTGGGCCCCAAAATTCTTGTCCAGACAAGGTTTCATCCTGCACCTTAAAATAATATTCATTAGTGGCACACACTAATTGGGCCGAGTTCTGTCCTCTATTCCACTTACATGTCCCCACCGGAGTCATGAAACAAAAATAATTGTATAATGAACCTGTAACCAGGGGACAAAATTTGGCCTACATTTCTTTAAAATAAATCTACAGCACGTAATAGGTGTCCACTTACCCTGAGAATGAGACCCTTTACATTTGTGTGAAGGGTCCTGGCTTTTTTTTTTTTTTTTCCTTTTTTTCTCTTTACTGGGCAGGTTCACATCTATCTCAGCTTGAGTTCTTCATGCTGAATTTATCTGGTTGGGGCAGCCAAGTGCAATAAGCAGACTGCTGACAAGATCTGAGCTCTCGAGGAATCTTGCTCTGAAGTGAGTTTTTAAAATTGTTCCAGAGAAGTGGCAGTCAGCAGACAAAAACCACTGTAAGGGACAATGTTTTTAACAGTTGTTCAGGGACAGGGGAATGCTTTTTCACTTTTATTTTCAACACATACATAAATTTTGGTTGATAGCAAGGGATATATTCTCTACATCTGCACAATTTGAGGTGGAGGGAGGAATAGGAGAGAAAAATTGTGCAATCTTTCATGAACCATAGAATCATTAGGGTTGGAAAAGATCTCTAAGATAATTGAATCAAATCTTTAACACTTAGTTCACCAATTAACTATGTCCCCAAGTGTCACATCCACACACCTTTTGTATATTTTCAGTATGGCAATTCTGCCACTTCCCTGACCAGCCTGTTCCAATGCCTGAATGCTACTACATAAAACAAAACAAAAACCAACCAAACAAAACAAAACAAAACAAAACAAAACTATGTAAAGGAAAATAAATTCAATTAGAGGGTGGAGGAAATAAAACAAAGAGAAGCAAAAATTAGTGAATATTTTTTTGTGGATGAATTGGTAGGGCAGTGTAAGGAAAGAACAGTCTCTGAAACCTCCCATAAGTATATTCTCACAAGGTTTAATATGCTGCAAAGAAAGAAATGTATTTCAAAAATAACAAAATAGCACAAAGAGTTTTTTCTTCTTTTTTTTTTAATAGCAGAATGCCTCTGTAGTCTATGTTTGTACTTACTCAGCAAAATTTTCAGCACAAAAAGTACTAAAACAGGAATTATCCAAAGTAATCTTATACATGACATTTTTATCTACAAAATTTTTTCTACCACAAAAAAGAGTATACTTTCAAATAATTCAAAAATTTTAACACAGAAAATTAATTTTCAATGTAGTCTGCCTAACTTTTGAAGATATTACTCAGAACTTAAGAAAATTACCTAAATTATAACTGACTTTTGGAAATTAGCTCAGAACTTTCTAAATAAACTGCAAGCTAAGTATCAGAAGCGTCATGTTTTGAAGCTGCAATAAAACTTAGAAGAAAAAATGATTCATTTGTATCTGTGCCATCCTGTCTACCATAGATACAGTTGATTTAAAACATTTTGCACCGAAGTGTTCATAAGTATTTGGATGGTGGCTTCCAGTGGAATACAGGTGACGGGGTCATTATTTGCTGAAATATTTTTTACTGAGAGAAAGCACAAAGTTATGTCACAAAAGACATTTTTTTTTCCCCACAAGAGTTATGTTGCATCAGACATCAGATTTCCCTGTCTGTATGACCAGAAAGATGTTTATTGGTGTGACAGCACCTAAAATAAGATTAAATAAGACCCATGAGGCAATATGACACGAGTTCTTTAACTACAAGGTTATCTTTCTACCTTGGCCCAACTGATCTAACAGCATTTGGGGTATTGTGTTTGAATCAGACCCTCTACACACAGAAGAGTTGGAGCACAATGTTGTCTCATGGTTGGTGCAAGAGAGAAGAACAGACTGTAGCAGCCTGAATTTAGGGTGGTTTGAGTTACAGAGAGAGAATCATGTCCTTACAAATAAATGTATTTTATATAAAGCTTGGCTGGCCCAGAAGATTACCTACATGATTAACAATCCAGGACAAGTTTTCTAAAGATAATTATTCATCAGTGCCTAGCATACTTTATGGCTCAGGTACAACATAAAAAAATTACAGACACTGTCTCATTCACATTTGCTGTGACAGAGATCTGGGGATTCTTTGTGCAAGGTTTTGCATAGATATAAGTGAGACTCTCTGCCTCTTTAACTTTCTATCTGAAACAAGACAGAAATCAGAGAGAAAAAGGAAGCAGTTATTCCATTTTAGCAGATAAAACTTGAGATACAAAGAAGACATGCCAAAAGTTATTAAGTATCCTGTAAAAGACCTAAAGATTGAGATAAGATCTCCTGGTATTCATTCCACTCTTTAGCCAGAAAATGCACCATGGTTTTGTGTTAATGTTTACACACTACAGAGGAAATTTCAAGCCAGTAAAGGATTTCACTATATTTCTATCCTAGGACTTTACTAACATAAGGAGCAGCCAGGGTGCTGAAAGTACTATAGAGGTGCTGTCAAACAGGTAGAGCCTCAACAGGGCTTGGAGAATTTGTTATGTGAAGTTGACAGCTGCATTACAAACTCCTGATTACTTTACAACCCTGATGCTATTTCACAAAGTAACACAGAGTGAGGGAGAATTAAGGTGCAGAGAAACAAAAATACAGAATATGTCAACTGTTATTTGAAGGAGGTGGAAATTAATAACTATTGGTGCCAAATGCTAACAGGAAAAAACCCACTTGTAATAAGATGGTGATAAAAAGCAAGCAATGTGTACTAGTTTGTGGATTGTAACAATACAAGGCAAAAATAAAAATTTTCAGGAAAATGAATCTACCTTGACAACAAAAACAAAGCAGATTCCTAGCACAAGAAGATTTACAGCTAGAGGGCTAGAGGGGTTTTCTACCAAGATAAATTAGTTCAAAGGAGGAAACAAATGCAAATACCAACAGTCAAGGTTAGGTTTTTCATTGGTGTGGATCCCCTCATCTGGCTCAGCTTTGTTTCTTGATTATATCAGGGGACATGAGTCAAAGCTGCCAATACTCTGTCTCTGGCAAACTGTTTTTCACCCCAAGATGCAGCAGTTGGTCTGAGGATTGAAACATATATGTGTATAGTGTCTCACATTTCAGAAAAAAAATGGATAAGAATGAATGATGTAGTCTTTTTCTCTGACCTAAAACTATTTTTCTTCGTCATACATGTATTTCTGCTACATTTAACATCAAAGGGAGACATGCTGAAGCTGGCCAGAAAAGCTGTTGGTTCATACTTAATTTTATCCATTTGAATATGCACTGATTGTGCAGTTGTATTAATGTGACCAAAGTGACCAACACTTTGCAAATCTTGTGTCTGAGATCCTTGGGATATAGGATAGTCTTGCTTTTTTGAACTTCTGGGATCAGATGAACATAAATAAACCCATTACATTTACCTTTAGAGCCACAGCTTCAAAAAAGCAGTCTTAAATCATCCTCACTTAACTGTACCCCCCCTTGGAGGTTATACTGGAAGGTAAAAGCTGAATGAGGGAGCATGGATATATCTCTGCAAGCAGTGCTTCCTCCATTGTATCCTATGGTTAGGCTCTTGTGACACTGTTAAAGATCACAAGGACACAGACTCAGAAGGCTGACAATGACTCTGTTTATCTCTGGGAATTTCTTCCTTTTCATACTGTTCTACAGAGAACAACCCAATGGGTGAAACAAAGACAAACTTCTTCAATCACATTGGTCAAGGGACATCAAGAAGAAGTCCCTCCTAGGGAAAGAATGTAAACAGAGGTTACAGTTAGAAAAACACATGTCTCTTGTTGACAGAAAACTCTCTGGGAAAAGAGTCTCAGAAAACCAAAACATCTCAGGCATGAACCGGGTGGTCTGGTGTATGGAGAGCCAGGAAGAATTGCCATAGCTCCAACCTATCACAGCCACATGTGAGACAGGAGACATGCTCCTGCTGAACTTTGCTGACTTCTGGTACAAAATGTACCTGGATTCTAATAAAATCCGTAGGAAATGTGTTCTAAGGGAAGAGTTATTTTTCCTCAGAAACACTCTCAATGGCTTAAACCAAATCTTCTTGAAATGAGGTATTAAAACTCCTGTGAAATCAGAAAACTGGAAAAGGAGGGACTGCAGTCATCACAGTTTGTGTACTTTACTCTAGAAAGGAAAAAATCCAAATTTCTTGAGGGGACTGAAAATTAAAAATAATTAGAACTTTTTTCAAAGCGGAATTTTGATCATCTGCAAAGCCTAGAAATTACTGTTAAATGTTCAAGCTATTGAATGTTGAAGTATGTGTTACCCTTTCCTGAAAATTGTTGTGGTGCATCTGATCCCTTTTTATACTGCACAAGAAGGATTCAGATAATCCCTAGATGCGTCACTAAGAATTTTTTAGTGCAGAAAACATTTGCAATTGTGATAGTCCTGAGGAAAATGCAGAAAAGATTGATACGGTGTAAGGTATCTTAATATTTAGTAAGTATATTTGGTTATTGCTGTTTGTTTTCCAGTTAATTTGTAGCACTCTACTTCCCTTCTATAAAGTATTTAATTACCCTTATGTAATGAAAGTTAGAAGCTGAAAAACCTGAAGCAGTTACATAAATGCTTAAACCCATCAACCAAATTTATCAGGTGTTCTAGAATTTACAAATTCAAATTCTTGAAACGTTGTAAGAAATCAAAGTAAGGCCACTTAAGGGATCTTTTTTTAAAGAGTTTTAATATGCTCCACACTTTGGAAGAGAAGTAGAATTTACAAGGCATTGATTTTGTACCAGGAACTTGCTTCCTCTTGGAAAAATCCATCCACAACTGACCATGCTGTACTTCTAATTCACACAGTTTGCTCATTATGTACTTCTTAGAGCTCACAGGAAATTCTAAGAAACCATATAGGTAAAGAATACCTCAATAGCACATACCAAACAGAGTTTTCACAGGCTTCTTCTATCTGTATTTCTTCTGTGGGGCTGGGAACCAGGACTAAAAAAAATTCTCTGTTCTGTGAAGGCCTGTCTTAACAGCAAGGCATAGAAGACAGAAGGGTCCATTCGAAAAAGGAAAGGAAGTTTAGAAATGGAATATTATCTCTGATAATGGGAACTACAAAGTGGGAGTTAATTAGGACTGGCTTTCTAGGAATGAAGACAGTCATGGGGTTTTCACCAGAAGAGACAAGGGTTTGCTTTCAGAGAAGACTCAGGCTTGTCTTTCTGCAATTCAGTACATACTGTTTTGAGGCTATCCCATAAATGCCACATTCCTACAATCAAAGTACTGAGTAAACATAAGCTCCTTCTGTTGGTTCCATGGCTACTTCTTCAAGAGCTTTCCCCGTAACTCTAACTTTAGGCAAATGTGGTAGTGCCTGGCTAGCACCATGCCAAAATCAATAATCTAATCTCAGTATTATATAGAATCATAGAATATCTTGAGTTGGAAGGGACCCATGAGGCTCAACAACCCCAAATCCCTGCTCCTTGCAGGACTACCTAAAAGTAAACAGTATGGCTAAGTGTCATCCAGCTGCACCTCGAACTCTGGCAGGCTTGGTGTTGTCCCCACTTCCCTGGGAAGCCTGGTGATCCACCCACTCACAGGGAGGGTGAGACATTTACCCAATGTCCAAACTGGATTTACCCTGATGCAAAAAAACCCTAAGTTCCATTTCTTTGTGTCCTAATGCTGGTCACCAGAGAGAGGAGACCAGCACTTCCCCCTTTGCTGCCTGCCTTGAGGGTGTGTCTTAATTAAAGCTGAGCATGAAGTCATTATCAAGCCTGTTAATGGCAGTGGGGCTCCAGTCTGAGTATGGCAAACAAAGAGGATGGACTAGTCTGAAGAGGATCGACCAACATCATGGAACCTGGTAGCTGGATTCCGAGCAAAACAGACTGAAGAGTGAACAGAGAGGCTGGGGAAAACTGTTCAGCATTTAGCTGTGTGCCTGTAATGTAACCATCTCCCTAAGTGCAGTTTCTTTATTCAAAGTGCAGTTAAACTTCTTCAGTCTGCTGTGAGGGATTGGCAATTCAAGATGAGAGTATCACTACTTACATTTGATTTTGAAATATCCTTCAACATTCTTCTAATACACTTTAGTGTTATCATCTCAAAAGAAAGAACTAAATTCTGTAAAAGTTGTATATTTACTTTTCTCTACTAGTAATGTATGGAAGGAAGCCTTAATATTTATGAATATGTTAAGGGAATCCATTTTGAACAATTCTTTACAGAATATCTTTTCAAAAATTAGATTATTAACAATAATGAATATGTGTTCCAAATCTAATAAAGCAGAAACCTATATCATTCTTCTTGTAATACAAGCTGTAGAGCAGTTCAAAATGGAGACAAGAAAAACATGATAAAAAGGTAGAAATTACTCTTTGAACCCTCAACAATAACCACCTGAAGTACTGCTTATGAGCAAAGAGCCAGTCACTATGAGCTGATATTCCTCCAGTGTTCTTCCCAAACATATCTTTTAAAGAATTGAAATAACTGGCTGGGAAAGACACCTGCTGTAGCTCATCTGGAAGAGCAGTGGGATGTGCCTCCAGATGTTTTCACAACCGAAAGGAGAAACACTGGTGTGGGTAGGGCTTGCCACAGAGGATGCTTACATTCAGGGTGAAATAATCCAGGTACCAGCTAAAAAGTGAGGAAGATTTGGGGCACCCTCCATTACCTTCAGGCCAGATTAGGCAGAAATGCCAAAACCTCGTGCATAGCTACTCAACTTGAGCTGTAGAATGCAGTCTCCTTGCCTTGTGAACAGCTGCTCTACCCAGGCCTCTTATTTAGAACCATCCTTCCCTATGTAATTTTGGAAATCAAATATAAAAATTTCAGAATTAATTTTAAAAAAGGAAAGGCTTGTCTCTCTAAGGAGAGCACACTACAGGGGCCACTGTATTTCATACAAGCATATCCCATAGCCATGTTCTGTCTTGTCTTTATTACTCAGCCTAAGGAGGTTACCATCAAATAGCTGGTTGACCCATGGTAGTTTGGAAGACCATCTAATGGCATTCAAAACATTCAGTTAAAAAAGAACAACCAAGGAAAGAATCCAGTGCAAAATACTTTCTGCAAACAAGTGAGAATTTTGCGTGTTGCAAAATATTTGGGGGAGGGGAGTAACCTAGGTTGGTAGAGAAAACCCTGAATATATGACCCATTTGCACCTCACAGTTTTAGGGAAACAGAAAGTAGATACAAAAGATCGATTTTGCCAATGATTTTGGCATTTGGGGATATATGGTGTTTCATCCTCTTTAACTATTGAATTTGTCAATAATGTTACACAAGGGTGTTTTGTTTTTTTTTCCTGGATATCTTACAGACTTCAGTTGCTTGCTTTTGTGCTACTAATTAGGCCATTGACAGCAGTTCCTGAGGTGATTTGTGGTTTCCCAGATTGTTTTAGGAGTGAAGAACAATACCGTGACTTTTGTAATTCATGGATTGGCTTATCATTAGGGCTTGGAAATCAGCTGCAATATTTATGGCTGCAGTACATAACTATAACTTCTGTAGTTTTGTATAGTGGGATAAGAATAGCTAATAGCTTTACAGAGCCTGCCTTAAAAGCTGAAACGTTTGCCAGTCTTCTGCTTGGCATTATTGGACATTTGGTATCAGAGAGGAAAAAAACACACTGAAAAACAGAAGGAGCTTGCAAATAGAAAAGAAATCAGGCAGAAAAGCTTGGAAGTTAGGATATTGATAACAAACTGCTATCTGGGACAGCAATAACTTCATTATCTTCCATGTTTCCATATTGTACAGTTCATTCTGTACAATAGGGCAGGGAAGGCAAAGGAAGGGGGAAAAGGGGGAAGAAGGCAAGGCAAGAAAGCAGGTATTTGTTGAACTCTACTTCTAGACATGTACAAAGAACAGAGTGGATTAATCAATAGCCCAGAGGACAGGAGCAGTCACTGCACTGTATGCTTGTCTCCCATATAGCAAAATAGGCCCATATAGTATAGTTCTGTCTACCTTTCTACCTCCTTCCAGTGAGAAACAGTGATATGGATGGGCTTGCAACTTTGCATGGACTAAGAATTCTCCTTGAACTCCTGGCGTGACTCCTGTACTTTGGAGCAACATCCTATCTTGTGTCCACTTGGCCTCCCACACAGGAGGAGGACAAAGAAAAAAAGAAAAAGAAAAAAAAAAAGGGTATAAAGGAAAGCAGCAGCAGCACATTTTTTAGGCTGCAGGGCTTTTCTTCCTGCTAAAGGAAAGCAAATGGCCTTTTATTCTCATTGCTGCCTGTGGCACTTTTCCTCTCTGTTGAATCCCATTAATTTTAAAGCACTGGTCTTACTGCATGCGTCCAAGTTCCTGTCTCATTTTTGGTGCCTTTTGGTGACCTGAAGACTCATAAGAGGAAGTAGGACATAGCTTCACAGGACAAAAGAAGGTAAAAGCTCAGAGTAAATGAGAATTTTCTACAGAAACAATAGGTTGTTGACAATCCTGCAAAGAAAGGCAATACTTTCCTCTTCCTCTCTTCATTAATTTTCATTCAGTTTACAATCACAAAGGGCACAGGTTTTTCTGCAGAAGCTGAGCTTCTGTCCACTTCTTAAATAGGCAGAGCTTGTAGTGCTCTAAGTGATCATTGCTGTACTAAAGTAAGTGAAATCTCTATTAACATATATAAAATGTAATTTGTGAGCAAAATGAAGTAAAGGTGGAGACGTGTCCTCGCAGTTCTCTTCAGTGACTTGGTGTTAGAAATTTTATTCTTTTCATGCTTAATGAATTTCACAGAAATGACATTAAAGCAGGTGACTTATAACTAGTATTGATGATCCATGTCACACTACACTATATTTTAAGAAATGCCTAGGTAGTTTTAAAATGCAAGCAGGCAATTGCATGTTAGTTGGAAGTACTAAGTTCTAAGCAATTTCTTTTTCTGGGTCTGCTCTTGGTTCATGATATAAAAGTGAAAATTATGTTTTCAGCAACTCAGAGCAGTTGAGATTTCAACTCCAAATTTTCCTAACCTTCTTTCACTGAGATTGCACAGGACTATAAATTATGCTGGGGAGAAAAAAAAAAAGGAGAAAATCATGCAATCCTATTTTGCATCAAACACCAGACTTTTTTTTTTTTTCATTTTTGATTAACAGTATTCTCTCCCAGTTCACGAGGGAAAGACTTCCTATAAAGAATAGAGCATGATTCTATTTTTATGGAGATCAGTACAAACAGGTATTTACTGCCTTTCTGTATTGTCAGCAAAGTCTTTGAAGATGTGATTTTTGAGTGTCAAATACTTTTTGTATCATCAAAATGTATCATATGCAATAAAAATCAAAGGAAATATTCATTGTTTAAACTGAAGGTAGTTGAACATTTTATTAACTATTTTGCATTCTGCTAACCACGTTTTGTAATTTTCTGAAAGAATAGGCTATATTTTCTTTGAACCACTGGGCAGCATCCTGATTTAATCCATACAATTCCAAAGACATACAAAAAAATTAAAAATCTGTCTCCCACAAGATCAATCAACAGGGAATATACAAACTTAACTCTCCCCTTTTTTTCTTCCTGACATTTTCCAAAGAATACTGGTTTTCAGGGAACTATCAGAACTGCAATTGTTCCATCACCTCTTATGATGGGCAAATTATAATTCTAACTCACAATATTTCTAAGTCCACAAAAAAAAAAAAAAACTTCTCCCAGTTAACACAAGTTGTGCTGAAGAAGTGATGGAACCAGGGATTGCTGACATCTCCATAGCCTCCATGTTCATCATTGTCCCATATGTTTCTGGTTATGTGTCACTGAAAAGTTTATGTCCCTTATGTCCCTTTATGTCCCTTATCTAGTCCCTTATGTTCCCCCCTCCATCACCAGCGTGCATTTTGTTATGGTAGTTAATATTGCATGGGCAACAGTTTTAGTTCCCCAGTCAAAAAAAAAAAAAAACAATCAAAGAACCCAACCCATAACTGAGGTGGAAAAGTCAATTGCAAAAATGGTTCTAGTTTTTCCAGTTCTATATGGGACCGGGTAAAGTCCAATGTCCAACCAGCTGAAACAACATTAATAAGCTACATTCAAGTGCAAATTGGGTAATACTAGCCTCATAAACATGGTTAAATTAAATAAATGGCCAATGAATGTGTTATTGATACTTCTTTCATGCACAGTGTATCATATCTCAATAGGTTTTTATGCATTTTTCCTGAAGGATGAAAAAAATGGTAGCAAAATATTCACTGAAGAGGTACATTAGTTAATGTAGGATTCTGACAGCACTGAGGTTCTTTAACATTTACTGGCTTGCACGTTACCACCAGTTTGTGCATGACTTCATTGCTGACTTGTGAGACTTATGAGAAATTAGCAACATGAAAGGAGAAGAAAATAGAATTCTTATTACATGATATAATTGCTTGCACATATAATTAATGCTCCACTTTAGTGAACTGATACTTTTTAAATTCTTGTACATTAGAAATCATGCACAGAGTATTTTCCATGTACCTCTGGAGCTAGATACTAGATATTTTATCCTTTCTCATGAATGATTATTATGAAACTTCATAAAAACTTGCTCAAAAAGCATGCTGGTTTCTCCAAGTCCATAGAAATGCTACATTAGGAAGGTAATGGATAATTCTATGGTATTTTTGCTGACTTCTCCCTGCCTGGCTTTGCATACCTGAGAGCACAGTATCTATATAACAAGCTGAAATGCTTCAAAAAACTGATTCTCAGTTTTATTGTCTATGGTTTCTATGGCACTCTGAAACACCTCAAGTACTGAAGCTCGTTCTTAGATTCACAGAGGAAAAGGGGAACTCTAAACCTTTATCACATTTTTACCTGGACAGATTTTATGCAAAATGCTGAACTGAGCCATTTAACTGTGCATTTTGTGGCAGCCTGCTTTCTTAGAGCCCTTTGCCTGCTAGACATAATCAATACATAAATATCTTTCAAAGCAGAATGAACCCTTTGTTTCTTATAACCAAGAGGAAAGAGCATGTTTCAAAAGATGCAAAACCAGATTGTCTGAAAATGAAACCAGCAATGATGAGGTGAAGAGAGTTTTTGTCAATGAAAAACTTTTTCTCTCATTTTCTGATGGTTATGTATGCAAATGCCTCTACATTTTTTGCTACAGGAAAGCAAATTTGTTTACAACTGAATAAAAATTGCAGGGCATTGATTTATTTCTGACAGTACTGTTCTGATTATTATTTTGAGCAACAAAAATGAATGCAAAACAAATAAACAAGCCACCCCCAGAACATCAAGGCAACATGCTAGTTTCCTCACTGCTTCTGTCCTCTATGGTCAATTAAAGCAGTGCTCCTGTTCAGAGGCTCATCCTGGTTTATAAAACATCTCATACATATTGTAATGTTACCTTCACTTTTCCAAAGCTTTATGGTGTTTTCATCATTAGTCAAGCCTTAGGGCATTATCACAAGCTAGAAACCAGGCTGTAAGAACTGTAGCTGTACAAGACAGTACTAAATGAATGCCCTAAATGGCACTCTTTACTAAGAACAGCCCAACTTTTCCAGCTGCTGGCTGCAAAACCAACACAATGGAAACACAGGCCACTACAATGAGAAAAACGATGCCTTTTGTCAGGAAAAGCATGCAAGCTGTAGAATACAAAAGCATCAGCAACAGACTGACACCTACGTGTCAGCAATAGTGTGAAATACATTTTTAAAAGCATTTCAAAATTTTATCCAGAGGAGGTGGAGTATGTAATTGTTATCTGATAGGGCTGGGTTTTCTCCTTGGTGGTGAGTGGTAGGCACAGCTTTGGCAGTCTTATTCAACACATTGGTTAGAACAGAAGGCTCTCTTTCAGCACCTCAAACCTACATTTAAACAGTAGAAATTAATGAACTCCAAGGTTCTGGTCCTTCAATTTATCTCCCCTTGCTGCTATTTCATCTCTGTTTAGTAATTTAGTAATCTTTCCAAAGTCCACAGAGATACAAGTTCTTTATCATACTGGATTAAGTCATAATGGAGTAAATTCAGAAAAAAAATTCCAAGCTTCTGTTTAGCCTAATGCCAGCAGTCACATCAATCTAGTAATGGCATACAGAGCAAAAAGATAGATAATAGAATCTGATTGGGGATTACATGGGAAGTTTCTTGCTGGACATTGCTAATTTGTTAAATTCT
This sequence comes from Phylloscopus trochilus trochilus, assembly GCA_016584745.2. Lineage (NCBI taxonomy): Eukaryota > Metazoa > Chordata > Aves > Passeriformes > Phylloscopidae > Phylloscopus > Phylloscopus trochilus. The sequence goes on from WQNJ02000039.1 coordinate 23,596,075, forward strand.
GTTATGGGCTGGATTTTGTATTCATGCAAGACAATCCCTACATCTCTACACAAGGGAAATAAGGAGCTTAGTAATTCTCAAGTCTATTCATTACTTATTCTGAGCTGCAGATACCATCAGTGCACAGGTACAGAAACCACTCAAGATTATTCTCTGCCTTTCTGCAATCTATTTTGTCAAAGTCAGGAAAACCAACAGACTTCATAGCTGAGAGAGGCATTTGGGCACTTGCAAAAAGCTGTTCAAGCTTCCTGGGTAGTTCTAAGTCATTGTGTAGCCAAACCAATTTTTACCACATTTGTTATAATGCAGACTTTGAGATTGCCATTGTAATTAGTAAAATAAATAAAAACATTAGACTTCCTTAAAAATTCACTCAGGAAACATGTAAAGCAACACAAATCCAGTAGAAATATTTGTTACTGCTACTTTGAACTGCTCTATGATCCTAGGGTCAGGAGAAATAGCTTGAAAGAATTTATATTAATCACAACAGCCAATGTGAGTTCCTACAGACCTATGCTATTTAAAGTTAATACTAAAATTACTCTCAGAAATAAAGGCCAAAACATATTACATCAGTTTTTATCCATAGTAAAATGCCAGTACTTTGACATGGATGCAAAAATATATGCACCATTATTTAAGCTGCAAATACTATGCTGCTATCATAGATAAATCTCTTCCAGAGTATGCTTAATATATTTTTCCTTGCCTAGAACTAATTAAATATTCTTTACCATGATTAAAAATGCTCCATAAGTAATAGATTTTGATTGTTTACCCAGTATCTTCTGAGTGTACCTAAGAATAAGTAGAAGTATCCCGACTCAACATGTTCTAGTCCACTCTGACAAAAGATATATTTTAACTGTTATATGGGGAACCATCTGAATTTGCTTTGTATACCCCTCTGAGATGACCACAGAAGTACTGTGCAGAAGGAGATACAGGACTTCCAAAACCTTTTGCTCCTTAATTTTCTATTGGATTTAATTGCATTTACAATCAGTGTGTTTCATTTCTTATCAGTAGCAAGTCCCTTCCTAGCAATAACTTCTGAATATGTGTTCATCTGGGATGTGATAACACAAATGGAATGTCAACAGGAGCAAACCCAAATATTACAATTTATTTCAAAGACCAAAGATGTCAGGGAAGGAGGAGGCCTTTTAATCTGAGAAGCCACCTCAGCAGTAATATCTAATCCTCAAAAGTGATCTATTCAATATTGCAGCTGCAAATTTGAGCATGGCCAGAAGGCTAAAAAGAAGAAAAGAAGTATATTTCTGCAGCACTTTCCAAAAAAAAAAAAAAAAAAGGAATTAAAAGAGTGTCTTTTCTTCTTCTCAATGCTCTTAGAGAGTACAAGGAAAATCAAAGTGTAAAAGGGCTGCAGAGAGTGCAGAAGCAGATGTAAACTTGAAGGCAGTTTTGAAAAACAGAGACAGCAAGTACAAAGCTGAGAATTAAGATTCTCTTCTTACCACATTAGGACATGCTCAAAATATATTATGTATATTGGCTTCTTGTTTTTCGGTTATGTTCAGCTACAGAATCTGAGTAATGTCTGATATTCTGTATCATGAGGTCATGTCCCTACTCGAGGTCTTGAGGCTCTCTTGTTTCTCAGGTTGTTCTCTACAATTCTTTTATTTCCCCCCTGTAGCAGCCCTGTTGCATTTTACTTTTACACAAGTTATCAGGAGAAAACTACAAGAAAGTTATAAAAGATAACATATGTATGAACTTGCTCTTGTTACACACTGAAAGGAAGTTCTGATATTGGTGTACCATTTTCATTGATAATTGTTTCTTAGAATTTATCTTTTAGTTAAAAATTAAGAACATGTGAAATTTGTGTGTCTGTGTATGTGTATGTAAATGATATACAAGATCTTCTTAATAAGAAAGAAGAGAAGAAACATAAACATATAACAATAGTGGAATTTAAGTGAGGCAATTCCTTTCCACATTCATTGTTTTTTTCCCCAAAGAATTTAGGAGTTGGACAAACACTCATCAGCAAACTCTCAGCCTTTGTTGTTAAATAGAAAGTTGCTATCATATGGCCTGTAGTAAATGATGAAATGTGCATGTGGTGCAACTGGCACCTTTTTGAATAGTAGAACATAATTGCTATCCTTTTGGGTTTTGTTTTGATTTTGCATGGTTGGGTTTTTTTTAACAGACTGTCTTCAAATACTTTAAAATACTGAAATAAAAGTTCATCTCCCACACATGGAGTATATGAACATAAATGGACAATTCTTTGATACTATTTTCAAAGGGAATTTAGATGTAAAAAATCATTAGTCATTTGTAGTGTGTACTTTAGGATCTGATTTTGAACATTTGTACTCCCACATGAGAATTTGTCACTATTTTTGTTAGTCTTATTCCATTAAATAGTATTTTCATGCCAGAGAATGAATTTCAACCTATATTGTGTCTAGTCCCATGAGAAGAACAACTAAATGGCAACGGGATAAATTATTTCCCATGGCCTCAAAAAACTGAACAAATACCTGGAGGAGGCAGAAACTTGGGTTGGCCAAAACAGTGACTTAAAAACAGTGTTGTTGCTATTTGAGATGGGGAGAAGGAAGACGTTTCATTTTAGACTGAGGCCAAGAGTCAAAAGGGGGATGCTTAGGATCAAATCACCTGTTAGATCCAAATAGGTTTCAGTGGCCTTTTGCTTCCTTCAACTGCACTCTCACCTAGAAAATGTCAAAATCATGATGTCAAGAAAAGGATTAAGGGAATTTACAGATAATCAGAATTTGAATCAACAACTGAAAGAAGTTAGCCGAGTTCCAACTGGAAAAACTGTGCCATATTTAGCAGTGAGACAGTGAAGCTGAGTATCATGGAACATGACAAATTTTTCATCATCTTCAGTTAGGATTGATGTCCTTCTCAAAGATTCAAATGAGGATTTTGCAAGTCAGATGTAGCAATGACTTTCAGCAATTCAATATTAATATTATCTAAGAGGTCAGACATTTTAAATATTTCTCTGACTGAATTCTATGAATATTATTAATATATATAGCAGAAAAATCTAACACACGTGTGGTAGGGTGACTTTTGCTGCTCGTATCCCCAATTGTCTGCTCTGTTTGTGCTGTATATTCAGTTCTGTACCTTTAAAACTTGTTCTGGGAGCGAAGGGGGAGAAAGCAGCAGCGCGCAGTTTGTTTTGAGAAACGGCCTGACTCCCCCACGTCTCTCTCTCCGGCGTTCGTTCTGAGGCACGGACAGCGGTGGGACAGAGATCTCCTGTGCTTTTAGTTAGTTTAGCTAGCTAGGGCAGAGAAGACTTCCTGGACCTTCTTTTTTTCTCTTCCTTTTTTTTTTCCCTTGGGACTGTTTAAATCTGCTCTGGACCGACAAACCCAGAGGAGCAGCGAGGGCTGGCACCTGCGGCCTGCCAGGCCTGGCCCTGCGGAGGGAGTGGAGCTGGTGAGAGACTGAGCTGAGCTACACCCACGGCAAGGACTGTCTCTGTTTGCCATCTCTCTGCAGAGCGGCCAGAGGTTTTATTGTTTCATATTATTAATTCTTTGCATTTGTGGTCATTTTGTTTGTTAAATAAATAGTTTTTTCCACTTTTCTCTAAGAAAGTTCTTTTCCTGGACCGGCTGGGGGGAGGGGCCGTTTGGGCTTGCTCTTCAGAGGAACCCCTTCGGAGGTTCCCTCTCAATTTTGCCCTAAACCAGGACAACACGTAAAAGGATATTTAGGAATGAGTAAAAGATGAAACCAACTTCTGCTCTAAACAAAACAAATTTTTTGTTTTACACTTCCCCCTAAAAAGAAAACAAAATAAATTAGATAATTATATTAGACAATTGTAATTAATGTTGTAAAATAGCTATATGCTCAAAATCTCTATACAAATAATAATTGCAAGAAACATGGTTTAGGGGTTATAGAAGAAAGTGTCTGATAAACTTGTTGAGTCACCGTATCTTAGAATATATGCAGAGAACAGCAGAGGTAATTGGAAATTAATTTATCAAATGATATCAAGGTCAAGCTTTTTTTTTCAGTTGAAAATGCTGAGGGACAGGTGAACTGTTCAGATGATGCAAATCACAAAAGCCACCTGCTGAGGTGGAAGGATCCTTAAAAAACACTTTGGATCAAGCTTCAGGGAAAAGCAGCACATATATTACATTCTTCATCTAGAGGATGTGATTAAAAAAAAAGCTTCAACCTCTAAGTGCTTTCACTGTGGTCACAGCTGGAGGCTGGGCTGTGGTTTCGTAGGCCAAGCTTTTACACTTTTTGCTGATAACTATGAGAAGTATGTGGAGTGCTGACAGATTCTTTTCAGGCACTGACCTAGATTTAGCCTGATTCAGTTTAAAGGGCTTTTTGTAGGGAGAAAACCCTGTCCTTCCTTATATTCTGTCTAATTTATGCAACTTGTTTACTCTAGAAGAGTCTACAGCCTTTTGTACTCAAAGAAATTCAAAGTATCAAGGGAATACACTAAATATGAGCATAACCTTGTTTTATCATCTCTTTGTCTGACAGCAACATTCTATAGCATTGTAAAATCATGATTCCTGGGAGCTGTTCCCAAAGGAAAGGCATCCATCAAAGTTTCAATCTCATTACAAGTTGCAGAGCTTTTATCTCCTTTGACAAGTTCAAGTTCAGGAGGATGACTTTGACCTTCTCAGAGCACCTCTAAATTCAAAGAAATTGGTGTCTTTGCCATGGGCACCTACTCATGTATATGAGCAGAGCAGCTTACAGTAATTTTCTCCTGTATTCACCACAGGCTTAGATTTCACTTTCCACTCCTTATAAAATTCCTTTGCACATAAGGAGAAGCTGGGCATTTACCACTTCTCTCATCTTAATAATTTTCTTTTACAAGTTCACCTACCCTTTAGCATCAAGATTACATTCCAATGAGTACCTTTCTACCTAAATCTTTGCATCCTTACAAAAAAAACCCAAATCTGTGGTTTTCTTACTAAAACAGCTGTCCTCAACCTCAGCTGACCTCAAAGACAGGAAGATGGCACTGGTTGCACAGCAAGTTTATGCCATTCTGTACAATCTGCTCTTTTCAAAGTTATTAATACCTGCAATAAAATCTATATTTTATTATCTTAGTGTTAAAACTCTCCAGAGTTCCCGTTTCTTGTATTCTGCTTGTCACACTATCAATTTGTATATTTTCTTTAAATCTTTGTTTAATCTTGTCCTTTCTAGCTGTAAGTAATGTTAACAGCATCTACATCTTCAACCAACTTAGTTAATATGCAATACATTCTCACTTCTCAGATTATCACCAATGGCAAAAATAAACACTGAAAAATTAGGGTAGAGGAATTATTGAGGTGTAATTTGTAAATATGTAACTGAAATGCTAAATCTGGTTGTCTTTGGTTTTCTTTTGAGATCAGTAGTGAGCAAAAAGACAGTTCAAAGTACCTAAAGGTAGCTTCTCCTTCAATTTTCTTACTGAAAGTTGACTATGTAGGTAGCCTAAAAATGAGGTTTGTCTGACCAAATGCAGATATGAAGAGCTGTGCTGGTCACTTGAGGCTTCTTTTCAAGGTCAGTGGGAAAAATAGGAAGTAAATTTTCTTTAAACTGCATGTCTGTCTATAATAGGTCTAATGAATCACTTTCTGCTTCTCCCACTGACCTTAAAAAGAAGAGTCAAATTACTTTCTAGAGTGCAAATGCCTTCAGCTTATGTTGTAAATGCCAGAAGTTGGTGAGATGAATTCCACCCTAACCTCCTAATTTCGATTATTAAATTTAGGTAGCACCTTCATGCATAGCTCAAGGCTATATAGTAATTAAACTTTCAAGTACTGAGGAGTGTGCTGTTTTGTTACCTCCCAGTTCATGTTTAGTTTTCAGGCAGCAAAAAGAATTTAGGAGATACATTTGACCCCCAAACTCTCCCCATCTTCTCTTCTACTTCCAGGCCTGTAGCTCCCACTCCATATCCACTTCAGACAGACATCCAGAGTCACGTAGTAAATCTTTAATTTGCAATGTCATGTGGGCAGAGCCACCTCCTCTTGTGAGGTCCCTATGATCCCAGCAGGATCATTTGTTCCATCTGAACAGTTGGCTCTGGGATACGGGACAAATTTTTGGATGCAGGAGGAAAATTCTAGTTCATAAAAGGTGTGTAACTATTGTGGTTATGCATTGCTTTGCCTGGAAACAAGGGAGATCCTTGGAGACATTTGGCTGAGATGGCTGCCAGAAGGTTTTTCACAGTAATTTATGAAATTGGATGATCCCCCAGACACTGGTAGTGTTGAACAAAATAGGACTAGAAGCAGAAAGGTGTCTGACCTGGACATTAGGAGAGAATATGTCATCCTTTCCTTGTAGAGTTCTGTCTCAGCTCAGAATCTCTAAGTTTTGGCTCAAATCTCCTTCCAGTGCATAGCTGGGACATCAGCAAGCGGAACAAAATTAGAATAAATGCAAACTACGTATTTTCTTATACACTGATAATAATATACTTCTAACATTTTCAAAGAATTTTTACAAATAAGAGGTCACTGTTTATCAATACAACTTACGGTGGCTCCTGTTTGGCAATAATTATTATCAAACTCTTCACTGATTTTTTTTTTTTTCTTTTATCAACTATTTATAATGCTCTACAAATCATGAGAATATTTTCTTGTTAATAGAAATGCCTGTTAAAAAACAAGGCTGTACTCAAAAATTTATACATATGACTCTTAAATTGTCAGTCCTTGTAAAACAATGTGAGCTTTAGCCCTTTTGGGCTTGTATCTTCCAGGGGTACTGGCAATGAAAACCCCACGGAGCAGTGGCAGCAAAGCACCTCCAGGAAGGAGCAAGAAGGGCTGCAAAACTGAAGCTACTCTGCACACCAAGCTCCAGTAATAACCCAAATCTCATTGACGTGGGTAAGTCGAACTGTTCACTGAATAAGAAATATTCTGCCAGGATGATGTGAGAACTGGAGTCATTGTAAGGGAGGGAAATTCTGCAACTGTTTGTGAATGCAGTGATAAATTGCAGCTGTTGCTTTGTGCCACAACTTCTAAAGAGCTAGTAGGGTTGCTTCTGCAGGAAGATAAGCAGCTCAGAAGAAGCCTTATTTCAAGACATAGAAAGAGGGTAAGGGTGATGTACACTCCCCAGGGCTGTTGAGATACCATCTGCCTTAAGTAGCTGAAGGACTTGAGGTGCAGGTCTTAATTTGGGGAAGGAAAGCAGAGATGTACAATAGAGGTAGAGGGAATTATCAATGACTATGGACTATGGAGTGGAAACTTGGAGGAAAATGGTTAAAGAGAGAGAATATGCTGGGATGGTGGGTTAACAGGCAGAGTCTGCACTGGGGCTAGAGGATATGTATGTATATTTGTGTACATATATGAATATATTTTTTCCTAAGTTTTCTACAGAATATAATTTTCCTTTGCTAGATTTGTCAACAGTTGTTAGAACCATTCAGCAGCATGAATATACTCCACTGTGTGTGATAAATAAGTCGTACTTACATTCAGTCTTATTTATCACACAAGTTGAACATCCCATCCCCAATCTCCCTTTTTAATTACTACCCCTACTGAAAGATGCTGGCCTGATTTACAGAGCAGTACAGCAAATATAAGATTACACAGACTTGATAATGAGCTGTAAGCACCTATGAAAATGAGGCCAACTTTACACTTGGATATTGCACAACCCAGGGCTAATAGGGAAGCCACACTGCTGAACATCTCCAGTATAAAACATTCATAATGAAAAGTACATACTGCGGTGTGCAGGCTGGTGCTTTGAGAGTTTGTTGGCTTTTTTAGTCACCTACTTTTACTTGAGCTTTGCAATATCAATGAGCACAGAAAGATGGTGAAAAGCATATGACTTTGATTTTTGCTGACTGTAAGCATGAAACTGTATTATTTTATACAGTCTTTAGTCTTATCAATGCATTTTAATATCAAAATACTGGCACAATTTGCTAAAAAGAAAAAATCATGACAACAGGAAAAATTCTAAATACAGACAAAATAAACCTAAATTTTTAACAAAATATGTCTGACAAGAAAACTAGTTCTTTCTAGGTTTTTATCTTGATTTTTAATGCTGAAAAAACATTCATGTATATTTTACAAATGTCATAACTTCAGGCTCATAAAGAATGCTGTTCTGCTTACTTCTGAAGCCAGCATGTGGCCTATATTGTGAACCTGGCTAAGCTGCCATTGCATCCTGCTTAGACTCCTGTAGGGCTTGCACAGCCTAAGCACAGCTTTCTCTTTGCATTTTCCAAAACATCTTAGAAGAGGTACTGAAAATACTACTTTGACCAACTCTCAGCCCTATTGTAAAATGTCTGAATTCTGAAGTTTAAGAAGTTTCGACTATACTCTAGCTAAAAATGTCCCATTGTTCTCGTAGAAAGAAAGGTGATTTTCGTAGCAAACCTGGTAGAAGCATTCAGAGCTTATAGTTCTGGTTTAGTCTTTGAAAGTCTTTTTCTTCATGAAATGCTTGTTGATTTGTATTGAAGAACTACAATTTTAGAGTAAAAATTCCCAAATATTCTGTAACTCTAGTATTCGAGAGATGAGAATATTTTTTGCAAAATCTAATGCAATGCTGCTTGCAAGTTTCTTGAAAAGTGTGGCAAGGGATTTAAAAATGTGGTGGCAATACATGCCTGCCCAGGAGAACTCAGTGCTTAGAAACGATCAGAGGCTACTCTTGTAGTGTAGTGACCTCCCTGAAACTGGCCATGAATGTATTGACAGCTGTACCTCCTCCTCACAAAATTCAAACTGGTACAAAACACTAATAAAGTGTTAGAAAGTAATTAAACCACAACTGCATAATGAAAAATAATTATTAGAATGGTGAAGAAAAGAATAAACTTACCAGAATATTAATGTTCTGTTTTTAAATACAACACAGAGCAATGTAATCCACTGGACTACAGCATCTTTTCTGGCACCAATGGGAATTTACAGAGGATTCCAATTAACAGTTTTGTTGTTCAATACTGTCAATTAAAACATGAGGTGTACATTTTAAAGAAATGTCTAAAATCACAGAGCCTTGGACTTTGGATAAAACTAATCTCTGTAACTCCTATCAACATCTTTACATGTTACCTCCTCAAAAATGCAAAAAATTAGACAGGACTGCAAGACTAATTAATTGCAACAAAGGACCTGATAATGTAAAGAGTTTAATATAATTCACAAAAGCCTGAGAAAAGGCATTTTTTCTGCCCCCAGCTTCCAAAATATAGAAACATGGTATAATCTAAATTGTGACTCTTTTGCAGCCTCTGAGGAGCCTGCACTAGTGGGAAGTGTCCCTGCCCATGGCAGGGGGTTTGAAATGAGATGATCTTTAAGGTCCCTTCCAAAACAAGCCATTCTGTGATTTTATGATTCCATGATCTCTACAAAAATATGCCTAGAGTCTTTCTGTTTTAAAAAATTATCAAGACTTGTGTTTCTCTTGGGAGGAAAGCTTGGTCTTCTGATTAACCTCAAAGTGCTGGCAGTGGTGAAGTGATTTTTCCCATCAAAAATGAGCCAATTGCATTAGGTATTTTTAAACTGAAGATTAACCAAACAGAAAAGATCAGGCTGAAATGTTTTAATTGCATCAATTACCTTAAGTAATTTGTAAAAATGTCACAACATTGAGAGATGATGCTCTCCAGAGCTCATGTATACAGGATCTTGGTTGCTTTAATGTTTATTTTGTATCACCCATAATCATTTTGCTCAGAGAAGATGCTGTGTATGTTAGGAGAACAATTAAAAATTTGTGTTTCAGGCCATGTAAAATGTGAAAAACTTGCACAAAGATTTTAGAGTATATTTTTTATCTTTTCATTTTTTATGGAAATAAAAATCTCCTAAATAAGTCTCTGAGAAGACATGGACTATGTGATAATGTAATCTCTCTCTCTCCTTTGAACTTGCCAGTATTCATAGAGAATGTGTTTTAATTGGTTATTCAGTACTTCAGTAATTATCTCAGGCAGAACTTGTTTGTATTTTAGTTTAAGCTTTAGAAGACAAAAGGAAAAGGAAAAAAAAAAAGAGGCATCTTTATTTCCTGGTCTCACAAAAAAAGTAAGACACGAAGATATGCTAAGTAAATTGAAACCCAGTAGCAGTTTTGAAGTGCAGTGCAAACTCAAATACAAAAGTCAACAGGCACCAGAGACACCTAGGCATTTGACATTTTCAATCAAAATATGACATGACAATGCATAACTATATTTCTGAGAAATATTTTTGAAAACAACATTGTTAGCCTAGTGGATGAAAGCACAGGAATATTCAAAGACTGGAAGGTAAAGCTGGATAACATTAAGCATTTTCAATAGTCAAAATAAGTAATGGTTTGGGCTCCTTCAGAATTCATGGTTTAGAGTTCACTTATTATGACATCAAGACATATTTTGTAGAAATTAATATGTATTATGTGGAAATTAATACGTTTAATGTGGAGCCATTGAAATGCATAAGAGACAGGAGAAACAATTGTGAAGGTATGCAAAGTGATGCTGGATCAAAAGGCTGAGAGTGAGTTCAGAATATTTACCCCATGTGTTCTCCACAGAACTTAGAAAATATGGGTAGGAAAAGGAACACTTCAGGAATTTCTTCATTTTCTTCAGAGGAGAATACAATTCTGTCTATTGGAGAAAAAGGGAAGGACCAAGAAAAAGCTAAAGAAGAAAGTGGAAAAATGCCAAGCTCACAGCTGTGGTATTTCATTGCAAATCAATGATTAATTGCTAATAATACAACTTGAAGACACAAAGATGTGGTTGAGACTTTCGGTTTCCTAGACTGGCACTCTTCGCACTCAGCAAAAATAAAGGATAATTATTTAGTGGGCATATTTTCAGAAAAAACAACATCAATTTTAGATGCTTTGCACCAAGGATTTAACTTTTGCTGTCCAGCCTTTATGATGACTGTCAAAGCATAATATCATTGTCCAGAAACAAGCCCACAGCTAACCAATACTATATCTGCAGGAGTCAAATTCTACCAGGTAAAAAAATTCATCTGAGCAGTCTTTGATTTGCCCTTGCTTTACAAACCCTAGTACAACCTTGATTTTAAGAAATTAAGAATTTATTATATCCTTTCTATAGTTACTAAGCTGTATTTCCACAGTGATGTATATAAACATATAAATACTAATATGTGAGCACATCTAAACCAATCACATTTAATGAATTATAAGATTGAGTGCATTACTTTTGTGTTTCAAGGTTTTTGCTTTTATTTTTACTATAAATGTAAATCCTAAAATTATTTTCATTTGAAAATTCTTGGCATAACTTGAAACAGTGATAGTCTGTTTCACATCAACATTTCTTATTTTTTTTTAAGCAGAAGCCTGTAAATGAAAGTAAGTGAAATTCCCACCTCTTTCACTTTTCTAACTCTCCTCCAAAGTCAGACCAAAGACTGACCCACCTTTATGTGTGAGTCATACTTGAAGCAGTTCTCTGACTCCCCAGTGGATCTTTCCATACTTTCAGAAAAGATGGGCAATGCAAGAGAGGGATTTATTTCACCACAGAATGATGAGGAACACAATGACTGCACAAATTTATGATCTTCTGTGAAGAGAGATAGCACTGCTGGGAACAGTGTCACCAGATATGTGATAAAATGCATAGTCTGGAGAGGCTTGGGTTTTTAAAAATAAATACTGCACAAACATGAACATATATAATGTAAATCCCTGTATTTGTAATATACTGTTATAAATATATGTGAAATAAGTAAAAAAGCTCAGCACACTTAAATTCGCTTTAATAATCCATCCACATTAATGAAATCTTAGAGATTTTACATCATCTGTTAACTACAATGAGAGCAGAATTTTTATCTTAGATGATGCAAATAAACATAACCAAAGAAAAAACTTCTAGTAGAACTAAAGAGAGTGTCAGATGAGGCTATGAATGCAACTTGTATCTCTAAAAGCAGAAGAGGCTCTTCCTTTGCAATAACAGAAGGGTGGAACTAGAAGAAACACAAGTATCTAGTCAAAAATAGGCAAATTTTTTGCTATATATGATCTTTTATCCATACAGGTAGTACATAATTGATGATAAAAACCACAGTAACTAGTGTAAATAATATTAGAATAAAATGTCATTCCATTTTATAGGTAAGTCAATACATCAATATTGCTAGTGCAATTCTAGGCAATTATAAGCAAGTCTAAGCCTCTCAGAACACATGGATCCATGTTATCTGTTAAAAATGATACTTTTATTACACAGGAAAATATTTGGAAAGTTGTTTTATTTAAGAATAAAAAGCAGATCCTGTAGTCTTGGTTTGTGCCTGTGATGTTTTGGTTTTCTGAAACTCTTTCTTAGAGAGTTTTTTTGTTAACGGGAGATACGTTTTTTTTAACTGTAACTTATCTTTACTTTTTTTAATGAGGGACTTCTTTTTGATGTCCCTCTGACTTGACCAATGTCACTGAAAAAGTTTGTCCTTCTTTCACTTATTGGGTTATTTTCTGTAAAGTAGTATAAAAGCGAAGAAATAACCAGAAATAAACGGAGTCATTGTCAGCCTTCTAAAGTCAAAGTCTATGTCGTTGTGATCTTTAACAGCGTCACAGATCCCAAGTTTCAGAAAACAGTATGCTTTGGTTTATTTGCTATCTCAAGTCATCCTAACTTGTCAAAATGGTTAACATAAAGAACAAACCAAACCACTGAGCATTTGAGGTTTTTATCATTCACATGTGCACTTGTTAGAGTTGGGGCAAATTATTTGTGGTTTCATTACGGTCCTGGGTTATGGAACCAAAAATGTGTATTCTATTTCATCTGTTGAAAGCAGTTTGGGAGATGTTTTTCTTTATCTCTTGTAACTCTGGGGGGAGGAGGGCGATGCCTTCTGATAATAGGCCAGCTGTTCAAACCAGGTGGGGCTGTGTTTCTTATCTCTTTCACCACCTGTCCTCCCTCCGGGGGATATCTTCTGCTGATGGGCCATTAAGGCTCACCAAGGACAGGGCACATTTCATTGTGAGATGCTCTACCCAGTGGGGGGAGCCAACCATTCCTACCTGGATAAAAACTGAGACGTAGGAGCATGAGGTATCTGGCTTCATCTGATTCCCAGAGGAAGACTGGACCCTTCTCACCATCACTGGACCCTTTTCTCTCAGGATCATCTCTGCTCCAACAGAACCACATCTGCCACTCCAGGAGGATTTACTTCTGGACTGCTTCCAACACCCTGACCAATAGGGTGTCAGGTTCTAGTTCTGACTCTGTCAGGGTTTCTAGGATTGTTGTTTGTTTGCTTGTTTGTTTGTTTTCTACTACATTTGTATTGTTAATATTCCTAGTAAAGAACTCCTATTCCTATTCCCAAATCTTTGCCTGAAAGCCCTTAATTTCAAAATTACATTAATTTGGAGGGCGTGAGGGGTTTACATTCTCCATTCCAAGGGAAAACTTCAGCTTTCCCTGGCAGATACCTGTCTTTCAAAACCAAGAAAATTACATTTCTGCTACTAGAATTAACAAGTTCCATCAGCCTAATCAAGCTCCAATACATGCCATGCACTCAGTCAGCCACAGAGCACCATGTGGCCACTCTGCACCCAACTCACCTTTTTGGACCTAAAGTGCACTAATTATGCTTTGCCCTATAAAACAAAATGCTGCTTTGGTTGGATTCCAAACTGTTGGAAAACTAGGAAAGCTACTGCTAGGGGATCTGGAGTATTTAGTTACATATACATGCAATAAAGAAAAGAAGAAAAGTAAGAATTCTGACTTAACTAGAAGGAACTTACACCTATGAATGGAGAATATCTAATATGAATTCAATTCTCAGGGCTTAGTACTAAGGGAGATAAAGGATAATAAATGAACTAACAGCTCAAAAGCCAACGCAACCACCAAAATGCTAAGTTTTAACTTGGAGATAATTGGGCTAGCTTAAACATGTGGAAGAGTCAGTGATCTTATCAGTTCATTTTACTGCTGTCTCTAATAGATGGAAAAAGTACTTTGATTAAGATGATTTTTGACCTCTCTGTGAGAATTGTCTTGGGTATTAAGTAACTTGTCCATTCAGTAGAACTGTTACTAGTAACCTGAATGTACTGATATCCATCAGCACTTCAGGGCTTAGAAAAGTCAATCTGAGCATTGCAAAGACAGCATTGCAGTTTTGCTCTAGAAAAAAAGGACTGAGTAAAGCTTGCAAAAGGATTACTTACCTCCAACAAACATTAACTAACTTTTCATTCCAATCATCTAGAATGGGCCTTTTGATATTAGAAAACTCTTAGAGGATAAGGAAGAGTAATAAAACTTGCAACACACTGTTGCAGTTTCCTGCCAATTCAATGCAGTCCTGTCAGAATTCTTCTGGCATAATATTGATCTCATACAAGGAATTTTTGACCTGCCAAAGCAAGCCAGAAAAAAATCTTTTTCAGAAGAAATCTGTAAATCAGCAATGCTATTGAAATGACACATATTGTGAAAAAATTGACTTATCAATAAAATTGAATTCAATTTTATTTTAACATTATTAACACTAGTTACTCTGATTTTTCATTATCAAAAAATAACCAGTATATTTGGTAAAATCCCTAACCTCAGGTTAATGAAGATGAGAAATAAGAATGACCAAATAAAATATGTACTCAGGAAGAACAGTTTTTCCTCTCCTATGTGCTATTTTACATAAAAGCAGACATTGAAGATTTCAGGTGGAGTACAGTCACATGAATACTTACTCCTCAAAGCAAAAATAAATTAAAATTGCAAAATTATATTACAGTCACATAAAAGAGGTTTCATGACAGCTCTGGAAAGTCATCTCTTAATGTTCCCACTAGGTATTACTCAGCAACACACAAAATTGTGCTTTGGTATTTAATGAGGCAATGATTAATATCCCTTGTATTAAATAGCTTACCAAAAGGTAGTGGTGCAACTGATTCTTCTGGTCATAAAAACAGTGCAATTGTTTCTCCTGGCCATAAAATTTGTATAGAAGTCCGTATATTTTCACAATGATTGATTGGGGTGCACTCTGTATGTAATGTAAATATAGAGAGAGATTATAATCTCTGAAAGAGAATATACCAAAAAAAAATTGAATTTAGCTGGTATTGTCATCTATGTGCAGAACTCTAAGTATTCAGAATTTTGAGACATGCAAAATGAAATGGTAAAGGGAGTCAAATAAATTCTTATGCAATAGAAAATTTAAACAAAACTGTGAATGATGGTGATTTCAATCATAAATTGTAGATAATATTTTAGCCACCTTCCAGTAATTACTTCTGGCCTATATGTCAGCTTCTTTCATGACTTGTATTCTCAGATTCTAAGTATTTGGAAAAATTTATCAGTGCACAAAATCTGTGCATTATTAAATCTGGAAAGTTGATTTTTAAAGCCAGAAAGACATTCAAATTATTTTAAAAATTAAACTTAGCTTCCATGCAGTGTTTCTTTGTTCTGTAAACAGAATAAGATGTTGTTTTAGAATGTCTTGTAACTAAAAAAACACAGAGGGAAGGTAGGTATTGATTTGGTTGACACTTTTGGATATTCTGTTTCATAAAACAGTGAAAGCCAGCAGAAACTCCATCAGAGCCAAGGCATTCACAGTTGTGCAAAAGTAATTTGAAAAGAGAATATAGACCATTTGCTCTCTGGAATCTTACCAGATACAATTTTTATCCCAGCACAGCATGGATTTATTTTATTCTAGGCCGTGGCTCAATGTATGTTATAGATTCAGAGATCCTCCCCTCTGCCTGCAATATATGTTCACAAGATGCAAAAGAAAAAAACAAAACAGCAGTGTAAGAACAGAAATAACTGTTGCCATTGGCAAACTTTTTGTCACCTATCAGACAGGTGCTCTTTAAGAGTTTTTGTGGTCCCACGTCTCAATTAAAACTGTTTGTCCTCTTCTTCCTGTCTGCACTTACCTATATCCCATTTTCACATTTGTTCTTGTGTCCTGTAAATTCATTGGCATTGTGAAGTCACTCAGCACACATTGGGCCCGTTTACGTTCACACTTGAGCTTGGCTCAAGAGTGTGCTTTAAAGAATAAATCCCCTCTATGTATCATGGGTTGGTTCACATGACAGAGCAGCTGTATGATGTACAAGAGACTTCCTGTGTGAAACTGAACTGAAAGCCTCCAATGCACCCGCAGCACTGGTCATTGCATCACCTGCATCATCTGCTTCTCCCTACACACCCACTCCTGTTGGACTGCACTTCTTGCTAATGCCTGCAGCTGCATGCAACCAGCAACTAGCCAAATGTTATCTCTTGCTTGCCAAAATAATCCATTTCCTTCAATTTTGATGTGTCTTTGGCCACATAGCAGAATTCTTGTTGTAATAAAAGGATGTGTTGAAGAATGCAGTCTCTTGACACAGGAGTTGGAGCCAAGGCTGTTTGGGCGTATATTGTGAGATAGCAACAGATCTGTCATCCAATCTAGTGTGACAAATGCACATGAGGAGCAAAACCTGCAATATGTGCATTGTATCAGTCATAGGGTGGGCAGGGTGAGCCCTAATATTACCTGGGAATACTTCCACATGTCTGCCCTCCTTATACATAGCTTAGTTCACCTTCCTTTCACATTCCATTAATAGACATCAAAATGAACTAGTAGTAATAGACTTGGGGTAATGATCTCCTATATGACCAAACAAAGCACAATGTCTGTGCTTATTCCCAATACTAATTTTGAAGACGGGTGTGAGATGGGAATCTTTCAAAATTGTGACAGACATATTGAAATAAAGAGAATGAAGTGACCATATGTTTTGTGATTCTGACTGAAGAGATGGTCATCAGGTCATATATCTGTCTAGCAAGTTAATGACTAATCCAAACCTCTTCTGTTATACTGTTAATTTCCTGTGCTGAACAGTGTTTCTCTAAGATTACAATGAGTCTGGAATTCCAGCATTATTTCTGAGGGTGGTATGTTTACACTGAGTCATCTACCCATCCTGATGCCCTCACCTTTCTTGGAAATTCTTTTTAGTAGAAGTTTTCTTTTCCTTTAGTTTGCTTGAAGAGTCAGCTGAGGTTTTGGACTAGTTTCAAGGATGTTAGCAAATGCTGCAGGGTCAGCTGAAGTGATTGGAGGTTGGTTCTGGGGAGCAGCAGAGCTATCCAGGTGGTGGAGGACTCTAAGTTGAATCAGAAAACACTGACTTGAGCTCATCTGCAGCTTTAAAGTTTGATGCTTAAAATTAAAGACTCATGTCTAGCCTTGCTCCTTCAGCGGCCTCAGCTTGGGTTTCATGAAAAGAGATCGTAGAAGAGTAGGCCCTTGCCCTGGGATACCATCAGCATCAATGCACAGCTGTGCCTGAGCTCATCATCACCTACAGCTTGAATTCCATAGAAAAAGTAAAACTTGTAAGAGAGGAAGAAAGCCATCAGACTATGTATCAGGTACATCTGGTTAGTTCTGAGACCAAATGAGACTAATAGCTACTCACAGCTAACTACCAACACTTTCGCTCCACCCACTTCAAGCACAAGATACCTTTTTAAATTATCATTAAAAAATAACATCAGAGCTACCTCTACCTTACAGCTCCTAAACATGCTGCTTTCCCTCTATCCCGGTTCTCCTGTGGATTAAATTCTCATTTTCCTGCAGCCATCCACAAATTTTTTTGCGGATTGACTCACCTGCCTCCTTTAAAACCTGATTCAATCCCATGAGCACACCTTGCTGTGACCTTTTACAGCTAGCTTCCACTTTGCTCCCAGCTTGATGAATTTTGCCTGGTTTTCCTCCTTATGTGCTCTTATTTGCACGTCTCTCTTATACAATCTATTTGACCTTGTCCTCTCTTTACCTTTGTCTCTCCAGCTGTCTTCCTCCTGCCTTCTATTTACACTCCTTCAAAAGAAATAGGGCTCTCCTTCCTGTGCTCCAAATATTCTTCTTTTTTCCTTCTAATACAGCCTTTTTCCTGTCCTGTAGATTTTTCTCACAGTGACCTTTTGTTTTCAAAAGTGTTAGTCTGAAAAATTGCTTAGCAGTGAAACCTCAAGGATGTATATAACAGTAAAATGAAAAGAATCAAACCTGAATGCTTGACCTCTGGCTGAGTGCAATGTTCAGTTGTTCCTTCTCCCCCAGGCTTTGCCTGGATGTTTCAGACCAGTTTTCTCCAGAACACCCTCACTTAATCTGGGTATGATTCACATCAGGGATTACACTGAAAAAGACTCATCTTTTTGCAGTGTCTGCAACACTTTCAGCTCTCTCCACCCTGTACAATTCTTCACCACCCCACCCTTAAAAACCTAAGAACCCTAGGGCCTGTCATAAACAACGTTAGCGCCAGGTAATAAAAAAATTTTGGTGGGATGTAGAACATTCCTCACATTATTTCAAGGACTTTGAACATACAAGTAATTGTGTTTCAGGGCTACAGGATACCAAGTAAGCCATGTGGTAAATGGCTTCCCTGCTGTAGAAGGAACCAGAAGGAATGTAGGCATAGGCACATGCACACAAATTAGCTTCAGGGACAAGGATAGTATTCTGAACGTTTTTGATTTCACTGTATAGGTATTTTTATTATTGTTTTTACTGTTTTTCCCTATGGAATGAGCTCAGCTGATATGACTCTCAGTGCTTTACAGACATAATCTAATACACTATGATGATACTTTCTCCATTATCACACTTATGGCTCCTCAAAGCTACAACTGATCTCAAGACAGACATTTCATTCTTTCATTCAACACTTCTTCTGTCAAGTTAGTCCATGCTACGTTCATGCTTGAACATCATGCATAGCCTATGGGTGAAAGAAGTGCTGAATTTTCCAGGAGGCCAATTTCCATTGAGCCTTTCTTCTGCAACTGAAAGCAGCAATGACTGGATGCTGCTGCTTCATACCTGTGCCCACAAAATACCTCTCTCCTTTTTTAATGGTCTTGCTCTAAGATCCACTGAGTATTGCAGGATTGCCCAGTTTATTACAAACTGGATGTCAGGTTGTATTCTGACAGCTTTCATTGACCAGATGGCAAATAAAGCTTAAGAGGTTATGTCAAGTTTTAATGAAAAAAGGGAGACCAAGTGGAATTAGGTTGCTGGTGTCCCATTGAACAGTCCTGGTTTATATGGTCATAACTACACAAGGGCAAAAATTGTCATCTAATTTCTACCAAAATCAGCGAAAGTCTCTCCATTAGCAGAGAACATGTGGTGACCATAGTTTGAATGGGAAAGTGTATTTTTTAGAGCAGGTGATACAGATGGAAAAAACAGGCAAGCATTTTTGCACAGACTTTTTTTTTCAGATAAGAAAACAGAAACAAAACACTTCAAACAGCTTATGAAAATTGGTCTCAGTTTAATTATATTCATCAGTCTGAAGAAAGAAAAAAACAAAAAACAAAGAGGTAGGATTTAATAGTCGTGAGATAGGGTGATATGTTAGCACAGAGAGGAGGAGAGAAGTTCAGGAGCTCCTGTGAGAATACAGAAAAAGAAGTCATTATCTCCTATGGAGCAATGAGGTAGGAGTGATGTTTGGCACAAGGGAAATTCTATATCTTGATCTCATTATATGATTTTTCTTTTGTGGATTAGAGTTATGAGCTTCAGTTCTTAGGCTTGTATTTTAATGATACTTTGACAGTTTTCCTTGAAGTCCAAGATATAATGAATAATGATTGTTTTGTGAACGTTCTGCTAATGGAAACATAGCTCTTCCAGCAGCTGTATTTACACATCTTACTTGAAGATTCCGGTTATGTGCACATCTAAGATGTATGTATGTTGAATATCCTGATGCATAACTGATAAATGAAGTTTATTGCACATTCAAATAATGATAAATAATATGTAAAGAAATAAAGACATATGAAGAAAGGTGAAGAAAGAGGGGAGCCTGTTTCTGGAGAACAGTAGCAAAGGCAAGGAAACCTTAGCTCCTGCCCTCTGTCTTCACAGAAGGTCCAAAACAATAAAAAGGAAGTCAGAAGGGAAAAGGTGAGCTAGCCAAACTCTAGCTCTATAAATGAATCTTGACTAATATGAAAGATACTCTAATGGCAAGTCTGGGACTTTGAAAAGTGAGGAGCTGCATTTAAAAAAAGAAATTCTCCCAAGCACTAAGATCAATTACTTCCTTCTAACGAGCAGCAGAGGAATGTGAAGCAGCATCTGACTTGAAAAATGCACCACATTGTTACATGAGGCAATGAAAAAAAAATCAAGTTCATTAATTTATTGAGACTGGAAGTTCTGTCAAAGTTTACTTAAAAGTTGTCCATTTAAACATATATGAGAACTAGTAGAAATATGCTGCAAAAAATATTTTTCCTCCTTAGTAATCAGTAAAATTATATTGAAAAATCTGCTTTAAGCACTCTATTGCTTTCTGGAGGTCATTACTTGTTTCCCTGCTTTTCTAATCCTTTATTCTAAGGCAGGTCAGAGTGAATACCTTATTGTATCAATAGTACAGGAATGTAAAAACCTGATGGACAGTGAATTTAGGTGGAAAAAAAATTAAAAAAAATGATAGGCATTTAGTGGGCTTGGTTTCCAGCAGCATCTAAGATTTAAGCTTTCCAGGAACCTAGATAAGCAGGTATGTCCTCTCTGTTCTCTCCTCATCAGAACTGAGGATTGATAGATCTGTTGTTGGTTTCCCTTCAAGTATTGTTTATGACATAATTCTGTGCTTTTGAGGAGAGAAATACTGAGAAACATTGTCAGCTTAGAGAGAATGTTCCAGAGGGCTTTGAAATTCCGCTGAACTGGATGCAGAGTTGGATGTAAATAAGTGGGCAAATGGGCCTTTGTAGTTACTACCAAGCAAAAGCATTCTGGATATCACAGAGTATGGGAAAACACAATTACTTTTATAAGGGCAAACTTGTCCCCTGCTGTTCTTATTCACTGTTAAATTGTCAATAAGCAATTTTTACTCTTTCATCAAGCATGATATGAATTTAGAGTAAAAAAATGAGGGAGAGAGCAGTGTTAGACTAATCAAAATAACGTCCTTATTATGATGAGCTTAATAAGCCAAAAACGTATCTTAATTAATTAGCTTTAAATCAGATGCTAAAAAAAGTATCTCAGTTCTAAGTGGGACCTCAGATTAACTAATTAGTTAATGTTTGCAAAGTGTGGTGAATACGTGGAAAGGGAGGGAGCTTCTTCTGCAGTGCAGGATCTGTGCTGAGGCTGGGGGAGTGTGGCCTCAGCTGAGGCACTGCCTGGAGTCTAGGTTTGCATCTAGGAGAGAGCATAACTTGGTGGTTTGTCTTGGTTTAGGGTAAATTTGGGAGGAAACTTCTGAAGGGGTTCTTCTGGAAAGCACACTTAAATGGCTTTTCTCTCAGCGAGTTTGGGAAGAAACTTTTTTAGAGAAAAGTGGAAAAAACTATTTATTTAACAAACAAGATGCCCACAAGTTAAAAAAAAAAAAAAAAAAAAAAAAAAAAAAAGAATAATATGAAATGTAGTATTTGTTAATTCATGTTCCCGAAATATAGGGATAAAGTAATTCATGTTTTCCTAACAGGGTGATATTGGTGGGGGGCAAGTTTGGTTCTCTGTGATAAGTTTGTTCATGAAGCTTTAAAGACACTACTAGTTCAGGCAGGCACTGAACTAATAGCTTTACAAGAGACCCTGTATACGTAATCTTGGTATATGCTGGTTTATGTCTATGGGTTGTATTTTATATACATGTATTGGTGTGGGTAATGGTGTAATATACAATTCTTAAGAATGTCAGGGAAACCTTCCCAGCACAGAGAGTTCCCCTGGATCCGGGAAGGGAACAAGGGAATTACAATACCAATAGAGGGAGCAGAACCCTGAAACCTGGTGTGATCAGCCCAGAAGAATAGGCCCTGGCCAGGTCATCAGGGATGCTTGAGAACATCTCCTACGCCCAGGAAGCTCATTCAGGCCTGCGACTGTCACTTCGATGCTATCAGCAGCACCATCAAGAAACAAAAGAAACGATAGAAATCCTGGACTGGGCAGAGGCACCAACCCCGGGCAGTTTCAAGCTCCCCAATACCGAGACCACCCGACCTGTTCAGACTTGTTCACTGAGCTAAGAGTATAAGACTGGCAGGCCGGGGCTCAGACCCTGGTGAGACCTGGGGGTGTAGTGTGGAGCGACACTTCACAGAGGTCTCACCCGGTGCTGGCACTGGTTATTTCCTCGCTCTGCTGACTTTGGTCAATTTTGGTATTGGCTTAGTCAATTTTTCACTGGCAATCTGGCAATAAATTCAATTTTATTTTAATCGGCTCCCGCCATTTATTACATGAGACAATAAAACCTCTCTTTGCTCCGAAGAGAGCTGGCAAACTGAGGCAGTCCTTGCCATGGGTGCAGCTCAGCTCACTCAGTCTCTCACCAGCCCCACTCCCTCCGTAGGGCCAGGCCCGGCGGCCGCAGGTGCCAGCCCTCACTGCTCCTCTGGGGTTTTCAGTCCAGAGCAGATTTAAACAGTCACAAGAAAAAGGAAAAAAACTGTCCAGGGAACTTCTCCGCCTCAGCCAGCTCAAACTAACTAAAAGCACAGGAGATCTCTGTCCCACCGCTGTCCGTGCCTCAGAAGAACGCCAGAGCCAGGCCGTGTGGGAGTCAGGCAGTTTCTCAAAACAAACTGCTGCTGCTTCTTTCTCCCCCTTTGCTCCCAGAACCATTTTAAAGGTACAGAACTTAATATACAGCACATACAGAACAGACAACTGGGGATACAAGCATCATAAAAGTCAGCTTGGAACATGGTTGTACTCAGCTGTCTCCAAAACATCACAGTTCTGAGCTGAGCTCTGCTACTGAGCTACTGTGACTGGCAGCAAGCCTGCTTTGTTCCTCTATTATAGCAGGAGAGTTAAAACAGACTGCTTTGGGAGGGCAGTGAAGTTCAGTCAGGGGATGTGTGTGATGCTTCTGAAAGGCCATGGAGTGATACTGAGCATGAATTTAATCTCTTTATATCAACTGTGATCTAATGCAGTCCTAAGGACTGTGCTGGTAGTGAGGGAGGATAACAAGTTCTCTGTGGCTTTGACAGTGCATGCATGGAAACAGGTCTTTTGTTTTGTTGGCATACCAAATTGCTTTGATTTGCAGATGTATAACTGAGGTGGGGAGTGGCCACAGCACACAGGGAAGGATGGAAAAGATTAAAAGCAGAAGATATTGAGGGGCAGCTCGAAGTGACAGGCAAGAAACACAAACAGATTGAGAAATGAGGGAATGCATAAGGTGTGTTGTGACATAGGAAAGGGCAAAGTGGGGAACATGTACTTACTGCAACAATTAGTCTTTTATTCCTTCCTTGGCAAATAACAATACACTACTAAAAATTGTTTTCTCTCTGAGACCTACTCAGAAATAGACCAGGAAGGGAAAATTCGTGGATAGCTTACTACTATGGAGCAATTTGAGCACTTGTGAAGGACAGCAGAAAGAATATATCTGCTTGATGATACTCTGTAGATCAAAGGCATTATAACAAAGCAGGTATGTCCATGCACCACTAAATTGGTTCTTTTTCACATCCAGATTTGTGTTTTGTACAGAAATTTGTGGCTGCTTGTTCTAGTTGTTTTCCCTCTTAATGATCTGCCTCTCCTTCTACCCTTCTCTCCTCTACAGCCTGCACCCCTGACTCACCACTGACTGTAGCAGAACTGACATGCATGTGTCAAGATTCTTGGTGACTGCCTAGAGTTTGAGTTCCTGCCAGTTGAGAACATCTCTTCCTTAGATTTATCTATGAAGTCAGAAACAAGCTTGATCTCAGGCTCCTTCAAAAATTACCAAGTAAAACATAAAATACTAGTGCCAAAACAGTGTTCTGTGATGTCCAACTGACAGTAGCTTGAAAAAGAATCCAAGCCACAGCTCTTTTCCATATCCACTTACTTCTCACTTCTGCATGGTACACAGCATCATGCATTTCTCATAATTAATCTCATTTCCTACTGTAAATTTAATTTCCATTAAACTGTTCAAGTTCATTAAAATGAAGAAAAACTTCATATCTACAAAACACTGTTTTACAATTTTTACTATTCTAAATTCCTAAAATGTATTTCATTTGTTAACAATTTCTAAGGAGTTCTTTCTATGTTCAAGTACAAAAAGGAAACTTTTTTTATATTCAAGTTATATTTTGTTGATTTATGAAAATTTCATACAATACTCCAATAAAAGCATGCACAATTTATTAAACATAGCTACAATTTATTAAACACAGATTATTTCCCTTTCATTCTTAATATTTATCTTTGCCTCTGTAAGGGCTATTGCATGCTGCTTGAGGCTTTCCTTGGTTTGGAAACAATCATTCCTATCTCTATACTTCAGTATATCATCACTTAGAATTCAACAGTGCCTACAAATAGCATCTAATATGCATTATTATGGATTTGTCAGCAATTAATTTCGTCTTTTATTATATTGACAATTTATCTACCTTTTCTTCTCAACTGATCTTTAGAACTGACTAATCTAATTACTCTTTTGTTCTTCAAAGCTGAGAAATACTTGAGTCATCTCAAGAAACCAGGACCACTGAAATGGTAATGCATAATGAAGCTGGCTAACAGGGAAAATAAATTCAGGGTATTTCAGTATCCTTTCCTTGATACTTGATCCTCCCTTTCCTTCCTCCTTAAAATTTTGTTTTATATTTTAGCTATGTTCTGGCATATACTCAAGTGGAAGAATATGCCTTGCTCACAGAAAGTAATAACTTAGAATTGCTAGTCATGCTGATTCACACCAGAACCATCAGCCAACCAGGGCTATGAGAAAGTACAGCAGCATCAGGAAACCTTCATCTTCTGTGATGTAAAAAAACCACAACCCTGTGAACACAGCAATGGTTTGGCATGAGAGTCTCATTAGACTTTGACAGAGTCTTCCTTGCACACAGAGATGAGGCTGAGTATTTCATTTGCCTGCCCATTCTCCAAATTATGGTGAATAAATGGTGATAATTTCAATGGGTACCCTGCAGAGGGAAGGGCTCAAATTATCCTAAAGGCCACACATCCCCAGATCCCCACTTCCATGTGGATCTTGGAGAGGTTCAAATACTCTTATAAGGACAAAACCCATCCCCACAATCCACACCACAGGTGCAGGACAGGGACCAATGTTTTAGTTTCATCCTTATTACAATATTCTTTTTCTCTTCTTCTAGTCTTTACCCTTTTCTCTCACAATAAATTCCTTGATCCCTACTCATTTACTCCCAGTATCATAATTTACTACTTTGCCTCAGCTTTTGTACCCCTGCCTGTACTTTTTTTTTTTTTTTTCTCAGTTCACCATGACAATATTCCTCTACTTACTTTTGTAAAAAGAGCCTACTTCCCTATCTTCCCTTTGGAGTGTATCACTCCTTTGTTGTTTTGTGGGCTCCACTACCATTTGGAAGATGCAAAGAATCTGGCAAACCCAAAATAAAACACACAGCATATGAAAAATAATAGACACTGTTTGCAACAAAGAGCAATTTTACAAATTAATAAAATACATCAATTTTTAAATCGACAGTTTTAAATTGGACTCTTTAAGTAATTCCACCTTTCCTTTGAATGATATTAAAAAATCTGATAAAGTGCTGCTAGCATGAGGTGTGCTGTCAGGGGACATGACAGTGATAAGTTTTGAAGAGAAAGTGCAGATAAAGAGGTTTGATCAAGTAGAGCACATTTTCTTTGTTTCTGCTTAATTTGATGCCACAGGGGATATAAATACGACTCGTGGTATCTTGGTTCAAAGAAAAGGAACATAGCAATCTCTCCTTGCACAAAATAAAACTCAGCTGAGCCATTACTTCCAAACAGATCTCGAAGTTTTGATAGGTACTTACTTTTTATCTGAGGTGTGCTTGTCAACCCCACATTTAGATCAATTTCATTGCCTTTTAGCTTACTGTGATAAGGAAGAAATCTTTTTTAGGAGAACCAGAAGTCAGGTTCAGGACAGTTTCTGCTTTTATCAGAGCTGGGTAGTTGGTAGCTAATCTCTTGCACATTTGGTCTGCAGCACAACTACACATAATTTTCAAGCACCTTTTTAGGGCAGAGCCAATGTCGGAACAACAGCAGTAAGTCAATACACATGTTAAGTGCTGTCAAAGGGAGAGCAAAGAAGACTCGTGCAGAGTGGAGGTTGTAGAACTGTGGTTTTTCTTCTTCTGACACAGAAATGTAATGTTATCTCCCAGGAGATGAGTTTGATTTAAGGAGTGAAGAAGTAATTTTCAATAGCTGTTGTGTTGAGGGAGAGATTCTCAGCAACCCTTGAGATCATGTCTGAGCAAGAGATGTGTATTTCACTTCAGGTGATGTTATTCAAAATAGACTATAAGAATCTAAGGAAAGCTAAAAAAAAAGAGTAGCAATCAAAGAAATTTAATAATCTACTGACAATATCCACTGCAGCACAAGGAATTTATCAAATTAACTGATTTTTATTAACATTATTATTGGCTGGCTGGATGGATGGACGGATAGATGGATGGGTTATAAGAAATCCATGTAGCTAGTGAAACAATACACTTTGACTTTTCAGATATCACAGACAAGAAAAAAGAAGCAGTGACTAAACCATATAGTTCAGTTTAATCTGAAAATTTTTCTCATATCCTATTAGTTTGTGGAAATGTGAAAAAGTAGCAAAATGAAAAATACAAAAAGGCTAAATTTATCAGTAATTATACGTGGTTTGCAGGCTGACTTTATGCTTTTCATTGTTTGCTTCCTTTTGTTCTTTTTCTTATTTTAAATTTTTAGAGACTTTCTGAGCTAATGGCATGCCTGATTGCTTCCAAAAGTCCTCCTAAGTTCACAGTAGGGAGCTTACAGTTATCAATATCCTCTTCTTTAACCACCTATTTTCAGGGAAACACTGTGTTCAAAACCCATCAGGTTTGAGCTGAAGCTGTGCTTATCCAAGGGAGAGAGAAAACACAATAAATTTCTCCAGTAAGCTCCATGCTCTAATGCTCTGTGCAGGAATGAGATGTCATGTTAAGTTCTATACTTAAGAAATATTTCATCCTTTGCTGAGTCTGCCAAACAAAACAGTCAATTAATGCTAGAGGTGAGCATAACCTACCCTCTAGAAATTTGTAGCAAACAGTCAAACATAAAATTGTTCTGGCAAATATGCTGATCGAATATTCCCATATAAACCCCACCTCTGAGGAAATTCTGTCTTAGAAGAATGACTTTTCAATGTCACAAACAAGTGCAAAAAATCCTGCATAACAACATTTTCATGTATAGAAGCAATGTACAGATTGCTTCTATACAATCTAACTCAACCCTTTCTTCAAATTCTCTCAGTCCTTTAGCTGATCCCAGCTGAAAAACCTTGAAGCTCCACTCCACCTACTGGGATCCAGCCTATTGGGAATCCATCTTCTGATGTTGGCTGCAACTTTCCATTGGAACAGCCGCTGTAACAGCTAAGCTTGTGAAGATTCTTTGAGAAATCTCTTCAGACGTGGACTGCGGGAACTCAGATGGGTGTCACTTTTTCTTGCTATCTGCAAGTCCTCAGAGACCCTGAAAAAGGGTAAAAAAAGGCACATGTGAAAGAGACAACCATTTTCTAGGCACAAAATGAAGCATTCTCTCAAACAGCCCTTGGCTACAGAGAAGTATTGAGAGCAGATGAGCAAAACAGCAGAAGGAATTTAAAAGTAGATGCACGGGAGAAGGATTGTGGCCTCCTTGATGTTAATTTTCTCATGCTTAGAAGGTGGACCCTGACTAAGGAAGGTCTTTGACTACATCTGCTGACGAATTGTTATATCACCACCTATGTTTTAGACACCTATTTCTGTACTATTAAATGCAGCACTGGGCTTTGAGGCAAGGTGAAATGAGGTTTCTTTACTTGGCTAAGTTTTGCTATAGCATCTTCTGGTAGGAAAAAGTAAGCATGACAGAAATTTGCTTGAGTAGGGAAGAAATAAAATATAAAGTGATATTAGTGTAGCAAAACCATACATTGTACCAGCAACAGAGCTTCATTTGCTAAGCAACCTTATTCAACCTTAACAGCAACTCAGTGCTTTAGATCCCAACCTCTGTCACAGAAGAGTTTGACATCGCTTTCACAAACCTCAGTTCCATGGCTGTGCCAGTATAACTAAGGAGTTAAGGTGTTCTTTGCTAATATCTTGAAAATAAAATACTGGCATACACTGCAGTCTTAACATCATCTCTATGGATCCACCCTACTTTAAATATATCTGTCTGCTATGTGTCCAGGCTAGTCTAGCTATCCAGATTTCTTCAAAAGTGAATGAAGAAAGAGAAGTACCTTCAGCAAGTAGATTATCTCATAAATCAAGATGAGATTTTCTAAATCACTTCCCAAGGAATATTCCATCTTCACTGATTTTAGAAGTCATTTACATAGTTCAAATTGTTGGATGTTCACCAGGTCTGTGCTTTTGAAAGAGGCATTATTCATAAAGTGGATATTAAACTTTTAGACTCCTCAACATCCCAGAAAGACATTGACAAAAAA
Source organism: Phylloscopus trochilus trochilus (assembly GCA_016584745.2). Classification (NCBI taxonomy): domain Eukaryota; kingdom Metazoa; phylum Chordata; class Aves; order Passeriformes; family Phylloscopidae; genus Phylloscopus; species Phylloscopus trochilus. The sequence goes on from WQNJ02000039.1 coordinate 23,624,719, forward strand.
AGGAATCCAGTGGATCGTTATCATGGTGGCTAAGGGGCTTAAGTACATGCCAATATGACATATGAGATGGAGTTGCATCTGTCCAGTCTGAAGAACAGGAGGTTAAAGAGGTATCAAATTGTAGTTTTCAATTACCAAGTAGACGGCTATGGAGAAAATACAGGGAAAAGGGTGAGTGTCTTTTTGAAAGTGCACAGCAAAAGGAGTAGAGACAACACTCACAAGCTGCAAAAAGAGAAATTCTAAAGAGAAGGAAAGAAATTCCCCTGAAGGAGTGTGCTTAAACACTGAGCCCAGCTGCTCAGTTAGGTTGTGGAATCCCTTTCAGTGAACTCAAAACTCCTCTGTACATGTCCCAGAGCTGGTCTGACTGAGTCAGTAACTGTGCTGTGTGCAGGTTTATCATGTCCTCCAAATGTCCCTTCCAAGAAAGTCTCTAAACAGTATTTAGAATAACTTTGTAGTTGCTGAATGTCAGTAAGTCTAAGTGAAATAGCTGCATTAATAAAAGGCAAGGTCAAAAGGTACTACGAATGCATAAAGCTATGTAATCACAAACTCTCTGTCATTTCAGCATGAAAAATTAATTGAATTTACTTTGAAAACTGGGTCAGAGACAATGCAATAAGGCTCAGTTTATTCTTTACCACATCAAAATCCAAAACTCAGTTTATCTAAAAATAATTTGGGAAAGAAAATTTGCAGTTTAGCACTAACGCTCGGTGTTCTAGAAAACACAACATTCTCTGACAGGCACCTATACATAAGAATATCTACTGAGCTAATAAAATATTGATTCAGCCTATGACTTTGACAGTGTTCAGCTTAATTGTTCTGCTTCAAAGATGAGAAGACTACTGGGCAAGTCTAAACAACCTGAAGGATGAAGAATTGATCAGCCCCTAAGAAGAGATAGCGAAAAGGCAAACAACCCGAAACTAAAAATTTTATATTTTCTGTCATTCAATCACTGTTTATTAAAACAATGCCAAACATTTCTAGTACACTTTTATATACTTAAATTCTTTTATATACTTAAATATATACCATAAATTTAAAAAGAAAAAGTAGTCCATGTGATATTAAATGAATACACTGATACCACCCTACCATGAAATTTAAAATGGGGTTTTATTCTGAAAATGATCACCACTCAGAACACTTCTGTTCATAGGTTAATATTCGTATTGAAAGGTATTTAATTGGGTCATACTAATTTAAAATAATGTAATCACTATTTACACTGAAGTACTGAAATTAGAATAACAATTGCATTGAAAACTCAATTATCACTAAATAACCTTTTGACCAATCACTAAATAATCATTTGACCAACCAAGACTTAAATCAAAAATAATATGCATGAGCAATAACATCAGTAGGCATAAAATTTATTTCAATTTTTGCCTGTTAAACCATAGCATGTAACTACAGAATTGGCTCACTGAAGAAACACTATAGACAATCATCATATACAGGCAGATGTACACAGGTGTATGTGAATATATATGAAGTATATCTGTCATTATATATATATATATGGTCTAAAGATATCTAATGTGTTTGTCTGATATAGTTGCTGCAGTGCAGCATCATTTAAGATAACATGAGCATAATCAAACAACAAACTTCCATCACACAGAATTTTTTTAAAATATTTTGTTCTGTGAGTTAGCAAAATACTATTAGTTTGCAGCACTATGGTTGTCACTGATTACTGTAGCAATAAAATCCAGCCCTAACAATTTCTGAAAGTGAGCTGTATCATATGGTCAATTTTCTCTGAATTATCTCTGCTCATCTCTCTAGGAACTCTAGAAACAGAAACACAGGATTGTACAGCGTGAGCCACTTTTCCCTGTGTCCTTTTTAAGACCTTTTCACTGAGAACCCAACGTTTTTCTTCAAGCAATTTGTATCTACAGTGACACTGCTATTTTTCCTGACAAATCTTTTCTGCAAAATTCATTAGCATTTCAAATCATCTTCTACATCTTTGAGTTCCTTTTCCCTTTGTAATCACCCTGTTTCATGCTAAGGAGAAAAACACATTAATTATTTATTCCTCAATTTTATGCAGTGATGAATAAAGAATAGCCAAATGGCTTCAACTTACACTTTGCAGTACAGGAAACACTAAAAGAGGATTAATTTCAGTCACTATAATTCTCCAATGTGAGTTCTCTATAGCAGCTGCATCAAACATTTCATCTAGCTCTTGCTTTTGCAGGTAATTTTTCCACAGAATACTTTTTCTGGGATCAAGAAGAAAACAGATGCAGTTTTAGCAGGATGAAAAATGGGTTTCTCTTACACAAGACATATTTTGTGAGGATTAAGACCCTCTCTTGCTAACTTAACAATAACAAAAAAGGACCCCTCAAAGATACAGAAACACTCAGAGAGAACCTGTCATTGATTGTGATCAATTGGTTTCAAAATCACCAGATCAGATCAAACTCAAAAGGAAATGTATTTTAAGAAGAAAGGTTTACTTAAAACATCAACAGCAAGTAGGTAGGAAATCCTTGGTGACCGGTTTTTACTTCGTAATACAGGAACACATTCATAATGGTAAAGAGTTTTTTACGAGAACAAAATCATAGAGCATATTTTAAATAGTGCTTCGTCACATGGATAGCTTTCCACCTTAAAATATTTCATATTTTTAACATCCAAAAGGTGGGTTTAACTTGAAACTAATAACATTTTTTACACAAGGAGTAAGAGATTCCTCTCTAGCCAACACAAAATCACTCAAACCCCATAGTTAGCTTTAATGGGGAAGCTGGGAAAAGCAGAAAAAAATGCTTTCTGTTTCATGCTATGCAATGAACACACTTTTCACTGTAATGAATTAAGTAATACAAAGGCATTATGTCATATGTCTAAAGAACAGTTTTGGTCTTAAGAGAAAGTTTAGGAGAGTTTTGGTTTTAAGAGATTATATTCCTTGGCCTTCGTGTTTCCAAGATGAGTTAATTTTATAACTTCCAAAGTTGTATTGTGCTATCTAACTTAATCAGCTTCAGGGAAAAAACTACTACCTTAAATCTATTTAGCCTAGAAATTTTTAATTCTGTGTATTGTAATTTGTAGATTATCCATTTGGTAGCTAAAAGCTGAAACACTTAAATATTAATGAGTTTATCACCAATCCACTTAATTTAAGAACTAAACAGCATTTCAATTACTTCTGGCTTCCTGAGGACAAGGAGTTGAACCAAGTTCAATATTATGATGTAAAACCTAGCATTTGCTTGGAGCAGCTCATTTATTACAGTGACTATATCATCATTGTTATTCACACTCCAGCGTGATCTCCAAATGGCAGGGTATCTATCACTCAAGTTGATATTTACAAAAGAAACACCACGTACTGTGGAGAAGGGCTGGGAAAGAAGCCTTTCAGTGACTTTTTTCCTGTGAGAAGCTTGATGTAGCCTTGGTTCGTGCCTGAGATGTTTTGGTTTTCTGAAACTCTTTTCCCAGAGAGTTTTCTGTAAACAAGAGACATGTTTTTCTACCTGTAACCTTTGTTTACATTCCTTCCCTAGGACAGACTTCTTGATGTCCCTCTAACTTGACTAATGTGATTGAAGAAGCTTGTCTCTTTTTTTCACCAAGTGAGTTGTTATTTGTAGAATAGTATAAAGAGAAAAAAATAACCAAAAATAAATGGAGTCATTGTCAGACTTCTGAGTTGGAGTCTGTGTCATTGTGATCTTTAACAGCGTGAGCTTACTATTCTTGTCTCACTGTAAAAAGAATGGCAAAACTCACAGTACACTTCAGCCATTGTTTCTTGCAGCCATTTGCCAAACAAAAAAAAGGTAACAGCAACTACTTGCAATCTCATTTCTGAAAATATTTAGACAGATGGTGTGGTGACAAGATGTTGGTAACTGCAGGTTTGAAAGAAAGCATACTTTCAAAAATCATCTTAGTCCACCCATTTACAACTGCAGCTTAGCATAAACAATATTGCTCACATATGTGAAAATTTCAGAAAATATTTCACTTAAAAAATCTTCAGAAATTTCTCCAGCATAATTGAAAGCAGACAATGTTGGACAGTTAAATTCGCTGATACAGGAAATAATGATAATAAAATAGTCCAACAATAGCAATGAGATAACCATATTCTTCTAAAAATTGATTAATAATAACAGTGTATAATCCTTGCACTGTAAAATCTAACATTTCTGTAGCATTTAGTAATATCGAATTTCATGTCATTTTTATCCTTTCAATAAATATTAAAGAGATAACAGCCAATCTCTATAAAATCTATGATAAAATTTCCCAAGCTCTTCAAAGAAGATAGAACTTCAATAACGTGTCTCTGAGAAAGGGTCACTGCTGAAAGTGTTTGCCATAGGGCCAAAACCACTAGAAAAATATGAGAGATTAAAAAAAGGTAGTGTCTTAGGGAGCAGAAAAGATGACTTGGAAAAAGGTAAGAGAACTGAGATTAATCAAATTTTCACTTCAGAATGTTTACAATGCCTCTCTGACTGGAAGAAAATATCTTTAACAGAACTCAAAATTTTCACTGATGTACTAACATAATTCTAAACATATTTCTTTTAAAAATGTCATATATTTTATTTCAGCAATTCCATATTAAGAGTCATTTGAATTTAGCAATTCAAAAGCAATACATTTGTCATACATCTGAGTTCCACCACAGACACTCACCAATTTCAAGTTTTTGAGAAATGGAGGCAAATCAGTCCATGGCTCAAAACTCTCTTTGTCCTAATGAAGACGCCTAGAATCTTAGAAAATAATACTGCAATATCTACCTCAGTCAGGGTAGCTCTGAGTTCATTACAAAGACTATAAGGGGAGACCTTAATTGTAAAAATTGTAAAAACATGAAACAGATCAGTAAATAGTAGTTAATAATGTAAGCATACAGATATATAGAATTTCTATTCAGAATGTCACCTGAAATTTCATAATTCTGTGGCACTTTATTTTATTCATGGCACTCTTCAAATTAGAAAGTGCATTTCTGACACATCAATAACAGAGAATAATGCCCCTAGAATGGATGCCAACAGAGTGATTTTGCCTGTACATTTTCAAGCAGAAACTCTATCAGACAGATAGAATAATATCAAATAATCTGCAGGTCAATGAGTACAAATGAAATGGATACTCTTGGAGACAGAAGTTCTGTTCAGAGTGGCACGGCTCCATTTGAAAGTAACAATTTCTTGCTCCGTAGTGTGAATATATCTGTGCTGTCATCCACCAGCTTTAGAGATAAGAACATTACATTTCTGTATCCAGTAATTCTTCCACTTGTTTTTGATGCTGCTAGAAAGTATTTTATGCCTGCTATGCAGGTGACAGTGCTTTGGAGACAGCAGCACCATGGAATGTAATGATAGTACAATAGGAATTTCTAGCTATTTTTCATTAGACAGCCCAAGATATCAAAAGGCATCTTTAAGATTGCCCACATATGCTCAGCCACACAATGTAGGAGGCATTACTATGAACAACTACATGTAGGACTCATGAGCACAAATAAACACATCCTCAGGGAGGGAGCAATCAAGAAAAACAGTTAATTGAAAACTTACTTCCAAATATACTTCGGACTTTAGAAGAGCATAAGTTTAGAAAAGTCATTAATCATATTCAAAATTAATCTTAAAGATTTACTTTTTGTTTTTTAAAGATCTGACAGTTCTTTTCCCTTCTGTACTTGTTTATGCATTCCTAGTGAATTTATTCCAGTGCTGAGTTCCCTAAAGTCTTCTCAGCAAGCCTACAACATCTTCTTCAGCTAACACACTTCAATTACATAGAGCTCATCACTTTGCTGGGAATAGATATACAGCATACTAAATAAGGGAAGATAAAGACTTCTCAACTCACTGCCTGCTCAGTTGAAAAACACTGTTTTGGTCTAAACTTTACGCCAGGGAAGATCTGCCAGGTACAGCAGAAGAGCCAGTTCAGTCCACAAAATGGTTTGGTACAGAGTGCTGACTTAATAACATCTAAAAGTGGAAAGAACAGTGGCAGCAGGGATGATTGAAAAGTAAACAGGCGTCACTGCAGGAGAGAGTGATATGCAATATTATCAGTATTCCTACTGCCTTCATTTCAGGAGATCATAAGTGGACTTATGAAATTCCATGATAAGGAAGAAAATCAGCAAGTCAGAAAGTAGAAAGACCTGCTGCTCTCTGTTAAGTCTGAATATTAAGATCTAGCCATTGTATCACTATTAGCAAAGTCAGACAAGTGTCAAGGTCAGACAGATGGAAGTACCACCATATTATTTGCTGGAATAAAGCTTGGAAATCAAGCTCTCTGTTCACAAGGCCAGGCAATCTATTCTGATGTTCCTGACTCACAAAAGCTTGATTTCACATCTAGTTTTGCATAGTTTGTGCATATAATATCATCTATGTTATTTTCCCCAATAGTAAGTGACTTGTTTTTCTTCCTAAATTCTAAATGAAGTGTATTTTCTTGTTACCAAATTGGGAACCACAGAAGTAATTGTCTCAGCTGACTGCATTCTAGCAGAGCATACCTGGATTTATTTTGAAGATGTGCTTTTCTCTTTTTTTAGTTAATTAAACCAATAGATGGCCTGTAATGTTTTTCAGCTAAATTATTGCTTCCCAGCATATATCATATATACTTACTGTTCCAAAACTTTTGTAGGTTAGGACCCATCAGCACGTGCAGTGGTAGTAAATATAGTGCTAATTTACATCTGTATACATGGAGTATACAATTGATTATTATTTATAGTTTGCATGAGTTTGCCTTGAGTAGATCAGCAAGGAGTGTTCTGATCCAAACATTTTCCTGAGAAAGACAATGCTCTGCTGTCCTTTAAGGACACCTCCGTTTCCATATCAGCCAGTAGTTTAGAAACCTCCCCAGAGAAAACAACTAAAACAAACAATAACTTTTCTGCGAGTATAAAGTCGTCTTTTTTTCCTGTCAATTTGAAGTCTTATTTATTAAAGTTCTATCTGAGGCCTTAAGGTAAATTTCCAACAATAAAATGATGGATTAAAGTCAAAACTACACTGCTGAAAAGTTCTTTGAAGTAAAAAAATGAACATTAAGAAGAGGGGAGAAAGAGAGACAGGAACTAAAGGTCAGAAACCATTACTCAAAAGACATCCAAAGACATGGACACCCTAACCTTCAATAAAGTAGTTCTTCAACATGTTATCAATGCAGAAATGAAAATACATTATGAACTGAGGTAACACAATCCACTACTTTCCTCCTTCACTATTTAGCTGAATGTTATTCCCATAGTTCTGAAAAAGGAAAACCACATAAACAGCATTCCCTTGAAAAAGGATGTGAAACATAAGGTAGTTCAGAAACTGAACATATGTCAACAGCAATGTGATGCCATGAAAAAGAAATTATTGTGTGCAATTATTACCAGCTAACACTTATAATGAAATTACTTCCCTCTGCTCAATACTGGCAGAGCCCCACCCGGATTCTGAGGCTGACTGCTAACCATTGTAATGCATACAAGATATGGAACAACTGAAAACACTGCAGGGAAGAAAACCTCATCCCCTAATTATCTACAAACTACAGTGGAAAGAAAATGGAATCTGTTTGTTCTACAAGGAGAAAAAAGAGCAAACGTAAATAAATTTATCAACGTATTTTAGAAAACAAGAGCACAAAAATTCTGCAAATGTTCTCTGAATATGATTTATAATAATGTTTGAATTGCAGCAAGAAATATTTATAATAGATATTGGAAAACACCTTGTAACAGGAGAACCAAGGTCTAAACAATTGCCTGAAGGAAGCACTATCATTTTGGAAATGGTTGTACAGTAATTCGGGAATTATGGCAGGATGGTGAGGATTGGTGAGATAATATATTGATAGTCTTCCAATCTTATTTATATTAGCCAATGAATAGACATGTGCACATATGTACAACTGCATATTGCTTATTCACATTTCCAAGAGAGCCTTTTCTTATTTGAAGAACTAAAGAGCAAAAGCACGAATATAGAGCGATAACTCTGCAAAACCCCAGACTCAGTTCCTGGCTTTTGTCAGATTAGTGCACTTCATGCCTTTTGAAATCATGGCATGAGATAGCAATTTCACAGTTGTTTTTCAAAATACACTCATGAAATTCAAATCATCTCTTCTATTGTTAATATTCATGCCACAGTACATTTGACAACTGCGACACCAACATAACTAATCCTGCTCACATGTCTAAGATGGGCAGGTCTAACATTTTGCTAGTTTCACTGAGTGGTATTATGTCACCAACATTTAAGTACTCTTCCTGATGATTCCAAACAGAAGTTCTACTGAAAGTAAGATGACACAGTATGATCTACTGATATTAAATTGCATGTGCATACGTTTTAAGAAGGAAGATAAATGATTAAAATAATACATAAACTGATTAAAATAATAGGTTTTGTCATGCGGCTTTATTCCAGAACAGATAAAACATGAAAATAATGTAAGATATTTTAATGGGTGATAAAATAGATAGTAGAGCTATGTAAAAAGGAGTATAGATTATAAATGGAACACTTCAGTCACATAAATATTAATTTCAAAAGAGATCCTATTCACCCTCTAACAGCCTTGGAAGATGCTAATTATCATGTTGATATCAGAAACTGGGCAAATCAGGGCCTTCACTTTTGTATCAACACACTGCATTGTCCACAGTATCTGATCCTCTTAGGCTTCCATGCTAATTTTGCAAACTTTGCAGAATGATTACTTTGATCCTGCACTTGTAAGGGAGCAAGCATATGGCTGCTTAGGTTTTAACTATTTTGTCTCAACGGTTTTCAGCATTCAGTTTGTCCTAATGTGGATGATAACTTATCCCATGCAACCACTCTCCTCCTCTATGGAACAGCATCCAAGTTCCCTAAACTTACTTAAAAAAAAAAAAAAAATGGTCCCTTTTTTCAGGCATAAGACACCAAAAAATATACAGAAATTGTATGTACCTTTAGACATGAACATTCCACAAACTGAGAAATACAGCTTGGAAGCAGATCTAGCCAAAACTCTTCCAAAAACAAACTTTCATCAATTGTTGTTTTGAAGAACAGATAGTAGATACTACCTACTTTAAAGATGAGTTAGAGTGCTAATATTTACTGGCAATCACTGCCCTTCTAATAGTCCAGATGGTCATTTTTTAGTTCCCTGTCTGCTTTTTTGCTATTAACCAAGCATTACTCAGCACAGACAGGAAATGTTTTTAGGAGCTGATTTATCCCTGGAAGTCTAGAGGCTTTGGTATCAGGAGCCTTCAAGGACAGTCAAAACTAACTGAGCACTGGTGGAACTACAAAATGAGTAATCTACCAACAGGGATGGCAGTCCTGAAAAGTGCAACCTGGCTGGTAATTAAATACAAGTGAGTGTCAGCTTTTGGCTTAGAGTTGAGAAGTAATAGTCACACCTCTTGTTTATCTAATTCATTCCTGGTATCACTCTGCTTTGCAGCACTGAAAAAGCAAGCACCTGAGGTCACCTAACTGAGAAACCAGGTTTTTTACAGTGTTAACATGCATTTCTGAAGCCTGCAATATCTTGTCTTTTAGAAGAATCCTTCATATGAATATATACTAAAAGAAGCATATTTTCCTAATACAATGACCTAATCTGATAGAAATCCATCACAACTCCGTAATTTATTCTCAATAACCATTTGCAGACAGCATAAGCAAAATAATGTGAATGTGAGAAAATACTATTTATTGCTGTGACATTTAAGTATCTAGAGGCTTTAAGCACTGTAATGAGTGTTAGCAGAGACATATAAAAAATAAAATAGACACCTATTTTTTTCATTTTCTATCACACTAATCAGCAAAGCTATTAATTTCCCAAAGTGCTTAAATGCATAAGGCAGAACTGAATTAAGTAAATTGCCATGCTTAATTGTGAAGATACTTCTCAAGGCTGTATTTTGGCTGACCTTCATGATTTAATTGGCAGTGCTGTAAAATATCCAGTGTCTCATACAGAACTGGTTGAACAGTTGACTGCAAGTGTTGGGAGAAATTTTCAAATGTACAATATTAAGATAGGAATCAAACACTTGCCTTCATATTTATTTACGTATAAGACGACACCTCTGATATTTGGATCCTACATTTCAGCTCCCAAACATGGATTTAGGTGCCTCCAGTTAGGCATCAAGATATGACAAGTTGTGCTAACATTTTCTTCCTGATTTTTTGTATTTTTCCTTCTAGAATGTGTGTTCCTTCACGTGAGCAGATCTCTAGCTCACAAAGAAGTTGCAATAATTTGACTTCCAAAATTGCTAACAAGGATGTGCATATGAACGTGCTCTATAGCAAGTGCTGGTACTTCTCATTATAATGCCACTATCCCTTTAGAAAAGCTTATCTGGCTCTTCAGAGAAAATATGACTTCTTGTAATTGAATTTAATCCAAAGGTGCATATCTGTTTCGTGACTTGAGTTAAGAAGAGAGTGTTAATATATCAAACTCCTCCAGATATAAAACAATCTAAATAAATAGGTCAGTGAAAATTATGCACATCTCAGCTTTTATTTGTCCCTTGTGTCTTTCATTTTTGGTCATAGCCATCTCAAAATCCATAGAAAGATGTCAAGTAAAAAGTACTGGGTTAAGTTTCTGTAACTTTTGCAACAACAAATAGATAATCAACACTTATGAAGTGAATTAGACATATAGAAACACTGATTCTAGAACAATCACTTTGCTGTTATTTTCCTCTAAGGCAAAAAAAAAAAAGAAAACCCTGCTAAATTTCTGGAATCACCCTGAGGTTATTATGAGGTTATTATTCAATCTGTGAAGTGAAAATTTCTTCATCCCTTGAAGAACAGCTATGGGAACAAAACCACTGTTCTTAAAATGACCTTCTGTTAAGGATATATTCAAAAACATTTCTATACTTGCCTGTAAGGTAACAGGCAGAAGGAATTAAAGTCTTATTTTTCAAAATTATTTAGGGAGAAAATCATCATTCACTAGACCAACAATGGACAGATGGACACTTCATCATGACAGATCCAATTGACACGTTGGTGCATCTGTCATTTGCTTATTTATTATTCATATAGTAATTTATTATTATTCATCTTGCCCTGAAATCACAGGGCAAGACATTCTGTCACAAAATAAACACTGCATAGATGGCAAGAAGGCAATGGCAGCACATCATTATGTGAATAAGATTTCCAAACAATTTCCTACTTACTAAGATGCAGCAGCTCATAATACTGCATTTCATGGATTCTCAAGGGCTCAGATATGGTGCTCGTATTCTTCTTTGAGAAACTGGTGAGGCTAGAGACTAATAGGTGCCATTGATCACTGCTCTGTTGTTGTCTGGGTTTTTGCTGTTCTCCTCTGTCTCTTTAAAGAGTTTTCTAAAGTTTCATTTTTAGCCTTCTGTGTTTACCTTTTGCAATGGAGTCAGATACAATTTTACATAAACAATTTTCTTGTAATTGTAACCATCTAACCATGTTTACACTCTTCTCATAAGGAGGAGACTGTTATTGGACTGTTGGGTTCCCCAGTGTGGTTGGAGAGGAAGATTTTCTTCCTCCAATCCATGGTCACTGCTGGAATTTGATGAATGTTGAACTTGTAAATATACCTCCTCTTTTTCTGCCTTGGACATCGCAACGTGTGGGTCATTTCTTTGTGTTGTGTGTGACACTCTGTATGTTGATACCTATAAATCTTCAGGGAAACCATATTGCAGCCTTTCAATAATTAAAGTGGGCATATAAGAAAGATGGGGACAGAGTTTTTAGTGGGGTTTGTAGAGGTAGGACCAGAGGTAAAAACTAAAACTAAAAGAGGGTCATGTTAGATAAGATACAAGGAAGAAGATTTTCACAATGGGGGTATTGAAAGCCTGCAATATCTTGTCTTTCTGGGCACAGAAATCTCACAGATTGCCCAGAGTGGTGATAGATGCCCCATCCTGGAAACATTCAAGGTCATGTTGTATGTTCAGCCTGCTCCCATTGGAGAAGTCCTGCTCATTGCAGGGGAGTCGGACTACACAACCTTTAAAGGTCCTCCAATCCAAACCATTCTATGATTCTATGATTTATTTTGAATTTCAAAATAGAAAGATTTTAGAATACAGAGTAATTCTCTCTGTATGCTTGTAAGATGACAAGAGCCTACAGATTTTTTTAGTAGTGAAACATCACTGCCTCATGACCAGTTCTTCTAACCTGAATTCCACTGGAAATCCACCACTTAAAGAAAAGTACAGCACCATTTTTTACTGTCTTAAGTAAGGGGAAGAGAGCTTCTGCTTCATAACTTACACAATTTAAAGCCTCTTTCTCATAGCCACATTCATAGTTATTAAATACAACAAAAATAACTCCTCAACTAAAGATATATTCTACTAGCTGTCTCAAAGGTGACATGGTTTAGAATGAGATTCAGTTTGGATGTAGGTGAAACTTGCCGTAATGGATTTTATGAAGAGAACTTCACAAGGCATCAAGAATTAAACTTCTGCAGAAATCACAAGTATGCTTATGCATAAACAAGAAATACGTGAGACTGTGATAATGAAACCTTGCTCTGACATTAGATTAGCATTGCATCTGGTTTACCTAAGACCATCTGAAAAAATCAGAAGTCTTGCAAAGTGATATTTGGTAAGGTAAAATAAACAAACAGCAATTTCCCTGGTTCTCTCACAAAAAGTAGCATTCTATAAAATGGTTCTTGTGAAAAGAAGCTAAGAAAACTCTATTTGTTGAGTTTAAAAAGATGGAGAGACTTTAATTCTCTCTTTATCCACTTAAAGGCAGAAAAGACTGAGCTAACCTCTTCTCACTGGTACACTAAAATATGTGTCTTCTCCTTTCTGACATTTAAAGAACAATACAAAAAAGTATGTAAGTTTATCTCTGATGTTTTAGCAGGCTGGAGTCAGGCACAAATTGTTTTATAAGAAGCATCTTGAGGAAAAAAGCATATATTTGTAATGCCTGTTCCTTTTACCAGATTACTAGAGCATGGGGAGTAACTTCATTAAGAACCATCACACAGAGCAGAGCACACTGAGTTATGTCATTTATGTTCTATTTGGTCTGCACTGGATACAGAATGTAAATAGTTCTGAACCATATCAACTAATGCATTAAAATGCATTTATATATCATTGTCAAAAAACTTACTGACTTATTACCATTTTATTTATTATTACAACCTAACTTCTTAATCAATAGCTACAAACCATTGATATTTTTCACAACCAAAAGACCTTGCTCTAAATTAACAGGTTTTTATCTTCACTAACCAACAAATAAGGTCAATAAAAGCTTCCTGAATAGTAAGAAAATTTCTGTATGAGAAGAGAAATGGAAATCAACTTATATCAACGTTCCAAACTTTAATATTTAATCCATGAACTTCTGCAAAGCTTTTCAACATGGTCAATAGTACATGACTTGAGGCAGCATCTGGTACCATAAACTAGTACTACAAAAATATGAAAACTATACAGAACTCCTAGAGAGTGTATTTAATAACCCTCCTCATAGCAGGAAATTCCTAGCTAGGTATTCCCCTTAAATATCTAATTTCCACCAATAGACAACACTTCTTCAGGACTGCATCCTTATGATGGGATTGGACTGTCATGCAATTTTTACCTTAGGTTTCTACATCATGCCTATACTCTGCATGGTGAAGACCAGGATGACCTGAGATGGTCTCACATTTTCAATGCAATCTAATTCTGTCTCATGACTCTGTAACTATATCCCCAATGTCCTGTCAGTCTAGTCCAAGATAAGCTTCAACCATGTCAGACCTTTTTTTTCTCAAGTACTTAACAGTTGCCTTGACTGGACCATTTACTGCCTTCCTGCTTAACTCCACCTCGCAGTCATTTCTGTTGCAGCAGCCATTCCTCTGCTTTCTTGCAAATATTTAATGGCACTCCAAAATAGCTACTACATTTCCTCCAGGGAATATCACCTCACTACAAGTATTTCCAGATCCTTCTACGTGAACTGTTAGAAATAAATATAAATACAGATTTTTAGCAAGTGAATCAAATGCAAAATACATGGTAACTTGGCCAGTCTACCAGTGCAAACATTATTTCTTGCACCGTATCTCCTAACAACCTCATGGCTCAAAGGGAGACAGGTTGTGAATTTTTTTGTGCATCTCAGCACTTCAGTTGAGTTGATACATATATAATGTATTTAACTGAGGGGAGAAGTACTGCAATGGCTAAAGAATAAAATGAAGGGCTAGATCTCCAAAGAAAAATTAATCTGTGAAAGAAGTTCATTATCTGTTTTTGCAAAACGTACCTTTAGTTAGGAACATTAGTAAAAATAGACCAGCAATTAGGGGGAAAAACCCAGGAACTACCAACACAGACAGTGACTCTGCACTGAATGTAAATTATTTAGAAGATTCAAGGTGCCTGAATGTTTCTAATGAAATCAATTGGAATAATAAAAACCCTGTCAAAATATGTTAACTTTCTTCAAGAGCCTACTTTAAAAAGAAATGTAAATCTAATGAACAGTCTTGTACAATCAATCACTTATTCAAAGAGAAAGTAAAGTTTGCAGCAGTTTTATGCAGTAACACATTATTTTCTTCACATATAATGAAGACATGGAAACCTTGATCTGCAGAGCGCAGTCTGAGCTTAGCTACAGAAGTACAACTCTTGCTCTATGGCATACATACACATATGTTCATTCAAAGGGATGCTTTTTTCTCCATGAAAAAGGGAACACTGAAGTTGCATGATTTTTTTCCATTGCTGTTTTTTCTTTTCACATATTCCTTGTTTCCCATTTGCAGAATCCCATGCTGTTTGCCTCAGCGGTGATAAGGAGGACAGCTAGCAACTGCACAATTCAATGCAAATGAAGCAGCATCAAAACTAACTGACAGCTGGAACTTAAAGCTCACCTTTAAGTTAGCCCTGAAATGAACAGGTGAACACCTCTGGGCAATTCAAAAGAAACGCTGTTCCCAAATATTATCTGGTTTAGAAATCTTTAAGAATGTTAAAGCCATAGAGATTAATTACACTTTGTTGAATAGGAGGACACTCTTCATCACTGTTTGTTTATATGCTCTGCCTTTATTTTATAATATTATATTGTATTAGCAAGTATACAAGGAAAAAAAAAAAAGATTAATCAAATTCATGCTACCATTTGGATTTTACCCAGAGGAATTCCATATTTATTCTGTGGGGTTGATTAGCTTTATCTTCTTGGTTAAGAGCTTTGCTAAAAATAAGAGTGCGAAGTAGCGAGAAATGATTCAGGAAAAAAAACAAGCAAACCCCTAAAGCATTACAATTATCTGTTTCAGCTCAGATAAAAGGCTGGAAAAACTACCAGTGTCCCATGATTCAGTGAATCCAGGTCTGCCTCATCCTGGTCCCTTCTTCTGTCATCTACTAATCCTTTCTGAGTTTATCCAAGACTAAGGACATTTTGTTAAAATTTCCTTGATTGTGATTCTCCCTTTACCTCCCTTTACCACTGCACTGATGCTGCTCCTCCTTTTATCCTTCCTTGAGCATTTTAGCTTCACTGTGAAATATGGTCATTAAAACTGGAATAGAAAAAACCTCTCTGGGCTATATTGAACTGCTACAATAATTTACCATGAATATTGTATTATATGTATTTTCTGTCAGTCTGCTGTTAGCTTGCATAAAAAAATGTGTGTTTGAACATTGAAAATTACTGAAAGAACTTTCAAGTAATGCAGGTCACCCATGTGTTAGTCTGAGAAAAGTAACATCTGCAGGACTGGACTCTGAATGTGGGCTCCTCACTGGACACAGATTTTAGGAGCTCTGATAGCAGCAGCTTCTTACAGCTCCCATCACACACTGCTTGTGCTTTTCTGTGTCTATCCATTACCCAGGCTTTCTCTTCATAAGAACCACACAAGAATAGAGGACGAACTCTTGTAAAGCTCTCTGGGTGAGGTGGGTGAATCCTGATAAATCCAAACTACTTTGGTCTGAAAGCAATTCCTTCAGTGCAAATATGGAATAATCTGTTTTTTCTCAGGTGAGGGTTCTGGCACACACAGATGCACAGAAATATATTCTGCAGTATGCATTTTAAAGCAATCCTTTCATAGCTGATCTTCCTCATAATTATCAGTGCTCTACAAGTCTCTTCCCACTGCATAATTTAAAGGAGATCTCAATGAATACTTTAAGCAAGGCAGGAGAGGGAGGCCTTCCAAAGACTGAGATATGTCATAGCTGGTTTTATAGACAAACATCTTGATGAGACAGCTGAGATGTCCGGATTCTAAATTAGCTGCATATTTTATTTTTAAAAATTAAATATTAGTATTCAGTTCTGTTTCTGCATCAGTAGAAAAAAAACCCCCAAAATAGGGAAATAAGCAATCTCCTTTTCGAAAGCATATTCTAAGGAAAAATATGATATACAAACATTTGATGCACTTTTCAGTGTGCCCATAAATCCCTAAAAATTACTGTCATCATTTTATATCTGGAGAAATGGACAAGGAAAAGTCAGCCTGTACACGATTTATCTTTTCACCCTCCTAGATTTCCTAGTTCAGAGGTTCTCATTCGTTTGATAGCCAAGCCTCAGCTCAAAATATTGTCAGGTGAATCCAGGTCTGCCTAGTTCCTGGCCCCTGCTCTGAAATCTACCAATCCTTCCTGAGTCTATCTAAGCCTCAGGATTCCTGTCCCGGTTTCCTCAACTATGCTTCTAACTTCCTCCTGCCACTTCCTTCTCCTCTTTACTCTCAGCTGTAGCCACATTGGTGCTGAAACAAGAATAACAAGCCCATTGAGATGCATCTGATTGTGTCCAGGGTATTTTGATACCTCGGCTTGGGAGCAGGGGAAGAGTCCAGAGCTCTGACACCAGTCCTGCACAGAACTCCATGAAGTTCCTCCATGCTTGGAGTATCTTAGAGAAAAGATCTGGTCAGCAGAAACCACTTTCCTAAATCACATCGTCCTTTGTGGGCTTTCATGTTTTTGCAAGGACAGCAAATGAGCAAGAAGCTGTGCAAAGTAGCCAGTAGGTCTTCCAGTAATATCTCCTATATATTAAACCAGTGATTTCTCTCCAGTCGGTTTACTGGGGAAACAAAACACATTATCACTATCTCAAAGTCACTGGAATTTGATGAATGTGTTCCAGATCAAATAGCATTGTGAGAGTATGAGCATCTACAGGACTTCAAATAGAGTTCAACTTACACTACAATAATTTGCCTCTAAGAAGGATGTACCTTTACATACCAAGACTTTAAAAATCTAACAGTAAAACCCACAGAGACAGAGATGCTTCCTTTTGCTGCTTACATATTATAAAATGCATTTTACGAAGAAATACCTGATCTTGTCAAGCAAATGGAAAATTTAATCAGGGCAGCTGTAGAAATCTATGTAAATTTTAAAACTAAGTTGTGCAATTCAGGCAAAATCAATAGCTTCCAGAGTAGCCCTGATTTGTGCCTGAGATGTTTTGGTTTTCTGAAACTCTTTTCCCAGAGAGTTTTCTGTAAACAAGAGACGTTTTTCTAACTCTAACCTTTGTTTACATTCTTTCCCTAGGAGGGACTTCTTGATGTCCCTCTGGCTTGACCAATGTGATTGAAAAAGATTTACTCTTTCTTTCACCAATTGAGTTGTTCTCTGTAGAACAGTGTAAAGGGAAGAAATAGAGTCAATTGTCAACCTTCTGAAGTTGGAGTCTGTGTTGTTGTGGTCTTTAACAGTGTCAAGCGTCCAGAATAGATGTTTCCAAGCAATTATGTCATAGCTAATTAAAACTCCAAACTGCTAACAGCTACTCTCATGAGGTACCACATATATGATGGTACACTGAGCTTATAAAACAGACCTTCTGGGTTTTCTACTTGCAAGCATAAAACAGAAAACACCGTGTATTGTACAAAGCTCTGTATGATTGATACCATCTAATCCCCTACTATAATACTCCGTAAGATGAAAAGGCAGTAGCAACTATGTCAACCTTTCCACCTACCAGCCTGTTTCAGATGAGTGCTATCTATCTTCTCAAGGTATTGGGAAGCTAAATGAAAGTGAGCATGGAACAAATGTCTGATGGGTGACTTATTTGGCATTAATGCTTTATACTTGCTGGGGGAAAGCAAGCTAGTGGATGCTTAGTGCTTAGCTCCAGGCCTCCAGGGAAACATCAAGATGGACTGAATGGGATAATCTCCCCATCACTGCAGGAGGGGATGGAGCTACTAGTAAGAGTTAGTGGACTCAACACAGAAGAGTGCAACAGTAAAAGGGGTGATTTTGTGGCAACAGTGGGAGACCAGGCTGCTTTAATCAGAAGGAAAAATTGGGCTCACTGAGCCATTCACTTTAGGAAGGGAGCACAGATGGCTTATTGACACATTCATCAGGCATTCCAGTGACAGGGCTTCAACTTTTATGGAATTAATTTTTCTAAAAACATTTCACTAATTATCTACCTAATTTTTTACCAAATTCACCCTCAAGTCTCACTCCCATCAGTTAGCATAGCTGGAAGCAGATGAGGACCTCTAAGCCATACTCTGCTAAATACTGAAATATGAATTAAAAAATCTTCTTGCTTCACACCATCACAAGGTGTAAATCTCACTAGCATTACTGGGACTTTTATGAACAGAGACTAGAAGAACAGCATTTGACAAACAGAAGTTCTTTCATTATTTATCTCTTTGCAATGCACAAAGAAGAACAGAATGAAATGATAAATGTCACTATGATTTGGATGAACTAGTAAAGAAAAGCTATTTTTGTCACAAAACTGGGTAAGATAGTACTGGATAAATTGATCAGGTAGCTTGCTAGAGCTTTGTATGATAAAACAGAAAGCATGTTCTTTTTAAAATAGTCATAATTGTATCTTAAAAATAATAATAGCTTCTCATTCTCAATCCTGCAGATTCTTTATATAAAGCTTAAGTATGTATTTCAAAAATAAAGGAAAAATCAGCTTTCTAGAAAAAAATACACCAGGGAAAAGTTGTATTTTATGTGAAACTAGTCATTATGCAATGAATTTTCTTTTTTATTCTCAGCCAAACTGCTGAACAATTCTGCAGTGCAACATTGAGGAGAGTAAGAAAACAGAAGACAGAAACAAGAGGAGAATAGCAAGGAGCTCTGCTGTACTGCAGGACCTCACTGGTCACTTCATACTCAGTCTTTGTCTGACAGAAAATTCCAGTCCATCCTTTTGTTAGTCCTGATGGTGTATAGAGGTTTACAAAATAAACTTGGAGATATGAGCCATTTCTTCTGCTTTGAGAGCTGAATGACTAATTACAAGGTACTGGGGTTTTTTTCTCTTATTTCCAGATTCTTCAGAATCTATCACTTTTTTTCATGTTTACTCTGTGTTTGAATACAGTACTGATACCAGATATTTAAAACCTGTAACATATTGAATAAATAATGTCAGTAATTCCTTGTTTCTCAACTGAATTAACGTTTCTACAGCTGAAACATCAGCTTTTTCAAACTGAAACAATCAGCAGTTATTCCTCTACGTATCAACAACATTCACAGCTAACAAAATATATTGTTTCCCCAAACATGGAAGAGGAGAAATACCACAACCCAGCATTAAATTAAGTTTAACCATAGCAAACCTTGTTCATCCATTCCTACAGAAACCATGACAAAACATGGCTGATGAATAAAATACGGAGCATTTTCACAATGTCTAACACAACCTGAGACAATACTTAATACTCTGTTCCCTTTGCCTCTGCTTAGTCCACAATATGATGGAGTGATATATGGTAGCCTCTCAAAAAATTATGTCCACTTAAAAGAAAGGATCAAATGTTAAAAGAAAGTAGAAATGGCCTTGGGGCTTGAGGGAACTGCCAAGTTCATAGGGTCTGCTTTCACAAGCAATTACATCATGCAGTGTTTTTCATGAGGTGATGACACATCACTTAGAAGTACTGAGTGCTTTCCTTCACTACACTAATCATTCTTGGGAAGCTGTTCCCAACTCTCATGAAGTGCACTCATGACTATTTAATGTTCAGGTTTTTCTAGTACTAAGAATGTGCTGTAATTTCAATATCTCGTTTTCCTCCCTGGAATCTCACTTGGAGGAAACCCTCCTACTTCCTCTAACATTATCATAGATATTTTAAAGTAGTCAGTTACATTTTTGTAAGAAAATGCTTAGTGTTATCTTATATGGGAATGAATTCTCTGTGAATATAAAGCTCTGGATACTAGTCTAACTCACACATAAATTACTATTTTGTCCATTCATGTTAACTATACTGCCACTCTCCTCTTCAAGGCACTTCTTTCCCCAGACAAATTATATGTGCAGAGAGGATGTTGGTCTATAAGCTAGAATCAGCATTTGTCTGTTCAATTTTTTTTCAGTGAGTAAGACACACCAGTTTGCAGGCTTTTAAAGATTAACTTATTAGTTACTTTTTTTTCAAAATCATGTGTTTATACTAGCCTAAAGCCACTCTGATTCGTTTCTGCTGCTGTCCCAGTCCCAGACAATCCTACCCCGACCTAGAGCTGTTACAACTGTTACTGCAGCATCACATTGTATTATACAGGTAACATTTGAGTAAAGACTAAAACACCCCAAATTAGAACAGATAAGTCTCAAAAGGTCAAAGACAAAGACCAGGTCCTCGATTTCTGACAACATGTGGTTAAACAAAAGCTTACCTTTCCCCCACCTTTGATCCAAGGAGAAGCCATACCATAGATTTAGTTTATCAGATACTCAATTGAACCTTTCTTTTGACTCAATGCATACTTATATAAATCCTCTGCCTGAAGGGAAATTCACCCTTTATGTGTGAAAGTATGGCTGGGAGATTTAGCTCACAGATCTGGAGCTTCATACCTCAGCTAAGATTGTAGAACAGTCTTGAAACTTGAGTAGTACCTAACTGGCCATAATTTTTCATCCTAAGGCAAAAAGTCATCTCGTTCAGGTAAATATTAAGTCCTGTCCAACTTCAAAATTTCTGTCCTGTGCTGCTACAAAATCATTCTCAGTAGGGCAGCAACCGTGCCTTAGGCACTCAAGCTGAAGGAGTCTTTTTACTGCCCAACATCTACAGGGGCAGAAGTGTCAATTTATTTATGTTGGTATAAGCCTATTCATTCTTATTCAGCTGCAGAATACAGGGAAACAAACCCCCTGATTTCAAATTCCAGCTCCCGCAGCAGTGTTGTGTAGGAACTACAGATGTTTTAATTAAACACACAGGTCTGGCAGACTTTCCTTCAGAGATGACTTGCATGAGTTAATTATGCAGAATGTACCATTGCTGAAGTCAAAAAAATATCAGGTGGAACATCTTTATCCCCTGGTTTCCTGGTTTGATGCATCCTTCTGTAAGTTAAAGAGCACTTATTTTCCACACAAACCAGCAGCCAATTTTAGGTAAGTGTGTTTTTCCTGTGTGACATTAGAGAGCACATTGCCTGTCACAGTGCAACAGCTGACATCAGGTAGCAGAGTCCTTCTGCTGCTGTTTGTGTGCAGGTTCTGAGGCTGGAGGGTAGGTGATTTCCATGTGCAATCTGAATTTTTGGAACTGGGAGTTTGATCTATAAAGCTAACACAAGGTTTGTATTTTCAGCCAAATCTTTGTTTCAGACGTGCCATGGCAACATTCTTCTTACAGATTAATAAAAGTTATATCCTCTTGATTTGTGCAATAGAAGTCATAAATCCCAGAGCCAGTAACATCATTATGGCAGTGGCTTTAGACAGTTCTGCCCAAGGAGCTCGAACTTCTCGGATTCGATTTTGCCATTTCCTGTTTAAACAGTCATGGTATTTTGCAAGAAAGCACTGATCAGGAAGCCAAATCATTGTCCTCCAAGACTGGAACAATAATAGAGCATTGCTTGTCATCCATAAAAGTCTTAGACCTAGAGACTAGCTGTAAATGTCAGAAAATGGTCACAACATTTTGTTACACCTCAAAACATCATCATACATTTGAAGCTGCAGACAACAGGCTTCACTGCTGACAGAACACAGCTGGTGTTTAAAGCTGTGCAGAGATTACAGTATCTGCAGTAAATACATCAGAAGTTTTAAGATACTAATTGGATCCGCTGTAATTTGGAAATTCCTATATGACTGGGAATATGCAATGAATCATGCTCGGCTTTCTCTGCTGTTAGCACCCAGCCAGAATATTTATGACAGTAGCTAGAAGTAAAATCATGAAGGGCATGCCATGGTCTTATCCCTGGATGATATATGTGTATACATATTGGGAAATGTAATACAATAGTGTATTTATTACTTCCTATGGCTTTGCATAGGCTCTTGTGGCTCTTGTCACTTACAAAGATAATAAAAATTGATGTGTGCATTTAAACAGGGCCTCCCACAAGTTTTAAGTCACATAAAAATGGGGCAATTAGGCAACTAGATTTACATAATGCTCAGAACATGTGCTAAGGTGATTTCAACACAGATTTTTGATTAATTTTTTAAAGGTTCATTTTCCTTTCATTGTTTTATTAATTTGAATATTCAATATATTTTTATTTGTGTTGTATTGGAAGCCTTACCTACTACAAAATGCTGTCTTTTTCAATCTAAAGCCTGCTGCCAGTAGTTCTACCTTGCATTAATTAGGTTTGCTGTCTTGGACTGAGAAGTAAAGACCATTATTCAACTTATAGACAAGCCTACTCTTTTCTACAGGCCTATTTTTCCTTAACCTAGGAAACTTTGTTCTCATAACACTGTTGGGTTTGGAACCAAGCCTACAGAAAAACAGAAGGATTTTTATTGCTTTTGAGAGTTCACTTCAGGCCAGGTTGTTGAAGTGGCAGAACAGAAAGGATGCTTATCCTGTAAGGTTTTGTGCAATGAATTCTGTTCAGTCATTCTGATTAAAGAAGCGTGAGGGAGAGAACAGTGTACTGGGAAAGCAATAGAGTCTCTATGGCCCATAGCCAGAATCTGACCCTCCTCATCCCAGATACTTGTCCATCTAGCAGTACAATTGCTGCAGACTCTTTGTACAATCAAAGATCTACGACTATTCTTACATTTTCTTAATTATCATCTGAAGATTTCTCGCTCTTTCTCTAGAGAGGAGAGTTCAAGTTGAATTCTGTCATCTCTTATAACACACCTACAGATGGGTCAAGATGTATTACATCTAAGAAATATCTGCCATGTTGGGAGGATGATTCCTAGACAGAAAGACTGGCCAGCAGGTAGTGCCTGAGAAGTGGGAATTGTGTTTTCCAAGGAGGTGACTGGGCTTTATTGGGAATGGATTATTGGGCTCAAAAATTAGGAAAGAAGGAAGCTAAAGCATATCAAATCTGAACAAGTTATGTGAAGTGCAGATACATTATATTAATTATATTAAACCAAGATTTCTATTCTGACCTGCAACAATGAGTTAGATACCCTGCCAAAGCACGTCCTATACCACATCCCACTCTACAGGAAAGACAACACCCAGCTGCTGTGCTTAATACTTCATTAGCTAAAGTAGCAGCTGTCAGCCTGAAAAGGTTTCAGCCCTGCTGATTGTAGCTGTTAACATGATTCTGTTTCAAATGACTCAGCTCAGTTTTGCATGTTTGTTTGTTTAGACTGGAAATTACACATCTGAAAGCTGGCATTAAAACAACAAGATTAAGATTGAAAAGAGCAGCTCTCTGGGAGATTAATACCAGAATTGCACAGAAGTTTCCTGATGAGCAATTCACCGAGCTGGTAGCCCAACTGGGCACATGCAAGAGCAAAACTACAGGTTGCTGGTGCAGATTCAGGTGCCTGTTGCCTAAACATGAGAAGGTTCCCCAACCACTGGACAGGGGTTTTGTGGACACCTTGCTAGAGTCAGAAGCTTAATTTAGGTGCTCCTGTCCATGCTAGGTGTCTGATTCTTCAAACAGGTGGTTTTAAAGGGTGATGAAGGATAAGGATAAAGATAACTTCCATTTCCCAGTTAGCTACCAAGGGCAGATGTGCTATTAAGCAACCTCATATAGGTGTACTAGAATTGTTTCTGTGCTTTCCTCCCTATGGGACTCACTTGAAAACACAGCTAAAATTAACAGTTAGAGATTTACCTCCTGATCTGCAACAAGAGATGCATACATTTATGAACCAAGACAAACATTCTCTATGCACAAGTACCTTGTGCATATAGAATATTTCCTTTCATCTTTATTTTAAGTGCAGTTGTGTAACAGTTGCATTAATAGGACAAGGTGATAGAAGGATCCATGCTGCAAGCTGTACAAGCCACCAATTGTTCCAACAAAATTGTGAAAAAACCTTCTGAGAAAACAGGATCATGACAGGAAATATCAAGTAATCTTTGCTTTTTCCCCTGTGGTATCTCAAAGCAGATACTGCAATCTCTCCTTAACACAAATCCAAGAATATCACACCAACTACTGCTATTGGTTGGGTACCTTCAAACTTCATATCTTGCTACTTTTTAGGTTTTCTGCATGATTAATCTATAAATCCTAATGACCTATAGTTCATTTTCTACCAATGAAAAGTGGAAAAATCGCACTGATTTTTCATGAGAGACAATTCCTTCAAGTTCTGCTGGAGAACAATTTCATTGAATTAGACAGTTTCTGTAGTTGCTGGCTTAAATAAGATCTATACAAGGAGACAATCTCTTAACTTTACATTGTAAAGAAACGTAAAGGATTAAAGAAATGTAAGTCCCTTTGGAAATGGTTCAACTTTTCTAAGAATTACAAATCCCCTGTATAAACAATTGAACAAATATTTACTAGTGTCTCTCAAATTTCAACTGTAGATTAATATATCATTTATATATGTTTGCATGTGTGAGAGAGAAAAGCTCCTAAAAGTAAAATGTGGAGCATTTATTTTGCATTATTTACCCAGATTCTTTAGTAAAAGTATGCTATTGTTGAAAAACAATGGCTGGAGAAAGAAGGCTGGCGAGCTCCCAGATGGGGTTGACAAATATGCTTTAAGCTGATAGATGAGCAGGGGGAGCTCTCAGAACTGCTGTTCAAATTCAATTCGTTAAGCTTAATGGGAGAAAGACCAGCCAAGGTATGAGCTTCCAGTTCATCATGTGTACAAAACCTTGATTATGTTCCCATTTGCTCTTGTGCTAGAAGCTTTCTTCAGAAATAAGTAAGCAGAAGACATAGCTGAAACCATAGGCTTGATTGGATTGTTTTACATAGCAGCAATTTTTAATGTAATGCATATTTAATTAAAAAATAATAAAAAGAAAAAATTGTCAGGTGCAAATTTTTTTTGCAACAGACAGAAATAAAGAGAAAAAAATTGCAGATAATTATTTGTTAACAAAAGTGATTCTCTGAAAAACTTATTTTTTGATGTCACAGTTAATAATAGCTACTTACTTCTAGTTAATATCCAATCAAAAAGTAATAGCACAAGAAGTGCTGCAGTAATTATGCATTATGCTTAATCAGGTAATGATTCTGTCAACCCCACACACGCTGAGGGATAATTTACTCTGTATACTCTCCTAGTAATATGAACAAGTTATTTTACAGATACAGGTACAACACAAAGAGTGAAATTCTTGAATGGATCCCTAAATAAACAGAAAAAGTCACTATAAATAATAGAAGCCATGACAGGCTTTTCATCTTACAAATAACGAGTTTGGCTGTTCAGACCCAAAAATGTATTATTCATATCAGAACTCACTTAGTGGTAGGAAAGCACATATTCTTGCAGAACTGTAAACAACAAAGCTTTTTTATTTGCATATATCATCACTACATGATTACTTTGAAACTTCTGTCTTTTAGGTTTGGGGGATTTTTTTCTCGTTATGACAATCTCCCTTAAGCACACTTTAATTAGTGATTTTAAATCTTGACTAGTCCCTGTGAAAGTAGGGCAAATGCAGCCTTTTTTCTCTGGCTTGCTGTGTCTACAATTTGGGGCAGGGAAGCAGAGATCTTTCTGAAAGACAGAGGAGTACCCATTATCCTATTTGAAGAAGATTTTTTGTTTACCACCACCATATTTGTTAATGCCTGTGGAGAATTTTCAGATAGTCTCAAGACTGGCATCCATCCTCATTATAGCATTAGTACAGATCTGTCCTCTTCTATCACGACTTACATTAACATTTTAATTTTGCCTACTGCACAGAAGAAATTATTTACTTATTTATGGAAAATTTAAGAAGAGTACACAATTGCCCTGCACTTAATACTGGTTTCATCTTACACTAAAAGCATAGCTTAGTACTTCTTAGAGTCCTCATCGCTGAGAATAAACTTCATTATTAAGGGAAAGCAGACAGATTTTGGTTCAGACCTTACAGCAAAAATTGTTGCTTATCTGCTCTGATGTTTTCTCAGAAAAAAAACGTTCTAGATGAAGGATTTATCAATGTTTCTTCAGTTGGTTATCAGTTAAGTATGAAATTGAATTGCATGTTTTGACATGATGCCAAAAATAAGGTAAATGTCAACATTTGTAATACTTCTTGAGATCGTGTATATATATATATGTGATTGTATTGCTTGTATTGGTCAATGCAGTGCATCAACTTGTAAAATTTGCATGCTTTAGGAAAACTAATTAGGACTGCATATTCGCCTTTCTAGAGTCACAGCACTCTCGCCATGATTATTTATCTAGCTGTCATTAAGTCACACTTGCAGAGATGTCCTTTGCTTTGTGGAGAGATAAACTGCATGATCTAATAGGTCATTTTCTATTCCTAACTTCTATGGCTCAATGAACAATAAATAATATTACTGTGTATATGCAATGCCTTCTTCCAGCAATAAAATACTGCCCACAAGACACCAACATCACTGAGATTGTGATATAATGCCTCAAATGACCAGAAATGATCAATATATCAAACACAGTATAATTTTTCTGTACTGTGGACCATATTTAACATGGCTGTTTCTCAACAAATCCATTTGCTTTACCCCACAAATTTAAAAAAAAAAAAAAAAAAGGAAAGATAGGAGTTATAAATACTACAGAGAGAATCTTATAAACTAAGACTCCTTGTTTTCTATTTTCCTTCAGAAAGCACATAACAGATAAGCATCTCTGTTAGACACCAAAGAAAATAATTTGGTCCTAGCACATTTACAGTGTTCAGGGCAGAATATATATTCACAGCTGCCCAAAACACACCTAACATTTTATCTCACATGTTCTACAGCTGCAGTCTGAATTTGGACAGGTGCCTAGAGAAGCTAAATATTTTCCCTAGTTATGATAAGCTGAGGCAGAAGATAAAAAGTATGTATTTGAGAGCAGCAGAGTACAAAATTAGATGGCTACATTGGTCAGATATGTGTTTATGAGGATGCTGTGTTTTTGTTTTCACATGCTTTACTTAGATCTGTCCCTTCAGATAACTCAGAAATGTAATACACGGAGCGCTCTTCTATTTAGAGAACAATAAAAAAGAACAAAAAATGTTTGCAGTTCATACTGTTTAGCAGTTAAATCAAGTATCTGAATTCTGCTAGAAAAATAAATGTATTATCTCAATTTTTAAAGATACAGCAAACATGGTAATATAGTTTCCACTATTATCACAGTCACCAAAGCCTTTTTACTAATTCCTGGATGAAGTCCAAGGAAAATCCATACTGTATC
Source organism: Phylloscopus trochilus trochilus (assembly GCA_016584745.2). NCBI lineage: Eukaryota > Metazoa > Chordata > Aves > Passeriformes > Phylloscopidae > Phylloscopus > Phylloscopus trochilus. The sequence goes on from WQNJ02000039.1 coordinate 23,652,453, forward strand.
TTCTATCTCACTGTACTGGAATAAAATGTATAGCCTGTCCCCTTATCAGCCATACTTCAAGGAAGTATTGTACCAGAAGGTCTTTATAGTTTCAGGTGCATTAAAAAAATAAACATGCATTAGTTTCCAGCTCCCCAAAAGGTCAAGATTCCCAAAAAAGAGCTTCTTCATTATTTGTGAAATATACAATAGCAAAAGCTTAAGCCATAGAAAGCAATGTGCTAATATTGCCAGTAAAATGTCAAGATTCCTTCATAATAAAGCAATTTCAACCAACAGATTTATTTGCTTTCTCAAATTAATTTCAACCTTGGGTTGCAACACAGAGCGGTCTGCATATCCCCATAAATATGTGATAGTTTAAAATCAAGGTATATAATTGTCTGTCGGAATTTGAAAGTGTTTTCATATTTTCAACAGAAAATTTTGTCATTGTCCTTCCCCAAGCAAAATTTAAATTCAACAAACTTCATTTAATGATTAACCAAATATCAGATAATGAGCTGAAACAGGAAAACCAAGAAAATCCATGGAATTGCATTATAAGTAATGAAAATGAGATAAAAATATAACGTATAATTAAAAAAAAATTCTCCCATTATTAATTCACCTCTACTAATTTCCAAGCCCCAGTAGAAAAGAATGCTTCTTCCAATTGCATAACCCCTCATGGACTTCACCTTTTTTCATGGCTGAACACTGTTATTTCTACAGTTCTCAACATTTACTCATACTATAGGTTTATAAAATAATGAGATGAAGGTTTCTCTGCCCCATATCCTCCAGATAACATTGTTCAAAATGCTAGAATTATTTTCTCCTATTGAATAATGGCATCAAATCATGGCCACGTGAAGTAACTACACCAAACCAGAGCTGAAATGCTCATTCTCAGCTCTGCTATGGACTTTAATTTGATAACAGATCAGTTTAGATCAGCACACCTCACTCTTAGAACCGAATAACAATAACTCAGCCTCACTTTCATTTTGCACATTTTATGTAGACTCTATACTCTTACACACAGGGAATTTTTCATGCATGTCCCATGTTAGTTTAAAGGAGACTCAAATCTATATGTATATTCTGTGTAGCACTATACTTAAAACATTATTGAATTCAGTTTACTTTAAGATTCACCTTAGGCCTGAACTTTGTCAGCTATAAAGCATGGAAATCTAGAGCAATCCTGCTTTATGAGTTGTGTAGCCTGCCTATGCCAAATTCAATGGATTCACTGCATAGCCTAAAAGTTCCACCAATTAATTAGCTGATCAGAAGTTATTTTGTTCTCTGGATGTCATCGTTTATCTCCCATTTGAAACACCATTATAATCCTAATATAACTACTAATGAAATGAAAAAATCTAAAAAGTCTATATGAGTAGAAATACTGAAGTATTTTTATGTAAGCAGGATAAATTTTTGTGTTGACAATGGCAAAAATGTACAGTTATATTTTCTATTTGCATTGATCTTCAATTTCATTGACTAGTTATTTCAAACTGAATAATAATCTTATTGAGAAAATGAATAAAGCTTAAACCGGTTTTAACACTATGAAAAAATAGGTTTTTTATTTCCTTTCCAAAACTTCCACATGAGTAGACCACTAACAATTTACACTGAGGGCTCCAGTGAATCAAGCCACACAACTCCATTCTTAGGTCCTTACCTTCAAGATAAGGGATTTTCCCTCAAATTTTTACAGCAATCCATTAACTGACGTTAATCTTCTAGCATCATTTCCAGTACTGTATTCTGAGCTGTTAAGATAACAGTATACTTCAATATTACAAAAATACTTATTTTATATTAGTTACAGTCTTCATAAGTCAAAAACATCAGGCTGAACAAAGTTTGACAAAAAATCAAGGGTTGTGCAGGGTAACACAAATGTTATAAGAAAAGAATTACAGTGAGAAAGTGGAGAAAAGGACAGATTTCACAACAAAGAGAATTTGAGTAAGCTTGTAAAAATACCATAACTAAAAGATTATTGGTCAAATATAAAAAATTGGAAGCAATTTTTGGACTTGAGAGTTAAATGCAATGACTGAAATATTCTTATTTTCTCTTTAAACTTTATCTGGGCATTTATTTGACCAAACTCTCAGTAATGCATGAGGTAACTGGCAATATAACTGTGTGGAAATATTAGCAGCAAAAGGGAACACTGTTGCAAAAGCATTCATAGAAACCCGCATTGGACAGCTAGGAATACATCTGGAACAGCACTTGAGACCAAAAAAAGGGGAAAACACAAACCAGTCTCTTTTTAGAGGAACTCCCTATCACAGCTGCTGACTATAAAATCCTCAGCATCATTCACAGGGTAGTTGCACTGCCTACCACTTCCAGCCCAGCAGAGTAAACCAACATAGTAACTTCTCAAAACCAAGTATTTGTTCCTACAGATGTGGAAAGGTTCACATCCAAATTCAGAACACACTACCTTGAGGAAAATAGCTTCTCTCTGGCTTCCTTTGATGACAAGACACTAGCAATTAATTCAGTCTTGCCTTGGCCTGCAGTATTGATTTTTTTTTTTATTTCCTTTCCAAAACTTCCACTGAGTCTTTGATAAGGGCTGGGGGCGGAGAGAGAGTGAATAAATTATTGGAATCAGTAAGTTAAGGAAAAAAAAAAACAAACACAAGAAGGAATACCACATCTGGTCTGATTTCAAGCCAGATTTATCTGCTGACAAGAAGAGAAACTCAGAAGAAAGAAAAGAGGGGGAAAAGAGACATTATATCATACAACTTCTGTTGTACATATTTAGGGTGCATTCCAATCCCTGGTACCATGCAACAAAGCAACCCTTTTTTAGGGAAAATTTAAATACTGTAGCGTGTTAGCTACAGTGGTAGCATTTTGCTAGAGAATTCTTTGCAAGAGATTTTTGTGTTGGAAATGTTTGGTTTTATCCCTGGAGATATGACTTGTTTCTTGGCTCTAGAGAAGACAATATCAAAGTAACATCTTTATACTTGAGGCAGAAGTTAATGAGGTGTTTTATAATCTCAGTTCCCAGAAGGGATTGCATACTAGTCACAGGCCAGCCCTTTCTTGAAATCTGTCTTTCAAAAAGGCAATTTTTTACACCTGCATGTCTATCTTTGCTGCAAAAAGAAATATAGAGTCATAGAATCTTAGAATGGTCTGAGCTGTAAGGGACTTTAAAGATCATCTAGTTCAAAATCCCCAGACATGGGCAGGGACACCTTCTATTAAACCAGTTTGCTCAAAGCCCCATCTAGCATGGCCTTGAACACCTCCAGGTGCAGGGCACCCATAGCTTCTCTGGGCAGCCTGCTCAAGTACCTCACCATGCTCACAGTTAAGGATTTCTACCCAATATCTAACCTAAACCTACCCTCCTTCAGCTGAAGACCACTCCCCCTTGTCCTGTCACTGCAAGCCCTTGTGAAAAATCTCTCTCCAGCTTTCTTGTAGGCCCCTTTAGGCACAGGAAGGTGCTGAAAGGTCTCCCTGGAGCCTTCTCTTGCCCAGGCTGAGCAAGCCCAACTCTCTCAGCCTGTTATCACAAGGACAGGTGCTCCAGCCCTGGGATTATCTTCATTTCTCTCCTCTGGACTCACACCAACAGGTCAATGCCTTTCTTATGTTGGTAAATGTACCCATTGTTAACCAACAGAGAGCGACCTAGAAAGGAGCATGCTCATTCCAAAACACCCCAGAGACAATTCTGTCTCTTCTGATCTCTTCCTCGGATCAGGAAGACACTCCTAAGCTCTCTTAAAATATGAACTACTCTGCAGATGTGCCTTTGAACAAAGAAGACTCTGCTGTGACTTCAGAATTTTCAGTACTTCACCCTACCATTCCTCACCCAGAAACAGATCTTTTTAAGTGCATGCCTCAGCTGCTGAGGTACTGACAAAGTGAAGATGGTAGATATTAGTATCACCTGTGCATTTCTGGCACCTGAGCCTTGTCATCTGCATTGTTTACCTGAAGAATACAAGTGCTTATCGAAAAGATTAAAGACACCAGGATTCTAATATAAGTTAGGTGCCTTGTTTCCCACAATTTCCTGGCTTTCTGGCTACTCCATTTTGCAGAATGAGTCACTTTACTCAATCCTAGACTCTTTCCATTTCTCTCAAATGTGAAAAAAGTGCTTCATGGTCAGTGCTGCAGTGGTGCTCAGGATTTATGAGTGAGAATATCTGCCTACAGAACATTGAAAGGAAGAAGTAATTCATCAATGCCACTAACTCCTATGCCTTGGTTTGTACCCAAATTTTTCATCCAAGTTTATAAGAGTTCAGCCTAGGACTTCAGCAGAAATATAACTGATATGTTAAAACAGAAAAAGAAATATTGGCTGCTGTAATTGTGTATGTGAAAAATCTATGCTGACTATAGGTAATATAAATTTCAGAATACATTTCTGGTAAAAGAACAAACAAACAAAACCAAAAACAAACAAACAAACAAACTTGTATTCAGACTGGAGAAATTCTCATACTAAACATCTCCCAAAGCTTAAAAGTTGTATTGTTAAAATCCTCTACATTTCACGGAATCAGGGTTTTTCTTAGCATCTCAGGACATACTAACATGTGCAATCACAGATCATTGATTTTTTTCTGTTTATCACCAGCATTTGCCTCCCATGATAATGTTAAGAGAGCTGAAATACTATGCTACTTGTTATTTCAAATTGTGAATTAAGATAGAAACATGTTACAGCAAAGACAGAAAGATTTGCTTGTTTTTCTATTTCTTTTTGTATAAACCTCTTCCTGTCTGGGATTTAAGCTTACCTCCATTTCTTACATTTTACTGAAACAGAAAACACACAATTAATGGAATATGAGCACCTATTATGAAAGCAGTGTAAGGTATGCTATACTTCAGAGGAGTAGCAGACAATAACTATCATAAATTAAGCTAGGTAAGGAACACTTTGTTTTGTTTGCTTATAATGTACACAATGATGTTCAGCTAGAGATTTGTCATGAAAAATAATAAAAAACCAAAATAGATTGCCTCTAATTTTTAAAGGTCAGCTATGGGAACTATTGTCCACTAGGGAAAGGAACTCAAACAAAGAGATGTTCTGAAGATCTTCTTTGCAGATTAAATTTTTTTAACCTACTGAAATTAGCATAACACTGTGATAGAAAAGCTGAATCCTGCTGCTGAGATAAAATGAAATTTTCTACCTGCCTCAAGGGAAGAGATCTGTTCTTTGAAACAAACCTAACAATGGTAATAGCTGCCCATTATTCCAAACACAATAAAATGATTATGCAACTACTTCACTGAAGATTTCAGTCACTCATGGTCCTTGAACATCCCACAAAATTATTAGCAGACTTAGGGTAGCTAACTCTGTGAATTTCCACCATATTGAATGGCCCATATTAAGTTCTGTGGAGAATGAAAACAGATTCTATACATCATAGCTGATTTAAAAAATCATAAAACACTGGAATTGCAAGTAGATGATTTGAGCTGCATGTGTCCTACTAGATATTAGTTCTGTAAAATGTCTGTTGGTACCTCCAAGACCCATAACTTCTTTAAAAAGCTGTCTGTCAGTCTCATTGAAAATAGAGATAATGCCGAAAGATAGACTATTAAAATCAAACTTTTCTTTAAAGTGATGTCTTAGGTTATGGAACCAAAAATGTGTATTCTACTTCATTTGTTGAAAGCAGTTGGGGAGATATTTTTCTTTATCTCTTGAAACTAGGGGGGAGGGAGGCAGGTGCCTTCTGATAATGGGCCAGCTGTTCAAACCAGGTGGGACAGTGTTTCTTATCTCTTTCACCACCAGTCCTCCCTCCAGGGGGACATTTTCTGCTGATGGGCCATTAAGGCTCACCAAGGATAGGACACATTCCATCCCCACCCAGTGTGGGGGAGCCAGTCATTCCTACCTGGATAAAAATTGAGATGTAGGAACACGAGGGATCTGGTTCCACCGGATTCCCGCAGGAAGACTGGACCCTTCTCACCATCACTGGACCCTTTTCTCTCAGGATCATCTCTGCTCCAACAGAACCACATCTGCCACTCCAGGAGGTCTCACTTTTGGACTTCTTCCAACACCCTGACCAACAGGGTGTCAGGTTGTAGTTCTGACACCTGTCAGGGTAGCTCTGTCAGGGTTTCTAGGATTGTTGTTTGTTTGCTCGCTTGGTTTTTTGTACTACTACATTTGTATTGTTAATATTCCTAGTAAAGAACTGTTATTCCTATTCCCAAATTTTTGCCTGAAAGCCCTTAATTTCAAAATTACAATAATTTGGAGGGGGTGAGGGGTTTCATTCTCCATTCCAAGGGAAAACTCCAGCTTTCCCTGGCAGATACCTGTCTTTCCAAACCAAGACGAGTGGCCTGGTTTCACAAGGTCCAGAAAAAAATGAAAACTTCTTAGAAAAAAACTAAAAATCAAGAAAAAAAGAAAACTGTTTGTTACAAATCATCATTCATCTCCATAGCCTGATGTGGAAAAAATTTCTTTCAGATTGCTCTTTTTCAGGCATTGAAACCTCATGAGAATAAATGTGTAACTTCATAATTAAAATAAGGTCTTCCCTATGAGAAACAAGACACCCATGAAACTGTCTCACAAGCTGAGAACTGATCACTCTAATACAGCTACCAAGAAGATACTCAATGCACATAGTATAGTTAGTTATAACTCTCCAGTGTTACATTCATCTAAGATTCATTCCAAAGGCTAATGCATTCTTATTTGCCAAGAGCTAATTGGGTATTTAGTTATGGAACAGTTATTGGTGAATAAGAAATTAAGGCTGTTGCAAAAATAGTATAGTTATATGAGAAGACTGTTTCATTGTCATCATTTTTCAGACTAATTCACTTTGAGAGCTGAGTTCCTATACTAAATGCCCATATTAATCATAGAAGTTTTTTAACCTTTATCAGACTTATATTTTCTGTATTAAAAAGCAACTCTCTGGCTTCAGTCACTGTAGTTTTCTCAGAATTTTAAATCTTACTGGAAATAGGATTATTGAGCTACCATGACAACAAACTAGTCTATATTAAAAAACCTAAACAACCCATATTTCAAGTAAATTTTCTTTTTTGATTTTTTTAGTCCATAATACGTAACCTGCCTTTATCAGTAAAGAAAAAGGAGAATATCAGTAACTGCAGTTATCTGCAGAACACTGAATGACTTTTTATTTGGTGCAGAAGGAATCCTGTTCATGGGTGGAGAAGGAAGAAAGCAGGGCAAAAGCATTCTTTTCTGATCAGAGAGTTAGGGTGTTTCTGAGGAGCAGGCAAGATCTGGGATGGGGCTATGGCTCAAGGATAAAATGTGAAGAGTTTAACACCGCCTCTTTGCAAGTGCAGCCTTCCATAAGAAACATTCCCTCTAATCTGGGCAAGACCTGATTGAATCAATAGTTGTATCAAGAAGTTGGGCTCCTGGAGAACGAGTGCAGAGGCCTGCCCTGACAAAAAGAGAAGTTGATGACACAACACCAGGAATGCTCAAGATATATCCAGAAGCGAATTTCATGCAAAATGCATAAAATGCAGCAGATCTATTCTTTCCTGGACAAATTGTAACTTACTTCAGACTAAAGTACAAGCATTTCAAAAACAGGGACTATGGAGAGGATAGAAAAATATTTGCAATTAAATCCTCCGTTGCATATAGGCATTAAAAATCATATTTCCACCGGCTAAGAGTATTAGTCTTGCTGTAGAAGTGAAATTCCATTTTATATCCAAGAGATCTTAAAGGATGATTACACAAAGAACCAAATGAAAGTACAGATATATGCATGGTGTCACTCTTCTGGAATTACTTTCACCCAAAATTCTTAACATGTTAAAGATTCTGCTGCACATGTTTATCAACAAAAGAGGCATTTTGCATATATCTCCAAAGTCAGTAGACAACAACAGTGGTAACTAAGCTGTATGTCTTTCAGATTGTAATTGAACTGTCTAGAGTAATGAATGAAGCATAGAATAATGTGCATCCAGTTTGCCTTTGTTTATCCACACTGCCAGCCTGACTTTGGTTCACTTTTACAGGGAGATTTCTCTGTTAATGTCCATATAGTTTCTTTCAAGTTTAACTTTCCAATGCTTAGCACTCCTTCGGGCACAAGACTCATTAGAGCTCTAGACTAATAATTGAAGTGTTTTTCTTTCTGTCTTTTTTCCATGTAAATAAATAAATGGAACAATTTTAGAATGCCATGAATTACATTAATCATAATATGACCAACTTTTCTCTTCACAGTAGCTTAATCTCCTCATTAAGTTCAAACATGAAACATCAGCAAACAAAAATTTGCTTTGAACAACAATCTTAACAAGTTCTTAAATACATGAGAAAAAGAGGGAGAACTGGCTTTTCTTTTCCATTCCAAAATACATCAAGTAAAATGTTTTTCCATGCAATAAATGTTATTCTACTGTGTGATTTATTCCACATAAGTACATAGAAAATTCAACCTTAATTAAATATTTATTAACAATATTTTGCAATTAACACAGGCATACAAATGTATGTTTACTTCTGTATTTCTGGAGTCCTAATTTGCCATGCATAAACAGAGATTCCAGTAAAACTGAAATATATGTCCATTTTATTCTCTGAACATGAACCAAATCTCAACAAAGTCAAGAGGAAGCATCTGTGGGTTTTCAGTAATTCTGCTGAAGTTTAATTGAGCTTGTAGAAATCCATTTGGAGCTTAGAGGGATAGAAGACTATCACTCCCGCTCTAAAATGCATATGTTCCTAGAGCAATAAAAATTTTCTGCACATTCATAGTTCTAATCTTCCAGACAAATATTATATTGTCTGGCAGTTTTTATGCACAAACATAAAACAGCAGAGACAGTTTTACTGCATGAAAAACCTTACCGAGAAGACTAAGAATGGGCCAGGACTGTTCCCCTCTCAGTAAATATCACCACAGCTGAACATCCAAGGGTTCTATTCTTGCAAGCACTCATTTAAGGATTCTGCTTTGTCACAATTTTAAAAGCACATATCCAAAGGGGAAAAACCAACCAACCAACTCTCCAAACCACAAATAAGAGCAACAACAAAACCCCACAGTGTACACTTTCCTTACAAAGCTTAGGTTGTTGCATAATTACTGGTTTTGACAAACTTTTGTTGGAAAATGTTTGCATGTGTCTATGTATTTATATATCTATGTTTATATCTGTAAATTGGTTCTAGCTTACACTTGATGAATGACTGAGATCTAAATTCCCAGTCTCCTTTACTTCTTACTAAATATGGCACCTGAATGATTAGATCATACTCTTTTCTCTCCAGAACCAATCACATGCTTCTTTCTACCAGCACAGATTATAAAGTCAGTGATTGAAGTGTCTCTTTTGAATTTCTGAAGGAATCTGCCATCTATCTAGAGGTAGGCAGTCCTGTACCACTCTGCATGTATCATCAAACTCATTGATTAGGACAAGAATGCTCGGTGGTTGTAAAATTCTATGTGAGGTTCAGATTATTCATATTCTTTTGCAATTATATGATGGAGACCTGTTCTAACAATGCTCTAACCCTCTCACCCTCCCTAAGCACAGCTACAGAATTTCAGACTGTTCTCTCAATTCATGGAGAAGTCCAAAAGAAAGCAGTTCAGCCCTAACACAGATGTGTCATTAGATCAAAATTTCACAAGAAAGATCTTCCAGAGTGAATAGGCTGATTCCTAGGTGGCCATGTAAATCTGGAGTTTACACTATTGCTACAGGTCAAGGAGTCAGTTTAACAATTAGAAGGTTGGGTGCCAAATTCACAGAAGATTGCCATGTACTTATGTGCCAGAAAAGGTCAGGGTGCATTCTAAAATCATCCAACAAAGCAGTATAAGATAACCCCCCCTTTTATCCTAGAGGAAAAAAGATATTTTATTTGACAAATCACTAAGCCTGGTGTTACATGACCTATATTAGACCATGCACTGAGTTTCATAATTTCTAGGAAGTGTGCCTGTGATTCATGATGACTGAAGATCACACCCTGGATTTTGCCAGTTCAATATGAATATGTGCCTGCAGGCACTACAAGGCTAGAAATGGATACGAATGCTTGTACACATAAACTACTAATGAGATAAATGTAAACAACATTATCACTTCAACAAAGAAATGTCACACCTGATAAAGATGTTGGAAGAATAACTGGACTGGAAAATGTTCATCTACTTTTGAGGCACCTGTGATTGATGGGTGATGCTGAAATCTGGATGAAAAATTCCAAGGATGTTTCATGCTAATGATTTGTTACGTGACACTATCACCACTGACTACAAGTAAGCAGCAGGATTAGCAGCTCAGCATGGTCCTAAGTAAATTATGCTGCTAGAAATAACACCTCTGTGTAGTACAGTGACCTGATTCCTGGCTTTGCAGGAACAGAAGAACCACTCAATAAAATCAGCAAAAGGAAGTACAAAATGAAGGAGGGCAATAAGCCCCAAAGGAAACCTGAATGTGCCAGTGGGAAGGGGATCAAAATTGTGCAACTGGAGTTGTTAAAAAGTTAGCAACCAACAGGTATATTACCTTATTCTCAACTCAGTACATAGTGTCCTTGGTCCTACAATTGGACTCTGACAAAAATACTTGAGCAGCAGGTTCTTCTATAGCTGCCAACACATTACATCCCTACCACATACTCCAAAGCAAGTTGTGGGTGAATCTGTACAGTTCCATCCTAGAATTCTTCAGTAACACTGAAGTCTGGGTAACCAATGTCTGGCAAGGTAAGACTGTAAGTGTAACTAGTTACAAAAGCAGCACTGAATGTTTGCAACACATGAACAAAGTCAAAATTCAGTTTCCTGTATGAAAAAGTCTGCATTGTATTCTCCACAAGGGTGTGGCAGAATCATTGCCTTTGAGTGCTGTGAGCAGCCTGCACTCAGACAATGGACAGGCAATACAGAGTAGAGGTAGTGGAGACCCACGTGCCAGGGGGACACAAGCACACCCGTGCTGTGCCTTCACCAATGTGTGTGCCAAGGGGTTGTGGGAAGCAGCCATGCAGATTTGCATATCTGGTTCTGGCCCAGCTTGGTGTTCAGCTTGGGCTCCCGGCAGCTCTGATACACTACAGCAATACTCGTTTGTGGGGTCTTGGCTTACAGGCAGTTTGGCTCACACTGTCATGGCTGTGGAAAAAAGAGGGGACTCTCTGAGGCTTTCAGGAAACAGAGGTTTTATTTGTAGGGGTCAGGGGATCCCCCAGCCTCAGGTGGGTGCCTCAGAGAGACCCCCAGCCTGGGGCTGCAGGGCGGTTTTGTACAACGCGGTCTGGGAGGTGTGTACAAAATTATACAAACCAATAAAACAATCCAAACACTACATGCCAGCTAACCTAAATTCTACCTAAATTCTAGCAAATCCAAAACAGGTTTGGGAGTGGTCTCAAGGGAGTCTTGCCAACAAGTGGCCGAAGCTCTTGGACCTTAAAGATAAGAATTCCATGATGGACAAAGGGAAAAGTTATGCATAATACAGGGATGAAACAAAAAAGAACCAATAGAGAAGAGCCTCCAGGCAGAGAGTCTACTTGTCTTAGAAACCCTTATCAAACTATGATAAGAATACATTCTAAAACAAGAGGCCCTTTCAAAGTATCTAAACTACCTAAACTTACAATATGAAAAAACCTATACTATATTCATAACTAAAGCTTATAAAACATTTCTTGCAAACCCACATAGCCAAGGTTCACAGAAAGCTGGAATACCAACATCTCCAGCAGGAGTCTTGTGTAAATAGGGGAAGCTGCGTGGTGGGGTTGACAACAGGCCAGGGCTAGATCTTTCCAAGATTCAGTACAGAAAGGTGTTTAGAAAATTGGGCCTGTACTTTAATATTTTAAAACATCTGTTTTTGTGGTTTATCTATAGCATTACTAGCATTGATCCTGAAGATGCAGTTCACTGATTTTTCATTACCTAGATGTCGAATAAAGCAATAAACTGCCTCAGTCCTTATCCAAAATAAGTGTGTCGAGCAGTTTTTCAGTGCAACGTGAGGTGCTATTGCTATCGTTCTAACTCCATAGCATTTCTGAGCAAATCTAAATGATTGCAGAGACTCAGGCCAAGCTTTTTGGAGCAGCAGCAGAATCTTGTTACAGACTTGCTGTTACCTTATTATGAGTCCTGAATTGCAAAGAACATAAGAGAGTTTAAATAACTGTTTTCATTTCAGAGAACTGGGGAAAGCAACTAAATCTTTAGAAGCTGGCAAACTACTAAATGCAAGAAGTCGGAAAAAACTGCACTCTTAACGTACCTGAACCTGATATACCATCTTTGGCTGTAAATGGCAAAGCACAGTGCTATTACATCTCACGGCTTTCTTTTAAGCATGGAACACCAAATAAATTAGGGATTGTTTAGCCTACTATAAAACATCCTAATGCAACATCTAGAGGAATAGTTGTCATTATTTCTCGCTGTTTGCTCCAAAACCAAAGACCAGAAGACACAACAAATTCAGGGAATCAAGTGAACAGATAAATCAAGTCAGTCATTCTGCTCATTATTACAGAGCTGGAATAACTAATTTGCACTAGTCCTTCCCTTAATGCCCATATCTGCAACAGCACACAATTGGTATTTTTATAATTAGATAAGTGTATTTTCTAAGAGCTGGTGAAAGTGTCAGAATGCAAGAAGTATGTTGACTAGCTGCTGTCAGCTCCAATACTCAGCAGAGCTCTAATTACATATTGGAATATTAATAGGTGCACTAAAGACAGTTATGGAACTTCTTATAACCTTCTGTAGACACATGAAAATAATTTTAATTGATAGCTTGAACTCTGTTATGAATTGACAACCGAACCTAAAGAAAAGTTTTGTCATTATCTTTATGTGCAACCGAGCTATTCTGAGCTGTTTATTCAGACCAAGATGAATATTTAAAACAAAATGCATACTGGAGCAAAAACCTCAGAGACTAATAATGCTTCATCAAAAAAAAAAATCCTCTGGGAATTTTGCTAGTAACTGAATTCAAAGGTGCACAGTATTTTATCTATGGCTAATGCATTTCTTGGTACAATTCTAAAAAGTAGTTGAATGTAACAGAAAGGTTTTTTGGAACAGAGCACGTACATTCCTTATCCTAAAGGACAGTGGACGTAAAAAAAGACAATTAGGAGTAAAAATCTGTTTAATTATGTAAGACAGGTTAAATGTTTGTAAAAATGTTTGTAAAACATTTGCATCATGACTAACTTAAATGTAAGGCTTCCTACAAAGCTATTTAAATCAGTAGGAAGATTCCTCTCAACTTCCATGAGCTCTGTACAGATTACAGCATGTTTTCTCCAACCTTGCTACTATGAAACACACAAGAAGAGGCAACCATAAACCACAAGTCTTTTTACTCAACTACCATAACATGAAGCAGTGATTTTCTGCTGCACCAACCTTTGGCTTCTTCCATCTGTTCCATTATACCTGCAAATCTGGAACCAGCACACAGAGAAAGGCTTGTTTAGTCAAGAAAAAAGCAAGAGAAGAAGAAATATATGAAAGAGCTGTGCAAGAATAAAAAAAAAACAAACTACTATAGAGCCTTGCTGGACAGCAAGGGAATTTCCAGAAGACCTGACTGCACCCAGTGATGGTGACAACTTCCGCAGAGGGAAGAACTTACAAAACTCAGTCTGCTGATCCTTGTATGACCTTTGTAATGGCAATCACTAACATTTATGTTCCACTGTGCCCTACTTTTACACAACTACATTAAAAAATAAGAATAATGTCATTTAGTTGGTTTGGGTTTGTTGCTGTTGTACTTTGGGCGTTAAATAACAAATTATTACTTCAAAGTACTAAAAAAACCCCTATTTTCTAACCAAATGATACTGAAAGTGCCCTGATAGAAAAACAGGCTCTTATTTTCACAGTATTACATGCAAAAAAACCCCACCAAACATTGTTTTGAACAGGATTTGGAGATGACCAATTCTAACAGTCAGAATTGGGAAATGGCAAGGAATATCTCTTTTCTTGTTAATATTCTTCCCTTATAACTCTAATATTGACTTCTAGTGACCTGTCTAGAGCTATTTGCCCAAGAGGACAGATCACTAGGACAGGAGAACATGATCAGATAAACAGTAGTGAGAAATTGTTGGCATTGCTGTCAAAATCATTGTTTAAACTTGTTTCCTCACACTTATCATTGCAGGAACCTGTATGAATCAACAGGAGCATGCTTTTCCTGGAAGTTTTTAGTATTGAGTACCACACAGAAGGATAAAGGTTTCTACGTAATTCCTGCATAATTTAGCTAAGGAGTGTTTGTTGTAAGGAGTAAGATAAAAAGAGAATGAGTAGAAAGGAAGGTGAATTCCATCTCAACCTTTAGTAGAGGCACGGACAGGCTGAGTGTGTATGACAAAACTGAATACAGCAGAAGGATTGGTTCTGTACATCACACCATCAACCTTTTTCCCCTGCATGTTAGGAAATCACCTGTTGATCTGTCAAAGACCACAAGGCATTATCTAGAGTTGAAAACAGAAACTAAAGCAAACACATCCTGGGAGGAGAAACACCATTACACTAACATGCCTGTTCTTACTCTGACAGCCCCACAGAAGGAAGGTCAGAGCAGTTTCATAAGATGCTTTCAGAGCAGCATGTAGGTTCTCAAAATTAATACAGAGGTTGTGTATTTTGGACACACTTCTCCCCATTTTTCTTTCTTTTTGGGAGATTACTGTTCTTTTGAGTCCATTCTTAGAATATTGATGTCAGAGGCACAAGGCTTATTCTCAAGGTGAAGCATCCCAGTTCTCTCTCCTGTTTCTCTCCTAGGGGAATAAAAGAGGTCAGAGTCTCAGTGGAAACAGAACTCAGAGTTTGAAGAATATTCCTTCTGTTTAGCAGACATTATAGAAAACTATCCATCTGAGAGGATAAATGAGACATGATTCCTTTTGACAATTTCTATCCTTACTCTCTCATGGTAAGCAAGCAATTCATTGTTATAAATAAATTCATGACTTGCAATTTGTTGTCCTGATCATACAAACATTTCAGATGTCCAAAATTAATTTTCACCTGATATAATCTGCACAGTGAGTGAGACTATCCAAAGGCATAAAAAGCTAATCATTAATACTTCATCTGCAGGTCTTGGTTCTGTATTTGAAAGCACCTGAAACTGAAGAAAATGTGGTACTGGAGGTTTGCTGCCTATCTCTCAAAAACAGCATGGCAAATCATGCTAAGCACCTTCAAATTCCATTGATACACAGGGGAATTCCAAAAGAAATCTGTGAATACTCAGTTAAAAATTAAGGAAGATGTTGGAAGAGGATAACCCACAGGTAGGAATCTAAATAATACAGTTTTCAAAAAACACCTTTAAATATGGAAAAACACAAACTGACCATTAGGTAGTTTATGATTAAATTTGTGTAGCAGACATCTGCAAATCCATTCTTTGTCTCATTCATGCTGTAGGCTGACTAGCTGAGCAGCAGAGGTGGACAAATCCTGCTTATACACCCTCCTTACAAATCTTAATTTCCCTGTTTCCTAATTAGAAAAAAATACTGAAGTGTTCAGCTTTTTTGCTGATTTTGCTTCTTGATTGCAAGATATGTTGTTGAAGAAAAATTCTGATCATCCATATCAAACTCAGCCAAATAATCAGGTCAAGAGTGTGTAAGGAAGGCTTGGGATGCTCTAAATTTTCACAAGAAAAATGCATCTTGAACTATGCCTTGTTTAATGTTATGGTTCATAATTGAATGTATCGTTGAACATTATTACTTCAAAGCACAGTGCTTCTAATGAAACTTTTTATTCCTTTAGAGGATGAAGTGTTTTCTCAACAACAAAGGAAAAGCTGCTGACAGATGTGTGTGCTAATTACAACAGATTTGTTTAAACCAGACAACCACCATCAACTGCAGAGACTTCACCTGACTGAGCAAGTAATATGCAAGTGTGCAGAATTAATCACAGCAAACAGAAGAGGAATAATGGTGGACAGCAGATGCTGGAATATCAGTCCCATCAGCATGGCTCCTCAGATGATATTAATGCTCTTAGCAAAACAAGAGACGAAGTTTATAGGAAGTATCTGTGTATGATATCTGGAACGGATACATTCTTCAAATCTTACTATAAATTCAGGATCTACTCACACTAAAAAAAAAAAAAAAAAAAAAAAAAAAAAAAAAAAAAAAAAAAAGCAAGCAAAGAACAGACACACAAAAACAACAGCACAGAAAGAATTTAGTCCTGGAGAAGGGAGTTTGCTGTTAATTTAACAATGTTAAAGGGACGATAATAAAACTTCATAATGTATCACCTGGCAAAATGAGGTGACAGCAACATGCATATTCCAAAGACAGTAAGATTAACAGATACAGTCAAAAAAGAAGAATAAAAGGAAAGTTCAGAATGAGATCCAGCTGAAGCTTTCCTTGTAGTAGAAAAATCTAAAAATTTCTATGGCTAGAGACTTTGTTATGAAATCCAGGTTAACAATTTTTTTCTATCACTTGCTGGTTTCCTCTATCCAGCCACCTAGCCTAATAAAATACTAAAAAAATGAAGTCTCTTTTGAAAATCCACTACTATTTGGTATAAATTTTCCATAAATTTCAGCAGATCTAAGATGAAGCCTGAAAGAGTGACAAATGGAAAGCACTATATTTATATCTTGTTGCTTTATAAAATTACTTTCAAAAAAGAAAAAAAAAGATGCTTTTTTTTAATAAAAAGGCAATCCCATGTAAGCATAGCCAAGAAAAAAAAAAGGTATATTTAATTATTTGCTCTGGGTTCTAATGTTAGTTAAAGCAGTACAGCTGTTCTTTGTTCCTGCTAATCAGACTGTCTCTGACTGCAATCAGTTGTTCAATCTAATTTTGCTCTTTTATATCCAGGTCACACAGTTCAGTCTATCCAGACTCACACAGAATCGTATCTGCTGCACAATTTTCATACAAAGCAATACTAGAGGAGTAGCTAAATATTTCATCTTCAGAAAGAATGTGAATATCGACAGGTCTGTATTTCCACAACTGGTTTAGCAGCAACAGAAACTTTCAAGTAACAGAAATTACTGAGATGGGGTGAAAAATTCTGATTACTACCTACAAAAGCTCCCTCTTCATCTTCTAATGGCACGGCAGTGTCACTGTGTTGGTGTGGATTTTTCCTGCAGTAATGAAACTCAATGAATTTAACCTTCAAACACGTCTGAGCAAGTCCCACAGGGATAAAGCAGATCTGTGCATCTGAGATTCACTGGGCTGCTGTGCTGGTTTGAAAGCAAAAACCAGTGAGACTCCCAGTCAGAGATACAATTTAATAGAAGAAGAGAGGAAAAAAGGTGAAATAAATGGAATGATACAACCTAACACCCTGTTGGTCAGGGTGTTTGGAGCAGTCCAGAAATCCTCCTGGAGCGGCAGATGTGGTTCCGCGGGAGCAGAGATGATCCTGAGAGAGAAGGGTCCAGTAATGATGAGAAGGGTGCAGTCTTCCTCCAGGAATCCAGATGAGATGTTCTTGTCAAAGCAGTGATTCCTGTAGAAACGTCTGGTAGCTCGTCTCCTCTGAGAGTTCAGTGGATAGAAGCTGCTTGTGAGGTCTCAAACCCTGGATTATATCCAGGTGGGAATGCTTGGCTCCTCCCCCTGGGCAGAGCATCTCACAATGGAATGATTTCATCCTATGAGTCATGCAATGGGTCCTTGATGGCCCATTAAACAGAGATAATGTCTTCCGGGAAGGCATTGTTGGGCTCGTTAACAGAAGATCAGGAAAACACTGCCCCACCTTGGCTCCAACGGCTCATGGGGATAGAATACATCCTTGGGCACAATTTTACATTGTAACCTAGGACAGCTGCCCAGTGCAGAAGGACATCTCTGTGCCCATGCAGTGTAGGGACTGTGAATACCACACCACACAGCTGGACCAAACTACACTATTGATTGTCACCTGGCAGCAGAACAGGGAACTGGGAACTCTTTGTACAAGCCACTGCCTTCTGCTAGTGAGGAATGCCTTCAAAAAGTGGGTTCACTTCTTGTTATTTGGCTGTAAAATAGTACATTTAATCTATCCACAAAAAGTAAAAAATATTTTTTAGGTATTTTTCACACACACTGTACACTACAGAATAGTATCTAGAGACTCATTTTTTCTTAAGTACTTCCTGTGACCCTTCTGCAAAATTAGTTTACAGAAACCTACAAGCCCATAAATAAACCTACTTACCTGAAACACTGGGTAAATCTCAGACAACATAGGTGATAAAAGAGTTAACTTCTGAGCTTAGACAGCTGAATAGCAAATCTGAGAAGTGACATAAGCAAGATACCCTAAGAAGACAAAGAAAACCCCAATTCCTTATTTTTGGTAAGTGAAGGGAAACATCTGGACCTCAGAAAGTCATGTGTTGCCAATCAGACTGCACCAGGTTGCCTAAGAATACTTCAAAGGCAGCAAATGTGATTGGAGAGGACTAAAGGATGTCTGCATAGTATTGGATAATCATGTTAAACAGTTTATTTCAGCTGCGTATAAACTCCCTGAAAATTCCTAGAAATACCATCCTTCCCATATGGTGGTGGCAGGGGGCATCTCATGATCTTGAAACAAACCTTTTGGAATTCTACCTTTGTGTCCTTTAGTAAAAAAACCATCCCAAATAGGTTTTTGCAACAATTTTTTGGGGGTTTTTTTAAAAGCCTGTATTCTGGAACCTCTTCCCTTCAGGTTGCTGTGAGTGTCGTAAGTGTAAGCAGTAATCACCATTTGCAAGTAGATGGCACATTATCACAGCATATTTATAAACAAAATGCACTTGAAACATATGTCTCAGTCATACAGTAAGACATCTGAGATCATCCCTTACTGAAAATTAAGCCTAGCTCAGTTTTATGCAAGTTACAGTGCTAGCAGTACTAGTAGAGTGGATGTGCTTAGCACACTGAGTGCACTAAGAGCTATTGCACGTCTGGTACTGGGAGACTTACAAGTGACACAATTCATGCAATGAGCTAAAGGAAACAGACTCTGTGTCCTTTTACACCTCAAAGTAAAATCAAGATTAACTTCAGTGAAACAGAACATCCAGGAATGCATAATCAAAGAGCTTAACTTCCCACCACATTGCTTATCGCCTCATCCAAAAGCTAGAAGATTTTGGAATACTGCTGTTACACCTCCGTAACGTGCGTTCTGTTTCAGTCTCACTAACCTTTTCCTAACTGGACACCAATGTGTACCAGAGCAATTACAAAGTTGATTTATCACTTATTTGAAGCAGAAGAAAGAAAGAGAAAGGTGATAACATGTCGCAACCAACACAAGAACTCACACCCACACCTTGCGATGTCCGAGGTGGAAAGAAGGACTTTATTTACAGAATCAGCATTTATCTAATTCCAGCAGTGATCATGGACTGGAGGAAGAAAATCTTCTTCTCCCTCCACAATGGACCATGCAGCAGTCTGTCAACAGTCTCCTCCTTTATGAAAAGGATGTAAACATCTCTAGATTTCACCATAACAAATGGCTTGTTTATATGAAAGTGTATCTGACTCTAAAGACACAGAAAGGTAAAACAAGACTTTTACAAACTCCTTAAAGGAGACAGAGGAGAACGGCAAAAACTCAGACAACAATAACACATTAAAAATAACAAGAACCAATCTTATTTATAGAATAAGGTCACAGAATGAAGGCTGGAAAAGGCCTTTAAGATTCTTGAGTCCAACCATTAACCTAGCACTGCCTAGTCCACCACAATATAAAATAAAATAACTATTAACATCAAAAGTGCCAGTACATGTGCTGGTGCCAAGGAACACCTTGGTACAGGAGTGAACTTGAATCCAGGAAACCTTTACAGCTTTCCTGGATATACCCTTCAGTCAGATATCTTTTAAACTTTGATTTAAACTGATTCCTGTAAGTTTAGGTTACTGACAGTCCATTAGCTAATCACATAAAGACAAGAGTCTCTCCATCATAGCTGAAGATGACAATTATTGCACTCTTTTTTTCTCCTATCCTTCCAAAAGAGGTTTTCATAAAACACCCAGAATAAGCAGGATTAGTCTGTCGTTTGGAAGCCATAATGAACACAGTCTCAGTGGTCCAGTTTGAACTATTTCTTATTTCAACTTTTTGCTTTAATAAGGGCTTTCAATGTGATATTAATGAAGGTGTAGGGCATAATTTCCTTGTTGGGCACCAATTAAGCCACTGAAAGACCTTTACTGTCACCATATATTTTTGTAATTCCAAAATGGTGTGCATTTAAAATTGAAGTATCTGTGCCACAGACCACAGAATGTGTCACTGGATAAGTAACATTTCAGATTTTTATTTAAATATTCTTCTGGATCTAGGATATGCTATGCTAAAGGCATAAATTCCAGATCTAAAGTTATATAGATGATCCATCATAGAGATGACATCTGTGATCCTGTTAAAACACTGTACAATAAATATACCAGAAACATCTAATTAAGATGAAAAGTACTAAGACAATTCTGTAATTTGATGTAGAACGCTTCAGTCATTGTATGGCAAGCACATTACTCAGTTTGTGGTTTCCTGCATTCCACATAATTTGGTTTTTATGACCTAGAAGTTCAACATTTAATTATATTATTGTTGTTCAGCTCCAGACACCAATCAAGCCCCAGGAAGCCACTCACTCACAACCCCACTAGTGGGACTAGAGGGAGAATTGGAAGGGTAAAAGCTGGAGATCTCATGGCTTGAGATAAAGACAGTTTAATAGGAAAAGAAAAAGTCACACACACAAGCAAAGAAAAACAAGGAATTAATTCACCACTTTCCATGGGCAGGCAGGTGCTCAGCCACCTCCAGGAGAGCAGGGCCCCCTCACTCATGAAGGTGCCTAGGGAGGACAAACTCCATCACTGCAAATGCCACCCTCTTCCTCCTCCTTCCCCCAGCTTTACATATTGAACAAGATGCCATACGTCATACATACACGTAACTAGTAAAAATGGTATATGAATTTGCAGCTGTACTTTCTTCCTCTTCAGTTTATTGTTTCCTTTAGGGGTTACATACATCCTAAGATCAAGAAGGATCAATTATATTCCACCCTTAGATTTACCTAGCTGAAATGTACATTTATTTCCTGTTCAATCTAATTTCTAGCTGTTTGCTTTGGCATGGCTTTGGGCCACCTCCTTTGCACCTGTTATTTTATCTCTGCACAACCTTCTTGCCCAGCCTAACTTCAGCAAATTTCTTTCTTTTGATAAATTAAGCAGCAAAAGCTACAAATTGTGAAATGATTTCTATGGTTCTAAGAACACATAAGGTTTATTATGGCATTCCATACTATTTTTAAAAAAATCCATATTCAAATTTGGAAAAGAGAACCAGATGAAGTTTTTCTATCACCAAAGTCATGCACAGAAGTAAGATCTCTTCCCTCTTATTTTCTCTGCCTCTGTGTATTGGGTCTTTCTGACACTAGAGCATATGGGGGGGCTCAGACTTGTTTGTTCCTTTGCAATTCATAGATCCTTTCAGAATCACAGTTTCAAGGTATTTCATGCTTAGACAGATAACAGAGCATTTCACACTGCAAAATCATCTCTTTGAGGGGGATCTGGTTAAAAAGCTTCAGAGTGGTGTTTGTAACAACAAATGGAGTATAACAGAAGTCCTATAGATCATCACCTCACCTCTCTGTTGTAATCAAAAAAGCTTTCTGCACCTTCCATTATCCTGTCATTACTGGGGTTTGTGCTTTCTTTGCTCCTGTTAAAGATAGCTCCACTGAAAAGGAGTGGATACAGCCAGGATGCTGACAAAGAGGGGATGCTTACCTTTTCTCTTGCACCATGTGGTGAGGAACACATGCAGTTCCAGATGGTGCTAACAGAAAATGTGATTGGGCTACAGCATTCTAAATCCCTCTGCCCACTCCAATAAACATGTAACTGCTGTAACAGTTGGTACACAATAAATAGTCTCCTTCTCCTCCAAATAAGTAACTGGGGAAACTTGAGTAAGAGATTCAGTGAGCTACTTTATGATCACACATGCTGCTTGATCAAAGATTAAGCGTGACCCTGCTGCACATCCATAAGCAATTAGTTACACCATGTAACCCTAACACTTTGCACCCTAAACATTTCTGTGCTATTGTGAGTCAGAACAAGCACCATGTAAATGTCATGATCCTCACTTGGCCACTTGTACAGAATTATTGAGAAAGTGAAGACCGTTTTTTCAATTCTGCCAGAACGGATTTCTTTTAATCTAACTCACTTTTAGTGAATGCATATGTGTTCTAGAAAGGAGTAGTTCAGCAGTTTCCCTTGGGCTCCTGTTTTATTGCCTAACTGTCCTTAAAAGTTTAAGATACAAATGAACATCCTGTAAAGAGTAGTTATTCTGCAGATAATAGAAGGCAGCATCGAAAAGCAGAAATTTGCTATTTCCACTTGTAAATTTAACTGTAAAATACTTTCAGTAAATCAATTTTATTATAGGGGAAAATGACACACACTGCTGGTTTATTGCCTACAGCACTGATGATTAAAAAGACTCTTCTGCCTGCTTCCACCTTATTCTGTAGAACAGAAAAGTGTAACCTCTTCATATATCAGTTTAGTCTGTCTCTAAAAGGGTGACACTGATGCTTACCACTTTTGCTCTTTCAGATCTCTTCAGATATTTATAAGAGCCTGCAGCATTGCTGCATCCTCGTGGGATTCTGGCTGTCAGGCAATGAAATTTCATCATTTCTGAAGTCCTCCTGGCTAGGACAAAAACATTCCTGTGTTCAAAAGTGGCACTAAAAACCCTGCCAAAGCTGAAAATTAGATTTACCAAGTGTATAGGCAGTGTTTGGTGAGGTACTAGAGAATGTGTTTAGTTCTACAGAACTCCATGATGTGGAAAGTTCCTAACAAATCAAGAGCATTGCTAAAATACATATTTGCAAGAACAGAAGGGGAAAGGTACACGAAAAATTTGACACACATTGTCATTTCTGCCTTTTTTTTTTTTTGTATTGACATGTTAAAGGATTCTTAGTACTTGGTTGAAGTGTGTTTGTTTGACCTCTGTCATCTCTTCCAATACTTAATAGGTTCTGTTTCCATCCCACAGTAAAATCTCTTCAGTTCATGTGAAATGGTGGACAAACAGTCCCTTTGTTTATGAGGAAATGAGTGTTTGGGGCACTGAGGTCAGACAAGGTCAGTTCTAGTACAGCTGGAAATAGAGCCCAGTTTCCATTATGAAAAATGGTTCATTCTATTGGTTTCCTTACCTACTCCCAGGACGAGCATCTTAGATTCTGTGTTCAGGACAAATAAAATAGAGCTATTACATTGAATTCAAAAAGGCAATAAAAAATGAACAAATGAATGCACACACTGGTCCAGATTGCTGATAGACTTCTAAATGTATTGTTTAAGAGATATTTAGAGTAAAAGATTTGACAGTCTCATTTTTATATAATTTATATAAAATTTATATAATTTATATAATTTTATATAATTGTCTTCACCAGGAAAAAAAAAAGCAGAATCCAAAAATCCTGATTTACATTAGAAAGAATATATGCAACCCAGGAGAACTAATACTGCGCTTATTGTTAATAATCTTTAAGCAGGCAGAAATGGAACATTGAACTTCATGGAGTGACTACACAAAACATGTTCAAATTCTGAAAATCCCAAATATGGGTTTTATAATTGGGCTCATAAACTTGCCATTTAGGAATCTAAAATGTCTAGGAAACGAACCAAGTTTAAAAACAATCACAGTTAAGCAGTCAATATATAACAAATCCCAAACTTCCTTAAACAACTCAAAATACTGCACTGGGAGCTGTAAGCACAATTACAGTTGGAAATATGTAATACATAAAGGATCTCATTATTAGGGATTAATAAATACACCTGTCTTGTTAGTCAGCAATGAGAGTGAAGGAGAAAAATTTGGCTGTCACAGCCAACCACAGCATGAGCTGAGCCACAAAAAAGATGTTTAATGTGAACACAGGCTGTCTCTGGCAAGGTGTTTTCAGTAAAGATCTAAGGTATTAGATATATATCTAATAGATATATATCTATGGTATACAGTGTAAGGTATGGTTTTAAGCACATCTGTGCAAAATTCTCTTCACCCTTATTCAAGGCAGATGAAATCGAAATAAAAGTGGCTCAGAGGAAACTGATTACTCAAAATCAAAGGAATTGTAATTCTACATTTTAAGTAAAAGCAGAAAGTTTGGGAATTTGGATGGCTGTCACATTATCTGTGTATACTCACAGAGATCAAACATCAATAAGGAAATTTTCAGGATGAAGTGTACAAAGAAAAAATTCAGTTGGGTATTAGTTAAGAGCTAGACCACAAAGCAGCATGGTGCTAACAACCACAGGAAGGAGAGGTCTAGATCAGAACACATCTGCTACCCAGGGTGTTCTATGGAAATCAGAAAGGAATTAGGAAACGGAAGCACTGAGTGACCAGTTTCAAGATGAAGGCAAATCATTTTATGAAAGAGATTACATAATGAGATAATCTGCTGTGGAAGGTTGCACTGATACCCCAGATCCTTTGCAGTCTTATATTTTAAGAAAAGATGTTCTTGTGACTACTGCACTAGCCAGAAAGCTGTTTTATCCCACATTTTCTGTATAACTCTGCTCAACACAAAGGACCTTATTTTTAAAATATCTGAACTCTTAAAACTGAACACCTTCTTACAGAAAGAAGAGCAAGAGGTGCTCTAAAATTTCTTGGGTTACATAAGTACAGCTGAAAAAGTTAGCAATTTTCCATCTCTGCTTTAAGTTCTTACTCATGCTGCAGAAATAAACCCATTGTTTCAGAGATGGAAAGCATCACCGTGTGTTAGATATCACTGTGATCAGCTCAAATTGAAAACTTTGTCTTTTAGCAGTGCTAAATCTTTATGTGACCAGAAGAGAAATTTAAATCAATTACTGCTCCAGAGGAAAAACAATCCAAAACAAAACACAACACAGCTAAATGAGAGTTTAGGTACCCTGACACAACCTTATCATCAGTGGAATGTCAAGACCTTCCCACACATCAAAACAAGCCTTGACCTGTGTGAACTAACTGGGAATTTAATCAAAGCCGTGCTCAAGCACATGCTTAGGAGAGCCACTTGCTCTTTTTTCTTTGAGCCTCCGTGCCAAAACAGACAAAAAAAAAATAGGATTGCTATCTTAATTTCTCCATTGAGAGTTAAATCAGCAAATATTGCATAGAGGTTAAGAGAAAAATGTACCACAAAAGAGTATTTGTTTGCCTGTTTTCCCACTTATTTATGTGAACATGAACAGCATGCTCCCTAAAAAGCTCCCTAGCTTCCCGAGGCTTAAAGAAATTAAGTTTTATTTTGAGTGGTTATGCCTGCTTCTGGTTCAGGTGATATCAGTACACATTTGTTTTCTGATTTCCAAGGGAGTTGGTTAAGGAAAGAAAATAAAACCAATGACAGCAACAGCAAAAAAAAACCATGCTGGGATGTGGCTCAGTCATATAAAGTGGGTGTAACTGATTTCACACTGGACTCTTCCACCTAAGTGAGGGGGTGTTAAAGTAACACTTTTAGTGCTATAACTCTGTAATACTAGAGGTGCCTGTATTCTTAAACAGACTCCAGTAGTTACAGAGGCATTTTGTAGTAGCTCTAGCGGAAGAAAAAATAAGCTACATGTTTTCTGGGTTTACTACCTGCTGTTCTCTACACTGGCTTTAGAATTTTTATCTAGTATAATATTAGCTAATAAAGAATATAATAATAATGAATGCAATAATTTTCAGAACAAAGATCTGAACCATAGATATAGACCAAGTCAAAGATAAACCCTGTTGAGTACTATGCAGAGGCTTAATACACATATGGAAAAAAAAATAAGAGATATAATTAGCCAAAGGAATTTTTTTCTCAAAAAAGAAGCAATTAAATGGATAGAAAAGTGAGCAGAAAATCTAGCAATACTAAAAATATTTAGTTAGTTCAAATCAAGTCTTACAGTAATATAAGAAAAATATGAGTTTGCAACTTTTTTAGTCTTGCTTTTTTAACCTCTTGGTTTTAGCTGGATTTTCCATAGAATTCTGATTCTGCGAGCTCTTTGTTTTCATTTTTTTTTGTCCTACCACTATAATGTCTACAGAAATTTATGGTTCCAGGAGAAAGGTGGGCCATACTCTCCTTTTACAGAGGAAAATAGGATCACAGGTCTCACATCAAGCAGCAGGCCAGTGGGAGAGCTAGAAATAGAATCCACATTCTGTAAGCCATCGTCTGCTACCTCATGTGGACTCTTAAAATACAATACAGTAGGGAAATGCTCACAAGCTCAACTACAAGGAAAATAATTTGAGGCCCTGACACTGAAAGGGGAGGAAAAAAAAACCCCATGCAGCAAGAATTAAACAGGTAAAAGAGCAGGAGTCTTCAGACAAGGCTGACAGCAAATTAGGCACAAGCAGGCAAGAATATATGAGACTCTGATCTCATACTGAAACCAGTCTCAATAAGAAGTCTCTTGTTTTTTGTTATTCTGGACCTTTTGCAACTGCAGATAGAAAAATGAGAGGACGTAGGGAATGAAAAGAACATGAGACTATTTAATAAAAGGAATTCAGCAGCACACAGCTGAAATGATTGCTAATCTGCAGCCTAGATATGACAAAACACCAAAAAACCAAGAATGTTTACATTAAATGAATAATTAAAAGCAAGCATAATGACTATTTATAAAAATTATTATAAAGATTGTATGGAAGAAGAAAATTATCAGTGTGGTACAAAGAAAAATGTGTCTAGGAGAAAAAGGATTAAATAAGATAAAAAATACTTAAGCATTTGTGTCAGAAACAGATTTCCAATGTTCAGCTCTCTTAGGCAGTGTAAGTCTCCCAAAGGAAGGAGTAGAGTTTCACTGCAGGAGTCTTTTAACTAGAATATCAAATTAATTTTTAAATGGTCTTTCAAGATAAACTAGCATATATATACTCTATTTTTGCTACCTCCTTAGGGTAATGACTGCTACAGCAGCATTTATATCTTTTTGCAGAACACATCCTGTAGATACAGCAAAATCATTTTTTCTCTTCACTGAGTAGAGGGTATTAAATTACTTACAGATCTAAAGTGCAGAACCTCTTACAGTGAAAGACAGCAAAATGACAGGGAATGGGAAGCAGAACCAAACCCCTCATCTCTTCCACCTTAAGCAGAGCTGCTTGGTGTGGCTGTTCCTAGACACTGAGGTGCCACAGGGATATGGCAGCATTTCCCTCAGTAGCTTTCAGCAATGGAGAGTTGCAAGTGGAACAGATCTTTCTCAGCACTTTCCCTATGGCTTCGCTAAAAGCACTCTGTTTGTTGTCAGGTGGGCTTTTAGCACAAAAGCTGCAAGAGCACACCAGCTAAATGCTCAGCTCTGCATTTCTGGTTCTGATCTGTGAGTAGAGGGTAGAGTGCTTCAAGAAGAAAACAACAAATGCAAGATAGGTGATATCGCTGTGGGGGACACAGGAACGAGGCAGGGAGTGCATCAGTGAGGCTGCGTGGAGCTCTTGCAAGCAAGAGACCCCTCCTTTATTTTCCTGACTCTTTTTGTACATTAACAGATGTGCCCACCCCAGAGGTGGGACCCTTGGGAACCACTGGTCGTTTTCCAGAGACCATCACCGAAGCCCCTCCTCTGAGAACAGATGTGGGAACTTCGGTAGTTTACAGAACATGACCTTGTGCATCAAGACTGTGCCTGGGAATGAAATTTCCCAAAACCAAAACAGGCAGGCACGAAGCATGGCAACAAGATGACACTTTCTTTTGTGTGCATTTCAGGCACTCAGACTTGAAGAATAACTTATGCTCCATTTTCTTCCTAATCATTGAATAAATATGCTCATGTGTGGCTTTCTAACTCACTCAGTCTTTCATTGGACCAGCTTTGTAGCTCACTTGTTATCACAGGTTGTAATAAAATAACCCTGCTTGAAGCACTGGTAACGGGCATTATTTATTATTATTTATGGTAACTTTAAGCTCTAGTGATACAGTTCCACAGCTGAGAATCAGCTTTTTCTTTGTGAACAAGAAAAAAAAAATACTCCACGGTTTTAAGAAGGAATGCAGTGGATTTTGACATGATACCAAAATTTCCAGTGTGAGACTTTAGCTTGGGTTAGTGGGTTAGCTACATGCTTTAGTTATTTTTCTACTTAGAAAGTCTGAAGGTTCATAAAGCAACTTCAAGAAGTAAGAAAAGCCCAAATTCCCTTGCAGCATCAAAAGTTGCTGTGGGCTGTCTTTTCTAGTCTTACCCAAGTCCACTCCAGAGAATATTACCTCAATTAAATGGTGTGATTTAAGGTTCTGTTTGCTTCATTTCTTTGAATCCTAGCTAGACTTTCACTGCTATGATAGCTGCATTTTTGTATCCCCTGTGTGGCATGAGCATTCACATATCACGTCATTCAACTTTGCCCACTTAGGCATAGACAGTCCCACATCAATATAAAACTCCTTTGGAAAACTTTCCAGTGAATTTCATTCTGATTATTAAATTAAAGGAAGAAGTTATGCCTTCATATTCCTGTAGTGAAAGGCTAATAGCAACTGCACCCCTGGATAACAGTTAATTTTAATATAATGGTCCTTTTAAATATTTCTCTTAATTGGTCCATATTTATACATCTATTGAAAGAAACAATCATTATAATAATTATTTA
The DNA here is from genome assembly GCA_016584745.2 of Phylloscopus trochilus trochilus. NCBI lineage: Eukaryota > Metazoa > Chordata > Aves > Passeriformes > Phylloscopidae > Phylloscopus > Phylloscopus trochilus. Next base: position 23,681,273 of record WQNJ02000039.1, read on the forward strand.
TGCATTGCATTACTCATAAATTTTATTATTCAGGAATCATGAGATAACAGATTCACTTATAAAAGACTAATTAACTAAAATGCTCCTTTTACAAAACTGTTTCTGACTTGTGGGCAGCTACCCAGAATGGAAATATTTACTCTAAGATTTCATTTAATTATATAATACAGTTAAGGCAGATACAGATGGCAGCTTGCCATGGAACGCTATTATTCCATTACTTGTTTAGCTAACACACTTAAAGAGAATTAGGAGTGTAACTCAAGATACATGCATAGCTTCCCATTACTAACTGGTGGTGTTCCAAATTCTGATTTCCCATGTCATCCTAAGCACTTCTAGGCACAGCACACTGAAATTCTGTTGCATCTTGCATTAAATCTTAAGCAGGACTAAAGGAGTTTGATTTTACTTCCAGGCATTCACAGAAAAATCTGATCAGCCAACCCTTTTTCCATAGTAACTTTTCTTTACCTGTAGCAAGAACACATATGCTTCTGTTACTATTAATATTACCTGCTCTGATCTCCAGCTGTTTTCTGTTCTGGCTGCTGTCAGGAGATAAACTCAGACAGAATGGCTAAGAGGATTAGTCATGAGGTATGGAGGCTTTTAACAGGAGGCCACTGGGTTCTCCCTGTCCAATGACCTACAGAAAATAAGTTTCTCTCAGTTCAGATGCCAGAGGACAAGCATTCTCACTGAAAAAAATAAATCCAGAAGTGCAATTCTTTTGGATTAGCCTCCTTACTTGTAGGTTTCAGAGAGCATAAGTTTTGGAAGGACAAATGCAATAAGCCAACTTCCTCAAGTACTAATTTTGTCATTAAATGTATAAGAACGCAGAATGTTATTTTCAAAAAGATATTGTAAATATTTGCATGAACAGTGTACAATAACTGACTACAAACTTGGTTGATAGTCCATACAATGAAATGATTAATCCTTCTACAGATCAAAAGATCCATTTATAGGTATGTAATAGTGACTCTAGATGATGATGAGCAGACACCTTCCTCTCAGACTCTCATTTAAAACAGACCAACAAATCTTTCCTAGGCTTAGGTGTTTTCCCTCTCCTTTTTTTTTTTCTTCAAGTTAATCATTCAAACCAAAGTAATAATGAGAAAGCTGTACAAACTTTTTGGTATATAAGCAATCCACTTGATCATACACATGTTTGAATCCTGAAATAAAGAAGCAAATAAGTTCTTTGATGGGCTCATAGTTGTCTTGGGTTATGGAACCAAAAATGTGTATTCTATTTCATTTGTTGAAAGCAGTTGGGGAGATGTTTTCCTTTGTCTCTTGTAACTCTGGGGGAAGGGGGGCAGGTGCCTTCTGATAATGGGCCAGCTGTTAAAACCAGGTGGAGCAGTGTATTTTATCTCTCTCACCACCCATCCTCCATCCAGGGGGATATCTTCTGCTGATGGGCCATTAACATCCCCAAAGCAGTCATCCCCAAACTACACCCTTCCCAAAGCATACCATCCCATTGTGAGATGCTCCACCCAGTGGGGGGAGCCAACCATATCTGGTTCCACTGGATTCCCGGAGGAAGACTGGACCCATCTCACCATCACTGGACCCTTTTCTCTCAGGATCATCTCTACTCCACCAGAACCACCTCTGCCACTCCAGGAGGACTCACTTTTGGACTGCTTCCAACACCCTGACCAACAGGATGTCAGGTTGTAGCTCTGACTCTGTCAGAGTTTCTAGGATTGTTGTTTATTTGTTTGCTTGTTTGTTTGGGGTTTTTTCTACTACATTTGTATTGTTAATATTCCTAGTGAAGAACTGTTATTCCTATTCCCAAATCTTTGCCTGAAAGCCCTTAACTGCAACATTATAATTTGGAGGGGGTGAGGGGTTTACATTCTCCATTCTAAGGGAAACTCCAGCTTTCCCTGGCAGATACCTGTCTTTCCAAACCAAGACAGTGGTTTATACTGAAAGGGTAAATAGTGTCTCTTTCAACTCAGAAAGGGAAAAACAGTTATTAAGGCAATTGTTTATATTCTGCTTTGAAAAAGAACGAGCCAGTCACCGTTTATTATGCTGCTGAAAATGTGCAATCCATCCCTGCTTATACTAGCACTTGTCAAAACTGCTAGGGGTTAATACGTTATTTTTGTAGACAAGATATTTCTCTTCCATTCGATTGAGTTTTTCTAGCAGATATTTAGTAGCAGGAAGAGACAAGAAATAACTTTAAAGAACATTTCTAAAATATGAGACAGAATAGTCCTAGCTTATTTAAGGTAAGGGTTCTTGTACTTCTGAATATCTTTTCTTCCTACAGACTAACCTCCTACATCCAGCAGAATCAAGGAGGTGGGAAATCAGCAAGAATGAGCCACCTAATTACAGGCTCTTGTCCTGAATCACTGCTAAAAATCCTGGGATGCTGTTTTTTTCCCACTGCAATTTTAAATATTTTCCTTTAATACAAGAAACAATAGAAAAAAACATGGGATTTTTAATCATGTAGCTGCCTTTTGTTAATTTTTGAATGTCAGCTGAAGCCAAGCCTACCCTAACAGCTCTAACACAGAAGAGAGGTCACATTGTGTGACCTGCAACCAGATGGATAAAACAAGTGGTGAAGCAAGGCTAATCCATATGACTGCACAGGATGATAGCTGCAGTATTTCATATCCCTTCCAAAACAGATGAAACAATGTGCTTGGAATCCTTTAAAATGTGTCTGCAAAGTGATACCGTTTTAGACGAATGCAGTTAAAGAAGTTGGCAGCACCAACTTTACTCTGCAAGTAAGCAGTTAGAGGAGGAAATGGAACCAGGGAGTCATCAGACCTGAAAAAAGATGATACCCTGACACATTCAAGCTGCTGCTCACTAAGCTAATGGTTACATCATGCTTGCCTGATGGTCTTTTCCATCTTCTTGCTGTTTTTAAATCTACTCCCATGTGTGGGGTTTGGGTTGGTGGTTGATTTGGTTTTTTTTCTTCATATATTTTGGATATCTCTTTCTTTTACAGTGACTGTCTTACAATTGCATCACTGAAGTTGAACGTTCACATAGTAGGAGCCTGCCTACATGTGGAATAACTTGACTGAGCAGCAGCATTTCCTCCTCCCCCTCCCCTGCTGGAAAGTTCTCTTACTGCTCCAATATTCCTTAATAAGTGCACTTGGTATTCCTTAATAAGAGCATTCTTTCTATTCCAGGTGACATATTGATACATAGCGGGTTTCCCATTTTCCACTTTTTCTCATTATGGTAACTTATCTTAATGAATAATTGTTTTTCAGCTACTTCAAGCACATCCAAGACTCTTGAGTATGTTTTGTAGGGACCTTCCCAATAAGCTTTCCATGTAGAAATCTGCTGCTGAGCAGGAGACATTTTCCAAGGACTGAGAGAAGGGCAGCACTGAAAGAGTAATACTCAGAGGGAAAACAATGACTGTATATAACTTTTTCTAAAAAATAGATTAGGGTAGAAGGACGTGCAAAGAATACTCAGTGCAGAAGTAGTCTTACACTCTTCATGCATCTCAGATGACAGCAGACAAATCTGTGCCTTTAGTCATCATTGAACAAGTACTCTGAATCTGTTTTGGATATAAAATCCCCAGAGAAGATTGCTGTTTCTGTTCACTGACTGGAGACATTGTGCTGGAAGCAAACAAACAGCCTGCAATTCATAGCCAGCTGCAAAACCAGCTGGTAAAATTCCACATAGTCATATTCTTCTGAAGGTGAAGGCTCTGTTGTTTCAGGATTTTGACTTTTTTTCCCCGCTCTGCATTCTTGTACCCTCTTGAGGCAAATGAAAAGTGATTATCTCTGATTTTAAAAAACCCCAAAGCCAAGGTTACCTGAAGTATTTATAACTATCTAGCCAACACTGAAAATCGAAATAAGCAGAGACCGTTTAAATACTTTACAGCTTTCAAACTATTCTGTATGCTACTCTTTCAGAATTCTTAAATATCAGCATACTTGACAATTGACTACTGACATGGTCTGTAAACCTCCTGCAGTGAACAAGGAATATCCGTGCAATGGAAACTGACAGTAAGAACAAAGGTCTGGCGAGGTCCTGTGCAGAGAGCCTCCTAAGAAATGGGAAGAAAACTGTTCCAAGTCCCTGAAGGGAAACTGAGCTTGTACAGCAATCTACAGGGCTGTCTCATGGCAAGGACCAAGTCTGCTGTGTAAACTGCCAGGTTTTACTTTATATTTCTAAATCTGAAATCCCCAGTACTGTTAATCCTTTCTTTGAAGCTAGAAGGGTACCAATTTAAACATGTTAACATGGGAACTCCATGCTGCTAAGACATAGTCTATGGCCTGATGCTGTTTTGTTTTTGATTAGGTGTACATAAAAAATTACAGCTAAAGTATATCACTACGTCATAACTAGGAGGTGTCTACCACCAGCATAAAAAACCTTTATAGTTATTGAAATTTTAAACACTCGGAAGTTTTCCACAAGGGAATAACTTCCATGTTCACAGAACAAGTTACTTCATTTAAAGAGGCTGGTATCCACAGGAGCCCTGTATTCAACCATTAAAAGCAATTTTTAAAACCTTCTCTCAAATCTGCACTCTATGCCAGCTAACAGAGTCAAAGCATATAGTTGTTCATTGTCTCAGCAATATGACAAAGCCAAACATTCGACAGCCATAGGAGGGGCAGCTGAGGGCACTTGGTCTGTTCAGCCTGGAAGAGACTGAGGGGAGACCCCATCACAATCTCCAGCTTCCTTGTGAGGGGAAGAGGAGCAGCAGGCACTGAGCTTTTCTCTCTGGTGACCAGAGAAAGGACCTGAGGGAATGACATGGAGCTGAGTCGGGGGAGGTTTAGCTTGGATATCAGAAGATTCTTCACCCAGAGGGTGGTTGGGCACTGGCACAGGCTCCCCAGGGAAGTGGTCACAGAACCAAACCCAGCAGACTTCAAGAAGCGTTTGGACAGTGCTCTCAGGCACAGAGGTATCTCTTGGGTTATCCGGTGCAGGGCCATGAGTTGGACTTGAATCCTTATGTGTCCCTTCCAACTCAAGATATTCTGTGATTATTCTCTAATTTTCAGAGAACCCAACACGAATAATAAAAGCTATTTTTTTTGTCATTTCAACTGAAAAGCAGAAATACTTTCATTTCTCAACTTGAAACTGCATGCATACAACATCTGTAATATCTTGTCAAGATAAAAATTTTTGCTACAGATTTCAGCTGTTCAATTTTATTACCTATTACAAAGTAATCACTACAAGTGGTGAATATTTAAATTTAATATACTTAAATATTTTAAATTAATTAAAGCTGAGAAAAACAACAATTGATTTCATACTCAGTGAGCTGAACAATTGAAGCTGCCGTTAAAATAGCCCTCCTTTTTGTTTACAGAAATACAAAAGGACGTGTCCTTAAAACCTATTATATTTTTATGCATGTTGAAAGTGAGCTCTGTCAGTTGTGAAGGAAAACTTCTCTACAAACTTAGAAGCACAGAGGAAATGTGTGGAAATGTGCAATGGTATGAGTAACTACTGTAAGTGAAGAATCCATGTGCAAGTACCTTTCCCTTTGCCAGGAGCAGAAATATCTATAACTCTTTGTCATCAGCTTTAAATGGGTTTAAAATCTGCAGGCTTAAATAACTGTAAACAAAGACTTCCTCCATAACCTCAATAAGCTGAATCAAACTGTAACACATTTTAGGAAGTAAAAGAAACTGTTCAAGCGAAAAGCAGGTCAATCAGGGATCCTACAGGAACCAGCCTGAAGCAGGATTCTCAGGCTGGATATGGCTGCCTTTAGGTTTCACTGGCCCAGTTCTAGCCCATCCTTCCTTTCTTGACCACATATCCATTACATGCGTATCCCAACAGTTCTTACTTTTGCTCCACATCCACCTCAGTCTCCCCATCCTCCCATTTACAAAGCTGCAGTAACAAAAGGCTGCTCATTTTACCCATTCTGTTTATGTCCCCTGTGCCTTTTAGGCTAAGCTGTTGGTAGCTCCTTCGCAAGAGGAACCCTCCCTCCATTCTCTGCTTTGCCAAACACTCAAGTACTGGAGGGATTTGAGTCAAGGAGGAAGGAGCCCTGTCACAGCTTTTGTTTCTTAAAAGAAGACACAGTGTGTATTCATGTTCTGGCAACACAGCTGCTGCAGTCCTTCCATTTATGTTAGGGCTTTATCTCAAATGGATGCCTAATAATGGACAGCTACACAACTGATCATCCCCCAAGTACTACAATAAAAAACACAGTTATGATTCCATGTTAAATGACACTTCAACTTTGTGTTGTCAAATTACAGCACAGGTGAAAGAAAGGAAAATTACTGAAGCATGTCTAGAAAATGCTTCCTTCCCTCAGGCTACCATAAATACTGATTTGACCCAAGTTCATTGAAGTATTGACTTTTTTAAATTGAAGTAACATCATCACCAAGGTCATGCAAATACCCTGACACTAGCTTTCACTCAGAAATCCCAGAATGCTCAGCACTTGCATGAGATGGGCTGTGATAATAAAATATTTTGCCAAAGGACCAAAGAGGAGAACCCAAATGAAAATTTACTGGTACAAGATATGTTCTCTTATGGAAGAACACTTCCTTGCTGTGTGGTGTGCTCCTTGCTATGTGGTTGTCTTCCAGCAAACTGCCATTAAACTTTAGCTGACTAGTCTTCTGTAATCTGGGGAAAGAATCCTGCCCACAACAGCTTTCATGATTTCTACCCTCTGCCAATGCTCAGCTTTTCCTTTCCCTGCCTACCAGAATGGAGGGCAAAGTCTCTCCAATTGCATTCAAGTTTTCTGGGAGCAAGTTCCAGTCCGTCCCTTACACTTTCTTCACAGGCTTTTTGGATATTATTATGACTCTGTACACACACATAGACACATCTGTAGTACAGATATGGAGCAGTACTACTCAATGAGTCCTCAAGGAGTACTTACAGATTAGATAAATAGTACTACCAACTGTGTTCATTGCTGGGAAAATGGGGACAAAGAGGTTTTGAGTTCACAGTGATTCAAAGCCAAAGGCAAAACCACCCTTTCTCTCAGTCCTCTCTCCTCCAGACTGCACTAACTACAACTAACTACAAAGGAGGTGCTAATAAAGGAGCTCAAGGACTATACTATGCTTTGGAATAACACAAAAAATTCTACCACACCTCAATAGAACTATGACACTCCCTGAATTTGGCTGTATTCCTCACATCTTTGTTTTTCAAACTTTAAGTGAAAAGAGCTATGTAAAAATATCTTTCAGGCATTTGGAAGAAAAAGGGGATTTGACACAATTGAAAATCTTTGTTCCTAATATAAAATTTTTTTGCAATATTGGCAGCAGCTTTCAGCACAGTAAATATTATAGGCTATTTTACCAATGACTTGCATTACTTTATCATCCAGAAGACACCGCAATATTGGAAATCCCATAGTATTGTACGCACTACCAGCAAGAAAATTCCAAGACTAGAAGGGAGTAGAATGACAAAGCAGGATTCTGGTTCCGAATACAGCAGCATCTCTTCACTGACTGAAAACTTGCAGGTGCTTCTATGCCTGTTTCTAAGCTAAGCTACTCCAAAGGCCCATTATTTAAACAACACACATGGCTTTGTAAGAGTAAAAATCAGGGTGTGGCAGCTTGGAAGAAGCTGGCTGAGATTTCAGGCTCCAGAACCAGCACCTGATTTCACTTTAACGATCACAACAAAACCTCCACTTTAACCGAGATCTAGCACATTTTATGAGAAATTCTATCAGTTTGTCACTGGCCTGAATCCATTCTTTCATGAGCTGCAGGACTGCAAATTTATCCAACATTTCCTAGGATAAATATACAGTAAAATCTAATCCTTCTGCAAAAACCTCATAAGGTCCATTACACCTTCAAAGGTCATACCCCATCATGATTATTTTATCACTCATGAATAAATTGAGACAAGTTTGTATTCAGGAGAGGCTGCCCAGTTAAAAGCAACATCAACAAAATCTCAAAAACAATGCCAACTATGAAATCAGTTTGAAGGTGTCACCCTTGTACAAAGATCCTTTCAAATTTTAATTCATCCACAAATCACGGAAACAACACAGATACATAGATTTCAGAACTGAAAAAGGCCACAGATGTTTAAAGCAGGAAAAAAGAGAGACAGTAATGAAAACTAGGAACACACGTTTCAGTATGCATACCTTGTTTTTCACCAGACAATAGAAAAAAATGCTGGCACTACCAGTAACAGATGGTTTTGGCTAATAAAATGTGATTGGCTTGCAGCTGCTTTGGTGACACTGAATTTGTTCACTTAAATTTTATTTGTAGATGTAGTAGAAGTTTTTTTGTAGTACTTCCAACCCTATTTCCTGCAAATAAGAAGATCGTTACATAAAAATATTTTTAAATTAAAAGCAATCATTTGTAATTTGAGTCTATTTAACTCATTTCAATCTGGAATGATGTTTTGTGGCCTCTCTGTAGCAAGGGGACAATTGTACAGTATGTTTCTATGCTCCTGTTTCTTCATGATTACTACCACTGTTTTTCTTCAAAACTTAAATTTGACTTCAGGAAATGTAGTCCTATTCCATTGTTAAAGAAATTCTTTATAAATTCACTTTCTGAATCAATTTGGTTCATGCAGCAAGGAAGACATTATGTCAACAGCAATCTAGTTCAGCAAAGCTTTTTTTGTCCATTAAATGGTTTTGACTTTGCCTCAAAGATAATTTTGATTTCTGATATTTTGGACTCCAACATATTCATGTGGTATTCATGGAAATACTAATAAACTGCTTAATAAAGAGCCATCTGAGGATTTGATTGAAATAGATCACAAAATGTGAGTTTAATTTCATAAAAGAAATTGAACTGATTAACTTTTTATTATTTCTGAGGTCTCCTGTGTTCCAATTCTGTATTATGGCAATTGTCTCTTTTCATTCTCATTGCTTTATTAAGCCTTGAGATATATGTGTGAGCTACTGACAGATGTGAGGGAAAAAAAAGCAATATATTCAATAATATATGCCAACACTCCATGATGTAGGAAACAATGAATTGCAGTTTCAGACTCAAAGCCAGCCTGAGTAGGAGGAGGTATAAAATGTTTTGAGAAACACCTGGACTCACTACAGGATAAGTCTATTTCAAGGACATGTAAAAGCAATACTGGAAAATTAAGGAAGCCCTAATCTTCACAAGGAAACTAATGCACTCAGCATATCAAAGCCCCATAATTAACTAGTATTTCAACATACATTCTCAGACAGTTTTAAGGAAGCTCTGATAATAATTCAGTCTAGAGATGTATTCTGAAATAAAGAAATAAAATTTGACATTCTAAACATGGTAATATACAAACCACATCAAAAACTTTCAATTGCCAGAGTAGGCCAGCAGAGTGGACAAAAAGAGGTCCAGGAGCTCATACCAAGTCTTACCTTTGTCTTCTTGAAATACTTACCTAAGATACATTTAAGACAACTGGAGCCTAAAGTTTCGATAAAATGCAACGGCAAAAGCTAAGTATCTTGAGAAACAAATTATGTCAGTAAGTTGGAATGTTAGAGCTAAACAGTGTAAATATTTCCCTCACAGAACACTGAAAGTGCTGAGAAAAGAACCTCCTTATATATGGAAGCTGTATGGAGAAAGCAGGTCAATCACTTGATGGAGTTGCCATTTTATCTTTTCCTTGCATTTGAACAGAACTCCATTCTGAAGTTGGAATTGCCTGCAGAAATGCCCCAGATAGCACAGCTGAGAGAAAGGCAGCAGGGTGAGAAGAAAAACCAGAGATCCCATCTGGATTATAGCTCAGAATTCAGCTCTATCAATCAGAGCTGCAAGGGATCTGCCAGGTGGAAATGAAGAGTAAATCCACAAGGGAAAAACATCAAGAGAAATCTGATTTTGATTAAAATCTCTTCACATAAAGCAATTCTGAAGTTTCAGAGCAGAGCTCTGAAGCAGAACTGAATTTCCTCGCTCAAACTATATTTTGTTCTTTTCCACATTCTTTTCTTCTACATTCTATATAAAATGGCTATATATTGGATTTAAAATAGTTTTGCAAGGAACCACAGTGGTCTGTGTAAGCCCCGCTCAGCAACAACAAAAACATCTCTACATTATCAATCCTGTTTTCAGCACAAATCCAAAACATACCCCTATACTAGCCACTGTGAAGAAAATTAAGCTTACCCAGCCAGAACCAGCATAGAGTTTAAAAAATGAAGAAAAGGAAAAGCAAGAATGTTATAACCTAATGTGCAAATAATAAATTCTGACACGGCTGAGGAAGCAAACAGTATTTCAGTGTGTTTAAAATCTACCCACCATACAAAAGTAAATGCTAGAAGATAGCTTCACAGTTGAAGCACTTCAGGTTGTATGCATCTAGAAGCAAAATTGGAGACCTAAGTTTAGCTTACTGTTGCAGCTAAATTAACTTATTTTAACCAAATAACAGCCAGAAAACTAATCAGTTGTTTCAGGAGGACATTAGATGCATGAACTAATGATCAAGCAAGAGCCATTATAAGTAACAAAGAAATGGCAAGAGCAGATGGGAGTGACAGAGGAGGTGTAGGACTGTGTTAGCAGCAAAGAGCAACCTTGTCAAGATATCAAGCAGTGCTCTTGGGGACACTGATACAGATGTGCAGTATTCAAAAGAATGATTTAATCACCTTTGCAAGCTGTTTGCCTCACTCTGCCACACACACAAAAAGTACTTGTTGTATTAGCATGAATTTATCCCAATGACACCAACTTGCAAGCATCTCCTTGTGTTTTTCACCACTCTACCGTTCACTACCACAAGTAGTTCACTTTCACTACAGCCATGAGTTTCTGTAACAGCTGATGAAACACTGGAATGGTCAGAAGTGGCAGTAAATGCATTTACACTGTACACGGCAGGAAATCAGAAAGTTATTAGAAAAGTCAATGGGCTTTGTAACTATTTTGATGTATAATCCCCAATATAGGCATTATAATACAGCAATTTTCTACTTCTGTTTTTTTAGAGGCTAAGTAGTCCCAATAGTAGGAAACATTTAAGAACAGTGATACAAAACTATTTTAAAATTGATTACATATTTACAAAATAATTCTAGTATGTCTGAATGGAATTTTGTAATAAAAATCATTAAAGGAATGGTTTTCAAATTAGATATGGATCTTTCCTGATCCCACTGAAACTAGGACTTCCAAATACAAGTCAGAAGTGGAAGATATGCCATTGGACAGGGCTAGCACAGAGTTAGCCTGAACAAACCCCTCAATGACACTCTGAGTATCAAGTCCTCAACATCAACCCTTTCAGTCTACAGGTCTACTTCTACTTCATAGCAATACTTGTTTAAGTAATTGCTGGAAACTTGACGTATATCTCCTACAAGATAAAGGACAAAATCTTTCCAAGTTGCCCAATTATCTGACTAGTTCCTGAGCATAAACCAGGAGTTCTGGTATAGAACAGCATCAAACAACCTAACTTCAGCATATGGATGTACTGCCTTTTTCTACTGACAGGAAAAGATAACCTCACAAAGTAACAACTATCTCTGTATTAAGGCCAGAAGCTTGCAAAGCTACTGAATTGTTATGGCACATAGGTAATAAAGGATTTTTCTCTCATTTCTCTGTCAATTTGTTTTGAAAATGCAAGTTACTCACCAGAAATCATATAGCTGCTGTTATACATCCAGTATGAAAACAGTGATGTTTAGTAACACAGTATGGGGATAGGTCCAGCAAAAGCACTTACAAGTTGGATGGAAGTTGTGTGGCTGTCTCTCTGTCATGTCTACATGCAACATTCTGGGGTCTTAATGAGAGGGGGAACAACAGATTGCAGTTCTTTTATTACTTATCTATCCTATTAGAAAGGAAACTGCCCCCAGATGACATCTCTGGGGATACAAGGTCATGGTATCATTTGAGGAAAACACAAATCAGATATCCTGCTTTTGAAACTGTCAAGAATGCTTATATTATTGCAGAGCACCTTAGAGGATCATTGACATATATTATTTACTATTTTAAAAGTATTATTTCCAATTACCATTTAAAAACCTGTAGATTAGGCCTTCAGCAGCATCACAATAGGTAAGTGACAAAGTAAATGAGTGGTCTGAACTGAGAAGAGAAAAATCTATATTAGGATGTGCATCTTTCTTTGGTGTTTAGAATAGATTTCATCTGTGCCTGCAAACTTATTTGGATTCCTAAGCAGCTGACCTTTCTTTCCTCTGCAGTCTCACTAGATTGATTTCACATACCCTACCTTTTTAAATGAGTTAGCTGACCATTTTTCTCAAAGTAGTGCTATCACATAGTTTCTTCTTTGCCAAAGTCCTTTCAAAAATAAAATAGAACCAAAAGGAAGACAATATGTTCAGTATCGTGCCTTCCCATTCCCAGATATCTCTGGAGCAATGAGAAAATACTTAACAATACAAGCTCTGCATGTAACTGTGGTGGTGATTAAACACTGCACAATGCCTCACACAGATTTGGATAAGGCATTACAGTATATGTTAGAAGGAAATAAAAGCAGTTGAGATACAGGTTCTCAAATAATTATTCTGAGTTTAACTGGTGATCCTGAGCACCCTTTTTGCTTATAGAATAAAGGAACTAATCAGTTATGCCAAGCAGGATTGTAAAGCTTGAAAAAACCTGGCAGAACAGGATTAAAGCCTCAAAAAGGAAAGTAGTTGCCAAAATTATCTTAAGTAGCCTGTAACAAAACCCAAGGAAATTTCCCACTAGTTCTTTTGCAAAAGATAGTGAATTGTTTAGATTGTCACTTCCTCACGTAACAGCTGCTGTAGCAAGTCAGGCTTCCTGTTCAGAGGATGGCAGATCAATGCCAATCCTGCAGCTGGTGCCTAGCAGTGCACCAACACAGCAGCAAGGTGGAGGACTACTGTGTGAATTCTGAATCTCAAAACATCCTGATGAGTTCACTAATTCTGACTCAGACATGGTCAAAGTAGTCATTTGGGAAAAGTTAATAAGGTTGAATTGTAACTTTCACGTTTGTGCAAGCAAGTATGTGTTATTGCAAGTCTCCCCCAAAACGGAGGGAGGAAATGAAGACAGAGAAAGAGAAGTAAATGACATCTACACACCTTTGAATAGTTAATGCTAAGAAGCACAATCATATCTGGGTGCAAAAAAACCCAAACCATTTATAAAACCAATTAAATATTTCCTGACATCTCAAATTTATCTGTGGCATGCTGCATCCTTTTGGGTATTGTTTAGTGTCTGCACCAGCTCAGGCATAAAGAGCTGCAGCTGACAATAGTACAATACTGATCTCTCAGCAGTCGTGGGATGAGGAGATAGCTCCTTTCAGAATAACCTGTTTACCCTGAGAACATGCCCAAGGACTCCACATTACACACAGCCATATTTCCACAGTTTATGCCATTTGTCTATCAGAGTAACCTGCAGCATCATCACTTTCATTTGGCCTCCTAAAAAATTCCTCCTATTAAGCTGCACTGCTCTTGCACAGCTGTTTGGCTGCTGTCTCATGCTGAGAAATGCTCTCCAAACACACTAACGCTGCATTGGCACATTACATAAATCAGGCTCCTCCTATCTATAGATGCAGCAGTGTTGTGCCTAGCTCATTGCACATAAACTACATCATTTGCCATCTGTAATCTCTCAGCTACTTTGCATTGAATGTAGTCTAGGCAGGAAATTACCAGCAGGGACAGGTGCTTGTTTCACTCTCATAAGCCCTGCCCAGTACAGCACTTGCTCCTGTATTAAGAGACCTGCTTGAAACACTACAGCTGCACTGTGCCTCCTTTATCCCTCCTCCTTAATTTATGGATGAAACCCTCATTTAGCCATATATTTCATGTTCAGACCAACTGTGGCTCAATTTCTTAAATTTAAAATAAACAGTATTATATTCTTCAGATTCAGGGTGGCTGCAATACAATTCACCTTCCTTTTAATGTGTCATGTACCATATGTGCATGCTCTGACATTAAAGCTTCTGGAGTGCCACTCCCAAACCTCAGCAATACACAAAGCATTCCTCTAAGACAGAGCCCTTTGTTTCATATCCTGCTCTCTCCTGCTGCTTTGCTTGCAACCTGCTACCAGATCTCCTATGCAATTTCTTGTAGATATTCATGCCTAAAAGATATTTGTAGTCTTTTCCTCATTTTGGAGAATAAAAATTTGCAAGATATTTTACAAAAGCAGATAGCATGAACGATCTTTTTTTTCCCAAGTGAAAAATAACCAAGCAAATATTATAACTTTGCTCTAGTACTGTAAAACAAACAAACAAACAAACAAACAAACAACAACACCGTCAAAAAACCCCACAACCCCAGAAACAACAGCAAAGCTAAGAGATATGAATGTAAGCAGTCAATTTGACTGTTCTGTGACCTGTGCAGTATTAAGCAAAGAATGGCTCTGGTTTTCAAAAGATGTTTGCTTTCTCATGGTAATAATTATACTAGAATCTAGTAGTATTTACTATAATTAGTGGTGAATTACAGCTCAATATGAAGGTTTCACAGCTATAAATAGTTTAAATTGTTTAGATTTAGCCTGCCACAGAAATGTTAATACCAGTTTTTAGAACTAGGTTTTACTAATACGGAGAGAGGAGTTAATTTCATCTTGAAAGAATATATAGATGAACTTCACTGAACTCCAGTTCAGCATTCAGGCTTACAGTATAAATATAAAATACCTTTATGAAGCATCCTGTGATGCTTCATACCTTGCTAGGAGTTTTCTATTTCTGTTACAGATAAGAAAACACAGACTCCATTAGAAATGGTATATTTATGTCAGCTTTCACTGCCAACAAATAAACTACCCTAGACTACACACACTGGGCAAAAATAATAAATAAACCATTTCAAATAAAGGCTGTGCTCAAGAACTGCTGAGAGCTGGCAGATATCCAACACTAGCATGCCGATTGACATGCCTATCAGAGAGTATAGGGATAGGTAGAGTTTTTCAGTTCTAATAAAAATATGTGGTGGAAGAGCTTAATAACTCAAGACCTATATATCTGGGTATTATTTTGACTATTTCTATAGCTATGTTTATTAATAGAAGTACATGGATCTGAGCAAGGATGCAGGTCTCCTGTCTCAAGCTGCTTATCTAGTTCAGATAATACAAACACTTGCCTGGGCCAACAGTGCAGCCTCCATGGAGAGGAGCACAAATATATTTTTGTGAATATAATATCCATTTTTCCTCTCCTAATTTAGCCATCAGGTCTCCCGCTCCTGACTTCTACATTGCTGAGCTAGGAGAAGGGTTCTAAAACTTAAGAAGATGCAGGATATCTGAGGCCTACATGTCTAACTCTGCCGAATTGGATTAATAAACTAATCCAATATGGTTCCTCTTTCATTTGATATCTAGTTAATATCATTCTCTTTCATACCAAACAAAGAATTTTTGAGGCTTGTGATGACTCATTGCAGCAGCCCTCTTGTTAGACAGTAGAAATGAGCTGAGACACAGACTTCTTGTTTGTCACAGCATGAAAAGGGTCCTGGTTTATTCCTCTTTACAGCTCAGCCAACCTGACTCCAAACATTCACTGACTCCGGCTGCAGCAAACTCCTGCTGTAGGTTTCCCTTGCAGCCTCTGCTGATTACTTGCTGCTGAACTATGACTGCAAGTATTGGTTTGCAGACTCTGACTGCGGGCTTTTACCCAGCTAGACTGTGACTACAGGTTCCAACAGGCTCTCAATGCAGATCCAGACTGAGCTCACAGCAGTGATTCTCTCTCCCCAGGATCCTTCTCCGTGCTCCTCACATTCACAATCCTCCATGATGATCCCTTCACCAGCTAACCCAGTCCCTTTTACCTCACTTATCTTTATTGGACATAGCTGTGACTCATCAGGGATGAAGCTGTATTAGATAATTAACACAGCTGTTACTTGTCAGGGGCAAGGTCACCTGTATGCCCTTCTCCTACAATGGCTAACAGACTACCTTGAATTCAACACTGCTGCATGAAGACCCTTCTCACTGCACAACTAAAATTGTCATGAGCAAGAGAGGCAGGGGGAGAACTCAGACATCATCTCAATCTTCCTGTACCAAGTGCTCAGCAACTATATTTAAAATATGTTCTCAACAGGGAACGGGGAATATTTAGGATACAAATGAACAAAGTATTGAAAGTACATGTTTAGTTTGGGGCACATCTCAGTATCACAGATTCACATGCTTAAAACCCAAAAAAGCACACCCTGAAAAATTTCACCTATAGAAGTTCTCTACAGACAAAAGAAATAAAATCCGTCACTCAGTGAGCTAGAGAAGGAGGGCTCAGGCTACACTATACAACTCCTGAGAAACAAGCAGAGTCAAATGATTCTTTAAATGGTGATCTCATTCAATATCCCAATTTTCCAGATTCTGTTAATGGTGAAAAATCAATGTCCTAATTGATTTTTCAACCATTTTTTATTTCCATCTGTAAGCAAATGGCATTAATAATGAACTGCTCTTGAGAAAGGCTTTGATTTATTAGCGGGCTATATTGTTGTACAATTAGAGACTTCACTCTTTCCCATACTTCCTAACCTATTATATTCTGGACAGTTTAAAATGTTTAATTTTCTAGACATGTATTTAACCCTTTTTTTTTTTCCTTTTATATTTAGGGGAATGCACTTTACATACTTGTCTCATACCACATGTAATTTTTATTTTGCTATCTAGTTGCATTTAAGAAAATGGATCCAGTTCAGAGCTGAATATAAAGGAAGTAAGAAAGCTATCAATGACCTCTTTTTCTGACCTCTCTAATTTTTTCTTCCTTGTGTTCCCTGAATTAGATTTACCTTTGCAGTAGAGACATGGAAATAAAATAGGATTGTGGCTTGATGAAGCTCATAGACAGTGTTTCATTCCTTTACTGCATGAGCACCAGGCAGAAGCAAAGATATTGCAAAAGGGAAGTATCCATAACTATTCTCTCTCAAATAGGTTCATGCTGCTTTTGTCCCCAGTGGAACTTAAGCAATCTCACAGCAGCCTAAATTATGCTGCTGATCCTGAAAGTGATCTCAGCAGTGAGTTACCTTTTTTACTGTGCCATAAAAGCAGGGTGGGGAGAAATACGTTCAAAAGCATGAGACAGCCCGGGAATTCTCTATGCTGAAGAGATGTCTTACTGAACTGCTATTTTTAAATATTCTATTAGAAAAATGGGCACAAATTTGGAGGCTTAATGACTCAGTCAAAACTGCTTATTGAAAAGCAATGTGCATCTCTTAGCTCTTTGAGAATTATACTGTACTTCTCATAGAGGATTCTTTAAACTGCACTTTAAACTGGTTTATTAACACCTCATTAGAATCTTATTAACCTTATTAAAAAAAAAAAAAAGTGTAAGAAACCAAAGAGCTCTTTTTTCATTTAATTTGAAACCATACTTGCATGACTATGAGTAAAAGGCAAGAAAAGCAAAACAGGAAAAGCACTAACTAAGCCTTATGCCCAGTATCTCATTTCAGGCAGTACAAGTAAGAACAAAGCTGGCTATGTGATTGATTTCTTTAAAGGCTGTTTGGTACCAGGCATGTGCAGACACTGCTGATACTGTCACAAATTAATACAACGTGGTGTTATTTTTATGAAACCTGTAATGAAAACATTAACATACACACCAATGCTGTATGTCCTCAATAAAAGAATAAAATAAACTTTAAAAGAATGTATGAAAGATCAACACAAAAAAAAAGAGGACAGCCTTACCATGTTTTGTGTTGAGGTCATCAATGGATTTTCTCTTTGGGTATGTTTATATTCCTAGGAAGCAAACTAAATCTTTGACAAGGCATTTGCATTTTATTTATTTACTGAGTCTTTTCAGCAGCAGAACAGTGTCACTTCTTACTCTTTAGAATCCTTCTTTTTATCCAAATGCAGGTCTCCTGGAAATCATAGAGGTGTTTTCAAACTATTTCTTTTTTATGGGTCTTTATGTACACATGGATTTTACAAGGCACTGCTTCAACTAAGGACTAACTTCCTGATGTCAGTATTTTAAAAGAAATCTACATTTTTTTCCCTGAAATATGGTACTAAATCTAGTTTTGGTCTACTCATTTATTAAATAAGATTTTTTTGGTTGCTTTTCCTTTGCAGGTAACTTTTTAATCCATGGGCTAAATTTTCAACAGAAGGTATTCAGAATGAAGTTCTGAGAAACTCTAGAAAAATTGCTAATTGATGGAAGAAAAAGTAACTGATTAGAAAACACTTTTCTGAATTAAAGATATGGATAAGTTAGCTTTTTTATTTTTAGAACTCCTTGGCAGCAGAAAGCTGCTCTTGGTACCTGTATGATTTGACTTGGCTTTTAGGCACATAATCAGACTTTGACAGAGTCTTTGTACATGCTCTTTTTACCTCGTGAACAAATGCACACACAAAAAGCAATAGGGAGCATTGGTACAATTTGGCATTACTGGAGATGTTGGAGGAGAAGGTTATAGAGGATATGAATGAGACAGAAATAATAAATACTTGTTATAAGCCTAAGGTAGCAAAGTTTCTTTACTCTAGCAAAAAGTATGTATCAGTGTTCAATTTACTAGAGTGCCTATCTCCATCTGTATGGTTTGACTGGAAGCAACGGCAATAACCCAAGCCTGGTTTAAATCTGTGACTCCATTTTTTAATGGACCTGTTACATCATGGATTAAGCTGGAGAAAACTTACATGCATGGCCAGTACTGTTCCTTGGCATGGACTACTAGTAGTACTGCTTTTCTCAGTTTCAAAATAATGGTTCTAATGTTCTCAAATAACTCATTTATTTTCTTCTCTGAGTTTCTTGGCCACCCAAATTCAAACACTTTAAAAGGATTAAATGTTAAGAGACTGTCTAACTCTCTGAGCATCAAGCTTATTTATAGACAATCAAGTTAGACACCTAAATGTTGAACATAAAAAGCAGAGGAAATAACTTCTCCTCTCATTTTCTCCTTAGACAAAAGATCTTATTAATCATTTCCCAGTTATTTTTGTTTTCTGTCCTCTCCCCTTTGGTCTACTGCTTCTGTATTTTTCTCCCATTCTTCCTTCTGTTACTCCTTAGACCACTGATTTATGCTTGGAATAACCTCCATAAAAACATACAACATCCCACTTGTATTCCTCCTACAGTATGTCTTAACAAAGCACAAATATTTCAAAATATTTCAGTCTTAATGTTCACATACAATAGAAGACTTCTTGGGAACCAGGAAATGGAATTTAGTTTATAACATTACAGGGAGAACAGTTGCTCCAATAGTTAATAAACCCCCCAGTTAATGTAAGGGAATCTGGATGAAATATGACCAATAGCAATGATTATCCAAGCTAAAGTAAGGAAGAATGTTAATGCTGGACAGAAGTCATACTCATTCCTCACATGATGAGCACAAGGTGATGTGTAACACCAGGCATACAGAGAAAAAGAAAAGACAAAAAATAGGACAGAAAATAGAAGGCAGAAATAGGTGAAGCGGCAAAAGAAGAAAAATGACAGAGGAAGGAGAACAGAAAAGCAGATAAAGCTGACAGATTACTTTCAGCATCAAAATAATGGATCATGACAGCTAAATTTATTTGCATTTGGTGGAGCATGTGGTCTCCAAGTACCTGATACTCAGATGATATCCTTCCAATAATCTGGCACTGTGCCCCATCCACAACACCAGAGCACCTGCTGTATCCTTAGACTGCTGAAAGCCACACCTTCTGTCCATCACAGATACAGATTCCTTCTCAGATGAAGCACAAAGAATGCACCATTCAATTACCTCCTTTTTACTTTCTGCATTTTTATTGCCACTAGAACTAAAAGAAAGTCTATATGTGCAGTCAGGGAGTCACACCCTTTCATCCAGGCCCATGGAATGTGCCTCTTGCAAATGATAAAAAGAGCCCCTTGTACATTAATAGAAAAGTACAGTGCAGTTAATGAAAAGAAAACACCCTATGCAGTGCCTTGCACTTAATGAAGTGCCAAACCTGAAGGGTCAATAGACAGATAAAAATATATTCTTATTCAGTTCTTGACCTGGCACTACCTAACACCAACATAGTTTATTTTTTAGCTGAACAATGAGAAAAAAATTTAAGAGAACAGTAACATAACAACAGTCCCACTTCTGAAAAAATAAATCATTAAAATTGTTAAAGGAGATGTTGGGGAAAATTACTGTAATGATGTTTCTTTAACATTTATGTCTTCTTTCTGTAATAAACATGAGCATGCACTTACATAAAAAAATCTGACTTGTAAATCCTTGAAGAACAAATTTTCTTCAATTTTTTAGCCAGCTTAATTTACCAATATATTTAAATATATTTTGTTGGACAACATTACTTGTACAGCTTATCTATCTTTATCTGTCTCTGTTCACATTTTTCTTTCTCATTCTTTTTTCTTTTTAGATAAATGAAAAGTGGTCCCTCCATGAATGCTTGGTTATGTTTTTTACATCAGTCATGATTTTGTACCAGCAAAAAAAAAACCCAAAACTTTTGTACACTGAGTGAACTCTGTCTATATGATAATTCATATATAGTATAAACATACTTTTTTTTTTCCACCATTGAAGCAATCAAGCTGAGGTCCACATTTTCATATCAATCATGTCTAAACTTACCAAACACTGTGCTTCAAAACTTTTATTTAGTTGGTTGATTGTACTTTGTACAAAAATACACCAAAAATATTTTAATACTCAATGGTGCATGGTAATGCACCATTGAGTATTACGTACACGTTTGGTAATGTTTAGTGGTGCACATTTAATACACAATGGTCCCAGACATTTTGCCATCTTAATGTTCTCTTCAGGGCCTGGGGGCACTGTATGTATGGACACTACAATGTATGGGGTAATAATTTATTTAAATTAGCTCTATGTTTGCTTTTAAAGAAACTTGCCTGTTAAAAAAATGTTATTGGTTGGCATGCCTTTCTATATTTTAGGAATAAATAACAGGTGAGGTCATATATCAGAATCTACTTACATGTTCCAGTATTCTTGACAGTCTTTCTATTCGTCCAAAGGCTGTAGATTGACTTTGTGGTTACTGCTTTTCTTCATATGTTATGGTCATTCTTATGCTATTTTAGACAAAGATTTGGTTAAAATGAAGTTGGTAGCAATTTATTTAAAATATACTTACGTACAGCTTTCCCAAAGCAATTTATGCCAAATGTATTAGTCTTTTATATTTTTTTAATCAAGACTTGTCAATGTTTTTAACATGCACTTTCCCTTCCCTACACAGTTCACAGGAACCCAAAACAACTTTGAACTAATTTTTGCCCTTAAGCACAATTTGCATACGCAGTGACAAAACCTCCCCTCTAGGTGAGGCAGGCATTAACACACCATCCATGTTTTCAGCTTATCAGACATCAGACTTCTAACAATGGCTCTGATGTGTATTAGCAGTGAAAGAAGGCTCAGCCTTCCTCAGGCTGTCCATTTACCTCATGTCCTGTCCCGTGGCATTTGTGGCTCTCGACCTCACTCCCATCCCAAACAAACCATAGGAATGAGTGGATGGAAAGCAGAGGAGGAGCCCAAAAGAGCAGCTGGAACAGCTGCTTCAGTGGCTGCCATTCCCCCCCATCAGCCAGATATTTAGGTGGTCCTGGGGCTCGCAGCTCTCAGGGCACAAGGGGAAACTGTGGTCCTTCCTCAAAGCTGAATCCAGCTGCATGGAATGTCATGGTTTGATGCCTTAAAGCTCCTCCATCACAGAATCATATCCACTGTGTGGCCCACAGACTGCAGATAATTCCAAGTCGGTGTAAGAGGGTTTAAAATTATCAGCTTCCTGTGGAAAAGGGCTATGAGAGTAAAACCGGATAGAAGTCAGGCAGGGGATGGCGACGGAAAATATCTTCAATATAACAACAAAATTTCTGTGACTGGAGCTCTCTGCCTTGTAACTTCCTGTGCTAGGTCGTTAGCCTAAAGGAGAAGTTCAGATCACCTTAAAACTGGGATCAGTTTTTTGCAGGTATGTGCAGCTGAGGGAAGACAACCTCACCTGCAAGGTCCACAAAGCCCCCACATTATGACCTATGCCCTTTCTCTCTGGGAACATGAAAATTAATCTGTGCTTCTAGTTGTGAATCCATGTCTGTAGCTCCAGGCAATGGAGGGTAAAGATGTACCTTGGAGATCTGCAGATATCACATGATGGTACTCACTCACCCCAGAAGGTTGTTGACAGGTTATGTTCATTAGTTTTCGTATGAGTCACACTGTTACTAAATTGATAGAGCTACAGAAAAGCCTACCAGTGAACAAAAATAAATAAGAACATTTCTTCTCCCTAACTCACCATCTGCCACAAGCTTATGATACCTTCAGATTACTTCAGGTAGTTAAGGCATGTTTTCTATAGACTAGACTCACTGTTTACTGGATTTTTTTTCCTCAGGAAATGCAAGCAATTGCAATTGCATTAACACAGTCCTGAGGAACCATCCTGTATTTGGTCCAGCTAAGCACTTCTGTGATGTTTTCTAAATGTACTTAATAAAATCATTAATTCCACAGCTCCATGGGCTTGCTAAATATATATATATATACTTAGATATGAGTACTACTGATAGGTATTTTCTGAGTTGATTCTGAGAATGAATAGCATAACTACATAAAGTCAGACCAAACCCAGGACAAACTCCAGCAGAGACCAAGAGCAGGGGACTCAGAAGCAGCAGAAGAACAAGGCAAACCAAAATGTTGCATCAGCAGTGTTCCTACACCCTCCAGACACTTTCACAACAGGGATTATATATATAGCCTTATAGTAACCATTAATAAATGCACTTGGCCAGCCCTCCTATGGAGGATTCCTCCAAACAAACCTTTAGACCCAAAATAACTTCTACCTCAACAGCTCAGATACCCACCGCACTAAAGGTCTCCTTTCATGTTTGGAATCATGTTTCTTTCCATGTCCTTAGTTTTTGTACACAAGTGATACATAATTACGTAATGTTGACACACTGGTCATAATTTTACCCTTGTTTTATTTGGTAATTTCCATGTTTTTTCCTGATGCACTTCATCAAATCTTGCTATTGCATTGTTTCTGAGATGGGGGAAAGAGGAAAATGCCTTACGGGATTAGAGACGCATGCATACCATGGATGTACATAATGTCAGAGATAAATTACTAAAAATTCCTAGTATTTGATTTCCTCTTTTGATTGAGAAGAGCATTAATCTGACATTGTCTTAGAACCTTCAGTCATAATTCCTAGATTTCATTCAGAGCAAAAGTTAGCTCAGAGCCCATCACTTTATACGTGAAATAAGAATTTTTTGAATCAATTAGTATTTCCACTGGATTTTATCTGATGGGCCAACAGACCAGTTCAAGCATGTAAAAACAAAAAAAGGTGACCACAGTTCTGAAACCTAGATACCTAAGTTAAAATAAACACAATTTGCAGCAATAGTAATGAAAATGGTGGTACTGTATTCTGTTCTGACATTGCAAATGCAGTTAACACCCCACCATCGACATGCTTTGCACAAGCTAACTCTTCTTGCTGACACAAAAGGGATCTGTCCTGACTGACACAGGCTTACCTAAATAAGCTATTTTATTTGCAATTACAGGGGAAAATAATGTGTCTTGTATGTATTTGATGTAAAACAAGAGACTATGCAACAGCAAGTTTTACACATGGAGTGCGTGGATTTTTTTGTTTTGTTTTGTTTAATAACTGCACAAACCCACTATAGAAAAAGTATAAGAACAAAAGCAAAACATTTGCAAATTTTCATTTAATTTAAATGCAAATAAAGTGTGTCTGGCCTAGATTCCCCAAGTTTGTTAAGCTAGGGCATGAGTGAAAAACATTACAAGAGGTAAGTCTCAACAGCAAGTCTGGTGTTCAGGCAATGAGCTGTTGATGATTTGACCAATAAAAAACTAAATGAAACAAATTACAAACTGAAAAAGAAATGTGAATTTCCAGCTGCCTGTAAGCGGGATTTCATTGATTAGATTTGTTCTGACATAAATAAACAGGCCAAATCACTTTTTTGTAATATTAATCAAGATTTTATATTGGTTTTATTTAAATATTTAACCAGTAGGATGTAAGTACATTTTCTTAGAATTATGTGAGTTACCATGAATCAGTTACTTCGTACTTTCAGGTTTTAGCTTTTATTCCTTCTTCATTTATGATAAATTCATAATATATTTGGCCCATATATGTCTACTTTATTGAGCCTTTTTCATTAGTCTTTTCAGCAGTGATGTTCCTCATTCTCTTGAGTTTCAACATGGGCAGTCCAGTTTGCAGCAGCTTCATCTTTTAGAAGTGTCAGTTATAGAAAATAAGAAAGTTAAACTTCTAGAATTATAATCATTTTAAGCCAAATGTTTTCTTCGAATTCTATTATATAAGCAGTGAATTTGGACCCCAAAAGTACCAAGATTGCCATTGCATTATGGATTCCCGTACTGGATAAATGATTAGAGTTTTTTCAGTGCATTTTTTTTTCCTGATTCCTGTGTCTGGGCTTTTCTCAGGAGAACCTAACACAGTCTGTCCTACCTGTAGTAGGTGATACTGTAGTAT
Source organism: Phylloscopus trochilus trochilus (assembly GCA_016584745.2). NCBI lineage: Eukaryota > Metazoa > Chordata > Aves > Passeriformes > Phylloscopidae > Phylloscopus > Phylloscopus trochilus. The sequence goes on from WQNJ02000039.1 coordinate 23,705,951, forward strand.
CACCCATAGTGGTAAACTGAATTGCTGGTAAATTGAATGTGACCTCCACAGACTGGGATGCTAGGTGGTAGTAGCTTTGGCATGAACTTTATAAGTAGCAATTGCACTGTTGCCAGTTGCTGAGTTATACCTGAGCTGGTGCAAGGGTTCAAAAGTAAGCAGGATTGGGAGTTTGGCTTTTTTGTTGGCCTTCAAGAGCAGGAAGAAAAATTATGTGACATGAACAAATAGCTTCTGATTATCTGCAGACTGTTACAGTTCACTGTGTGTTGGCCAAATCCAGAACTAGGTAGAGGACTGCAAATAATAAGATTTACAAGATTCAAGACGTAACAGATCAAGGATCTTGCATTAGTTCTGGTTCCCAAAAGGCCTGAAATAGCAGGACAGTGTCTGTTATCAAAAGAATTAAGGCTAGTTCCCAAAATAGTTACAAAGTTCTCAGTGGGAAATTTTGGGATTTGGATCCTGCAACAGACAGCTAACCTGGGGAATGATGATACTAGCATGGGTATGCTGGCAGCAATAATTCATAGCTAGCCCTCATTCCATAGGAGGATGCCCTGAAGAACCAAAGGGTTTAACCCTTTTTACAACACCTAACACCCTCATTCTAAGAACAGCTCAAATGAATGTGACAATCTGGACAGCCATGTAACTTGTCGCTGGTTCTGAGCTGCCATTCAAATCAAGTTTAGATTGCACTTGGGATTAATAGAAAGATGATGAAGATTCAGTTTATTATGAGGTGAACAAAGACAACAAAGATGATGGCTGATACTAGCTGGGCAACTTTCCATGGATATTTCTGGAGAAGATATGAGATACTAGGCTAAGATGGATGGTAGGTTAACAGCTAGAATTTGAGTAACTGGCAGTGAAGGGCAAAACTGTTGTTGCATTTTGAAGAATTTCTGAAACAAGATGTGAACTGCAGAAGTGCAGTGATGCTGATTACAATTTTTTAGGAGCGGGTTCATTTAGGCCACAGTTTTAATGGATGCATATATTCATAGACCCACTGATAGGACCATTTTTTACTTATTCTGTAAACTACTGCCTCTGCCTCATTGCAGCATGTGAGTGTTTTTCAGATTCTACCAGAAGAGCAATCCTTTTGGTCTCTACTGTTGTGAATATCCACCCTACACCACAGTTAAACCTATATGTTGATCCAGTCTGCAACAAAACAGAAAAACTCTTGGCCAATTTTTTACCAGTCACTATTTTACTGATGGGGATTTTGCATGACCTGTCAATCAAGCTAAAGCTTTATTGGAAGTTCCTACATCCATTCATAACTGAACTCTTAATACAAGACCCCACTGTAAACACAGTTCTCAGATTTGGTTTGTGTCTGTGCTCTGGAGGATCTGGTAGGTTCTTCAGCCTAACATTTACTCTACCTTATTCCATTTTGTCCTGCCTTAGGCAAAGTCTTACCCCAGAAAAGAAAGTTTTATCCCATGAAGTCACAGTAGTATTTCTCATTGTTTTCCTATCTGTCCTGCAGGATTTAATGACTAGCCTTAACCTTATCCTCAGAGTAAACCAGGAAGGAATTGTTTTGCTGGCTTCAGCTTATCTTGCAGTATTCAGCCATAATCATAAATGCTTCAGTGCCCACTGTTCTAACCCCCAACCCTCAGCCTTGGACATAACCTACCATATACCTGTACCTGCAGACACAGAATTACCATTGCTGGAGAACCAACATTCTTTCAAAGAACATTTACCCTTCAACTACCTGTTTAGCTCATGCTATGAGAATCATGTGCACTTTGGGTTGTCTTACAGATGGAGTTCAGGTTAAAACAAAGTGCTGTCATCAAACTGAAATGCTATCATCCTGAATACTACAACATCTAACTAGGATATATTTATATTCTGTACAGGGGAGTTCAAGGCAGTATCATGTAGGAATACTAGATCTGAGTGGCCTTAGATTTTCACTCTTAGAGACTGCAATTTCAGGCCATAAAAGGGTTATTTCTACATTATTGGGGTACCTAAATTCAAGGTACATGACAGTACTTCTGAGCACATGAGTGTGAAGCCATTATCTTGCTTCCAGACTTAAGTACTGCCAGATCTTTTGTGCAGAAATGGATCTCCTGCATACAGCAACAAAATAAGACTGTGATAACACTCAGATTTATAGTAGCTTAGCAGCAGGAATGAAATTCTCTTCTGGTTTCCTGGCAAGTCTTCTCCAAAGCACTTCATCTATCACGGTATGTGGATTTCTGCAGTGGAGACAACCAATATCCACTTGTGAAACTGCTCTGGTTTTTAAAACTAATTGAAGTACAGCTTGGAAATCACAGTGGATATGGCTTTGCTAGTGAGGTGTTAGGATTAGAAGAATTGATCAAAGGAGGGAGACCTCAGTTTCTGTCCCTTCTTTAAAGAATATTCATGCATCTCATCCTGCAGCTTTTTCATATGTAAGCTGTTGGGACAAATGCCAAGACATATCTTCCCCTCGTCGAGAGAAGTGTGAAGTTAGAGGACATGAACAAAATACTCCCTCCTACTCTTAAAAGAAGCCAGTGCACATCTTTCTTTACTAACAGCACTGCTAGTGGTATTTCTTAAAAATACTGGTAGATTTTCCATGAAATGCACCATGGAGAATTGATTAAACAGGGTGATGTTTGTAAGTTATCCTGTAAAATTCTAGTAAGACTGGGGAGGAGGAGAGGTGTGGTTTGGGATCCAAAGTGAATTACAAGCTTCAGTGAGGCTGATGGTTGCTGGCTCAGCTGGAGCAATCCAGTTCCATTCTCTAGTAAGAATAACAAATTTAGTTCTGACACCTTCATTATCACTTTGATAGAACATGTTTTGACCAAGCACAATTTTTGAAGACAATCTTCTAGATTCATAACCAGTATGGCTTATATGAACCCTGGGGAGCTACAGCCCATTTGGCTGCATAACCAGTGCAAGGAAGAACCTCCTGTGGTTCAGTCATGGGTGTGCTGATTGCCTTTGCAAGGGTTCTGGGTCACTGATTGCAGCCTGTGCAGCTTGAAGGAGAGAGCCAGAAGGAACAATTACAAGCGTGACTAACTGAGAGCACAGACACAAGTTGTAGAGGATAAGATAGAAGAGATATGTCGATTTTAAAATAAAGCAGCTTCACGCTGTGAGTAGAGAAACGTGACTTTCTGCAAGTAAACAAGATTAGGCCAGAGACTACACCAGACATTAGAGTCTGCTTTTTAATTCCAGCAGAACAACTGAAGTCAATAGGTTTGAATTGTATGCTAAAATCAGGTACCACAGTCAAATATTCTCCAGATTTATGATCTCTGCTTTTTAAATAAGAAGTCAGATTAATCAAAACGTTGAAAAAACTGAGAGGAAAAAAACCCAAAAATTAATGACTGCCTGCATGTCTATTTCTTGTCCATCAATAGGAGCTCTGAAACTTGTGGCCTAGATACCATAAACTTTATATTCAGGCTTAGGTCTGTCTACATGAGTCATATTGAAAATGATGTTTGACTAGTTTCTGTACTGTTTAAGAGAGCAATATGGAAAAATGACTGCAACACCAAAGTCAGAGAAAGCCATTTATTTTCATACTTGTGCTTCTGCTCATGCAAAGAAAAGAAAAATACATAAGACAGATTAGAATTTAACTGAGGCAAACAGGCTTCCCAGTCTTATCAATGAAATATTTGAAATTATTATGGCAAGTTCCAGTTTGCTAATGTAGACATTAAAAAGCAGAAGATACTATTGTGCTCCCGATATCAGGTTAAAAAAATCTGGTATAAACTTTGAGTGAACACAAATGTGTTTCTATCAAAAAGGGTTTTCCAGAAGATTAAAACAGAGACTTTGATCCTACAAATATCTGAACCTTTTTCATTTATGAGAATAAGCAGTTGAAGTTAACCTTCAATGAGATGCAATATGTGCTTAGAACTTCGCCTTGTTTGATAGGAGACTGGATATGATAATCCTAAGGAGGTTTTAATCAAAGAAATGTGAAGATACACTTTAAATGTGTACATGGCAAAAGGAAAAATATTATGAAATAAAGAGATCATGTATTTCCTATCAGTGATTGAGGTTATGTGAGTAATGAATATAAAAATGGTTTATCAGCAACAGACAGTAAGAATTTGACCATTATATCTTAATGTATTGCAAAAGAACAAGCAACTTATTAGATCTGTTTATATATATTATTCTTCCATTAGCAGAATAAGTGACTTAAATTGGATTTCTTTTATTTCAGAATTGAAAGGATAAAGAATAAATCTGTCTAGCTTTTAGAATATCGTATTTGACAACAAAAAAACATGCATAGCAGGAAAGGCAAATTAAAAGCCATAGTGTTTATGAATCTAAGAGATTGTCTTCAAAAATTGTGCTCAAAACATATTCCATCTAAGTGATGACAAATTTATAAGGAATAAAACCACTCTACAGGGCAATGGAAAACAAGAATGTTTTAAGCAACAGGATTCTTCTAGTTAATTTAGGCATGAGACTTGAAAAAGATCCATATCCTACCAGAAGTTTCTAGTCCATTTCCACTATTAATTTGAAATAAAAAGAATAATGGATACCCTGCCTCGGGCAAATGGAATTCATGTGTTTGGCACAGAGCAACATCAACTGAGACTGTAGTAAAGAAACCAAACTTTCTCTTCCCAGTTTTCGGCTTACGTTGAGAGACATGTATCCAGAGGATAGAGAACAAAACAGGGACAATGCAAAACTGAATTCTGTTCCAAACTCTCACACAAATTTCCTGTATGACTTTGGATAACCCACACCATGTGCCTTTCCTTACCTCAAAAACATTGTGCCAGTTGTATGAGGTTAGGTAGCAGTCCTTTAGAGATAAGGGCTTTTCCTGTGTGTACAGCACAAGCCCGACAATGTCAAGGCTTAAATTAAAGTCTCTAGGGTACAGTGAATAAATATGAGCACATTCAGCAAAAATAAGATCAACAAGAAATGAGATTGTACATGACAGTACAAAAACCCAAAGAAAATTGACTGCTTGGATTTGACACCATCTCGGTGTTAAAGGTAACACTGAGAAGAGAAAGGGTGCATTTTTGATTCTTGCTATTGACACCAAAATGAAGCTAGAGGGCAAGCTTAGGATTTTTGTAAGACAAGTTCTGCCTTGCAAAACATAATTGGATCTGTTGCAGCAATTACTCTTAAGTGGAGAATCACAATTTTCCCTTTGATAATTATGTTGCAAGGTTTGAAAGAGATTTGAATATCAATGCACCTAATTGTCCTTTCCCAGAAGTGAAAGTTCCCAATAAGGCTGATAGAGGTATGAGTGAAAGCTGAAAACTCAGGGCAGGTGAGATACAGCAGCTCCAGCAGGTAGTTATGAGCAACTACTCCTCATCTTAGACCTACCTGGTTTATTACAATGTCCTTTTAAGAACAATGGGGAAATCACTCCTCAGAGAGCACAAAAAAAAAAAAAAAATACACTTTTAGCTTCTTGAAGACAGCTGCATTGCATCAGAGGAGTAAACTTAGTCTTGTTTGTCACTGCTAGTTGATGTCTCAGATTTCCTGCGCTCTACTTAGCAAACACTTGAAGATACGAATCTGACCTTGGGTTTTCTGCTTGGAGAAAAGTCTGTGAAATGACCAACAGATCTGAAGAGTTTGTGGCAGGCTGTGCTGCCAAAGAGAAATAGTGCTTCATGCTGCAAAAGATAAATTTTCCAGAGTACTTAAGGTCTCTTGCTCATTTATAATCTCATTACACTTCAGAAGATGTACCAAAGACATGAATAACTGAAGTCAGGTTATTACTTCAGGGTGAGGTCAGCCTCCTAGCTGACAAGAATTCCCAGGAAGTGTTACTCACCACTGCTCAGAGTTCTAGGCGCTTGCTGAGACTCTCATAAGTAAAAAATCTAAATTACTAAAGTGCGGGTGTAGATTTTTAACCTTAGCAGCCTACATTGCAGCTTCTCCCAAATGGATCCCTAAAAGGTTCATTATCACCTCTCTTTTGCTCAGATTTGAATAAGGTGTTTGCAATATTTATCCTACAAAGACAGACCTTTTCCGAACAATGAGCCATCCCAATAAAGCCTATATGTATATATGTGCTTTCAAACAGGAAACAGCAGGGAGACATTTGCTTATTGAAGATGTTCAAGGCCATGCCACCTAATTTCCTTTACTGGAGGCATGCAGATGTTACCTAGGGCCAATAGATGAGTGATCCTTATGAGGTTTCATAATGAAAATATCAGTTAGGAAAGAAGCACTTTCTCATCACTACATTCTTCAGATGTGTCTATCGAGGAAATATTCAAATATTTTATAGGCACCGCATATTTTCAGCTATTCTGATTGCTAAGTGTAGAGAATAACAGAACTGGTAAATCATCTAGAGTACAAGTCTTGTGAGGAGTGGCTGAGGGAGCTGAGATTGTTTCATCTAGAGAAAGGGAGAATCAGAGATCTTACTACAGAATCAGAGTTCTCTACAATTACCTGAGAGGAGATTGTGGCAAGATGGGTGTTGATCTCTTCTCCCAGCTAACAAGTGTCAGGAGGAGAGGAAATGGCCTCAGGTTGTGTCAGGGGAGTTTGAGACTGGAAAAATTTTTAGATTAGGAAAAATTTCTTCCCTGGAAGAGTTGTCAAACATTGGAATGGGCTGCCCAGGATGAGATTGAGTCACCATCCTGAAGGTATTTAAAAGGCGTATAGATGCGGTGCTTAGAGACACATGTTTTAGTGACTTTTAAACTTAAATATAGGTATATTTTTAATTATAATGAAATTATTTTAATGCCATCAGTAAGTAACCCAGAAAAATAGTAAACTGTAGGAACTAAAGTTAGGGTTGATGGCCAGCTGAGAATACTGTGAGTTCCAGCAGAGTCAGTAGAGGGAAGTTGCTTTACAGAAAAGGACCTGCAGGTGCTGGTGAACACCAAGTGAAACATGAGCCAGCAATATGCCCTTGTGGCAAAGAAGGCTTGTCCTGGGCTACTTTAGAAGGAGCTCTGCCAGCAGGTTGATGGATACGATCCTTCCCTCTGCACTGCTAAAGTGCTGTGTCTGTGTCTGTGCTTCCTGGTACAACAGAGCACAACTTCCAGAGTTACTGGAAGAAAATCAAGCAGAGGGCAGTGAAGGTGGCTAACAGACTGGAGAATCTCTCCTACAAGGAAAGGCTGAGTGAGCTGGAAATATTCAACCTGGGAAGAGAAAGTTCAGGAAGGAACTCAGCAGTATGTACAAACATCTGAAGGGAGGATGTATAGAGAACATGGATCCAAGCTCTTCTCAGTGGCATCCAGTGACAGACCAGGAGTCAATGGAACACAGGAGGTTTTCTCTGAACATCAGGAAACACTTCTTTACTGTGCATTTGACTGAGCACTGGTACAGGCTGCCTGTAGAGGTGGTAGAGTCTCTATCTTGGAGATATTCTAAAAGCTGTCTGGACACTGTCCTGGAAAGACTTCTCTTGGTGTCTTTGCAAGGAGATTGGACAGTCCAGAGGCCCCTTCCAACTCAGCCCTTCTGTGATTTTGAGATATGATTATGAGTGCTCTGAATCATTAATGCTGATGCTTGGTAATTCTTGGAACACTGGCAAAATTCTAGATAATAGAAGAAAATTTATGCTATGACAATATTAAAAATACCTATTAGAAAATATAATTCTTGGCCAAGATACTAGAATAGCTGGAAAAGAGCTGAAAAGTTAAAAAAGATACTGTAATAACAGCTAAACATTATGGGTGCAAGCAGTGGATATTTTCATTAACTTGATTGTTTAATGGCATTATATTTCGGGATGCAAATACACTCCATACTAAAAACAATTGATGTCATAAATTGCGTTGTGACATTTTAATAATAATTAGGAAACCAAAACAACTTTGACAGAATTTAAATTACAGTTATAGAGTCCTTAGTTTAAGCCAGGATACATCAGTAACATTTATAATTAATTTAGTCAGGTTTTCATCCCTCAATCTGAATGGAAAAAAATAACATCAAAAATGACTAATAAGATATAGAGGTGAGTTTGGAGAGCTGGACACTAAATAATAGGACAGATTACTGACAAAATTCATACAGGCTACTGGGTAAATGTAGCCCTGGTTGATGCCTGAGATGTTCTGGTTTTCTGACACACTTTTCCCAGAGAGTTTTCTGTCAACAAGAGACATGTTTTTCTAACTGTAACCTTTGTTTACATTCCTTTCCCTAGGAGGGACTTCTTCTTGATGTCCCTCTGGTTTGACCAATGGGATTGAAGAAGTTTGTCTTTGTTTCACCAATTGAGTTGTTCTGTGTAGAATAGTATAAAAGGGAAGAGATTCCCAGAAATAAACACAGTCATTGTCAGCCTTCTGAGTCAGAGTCTGTGTCCTTGTGGTGGACAACAGCATCAGGTAAACTGTCCTTAAGTGAGGGAAAAAAAGTTAGCAATCAAATCAACAACGCCCACTCAGTAAGAGAGTATGGGACATTTTACTTACAAGACAGGAGATTGTATGTTATGTCTTAAGATGGCTCTGTCCTGCACTGTATGGTCTGATCAATACAAGCCCACTATGAAACTGTCCCAGACCAAAATGGAAACAATTCCTGTAACAGCCTGGAGCCCAAGGCTGTATAGGTTAAAACATTACTACTTTTCATATCGATGTTAAAGCCACCAGGATCATGTGTCTAGTTCTAATAGCTAGAAGAGTTGGAGAGAAATCACAGAAGATTTAGAGAAAATAAGTCACTAGGATAACCAAGGCGTGGAAAATGTTCCCTAAAATGGAGGACTTTCAACTGCTACCAAAAAAGAGATGAACTCTCTGCTTTACATGGGGGTGAAAATGTCATCATGTCTCTGAGATAACTGCATCTTTCAATCCAGTAAAGTCTAGTTGAACACTGGAACTTGCTTAAGTATAACATCAACTACATTTAATTAGGTTTTATGTTTCTCTAATTCTCCAGCCCATTCTCTCAAGAAAAAAACTGCTTCTTAAGACCTCCCAGTGGCTGATGACTCACACAGCAAAAGAACTTTATGCAGCAGAAACATAATATATGCAGATAGGTTTTTCAGTTATCTCAGAGAGCCCCTTTGGCTCATCTTACTAATTCAATGCACATATTTCAGACTCTATGCTTTGAATTACAACTTTCTTTTCCCCTTCAGAAGGAAAATATTCCTAATTATACAGTTAAAGTCCTGACATTTAGTGTCTCTAAATTGTTCATAGCTTTAAACTTCAACAACCTCTCATGAATTTGTCTCAAACTGCCACTTACCTTTATTTTTTTGTGTTTCTGTTTCAATTGTTGTAACAATGCTCAGGTCATGACTTCGGGCAGAAAATATTCATGAGGATTTGCTGAATGCTAATAAGATGATCCCTTAGACAGTAAATTTCTTTAGGATAACAAATGTGGAGGAAGATGCAGACAATAAAGAATGGTATTGCAGCAGAACCATGCAAGTTTATGTCTTTTTCAGCATTCTTCAAAGCATCAGGCATTCAAACCATAGATGACAGAAGCACAGTAAGAAGTTCTTCTGAGCAGAAGAACAGTGAACAGCCCTGTTAACAACACTACAGTAATCCAGCATTATACCTCTGAAGTTAACAAAAGAAAGAACCACAGAGATTAATCAATTAGCCAAAATCTGTGTAAGATAAGATGAATGAAGCAAATATCACACTGATTTAAAGGTGTTCAGCTAAATCCACTTAATATCGAGGGTCTCAGTAAGAATTAGATTCCTGATTTAGCCTTTGGCTATATATCTGAGTAAAGCCAGAAAGAAAGGTAAAAGGTCAACACTATCTCAAAAACTCAGTGTAAATTTGGTCACCATTTCATAAAGTCAAGTAAAATCTTTTAAAGCAAATTATTTATCCTAGGAATCCTGAAACTATAACTACACAAAAGGGACAATCCAAGTGTTTGAATCCATGGTCAGTAAACAAAAAGCTCTAATTCCCTACTGCAATCTCTCTTGATTAATGCTCTTTAACAAAACCAGACACTGTTGTGACAGTTCCTCCAAATTCTTGCCATTTTATCATCTCAGTTGCTTCCTTCAGCATCTGTCATGCGTGGCTGGGTCTGACAGACAGGCTGGTGATAAATCCACAAATTTATTTTGTCATCAGGGAAGTGGTTGAGTCACCATCTCTGGAGGCATTTAAAAGATGTATAGATGTGGCACACAGGGACATGGTCTAGTGGACTTGGCAGTGTTAGGTTTATAGTTTCACTCAATGATCTTAAAGGTCTTTTCCAACCTAAATGATTCTATCATCTTTAAGAAGTTGTATTTATCTACCTCAATGCAAAGTGAAGTAGATGACAACGTTCTTGTTGAATAGCACTTTTTAAATTTGCCTGCCATAGATATGAGAATGCGGGCTTATGTAAATTTTCAAGTTACTATAGAAAACCTATCAGTATATATTCTTACTTAAAATACATCTGTTTGCTATCATCTTGTAAACAGAAATATGTCATTTGCATGTGTTGAGCTGTGAATGCATCTAATTTCTTCCTACCACTGCTGTATATCACAGACAACTTCTAAGCTCATAAAGACCAACAAATTCATGTCAGTCCTTCATGTCAATTGTATTTGTAGGTTAACCATGAGCTTAATTTATTTTCTATACAGATACTAAAACACTGTTTAGAAACAGTCTCTTGAAAGGGACATGTACTTTCACTTTCCATAAGATGACAGCTATTGATCTCAAAATACTGAGTTTTGTCGTCCCTCCTCACCTAAAGTCATGTGTGTGGCTGGCCATGAAGCCCATTCATTCAGGCTATATCCCATGGACTGATTTCCTGACCTGGCCTCATCCTGACCCTGTCAACACCCTGAGCCTGTCTCTGACCCTGATTGCCTCCCCCGAGGCTTGCCCTCATCCATGAGCTGATGGCCCAGCCAGGCTGTCCTGCCTGCCCCCCCGCCTGCCCTGCTCTCTGACTGGAGCAGTGGGACAGGCTCTGGATGGCCATGCCCTGCTCTGCCTGCCAGCCCAGGAAGTTCCTGCAGCTCCCAGTTCCCTGGGATGCCAGAGAGCAGCCAGCACATATGTGCCTGGACATGGCAAAACTACCTTCCCCCAAAACTCTCTCTGTGAATCAGATCTGTGATGGAAATAAAAGCTAAAAACAAAGTCTGGTTTTTGTTTGGTTTGGCTTGGTATATTTGTAGTTTTTTGTGACAGGCAGCTGCATGTTGTCATACTCACCTTTCTTCATGTCCTTAGCTGTTTGTATAGAGTCGTACAAAGGAAGATACTCATTCATGGCTGTCTTGGGTTATGGAACCAAAAATGTGTATTCTATTTCATTTGTTGAAAGCAGTTGGGGAGATGTTTTTTTCTTTCTCTCTTGTTATTCTGGGCCAGCTGTTCAAACCAGGTGGGGCAGTGTCTCTTATCTCTTTTACTACCTGTCCTCCCTCCAGGGGGATATTTTCTGCTGATGGGCCATTAAGGCTCACCAAGGACACAACACGCTCCATCATCCCATTGTGAGATGCTCCACTCAGTGGGGGGAGCCAACCATTCCTACCTGGATAAAAACTGAGACGTAAGAACATGAGGTATCTGGTTCCACCGGATTCCCGCAGGAAGCCTGGACCCTTCTCACCATCACTGGACCCTTTTTCTCTCGGGATCATCTCTGCTCCAACAGAACCACATCTGCCACTCCAGGAGGACTCACTTTTTGGACTCCTACCACCACCTTAACTAACAGGGTGTCAGGTTGTATTACTCCGTTTATATTATTTTACCTTTTTTCTCTCTTCTCCTATTAAATTGTGTTTCTGACTTGGAGTCTCACTGGTTTTGCTTTCAAAACAGTACAATGGCATATTCAGTTGCTGGGAAATCTAATGAGCATTAGAAAAAGTCTGTATGGTGGAAATTTGGTATTTTTAACTCTTATCTGGAAACCTAGAAAAAAGCACTGGTATCAGTTTACTCCAAGTTATGGTACTGCTCTAGTATGATTTACTTTAACCATTTTATGAGACATATGGTTTAGAGAAACCAAACAAGAAATAGAAGAAAGTTGAATATTTTACATTTTGAACTCTTTTTATGATTTGGTGATATTTAATTATTCCCACGTGGAGGTAGAAACAGTTTTTAAAATATTGGTTGCCTGTATGGTGAACACAAGTCCCTCAATCTGGGGAAGATAATCTAACTCTACCATTTGAAATATCTGATATCTCTAAAAATTAAATGTTTTCTCTGTATATACTGTCTTATAGAATTAGGTCAAATTCCAATAAAATTTTTGAAGTATAAGTCTGAGTAACTTTCTTGACTTCAATCTGGAGACCTGGAAAGTTCTAGCACTTATATATTTTTTCCTGTTTTCTACTGTCATCACCATGGCAGCCTTCCCAACATTTGTATGGATGACAAAATTATTTCCCCAGTTACTTCCCCCAAAATGATATTGATCAACTTAATAGATTTTGGCACCATGCCCAGAATTTTCTTTAATAAATAATTTTCCTACTCTCTAAAGATTTTTTTGTCTGGAATTTACACAGTTTTTATAACAAGCCTCTTTGATTAAAAGCGCTATTAAGTATGGTTAAGAATGAATGGAACCAAATTTAAGCAATTCATCATTTTCAATTCCACAAGCCAATATTGGTAAGTATAGAATAGCTCTGACTGTCCCTTACTGAGATATGGGTGATTTTTCAAAGCATAATACCTGTCTAACCTGGAACACAGCCACAGGATATGTTACAAAACTCCGTTCCCTGGCATTTTTGTAGCTATCATGCTTTATGAGTCTGCAGAGATTGTTGACTGTTCTCTGTGGAGTTTACTTTTTGCAGACTGTGAAGGGTAAGTTTACCCTGTCTTTCTCTAAATGACCTTCTTATACTTGCATTCTTTTCACTAATACAGACTAGATTTTTTTCATTTTGCAGGTAGGTATTTGTGAACCCAAACACCAAATGGAACCACTTTTAGGAATAAGTATTTGCATACTCAGGTGTGTGGTCTGCAAACTTACACAATGCAAATTGCTATTCTTTCATCCTTGCTGTCTTGTGTGGAGTACCCAAGCCACAAACACCTGTTCCATTCTGTGCCTGTGGGTATTGTCTGGTGTCAGGATACAAACCTGAAGGATTTTTAAGAGGTGGACAGACTGACAGACAGATAATTATGTCTGTGGTGACTTGGTCCCCTCTGACCATAAGCCCCCACCCAGTCACTTGCTCACTTCCCCCTGAGGACTGGGAGAGACAATCAAAAAAGTCAGAAGTGAGATTAAAAACCCCAAAGGCCGAGATAAGGACAATGTAATAAATGAAGGAAATGAGGAAAAAAAAAACCCAAGAAAGCAAACACAAAAAATACTAAAACAGAAAACAACCCAAGTGATACAAAAGCAATCACTCACCACTAGCACTCTAATGCCCAGATAATCACTAAGAAACAGTTATTTTGGAAAAACTCCTCTCTATTTTGCTACTTAGCATGATACTGTCTAGAACATTCTCTTGGTCAGTTTGGGTCAGCTCTTCTGGAGCTGTGTCCCTTCCCAATCTCTTGTTCACCCTCACCCTTCTCCATCAGGATCACAAAGTGCGAAACAGAAGACTTTGGCACAGCAACAGCTAAAACACTCTTTTAGTCAACCTTTTAAAATACAGTACTAAATAGGCTGCTGTGAAAAAAAATAATCTGCTTCTCAGAAAAACCCAGAATAGTGCTTTTCAAGAAATGAGCATGCATAGATTTTCTTGAACAACCTCAAGGGCAGAATTTGTTTCATTCCACTGTCTACTGTGTGTAGATTTTTTGGCTTAATACACTGAGGATATTTCTTTGGCCAAAACCAGGTATGTTTTGGTGATATTCTGCTTAAGCACGGTCTTAATATTTCTGTTTGTGAGAGTAATCAGTCAGAAAAAGAAAGTAAGAACCTATAATATTAGAAAATAGAAACAAAATTGAAAGAGGGGTCATTAAAAGACTTGGCTGAAAAATATGATGTGCTACTCCCTGTCCTGTCAATCTTTTTTTTTCAGTGAAGAACTGCAGCATAGCAGAGTCACACTCATCTGTAGTCAGAACTTGGCTAAGAGCAGCTGCTTCTTCCAAGAAAGTAGATGGGCAGGCTATCTTCTATTCTTGTAAATAAAAGAAAGACAGTGAATGGTTCATTGGCCCAGAATTCTAGCAGCTTGGGCTACATTCACACTGACTAGCACCTGACCACTATTCACCTCTGCCTTCTACCAGGAGTTCAATTTTCAGTTCTCAGAGGCTGTGCTGCAACAACTCAGAGAGACAAAATATGTCTCTTCCTGCCTCTCTGAGGTAGGAGTATCTGACAAAACTTGCTGGACAGTGCTGAAGGATAGTGAAGGGACAAAGGAAGTAAACCTAAAGCAGTGTTGTTCACACAATATATTGAAAAAGGCCTCTGGCACATGCTTTTCCCTGGACTGTTCCTAAGAATTGTCTCAGAGAGTGCTAGTTGTTACAAATCAAAATTATGTCAGGAGCTAAGCAGTGGGAAGGATAAAGGATACCTTACTCAATCTCATGTCGTAATCCAGATTGGTTTTGCACCAGAGACAAAGCCCCAGGGTCTGAAAAAGACCACTACAGCTGCATGGCTAATGAACCACTGGCAAGCAACTTTTTCATTGCTAGGGATGAAGTTACATTGCTATTTTCAACTGGCAACTCTTATTTTAGGAATGTACCTGAAATTAGTTATGGTTTTCAGATAAAATAGTTTTCCCACCATAGCATAAATCAGATGGATGTAGTTTGTGCTCAGACAAAAGCCAAGTGGCTTGTTAATCAAGTGGAGTACTGTGTTGTGGATTTGGGAAACCACATGAACATCACTGGAGAGCACTGCCAAGGTGCAGCACAGGATTGTCAGAACATCTGGCATTTATATTCTTTGATTTTGTCACTGATGAAGCAATCATGAAGGTGCTTTTGACAACCTTTGTTTTGTGATTTTCTTTTTTTTCCCAGCTGCTAGCAAAAGCCTGTCTACAAACCATACAACTGCAAAGTAATCCAAATATGCTTTCAGTATTTGGTGCTCTTTGTGAGGCTGAAGGAAAAGTGGCACTTGATTCAGAAACACAAAATTCAAATATTGCGAACATCTAACAGAACTGCAAGCTCACACCAAGATACCATGTCTCCAAAACTAAAGGGAAATGTATGGCATGCTAAAGTTCTCTACTGAAGGAATTTTTCACCAGTTCATACAAGGGACCTCTCCTGAGCAATATGGAGCTAGGGTCAAGGAAAATTAAGATGCCGTGTAAGATAACATCTAGGCCATGTGGTGGTTATAATGAGCAATCGATTGCTAATGCTTGCACTGTTTATGGGCTGTGAAATGCCTTGGGACATGTTTTAATGATATGTTACTGGGTACAGAAACGCCTGTTGTGCTTATTTTAGACTCCTGGTGTGAAAGGACTGCCAATCTGCAAGGGTTACAGTATGTTAAATTGATTTTATAGATTGTGTTGCTAAAGGTCAATTCATTTAGCAAATATAATATCATTTAATTTTATCTTCAACCTTGCTTATTAGGGGCACAGTGTGCCATTTAATTGGTTCATGTAAATTGTGTGAGCTTTTGTGTGTGTCTGCACATTTTAATAAAAACTTTTTCAGATCAAGGGCTTCCTCCTTCTTGCATTTAAAGCACTGAAAATGTGTGCTTGAACATGGTAACTTAGGAAAATCTTGATGACAAGTAAATGTGCTTCAATCACTAAACAAGCTTCAACTTGTAATTCAAAAATAAATGTGAAGGCATCTTTGGTAGAAAGAGAGACGAATTTCCTTGTAGATCAGTACTGAATTTAGTAGAAAAGGGAAATTTGTGTTTTGCCAGGTGTGTTTGGCTATATTATTCTCATCTCTTTCCCAACACTACATTTCCAGCATCACCCACCGCAAGGTGGGCACTCCCCATGATAAAAGAAACTGGAAAAAACACAATACAAGCACTAAATGTACTGGTACTTCATAAGTGTAGCACCAGCCTTAATGCATCATAGGCCAGTTGGGAATTGTTGCTGAACATCAGATGCTCGGAGCACTGTCAATCATATCTTCAAATTGCACAAACAGGAGGCTTTGTTGGACTGCTGGCTAATGTCTTTTGTCTTTCATGATTGTTCATTTGGCACTGTTACCCAAACCTATGAAAGCCCAGCTTAGTGAGATTGCATTATGAAAACTGATTGTTTTGTTACTGAAGCCAAAATTATGGTGCTTGGCCTGTTCTCTTCATCTGTTCACCAGAGATAAAGTATCCCTTTCTGACCTGCACAGGAGCACATCCTTAGCTTTCTATAATGGGTGTTACCTGGACATCAGAAATCAGCAGGTCCTTGCTGGTACTCTGTAGGAAAAAAACCAGGACTTTAATGCTGAATAAGGCTTTCTAAAATGGCATCCATCTTCCACTAAGAAGAGGGGCAGAGTGGTCAGAAGACACACAACCAAAAATCTGTAGGGATAATAAGGGCTGGGGCTGTTTGTCCTTGAGGCAGTCACTTTCATCTTCTTGACAGTCTTATTGCAAGGTGAATGTGTACAGAAATGAAAGTAAGAGACTGGCATGTACTTGAGACTTAAGGAAAAAGCCTCAGTACAGAGCCTGAAACATCACTGCTACATTATTGGCATATTTTAAATGAAAAGCAGGCTGTTCCTGTGAGAAGTGACTTTGAGGAGAAAAATCACCTCATACAATTTTACAGATAAATTCTGTAGGGGGTAACTATAGTGGCTCCCAGGTCTTTGGCTTCCTTAGCTTCAATGGGTAAAGAGATGCACACAGTGGAAAAATTATTGTTTTGAAAGGGAAGAACACTAACCTCTTTGATATGTAAATATTCATTCTCTCTTTGTGTTAAAGAATTTGAATTCCCTTCTGATTTGGTGAATGTTATTTTATTCACAGTTCCATGAAATATAGTTGGAATAAATTCACTGCACTTAAAAGCAGGGCATCTCTCCATCCTGCACCCCAGTCTAATGTCAGGAGCCAAATCTGTACGTGAAGAGCATCAGACCCTTAATTTGCATTTGTGTGATTAACTTGTTGGTTTGGAACCAAGGAAAGGTAAAATTTCAATGGGGTTGCACCTTTATGAAACTACTGTGAGAAAGAGCTTGATGAGTACAGCAGGTATTGCTCTGTGTCTTACACTCTTGAGAGTACCTCAACACAGAGTTGATCTTCAGTTGTACTGCCTCTGTATTTAGCTTTGCAAGTGTTTAATATCCCACAGACAGAAAGAGGATGAGTAATTCAAGAACTTTCTTTTATTAATGACCTCAGTATTTAATCAGCAATTGTTTACTTCATCAACCTCTCAGCTATTCAAAAATATTCTTCTTGTTTATCTTTGAAGTTCCTTGTTTACTCCTCATTGTGTGTGACAGGTTTAGACACACTATGCTAATTTAGGTTTTTTCAAGTCTATGGCAAGAAAACAGATCTGAAAGCTAGTTTTCATTGTATTTTTATATTCTCATAGCTGAGAGATAATCAACCAGATTCTTCCAGAAGCTCTGGAGCTTGTAGTACCATCAGCAGAAGACGAGCACAGTTACGTGTTCAGAGTCAGCAAATGGGCTACACCATGACAGTCTGTACAGCAGTGCTGCAGGAGGCAGCCTGACAATCCCTCCACTGTGCTCTCCTGGTGTGAATTGCCTTGTTAGAGGCTTCAAACGTGGCCATGGTATCACCAAACAGCACTGCACATACACCAAGGCATCCTAATAAAGCTTATGCTAAAGTGTCCCTGGGGGCACGAGAGCCTTCAGCTGATGGTTTAACTGCATTTATTTGGTGAGGAGTAATGAATTGTTGCTGCTATGAAGCATGAATATTTTACAGGCGGTGGTACTCGTTAAAGACAAGTGTTTGGAAGTTTTCAGGTAGCAAAGAGAGACTTAATGCCAAGCTATATAGTGTTGAAACACAAATCAGGTATTTCTTGATGTAAATGATAGAACAACACTAACTTTCCCCAGTGGAATGAATCTTACTGACAGTATGACTCTTCTGAGGTATTCATTATGCTCTGGGATGAAAATATATCTGTTTTGCTTTTTAAAATCTGGTTATCTGAAAACCAGGTATTTTGTTTGGTGTAACAAATTACCCATTATGCAGATCACAGACAGATTTTAATAATGCTGACATCTGGAGTACGTTAATTAAACATATATCTGCAGTACTCATATCAGAATCACAACATTTGTTTAATTCTATCTTGCACAGCAGTGGAATATACATCAACACAGAAATATTTTTAAACTTTAGAAGAATGCATTCAAGCATTAACCTTCAGGATATCAGTCATTTTCTGTGATTAATGACCAACTAGTAATAAACAGCTCAAAATAAAGACAAAATTAATGTTGCAGCCAAACATCAGCAGATAAAATTTGTCTGAACAGCTGCGATTCTAAGTCAACTGTCACCTAAACTGTCACATAATCCATGTGACACTATGAAGTAGATGTTTTGCTCAAACGAGGATCAAGAGATAAGTATACTCTATTGTTAAACTGGAACTGGCCATCTGAGGATTTCTTTCTTAAGTTGACATGTAGCTGGTCTGCTGGTGAACCTATGCTGAAGTGTTTTCTCTGTAGATGACTGTAGCTCTAGTTCGTGCCTGAGATGTTTTGGTTTCTGAAACTCTTTTCCCAGAGAGTTTTCTGTCAACAAGAGACATGTTTTTCTAACTGTAACCTTTGTTTACATTCTTTCCCTAGGAGGGACTTCTTCTTGATGTCCCTCTGGTCTGACCATTGTGATTGAAGAAGTTTGTTTCACCAATTGAGTTGTTCTCTGTAGAATAGTATAAAAGAAAAAGAATTACCAAAAATAAACAGAGTCATTGTCAGCCTTCTAAAGTCAGAGTCTGTGTCGTGATCTTTAACAGCATCAGATGACAGCTCAGACACTGGGCATTCCTCAAAGAAAAAAATAAACTCAAATGCAAAGTCCTCGTTGCTTATATGATAGTTTAAATGGGATAAGCATGTTGAGACAGAATATTGCCATGGGGCTTTTTCCTAAGTAAACAGGGAGCAGGAAAACAGATTTCACAGTTATAATTGCCCCAAGAATCAGACTATGGAGAAAGTAGCTAATGCAACTGAAGAACATGCATGATTTCTAAAACCCTGCATTTGCCACTATTTCACTTTCCTTGTTTTCTAAACTTCAGCTAACAACATATTTGAACTCATTTAGCTCCTAATTTATATGAATGCTACCATCAAGGAATAAACACAATAAAACACAGCAGATTCACATGATGGGAAACTTACTAAGCTGGGCTACTGCCTGGAATTAAGTTTGAGCAGCACCTTGTTACAAGCTACTGCCCAAGCCAAGCAGAGCTTCTGTGAGTTGCTGATAGCAAGGAGAACGAGGAAAATGTTGCATCAAGTAACCGTGACATCAGACTAAGCCATGGTCCTAGGGTGACTTCATGATGCTTGTATCCCTAATCCTCTGTTCTGTATGTGCTGTATATTAAGTTCTGTACCTTTAAAATGGTTCTGGGAACAAAGGGGAGAAAGAAGCAGCAGCATTTGAGAAACTGCCTGACTCCCACATGGCCTTCTCCGGCGTTCGTCTGAGGCACGGAGAGTGGTGGGACAGAGATCTCCTGTGCTTTTAGTCAGTTTAGCTAGCTAGGGCAGAGAAGACTCCCTGGTCTGTTTTTTTCCTTTTTCTTGGGCCTGTTTAAATCTGCTCTGGACTGAAAACCCCAGAGGAGCAGCGAGGGCTGGCACCTGCGGCCGCCGGGCCTGGCCCTGCGGAAGGAGTGGGGCTGGTGAGAGACTGAGCGAGCTGAGCTGCACCCACGGCAAGGACTGCCTCAGTTTGCCAGCTCTCTTTGGAGTGGTGAGAGGTTTTATTGTTTCATATTATTCATTCTTTGTGGGCATCTTGATTGTTAAATAAATAGTTTTTTCCACTTTTCTCCGAGGAAATTTCTTCTTGGACTGGCTGGGGGGAGGACCATTTGGGTGTGCTTTCCAGAGGAACCCCTTTGGAGGTTGCCTCCCAAATTTCCCCTAAACCAGGACAGCCCTCTTTTTCTCTCCAGTCTGAACCTTGCTTGAGGCATTTGGGTCACAGTTTCAGCCCAGAGGTAGCAAATGTTTTCCTCCTATAAAATAGTCCGTACCAGTAATATCATTTCATGGATTGCAAATTAAATAAGGAATGATGTCAACAAAGCCTACGCTGTAGAATGACACAGTGTGTGAAAGATATTGCTGTGGCTGTGTCACCTGAAACAGGAATGTTTATTCCTCACGGGAAGTGCTTCCTCACAGGTAGTAAAACTCTGTATGCTACTGTTGCACAAAGTTAATTTGTACAGCTTGAACTACCAATCAATAATTTTTCCATTAACTTTGCAGTAATGAAAGGTACTGGAGTGAAACTATTGATATATTTGATAGCTAATTCCAAAATAATAGTTTTGGAAAGGATTTTGGCTGACATTATTTATCACCTGTGAGGAAGGTTTAAGTTGCCTATACTTTAAGTTGCCTACAGAAGCAAAAGAAGCCTTTAGTGCACTGAGTGATTCTTCATTGTGATTTTCATTTGTCTGGGTGTTCTCTTTATCTTCTATGATATTTCTTTACTGATAAAAGTGTAGATTTTTATTATTTCACCAGAGTGAAAACATCTATTATCAACAAGTAATCGGAGCAAAACCCATAAATCTCAGATTCCTGAAAAGGGATCAGATGAATGTCTCTTAGAAGAGACCTAAGATCTGTTCCTAAATTCCTTGACCAAATGTTCCACTGGCTTCAGAGAAATTTTGAGGAATATAAGAAATATGGATGAACAGCCCTAAAAAGATTATCTCCGTGTTGTCAGAGTTCCTTGTAGACTACTCATGAATGACTTTTCTTTCTGGCTAGTTTTGTCCCACCAAACAGAACAAGAAGTCTCATTTATCTAATACATACATGTTCTTCATCCCAAGTAGAAGCAGCCTGTAAAGCACAAACCAACAAATGTTGACTCCTTCCCATGCTCAGATAGAGATGGCAGGCAAGATTCTTCTTGGGTTTCTCTTCCAGAGGACAAAAGATAAACTCTCCACTGATACAAAAAAGGAGTATTGACACATGCCTCTGTTTGCCCCAACCTGCACCATGTGGTCACCTCCAACTGTTCTCCTTTTCTCATGAGTATATAAAATAAGAGAATCGCCCTCAGCAAGATTTAGCCTATCTTTAAAAAAAAATCTCTGGTAAAAAGATATTACCAATGGCAGCTGCCCCTACACCTTTTCCCTACTTCAAGAACTGGGACAGTCCTTTTAACTCCTATCCAAAGACCACAGCAGAACTGATAGCTAATTCCAGAAGGTTAAAAATTCAACTATCCCAGACTTCCTAAAATCAAGTTATATTTCAGAATTAAGGAGAAGAATTAATCCAACTGCAGAGATGTACCTTTAATTTTAAAACTGCACCAACTGTAAAGGTCTTTTACCAAAATCAATTTCTGTAATGTGAAAGAAAAAGAACAGTTGTTGAATTAATAACCCTTTTCCCCTGGATTTTATCTGAATCTGAATCTCCACTTAATATATGCTATTATAAATGCCCAGTCCTGCATCTCAGGACAAAAATACATAAAGGATAAAAGAAATGGGGGGAATGGAAAGCCACTTAATTCATCTAAGATCAAGATCAGTTTTACAGTAGAATTCAAAATGAAGCTGGTGTGCTGAGTCTCCTGTGATTTTCCTGCTTCAGTACAGAACAGCTTTACCAAGAGAAAAATATTCCTATACTTTAGTAAGCATCTCAACATGCCTGGCTTTTTTCAGTGAGCTGAGAACTTAGGATAAATTGAGTGCTTATGCTATTAATAAAAGAAATGCAACACCTTCTTCATAGGTAGACCTCAATCTTATGTTTTTAATATGTATTTGTCCTCAGCTTTCTTTTGAGAATTCAGAATTTGAAATTACTTCTGATAATCAAAGTTCCCAGCAGTTTCAAATCCCCAAACCAAGCACTCTCTCAGTATACAAATACCAAACTCGTGGGATAAACAACAGCAAATAATAGGTAAAAAGAAAAATAGTTATGAGTAAAAGAGAACATGTAAGAGAATCTCTGCATGTGTCTTCCTCAAGAGGGCAAAAAATCTCAGTTAAGAAAGTGAACATACTGGAAATTGTTGAAAAAGAAGGTGCTTCCCACAAACAAGAAAGCAAATCTCTGTAATGTGTTGCTAGTCACAGTGCATTGCAGAAATTCAACTGCAAGGTACCCATTTCTTTAAGCTGCAGTGGGTTTCTCAGCCAGCAAATGGTTTATTCATAAAGAATGGCAGGAGAAGGGACAGGGCAGGGGGAAATGGCAGTAGTTAGGAATATGAGACACTTATTCATGGCTTAAAATAAAGACAATAGGTACACAACACACAAAAGAGTGTTCTGGGCTATTATGCATTTCTTTTTCCAATTTCAGGAAAAGACATCTAAAATAACATCCGAAAGCACCTTATTGAGACACTGGAGGAAGCCTACCCCTCTCTACCTGCAAACTAAACCCCCTTGTTTTCTGTTCTGCACAGATCACTTTTTTAGTCATTTAAGAGTAGTGTTGCTAAGGTACATTGCATGTTCTTCCAAATATGGGGTCCTAGATAACAAAAACTGCTTCAAGGAGGCACTGAAGTGTACAGTCTGGCCTGACCTTCACCTGCTTCAAGCATAAAATAGATAAGAACGTGCAGATGGTAGGCAGACACACATCTTGATGTTTTTCTCTCCCCATCCCTGTCTTGAATACCAGCACATAAACATCAAGCGTCTGTATCTAATGTAAATGTATCCTACACAGAGAAAGAACCTCAGGAAAAGCATGCACACAACTCTAATCCCATATGTTGTACCTGGAACTTGTACACACTGGCATGTGTACATGCATACATGCACGCATAGAGCAATTAACTATGTAATTACAAGCTGGTTCCCATCTATAACTTGCTGCTTGTCCGCACATTTGCTTTAACTAGGAGCTGAAACTTTAGACCAATGTGCCATCTAGTGACAATGCAGATGATCCTGAAAAACAAACTCAGATTCTACCATTTTATTTGAAATAGAAATCACTGCCTTCTGCCACAGGAGCCCAATTCTCCTTGGAAGAGATTTGTGTTTTCTGGATTTTACTTGGTGCTGCAGGAGAATCTGTGGATTCTGTAGTCATGAATTTCCATACAAACTTGTTTATCTTAAAGCAATGCTTAACCTGCAACGGACAACTCTTTAACTCCTATTTCCAGCATGTCAAGTTCTGTTAAATACTGACATTCTTAGAAAGTCCTGCTTTACAGTCATCCAGGAATCTCACAGGTAGTCATGAGGGTATGCCAGATTTACAGCCATGCAAGTTGTGTGCTTGCATCCCTGAAAGCCAGCCATATCCTGGCCTGCATCCAAAACAGTGGGGTCAGCAGGTCGAGGAAGAGGGTTCTGCCACCCTGCTCTGGTGAGACCCCACCTGGATTGCTACACCCAGCTCTGGGGTTTTCAGCACAAGAAGGATATAGAACTGTTGGAGCAAGTCCAGAGGAGGACCAGAGAGATAATTAGAAAGATGGAGTACTTCTTATATGAGGAAAGGCTGAGAGAATCAATGTTTTCTACCCTGGAGAAAAGAAAAGAAAAAGGAGATCTTATAGCAGCCTTCCAGTACCTAAAGAGGTCCTAAAAGATCATAAGAGAGAGAGTTTCACACTGGCATGTAGTGACAGGACAAAGGGATAATGGCCTTAAGATGAAGGATGGTAAGTTTAGGTTAGGCATTAGGAAGAAATTCTTCACTATGAGAGAGGTAAAGAACTGGAACAGGTTGCCCAAAGAAGTTGTGGGTGTCACATCCCTGGAAGTGCTCAAGGCCAGGCTGGATGGGGCTTTGAGCAACCTAGTTTAGTAGATGCTGTCCCTGGTGTCCCACGGCAGGAACGTTGGAACGAGATGATCTTTAAGATCCCTTCCAACCTTAGCCATTCTATGGCTCTGTGATTTTATGATTTTATATTAGAGTCCTTTACTTTTCTTCTCCTTTTCCTGTCTGCAGTTAGAACAGCTTGATTAGTTTATAATGGTGTTCATTTATATTTGAAAATGTCCAATTGCCAGGAAATTGGTGCAGGGAAAGCAGCTGATGAAAGAGAGATTAACATTTTATTCTAAAAAATGCCCTTAATTTAAAAATTAGCAAGAGGTGATCATTCAACAGAACAATACCATCATCTGCACTGCAACCATATCTGAAGGACAGTGAAAAGATACCAGAAAGCTGACAGAAGGCCATGAATTTAATTTAGCTGCTTTTTTATTTTTTGTTTGCACGGGGACTTGTTTTACATATAATATTTATCAACATAGTTATACATGGGTTCTTGTCCTGGGTTGACGGTGCCTGCTATCCCATATCTGGACTGTGTTGTTATGTCTAACAGCCAATGCTTGGCTGGCTGTGGCTTCTGCTGCTCTGGCTGCTTTTGGCTTTGGCTTTTGCTGGCTGGCTGCTGCTCCTGCTGCTGCTGCTCCTGCTTGCTGCTACCTTAGCCACTCTTGCTTTCTGCTGCTTGTTTTTGCACTG
The DNA here is from genome assembly GCA_016584745.2 of Phylloscopus trochilus trochilus. Taxonomy (NCBI): domain Eukaryota; kingdom Metazoa; phylum Chordata; class Aves; order Passeriformes; family Phylloscopidae; genus Phylloscopus; species Phylloscopus trochilus. Next base: position 23,730,706 of record WQNJ02000039.1, read on the forward strand.
TTTCTGGGTTGGGGTTTTTTTCCCTTCTTTTTCCCTTCCCACCCCGCCCCCCACCCCCAAAGATTTGGACTGGCTCTGGACCTGACCTGAGAAGGCTGAGGATCTCTGAGCCCGCAGAAGAAGCTCTGCGCCCTCCCCCCACAGTAACTTGAGCCTTTCTCTTTTCTCTTGTGGGGGGAAGAGTTCTTGTCAATAAATCGGTTTTTTCCACTTGTCTCCTCCAAAGAATTTCCTTCCCAAACCCAGGGCTGGGGGTGGGGAGGGGTGGTGGAGGTTTGTCTTAGGGGACTTCCTCTCAGAGGTTCTTCTCCTAATTTGCCCTAAACCAACACAGTTCTGTACATGTTCAACTTAAACACATGTCAATATATATACATATATATTAGTGTCACGTGAGTGTACGCGTGTAAAAACAGATACCTGTCAAATTAATGTCTAAATAAAGATGAATGACTCACACGAATTCTTGAGTGGAGTTTTTTAATGGTGAATGCAAAGAGAGAGGCAGAACGTAGTAGTGTCAGGTATGTATCAGTACAAAAGAGCTTGTGTGGGTCAGAACTGGAATGATGTTGTCTGGGTTTTTGCTGTTCTCCTCTGTCTCTTTAAGAAGTTTTTCTAAAGTCCTATTTCAGCCTTCTGTGTTTACCTTTTGCAATAGAGTCAGACAGGATTTTACATAAACAACCTTTCTTGTTATTGTAACCCTCTAACCATGTTTACACTCTTCTCATAAGGAGGAGACTGTTGATGGACTGTTGGGTTGCTCAGTGTAGTTGAAGAGAAAGATTTTCTTCCTCCAATCCATGGTCACTGCTAAAATTCAATAAATGTTGAAGTTAGTAAATAAACTGCCTCTTTTCTACCTTGGACATCTCAACGTGTGGGTGTCATTTCTTTGTGTCGTGTGCGACATGATACCACACTGAGGAATTGACTAAAAGTCACTCCAGCATGGATAAAGATCAAGAAAAGAAATCAACTGTTCTCAATAAGAAAATAATCACTATTGAAACTTTTTTTTCAATTGAAGTTGCTCCCTCAGCTGCTACTAAAGCAGAACAAGATCAGAAGAGCTGATACAAGCTGGAAAGTACCTGAGAAGCTCAAAAAATAAGCAATTAACAAGAAAAACAATTACCAGAGTATTAGAAAACACGTTGGTTGTCCGACGAGAGAGATGATCTGAAGACCAGGATACTCTTTGGAACACGTGCTTTATTGGTCGTGGGGAGGCAGCCTGACTGGGGAAGGGTCCAAGGGATTCAGTGCAAAGTCCAAGAGGGTCCAAGGGAAGGCATGCAAAGAGGCCAAGCTCCTTGTTTCATTCCATTTTAACCCTTTCTATCGTGAATATTCTAATGAGCATTAACCAATCACCTTAAGATACAAAACCTACAGAATCTACATACAGCCTATGGGAACTACAACATTACAATACTACTCTACATACCAAAACCTGTGAAACCCACCTTATCCCTGATACCTGAGAAAGTCCACCTTTTATTCATCCTTTTGTCTTGGCAAGGGTGTCACTGACTCACCCAGCCAAGCCCTTTCAGCTGCTTAATCACCTTCTTCCTGTCTAGCAACTTACAGTTCAAACTTTGCTTTTAATTCTATTCCTCTTGTGGGTTTCATACTTTTAGAATCTTTTACTATTAAATTATCTCTGCAAGGCCTAGCTACTTCATCCTCCCCAACACCAGAGAAACAATTACCAGTCTGCTCCGGTAATAGAAGTGGCCACTATCATAGCGATGCAGTTGTCATTCTAGATGCTGTTTCACCTAAAGAATAAATTCATGCATCTCAGTTAGTGTGAAAGTCAGGATCTAGAGCGAAGATGTACAAAGAAGTGACCGTTATAACTGTTTCTATTGCCACAAAGGTTTTGAAGTGACCAGTGACTTTGGTTACCTCCAATTTTGGCATCCAAAGACTTGACTTCACAGGATGTGCTTAGCTTTGTCATTTTTGAAAATCTCACCATAGATCTACAGAGCATGTTGGTTTGGGATTTTTTTTTGTTGTTAGAGAGGACAGTATACTGATCAGCTCCATTTAATATGTTAGGTTTTACCACAACCCAAATTTTGAATATACTAAAAAATCACATCTTTTAAACACATTATCCTTTTATTCATACGTCCAATACGACCAGCAAAAGATTTGCAAATCCACAAGTAATTCTAAAACAAAAATAAACTGTGTCTTTTAAAAATTAACCTGATGAATTGATGCATATCTAAGACAAACGGCATGGAGCAGACTACATAGGTTTGTCTGCTGTCTTTTGTGATCATTTCTCAGTTGATACCATCAAACTTAAAAGGAGCAGAGTGCTGTTTGGGGTGACAAGTGATACCAGTTCCAAGCCTGCAGTTGAAAAAGCAGTGGATTCGAAGCAAAACTGCTCTCTCACAAGCTTTCATAACAGCTGTAAAAGAAGAAATATTGTTTCATCTTCTGAGCTGATGTTTCTAAATGGGGGATGTTTGACAGTGAAGATAGAGAAAGATAATTATAGTTTACAGAGGCCCAGTTTTCCCATTCAAGGATGACTTAGAGCACTAAAAGGACACTGTATTGACTCAGTCTCTAGCCTGAATACTTCAGAATGCATACTTCAGTCAGTGAATGCAGAGCTTTACAGACAGACCCACAGAAGCTGACCTATTACAGAGCCATGGACAGAAAGATAGGCAGAAATTGTCATGATAGCACAGTCTTTAACAAGTATGTGGTATACCATGATTTCTTGTAGGGCTGTGAAAGTCCAGGTCAGCATGAATTCCTCTCTCCCTGCTCCGGGACAGTCTAGAGCAGCCAGCCAGAGCTCATGGTCTCAGCCACGTCTTTTGCTAGGACTCGGACACAATTATGGACCAACCCCCCCAAAACCCCCCCTCACCTGCTTCACCTCCTCTCAATGTATAATAGGATGGGACTGAGTGATAACAGCAAGTTAATAAACCTGACAGGAGCAGCATTCAGGTGGAAATACCTCATCAGAGTTGGTATCTCTCCTGGAAAGGAATTAGACCTGTGAAAATGGACAGGTGTAGGGGAAATTCAGACATCACTGAAGCAACGTGAAAGAGCTGAACAACCTGCCATCTTTCTGTAGAGAGGCAATAGAGAAGGTCAGATTTGCATCTATAAGTTCTGTTTCCCTTTGGGAAAAACCTTTTTCAATAGCATAGGCCCAGGTAGGAACATTATGTTAATATAATTGTAACGCTTGCATTCCCAGTAAAGCCATGGCTTGATTTGTATTTTTTCAGTTTATAATGCTACACAAGCTGAAGTAATGCACTCCCAGAAGTGCCCCGAGACACCAAGGGCATCCTGGATCAGACTACAGGAGGTCAGTTAGATCCCACTCAGGTTCTCTCCCATGATTTCTCTTACCCAAACCTATGAAACTACCAGCACTCTACAGGACAAGCAGATGACCCACTGAATTCAGCTGGAGTCCAATGAAAAAGTTTGCAGTTTGGAGTTATTTGCATGTCTGATGGACTTGGGGTAGCTCTCTAATAGCAGCAAAAAGTAATAATGGCCAGAGACTGAGCCAGGGCAAGTGCATTAGTAAGGATGAGGAAACATAATACATGGAGGACTCTAGATCCACTAAATCACCCAGGATTTAGAAGAAACACTGGAGTTTCAGTTCATGTTGCTACATAAGCAGCAGCTTCAATGGCTTTTAAATCCAAGACCTGTTTTTAAAAATTTTGATGTCAATTTGAGTCAAGCAAGGCAATTTTGCTGTTTTAAAAAAGCCTAGAACTATCCATACACCAATTACAAAACCAGGCTGAGTCTCTTACTGTATCAGGTTTGGTATTTATAAATAATTCTGTGTGGATGTATACAGAACAAAGCACAGTTCAGCCATCTGTCACACAGCTGGGTGGCGTGTATCACACACTGGCTGACAGGTGTAGCTTATGTGAAAGAAAGAAGGTGCAAAAAGGAGTGGTGGGAAGAGGAGAAGAAACACTAGTGTGGGGGCATAAAACCTGCACAGTCTTTCCTAGTTTATGTTTGCTTTTCTATTTTCTTCAACAATGTGAGATTTCAGCACCTCCCAGGTGCTCACTCTGCAGCAGAGCTAGGGTATCTAGTATCTTGTCTTGGGTTATGGAACCAAAAATGTGTATTCTATTTCATTTGCTAAAAGCAGCTGGGGAGATGTTTTTCTTTATCTCTTCTAACTCTGGGGGGAGAGCAGCAGATGCCTTCTGATAATGGGCCAACTGTTAAAACCAGGTGAGGCAGTGTTCCTTATCTCTTTCACCACCCATCCTCCTTCCAGGGGGATATTTTCTGCTAATGGGCCATTAAGGCTCACCAAGGACACAACACATTCCATCATCCCATTGTGAGATGCTCCATCCTAAATAAAAACTGAGACACAGGAACACAAGGTATCTGGTTCTACTGGATTCCCGGAGGAAGACTGGACCCTTCTCACCATCACTGGACTCTTCTCTCAGGATCATCTCTGCTCCAACAGAACCACCTCTGTCACTCCAGGAGGACTCACTTTTGGACTGCTTCCAACACCCTGACCAACAGGGTGTCAGGTTGTAGCTCTGACTCTGTCAGAGTTTCTAGGATTGTTGTTTGTTTGTTTGTTTGTTTGTTTTACTACTACCTTTGTTAATATTCCTAGTAAAGAACTGGTATTCCTATTCCTAAATCTTTGCCTGAAAGCCCTTAATTGCAAAATAATAATTTGGAGAGGGTGAGGGGTTTACATTCTCCATTCCATGGGAAGCTCCAGCTTTCCCTGGCAGATACCTGTCTTTCCAAACCAAGACATACGTGTAAGGTGTGCTGACTTTTTTGGAGCCTTTGGTGAGAAGCAAGAGCCTGTACTGAAGAGATACACATAGTGGAGGGGACTGAGACCTAACAGCAAACACCACTGTCTGCTGGCTCCCTCATTTTAGTTTCAATTAGTACTTTAATTCTGTATATGTCTGTGTTGCAAGATAAGTAAGTGTAGAAATCCTTCCATCAATGTCCATGTGGTAATGGATCCTGTCTATCTGTGTATGCTTTCCGAAGACAAGAGCACCTTCGTTTGCTACTTGGAGTGTAAGCAGAAGAGTTACTTGTTTAGAATTGAGACAGATGTGAAAAACATGATTCACTTATGTAAAATTTATAAGTTTAATAGAAGTAAAATAAAATAGACAATAAGGAGAAAAAAACCCCACCAAAGCTCTTTTCGGCCAAGGTGCTGATACCAACAAGATCAGCATGTTGTCTCTTTTCAGATCCTTTGTTTTAAGGACTTCTGTGTTCCATATTTAAATGAGCTAATACATGATTCAAATATTCATTTTGGTTTCAAGACCCCCCCCCTTAAGTATACGGTTTATTTATGGGGCTCCGTAGAGTCTGGATGGAGGTGGTAAATCTGTCTTCTTCAACAAGGCTCAACTGTTCCTTATCTTCAGGAATTCCAGATGCCCCTCCTGTCTTCTATCTATTTGAGGAGTTACAACAATCCCATCTCTACTTTGTTACAACCTAAGAATATTCATCTATCACGTTTTTCAAATTCTACTAATAAAAGAACATGCAATACAACCTTCCCATATTATACATAAAGCAATCAGCTTGTTCTATGCGAAGAGCCAACTCCAAAACATGCATTTATAACACAGAGAACTTTCTCCAAGAAATAGCTGCTGAACCTGAGCATCTACACTCAGTTTCTAAGGCTTCCCCTCTTGCTGAGCTGGGAATTATGGAGAAGGAAGAGAAGCAAAGTATCTATGCCAGGAATCCCAACGACTGTTGTCTGAGAGTCCAAAAATCTATGGTAAATAGCCATGATAAACTTACAAATGGTTAGAAAAGCCTCAGTATGGATGTGGGCTGACACAGGTAACATTTTGACTTGATAGAGCATAGTGCAGGCACTCATTCTAGAATAACTGAGTTGATTTTCAGTAATTCTCATTACCTGTATGCCTGGAAATGGAGTCAGCGTCACACAGCTAAATGCAGCAGTGTGAGCCCTTGGTTTAAGTAGTGGAAGGTAAATCAATATAATACAAATCTTCCTAATCACTCTGCACTTAAGCTTTGAGCCGCAACATGCTTTCCAGAGATGCACAGGAGTTAAAGCAAAAACAAGAAAATAAAGTTAGGAAATTGAAAATTTTCAAGTTCTTTGCATCTCAAAACTCTAAAATGATGATTTCATATCATATCTGAATAATTATTTGAGACTTAATTTCACACGTGTTCACTTCACTACAAATGTTACATTTAAAAGATCAATGGAATAACGTAAAGCTTTAAATCACGAAGGTGTGCTCAGCAGAAACGTGGTGAATGCATTTGTTTCCTAGATGTCAGTCACGTGTGAAAAGACTTTGATATGTTCACTTGCTTATCACAGCTAGCAGAAGTCTTCGTTCTGTCCCAAGAAAAAAAAATACATATGTATATTTCGTTTGCAATCCTATCAAAAATTACAAATAATCATCAAAGCACATTAAAAAAGTGCAGGGAACTGCTAATGAGAAGAATCTTTTAAATATAAACTAGTGGTTAAACGTGTCTCAAAGTAAATTCCAACGAATACATTAAAAAAAAAACACATAAAAAGACATGTTGGCACAAAAAGAAAAAAAGGAAAGAGGTTCCAAATTTCAAAGAAGGAAATGAAACCTTGAAATAAGAAAAACAAAGCCTAACAAACGCTCCGGAAAGGGGATATGATTAAAAAAGGTTCAATCAAGAAAACCACAGAAAATTTGCAAATAGAGTGATTACAAACAAATGGATGAGAAGGAATGAGGGGCACTGAATAGAGACAAAACTTGCCTAAATTACTCCTAAATTACTCCTACCTAAAATCCTGAAATCAGGGAAGAAATGGAAATAAGCAACAAGAAGAAGAACTGGAAAAAATTAAATTACCAAAAATAAAAGGAAAACTTCCAAAAAATAAGGGAAAACAATAAAAGTGAATGGGAGGACAAGAAGTGCAAGGAAAAGAATGAGAGCTTGCCCAATTAAACCTCACTGAAATCTCCAGATTTCATTCCCTTACCTCACTGGAAAAACCTAAGCCTAACACTAACTGTAACCATACCCGTGACCCGAACCCCACGCCTAATCCTAAATTTAACCCCAACCCCAACCCTAATCTGGAACCTGAACCCAAACACGGACCCTAATCCGGAATGTAAATCCCAATCTCCAACACTTAACCCGAACCTTACCCCCAACCAAACGCCAAACACAGATTTGGGGTCACACCAGTTCAAACCAATTCTAAGAGTTTCACACAAGCCCTATGAGGTTCCGACCGGTTCCGACCAGATCCGACCAGTTCAAACCAGTTCCAAAAGGTTCTGACCGGTTCCGACCAGTTTGAGCCAGTTCAAACCGGTTCCGACCGGTTGTGGGCATTTTGTTTGTTAAATAAATAGTTTTTTCCACTTTTCTCTGAGGAAGTTCTTTTCCTGGACCAGCTGGGGGGAGGGGCCGTTTGGGTTTGCTTTTCAGAGGAACCCCTTCGGAGCTTCCCTCTCAATTTTGCCCTAAACCAAGACACTATGCTTCAAATCTTCCCCGTTCAAATTACAGAGGCCTTTCAACAGGCATGACTGGAAGTCAGTTTTTGCTATGAGGCAGTGTTCTCTTCTGAGATCGCAGCACCAGTTGCTTTGGTATAATGTGGTGAAACACCACCTTGCTGTTCCCAGGTCAGGCACACAAATGATGCCCTTAGCTTTATTTCTGTCTGCTGCAGCTAAATGTGAGTGTCATTACAGGAAATCGTTGGGTGTAGAATTCAAGCAGTGCATGTGGCCAAGGGAGGAGCCACCAGTGCTGATGAGAAAAGGCTTGAATTCTGCTTTCCCTGTGTCCTGGCATGGCAGCACCACTTGGTGGTGTCCAGAGGGAGCACATGCCTGATGCCATCTGCCTGGATTTCCTAAAGACTTCTGAATAACCACCCTGCCTAACCTTGGCTCCAAGTAGAGTGGTCCTATAAAAATCTGTATGGGAAGAGTTACACTTCTGCTTAAACATCAGGGAGTCTGAACATGGGAATACAAGGCCAGAAGTGCACTCCTCTATCCTCTGCAAAGACAGAGGGATGCTGGCAGCAAGCGAGGAAATGATAGCAGAGAGTGAAGCTGGGGGATACGGTGAAGTCCTGTGCACGTGGAAAGCCCTTGTAACTTTCTCATGACTTCTGCTGTACCAAACTGGCATCTCTGAAGAGCAGTAAAAGTCTCCTGCCTCTGCAGAGCTGTGTGCTAATGCTGTGTTACTGTGTGCCATAAGTGCTGGGATAAAAAGGCAAAATACATACACAGAAGTGAGACCAGAGCAGCTGATGCTGAGTCACAGCAAAACTCAGCAACACCGAAATGCTTAACTCAGGAAGAAATTCTTGGAGCTTTTACTAAATTCGAGGTTTTGTTCCTGCATGAAGCCAGCTAAGAAAAGGCCATTTGGTGTCTTTCAGGAAAAGCATGCATAGCATCAAACCTGGGACAGAATTAAAAAAAGGCACCAGTCTGGAGCCAATCAGCATGTTCAGTAAAGTTTTCCAATATGTGAAGCAGAGGGAAAACAGTCTGATAAGCTGCATACTGTTGCAGCTGGCAGTTGCATTAAAACTTACTTTCACTCTGCAAAGGGAAGCAGAGCCACCGTTTGGTGACTGGCATACTGGATTGTTTTTGCCTCTAGCTTTGCACACAAAATCAACTGAAGTGTGGAAAAGAACCTGAGCATGGGAAAGTGAGCCAATACTGTCAACAAAGAATAAATGATGCAGTGGTGGCAATAACAGGGCTTTTTTCTGGAGAGAAGATATTTATGAAAAAATGTCATTTCCTATTTCAGTATAGCCAAGTTAGTCTGCAGAAAGAGTGTGTGAACTTCCCAGCTCTCAATTACATATTCACACATTTGTAAAGTTCCAGAAACACTTTATTTAAAAATGGAGTTGTAAATGCATTTAACAAAATAACATACATAATAAATGTAACAAAAATAAATAAGGAGAACATGTCCATACAAAATAATAACATAGTAATGCAAAATGCTTATTTCACAACATAAAGGTAAAAACGCCTGAAATAACACAAACAGAATCTCGTATGAAGAGCCTGCACCTTTAATCCTTCCTAACCATTTCCTACTTTCCACTTGAATTTGCAGAAAAATTATGTTCCCAAGCATTAAACAAAAGAAGGAATTATGGTGATGGTTTGGTACACTCAGTTTTCAACACCTAGCTCTAGTTTCCATTTATTTTTGCCCTTCTGACCTTCAAAAAGTTTTCCTGTAGCCACTGTAAACTAGTGTCATTCAGGCTCCCACAGTTAGCTGGAGTAGAGCATATTGAGTCATACATGAAGACTGTTTGCTTTTAATTTTTTTAAAGAAAATATGAAATCCATTATACAACAGATTAGTGGTTTTGTTTTTACATCTCTACAAAAAAAGTTTTTGCATCTTTATTAACTGGTCCAACTTTTACTGATTTCTGAAAGCCTGTACAATTTAAAAGCGTACAGAAAGTAGGTTTTTAAAAACAAATCTCATATAGGATTATTGCTGAAATATTAAAGACCATTTCATAAAAGCTGCAAAACTGTATCTTTAACCTTAATATATAGAGACTGATGCAAACATAAGAAAATTCCAGTCTATTAGTTACATTTAACAGAAAAAACATTCCTCCAAATTACAGTGTTCTGGAAATACAAAGTAATTTTTTTATTATTATTATTATTTCCAAATGTTAAGTTACTGGGACAACTGATGAGGAAAATAGGCTTATATAGGAAACTTTAAATAGACTTGCTTTTCAGTGGTATAAGCAAAATGTCCATGTTAGCAGTCGTCGTCCAGAATCCTTTTAAATATGTAAGACAGGGACAGCTTTACTAGCAAGACTACAAGAAAATATACAGAAGCAAATAAAATCATTTGCTTGGGAGTGCATCTATCGATCAAGCAAATCATGACAACTCAATTTCCAAGTCCCCTAAGGAAAATTTTACATCTCATGATCATTCCAAATAAACAGTAATTTCTTCTGTAAGCCTACGTTGCATTTGGATTGGTGAGAGCCCATTTGCCTCAATATGCTTTAGTATGTCCCACATTGCTATACGCTCCAATTTGTTTCCTAGCTAGTTTCAACAAAGATTTGGACAAAAATGAGATATGAAATACTTCTACTTTCATTAACATCAAAAAGACTTTTGAAGAAGATCAAAAAGTGCCAAATAGTTTTTCCAGAAAGTGGATTAAAACACTGTAATGATAATACAAGGCCAGTATTATCAGTTTGCTATGTACACCAAAACACTGCTTGCTGTTCAACGATATCGATATGTTCACCTACCACTCCCAGCAAATCTTAGTGCAAACATAATATGTGAACTTATTTGTAAACCCCAAGACAATTTACGCAGCAACAAGGTTACATAAACCACAGAACTGTTTGAGATTTTTCCAGTACGTGAGAATGAATGCTTTCTGAAATCCGTCTTACTTTTGCAGTAATGTGTCACTGTAGTCAAAGATAACGTTTCCTATATAAATCATCTAACTCAGAATCAAACTTAACTGTTCAACAGTTCTGTACAAGCTTTAGAGGAGGAAGTCTGTTCATCAGAGCAGCTTGGCAAAGAGATTTGGGGTTTTCAGTAAATGTTAGACTGCTTGCATGGCTTTTAAAAAGAAATAAATCTATTAAGGGAAAACTGCTGATATAATTATTCTTTTGCAAAGCACACAACCACAAAGGGCAACCTGCCACAATCTGCTTTCCTACACTGGTATCTATGCATATCTTTATGATTTGAAAAGGATTTGTGTGACAATCAAAGCATCACAATTAAAGAAAACTGGTTCAAATAAAACAACCGCTGTTCGACCAAGCCTTTTTTTTTGTTTAATTATAAAAACAAACATTATAAGTTTCCCTTGATTTCTAAACATTCCACATGAAAGATTTTTGTATCAAACACTGAGACGTCACTCACGCAGGGTGGCATCTTCTTCTTCCCCATCTGGGTTAAACCTATTGAAATGTATGCTGAAATCTGCCTCGGATTCAGCGTTTTCCAGCTCAGCTGCCACGGGGCCGGCGGCGGGGCGAGCAGCCCGAGCCTCGGGCTGGCAGTTGGGCTGCGCTGGCGGCCGGGGCCCTTGGGAAACGGGGCTGCACTTCGGCTTCGCCTGAGCTGGTAAGATGGGGCTGGCCAATCCCAAGCTGCTCAGAGCATCCAGGGTACCATCAGGGTCAATCATGGCATTAATTGCTAAGCAATCAAGAAGAGATGATGAGGAGAGGGAAGAAGCCGTCAAAAATACTGTTTTCTGTTACTATAAAAATATGGAAATCTTTATCGCCCACTTTTGTTTTTACAATTATAGACATGAATTTTTATGTGTGCTGCCCACGACAAAGAAATGGTGCCTCCAACACAGATGTAAACTGATACATATATTCAAAAGCAGTTACATATATTAAAACTTTAGATGAAATAAAACTGAACAAACTAAACATGAACTGATATATGGACAGGAAACAGAGATAATAAACCATCTACAATTAGGTTATAGGAACTGAAGGATGGCTTCAATTTAAGTGGCTTTCCCCCATGATGTTACCACTATATTAGGCTTTGCTCCACCCCCAGAAAATAGCCATAGTTGCTGATTCCATGATTGAATGAAATTTGTATAAAAGAGCAGTCATTTATCCACACAGTGAGGGCAAACTGAAGTACCTAATATAATTTCATTTGATTATATTATTAACATATTTGTCACTTATAACAGAATTTCTCTTTTTTATTTCCAAAAATGTACTAACATTTACTACTAATTTGTCTCTAAAGGTGGTTAATGACTCCTCCTAAAACATTATTTTTAAAAAAAATATTTGCTCTCAGATTAAATCTGAATACTAAAAATAAAAAACACAGGAAATTTACAACTAACATGATGATAATAAGCATGGACCACTAACCCCATATAAAAAGGTATGATCACTCTTCTGCTTTTAAAAAAACCAGCCATGTTTGTTTATCAAATGTATCAACAGTTATATGATAAAAATGTACATAACTGATACAGTGAATAAATTTGAATAAATCACAGCAACTTTGTTTCATGTTACAGATCTCCATTTAAAAATTTGAAGCAAGGAACCATAGAAGAGAAAGTGAAAAAAGATTTGTACCTTGCAGCTGCTTCTCAACTCGTTTCAGTTCCTGTAAGATTGATGATATTTCCTAGAAAACAAACAACCATGTTTCATAATCATAGAACCTGAAGAGGTCTGAAGAGACCCTTAAGCTTTAAGCCCAGCTCTCCACCAGCACTGCCACTGCAGCTCTTACACCACTAAACCATCACCCAGTGCCAGATCCAGATGCCTCCTAAAAGCCCTCCAGGGACGGTGACTCTACCACAGCCCTGGGCAATCTGTTCCAATACCTGACCACTCTAACAGTGAAAAATACTTTTCTAATAACTGATCTGAATCTTCCCTATCCCATTTTAAGGCTATGATGGAAAAATAAAGGAAACTTCCAGTATGGAAAAGATGGAAAAAGAGATTTAAACTACCTCTCAGGACCGAACAATCCCCCCCTCCCAAACCTGTCCAATTGCATTACCCTATCTGGAATGTCCCTCCTGGCATCAAGGACACCCCTGCTGGTGTTGGCCCAGCCATGGGTGGCAGTGGTGGAGGCTGGAGATCCACGTCCCACTCAGAAACCCAGAGCCCTCTGCACTGACTGCCTGCTACTGCCTCATTCTGACCCTTGCTCATCTGCCTGTGCCACCTCTGCTGCTTCAAGACACCACAGCTCTGTAGAGATCGGGCAAAGGAACAGCAGAACTTGAGAGAGAGGGGACAGGATACACTCAGTATTCAGTGGAACAGAATCATTTCTAAGGTTGTAGAGATGTGAGTCACTGAGATGCCTGCATCAAGGGTCTGTCTGCACCCACTGGCCCTGTGCCCATGAGACCCTGCACAGCACCCCAGTGCTGGAGCCTCAGCACTCCTCTGCCTTACAGATTTTTCTCCACTGTGCTGCACTAACCTGCCAACACAGCCACAGCCACAGCCACAGCAGTGCACTTAGAAACACAGCAATCATTAAATGTATCACATCTTAAGCTGCAGGGATATCCTGAGCTGGAAGGGACCCACAAGGATCATTGAGACCAGCAAGCCCTGCAAGGACAGCCCAAGAATGTGCCTGAGAGCATTTTCTAAAGGGTTTTTGAACTCTGGCAGGCTTGGTGCTGTGACCACTTCCCTGAGTAATTTCCCTGGTTATAGAATTAGCATATTTATATTAGCAAAAATATGTAAATCCTATAATTGAACAATCCTACATGGAAGAACAGTATTAACCCAGCTGCTGAGAAGAGCTGTCAGTGATATTCTAAAGCTGAGAATTTTCAAAGGCACTGATTTCAGAAAAGCACATAATCCATTTCAGAAAGCTGTTCTGTACTAAGTAGTGTGATGTTCATGGGGGGCAAAGAGATTGATTATCTTTAAGAAGTTATTGTCTTTAAGCAGATTTCATATCTGAGCTGGACATAAATGTTCCAAGGACAAAACAAACATCACTTACAACTGTTCTCTCTCAGTGTTCTGTGGTAAAAAAGACACTGGATTTGAACAACATATTGCTCTGAAAACTGAGCAGAAACTTGAAAATCAGTGCATAGACCAAAAAGCCCCCGAACAACCCATAAACTTTCAAGCAGTGTGAAATGCTTCAATAAATTGAAAAAAATCAGTAAAATGGTGAATTTAGGAATAAATATACAATTAACCTTTTTCTTTTTTAAAGAGTACGTTAAACCCCCATATTTAGGGGATTTAGAATATAAAACACTAAATTTGGATCTTATTCTGGACTGGGATAAAAGAAACTCCTTATATTATTTCTAAAATTAGAAACTTCCATGAGGAACTTGCCTAATTAAACTTCAAAAAACCTAATAAAAACAATCAGCAAATCTATCAAATGATAATACTGAGTTAATAATGATTGCTCCTGATAAATACACCATTCTGCAGAAATTAGAGACCAAGTCTTTTATACTTCCAGGAAAAATCAATCTGGAGGAGTTTACTAACTGATGATAAGCTAACAGAGAAGTTCTAGCCTGTTCAATGCCAGAGGAAATGTATTCACATTTGAGCAGTTTTCTCTCCCACAAATGAACCTGCCTCTGTAAACAGATATTTTTAACAGCAGACTCTGCAGATGGATACTGTAGCTCGGCTCTGCCTTCTGTCTCATGCAAGGATGTTTTCCAAACCCAATGCTGTGTGTTTAGAAGCAAAGGAGAAGTGTACTGAGACACAGTGTGTGGTCTGTCCCCTCACACTGTCACACAGTCTGGTCCTGAAATGGCCTGAATTAGGCCATAAACTATAGCTGATTTATGTAATTAGGCTGTTACATAAAACAGCTGTAGTTCTAGTGGGCAACCTGTGGTTACCAACTCCAGACAAAACCAACAGGATTATTTTTCACTGAAAAGTCCTTTAATCGCAGTGTGTCTATCAATTATTTTCATCACATACATTAAAACACAACAATTTCTCTAAGTATTCATAATCAGTATTAATAGTGCTAAGTATTACATAGTAAGTATTAATAATTAGAAGGTGAAGTAGTGTTTAAATTGTAGAACAAGTTCATTCAAAAGTAATCTAACATTCAAACTAATGGTTGTTACCTTTCGTTAAACAAACGTACTGATGGTCAATGCATAATCTGAATCCCTTTTACTGCATTCTTTATCTGAAAATTTCTCCTGAATAATCACTTGTTTCTTAATGAGACAGTAAGTCTTAGTAATTATTGAAGGTTAGGTTTATTCTTGAAATATACTTAGTGTCTAAATAAGGGCTTTTAAAGATTTTTGCCCTTATGTCACTGAAAACACGATATTCCTCTACTGATTACTTAGCCATGGGATGAGCAGCATAATCAGTGCCAGAAAAGGTAACTATTCATACCATGCTTGATGTTTTCACAATAGGAACTTCACTTTCAGCTCGTAGCTTGTTTTCAATCTCTTCCCAGTTTCTGTCTTTGTCCTTAAATAATATTCTAGAAGAAAGAAATCCAACAGTATGTTTAAAATAGAAAAAAAAAAAACCCCACAAAATGAACCAAAAGATTAAATAACATGATAGGAGAAAACAGCATAAGAAGTACTAAATGAAAATAAAACATAAAATACAGTTTAAATTTCCAGGGAAGCATACAGGCTTTCAGTAAAATCATTATTATTGACATTAAAATGGTAGTTCTGTTAGCTAAATACTTGCTTATGGTATATATATCAGATATATCAGATAAGCTGGTTCTTTTCTCCAGTACTAACACTATTTTTTAAAAGACAACTATTTTATTGTAGTGAAAAAATTCCCCATTAATAGCGCACTTTACAAGAATAGCAAAACATAAGGTAAAGGAATTCAACTTTTACATTACTTTCACATTTGTATTTTATATTAATTAAAAAAAAACACTTTAGGAAATTCCCATTAAAAAAAAACAGGAATCTCCCAGTATGCTTTGGGGTTTTACAATTAGAAGTGACTTCTTTAAACACGTAATACAAGTGATACTCATACTACTAGAACATACAGATATATATAAAATGTACATATTGAAACTTTTCAATGAAAACTTTTTCTAGGAAATTTTAATGTTTTGCTTCCCTGCTTGATAATTTTTTTTGTTTTCACTGTCATATAATAAACATTATTTAAACTTTCTCTATTGGTGCAATTGGAAAAGGAAAAAAAAAGGCAACGTGCAGATATTTAAGGTCTGTGAAGTGACACCAAGAGGACACACAGGAGTCCCAATCCACTTCTTCTCTAATTGGTATTTCAGAATTAAAAGTTCAAAAATAGCTGCAGTAAAACTGCTAAGCAAAGAAACCACACAATTTCAAATCATGGTCAAAAAGCAGCATATTTCAAAAAAGATATTACTGTAACTAGGTCTCTGAGGAAGCAATTTTTAAGTTACAAGTTCACGATACAGCGAACGTCACAAAGACTAAAAATTTGAAAGAAAGCTGTGAGCCTTAGTATTGCATTTCTGTTCACCTTTCTTCACTTATGTATATCCTATGGAGAACTTCATTCTCCATTGTTACCCTGTTAAGAATATTTAATTTCGCAAAATATGTACCCTGCCTTCTTTTATTAGTACACAGATGTCTGCAGTCAACTCATCCAGAAGCTGCTTTAACTCTTCTGTCTTTCAGGTCTTCACTCACTGCTGCTTTGGAACTTAAATTTATGTCAGAGGTTTCACTGTGAGGAAGTGCTGCTTTGATGGCACAATGTCCTGGGAGGGAGGCAAGTGACCACTTCTGCCACACTTGGGTGTGTTCATGTACAAAGCATACAAGGAGTAAACACTGATACATACTTTTTCTTGGGGAAGGAATAAATAAATTAAAAGTGATGAAAACTGCAGTGAAGAAAGCATGAAATATGTTATGGTCTTAACTAGGGTCACCATCTTTTTCAAAAGCTCATCAACAGAGGTCTGGAAAATTTTTCTTATGTTCTAGAAAGGAGTGAAAAAGCTTGCAAAGCCAGACAATCTGGATACCAGAAACTTCAAATACAATGGGAAACTTAGTATTTGCTTGTCATTGAGGAGTTCAAATGTGCATTAAAAAAATAAGAAAATAAATCAGATACAATGAAGTCCTTTATGGGGTCATAATTTTTTAAAAAAGCAACTTCTGAAAATATTTAATTCAGTATACAAACTTATGCAGCTATACTTTCTCTAATATAATAGCATTTATATCACCCTGGAAATCAGCAGGAACACAGAAAATAAGGCTTTATTTAGCAATAAACACCGCTAGCAAAAAAAAGCTATTGTGATATTGTGTGATTTTTCATTTACCTTCTTGCCATGTTCTGTTAAAATAGTTCTATCCTGATGTATGTGGTTAGTACCTTTGCTTCTCTATGTGGTGTTTTTAGAGCTAATGTTCTTCTAAAATTTAAAAGGTTCTCATATCATTGGCCACTTTATTAAAAAAGAATGGAACAAAATGAAAGCATTAATTAGAAATTTTGAAACTGTTATTATTTAAAGTGGACAGCCAATTTGTTTTTACTATAAACTTAGGATGCCTATTTCCTTTTTTACTTCATCTTTTTGCACACTTCATTTAGCTATTTTTCTACTTTCTGAGGGGTCACCATCCGTTTTCTTTGCTCTTCCTCTTTCGAATACTTTCCAAGTTAAAAGAATGTATTTATAAATGCCTGTTGTTTCACCCTGCTTTCTGAGGCAAACCTTACTTGATTGTGCTCAATCCCCATTTATCTTTCTCTCCCCATCTTTGCAGGATGCCCAGCAAAGAGCAGAGGCCAGCAGCAGCACCTCCACTGCTGTGAGTGCTTTGCCAAGGTTTTGCCTGACTGAAGAGGCACTTGCCTGCTACAAGACAAGCCAATGCACTCACATTGCAGAGCAGTGATAAAACTGCAGATCTTCTCACCACAAAACCTGCTTACCTCTTCCCTTCCCAATCTCTGAAAACTTCTGCAAGCTCATTGTAACATACACAAGCACAAACACAGCCTAGGTAGAGAATGCATGGAGAGCAGCCCTGGAGAGACAGGGGTTGGGGGTGCTGGTGGATGAGGCTGGACATGACCCAGCAATGTGCACTCACAGCCCAGGAACCCAATTCTATCCTGGGCTGCATCAGAGAGTGGCCAGCAGGGCAAGGGAGGGGATTCTGCCCCTCTGCTCTGCTTTGGTGAGACCCTACCTGCAGGGCTGCATCCAGCTCTGGAGTTCACAACAGAAGAAGGATATGGACCTGTTGGGGTGAGTCCAGAGAAGGGCCACTAAGATGATCAGAGGGCTGGAGCACCTCTCTTATGAAGACCTTGTAACTATTCTGGTCAGAAATTTTAACTGGCTTAATTCCAGAAAGAGGAATAGCAGCACACCTGTTGGCTGAACTCGTGTATTTCAAAACAAAGCTAAGGTAAAAATCTGTAATAGGTACTAGCTGCCTTATATGCTCCCTAAAAAACAGTATTAAAAGTAGTGCTGTTTTTCTGATTCAAAATATTAATGAAATTATGAATAAAATGGTATTATTCTATTATTCTAACCCATTCTGAGGAAGGGAAAGTTTCGATTACAGCCCTGGGGAATATGCTAAATAATTCCTTATTAATAGAAGTTTACTGCTTTTTTTCTAGAAAAAGGCTACTCCCCTTTCTTTAAGTATGTATAAAGTATTTGTCCATCTGCTTGTATTTATTTCATACATGATCACATTATTATTACATTCATTAGTAGCTGACTTGCTTTTTAAGATCAACAAATTAATCAGAGATATGTAAGACCTGAGTTTAACATTACCTGGTAATCACCAGTAAAAACAACAAACAAAAATCCTTAGAATAGGATAATAAAAATGAGTTACAGGCTTTCAAAGAATTGATTCTTCACTTGGTGATACTCTTCCTACAAGAAATAGCAGGACTAGGAATGGCAGTTAACCTACAGTTTTAACCAATTCATATAGATTACTGTTTTTCTTCTTGATTTCTATGGTCAAATCCTTTTTGGTATTCCCATGAGAATACAATCTTCAGATATGTTAGCATTTTGCTGCTTTTACTGGTTACATCACCCTATACTGACATAAGTTTTTGTTGTTTCATCTGTCACTCATCTAATATTCCAACAGCTGACATTTCCTCAACAAATCAATCAATTACAGACCAAATATTTTCTCACATTCAGAAAATTATGCATTGAGTTCAGCCAAAAGACTTCCTTATTTTTAACGTTCTCTATTTTTAAGTTATTAACAGCACAAAGACACAAAGAAGAACATATGAAATATACAATCCTGAACTTTGTATTAAGAATTTTCTTTCATTCTTGTCAACCAAAGTGGTCACCAACTGGTTTTACACTCACATATTTCAAGTTAAATGGAACTGTCAGCAGAGCAACATGTTACCATTTTTGAAATATCTCCACTTTCTCTTAGCTACTATGACATCTAATGAAGGAATCTAATTATTTAAGCAGGGATTTTCAATTAAAAATGACAGGTGGCTACATCTGTTGCTTTAGAAGTCAATAGGGATCCCATTGTCTCCAGAACAAGCTGTTTTTCAGAAGGATTTACTGAAACAGCTCTCCTCTGTCCAATTTGTTTTTTCTTCCTAAAATGCAAAATCCCTACAACAACTTGGCAAACCTCCAGGGCCAAATTTTACAGTTCAGCAACACTTTAACCTTATCTTTAAAGGAAGGGAGTTTTACAAGACTTGCACAGAGGTTGTGCAGATTTTGCACAGTATTGCATATGTTGGAACAGCTCCTCTGCTGGATGTTGCTCTGTTCACGTAAACTTTCCTGATATTCCTCTTCGTATAAAATGAAATAGACAGAAGGAATAATCAAAAAAGTATTCATTCCAAATCCTTCTGAATGCTAAAATTGTCACAGGTACAGGTACTTTTTTAAAGACAAGTTTCTACTATGTACATTTCCTCTGTGATTACTATACATCTCTTTTTTACTGCTGGGAATGTTGTTGGGAACAGACATTTCCAGCAATAGCAGAAATTTTGAACAACCCACCTGATTTTGCCAGCTGTTTTGTCTATGGATTGTCTTATCTTGCGAGAAAACTGGAAGACTGAGGACAACAGCAAACTGTCCCCCATAACCTGCAATAAGTTTTTAATATAAAAGGACATTATTAGTTTAATAATAACAATTCCATATATTTTGGTATCTTTTAACTATAAAAAAAATCTTACTTATGTTTTAATTAGTATCATACACTAATTAATGACACTTGAACATTTGGCCAATAAAATAATACACAATTTTTTTTCCAATACTCACGCCACCTGCTAGAGGTAGGCGAGACAGGATAATGTCTGTAATATTAAGTGGGGAGATCATTGTAAAAAGCTTAAAATCGACACATTCTTAGAGAGAATCCTGTTGTGTGCTCACTTCATCTCTGCTCCAAGTCCTTCTGCGGGTAATGGTTGGGGGATCGAGGGCCTCTGTCAGCTGAGGTCTGGCATCACTAGGCCGACCATTCCCTTCCGGGGGTTTCGCATGCACTATTGGAGGGATTTTTCTAAAATTGAGACTTTCATCAAATACTCGGTCCACCAACTGCGGGATAAAAGAAAAATGAAGTTCATGAAATCTACTGGATACATCCAAAAATCAGATTTGCTGGGGTTTTTCGTCCTGAAACAGTTTATAAGGTGCCTATCAAATAATAATCATTCTGTTGTCTTCTATAGTATAAAATGATGCATCTCTTATGTAAGAGTATCCCGTACAAATGAACAAGATTTGGGTTGGTTTTTTTTTTAAACATTAGACATACATGGCAAATTTAGACTTCCCCACTGAAATTTTGGTTACGAGCAGGTAACATAACAGCTACCTATAAATTGGTACTGAGTAATTTATTCCTTTGATTAATGGAATATATCTGTGGAATTAACAAGAGTACTCTGAGATTTAGGGGTTTTTTTTCCAAATTAGCCATAGCATTACAGAAAGACCTACGCTACCTAAAGGAGATACTGCCACCTGCAGTCTGTACACAATGCACCATATTTTTTGAAGAAGAAAGTAATTATTTAATAATTAAAAAAAAATTGAGTGTTCTAATTGGATCTGAGAAAAAGAGCATTTTACTTCTTTAAAGTTTAACCACAGTCTATGAGAATTAAACCAAAAATCTATATGAGTGCATTTATAATTCTTCTGAGTACCCAGCTTACAGATTTCTTATTGCTGTTTATATCTTTTTTTCCACAGAAAAAGACAATATTAAACAAACTAAGTGTATTAACCAAAATTTATGCACACAAAAATGAATAAAACACATTTTGAAAGGAATACTATGAAGTAAAAAAACGCATTAAACATTTACAACACATTATTATGGTGAATTGTAGCATGGTAGAAAGTGATGATTTAAATTCAGATTAACATGTTTACCAGCATTAGACCTGTGATGGTTACTAGAACACGTTAGTCAATATATTCATAAGAATAGCACACCAGAGGTAGGCAAAGAAAATAAAAATTATTAGAAGCATAAAGCAAACTTACTTCAAGGCAGTTTTTGACAATGTTATTAAGAAAGAAAATCTAAAGTTAACTGATGGTACCTAAGTATTTCAGTGTTCAGAAGATGAAAGTTTTATGTCACCTGTGAAAAGAGGGACTTTTTTGTTTTTAATAGCTAAGCAAAGAATTAAATGTACACATTTATATATAGTTGTGCATACATACTAGTATCTTTAAATGCACTTAGATACCATCCACCAGTATCTAAGGCTACAGACAAGCAAGAAACAAATGACTACGTTGTCCTATGTTTCGTGGAAAAAAAGAGACAGACAGATAGTATGCATCCTTTTGACAAGCTGTGTTCACAAAATAACTTCTGGGTTGTTTGTTGAAACGTAAAGGAACTTCAAATCAAAAAAAAAACAATGTAGAGATCATGCATACGGGTTGGGTGGAAGTAACTAAAAAGGCTATGCAAAATGCTAAAAGCAAAAGAAATAAAGAAAAGGAAGAACCTTATGCATTTCTCCATGAAGATCTCCTACCTCTTCTCTAGTGTCTATGGCAGAGCCAGGGGTGGTGGCAGCAGTGCTTACTGTGGTACTGGGGGCAGTGCCTGATGAAGTCACTGAATCTATCTCTCCTGCTACATCGTTGATTTCCCGTGCGATGAGAGCCAGATCTTGACTGATCCTAGTAATAAAGAGAGTGTTACATTCTCCCCTACAAATACTTTTGGGCCAGTAGAGCCCAATCTTCAGCCTTTGAGGTTGTAAGCTGTAGTTCCTGGTAACAATGCTATGAAAACGTGCACGCCTTTCTGAACAGAAAGGTTATTTGCAGAACCATCAAAGCAAATTTTGACTGAAGCTTTTAATAGCATGCCTTTCTAAAGGAAGAAGGTGGAAGGTGATCTCAAAAGACAGAGTATCCTTGTTTTCTTCCTAGGATTTAGAGAGATGTGTGCAATATGCAGTATCTCCAACACAGAGGATGCATAGGAAATATGCTGAAAATACTGCACAGATGAGCTGTGTAACATGGCAGTAAATTCAAAATGTTCAGAAAACATTTAATTTGTACCTTAGTTTGCCTATTGAAAAAAATGTTTTCAGGACTAATTTTCTAGCAGCAGTGAACCTCACTCAGATCAAGCTGCTTATGGGTCTGAAATTCCAGACCAATACTCTAAATCCTCAAATGTAAGGTAATCAAAACAAGTTTTTCAGTGGCAAAAACAGAATATACCTTTAAAAACTAGGATATGATAGTGTTAAAAAATACAGCTGAATTCTCAGCCAAAGATTGCTTTTCTTTTCTTCTGATTCACTGCATCAAAAAAACAGCTTTGCTCTGGCTTGCTCTGCTTGTGCTACTCCTCCCCAGGACTCCCCAAAAGAAGGAGGGAACAAGACAAAAAAAAAAAACCCACGAAGCAAAAGCTAAAAGCCTGTACTAACCATGACACCCTGAATCTTAATTTTCACTTTGTCTTCAAGTCAAAAGCAATGGACACCACTGGCCTAGAGATAGCTTAAGACTAAGTGAACGGAATTTCAACTTAGAAAGGCAAACATAACTAGAGAAATTTCCAGCCAAATACCAACACTGGATTTTGTGGCTAACCATCAGCCATCCGCAATGAAGTGCAACTCTGTGCAGCTTAGATACACACATAATTGAAAGAAGGCTGTAGACAAATATGTGGCAATTTATACATGTCATTAAAAATCCAATATTCTTAGTAATAGAGATACTAAAACAGCTACTTCCTTTGTTTCATATGATCATCTAACTTTTCCCTTAAATAGAGAAATTGCTACTATTCACATTTGATTTTCTGGGACAAATCCTGGTATTTAATGAGTAGTTATGAAGAAAATAAAACCAGGAGATTTCAATTCTCAGCAAATTTTCCAGAAGAGAAGTATCATTAAACACCATAATCAAAAGTAGCATCAATTAATGAAGACTTAGCTCTTCACAGAAATCAGCAATGCTTCAACACAACACAACCACTCCATTTGAGTTCTTACCACAAAATCAAAATTGCATAGTGTCAGATCACTATATAAAAATGAATTCAAATTAATCCCAGAAGTATCAGAATAAACAATTCTGACATCAATGGCAAGCAACTTGGTCGATGATTACCACAGTCAAATATCAGTCATGTGAACAATATGTGGAATCATTTTCTATGTGACAGTAAGCCATAGTCCAGTACTCAATTAACATTTCTGTATCGAAACAATATAGAGCACTAAACAAGAAGCATTGTGAAAAAGAATATGAGAAACCAGCTGAGAGCTAAGCCTGACTTACGAAGTTTTCAAGTTAATTCTACATTAACTTTTAGAAGCAGAAATTCTTGCTTAAGTGTAAGGAGTGTGTTTTGTGTAATCAGGGAGAAGAGACTTTGGCTTTAGGTGCACACTATTTACTTTACTACAATGGTAGGCTGCCTTGCAGATCTCTACTGCCTCCTGCATCAGACCTAGCAATCATACAAGGCAAATCAATTCACAGAGGCAAAAATAATGAACCTCAAATTCCCTAAATCCCTCTAGCCACTCCAGGAAACACTGCTTTAGATTCACTTGGTGAACAGACTCAGGCAGATACGCAGCTACATAGGGAACAGACTCAGTTTCCAGCACATAGTAAAAGGTGAGAACACAGGGCTTGGGATGGAGAGAGCATGACCACCTTTTCCAAAAGCCTCTTATTTACCTGTAGTGAAACAATGCCCACTGTTAGAAAAAAACCAAAAGGAAATAGGAATATGTCTGATACCTGTAATAGTGCTGAACTACTGGATTACTAAAAATATTTTTATGCCTTGTCTGCTGTTACACTCCCTATACTGAATCAGTAGATTTGTTGATACTTCAACATTCTTAAATAAAATATCATGAAGCTCCTGTTATTCTGAGGGTGTAAATTCCCTCCAGGTCCAAGTGCCTTTAAATCAAGTTTAGTTATTCCAGGAAGTTTCTCTGAACACCTCTTTCAAATTTTCAATTTTATTAAAGTCTGTAAATCATGAAGTCTGTGAAAAGTGCAAACTGGGTCAGTCATGAAAGACCAGTTAGAACACAGTATGATGGTAACAGAGGTACAATGAAATATTTGCCACATGTTTCTACGTGTGCTTTCTGCTACGCATGCATTTATTAAGGCTTATCCTTACACCTGCCTAATCTAACCAGTTATTCATCAACAACAAAAATAAATCAACTTAATTTTAGTGACAGCATATAACCATCTATTTTTTTTTAAACTCTGCCCTGAACATAAAGGCAGGACTGATGGCTGGGATGGAAAAAAAACACCCCAGGGTAGGCAATAATGGAGCCTGTGGTTGGCAAGGAAATCGGAGCAGAGACAAAAAGTCTCTTATAGAGGACAGAAGCTAAAATTAAAGCCAGGGAGCAAAAAAGTGAATCACTACAAAGATATTGAGACACAGAAAGGATGAACTAGTGACCTACAGCAAGTGCTCTCAGCAGAGGCTAAAATGGTTTTGGAAGCAGTGACAACACATGACAGTAACCTGGAATTTCTCAGATGCTAAATGCTACTTTTCTTTACCTTAAATAAGCTCATTTAATGCAGGTTGTGTGAAATCTCTACATAAACCTAAAAATTTGGCAGTACTGATTTAAGCCTTTCAGCAGTTCCACTGAAAATAAAGCTGGAGGGGTAGGATAAGTACACAGCCTTTAAAACAAATTTTAAAGCCAATCACATCAATGTACAAAAAGGTAAGAATCCCAAGGGAAGAGAAAAACTTGCAAATCTAACCAACAAATGAGTTTAGACTGAATCATCAATTACTTCCATTGTCAATCTCTCCTAGAGGAGCAAAACATACCAAAAAGTTTCACTGCAGTAGAAGTGCAGCAGTACTATTTACCAGCAGGAACTAATAAGCTATCGCTATCATTATCAATTATTCTTCCCATATACACACAATCCTTCCTATAACCATCTCTAACTTTAGACTTCTGAAAAGAAAGATGTGCTAGGGAGATGATTTTGAAAACGTTTGTTTCATTATTTATCCAGATACTATGAGACTCCCTGAGGTATCTTCTGTGTGCCTCTCAGGCCTCTACATCTTTCCTTTGAACAGATCACACCAGAAAAACAAACGTTGAAAAATATTACCAAGATCAGGAAACAAAAAATAATTAATCACACTAAGCAAAACAATTCCACTGTAGTAAGAAAATACTCCACACTACTAAAATTAATCTTAAATGAAAACATATTTCTTGTTTAGGTTTCCCAGTTAAGTTCTGTGAAAATCTTTGGAACCTGAACACTGACATCTAAGCATTAAATAACATTTACACACTTGTGCAAGCTCTCTGAAGTTTTCACTGCCTGCGTGTTGCATGATATGGGAATCATGTTGGTTACCAGAATGTGCAGCTAACTTTTCCTTGGTTCACTTGAAGCAGAGTGGTACCAGCAATAACAGAGCTATATGACATACTAACTTCATGGACTTGCAACAACAAAAAAAAAATTAGTTTTTGGTGAATACGCATGACTTAAATCAGAAAGTACCTAACATGAAACAATGCCTTGATAAATCAAAAATTAAAATGAGAACATGGTCTCTTACATTCCAAAGCTTACTTTTTTCTCTCTCTGTCACCTGGGATTGTTCTGAAATTTTATCTCAATATGTAAAGGTAGTACAAAATCACATACACTTCAGCCTCAGGAAATACACAAGTCCCAATAATGCAACTGAAAGTTCATCTTCTGGGATTTGGCTATCATAAATCAGAAGTTACTATCATTTTGCACTAAAAAGAGATGTGCTGGAAATGTAAGTGTTGTGTCTGCCAGTCTCTCATACGAAGAATTTTAAGTTCCCCCTTCAGTGAGTGAAGGAAAGCAGTAAATAGTGACACAGAAAATCCATCAGCTCTCTCTGGCCTCTGGACACCTGTACAAGAGGCTGGGTACAAACCCTGATATTTTAGGGGCACTCCTTTCAAACCAACCTTGCTATCTCTTCCCGGTGGGCAGTCCAGTCACGAATGTAGTCTTCCTGCTCCTTTATCCTGTGCTTGAATGTGTTGCTGCTTTGAGCTGCTGTCCCAGCGCTCTGCAGTCGCGTGGTTTTCAGGGCTGGAGAGGTACGTAGACGGGTATGTTTAGGGGAATTACGGTTTGATCCGAATTCATCTTCTGAGGTGGAAGCATAATCTGTAGGAAAGCGCCTCCATCTTGCACTTACTAAATTAGTTTAATTATTAAAAAAGAATTATTATGGCATCTTTAATAAGAAAAAGCAGCATTATTTCAGCAACATCACAAAAAATACACGGCTAGTCATTATCCATCCCCAAGTACCTCACAAAAGGTTTATTTACTACATCTTTAAAAGAAAGCTACGGAATTTGTGTTAAACAAAAAATATTGATTAATAAAAACATAAAACCAATGCTCTTTGTATAGTGATGAGTGAAGTAAGATGTAAAAGCCAGTGACTGTATATGAGCTCAAACAAACCGTAATACAAAACAAGGGCCCAATTCATTAACATTTAAGTATATCATCAGATTGCACTTTTTCTGCAGATTTTTTTCCCAAATTTCATTCAAGGTTTATGTGATACACACACACACAAAAGAAGAGATATGAAGGAAGGATGGAGCTGCCACCAAGCCTGGAATGCATGCTTACATAAGGAAAGCATAAAACTCCTAGATGATGCATAGGTCTTCTCCAACCTTAATGATTCTATGATTATGTGTTAAGTACAGAAAAAGAATATGTAAAATTACTATTGCGTTATGAAAACCTGCACACCCATAATAAAAGCAGGCTCAGAGAAAGAATATACATTCTGACATGCAGCACAAAAAGCATTATACAGCCATATTGCTGAGGACAGCCTGAAGTACAGGAGAGCTGAAACTAAGTAGGAGGCTCGACTTGCCCCTTTATGAACTCTGGAAGTCTAGAAAATGGATTTCAGATGTGCTGCCCTCAAACATTTCCAGCAGGAAGAGATAACCACCAAGTGTAAAGAAATCCCCATCACCACAACCTGTTAAAATGTTGCAGGGGATTTAATACCCCAAATTCACTGACATTCATGAGGCTCTGCAAGTACTGCAGAAAATGAAGTTAAGTGTGTGACCACCTATTGGTGACTGAAAAATAACAGAATCGAATTATGTAAATTGTTTTTTTAGTATTAAAAACGCAAGAACTAATAATGATTTCTCTTGATACATTAAAAACCAACGTTACAAATGAAGTATACACCAATATGAATTTAAATAACGAATAATGGAAGTAATTTTTGTATAATGCAAGGACTATGGTATGTAGACTATGACATTGGTGTATAAGCTTACATTCCTTCCCTCATATAAATAATGAAGTTTCAATTGCTGAAAACAAAAACATGCTTCTGTAATTTTTTCAGGTTTAAATGTCATTTTAAATTATGTCCAGTTCTACTTTTTTAAACAAAGTTTAACTTTATTGCATTGTATTGTACTGTATTGTCTCCTCAATCATTTTCTGATCTCATTTTGAAGGTTTCAAAGTTGTTTGATCTTAGGGAAGTAAAATATGAGCAGAAAAAGTACATTTTCCCACCAACAGCATGCAAGTAACATGTGACCAAAGTCCAAAGAGATTTATGAGTTGGGCCCACATTTTTTCATCCATTTTTGTTTAAAACCTTAGTCCCAGTTCAAATTATATTCTTCAAAATAATCATAAAATTTATCTTAAAATCTCTCAAGTGAGATAGTTCAGCAACTCAGCACTGTACAATGAGCATATGTAACAATATATTTAAAAACTAAAAATTGAATGAGAAGTGAAATATCAGAAACAGATTTGATTTCTAGTACTCTACCACTGCAAGTTTCAACATCAGGGTCTGGGTCTGGGAGAAGCTTGGATTTCTCTGTGTACAAAATAGTGTTTTATCATGTTAATTCGACATTCAGATTAGAAGCATTTGCTTAAATAAAATATATTGATGAGATTAGTCTTAGGTCCTCTTGTCACCCACACTTTTTTAGGAAAAGATTATACTTTCAATCAAAAATACTGAATTTTGTAAAGGCTTAAACATTTCAGAGATACTAACTGAAATGACATCAATAACAATCATTTGTAACATTACTTAGTATCATAAAAGCCCTGTTTTTGAGACCATTAAATTTTAAGGCCTTGAAACGTTGGGGTGTTACATATTAACCATGTGTTTCTCTTTAATATGAGGACAAAGTTCTTGTAGGCCTAGCGGTAAAAATCTCCAAGTTGTGTAATTCATGACAAGCATATCCAAGCATGTTTCCCAGTTAGGCAGCTATACATTTGCATATATATGCTTTTAATGCTATCTTTAAATTATGCAGGCCCAAAATGTCATTGGAGTTTATGTACATTTCTGAAAGCTGTTGTGTAAGTTGCTTATCTCAGACACCAAAGACTGTGAATATTAGTACCGCTACCTAGAAAATCCTCCAAAACCCTAACTAAAATAATCAGCATTCAAACCTAATTTAGTGACTACTCTAAGAGTGAGAAGTATAACGTCCTGACCACCATTAAGCTGGCAAGTTTGGTGATTTGGACAACATATTCTCACTTCAAAGATCTGACAATAAATTTTATTGAATATATTCCTTAAAAAAATTCTACTCTCATTGATGCATTGACTTCTCAAGGTGCATCCATTTCCAAGCTCCTACAAAAAAATGTATTTAGTTTGTGCTGTTTTTTCTCCATTATCAATTTCTTTTCCCCCACAATTACCTCAACATCTTTGATCAAACTATCTGCCAGCTATTTGCAATGACAGCTAGGTCAGCAAGCCAGCAGAGCTGCTAAACACAACTGGCTGCTCCAGGTCCCCCTGTTTTGACTCAATGCTTAATTTTACATGTGCAGCTTAGCACTTTTGCCTGAGGTCTGATCCTGCTGTTTGTTTTCTGGATGCATAGCTCCTTCTGTAACACCACCTTCAGTTTTCCTCCGTTGCTGTGAAAATAGATCTTTGGTCTCTGTTTTTATTGATCACACACTACTGTTTGATGATGCAGTGCCCTGATTAGACCTTTCACTGCTTGTGCTATAAAGTTACTAATTCTGCTTCACCTGTCTTCACAGTGTTGTTGTCAGTTACCAAGCCTCCTACCACAGAAACACTCTGGTAATGACTTGAGTGCTGATAGATCTCACCCAAGATGTTCCATTTATCTGCTTGCTCCTTCATACTGAAGCAAGCAATACTTCACTGCATCAAGGATTAGAAATGATTCCTGAAATTACAGACTTGCTGCTAGCTTTGACAATTTTAACCCTATCACGTTGCAATTAATCCACATGAAGTACAAGACAGTAAAAAAAAAAAAAAATCCAGAAACTACATCTTATTCTTGCTCTCTTTTTACAGGTATACATGTCTGAACATTTGGGAAGTGCAGAATAACTTTCTCTTTGTAGGCTAGATTTAAGAGGCTGCCAGTGTTTACTGATCTACAGTGTGGCAGTGTTAACTGACCTCTGATGAAATAACCCATGGAACATATTTACATTTTGAGAGCAGCTAGTCCTCTGGTAAAGGAAACAAAACCCCAAACCCAATACTGGTAATAATTATTCATTTTCCAGTCTTTCTATGTCCAGGGAGAGAAAAAAATAGATTCCTGTTAAGCCTTGATTCAATGTGCCTGGAGTAAAACATATTCAAACAGTTGAGGCGCTTTAGTCAAGCACTTCATTAGTACTTTCCTAAAGAGCTAAAATTAATTGAATTGTTGACTTTTCTAGAACAAAATTAAACTGAGGAATTAAAAGTGGCCTATATGTAATTTGAGATGCACTTATACATATACTCCTATATACACTAGAAGATTACACCACTTTCAATGCAATTCAGATTTTCCTGAAGTATGATCTAAATAAATCAGTAAAAAAAATTATACAGTAATGTTACTGAGCCAGACAAAATTTTAAACCCTAAATCCTAAACAGTAGTAATAATATTTTTTACTTATATAATAGCAAGACTTAATTGGTTTATTTAGTGATGATTTTGTTTTGAAAGTATCTGACTGCTTCATTAATTGCTTGCAGATTCTGGCCTTTACACTGACAGGCTTCTCTGTTCATATATATTAACTGACACAGTTTTATAAGACAGAAGCTATTACTAATTTTCTAATTTCTGTAGATTTTTCTAACAATGGCCTTTTAAAATTACCTAGATTATTGTGTTGGGGTACCCATTAGAAGATGGCATCTTTTCTCTCCTGAAAACAGTGTTTTATATAAGCTACAGTAAACTTTGACTGCGTGACATGGGAAAATGAACGTTTAGCAAACACAACAAGGTGACAGACTAATAGAGAAGAGAAAGATACACTCGCTTCCCTTAACAGAATCATTAAACTACTTCAATGCAGCAACCTGGGAAAAGTCTAGGAAGCCTGCAGTACTTCACACAGACACAAAACTCAAAATTCATAGAGAGTTTTTTGAAAAACAAAAGCAGTGAAGTGACAAATAACATCTGGGCTTTACCTTTTCAAAAACCAGCATAATCATAATGTGAACTAGTATTCACTGTTAAAATAAACATGAAGAAGTCTTAACTGACACTTCCCTACTGCTGCCACATTTCAGGCTGCATTGTTAACTCAAAAATTTGATTAAAATTGAAAACATGCTGCTTTTCCAATTATATCTTACAAGGAAAGACCAAAATTTTATTTGAAGTGTCACCTGTTTTGGGTACCTTTGTAGACACCTGTCATAGTATCAGAGTCAACTCTACAGTTCAGGAAACACCTCACTTGTATCTCAGCAGAAATTTCTATTAAGCAAATGACACAGCCAAAAGTAACTACACCTGGGGAACACACAATGCTAAGAATCCTGACATGGTCCACTTACAATATACAAGCAACAGAAGGACAGCAGTTATGTGGGAAATTAAGCATCACAGTGGCTTATATCAAATCTGAATGGGATGTAGCAAAATTTCAGTGCACTTCAACACTGGAAGCTACTCTATTAATTTTATTCTGAGACTGGATTGACTGCAAATATGGTAAAGCTGGTAGCATGACAATTCTAAAGTGAAGCAGGCATTTATTTTAGATACTCATTTCACAAGAAAGTTCACTTTTTTTATAATCAGCACATTTGGTTTTGATAGATTTATTATATTTGTTGAAAAAACCTACCAGCTTTCATACTGCTTGCACTAAGAATGTTAACTTCTAACAGAACAGTAGGTTAAAATTAGTAGATTGTAAGGATTTTTCCTTCCAAATGTAAGACAGGATAGAGTAACCACCACACCAAAGAAGATCAACATGATCTGTAAGTCATGACAAAATCATAAATTGCCACGATTTGGAACACAGAATGGGAAATAATCCAAAATAAGGCAAACCCTTTAAAAGAATTTGCTTTATGATATTTAGTTCAGTAGTCCATAGTTTTTGAATTCATTATTTCAATGTTATTATTCTTATAAAAAAATCTCTGATTGCCTATTTACAAGTCTGTCTTATAAATAAACTCTGTGTCTTCTATGTACTAAATAATGCTGCTGACCTTCTGAGTGAAGAGATCCTGGGTCCATTTTTGCACTAAAACAAATGACTGCTGATGGATTTTACTGTCCCAATTCAGTTCTGTTTTACTGGTTTCAAGATGAAAACATATCCAGAGAGTTAAAGGATTACAATTTTTTGTCTTTATATTTTTAAATGAGAAACCTCCACAAGACCTGCCATGGAAGCCTCTTACTCCAAAGAAAAAGACTGCATCAACTAAAACTCAACAGTTTCATAAGAGAACTTTCCTGAACAATTTCTTTAAAAGAGCCACATTAAAAGCAACCAGTATTATACAAAACTATTTCAAATAATCTCACGTACCTGAGGGAGAATTATGAGCCGAAGCCAAAGATTTGGATTTGGAATCCGAAAGTCGAGAAATGCTATTGGCTCGAGTTCTAGCAGAAACTTTAGTGCTCTCTCCTCCTGTGAGCAACCGTGAACCGCTTCTGATAATTGCCTCCGGGGTCCGCGACGAGGCAGAGCTTCTGCTGATGGTTGCTTCAGAATCGCTCCGTGCCGATAAAGAGCCAAGCCGATTTCTGCGAGGCTGAGCGAGTAAGTCTATTCTGGAAATATTTCTCCTCCCTGATGGAGGCTTTGACGTAGAACTTGTAGTGGACACTTCGGACGCTACTGAAGCCTTATCGGCATCAGCGAGCTCGCTATCTGAGACTTCACCAAGGCGTGCTCTGCGCAAGAGAGAAGTCCTTGTGGGACGAGGTCTTGGAAGAGTGGTAGATTTACTAGACTGCCCGAGTCCAACAGGAGAGGATTTTGATTTAGCTGACTTTCCTTCCATCTTGGAATGTACAAGTTCATCTGCTGAGGCAAAAGGAACTCTTCCATGTGATTTGCCAGAGTAGGTTTCCTGGTCAGATGACATGATATCAGAAATGGCAGAATGAGGTACGCTGGATGTTTGGTCATCGTCTGTTAAATCAACCGACGGTTGTCTCATTCTTCCACTGGATTGCACAGTTTTGCGAGCGTCAGCTCTAGACCCACCATCTGAAGATCGACTCTTAGTTTTCTTTTCCATCTTTTCTCTGGCACTTGTAGAAGATTTTAAAACATCCTTTGAAGGGGAACCAGTGGAACATCTATCTTTATATAAGTTTGTAAAGCTCTTCCGCTTCTGTGTGGATTTTCTTTCAGTGTCACCAGTAACAAGACTGATTGTGCTGGCTGTATCGACATCTGATTCTGGTGATATGGAATTATCTCTGTTATAACTAGGAGTGTCAGGGCCTTCATCAGTTTTATTTTCTTCACGCAATTTAGCTTCAAGGAAAGCCATGACAGCTTCTGTGTCTTTTAAAATGAGTGTTGTATCTATACTGGAATCAGTGTCCATCGAATCACTTCTGTCACGCAACCTGTTTGCAGATACTAAAGGGGCAGCAGAACCACTCTGTTTATTAATGTGAGGAATAAGTTCTATAGGTATATTTGTGCTAGGCTTATCTATAGTAAAGCTACCTTGCCTCACTAATGGTTTTGAAGATTCCTTTTTTTCTCCTCCAAGTACTTTAGGACTTTGTCCTCTAATGACTTCCTCATTTTTTCTTCTTTTTCCCTCAATCTGCGCCAACTTAATTTCTGCTTTATCTGTAACATGTCCAGGAGCATTGTCTTGATTATCTAAAGTTTTGGGTGACATAACAATCTCCTCTCTACCTTTCTCCACCTGGTTTGCAGCAGATTTTGTAGACGATAATTTTGAGGGTGTCCAGTGTCCTTGCTCCTTTCTTTCTTGTTGTTGAATTTTTGCTAAAGCTTGTTTCACCACAGAGGTTTCTCTGCCAGTTTCAAATCTCTCTTTACTAGAAGAGCTAGGAAAAGAAAAAACTTTGTCCCCAGTAGCTTTGGGTGAAAGACCATTCATTGTTCTGCTTGACTTAGCATCTGAGGCACGAGCTGGAGTTTCTTTCTCCTGAAGTTCAGTGTCTTGCTTTTCGCCTATTTCTGACCTCTGATGAGATACAGTTTTTGGTTTTGAGTTTTCATTCACTTTCTCCTCTATGGGAAGCTGTGGAAGTGTCCTCCTCTTTCGCTCACCTTGGCTGGTCATAGAAGCAGCTGAACCAGCACTTCTAACAGAAATACCAGACTCACTGATGTCTGCGTCTAAAAATGAAAGAGAAAAAATATTTGGGAAGACATTCAACAGCAAGGCGAATAGAAAAATTGAATGTTTAAGACTGCATAAGACTAATACAACATAGAACTGAAAAAGTCATCAGTCCATCCTGCTGTTCTATGGCAGGACCAATTATATTAAGACAAGTAGAAAAACATTTAACAAACTCTTTTAGCCAGCTGAACCATATATACAAACAAAGCTTTTATGATCTCACAGCAGGTTAAAATAGGTAGGAAATCACTGTTATATCAATCAGAACACGATTACAACAGGAAGTGGAAAGCAAGTCTTACAGTCCTAAACACCTTTAGGACCAGATTTCAGAACTACCACAACTAGTAAGATCCTCCTTCTTCCTCTCTACTTGCCTCTTCCACAGCTCGAGGTGTCTCATGGACAGACTACATCCTCTCCCTGTGAGGCCTCGCCTCAGGCAAGAATCTGCAGTGCAGGGAGACACTTCTCAGCAATATTGAAAAGCTCCACTCATGAGCATAGAACTTACTACGGCTGAGAAAGCAAAAATAATGTTTTTATCTCAAACAAGACACTAGTATAAAAAATGTATAGAAAACATATACAATGCATCTAAAGAATGCAGTATTAGTGCTAAAGCACTTTCACTGAATTCTTAGTGTACACAGAATGAATGCTTCTTTGGCAGAAAAGCATGGCCATCCCATGGACTGTTGCAAGGAATAACTGTTTCAGAAACCGAACTTGATTGTTCCACAGTGATGACAACTGTGCCCTCCTTGCCCATTTAACAAACACAGTACTGTCAGAAACAAGCCTTTATTACTCAAGGGTGATATAAATTGCTCTGACTTTGAATATTTGGATAGAAAAAAATGCTTTTGGCAGTTCATTTGTCTGTTGTTACAATATATTCTGACACACTTAGTAACACACATCTGTCAATTCCCTTTTTGCCGGGAGAGATCTAGAAACAACTGCTCTGCAGTCCCTCTTGGGACTTTCCTCCCACAGCTTGCCACCAACACTGGTTGCTCCAGGAGTAAGAACTGGAATACAGGTATAGGGTTACTCTCTCTGCAAGAATCCTCTAAGCAATTAATTGAATATCAACAATCATGCTCTATGTTACCTTCTATTCATGCTGTTAAATCTGTCTTTTCTCTTTGCAGTGTCAAACCTTTGATGAAGAATGCAATATATAATCTATGTTAAGACACTGATTTGAGAAACAGTATGTACCTCTGAAATCTAAGGAAGGTTTTCTAATTCCAGGACATTTTTTTTCCTGAAAATCATGAAACAAATTGAAAATTTAATGGAAATCAGTATGATTGCCATCTGAAGATTGACTTCTCTCAGACATGCCTACCAGATCAAATATTTTATAATATAATATATATTATTATATATATAATATACATTATATGTAAAATAATATTATATATATATATTATATAATATATATATTACATATATATTTACATATATAAGCACGTGACTTGCTTCTTGCTGAATTTCAAACAACCTTTCGTGAAAAAAAAGGCATGGAATTGTTCATCATATTTGGCTATATATGTGTTATGTAAAGTTTAAATGCTATGATTTCTAAAGATGATACAGGTTTCTAAGTCAACAAGATATGTTTCGTGAATTGGTTTTTACATATACATACTAAATTTTATTTTTATTACACCTTTGGTACTTTAGTATTTTGAATGCTTTATTTTCCCTTTAGTATTTTAGAATTCTTGCAGTACTGGTATGCACTACACAGTAGTTACTTCACTTTATCTCTTATCTTAATTCTTATAATGATAGAAAAAGCCTTTACCTCTCCAAAGAAGATCCTAGGTAGTGCCTCATCTGAAAGTGACCATTTAAAACACTACAGAAATCAAAAGACCTTCAAAGCTCCCGATTAACCAGCCAAAGGATCAGTCTCGATAGCAGTGATTTTAAATGTCCTGTATGTACACACCCAATCCTTTCAAACAGTGAAAAATTTGCTCTTGATTTCTATTTTCCTGTGTGTATCAGGTAATTTAATTTTTCCCCTTTCCATCTCCTTTGACTTTCAGTATCCTAGGCAAAGTACAATGCTAACGAGGGGAGGAAAAGCTACAACAGAAGCAGCAGCCACTGGTAAGAATTCTTTCATGCATTGG
The DNA here is from genome assembly GCA_016584745.2 of Phylloscopus trochilus trochilus. Lineage (NCBI taxonomy): Eukaryota > Metazoa > Chordata > Aves > Passeriformes > Phylloscopidae > Phylloscopus > Phylloscopus trochilus. The sequence goes on from WQNJ02000039.1 coordinate 23,766,824, forward strand.
TACAGATATATGCATTATGCAACATCAAAACCAAAACTTATTTGTAAAATTTCTCCCAAAGATGATCACGACCTCTAAAGGGAAATTGGCAGGAAGAAAAAAGCAGAAGAGAAATCAGGCAAGTAACTAATTTATAGTTAAGAGTGTAGATGTTAAAAAATAAACCATTTCAAAATCAGAAGTGTGAATAATTAAACTATGGAGAGACATACCCTGAACATCTGGCACTCACAAGAAAGGGAGATAAGGCTGTTCATTGCTAAAGAGAAAGTTTTTGGGTTTTTCAAGAAATATAAAAGGTTTTCTGTATTTCCAAGATAAGGAAGGATGCTATTGCTTCAGCTGAAGTGTCTCAAGTTGGATTGTTTAATAATCATTACACTGAAGTCCATTTAGACTAAGAAAGATGTAAAGAAAGAAACATACTATGCAGACCAACCCAAACTGTGTTTAAGTGAAAGTTTCTCTAATATTAAACAGTTTATAAACTCTCCTGTTTTAGTAACATTCAGTGTAATACTGGCACTCAACTGCCATGCAGACACCACTACTGCTGAGCTTGTTTTTGCACTGTTTCTGCTCAATGCAACACAAGAATTTCGTGTGAAAATGAGGCATTAGTAGTAAAAGAAACCTGATTAAGTACAGTACATAATCATTCTTTTCTCCCTTACACAGGTTTTTCAGCATAAATTATGACAATAAGAACAGTTTTTAATACCATTTTCTAATGGAGCAGGCACAGAGGACTCCAGTCTCATGTCATCTTGGTCATGACGTGTGTGATTAGCAGCCAAACTGGCCCACTGTGACACCCAACGTTTACTTCCAAGGTTAGTAGAACCTTCCTAAGAAAGAAAAAAAAAAAAAAAAGGCAGAAGAAAAATTATAACTGTTTGATAAAAAGCACGCCATCCTTCCAGGTTTTTCCTGAATAGATATGTCAGACACTATTTTCTCGGAGGAAGTTGAAAAAAGTTTATCTCAATAAATTTTAGAGTCTTCAGCTCTAGAATGGCAAATAATAAACAAAATCTATATAGCTGCTGAATCAGTACCAAATAAGCAACAGTTTCTAGTGCAGTGAACTTTTAAACACCAGAATCTATATAAAATATATCAGAACATGTGCTAGTTCTAAGATCATGTTATTTCAGTCCTCAGCTCAGAAGTGCAGGAAAAGTACATGGGATGTGGGGGTGTGTTAAAAAATTAAAAATGTGCTTCAAGAAGACAAGGAAGTGACATTTTCCCAGTTTAGAAGACCCCCTTGTCCAGATGAACTATTGTATTTACTTTATTACAGAAAGACTACTTTAAGGACTGAAAGAGTAAGATAACTTGTGGGAAAGGAAAAGGAAAAGGAAAAGGAAAAGGAAAAGGAAAAGGAAAAGGAAAAGGAAAAGGAAAAGGAAAAGGAAAAGGAAAAGGAAAAGGAAAAGGAAAAGGAAAAGGAAAAGGAAAAGGAAAAGGAAAAGAGCTCAGATTATTTGTTTGGCCTAAACAAAAAAAGAAACAAAGATTAGTTTTAAACCATCCTCCTGGGTAACAGTGAAGTCAATGTCATCAGTATTTTACAGTTCTTTTGCACCTAAACCAAAAAGGAAATTAATTTGGTTTCTTGACGGCAAGAAATTTTTAAAATGTAAGAAAAGCACAGAATTAAATCATCTTGTTGTGTTACTACAGCATCTTTTTTTTCAAAATCTGATTTCTAAATATAGTACAATGTTACTGTCTGATCAAATAGCTTACAGTTCTCTTGCTCACATCTCAAAAAAACATCACAAGCCCTGCTGCATCTTCAAATCTTCACACTTGTACTCAAAATGCTGACTTTTGCCCGATGCCTTGACTACTCTTGAATTCTAGTCTTTGACCAGGAAACAACACTATACATTCTATAAAATTTATTTAGGAGAACTAGAATGGTGAACAGTGTGACCTATTATATGACAACTTCTTTCAAATTAAAAGTTATTCAGACATTTGAAAAGCTTGAATTTATGATCTTAAATTTCTTCTGATTAATGCAAATGAGTGCAACACCATGAATCTCTTGCAGAACATCATGAATGTAGTAAATCAGAGATGCAGCAGGTAATTTGTTTGAACTATTACACAAGTTTCCATATTTTGAATTGATTTTTTAGAATCAAAATGTTATAAAATTCAAGTCTAACAATAGCAAAGGAAGTCAATTCAATGTTTTTGTTATTTAAGGGCATTTCTGAAAACAAGGTGAGGTGCCAGTAAGAATATTACAAAAACCACACAGCATGTATGCACTGACAGCTACCGAACCCTCATTCTTCTTTCCTATCACTAATCTCTCTTTTCCTGTCTGTACTAGTGAACTTCTATCTAATGTAACAACTTAGTATAGCCAAATCCAAACTCAATAGATGTCCCAATCATCTTTGCAACAGAAAATTTCAACTAGTTCTACCTGTACCACCTAACCAATTTCAGAGACACAGGTATGTGTCAGAAATCTAAATTTTACTTCACAATGGAGTACCTTCACACTAAGATAATACAGATTAACTGCAGCAAAGCACTATGATAACTTAATTTTTCTCTGAATGTAATTACACTGCCAAAAATGGTTTCTACATAGCAGTGAATGTAAATGTGTGCTTTGCCTACTCTGTGTATACAAGCACAAACCACAAAAATATGCAGTTTCTTTTCCTAAAAGTTTAAGCACATCCAGAAGATGTAAGGTTTTAAAACACATATCTAAAAAGTCACGTTCAGTTATCCTAACGTTCTTCCTATAATCCATATCAATTTGGATCTTACAGGCTCTCAAGTAAGCAATCCTCCAAATCATCCCTTGAACACCAAAAGGAACTCCCTTGCCTTTCAGAAAAGCTGGGTTTACATATGAAATACCAGCCTTTTGCCTTCATGTTAAATCTGCTTTCTCTTATGCTTATTGTACATAGTTAATAGGAGTAACAAATATTTGGAAAATGTACCAATGGATTTCTCTGGACTTACTGCTCCGCCTGAAGATTTAGGGCTTCAGGCTCCACATTTGAAAAAATTCACAATGCACACATATTATACCTGAAAGCATCTCCAGTTCTTGGCATTTCAGAGCAGAATAATAAGGGTTTTTAAAACAAATTTCTGGTTTATAAAAAGGTGAATAAAATTAATACAAAAATTAAATATCTTTTCAGACACATAACTGCAGTCAGTTCAAGTTACAAGAAATATATTATTTCATCTTTTCATAAATTGCTTTCTTGAAAGCAGTTCTTCCCTCCTCACTCTACCTTCAGAACCATATGCCTCTGGGGTGCTGATCATTTTACAGATTTCCATATGTGATTTATTTACAGCCAATGTCTTCAAGTTATTCCTGGAACAACACTGACACCTATCTTAAACAGCTCTTTTTCTCTTCTATTATGGTTACTCCCTTTATATATGAAACCCCAGCAATTGCATCCACCTCAGCTACTCCTTTGCCAGACTAATGGAACAGCACAGATCTGTTCTTGTAAGATACATCTCCATTCCTGTAACAATCTGAGTAGACTTTTTACCTTCTCTAGACTTGTATCTACCCTTCTTGACCAAGAGTAGTAACAATTCTAGTGCTATCACTAGAGGGGAAACTTCATCATGGTAATAATGCTGCCCTTTTCTGCTGATAATACATTTTATAAATGTATTCAAAGGGTATTCAAAGGTCCTATTTGCCTTTTCACAATCCTGTGATATTGGTGATACATCAGCCTACATTTCAGTGTAGCATAGAAGTTCAAACAAAAAGTAAGTATCAAACTTCAAACTAAATGGATTGTTCTACAGGACAGGAAATTAGAGTAACGTGAGAGGACAAACAAAAGGAAATACAACCTCTAAATACTCCACTTTTCAGAAGCAATATAGCAAATATTTACATAAAAGAAATTATTAATACTCAGAGTGTAGTATTATTTATCTCATCTTCAGTGGGAAAGACAAAGTAGGCATTCAAAACAGCAAAAGGAACATCTTAGTCTATGGCATTGATAATCCTGCAAATGAAGAACCAGGTTTCTAACTGAGCTTTAATCTTACCAAAAAAAAAAAACCAACAAAAACCAAACCCCAAACAAACCAAAAGCCAATGCATATCAAACACATTGTTGATAAACCATCGTGTTTAGCACAGAGACCACTGAAAATTAAAAGGAAGTTGGATGAATAGATTATAGCCCAAAGGCCTGCAATATTTTTATTGACCAAACTCACAGGGCAAGAACAAATAATACTAACAACAATAATATTCTCTTTGTTCTCTATTCACTTAAATTTTTGTTCTTTAATCACACTTACCTTGGTTGGCAAGTGGCAGCTTATAATACAGAAAATAAAAACATTTCAATATTTTTAATAGATGGATTTAGTGCTTTCATTGCCTACATGTAATAATTGAAAAGGTAAGAACCAGTGTATTCAGGCTCAGTCCAAGGCACTCACTCACATTTTATTTTATTTATGCCACACACACTACTCCAAAGTATTTAAACATTGTTGTATCAAAAAAAAAAAAAAAAAAAAGAAAAGCTGAGAACTTCTTTAATAAGAAAAGCATTTCCAAGCATTTTATTAATGGTACTTCAAAAGCCCTCTAAAGCTAAGATACTTAAGTTCAGAGTAAGCTTTCACCCCCAAAGTGACTCTAGATGACCCTTTCCTGCCTTGGCAGCAGGGTTGGACTGCATGGTCTCCAGAGGCGCCTCCAACCCTAACTATTCTGCAAAACCGTTTCTGATAAAATCTTTATTATTTCCCAGGCCATCTTTTCCATCTTCTTGAATAGATATAGCTTACATTTTTATTCTTTGCTTTTTCTATGCCAATCATGTTCTGAATTCACCTCATTCTGCTAATCATGTACAGGAATAACTGTGATGGACAGCTGGAACAAGGCAATCTGAGTGGATGCAAAACTGAACAACTGAGCTGGCCTGACTATTTAGTCAAGATCTTCAATAAGGTTTATAAACTTATTATCTGCACTTCAGTAATGCAGTAAGTCTTCCAAAACCCACAAGCAGAAAAGTTTGTATGTGAAAGCATGACCCACATACTTTACAAATCAAAAACATTTGCCTCTCCCTTTCCTAGTGACAAAACAGAGCGCAAGTTTTGGTAATGAGACTTTAAATGTAACTATCTCCTCTCTGTGGTTATCCTCATGATTGTTTTCCCATTATTTCCCTATAAGAAGACACCTCTAATTTTCTGAACTAGCTTCTCTTTTACTTCTACGTATCTATCAATCAATTTCTACTTTTAACTTTCTCCAGTAAGCCTTCTTCCACCTTCATCTTTCCTCAACTCTTACACTAATCCTTGCTCCATCCACGTTACTTATGTCAGTTTTGCTCCTTGACTTACCGAATAATTCTCATTTTTTCCCTATCATCATGCCCTGTAATATTTTAAATTATGCTAATAACCTATTCTCTCCCACTATATAAAGACCTTTTAATGCAGCAAAGCAGTCACAGTAATAAAACAGCATAATTCTTGTAATTTCCACCTAAATCAAAGTGAGTTTTAGTATGCCATTGCCAGAAGGTTTCTTAAACCCGCTATATGATTGCAGAAGTAGTCTCAGTCTTCTAAAAACAAAGCCTTTTGTTTGCAAAGTTGTCACCTGTAAAGCCCAATTCTGTTCATAAAATAAATCATATATTCTTCTTCTGCTTATGGAATTACAAAAGTGGGAAAATACCAATACTCTTGAAAACTGACAAAAGAGCTGAGTGCTGCAAAAGGCATAAAAAAAAAGAGAGAAAGAACATGGTTACAGATTTGTGCAAAGAAGCAATGTGAAAAACCTTCCCCAGGATATGCCTCTGCTGTGTGGCAATAGTTCACTTGAAGATGTAGCCTTAGAGAAACGGCTCAGAGGCACCAGACACAGTGACACACTTCGTGTCTCAAGGCTTCACAGCAGCTAAAACACAGCCACGAGAAACACCTCAAGGAGAAACAGATTTGTAGATATTAAAATCAACGTATTTGCATGGCAGGCACACTAAGAAATAGTTTAAGCTCTTGATATCTTCCAAAACAATTGCTTATTTATAAATTCTGCTAAATTACAGATATTTAAGAAACAGTTTGTCAAGGGAAATAGACGTGTTAAGTGCTTCATTACTGTTATCAGTGGATTCCACTCCATTGTGATCCTGTTCTGCTCCAGACACATTTCAAGTTCATTTATCCATCACAATGATGTCAGAATGCCTCCCAAGATTTCAATATGAAATATGATCAATATCTAGTTTGTGTGCATATTCTGTCATATATAAAGCCAGGCATTTTCCTCAGTTTATTCTTTCACCAAGTGATTAAGTTATACTACTGTGTCTGAATCAACTAATGTAAATGACTTGTCATGAGGGACACACTCACTGGAGAACTTAAACCACAAATCTAAAAACCTAAAGTCCTCTGGCTTCAGAGAAAAAATCTGAAAAGAATTATCCACCATTTTTTCCTAGATGACTTTGTATCATACATTAAGTGCACACATCTTATTTCTGAATTTTCGTTACTTGCTTTGGGCTATAAAACATAACCAGCTTTTCCTCAGTTCTGCTGAAGAATTTACATGAAGTATATACTGTGCAAAGTTATGCTGTTGCAAGGAAACTTCTGCTACATTTCCAATACACTGGGGTCAGTGCACATAGAAAGGTAGCCAAGTTTTAAAACACTTCCACTATCAATTATGCCTATCTTTGACAGAGAAGTTTTGATAATGCAATAAAGGCCTAAGAGAAATAAAATACTTATAGATCTGAGTTAATCTTTTCCAGGCAAGATTTTGTTTCCTGTTTAACACTTACTCGTTACTTCTTAGTGCTCTCTTTTAGTGGAAGAAAAAAGAAGACCGTCAAAAATTAAATTCTACCTCTGTGTCAAGAAATCCAGTTGTACTCAGTGGTCTTTTTTCTTCCAGCACTACTGTAGCAGAATTTATAGCCCAATCTTTTACTAAATCTTTCTGGTTCTCGTTGATAACAGGCCTATTATAATCCTGGCTGTCATCCACTCCAAATACCTGAAAATGAAACAAACCATTACATTCATTAACCCAATACCATCCTGATGCAATGTTCAATGTTAATGGATGGATGGTGGCATGCTGGATAGTGAGTATAAATAGGTTTTAGTGTATTATGCTTATCTGTCACCTTAGTGCAATCTACAAATTAAATAGAAAAAAAATCTACAGCAATTAAAAAAAAAAAAAGTGGAACTCTACATCAACATTGTGAAAATTCAAAGAACTGCTAATTGGAATGGTCAGATATGAAAAAATGACACTTTGATGAAAGGAACAAAAGATAAAAGCAAAATCATTGCAAAATGCATTTTACCGATGAAGGGAAAACCTCAATAACTTGAATCACCAAAATTTCAGATTTTCGCTCTTATCTAATGAGAATAAGGAATACAAATTCTTGCATTTGCTATTCATATGCTTATTGAACTATTTCTCTAATACAAACAAAATTTCAGTTTTTCGACAGTTAGAGACTTGGCAGACGTTAAAAGTCCACCAGGTCTCATGAATCATGTAGGCTCATCTCATCCAAGATGTGACTTGGCATACTTCTTTTACTACTCTGTTTCCTAATTATGCTTATATTAATCTCTTCTGCTTATGCCAGAAAAATTTTCCCATGACATTTTAAAAACATTGCTCAGAAAAAAATACTAGAAAAACATTATTACCAAGGCAATTTAGTAATAAGAACTTTAGCAGGGGAATTACCATACACTGTTTGTCAAATTTCTCGTGAGTCATAGAAAACAGGGAATATCAATTGCTTTCAGAATTGATGTATCATTAAAGACATTTTAGAAAATATCTGTATCTTGGAAACATGTAATTTATAAAACTTGCAAATTTCTGCCTAAGAAATAAATTCACTACTTCACTACTAGGAGCTTAGACATTAAAAAATTACAGAATAAAATGAACCTCCCACACACATTAAAGCTGGTTGCCAAAAAGTAACAGTTAGCATCAAAAATTTTGTCATCTTCACAGATGTTATTCTCCTGTAACAAAAACTACTAGTGCAGAATAGGAAAAGATGTACAGAATTCTTCTTCCTCCAAAAGTGTGCTGTAATTCAGTACTGCACAGCAAATCTAGAGGACTGGTTTATTACAATTCTGAACAAGGTTAGTGTCCTCAAAATGGATTCACCACTAGATGGCCACAAACCATAATGTTGTCAGCTTCTGAGAAGCAGACAAAGGAAAAAATAATAGTTAAGCACCCTGTCATTCAACTCCTTATGCTCTTCTAACTGTACAGGAAGACCTTGCTACAGCATTACTGCATTTAGACCTGAGGAAATTTTCTCAAATGCACTGGATTTGTATTTTGCTCTCATAAGAAAAGCCTGCTTTCCTAACATCTTAAAATTCAGGCAGTGCTCCCTGAAGTTTCAATTTATAGATAAATCGTACCTACAGTCTCTGGATTAGAAATTGCTTAACAGGATTTAGAAAATATTTATTTTCTTTCTATAGAAATAGAGTGTTAAAACATAAATTTTTGCTTTCATAGTATAATTTTGATTTGTACAGTACCATCAATTTTTGAAGATAGACACCAGTTACCAGTTACCATCCACTGACACCTTTGAATATATCACTATTCTGCAGAGATTTTTTCTTTGCATATCATAGATTCATTGATTACAGAATTTTACATTTTCTTTGAAATGAAACGAAATTCTGGTATTATCACACAAGCACCAGAAGGAAAATATGAATTCCACACTTCCATATCTAATCAGAACTGCAGCAGCAAATTGCTGCCTGTAAATTGCTTCATTTTATCTGACAGCACGTTAATTTACCATGTCAAATTTCTTTACTTGTATCAGAAATAACACTTCTTTCAGTCTTACCTCTTCTAGTACTGAACTCAAATTTAAGCAAATTTTGTTGTTCTTCTTCTATTACTAAAATTACTGCCAAACCAAATTTGAATATTGCCTATTTTTTTCTGTGAAAGGTAAAATGGATATCATGAAGACCCAAGCAAATAGCAGTCCTACTGTTCCTCCTCTCTATCCAGTGGGGATAGCAGAAAACATAAACCAAATATTTGGAGAGAGTATTATTAGAAAGAAAAGTAAAACATCATCTTCAATAAAAGTGTATTTTTGTACTACAATGTCATTCTACGTTTGGTATGTGCATGCACCTTTCCTAAGTTCCATGGCTATACAACTGCAAAGCTCCTCTTCTCACAAGAAAGAAGAGATGCACGTAAGTGTGATCTAGCCCAAAGATTAAATTTCAGACTTGTGATATATAGAAACCTCTTGAAAAGACTGGTACTAAACATAAGTAAGAATTCAAACACTAAAACTCTTCACAAGGTAAAACAACTCAAGTATTTGACAAAATGTAGACGATTACTCACACACCTGTCACACACCTGCAGAAAAGTAATACTATCAGAATTTCAGGATTAACCAATCCACATATTCAATTTATCAAATAATGAGCAGAAACAGCCATGGAATAACCTGAATGTTTCTGCTGGAAATCATCTCTCTACCATTTATAGAATGCAATTTGTACTTTCTGGGCTGCTACAATATGGTAAGTGTGCAAACAGTGGGCTGTTGTGACTGAAGCCTGAATGGATAGAGAGTTGTATCTTCCTACAAAGACTAGATTACATTTTTCAAGGTTCCCAATTCTTTAGAAGTTTCTGTTCTTTAAATATCTTCATGACTGCACAGTCATTTAAGGGTTAGGAGATAATCAAACCAAGAGAATTCTGAGGAAATGCTGATGACACATATTGCTGCATCGCTCATCCATTTATTTAGACAAAAAGATTGAAGTTTCTTTCTGTAAAGCTTGGATTTGTCAGAAGCAACTATGAAATGTATTTTGATTAACCGTTTGGGGGAAGAAAAAGATGAAGCCAGGTTCCACAATCAATACAGATTTGGACACATTGAGCTGTCTGAAAAATGAGAAGCGAGCCTTCAGTTTTTTTATAAAGGAGGTAAAATAATTCTGTGTATTCTATGTGACTATCACGAATCACACATATCCACCACACAGCTGTCAATGAAAAAAAAAGTTTCCTAAATAATTTATTCTTTTAAAATAGCAACAGGGACTTTCACAATACTCTTGCATTTTTTTTGAGGGAATCTGGGGAATAAGGAGTAATGTAAAAAGAATACATAAATATAAAGAACAATTCCTAGAAATATTAAAAAAAAAACCAACACAGTACTAATGCATTTTTTTTACCAGTTGTAATTTAAAACTGAAACTACCAGAGAAAGACATTTCCAAGGTATCAGCTTCCTATGAGCAATCATTCCAGAAAGCTGGAAGTTTTTTGCCCTGCTCTGTCCTATTGTTTATTTTTCTGCAACTATGTTTTAGTAGGAAGATTGCATTGTTCCATCCTGATTGCTTCAAGTTTCATAAAGTTACAGAACAAAAAACAGCATGAAAATTTTCACAGAAACCCTGAAAGTTGACCGACAGAGAAAGATCTAGACACCCCACCAATCTGCACCATTTCATGGGGTTCTTGCAGCGTCTATGCCACATGGCTGTAAAGGTAGAACAGACACAAACACGGTGTAAACTGTGGTGGTGTTTAAAAATAACTACTTTACTGTTATGAAGCGTGAAACAATCTCCATGGCAAATCAGGACATTTTAAAGTGGCTTGGGAATGATGACAAGCTGTAGAAAGTCAAGACTCGTGGACGAAATGTTCTTGACGTAATTTTGTTTAACCTGCAGTCCTGCTGGCCTCTTAAACAAATGGATTAACAGGTGATACAAGAGAGACATTGTCTAACTGGGTAGCTCAGCAAGGGCCACCAAGATGGCCAAGACTAGAGCATTTTATCTGTGGGGAGAGTCTGGGGAAGCTGGATTTGATCACTTTGGAGATGGGAAGGCTTTGGGGTTGGGGTTGCCTAACAGCAGCCTCCCAAGTACAATGGGGAGCGTATCAAGATGACAGCCAGGCTCTTCACAGTGCTACACTGCAGGGGGACAAGGGACAGCTCATGTAAAATGAGACAGGGTATGAAGAAAAGCTTTTTCACTCTGAGGACAGTCAAGCAAGCTTGCCTAGTCTCTGCCCATGTAGGGCATGAAGACCCAAATGGGTCTTGGACACAGCATGGATAAAGTCTCAGGCAACCTGGCTGACCTCAAAGCTTCTTTGAGCAGGGGGTTGGACTAGACATCTCCTTTCCAGGTCCTTTCCAGCTTATGTGATTCTATGCTCCATAGTAACAGTAATCTTACATCATAATTTAGCATCTCAGGTCTCTTAGTGCAAAGTTTTGAGAAATCCCCAAGTATCTCAGGGCAGCAGGGAAAAGGTAAGCTCCTGGCACATATTTTTCAGTTTCAAAGCAGGGAAGTAAGTCATCCAAAGATCTCCTATGATAATCCATTTACATTCTGCAGTTCACCCAGTGAAACAAAGGGACAAAACATCAGCAAGTCTCAAGTCTCTTTGTCATCAGGACAAAACTATAGCAAGTCTCAAAGCACTAGCTTGTTACTTGCTGGAATGCAAACTTGCCCTGAAAAAATACAGAAGGAAAATACACAGTGACTAACGGCAAAAAAAATTGTAGCTTACTGAGAATATTCACAAATGTCATCACCTGACAGCAGAAAGTTTTTTCCAATATTCTGAGAACATAATTTATCTATATTAACGAGTAATAGTTACAATTTTTTATCCAACCAAATCCAAGAATTACCAAAATCTATCTAACACAATGAAAGCAAGATGCAAACCTTGCAAAGGGTACTGGCACATTTTCGGAGACAGCCTGAGACCATGCCTTGGTCTCTTTGGCAAGGGCTAACTCTGTAGAAAGCAGAGTACTCTCTTTTGGCAGGTCATACACGCTTCCCTGTAACAACAGCTCATGACTCAACAGTCCACCTGCTCATCATCATAGCTGCAACACAGCTCTAACACAAGCTAGCTTTAGTGATCAGGAATTGGTCTTGTTCACTCTCCCTTCTCCTGCCCCAAAGTAGATGAATTAATACTTTTTGTAGCACAGAGGAACTGTACTAGAGGTGAATATAAAATCTTTAGAATTAACTATCAAGATGATTTTTTAAAACTACAGAAGTCAATTTTCTTTCTTGATATGTGCATTACTTTCAAGAAATTAAAATAAAAATTGGTCAGAAAAAAATAATGGCAACAGAACCATTTTTTTTCTGAATAAGAAGGAAGACAAAGGTTGCTAACCCCCTCCCCCACACTCACAACCCTCACCTGATGTTCTTACGTGCTTTTCATAAACTTGAAAGCTTTTCCAGTTGTATTCCATTTAGATGCTTTTCAAAGTTCATAATATCTGGACTTTATGCTTGCTCTACCTTTAAATTGTTTCATGGTGTAAGATCACATAGCAGTTCTACAATACTATAATTATTCAGGACTTAATGACCACAGAGCTAGCTCCTTGACCAAATCATTACTGAAGATATTGATATAAATGGAAAAAAAAGTAATTTGAGACTTCTAATAGCAATGTTCACTCAGTTTTACAGCGAATTATGTATATTAGAATGGGAAAATCTGAAGAACCCTATCTAGTTTTAAATTTTTTAGTTTACAAAGTTTCCCCAGTAATCTTACTGCTGAAGTCTTAATGAAAGGAATATACAGTAATTACCAATACCATCGATTAAATTAACAGAAAACTAACAAATAAATATTAAGAATTCTAGCTGCAATTCCTATCCATTAATGATGGTATTTGAAAAGTAAAATTATTTCAGTAACTCTTTTTCTATTCTTTCAGATCCTAACAACAGTCAGGGACGTAATCTAGAAACATTTTTAAAAGATCATGATTTGAATGCAATTCATTTCAGTGTAGGCAATCTGTATAAAAGGAACAGAATAAAACCCAATGACAAGAAAGACAAAAGGGAATTCAAAGATGAACAGTTAAAAAAATTAAAACAAAGCAGAGCAATGGTAAGGAACAAGGAACTACAATGTACAGGGCATTAAAGGAGGATCATGGCAAAATAAGGAAAAAGTGATTTAATTTGAAATAAGGCATTTTACATTTTAAAGTGATGGCAATGTAAATTTTGATAGCAATTGTGTTTCACAACCTTTTAGGGGAAAGGAAGATGATGAGCATATTTGTTTGTCACAGAAGTCAAAAGTAGATTTCAGAAAGTAAGCTGTGAACTGATAGAGTCAGACAAGCAAAACCCAAATACAAAAAAAAAAAAAGGGAAGAAGTATGATTTTGGAAATACAAGCAGGATTTCAGGATTTGAGCACAGTTTGGGTGTACAAAGAAAGAAGAAATTTTAAATAAACCACACTCAGAGGATGATTGATTGATGGCAAGAGAGGATTCCAGAGAGCAAGGAAATGGAAGAGGCTTCAGATCGTCTCGGCAGATCATCTCAGTAACGCTGCATTTGGTGTTCACACTGAGCTCCTGACAATTCTTCCACAGAAGGTAGTTCAGGCATTCATAATACACAGTAAATTGATCCTTAAAAGTCAGTTATCGATCACAGAGGAAAGAAAAAAGGCAAACGTTTTTTCCCACCTTTCACAAAGTAAGGTAAGAGTACAACACCTCAGCTTACTTTGTGTTTGGCTACTGCATGAACCGTGTTTTACCAAGCTGCTTCTGAGGAGTTTCATTTTAATAGTTTTTGGTTGTTCTTGGCAGTAATCCCGGCCATCCCAGGCAAACAGACTGTGTTCTGTGCAGGGCATAGCTCATGAATAGCCATGGACTTGCACAGAAGCAATGTTTACGTCATTTAACTCTATATCCAAGTTATAGAATCAGATGCAAGATGCTCTGGTATAAAAAAAGCCACGAAAGCAAATGAAAAGGATCAACATGCCAAGTCTAAGAGCTTACCAGACACCAGTTACATATTTACATGCATACATATTTTGTCCCTGTTTGCTACTGTGAAGAATTCATTTTCTTTAGGATTCCAAATTAAAAAAGAAACAACAAGTTTAGAGGCAATTAAACTCCTTTCCTCATATGAAGAAAAGATTATAAACATCCTCTGAACTCCTGACAAAATTTATAAGCTCAGATGATTGGACAGGCTTCGAGTGGTCTACTGCTTTTTCAGCACTGTATTCATAAAAGTGTCATTCTGCAAATAAGACACTCTGTGGGGCTCAAGGCATTTCTCTCAAAGAAACTGCTGAAGCAATGCTAAAAGCAATTAAACCCAGAGAGTGTAAAAAGACAGAAGATCTGAAAGGGACTTTCTGGAAATAGATACATCTATCTCAGTTCCTGAAACAGTCATTGAAATATACTCAATTTTTTTTTTTTTTTCTCTTAACTGACTCCCTGCCCATCGATTCTTTCCAGGTAGTTTTTCCATTCATAATACTGAAAAAATCGCTGAGAGCAGTTCCATAACATGTATTTTAACTCCACAAGCAAAGGAATTGTAACAATAACAATCTGCAAGATTATTGATAAATTTTCAACGTTTCCAACAGAGAAGACAAGATCTGGTATACAAATTTATGAAGAATTAAAGCAACGACAATAAATCATTCAAAAGTAAACAGTCCTTCAAAGACACATTAGCCAATATTGTAATGTGGTATGAACAGATATACCCTGGGAGTAAATAGAATAAGGAGATTCCATTTTATAACAATCATCTTTCAGAATTGAGTCCCATTCACACCCATACTCAAAAGTCAAACCAAAGAAGTAAGTATCATCCATCATGAACAGAAAGATCTAGAAAATAAAACTGGAAAAAGTGTTGCCTACAGTGAACACCAATACAGTTTTCCTTCCATAATTACTATTCCAAAAATTTAAAGAGAAAAGAAGAATCTCTCTCAAGATTGTGTCAGCAGAGTAGGATTTTATGTGTGCTCATTGCACAGTATACAATCAAATAAAATCCGAGGTGCCAGACTGCACATTAAAAACAAGATCACTACTATTAGGGCCTGTCTATCTACATAAATAAAGACTTTAAAACATCTAGAATATGGAGCTTGCACTGCAAACAAAATCATTACATAGTCCCAGTAAGTCTTCCTGAAGGTGGCAGAAGGATGGATTGAGATTTGATTTTGATACATTTTTTTCATGTCGTCTGGTTGGGGAATCAGTATGAATCAACTGAATTTGCAATCTAAATTTACTTTGCTGATGAAAAAATCAATTCTCTTTTAGGAAATTTAAATGAAAATAACATAAATCAAGTAACAAATCTGGGGACCAAGGAAAATTTTAAGCCAAATGTTTCCATATGCATTTGAACTGCTGTAACATTCCAGATTTCCTGGTTATCTCACGGGACTTGAAACACTCATACAGACTCAATTCTCTTCCATCTCCTCCCTTCCCCCACATGCATAGAAGAGCTTAGGTCTGCTATAGCAAGTTCTACAAAACCTTTCAATTTTTAAATATCCTAAAATGAAACTGGCTGAAGAAAAAAGACAGAAAAAACCCTGGACAAAACAAACAGAAGAAGAGCCCTCAAAGAAAACCCCCAAAGAACTTGCAAAAAAGCCATTGAGTTGCTTTTTATTTACTGCAATAGCCTCAACATATTTAATATTCCAAACGCATGCAGAATTATTTGCACATTCATTTATTAATATTTATTACTGGCAGTACTCTGCTTTATTGAAAAAGGAAAGTCATTAGCATGATAATTTGGTCTCTTTATATCTACAAAAAAGGAAGATGAACTGCAGAAGCATCATTTTGAATTCTTTCATCCACTGAGAGACTTACCTTTTCTGTGGCCTATGAAGATTTTTTAATGTGATAGGACTGCTGAGAACAACTTTCTTCTAATAAATTTGATTTATTTAAAAAACATAAAATGGATGGAAAATTTACAACTCAGGGATAAAAAGAAAGCAATTGCAAAGTGTTAAGAGAATAAAGCACTGAACCCATCTAAAGAGCATAAAGACTGGATGTAAAGGAAAAACAAATCCTACAACTGTGCCCCATTTACTCAAGTATTTTATATGGTAAACTTAATACTGAAAAGGTTCTAAATTAAATCAAGATCCTGAATTAGTTTTATTTTGTACTCAGCTGTTAGCTACAACAATAAGACCATTATTCTGCTAGAAAAAGTTGTGCCTTTATGATGCTGTTTGAGTAGAGGATATTTTATGCCACATATGTTCAAGGTGGGCTTTGTGGTATATTAAGAGCAGCTTGCTTTCTTGACACATTGGCGAAATTGCTCTCAATGGCAATTTTAAAAAGAGCTCTACAAATATAACAAGAGATCCATCATCTATTTTTTTTCCTCATGTTATTAATATTTTTATTTTCTAAACCTTAGCCTACTAACCAATTCATACTTCTCTATGAATTAAAGTGACATTTGAACACCTAGATGCAGAAACATCACTGGCTGATGAAAGGACTTTTAGAAAGCAATGTTTAGTGTTATTTTTCAAGCATTCTCTATTAATAAAGAACATTAAGACACAACCATAAATTTCTACTTGCATCCATTTTTAACATTTACAACTGAGAACTATGAGCATATGTACTCTATTTTTTCATCTTAAAATAAAATCTTAAAAAAAAAAAAAGATATCTTTGAAAGCAAATTTGAAAGTTGTATGAGACACAAGCCATAATGTATTTGAAAACTTGCATTTTAGGTAAGTAGCAGACATTCACCCAAGAGAGTCATGACTGCAGATATGTGATTACCCCTCTCTGTTAAGGAAAACAATCAAAATTAAAAAGCTTTCCTCTGTTACTTATGAAATGTTTTCCTCTTTCTTTCTGATAATGCATTTTTCTCACATTCTCTTCTCAAAAGTCAGGCTTTAAAATGGTTGAGAAATGAAGGTTCTGTCATTTGCTATTCTATGCCTTTTCTGCTGTAGTGACAATACGTTTTTCTTAGGGGCTGAAAGAGCGCCAGAGGAAGAACTGGATCCTTAGCAATCAAAATGAAATAAAGATGCTGAATAAGCTGGACAGCAGAGTTTCTGGCTTTTTAAAATCATTTCACACAAGCATCTACTTGAGACTATTTCCTAGAATCTTTAGTAAAAGGCTACACTAAGCAAAAATAGTACTTTTGAAGGAAGTTATACAGCTCAACATTAAGATTTTTACTCCCTTTTTCTTAGAATTACATAGGAAGATGGGTGTTTTCCTTTTTTTTTTGTTCTGACAATTATAATTTTGACCTCCTGCATGTTTCTCTTGGATTCTTAATGCAAAGAAGCATTAATAATCCCACCTTGATTTTTTACAAGTTAATACTACTCTAGCATTTGTGGTTTACTCTTACGTTTGTTCATTTCCAGAGAAAAGAGAAGTAAGGCTAAGAATGAGTCACGCCTGGGAGTAATCTTTGGATATTTGGGCCATTTTCATCCTTTCTTCCAACAAAAGTGAAAAAATACCCAAACCCAGAAGTTCTTTATTCCATTGAAAATTCTTCAGGTAAACCACACACAGATTTTAGCATCATTCTAACGTAAACTGCTACTGGCAAGAATGCCTTATTTGTGCTAATGTTTTAGAAAGTGATCCTTGCTATTTGTAGTGCATTTTCATCTCAATCTGAGCAAATTAAACTCTTGAATTTCAATTAAACTTCTGACCCAAGAGATACCCTTAAATTAGACTCGATTGAACAGGCACAGTAACTACCCAGAAAAAGGACAGACTTGCTAATGAGAGAGTGGTTACACTGAAAGAATTGATAAGATGTACACCAATAATTCTCTTAAATCCTCAATAAAGAAGCACAGGAGTCAACAGGCTAACAGAAGTTCTTGCCTTATACCTCACTTACCCTCCTTTGGCAAAGGAAAATTATCCAAAGTATTAGCAATTTAAAACAGGAGGGAAGCAAAGCTGAGCTCAGCTGGAGGACAAAACTTTGGCTTCCATTTGGTTTAGATTTTCTTCGTTGGCTGTTTTTCTGCACTTCATAAAAATAGTATCAGACTATTTTGTATTACCAAATCAAATAAGAATTGCATAGCAGATCTCTTTGAACTGAGTGTAAAATATAGTGTGCATAAGATTTCAACACAGATACTAAGTGAAATACAGAAGACCTTGAAGAAAAAACATCTCTGCTTTACCTCATAGTAAATCTTTAATACCTAGTGGTGACACCTTTAAAGTTCGCAGTAAGGGAAATTTATGATACCTGAAAGCTTTTATATTAACACTAAGATTATTAAGCAATACTTTAGTATAATCCTCAAGGCTTTCCTTCACTTCCTGTTCCCGAAGCTCTAGTGTAGCAGGAGGGATTTGTTTCCAACAAAAAACTGACTTTAGATAATCTGAACGGGTACTGAAGGCCACAAAAAATTTGAAATTTTATCAACACTCTCAGGCACATGATGTGATTCTTGAATGTCCTGTGTAGGGCCAAGGGTTTGACTCAATGATCCTAATGGGTCCCTTCCAACTAAGCATATTCTATTAGACATATAATATTAGACAGTACTAACATTTTTCTCAAGTACATAAATTGTCTATTTTCAAGTGTTATTACTTTGTGTGGTTTCCAAAAAAGCCCTGTTGAACTACTATATTTAGCTAAAATTCAACTATAAAATTCAGCTATAAATTTTCTGATGCAATTTAGTTGAAGATTTATAATTTAAGAATAAAATGTAGTTCCTTAATATTTACTTGCTTTATTTGGAATGCTTTTAGTTGCCAGTAGTTTTTTGAATTTTGATTCAAAGAAGTCAAAAATTTCCTTTTCAGAATCCATAAGAGGTGACACTATTACCTGTATTATTTTATTGAAGGCAACACCCTTTACTTTAATCCCTGTCTCCAAATGCTCCATAAACACATTTTTAAAAAGAAAACCACCTATAATACAGTGTTCCACTTACCCACTATTTCAGAATTTTTTTTACAAAATCAAGCCAATAAAGTTAGCTTGTCTTGCAAAAAACAGTTTTCAACACTAGCCAAAATTAATTCTAAATGTATTAATGTATTTGTTCAGCTCTGAAAAGTTTTGAACAGGCAAATGAATCCTTAGATAATTCTAAAACAAGTAAGTGATGAATTTCCTGTTAAATTAGCAAAACCCTAGCCTAGAATTGGATGCAGGCATTCTACCATGATAGATTATCTAGGAAAACATAACAAAACCAGAAAAAAATCCATTTCAAGTCATGTTAAGTGAAATGATTAAACATAGCTTCTGCTATCCATATTTTCCTGTTGAATCCAAAGAACAGTTATTTAAGACAGTTTTTAAACTGCAAATACAATTTGTATTGTTGCGGATATTTCTGTTGTTAGCAATAGGCAAACTAGAAAATTTACACTGCAATCATATAAACACTTCTGGAAAATCAAAGCATTTTAATACTTACTCTTTTTAGCTGACACTGAAATTTAAGTTATTGTAACTGAATATACTTTTTAATAAGTATAGAAAACATCTGCAGTCTATATTTACATGATCATTTGGATGGAACCAATTTATATAATGAAAACTAGGGACAATAGGCTTTCAAGAACTAATGAGTATTTTTTATGAGGGACATAAACCATCCACATAAAAATACCCGTTAAATGATTTTTGGTGCCTTGTATTTTTACAGGACTGAAATATTTTGAAAACACATTAAAACTGCCAAACTTTAAGAGAACAGCAGCATGAAACAAGGAATAATGTTTAGCCAAATGCCTGCTGCTGCTCTTACGACATTTCATATTTCAACATAATGGACTGGTTTAAAAACTTGTGTTATTGCAGCAGCTTTAATAAGCAGAACTGAGTGGTAGACAGCTGCCCACACATCCCATAATACTTGTAACATCAGAATGCATTTCAGGTTTCTCACCTTGTCAATCATTTTGCGAGCTTCCATTTCCTCAGGATTGGGATTTTCCAACTCGATAGTGTAAGTACCTTTGTCACTCTGGTCATCCTCATTGTCCTTTTCAGTAGCAGCAGAAATATGTTGGCTCTTCAACTTCTTGTCCACCTCCTGGCTCTGATTAGGCCTATGGCCAAGGCTTCCTGAACTCCTTAACAATGCAGCTTGTAAGGCAGGTAATGCAGCAGAGGATTCTTCTGATTTCTGGTTTAGAAGTTTGGCATGAACACCGTGTACTGCTCTGTGATGTGATGAGCTAGCTTGCACAGGTGAAGGGACTTTCTCCCCTGATGCAGGTTTGACTCTCTCAGCTCGTGTGTGAGATGTTGGAGATGGAGATTCTGGGCATAAAGCTCCCACGTTCTGAGAAAAAGAGTAAGAACGTCTCTTGCGAGGATGGTCTTCATCAAAAAACTCAATCATAAAGGCAGTCTGACTCAAACCAGCTTGCTCTTGCTGCTTTTCTGTGGAATGGACTTTCTGGTGTGACTTTTTCAGCTCTGTGTGATGATGTCTTAAGTGTTCTTCCAGTGCTGCCCGTTTACTGTAATGCCGGTGCGCACCAATATTCTCTGAATCACTTTGTGTGCCATCATCATGCTTATTCCCTACGAGCAAAGCAGAACAACATATAGCACAGTGAAACAAAGAAAGACCCCAACACAACAGACAAAAAAAAAAGACAAGTGGCAAACTAGCAAGGAAATTATTTCAAACTGGATTTCTGTTGGAACTCCAACAGCTTACTGTACCTGGGCTCTGCAAAATGGCACAGTTCCTGGAAATGCAATCAACTTGCTACAAGTCAAACAATGAAACATTTTCGAAGCTGATCAGTAACAGCAGTGCATTTGAAGTATCCTTTCCCCAGTATTCTCATCTGTGAATACTTATCAGTGACATACAAAAGCCAGTATTTTACTAGCTGTACTATAGTAGGTTTTTGAATCATGTTTGTTTTGTTACAGAGCCAGTTGATTATAAATGACTACTGACACATTCCAGGCAGGGTTAAGAGGAAAATGAAAACCTTAATAAAGTCCTTCCGACAGTGGAAAGAGAGCCATGGTTCATACTGCTGGATTCCTCCCACGTTTACAACAGTTTATCATGAGAAATGTCTACTAAAAATTGGATTGAATTCTTTATTACTCTTTCCAAGAAGAGCAATGAATTTTTCCATAATTCACTCCACTCAGCATCTGATGTGTGCATGTGAAATGGCTGTTATTACTTATTCATTCCACAAACTACTCTGAGATCTATGAATAAGGATTACATATTTCATAAATCATACACACACCTACAAATCATACATACACCTACTTTGCAATGATACCTGAAAATGTTCAGAAGGCTGGATACTTAAACATAGTAAGTGTATTTACAGAGCAACCTCATGTACAAGGAAAGTGTCAATGCTCCCAAGTTTTAGCTCAGTACCTGGGAAGGAACAGTTCCATCCTCTTTGAACTCTTTTAGACCAATTTCTGCTCATATATATATATATATAGAGAGAGAACAATTTCTGTATTTTTGATTCTCAAGAGGTTAGCTTTTTTAAGGTTTTCTCATTTAAATAGAGGGATATGCATTAGGATATGCAGCTACTACTCAGTTAAATAGTAATTACATATTGGCTAATCTTACTTATCAGACCAATACCATTAAAAACACAGCTGAAATCCCAACTTACATTCCTGTTTTCTACTTGTTAGCATAGTGCCTACAAAAATGATGTGATGATTCATACATTTCCAAATGTAATATAATCTAATCTTAGCAGGGACTTCAGTACAGAATATTACAAGAAAAAGCTGAGGAGAAAAAAAAGTTTGAGTTTTAAAAAAATTCTACCCAGTCCCAGTTGGTTAAAGAACTTTCAAAGTACCTAGGTATATTTACTATCTAAAAATACAACTAATGAATGAGAATACAAACAGGCCACAGAAGACTAGAAAATTCAGATATTTATTATGGCCATATGCATCCCATAACTTACACCTCTTTCAGATGAAAATTAATCAGACTTTGAGGAGTTTCTGCCAGGAAAAGCCTTATAGACAAAGCCCCTTCTGTTTATCAAAGTGTCATGGCTAGTTTCCTTAAGAACATTCGTGAATACAACACATTTACATGGAAGCCAGAGAATGTGATTTACACTGGAAGAAATAATACACTATTATTAGATTAGAATTAATCTAATTCTGTTTTCAGAGTTTTATTTTTAGCTTAATTTGAAAGAGTCAGCCTTAGAAAGTAGACTTTTGATCAATAAGGCAAAGAATGTTCTACCCAGTCCCAGCTGGTTTAAGAACTAGACATGATAATGTTGCAGAGCCAAGGAAAATGAGAACTGTAGGGTTAACCTGCTGAAACTAAAAATGGAAAATAGAGACTTGAAAAAGTTCATCAGAAGTTTTCATTCTGAAAGTTTGAATGGTACTGGAATCTTCATCTGAACATCAAGACTATCTCGTTCTCTATTCTGTTAAGCAACACTCAAGAGCAAGTACACTTGTCATGTGTAACATTTGATTTAATTTCATTTGAAATGTCACTGTCTGCAATAAATGTATGATCAGCTGGAACTCCATTCAACAGCAGCACTCACATGAATAGAACAGTCCACAAGCTGAGTATAAAAATTGAAGCTCCTCCTTTATTTCTGATTCCTGACTCAGACTTGACCCCACCAAACATGATCCATATAAGCAGAATGAGTATATGATGTATCTCTTTGCCATAAATGACTTTCTTAGAACACAAACAGAAGATATGCTATTGAAAGAGTTGTTAAAAACATAAATTGAAAGTGAGATGTTTAAAATACTTCAGAGCATTGATTCTAAAAAGCAATTCATGTTTTTAAAGTAATTCATGAGAAAAAGTGAGATGTATAAAATTTAACTAAGGTTTGGCTTTTTTCCTTTTCTTTTTTAAGATCAGTTTAAATACCTGACGCTTTCAGCCACACCAGAACATTTCCAACTAGCATATTGATTGCGAAACGATTCAGCCTTTTGTTTCTTATGCTCTTTGTAAGACCTAAAACAGCAATAAAACTTCCCAGCCCAAAATCCTTGCACACGTGCAGAGTATCTGTGATTTCATCTGAACTCCACAACAGCTCAGGGCTCCTCTGACTGCCTGCCGGCGAGGAATTGCTGCTTTCAGAATTAAGCCTAGCTGGCACGATTCACTTTACCTTTCAGCCTCTTCAAGTACACTGGAACGTCACTCTTAATGCTTTTGGAATCCTCCTCCGTTGGTTCCCATATCATTCTCGGAGGGTTGTTCTGAGCCAGCCAATCTGCCACTTTGCTCTCCGCTGCCATCATCACCGTCTGCAGCCCCGGCAGGTCCTGACTGGAGGAAGAAGGCTTTTTCGATTTGTGCCGCTGTTCCGACGTGAATTTTGTCACGTGATCTTTGATCTTTACTTTTCCTGGAGTGTTGTCATCAAATTCAATGGTAAAGGAGGCGTGCCCTGAAGCTGCTGCGTGGGAGCTTTGGGTATCTTTTGTGGGAATTTCATGAATAGTGCTCTCTGCTACCTGTGAAGCTTGCTGGCATTCTTTAGTAGGGATTTCAAAATAACTGGGCTCCCTACAGAAAGGATAAAGTTCTTCACTTGCAGATGCCGATCGCTCCTCAGATTGCTTGGCATCTGTGCTGCATCCTATTAGGAAAAATAAAAAACAGGTTTCACAATACTTGGGAACTTCAGGCTCTTCAAGAAGTTTCTGAACTCCTGTAAAGGCCACTTGAGTAATTCCTGGAATAAACAGTAAGATTGTGGAGTAAATTGAGCACCGTAGTTCTGGAAAAATACTTCCAGAATTAGATATAAAAAGTATTAATGAAAAGGCACTTTGAACTTCAGCTGTGAGAAATGTAAAGTAGCAAAATGCTCATTTAGAATTTGTCAAAGAGCATGCAGAATATTTTTAGAATGTGTAAAGGTCAGATGAGTTATTTGAACATGGGAAACAGGTAAATGACAATGGTGAAATTGTTGAGATGATCATTATCACAATTCCAAATTATTGGAAAAAAACATCAAATCAGGGTGCTCCCAAAACAAGCATTAATGATCCTTCATCTCCTGCAGCAGATTGAAAGCATAATTTTGTTTGGCCAAATTCTTCAGAAAAACAATTCACACATTAATGCAAGGTAAACATTAATTTTGGCTCAAAAAGTTAAGCTAAGCAGTGAAGTGTTTTGGAATGGAAACACTTTATGTTTCTACAAAAGATAAAAAGATTAAAAAAGAATCAAGCTAAATCCTGCTGTCATGTCCTCTTACTTTACTTGTTGCCATAGTTTGTAGATGAACAGAAAAAAGAACAATAGCTGGAAACATGCAGAATGTTAGCCATGCTCTCACTGGCTAAAAGAAGCAGAAAGTAGAAAAAGCTCAAGGTAGTAATTCCAAGTTCCACTATATAGCCTAAATGAAGGCTAAAGCTTCCTGTGGTTGCAGCAAAGCTACCAATGTGCCTTTAAGAAAACAAACCTGATTGCATTTTATGAACTACTCAGCCAAAATACCTGGTGCAGAGATGTACTAAAGCAACAGAAGCTTGAGACCTCAGCAGCAACTTAAGATTCCAGCAAAAGAATTCTGAATAGTTCCGAAGCAATTTATCATGGACCACATTAAGATGTTTAAGGTATCACTTCAGGCTGCCAAGAAAGACTGCAACTAATTGATTTTAGGTATTGAAAAAAGCCACCCTATATCAGCTGAGGAAGTTAATATTTGTGTATGAAACTATTAATGTGATAAGATTTATACTGAAGTCAGGAATTTAAGGGGTAAAGGATGCAGGATGGAATAATGCATCTGTGCTGCTTCTCACAAACACATGCTTCTTGTGAGGATTTATGAAAAGGTTCAAAATTAGAAAAAAAAAACTCAGGATGGCAGTGATACAGAGAAATAAACTATTTAAGGGAAAGAATAATACCTGGAAAAGTAAAAAAAAGGTGTTATTGAATGGAAACAAGAACAGTACACATACTTTATTATTGCCATGTTTGGATATCCATTAGCAGTGGATAACAAAGCAATTTTAATTTATTTTTTCTAGCAGTAGCTGTAACAAACACAAAACAAGTTCAGAATTCAGACAGGTTTTTCTACTGTGTTGGATCCCAAGAACCCCCTAGCTAATGCTTTTCATTGCACTATCAGCTACCTTGTGTATGTGGAGGAGTTTTCAGGTACCACAACAGCACCTCCCTCCCTGGGAAACAGAATGCCTTTTTCATACCCTTCCTGAAAACACTTGTGCCATCAGACACACAATGCAGAATGAATCTATTTTACTGATGCAAAGATTATTAAAAATCTTCTCTGCTTATATAGAAAATGTACAGAAAGGAACAAAAAATCAGACTTTGCAGGTCCTAGACTTTAGGTAAACTACCCTCATTCTCCATTTGTTCCATGCAGCTAACAAGCTGGAATGGATCAAGCTCTGGTAGGATCCAATCTAGAGCTTGGATCCTTACAATATCCACGGTCACAGAAAAGGAGAGTAATCCACCACACAGCCAATTGATAGAAAACTTTTCTTCCCCCACATGGTTCTGCTCACAACTTCAAATCAACAACACCATGCAACTCCTTGTAGCCAATAATTAAGCCAGATATGGTGTTCAATGTTTGTTCATCTTTGAGAAAGATTTCTAATTTTGGGCAAGGCAGGAGCAATCTGCTGGCCACACAACACACAGTATATTTCAGTAATTATGAAATAACTGGTTTGTTACCATCTTTTGAAAACAATAAAACTGTAGGCAAATTGCATCAGATGTACATCAATGAGAGGATCTCTCACTTTGGTTTGTCAGAATTGATGAAGGACTTAATAAAAAAATTTCTGTGTGAAACTTGTCTGCACCAAATTTAACATTTCAAATCAACTGTTTATACTATAATAATATGCATAGTATTTGATTCCAATATTTTTGATGAAATACATGCTAGTATAGAGTTTGAATCTAAATTAAGACAGAGTTTAATCAAAAGAAGCAAGAAACTGAACTACAACTAAATTGTAAATTTTACTGAACTAGAAAAATTTTTAACAATTATATAAATAAAATACCTGACATATAAGTTAATTTTAATTACTTAAAAATCCCATTTTCAGTCAGAATTACTTGCATTTTTAGAAAAGCTAAATGCATCAGAATTTATTAGAATAAGAAACAGAAAACCAGGAAGCCAAAAATTAATAGATCCTGATCTGAACCACCCTTCAATATTTTTCTCACAGATTATAAATACAAGCCCTTACAGAGTGACCTATGAAACAGCCTTACCTTTCAAATCCTATTATAAAAGGTCATCTGCCAAGATGAAGGAAATTATCTATCAGACTAAATACAGACACCTTTAAGAGAAACCCTTCAAGCAAATACTGAAGACAGTGGTTGTCACTGCTCTACAGTTTTTAAAACAGAACAAGCACAGCCTATGTATAGCAAAAAAAAAAGGCAATTGCAAGTGAGTTTTGGGAAAAGGAAGGGATGGGTAGGTTGTGAATTTCAACTTCTTCAGGGACTGAAGGGATTTCATAACTGGCAAGACTAAAAGGAAAGGGGCAGAAAAAATAGCAGGATTATCTGTAAGAAAGGAGCTCTTACTCCTCCAAGATTCTGAGCAACAAAAGACAACTGAGCAACCGTTTCTACAAGGCAAGCAAGGAAGCAATAATTGGTAGCTGCCACCCAGCACTACACCCATCAGTGATCCTATTACTGAAAGGATTTTAGGAGAGGCTAGGAGGAAAACTATGGAATATCTGGGAAACCACAGGCTTAACAAAAGGAAGATCCAGAGAGATCCTTTACTAGGGTATGTCTTGTGAGGAATGAGCTGGGTTTGCTTAGTCTGGAGAAGAGGAAGCTCAGGTGGGATTTCATCACTCTCTACAACCACCTGGAAGGAGCCTGTAGTGAGATGGGGCTGGTTCCCTCTACAGTGAGAGCACCAGAGGAAATGGCCTTAAACTGAGATAAGGAAGATCCAGATTAGACACTAGAAAGAATTTTTTTCTCTGTCAGGGTGGTCAGGTATTGGAATAGATTGCCCAGGGATATGGTGGAGTCACCATCCCTGGAGGTATGCAAGAGGCACCTGGATGTGGCTCTGGGTGATGGTTTAGTGGTTTCGGGGTTACAGTGCTGGGGGGATGGCTCAACTGGATGATCTTGAAGGTATCTGCCAACCTCAGTGATTTCTATTCTATTCTATTCTATTCTATTCTATTCTGTTCTATTCTATTCTATTCTGTTCTATTCTATTCTATTCTGAGATGACCACCAGAAATGCAACATTCACTTTGTGACATCAGCAGAATCTATTACACTTTCTAGGACTTCCTGGGTTTTTTTAAGTCTTATTTCTCAAGTTACTCACACAATTAGTCAGAATCTCAACATTTTACTTGCTAACCTGGACATGAAAAATCATAGCTGTCTGTGCTATTCAGATGTGCAAAAAATTGCCTCTGTATATTAATATATCATCATCTGCAATGAAAGGAAATCTCAGAAAATATTTTGCACAATATTCAGATTTTTAGTAATACTCTTTCTGCCTTAAAAATACAATTTGAAGAATGAAACTTGTAAAAGAAAATGATCTGGAATTTACAAAGGACTTCCTGTAAAAATGTCTGTAAATCTGAAGCAATACATTTATTTGCAGCAGGTGTAAGAAACAGCCAAAATATCATATTTACACAATACCCCAAAATACTTTAAATGCTAGCTCCGCATTTGGCACTGTGCAATGGTATGCATAATAAAAGAAGCTGAATTTAGTGCTTTCAAATGCTTGGTACAATTTCTTTTTTTTTCCCTTCCTCTTTCTTTTCATATTCCTAGTTTTTATTTCCCACTTACATTTTAGGGGTTTTTTTGCTTTGTAGCTGAAGTAAACGTTTCGTTTTTTATTTAAAGACAAGATTTCAATAAATACATATAATGATTCACCTAGTATTGAATACGAAGATCTTTGTCTTTTAATGTTTTCATAACCAGTCTTACAAAAATAATCAGATTTCCTCTTTCAAAATAAAAGTACAAACCAGCACTGCATATAAATCCCCATCTCTCATAATAAATCATTTAACTACCTGATTTAAAGGAGTTCAAGTGAAAAAAGGACAAAATTAATCTTACTTAAATATATTGCCGTGATGGGTCTATAGAGTTCTGTAAGCTCCCCGTGACTTACTACGCACATTTGCTGCTAGAGCTTTGCAAAGCAAGCCTTACACACAGCACTTGCACATATTTCAGGAAAAAACTCATCAAAATTCTAGAACAAACTTCTAGGAACTTAACTGTTAATACTTCTGATTAAGCATCACAGGTTACAAGTTGTGTAAACTCCTACACACACTGCTTACACTGGTATTTCTCAGCTGGCAGCCTGCTTTACCTGAAAAGGACACTATTTGGTAAGCGCAAGCAATGTTTCATCTGACATACTGCTATGCAATGCTGGATTTAAAATTCACGCCAAGTGGAAAGAATTATTTCAGATTCCTGAAGTCTTCTTAAAAACTTATTTCTGTCTTTTCTTAAGATTCCTAGCAAAGGCATTAATGACATAGAATTCTACAATCACTACTAAGATCGGCAGAGAATGCAGTGTTTGCTTTCCCAGGAAGCGAGAGCGTACCATATGGCAGTAATAATAATTACACACCCAATAAACCTGCCCATAACATGGACATTTAACAGCTGCAGCATAAAGTCACACCAGAGGTGTATGCACAACTGTTCCCTTTAACAGAGACTAGTAGATCTATGGATCATTGAATTAGAGCATTACATATGTCTGAAAAATGTAGAAATGATTTTTCTTTTCAAAGTTTTCCAGGCTGTTCTGCTCTGTTTGTAAATAATTTTCATTAGTGAATTTCTGTTGTGATAGAAATACAGTAACATTGAGATAATCTTATTAACGTGAGACTGTAAAGACTAATTGTCTATAGTTGGCTTAACAGAAATAAATCTCCCACTTCAATCTCCTCATTAAAACTTGCCCCATCTCTTAGAATTCAACTCTTCTTTTCTACTCACTAAATAATCATGTAATAAATCATTAAAGCATGACACAGATTTTTAATATGATAACTTTATTAAAATGTTATCTGACTATTGATTTGAGTTAGTTTAAGAATTCACCTGTAATGTACTTACTTTCAGGCAGTTTATATTAAAAAGCATGTCCCAGATGAGTGTTTTAAACACTTAATACAATTTAACCCATGAAAGAATAATCAGCTGCACCAATCTCGAACATTTTTAATAAAGTTTGCTTGTATTTTAAAGATATCCAAGCATGACGGTCTTCTGAAGTTTCCATTTTTCTTTCATACAAGTGTGTCCTCATATTGATTTCCTGTTACTATATCTATCTATATTATAAAACCTAAGTGCTGGAAGAAAATACATAATAACTTGTTGTAAAGAAGTTCATCTTTTCATAGAACATAATTGTAGGCCTTTGGGCATAAAATTATGCCTTTTGGGCATAAAAGCAGCCCAAAAAATCTTAGGATTTTATAATTGCATGAAAACATTCAGAATGTCTTTTTAACCCTTCTACACAGATACAGGGTTCTGAGACTGAGGAAGTGTCCACAGAAGCAAATGTCAACTCTTATATTGTTTGTCTTCTCAGACTCTGCCAACACTAGCAAAAATTATCTACAGCAGTCAAAAATCAGACTACTAGAACATACAATTAATGTCTACTCAGACATCAGGTGATCATGACAAATAAATCATTTGTCTAGACACAGGATTTTAATTCTACATCCTCAAAAATTAAAGGGTTTTGCAAAAATGTCAGGTTTGGGATTTTTCTCAGCAGTGTCTTCCTTTCACACAGGCTTTTGTTTAGTATGTGCTTTTTCAAACAGAATTCCTTTCCTGCAGATTTATGAGTTTTTCAGTTTGAGGAAATAAAAGCTATTCTTACACTCTTGTTAGATAAATACTACTCATAGGAAATACATTCATGGTTAAACAAAAGCAACAAAATCAATAAAAGGGATTTGTAATATTAATAAAAAAAGGACAAAATGTTGTATTTGCCAAGAAGGCTTTGGGCCTAAATTTAGTTTTTGTATAGTGTATATATATGGAAAACAAACAAATTTAAATAATTTAGAAAATATTAATCTATTTTCTCTATTCATTATTTACCTTAGGATGGCTTCACTAAGCAAATCATGTGAAAAATATCCCCATTACTGAAGTTCAGTCTAGAACAAACTTATTTTTGTCTACTACTGAAACAGATGGCATCTCCATGATTAGTTTGAGTGAAAGTTGGAATCTTACTTTTCTTGGAACTTGGGAACTAAGATAGAAGCACTGACCACTTGCTGAAAAATCTCTTGATAAAATAAATACAAGAGCATGTAAACCATTTGATGCAATTTGATGCTTCTGAAAAAGCAATTAAAAATTATAAAAAATATAAACAGGCACACTACTAAATATAAGCTGGCATCTTGTGTCACACCTTGTTAATGGCATGGCATTGCATCAAAAACACAGATTTCAGCATAATACTTTTCAATAATCCTATATTTAATGAGGGAAAATGAATTTAAATGTTTTAATCTGGTTTCTTTATACTAGTCCAAATCTTAATAGACTTACTCTACTGTCTGAATGATGACAACTTCAGAGTAATATGAAAAAGGTCATTAAACAGGCTATGGTAAAAAGTTAATTCCAAAGACCTTGCTTTCACTACACTGAAGTGTTCATTTAGTTTGATTTACACATTTTTAGACTTCACCCCAGCTCCTGCAAAATCTGATTCATGTTAACCAAGGCAAGTATTATGACAGGAAAAGATAAATTCTGACCTCAATTAAAGTACTTTAAAAAACTGAAAACTTAAAACTGTTGGGCCTTAACTGTGCCTGAAGAGCTAAAGAAACATGGTTTAATTTTTTCCCAGTTGAGTAAGTTTTAAGTTACTGTCCTTATTAGAATAGCAGTCACTTTATTTACATGCCTGATGACAGATATAAAAGCCTAATTATAGGTACTGAGATTGAAGTTCTGGCAATACACACTGTGTCTAGACAAGCTAACTAATAAAAAGGTCTGTATTATGGGGGAATAAACATTACCAGTTTAACTTTAGACTACACAAATCTTTAGTTCAAGAACTATGACATGCAATTCCCACTAATACAGCATTATTGAATTACAGAAGAAGATGTTAGTACAGATAACCTTATATAGCTAAAAGTCAGACACGAATATAAAACACCACCATTTATTCCAGAAATTATTTCAATAAAATATTCCTATGCACATAAAAAAACAGATATGGATTAAACTGAAAAAAAAGACACATTGGCTCAGGTAATGTTATTTGCTGTACTTACTGATAGAAAATTGTGTTATATACTAGAAAACTGACATATTATATGTGAAACTGATCTCTGTAAATGCATAGTTTCTCACAAAAATATATTCTTCAACTACCTTACCTTTTAATAAGCTTTCATCTATGCAAACTTCCAAACATTAGTATCTGTTTATCTGTTTATCTGCATCCCCAGTTAAGAATACATGCAGTTCAGTAAAGAGGAAAAAAACCAGAACAAACCAACACAAATAAGACAACACACTTACCTGAAGCCCCTGTCTCAGGCATCTTTTCTTCATGCTTGCTATCTGGCTTACAACCACCTTTTTCATCAGCTTCATCTTCACCCCACCAGGCTGGCTGTCCATACAAAGGTGTCCCACGAGGCATGGCAGAAATATCTGTAAAGTCAGCCCAAAGCAGAGGAAATAGCTTTTCTGTTTAGCTGTGATATTTAGGTTAAAATCACATGAAGATAAAGTAATTTGCTTGGATCATTTCTCCTGGAAGCTGAAGTGAAGTGGTTGCATGCATTTGCCTAAATACAAAACAAACTTGGAGGCCAGACAACTGATCTGGGTTCTAAATATAAAAGCTTACTAATGACCTGATCAAAACTTCTGGCACAAATGTGTATGCAAAGGCAGCTGGCATCTCTTATTGTTACCCTGATATATCTGTAAATATTATTTCTTCTTTCAGTTTGAAGTCATCAAGATAGCAGTACATTCCTAAAAGCTGTTTGCTGCTATTTCTGTGAGAAGATTCTCATTCTTACCCACATTGACCTTTCAATGAAATCTGAACTCACTGCATGAAAAACTGATCAAATTTTGCAATGTTGCCAAGGTTCCAATTTGCTGACAGCTACTACAGAGTGCTGAAAGTTACCTTGTCTGTAATACTCAGCACAATCAATTTTACAGGTTGGGTTTTTTAAAAGGTATTAGTTAAATTTTAGTGCAACTAAAAGGGCTATGCATATGGTTAAACATATTTAAATGCAAAAATTAAGTAAGAAAAAACCACTGATATAATTAAGATTTCTAACTTGATGATAAATTGGCTGGGTTTGTTTTGATTTGACCTTTTGGAAGAACATCTCACCCTACAGAGATTTAGCTATTCTAGTGTCATACAGATGTTCTGAATATATTTCAAAGAGTCTTTATATAAAAAAAAAAAAATCATCTGTTAAAATCTATCTTAAGAGCTTGTCTGTTACTTTACCCATCAGGAATATCAACATTTTTTCAGTATTTTACACACTTGCCTTCCAAAGATGATTTCATGGCAATGCAAAAGGTTTCAACATGATTTTAAGATATTAAGTACTTCCTTTTTACACAACATTATGCCGTATTGTTTAAAAACTTGATGGTTACACAGAGAATTTGTGGATGCCCCATCCCTGAAGTGTTCCAGGACATGTTGGATGAGGCTTTGAGCAACCTGGTCTGGTGAAAGGTGACCCTGTCCATGGCAAGGGGGTGCAACTTAAGTGATGTTTAAGCTCTGTTCCAACCCAAACCATTCCGTAAGTATACTCCTGTGCACTGAATTAGCAATAATGAACAGATATGTTCATTATTGCTAATTCAGTGCTAATTCAATAGCATATATATTTGCTATTTGTATAGCAACAGTGAAAGAATCAATCCCCAAAAACCTTCTGAGTGTTGCACTCAAATATAAATCCCTATCCTTCACTGTTATTTTTGGAAGAGTGAAAAGAAAAATAGAAGATGAGGACAAAACCCCCACTTTGCTACTTTATGCACCCTTAATTAACAAGATGCTGGATTAAATAACAACAGGTTAATTAAGTATACCACAGAATCCTGTATGTGGGGGAGACAATTCTTTGAAGTGTGTCTTCTGGAAGAACAGATGAAACCTAAACAAAACTGTAGAGCCTTGACCTAAGGAAATCAGACCTAGACAGTTCCATATTAAAGAAACAACAATATCTGACCCCCTTCTTATTCTTTTGGTTATCTCCACTACCCTTCAGCAAGCCTCATGCTGAAGAAGTTCATCAGAGAATCAGAGAATGGTTTGGGTTGGCAGGGACCTGCCATGGGCAGGAGCATCTTTTGCCAGAGCAGTTTGCTCAAAGCCATGAACGCTTCCAGGGATGAGACACCCACAAACTCTCTGGACAAGCTATTCAAGTGGCTCACTACTCTCACAGTAAAAAATTTCCTCCTAACATCTGATCAAACTCCCTCTCAGTTTAAAACTATTGCACGTAGCCTTTTATCACTACCTGCCTGTGTAAAATAGGCTCTCCCTCTTTTTACACCAGCTCCCTTTAGGCACTGAAAGGCTGCTCTGAGGTCTCCCTGGAGCCTTTTCTTCTCTAGGCTGAACACCTCCATCTGGCAGCCTGTCTGCTCCAACCCTGTGCTCATCTTTTTGGCCTCTGGCCTCACTCCAACAGGTCCAAATCCCTCCCATACTGGGGCCCAGAGCTGGGTGCAGTACAACCCACAGGAAGCTAAGACAACCACAGCAGAGCCACCACGACACATTAATTAAATATGAACAATGGTGTAGAAATAAGTCTGAAATGACAGGATCTACAGATCTTTAAACTACAATAGAACACTCTAGGTTATATCCTGAGACACCAAACAGTGAATGCTAGGAACTACAAAACAAACAAACAAAACTCCCAGTCATTTAAAAAGGGAAAAACCCCCAAAGCAATTGAAGGAAAAATAGTGCACTTTGTAATGGTGATGGTAAAAAGTACAAACTGTTTCTGAACAAATACTTTGACTTAAACTGCAAAAATAGCAATTTCCTGCTACAAATGCTACAAGTTTGTGATTTGGGCAAAGAGACATGCAAAAATCTTATAAATTCTGATTACATCTCTCTTGAAAAGTTTTTTTAACATGTGGATGTTACTGTAAAAAAGGTAGAAGTTACCTGCCAAAAACTAAACTATGCCACTAAACTATGGTTAAATGCTCATATAAGTGAAATTGTGACTGTCTGCAGAGTTTCACAATCATCCTACTGAAGCAAATTAACATCCTTTCCAAGTTTTTGTGCTTCTGCAACAAAAAAATGAACCTTACCCACTGATTTTTCTTCAGATTTCAGTGCTTCTGTAGTTTTGTGATGCACTTCAGCTGTGGAGTCTGCTACCTTGGAATCTGAACTTTTGGAGCTGCTTTGTTTCGATCCTTCTGCCTCTGAAGATTTTTGGGATAACTGGAGTTGGCTTGTGAATTTTTCATGCTATATGACATTAAATAGAGAAAAAAACCACAAACCCTCAAAGAGTGGGAAAAACCATTCTACATTATAACAACTATACAATGACAGAAAAACCATCCAGGAACTACAAATTGTTACCTTAAGTGCTTCTTCAGGGACTCTCATCTCTCCCCTGACCACAGTAAAAAGATTAGTATGTAGGAAATGATAAGGAAAATACTGAAAAAACTCTGAATTCACAAGATGACTTTACAGAAAAGCAACAATTGTGCAGCCTATTACGCCACTACAATGGTGACAGCTTTCAAAATATGTCACTGTCAGGATACCGTGCACTATCATACCCATCAAAGCAAATGAAGTTATTTACTGTTTGTAAACAGAATATAGGTGGATACCTTAGTGTTTTAATAATACAAGTAATTTTTTCTTTCAGTAGTTTGCTGTCATCTTATCTGCTGGTATACAACTGCATATGACACAAATATTTGTGTATTTGCCTCAAAAAAAGTAGTACTTTTTAGCAACACAGAAGACACATTTTGTTCTAAATCATAACTGAAAGTTGAGGTTTCTTGCAGTGAGAGACAATGAAATGTACTTTATTAGTTCAGACCAAGGCAGAATATCCTAAACCCTGAGATTTTCTCTAATACAGAAATTTTTTTAGCAATGAGAACACTTAACACCATCATACTTCTAACAAGACAAGTGTGTCCTGACACTGCATTTTTATGGCAAGGATATCATATCCAAATCTCAATTTATCTTCTAACTTCAGAGTGATGTATGTCTGTTCTGGAATCCTCACATCATTCACAAATGTCTGCAGAAACAAATGAAGACAAAAAGAAATACTATTAAATTCCAAAATAACAGAATTAAACTATTTAAATAAATATGTAAGAAAGTCTTCAGCACCACAAATTTTCTACTGGTGATTCACCAGGTAACCATAAGCTCAAATTGCCAACTGTTTAACAAACTATGTCAAAAGGAAGGTTAAACACCAGCTGATAGCCAAGTTGCACACTGTAGGAAAAGGGTAAAAAGCAAGCCTGTCATTTCTTCTAAGTGCAGCTAACAAGCAATTTGTAAGTTCCTACATGAAGCTATTTTGAGAATAAGAAGTTCCTTTAACACAACAATCTATTCTGAGGGTGAAAAATAAGATCACTGGTAATAACAAGGGATTTGTCCCATGAGGGTGAGTAAAGAAAATATGTAAACAATTCGAGAACAGATGGATTTGATGGACAAGTAAAACACCTTTTACTAACTAATAGAATAATTAACAAGAAAGCTATTAACCAATTAGAAGTTGCCCTGGATGCTTGTAAAAACTGTGTAAAAGAGAGCATTCTAGAGAGCCTTCTAGAGAGATTCTGTCCTGTCACTCTGTGTGTCCTGTCCTCCCTAACAACACCAGCACACTGGCCTTGAAAAATTCCTTGAACGTTTCATCTTGTTAGTAATATTCATGGAAGTGTTGATTAACGTTCCCTTGAATTAGCACCTCCACCTACTATTTTTCTTGTCATTTGCTTTTTCAATCCCGATTTACTGCTAGAATTGATTTGTCATCACATTTGTACAGCATTTAGCATTGGATGTGAGAGTTCTGAGGCAGCTGATTTCTAATCATTGTCAAAGAACTTCAGGAAAATGTGGACCAAGTTAGTGCATCTAAGTAACACCAAAAATCAGTGGTGAGTATTCAGCATATTGCAACCCTACAGGATCATTCTACTTCTAACTTAAACATGTACTGAAATTGCTACAACATGCACATGTTTCTAAAGAAAGAAACAGCTGAAATATGACATTTTATAAGCACTCTGAAGTTGGAAAAACTTGATTAATTAAATAAGTCAGAAATCCAAGTACTTGAATGGTTGTGTTGCTCATGAGTCTAGTTTTAAATGAGCTGTGGCTAGAGAGAAACAATCTCCTTCCCCAAAACAGTAAGAGGATCTTCCATTTAATTTTCTTTTTCTAAAGGAAAAAGAATTTTTATTTCATTATTTAAATAATTGTTTCCCTACATCATAGAAAATAAATTCCACGGGGAAGAAGAATAAAAGGTACAACTATTTCCTGGTTTGTACCCATGAAACTTTCAGTAATGTTTCAGGCATATTTATTTCCCTTTAACATTTTGAGAGTCCAGGACCAAAACCTCTATGAAGGCTATCCTCAAGGCACTCTGAATCTTAGTGAACCAACAGAATTTAGGCCACCTTGCAGACATGTATGCATGTATGCACAGATGTATGTATGCGTTTCTCCTCCCAGGTCTGAAATTCATGTACATGCACAGCATACCCAACATGAGAGGCTGTGTGTGCAGTCTGCTGACAGCCTCATGTTCATGACTGAAGTGATGGCAGAAAACAACCAAGTCTTAGTTACTTTGCCACTGGAGCTTTAAAATCTCATCACATGCTTTGGGATGCAAGACAAAGCTAGCTTGAAAAAGCTAGTTACTATATAAATAAGAAATCCTTTACCCATTTAAATCATTCCATTCACATGATGTCTAAAGTTTGTTCTTTAAATAGTGGGAGTCATCTGTCTTTAAGCCTTCATAAAGTTTGCTAAGCTTTTCACAATCCAGTCCTGAAACATCAGTGTAAAAGGGCTTTGCTATCCTGTGAATACTCCTGAGAAGAATATTATTCAACAGGGCCATGGATTGTTAATACTTCTTCTGGTATGTTTTTGAGTTCACAAGTCAAAGGAGAAAGTACAGTTGAATTCTACTGATAGCAGGGAAATAATAATTACATACTAGTAATTGCCCACATTTGCTTCAGAAAACAGAAATTCCTTCATCTCTTTTATATGGGGAAAAAAAAAAAGAAAACCAGGACTGTCCAGAATGAGTCACAACAGACTATCAGAAATAAAATTTTACTTCATGTTAAGACTGATTAAAATTTACTTTTACCTTTTTTTTTTTTTTTCAAATCTAGATGTCCAGGATAAAGACTTCTAAATTTGTAAGTCCAGGAAAAAGATTCCTGTAACCTTTTCTCTGAACTGAGTGTGAATCAACCATACATATAAGAATATTCAAGCATTAGGGCATCTGGTGCAATCATAGTTCAGCTTGTGGAATTGTAACACTCGTAACACTCAAAAACAAAATTAGGTGGTATTAGCCACCTCCCCTTAAACTCTGAACAATCTTGCATTAAAGATTAAAGTGCATTACATCAGGAATGGAGTAGTCCTTTTAAAAAGTATGTATCTCTTCTCAAAAGAGGTGGGATCAACTGGAGAGATGCAAAATAAATCTTGTGATGAAGCATGGAAAATAAGAAAGGGTAGAAGCTGAAGCACTAGAAGAGGCACTTGGCTGCTAGGGAGGTGGTGTTCTCAGTGGAAACAGCAGCTAGACTAGAAGAATTATTACTTAGTTCACCATATGGTACTGAGGCATTGTTCTGCCACACAATTAAATTATGGTGTTAGAAAATAATTGTGTTTTCTCCACTAACCTGAAACCAGGTAAGCAGAAGTATGAAAGAAAAGCACAGTGGGAAAGTGATAGTAAGGAAAACACTGTGAAGACAAAGAGCAAGGACTGAACCCCTGAGACTTAATATTCCTTGTCCCAAAACAGTGGGAAGAAAGAGTTCCTTTGATGTCTCTGAGTAAACAGCTCTAAAGCAACTGAAGCTTCAGAGCTTCAAACTTGAGAATGAATTAGATCAAGTGAAGCAAATCTCTGAAAGCTTTTTATCAGAGGCAAAAGAAGGAGCTGGATGAAGGCCTTTTAACATATATTTCTATTAAATTCCAGTTTTGTGACAAGGCAATGAAAATCTGAAGGTATGACTACAGGAGTTACAGAACTAGGGAATAAAATCAAATGTCTCAGCAAAAAAATTCTATGTGCTGAACTTATTTTTCATCATTGCCTTGAAACAGCACACCAACTTTGAAAATACAGAGCTATATTAAATATTTAAGGACCAAAGTCCTTATATGTCTAAAACTGTTCAAAGGATATAGCCCTTCAGTAGTTTCACATGGAGTTGAGACTGATTCTTTGGAAGGCTGAGTTAGTTACCTTAAAATATAGAAAAGCTAATAGAGACGGTGACCGAGTTTTATTTCGAAATGCACTTCAAGATCAAAAGGCAGTAACTTGAGAGTTCTTCTTCATCTTCTATTTATTTAAGCCCTTGACAAAATTGTTCACTATCAGTAGCTTTCTAAGTATTATTCAAATAAGCAGTCACTCATGATTTTATTCTGTACGTATTCACAATGGAGCCAAACATTTAAAGTTATAAAATACTAACAGTAACTAGTGCAAATACACAGTTCATAAAGAAGTACCTAAAGGGCTATAAAAATATGACAAAGTTACTATGATCTTAATAATTTGCTGCAATAGAAAAAAATCATATAAAGTGATGCTTAGCTAGATTTCTTAATATGCAGTTCCTGGAAAAGCCATAGAACATAAAATGTCATATGAAACTTTATTTTTCCCATAGCTTTGGATTTCTCCTTATTAGTTTTCAATTACTTGACACAAATTACTCATAG
Organism: Phylloscopus trochilus trochilus; assembly: GCA_016584745.2. Taxonomy (NCBI): domain Eukaryota; kingdom Metazoa; phylum Chordata; class Aves; order Passeriformes; family Phylloscopidae; genus Phylloscopus; species Phylloscopus trochilus. The sequence continues at coordinate 23,806,027 of WQNJ02000039.1, forward strand.
AGATTTTAATAAAAATGATTCTGAAAAACTAAATGCAAATATAGTATTAAACAGATTTTCACACAACATGATTATTGCGTAATTATTTTTCCACATATGAAGTACAGTTTAATATTCTTTGCTCTATTATAACAGGAGAAAAAGGAACAGCATGTGAAATAAAATCCATATCATAATTGTACATTTCAGACATTATATTCAAGATTCTATTTTTTTTTTTTACAGTCCTGAAATACATAAGTGTAACATACTCCTTTTTATTGTTCTGAGTTTTTCCTACTGCAAGGCCCTCTTATAACTGGAATTAACCACAGCACTTTAAAAAAACATGCAGTGGAAAACCCCTGCAAAGGCTACACTTCCTTTTTGAATGTTCCCCTATTTCCAGTCTTGCATTAAAAAGGCATTAGTGTACAATTAATAACGGCTCAAAGAATCCCAAAACAAAGATACAGAACACTATGGGGAGCTATCTGTTTCTGATGTTAACTTACCCCATTCAAGCTGCCCAAATCTTTCACCAGGTGTTCATCTGTAGAGGCATCATAGTTGAGTACAGCGTGTTGTTTGTCCACACTCCGTGACTAAAATGGATTAAAGAAAATAAAACAGGGTATTGGAAAAACCATATGAAATGGTTATGGCTGCTACTTAGAGCAGTGTGATTACTTTCTTTCCACATAGCACATTTATTCAAATTATATAAAAAAGACAGTCCCACATATGAAAAAGTCTATCTCTAACCCAACTCCAGGTACCCACAGCAGAATCTGAAAATTAATTCAAAATAATTATTTTCTTAATGTTTCCCTAAATATAAGTCAGATCCAGATATATCTTATCCAAAGGTGGGTTTTTTCAGTCCACTGAAGTATCACTGATGCTTAATCTAATATCAACTTTACTTTATTTCTTAGTCTCTCTCTCTCCCGTTAATTACATGCATCTTTCAAGACATGACTATGATTCCAGGGTGTTGCTGTTCTCTCTCAAACACACCATTTCCTGTCATGCATCTGGGATAATTACCATAGTATACAAGCATTCAAAGTGTTTCTCCTTGATCTCAATTTCCTGAATCAATTAGCCATAGCCTTTTCACTAAATGTCTGAGCAGTTCCTGAATTACTATTCCCATCAGTTCTGACTTTCTCAGTCCTTCCTAAAGCACTTCAGCATGCATTTATTTATTTAATGAATTCTTTATTTCACATCCAAACATCAACACACATGAGAAACAATCCTAGCTACTATTTCATCCAAGAACAGCAGCTCCCCAGCAGCCAAGTCCCACATTCAGCACGCATTCCTGGCCAAGTGTTTGCAGCCTGAGGTGCTGATGGCAAGCAAGGGAGGTGGGGCTGGATGTGTCTCCCTCATGCATGCATATGGTCAGCACCTGGACATCTTCAAGAGTTCCCAAGAGAATGGAGAGCGCAGCTCATCTTTTCCATCAGCTCACACTCAATCTTATGTTTGCCAGTAATTCTGCTGGTGCACTGTCACAACGTGAGCGCATAGCAGCAAATTCCTTCCACCAGCATTCTTCCTAATTTCAGGTTTGCATCTGCTGTCCTTGCTACTGAACTCATTTTTCAGGACTGTATTGCACAGGAATGGTACATTTCTGTCTGAGACTTCCAGGACTTGTGTGCCCCAGCATTTGTGGCCTGGCAGTTCTAGGAGTCCTGCCTTACCATTGGCCAGGTTTAAGGCATCAGCACACACAACTAGTACTCCTAAGGAAATGTTTTCTCCTACTGTAATCCCACAGTTCTCACCTCACTCCTTCTCCATTGCCTGAGACTTACTACTATCATTTCCCTTATTTTCAATTTCCTTTCTCATTCTTCCTTTCCATTTAATCTTACGACTGCTTTGCTTTCTCCTCCAAGAAGTGATATCAGCACGCTTCTGCTTATACTTACTATTTTATTTTTCAACTTTTTATTTTGCTCTGCATCTTTCAGGGGTATAATGGGAGCGGGCAGGATATCAAAGTGGAGAATAAGGAAGAGACAGACAAGTGAACAAGTTCCCTGCCAATATAAGCTGCACTAATATACTACATCAGCTAAGTGTTTTTAATGGCAGATGAAGAGACAGCAACACGGTTCATTTTCTACTAACTTAGTAACCATTCAAGTGAAAAAAATCTCAATACAATGAAATTTATTGATGTGCATGTTCTGCTGAGCCTAAAATCTCAAGCACAGATTACATTTTTCCACATTCAAGTGGAACCACTGCACCAAGAATTACCCTATTTTTACCTAAGCTATTGAAAAAAAACTTTGAACTTCTCTCAATGTCGTTATTCAAATACATACTGTATTACTAATAATTCATTTAATTATCTTTATGTGCTACAACCTATTTAAAATAAGTTAAAACAGAAAGGACACAAAAAGATCTTCAAAGCTTCATGATACTGTTCACATCATCTGAAATGCTAAGAAACACTTCAAATTCTGCAGAGCACCACAGTTCTCTTCAGATTACTTGCATATAATTGGACTTTTTATTAATTTCAGCTGATCTTTACAGGTGCAAAGACTGTGCACGTCTTTTGAATGCCTTTTTTCCTTTGGCTTTGTTACTGCAGCCTTCCATTCAAATTTAAAGGCATTTAAAATTCCTTCTTGTAAGACTTCAGTGCCCTGGCTGGCAGCTAAATGCCACACAGCTGCTCACTCATCCTCTGCTGGCCCAGCGGGATGTGGGATAGAACAGGAAGAGAAAAGGAAAGAACTCACGGGTCAAGTTTCAGCAGCAAAGAGGAAGAAGGAAGAAGAAGTAAAACAAATCAAGTTTTAAGAAGACAGTCACTTCCCACCTCCCACAAGCAGCCCAGGGCCCAGACAGTCTTTGAGCTGTGGGCTGCAAGCCCCTCTCTCAGTTTTAATTTCCAAGCACAACACATTATTTGTCACAGAATATCCTTTTGGTCAGTTTGAGTCAGCTATCCTGGTTGTGTTTCCTCTCCATATTTTGTGCACCCTCCAGGAGTGTGTAGGAGGAGTCAAGCAGGAGAATGCCCTAAAACCACACACACTGCTCAGCAACAGCCCAGAGAGTGATGTGTCATCAACAGAGTTTTGGTCACTAATCCAAAACATAGCACCATAATGGCTTCTATAAAAACTCCCACCCACCAGCCACATCCAGTACAAAGATATACATGACTGCAGAAACAAGAATCACAGAATAACTGCAGTAAGAGCCATACAAACATAAAGAGGAAAACTCCATCCTCAGTTTAAAAAAAAATCTGTAATTGGTGTTCTTTTAGGTACTCTTCAATTCAATCCAGACTACTAAGAAAATATCCAGAGTACAGAAAACAAAAGCATTCTTCTTTGCAAATAATTCTGATATTGTGAATAATGTAGACTTGTTTTATTGGAAATGATTTCTCCATCAACATCCAAAAAGATTTCCACCCATACAGGTGAAAGAAGGGAAAAATGTAGTATTTATCCCAAGCAGGCTGATGCAATGGAACATCTAGCTAAATAGGAAGACTTCACATTATGTTTGAACACATTTACAAAAAAAAAGGCAGATCAGTATTCCCAGATGTGAACAAAACTTCTTAGAACAACAGTGCTTACAGGTAGAAATCTGAGGTCTATTAAGCATGTAACAGAGTCAAACTTCTTTTCATTAAGGCCTTCATAATATGTTTTCTGCCAAGCAATTATGAATAAAAGCATTAAATTCTGCTTTCTTTATCATGCATTGTCCACATGCTTTCCAATAAGAGAACAACCAAGTTGTCAAGAGTGGAAAGGAAGGTCTTGCACAAAGAGCTATACAGACAGAACAAGAACACATTATTAGCTTCTCTTTTGGTGGTTTCCTCCCCCTGCAGCACTATGTGGTGTTACAGTCATGCTGGCATGTAGACCTAACATAGCAGCAGGCTAAAAAGAACATTCTTGAAAATCACCAGGCCCCTTGATTTTTTTTCACTAACTCTGAAGGAAACATGCAACAAATAATGTTTGCAAATAACTCAAATCCATTCACAGTATTAATCAAAGAGGCAGCTACCTTTGAAGGTGAAGTTCTCTAACACAAAACAAATGCTTCACTCTAAGGACTGAGCTACTATGGATGGCATAGCAGAGAGGAAAGGAGACACTCCCTTGTTTATAGACAAGAGCCCTCTAAAACAATTTACTAGTAAAATAAAAGCATTTTTTGAGTATAAGGTACTGGGCAGGAACCAGTGGGGTGGGGCTTTTTGGTTGCTTTTCTTTTGTTGTTGTTTCATTTGTGTGCATGGTTGTTTGGGGTTTTTAAATACTTCCCACATAAATTACCAAGATGTCATCTTATCTGTTGTTAAAGAGAAATTAAGAGTATTTTCAATTTCTTTCTAACATCACCAATAAGTAAAATATCTGAATGCCTTCTGAGGCTGAGAGCCAAATGCAGTTTACTGGGGATACTACACTCTGAGTAATAAATGTAGGATTACATCTCTAAGCATTTCATTTGCAAGTGAGATTCTAATGTGGCCAATAATGGCTGCATACACAACTTTTGGGAACAAAAGCTCCAAACCAAAATATTTTATTGAACGGTAGGAAGGGTTGAGAATATTAGTTTTGAAGTTCAATCTTCTTAAGAGCTCTACAGTAAATGACAAAAATTTAAGAAGAAACTCCCTGAATACTACCATTAGTCATTAAAAAAACAAATTAGAAAAAGACAGCTCAGAGGACCACAGCTTTGACAGGGCAAAGTGCATGCAGTATGGCTACATAACCACACAGCTACACACATCAAAGAGTTCCACACAGTGGTCCTCAAAGCTGAGGGAATTACTGAAGGATCAAACTATTTTGACTTGCATATTTTCAATTCTATTGAAATTAAGTCATACAACTTCCTTAGAGATAGAGAAATACTGTTCTCTACTAATTCCATTTTCCTTTGTACAACAGAATCGAGGCATGGGGACAGTTACATCAAATCATGTGACTAAATTAGATTACAAGCTGCTGAAAAAAGAAGGCTCCTTTCAAAAGCCTCCAGCTCTTTCAGCATTATCACATTTTATGGAACACAGTCTACTTACTTTACTGGTCATATTGCAAAATTTGTTTCATCTTCTACGCTTGCATTCTGCATTTGACTTACACAAAGAAAATGTGGTTCTCTGTACTTTAACAGTAACTGCACGACTGATGGCAATACATTTAAACTATTTTTTTTTCCTAAGGACACAAAAGATTTTCAAAACAATTGCTCCCCCCACATCTGGGGAATTTATTTTTCAAAAGGAATGCATGAAGCTGGTGCATTAAGTTCACAATCTGAGCAGCTGCACATGGAAGGGCGGAAGCAATTACCTGTAACATCAGCTCACAGTCATCTCTTCCGACAAAAATCATTTCTCGTGGCAGCCTATGTCGGGTGCCTCCACTGCTCACCAAAAACCAGGATGTTAAGCTCATTTTCTGCTTAGCTGATAAATCCTTGGCAAAGCTACGTCATCCTGCAGTGAGAAAGAAAGAGAGACAGAGAAATTCATTTTAGTTATTTTTAGCTACGGTTTCTGTTCAGCAAACACTGTGAGCAGAATATAAAAAGCCTCTGAAAATACAGCATTCTCAATAGCATGAACTGAATCCAGCAATCACAGGAAATGACAGGCTTCAGATTTACATACTCTCGGGCCCTGCTTCATGCAGCTAGGCAGATTTAATTGGTAACCTTCTGCAAAAGGAACAAGCAGCTAGCTAATGCCAAAGTTGTATGTCAAGTTGTCAGAAAGCTTTTAGCATTTGACCACTTATTATCAAGATAATTGCTACAATAATGCTTCACTATCACAACCAATAAACAATGTAGCAGTCACAAAATACAGCAAGTAACTTGTATTTAGTGTGGACTTAGTATTGCAAACAAAGCAGAGCAAAATGAACAAATCAGAAGTTATCTCTAAGTATTAAATCCAAAAGAAGTATTCCTACAAATCCTTATTTATCAAAAAAAGGTCCAACATATTCCATAAAACAGAAGAAAAAAACCCATAGCTATTTAAAATGTCATAAAACTGGATAAAATCTTTTACAGAAAACTTCTTCACATAACATGATTTACTTCAAACTGGACAAAAATATGATTAATTTTCTCTTCAGAGTAATTCACTGGCTAACAGCTGAAAAAAACTTTAGGAGCATTCCAAACCTCTCTTAAAGAAAATGCAAGCCAAAGTAATTATTTCATTCATTCATAAGCACACTGTATTCATGAAAAGAGAAGCTAAAGAAAATCAAAAGCAACCAGGCAGCTTTTCTCTCAGTACCAAATAGCTGGCATTTCTCTTCTATTTATATGGCAATTAGTGAATTTCTGCAAGGTTAGCAAATGTACTGTAAGTACACGTAAGTCTGTAGTGGACTTGAGCATTCTCTTGAATAATACCAAGAATTCAGTGAGGTCCTCAAAATGAGGGCTAACAGGGAAACACTGAATAAAATGACAATGCAAGCACTATGCCATCAGGCAAACTACAATCAAGGAGACACCACAAATTACTAAAACATGTAAAGACAACTAAGTTGAAGTCAAAACTGCATGTGACATGGCAAAGCAGGTTTTTGCAAAATAGCTAGTCAAAAGCATCCCTTGTCAGGTGGTAAGATGTACAGCAGAACTGTCAGTCCAATCTAAAAAAAGTAATGCAATTCCCATGGACGAATTTAGAGTGACCTAATGTGCTAAAGGGTTACTGAATAAAAAAGTAAATATGTATTGCAATTGTATTCTATAGTAATACTTACAATAGAATTATTTTCCCATAGCTGTATCACAACATATTCAAGTGAAATGTATGTCCACTTAATGGTATCTGACTCAACAGAAGTAATACGGCATCTCTAACATATTTTATTTCTAGAAACTAAAAAGATTAAAAATTACCTCTACAATAAGAACTTGCTGAAATAAAATTTAAAGTGATGTAGTTACTAAACATTAGTAACTATATTTTATTAATTAAAATGGATTATTCTGCACCTTTGAAGGAAATTTGTATTTTCAATTTAATCTAGTTTAAAATGACAAGACAAACTAGGTCAAGCAAATGACATTTTTTGACATTTTTAAGTTCACTTTAAGAGTGGGAGAAGGAAGTATCACAAATGGCCAGCCTACATTCCAGCTTTTAACAAGTAAATTAACTGGATGTTTGACAGCAAGCATGCTGTTCAATATCAAAGCTCCTCATTCTATTTATATTTTACTATCTTTTACAATATCCCATCTGTTTATCATAATTACATTTGCATCAGTTGGCCTTCCTGCTCCAATTGGAGATTAATATGAAAGCCTCCAAGATGATACAGAAAAAATTCAAAAACTGGAAAAATTTCTTAGTAAAAACTATGTTGTAGTTTACCCAGGCAGACTGACTGTAAAAGAGGAAAACTATTTTTATTTATAAAACAGACAAGTAGGTCAGCAACTAGAGCTAGGGAAAAAAACCCAACACTCCAAACTTCCTACAAGTGATAAAGCCTGACAACAAACAGATTAAATTAAGCTATCTGAAATAATTTTAAAAAAAGGTATTATACAAAGCAATCACTGCCACACAGCTTGGCGGCACATTTGTAGTTAAAAGTCCATCACCACTTCTATCAAACTTAATAATGTTGTTCTTTTGAAACAGTTGCTGTCTCAACTGCAAGAAACCATCAACCTAGATACATATTTTATTTTAAAGTATTCTTTAGAATAAACCAATGCCTTTGATCAGAGCTGTGCTGGAATCTGCATAGCAAAACTGGCTGAAAACGGGATCCAATAGCAACAGTTGCTTAATATCAGAACAAAAAAAGTGCATTCAAAATTGGATATGGAACTGCACTTACTAGTCATACGTATGTGGACAATTACACTGCACCCCAAAAACTTCATGAAAGCTTGCAATGTTTTGAATACACTGCTGTCTCAAGTACTCTGGCAGTAGTGCTCTGAACAATACAAGGATGAAAGGTGCTTCACTGCCTAGGAGATACCAAATTAAATTACTATATGACAGGTGCAAAATCATCACAAGAAGTGGCTCTTTACAGGAGGAAAATTTAGGTCATGATAATTCTTGCAATGAAATGTTATGGATACTAAAAGGTTACACAGGGTTCAAAAAGCTTTTTTTTTCTTTAATGAATGCTTATTATCAATCCTGTTACATGCACTGACGCCACTGACAGCTTAGGAAGTGCATGCAGGGGCTGGGAGGATGCTCTAGTGAGGTTTTACTGTCCTACACAAAAACCTCTCCTCCTTACCTAGCTTTTCTTTATGCACAACAGGATACTGTCCCAGGTGGACCTACCTTGTACAGACTACACTTTTCAGAGGAAGTATTTACCAAAAATATTTCTACCCTAGAAAAAAAGAATTTAAAATGTTTTAATGAAGCATTCGGTTTTATTAGTGTTTTCTAAAATGGCAGTATAGTGTTGGAGTCTTTAACCAAACTAGCAAACATTTCATCAAGATTTGATCATTCAAAGCTTCATTCCAGATACCTGCAAGTCAGCAGCTGCAAAGTATTTCCTTGTCTGCAGAAGAAACAGTATTTTATGGTGAAGGAATACGACTTTAAAAAGGCAGTAACCAGCGTGTTGGAATGAACATGTGGATAGTAAGTCATTTGAAACAGATGATGCAGCAACAGGGAAATTGGCTGCATTATCTCTGTAAATATACTTCACTCCTAAGAAGATCCTGTATTATGCAGCCAAAGATGGGCGTAACCAATTTCAAATGTCTAAAGAAATACTGCCAAGATTAGATTTGATACAGTCATATTATTGCAAATAAAAATCCTTAATAATCTCAAATTTGAGCATTTTACAGTCTACATTTTGGTACTTGCCTGTAATTGAAAACAGCTTCAATTAAAGTTAGTGAACACTGAGACAACAATCCTACAGAGAAATAAAAAGCTATGTTTAAAATTTAAATTAAACCTAATATATGTCTGAAATTCCAACTTTTAAGCACTGTAGTCCTCTACATTAAGACTGAAAATAATGTAATTTTAATGGTATACAATTATCCTATTATTGTACAACAAATTCTACTTATGAATATTTAAAATTACATTAAAAAAGTCCTGCACCAAGCTGAGACTACTGACAAAGCCAAACGCCCTTTGCTGCCCATTATTGCCCTTTTAAGTTCCTGTTTCCTGTTGCTGAAGTATTTGCTAAACTTAGGTTTACCTTCTCATACTATTGTCTAGTAAATTTGGGGACATTTCTGAAGAAATGACTGAAATATTTCTAAAACCAGGTTAGAGCAGAATATTCTATGTCACTACCTTTAAAAAGTATTAGCTGTACCTCATATATGCAAATTGGTATTGAAATGTGGCAGGAGGCACGAGTATCAGTTTGTACTTTGTATTATTGCTCTTGTGCAAATCCATCAAAATGGACAAAGACAAGCAAGAGGCTTTTGAAAACCATCCTCGTGTATATTTATTCAACAAGGACAGAGATAAATTCTTTCAACACATCTGTCTACACAGATGTAGTTAAATAAACTGTGGAGCATGCTCTTTTAGTATTATAGTGCCAGTTAGAACCAAAAATTTCCCAGTACCTTCAACTCATCCTACATTGAAACAAACCTGAGGGGTAGAAGACACAGGAGAGAACACCACCACACAAGGACAAGACACTTGAACCAGACCTAGACAGACTCTAGAATCAGGAGTCAAGAAAGGTAAATATCAGAAGTAAGCCATGACAAGGGAGAAATCAGAAATGAGAGCAGTGATGGAGCCAGTAATGACTGAAGAAGACTTGAAGTTGAAGCTGGTAACCAAATCACAAAAAATGCTGTCAGCAAACAGCACCCTCTGGAGAAGTGCCTTCCACGACTCCTTTACTGACTATTCTGTGTAATAAAAGATACCAGTGCCAGCAGTTCTGGCAGACTGAAATAGAGAAATCTATGCCAAAGAAAGAAAAGACCAAACTAAAGGTAACTTCAACCCTGAGAAGATTATTGTATTCATGTAATTGATATTAAAAAGTAATCTACAAATATAATTGATTTCAACCTAGGAAGTTGTAAGTGGTAAACAGCACAGTAATACTGTCTGCTCCGTACAACCCTCTGAAGTGGGGTAGTGTAACACACCCAGTGTTCTGTGGGTGATCATAATTAACCTACTTACATACATGCATTAGAAAACAACCTTTAACTACATCACCACATATTTTAATCAGGACTCTACCACACTCAGGTTAAAACAAAGAGCTTAACAGTCAGTTAATCATTGTTCTCTTTCTTCTCCTCATCATTTGATTAGCCTGTGCCTTATTTACCGCACATCACTAAAAACCTTTCCTGAATAATTAACTTTGTCCTGACTTCATCTGCCATGCTCAACACCACCACATGAGAAATTCATTAACACTTACGGTAAAACCTCCACAAGTAGTTGTAGAGAGGATTTAATGTAAATGGGAAACTGTAGAGAGCTTTTTTTAACACTGAAATATCTTAGCCTTGAATATTTAAGTTCCAAACCCACCAGCATTTCATTTTAAAGTACCTAGTTTCACACAATATACTGGTATTCAGTTAGTCTCATTTATTTCTGTTACATCTCTGAATGCCTTATTCTTCAGCAAAATAAGCTAGGGTGGCCAGAAAATTAAGACCATTTTTCGCAAGTAAAGCAAGGGGCTCCTCTGCCACCATAGGGATTATAAAAACAAGAAAATAAGTCATGCTCTAAGATGTTTTGTCCATGAAACTCATGAAACTATCCTTGGTGCTTTCATAACTCTCTGCTGCCTTCACGGCTCGCATTGCTGTCATCCCAGAAAGGGAGACAGATGGCTGCACACACAGCAGCTCCTGACTGAAACTATTCTCACCAGTTCCTATGGCTAGGACACCTGGAAACCAATAGGTTTTGTTAAAAACAAGAATATCTCGTGCAGGAAAAAAAACCCAACAAAACCAGCAAACCCAGAAAAAAAAAAAGTTGCAGGACTGAAGAACCTTCTATGGAGAGCTGGAATTCAATCTACAGAAGCCATGTGTCATGCCACAGTAGTGTGTAATGTTGCTCCTCAAAACCCTTAAATAAATAAATACCCATCTAAATTTAAATGGCTTATGCTAATGATCAATAAAAATACGTTTTGAAGTATTTATGGACCTTTTGTAGACTCAAGTGTACTTCACAAGTGTTGGCCATAAAGTTTAATTAAAATATTCCTTATAAAGACTGTTAAAATAAAAGGCAAAGTAAGCATAAATAAGGTAATTTATGCTTAAAAACACTGAAATTCTTCATCAAAATGAGAAGATGAACTCACATACTTAAGAAAAATGACCAAGAATTCCTGATTTTCAGCAACTGGACAAAGTAGTATTTTTATTTTCAAATATTTCACTGACTGGAAAATTCACCTGAACACATACCTCTAGAAACATTCAAATGCTACATACAGCCCTGAACATTAAACTGTTGCCATTCTCAATGATATAAAGAAATATTGATATTAGCTACAAAGTTCATTAAAATTTTATTAAATTACTGGACAAGAATGGAACTGGATGGCAAGCATACTTATAGGTAAAGTGGAAGAAAACAGGTAACTCAAAGAAAAGGGACTTATCCATTCATAACTTCTTTCCTCAAATGGGGAACAGGAGTGCAATTAGGATAACTGCCCTTATCACTAAACCAGAACATCTCATAAAAATCTCAGTCCTTCTTGGTCTGTTGACTTCTCTCCTAAAATTACTAAGATGTTACTGACAGGGCTTGGAATGATACCCTTGAGTATTTTGCTTCTGAGGTATTTGACCTGTTCCACCTCAGCTCAAATATCTGCATTTGGCCACAACTTCCTGAAAAACAGATTTAAAAATCATACTGAAGCCTTACACTATGTCTAAATGATGGCATTTCCAGTGTGGACTAAAAGATGTAGATGAAAATTTTAATGACAAAATTTTACAGTACAAACAAAATACTGGCAAAGAAACCTTCTCAATCACTACTCTGCAATACATTCTCTTTTACCTTCTTTGCCCTCCATGCTTTCAGTCTTGTGGTTGATGTTCTTCTACAAAAAGATGGAGGAGGAAAGAAGGCAAAATAAAAATATGTAAATCTCCTTGAATCTTATGTCTGAAAAATCCCCAGAACTTTTGTGTACAGAGAGAGAACCTCTGCTAGATCCACTATTATTAAAAAAGATTTTTCCAAAGGCTATTTTAAGCTTAAGAAGAAAAAAAAAATAATTAAATATAACTAACAGGTGAAAAACAAAAAATAAAAGAAGCAAGAGACTGCCTTTATAAAGCTTCAGGACATCAAGCTCAGTCATGCCCCTCACTTCTTTAATTAGTACAATCCTGCATGGGTAGATAGACACATTACCTGTACTGCCTACCATAAAAGACTAAAACAACAGGAGTTGCAGAGTTGTATCAAATCTCTAAAGAACAGCAGTGTTATTTCCCAGGCAGTCTGTGACTAGGAGAGAAATAAAAAAGGGACAGAGGAGAAGGAGGAGGTGGGGAAGAAGAGACAGACAGCCACACCTTCAGCTTTACAATGGTGCAACAGGAGGGTGCAGGCTGCCCCTAGCACAGACAGGCTGCAGACTCTCAGCAGCATTTGAGGGAAGAATTTCTTCCTCATATTTTAATTTAAAAAAAAAAGCCTTCCAGCTTTTTATTTTTTTATTATTACTAAGCATTTTATTTTATTTTTTATTTATTACTAAGCATAAAGAGAGATTTTCCTCCTTCATTCAAGGAGTTTTGAGATCTCTACAGAAGGGGCTTTTTGCCCTACAGGTCACTTCATGCATCTGATGGAATAAGGGCAAAAAGCAGCTCAGGAGGCTGCTGCCCTCTGTCAGGCAGCAAATCTGTCCCTTAACACTGCTGCAGCTCTGGGACTGCATAAGCATCCTCTCCCTCTGGTCCAGGTCAGAATTAGATCCATGTCTATTTTACTGCTGTGACACACAGGGATAGCTGTCAGAACAGCAACTGAAATAGACTTCTTTTTCTGCTAACAGTGCAGCTGCAGTCAAAGTTGCTTTGGGGTTTTGATTTTGAGGGACAGTGACTTAAAGAACTTATCCTACTCTGTAAATTATGTTTTTTACATAATAATGATTAAAAAAATGAATCCTGAGGTCATGCCCTTTGTTATTACACCAGTATCAACATACAAATACTGCAAAGGAATGTATGAAACATAAAGCTTACCTGATGGATATCAGTCATTTGAGTGCCACAGCATGCAAAAAGATCTGGTCCAGTGACAATTACCTGCTGCTATTATTTCATGTGGGTACCAGTGATACAGCCAGCAGCAACCAGAGTACCAAGGATTACAGAGCAGTGATAAAGCACTCTGGAACACAGGCAGTTTTCAACCTTCCCAGTTAAAAGGGAAGAGTTTGAGAGGGCCAGCTGAATCTGGAGAATCAATAAATGGCTACAGGACTGTGCCACACACAGAGGTTTGGCTATTTACACCATGGAGCTCACTTTGAAAAACGTGGTCTGCTGGAGCTCTGCTGGGGTTTATCTATCAGAGAAGGAGACACAGGTTTGCCAGGCTGGTGAAGAGGCCTTTGAACTACAGTTGCCATGAAGGCATCAAAGAGATGTGGCAGGATGACACAGTGTTGGACTGGAAAGGTGCAGGGTCTTTAGGAACGATAGGCAAGGCAGAAAGAAGGGGGCATCACCTTCCATAAGAGTAACCAGCATGAAGCTTTACCTGGGAATGGATGAGGAGCTGACTGAGAGCTTATGGATCAGGATTGAAAGGAGGGCAGGGTGTCATTTTAGTGGATGTCTGCTTCACTTAACATGTAAGACTGAGCAAATAAGGCCCTTGATGACACTCCAGATAGGAGTGTCCTCACATTCACAAGTCCAGGTCTTCATGGAGGACTTCAACCACGCTGGTATCTGTTGGAGGGATAACATGGCAGGGATAAGCAGTGCAGGAAGTTCCTGGAAGGCACTGATCATAACTTCATTCTGCAAGTGCTACAGGAGCCAGCAAAGAGGGGCTGCTGGACCTTGTTCTCACCAACAAGGTGAGGCTGCTGGGGAATATGAAGCTCAAGGACAGCCTTGGCTGCTGTGACTCCATGGAGGAGTTTTAGATCCTTAGGACAGCGAAGAGGGTGGACAGAAAGTTCACTGCCCTGGACTTCAGGAAAGCAGACTTTGGCCTCTTCAGCGATCTTCAGTCTCTCCCTTAAGACTAGGATAGAGCCCTGAAGAGAAGAGGGGTTCAAGAAAGCTCATTAATATTCAAGGATCACATCTTCCAAATTCAGAAGAGATGCATCCCAACTGAGAGGAAGTTGGGCAGATTTGCCAGAAGGCCTGTAGAGATGAAAAGTAGTTTCTGGACAAACTCAAACTCAGTCAAAAAAGAAGCCTACAGAGGATTGAAGCAAGGACAAATAGCTTGGCAGAAATAGTGTATGAACAGCCACAGATTGGGTGAGGAAAGCTAGTGCCCTAATAGAATAATCTGGCCAGTGATGCCAAGGGCAACAAGAAAAGTTTCTTTGGATATGTTGAGAAAAAAGAAATACTAGAGAAAATGTGGGCCCTCTCCAGAAGGAAAAGAGTGACCTAGTTACCTGGGATATGGAGAATGCTGAGGCATTCAACCACTTTTTAGCCCTGCTCTTCACCAGTGAAAGCTCCAGCCACACTACCCAAGTCACAGAAGACAAAGGCAGGGACTCGGAGAATGAAGAACCATCCACTGTAGGAGATCAGGGTCAGGACCCCCTAAAGAACCTGAAGCTGCACAAGTCCATTGGATCTGATGAGAGACATACAGGTCCAGAGGGAACTGGCAGGTGAAGTGCCTAAAAAAAATCTCCTATCCCAAAGGGAAAAAAATAAAATTGTGACCCTATTAAGGGGGAAAAGAAACAAAATATCACAATCCCTAGTAGAAACTATGGGATCAAAATGTATTAAGAACAGCAGACTGAAACAAAATCCTACACCAACTTGACAAAAAAAAAAAAGATACTGAGTTATCTTTACACAGAATATTGGTAAACAAGCAAATCCTTAAAAGGCTGAATAGAAAACTTTGCTTAGGACTGGTATGGTACATGAATACAGTCTTACACAACAATAATCAGCCTTTTTAGGCCATATATTGTTCTTATAGTAATGAGAAGCACTGAAAATTTAATTTTTCCTTTTAAGTGATCCTATCTAGACATTAAAATCTACTCTGTTATGGGTCACAAGGATAAAGCCATTAACTCTTAAAAGAATGATCCTGGTTTATTCTTTGATACCAGAGAATAATGACATTTTGCATTTATTAAAGAAAAAGCTTATTTTGCATTCCTAATCTTTACAATCATTAACAAAAAATCATTTCTTGTGAATGTACTTCTCTGCACCCTCCCCACACTGAACAGCAATACTTTCCAAAAGCTGCTTTCAATAAACATATAAAATAAAGGCTAATAACAGCTTACAAGAGAAGTTTAATTTATGTTCAAAGAATCAAGCATTCATTTTTTGTCCATCACTTTCATTCAAATTAAGGAACTGCATAAAAGAAATTATTTTAAAAATTCCCTACTTCACATGGTCAAAAGAGGTCATCTCTGGAGAGATTAGCATACTAAGTATGCTAATAAAACAGTACATCTGGTAAGTAGCCTTTAGAAACGATTGTGGCAAGCCAGCCAAAGAAATCACAACCAAACCATCTTTGAGAAAAAGCTCCCTGTGATGAAAGGTACAGAAATCCTTCCTTTCCCTCTATTCCATATCATGCTACACTATTGCTGAGATAAGCAAGCAGGAAAATAAATAAATAAGCAAATACAAATCAGGCATTGCGCTCAGGCAGAATGCAATCTTAAAAGAAGCAGTCAAGTCCTTCTACTTCCTATTCTCAGTGCCTCCACCATGGCATATTTCAAGTGATTCTGTAGGTTGTGTGTGATGAGGTGGTTTTATTTGCATTGGCCAAGTACTGACCACAGCCCTGAGCACTACTGAAAAAACAAACAGCATTTTGCAAGTAGAACTGGACCTCTTCACCTCCCAAGGGTGATGATTTCACTTTCCCCAAAATTGTGAAATATATGGGGTTTAGTTTGTGATTCAAGATACTTAGTAAGTTTAAATTACATTCTAGGCAATGCAAATTCTTCTTTTTTCCTTCATACTAGGAATTATTTATTTTGTGGGTATGAAGGTAAGTTTACTTTCCAAAGAAGAGCATGTATTGAAGTAGTTTTAATATCTACCTTTTGATTCTTTACCTCTTGACATAATGCATGAGAACACAGAACATGAAAGGGGAAGTGATGGAGGACAATTCTTGACATCAGTGTTACTGATCTCCACATCCATTCATAGCAATACAGATACATAACTTCAAAAAGGTATTCCATTATTATTATTCTTTGCTACATCTCCCCTGTGACATGACAAACATTTAACATGCTCCACACAAAATATTTGATACATTCTATCCTCTCCCTCATGGAATGCTTTGGAGCTTTTTACAATTACCCTCAACAGCCAAGTCCACAGATGTATTTTTCTTGGAAATACACTGAGTTGTTTGTTCCAAGATCAGTAACACAAGCCCTACATTACAAAAGAAAAAAAAGAAAAAAAAAGAGGGAAAAAAAAAAGAAAAAAAAAAGAGAAAAAAAGAAAGTTGGATGAACTTATTTTACAAAGCAAGCAAAAGCTCCAACTTTTGCCTTAAAGTTGCAAGAGATGTTTGCTCTAGGCAATCTTCACTGACTGAAGTGGCAGAGTGTGTGTGCATGCACAAACTATAAAAATAATTCTGTGCCATAATTATGTTGGGCTACATGAGTAATTAACTATGTAACCATGTTAATAAAGTAATTAACACAAGGACAAGCTTAAAATCAAAATTATTTAAAAATTAGTCATGGTGGCTCTGATGTAAAGAGATCAGATTTTTTTTTCCAGCATTCTTCAATATCAGACAAAAGCATTAGACTTGATTTTTAGATCTTTTCCTGATGGGAGGTCCTCTTCCTGGAGATTCATATAAAAACTGAGTAGAACAAGGTTTTAAATGCCTTACATTTTAATTATTTGTCTGGTTCTTTAATCAAAAGCCAAATAGTGCAAAAGAAATCTAATCTTGCAGTTTGGAATATAGTATTTCTTTAATGTTTGAGTCCTCCTATCTCTCTCCTTCCCATGAAATGAAACTGAAAGGTACCAAATGGAACAAACACATTCTCAATGTATGATCATATGAAAACAGCTGTCAAAACAACAGTATTAGAAATTAAAGAAGACAGAAAGCAGGGTAAGACATTTGCACAAATGCTAAGTGGTTTCAATGATCAATTCTACTTGTTTCAAAATTTTAAACCAGTCTGTAATTAGTACCAAGTAAATGGCTTCCCCACAGAGAAGCTATTCCACATCTGCTTGCAGTGCCTACTCACTCCTTTCCTATGTGCAGCCAACAAACAGGAATATAGCTACTAGCATGGTAAGTCTTAATTTCTTCTACTATCTCTTATTTGTGAGATAGTGTGAATAAAAAGCTGTGAGTGAATTATCAAAACAAACTTTCAGAATTAACACATGGAGTGCATTTAGAGCTCTTTTTATGCAAGAACTTGTTTGAGCAGGTAGATTACAACCCCTCAAGTAAATCACAATCAGAAGTCCTCACTGCTAAGTAAGCAGACTATTTTCATGTGGACTTTATAATGTGGTTTAACAATGACTGGGGAATTAAACTTGATTCAGTACACTAGCATGTATTTTGCAGAATGCTACAACAAAAATCTGATTGATTTCAGAATACTTGGAGACCACTGGAAAATGCTTTTATTAGTATCATACTACAAATATTTTAAAGGCTATTAAATGAATGCAAGTGTGGCTCTCAATGGACAGAAATTTGGAATTCAAGTCATTCTATAGGAGGAAATCTATATAGATTTTCCATTGTAAGTTAAATAATTTTTTTGCCATAAAAGAAAAAAAAAACGTGGGGGAGGGGAGGAGATGTGAAAGGGAAGGCTAAATGGGAAGAATTCCAAACTACACATATTTCTCCAGGACCAAACCAAACATGAGGAAGTGGTACTGTAACCCCATCCACAAAAAGGGATCAAGTCATGCTTTTTGTTTGTACTTTAGTGGACAAGTTTGAAGGCTTGGATTTTGATTACTTTAAGAACTACCCACGGTTACCAGGGAAGTTACTCATTTTATGTCTCCAACAAAAAGATTAGGCTTCAAATTCAGTTAAGCTTGGCTGCATAAAAAGCTATGTTAAGCAACACTGACCATGCTTCTGCAGCAGAGAAATAATCTTCTGGTTTACCAAAAATTACTTTATAACATTTTGAGACAGAACTAAATATGGACAAGAGTGTAAGTAGATTAAGACAGTTCCATTTTTAAAGGCTGGAACAATTCATATCCTGTATTCTTTAAATTATTCTGTGTTTCATAGAATCTTGGAACTGATAAAGTTGGAAGGACTTAGAGCGGGTCATCTGGTCGAACCTCCCCGCTCAAGCAGGGTCATCCTAAAGCACATGGCACAGGATTTTGTCCAGACAGTTCTTGAGTACCTCCAGTGATGGAGACTCCATAACCTCTCCAGGCAATCTGTTCCAGTGTGAGGTACCTGCACAGTGAAGTTCTTCCTCATGTTCAGGTAGAAGTTCCTGTGCATCAGGGTTTTTTAAAAATGTATTCTCCTTCTACCACACAGTTGGCAATGCAAACTCTTACTGAAACAATTTTTATTTACCTGAGGAAATAAGGCTTAAGCAAACATTTTGTTTACACCAATCATTCCTCCCAACAGCAAGCTTTAGAGAGCTGGAGATTTCAGAGTTACAAAGCTCCTGCAAGTTTGAGGAAAATGGAGAACTGAGCAGAACCAGCTCAAAAGAACAAGTCAATTGTCCCACTAGAAACACAGTGCTACAATTCCCAGCTCCTTACAGCCTGCTGGCTGACCTGTGCTCACATGGCTCCTTTGTGCTCTCACTGCCCTTGAAGGGCATTTGCCACTCAAGTTATTTTCCCCACAGAGCATTGTGGGGAACAGAACAAGTTGTTTTCTCCACATGATAAGAGTGAGCTCTACGTGCATGTTGAGATTCAGTACAGTTTGGGATACAGGACACATCCCTAAGAAACCAGACATTACTTGTTCTCCTGTATATGTTTTTCTCTCTATTTTATTTTAATATGATTTCTTTACTTCAAATCAAAGGTGAAGCACTTTCCCAATGCTACCAGAATTTCAGAAGTTGGTTTGGGTTTTTTTGGTGGTGTTTTTTTTTTTTTTTTGGTTTTTGGTTTTTTGTTTTGTTTGGTTTTGGTTTTTTTTTTTTCCCTTTAGCCTTGAATGTACAAGCCATGTACTATTGCAAGCTAGAAAAAGTGAGAGAAAAAATACAAATGTTCCCCATACCTGGTCCCTAAGATAAACAGGTTAAGGGCCACCCCATCCAGGGGACACAAGCATTTTTAACAAAATTAGTGTATTCTCATGGCATTGCAAGATAAACACAAAGCACCATAATGGATTAAAGAGATGTTTCATTAATAATGGTCCAACTGTGTCCACCAATACATCCATAGAAGTTGAACTCTACAGTTAGAAAACAGCTGGTATAGAATATACCAGTAACTATCAACTTGCAATCTTTTGCAGACAGAAAGGCAGCTGAAAATTAGAAGAATACTGAACAATCATGACAAAACAATTATTCTATATTATCTGTATTTTCATTCTAAGTAGTTAAAAAAAACTCTGAACAACAGAGCTCCAAATTTTTATTCAAATTTTATCCTCAACTTCAAAATGCTTTTCAAATATTCTTGCAGGTTTGCTTAGACAGAAAACACATTTTCAGATTCTGCACAGTTTTAATATTTGGTAAAATTCCAGTGTATCCAGAATTTATGAGTGGGAAGCAGCCTGTGGCTAGGTTTTAGTTGCTGAAATGGGGAAGGTAGCTTAATTAAATTTAAAGATGTAAATATAGGAGCAGTATGGGGTGTGAAATTGATAGTGTGGCACCTCTTTCTTATTAGCAACTCCTGCATACACACCTGCATGCAGCAGATCTCCAGTAGCCTACTTTGTGTGAAGTCCCTTGTGCTCCCTGCATCTGCCATGGAATAGGAGTTACTATGCAAAATTAATATATGCTATCTAATTAATATATAGCAACAATGCTAATACACAGATTAAGATACCCTGTCACAAGCTGCTTGCATGTCCAGAACTTTAATGTATTCACTTATTTTCAACCCTAGTGTTGAAGATTCAGTGGACAGGCAAAGGGGCAGTTTTTTCACCATAAAAAGGCTGAAGTGACGAAGCTGCAGTTCCATATTAGCTCGAGCCAGTTTCTCTGCTGTCAGGATCCCAACCCTCTCACCCCACCCTGGCCACCAAGTCAGGGCTTCTCCCTTTGCTGTGGCTGCCGGCCTCAGATGCCTCTGCAGCTCAGCTGGGCTGTTCCAGTGTTCAACTCGCAGCAGGGTAACTCCTGTGCTCTTCCCCAGCACCATAAAGAAATGAATGGTGCCCAGAAGCCACACACCACTGTGGGACCAAAACAAAAGGGGTGAGACTGTGCAGGTGGGGGTGGGAGAAAAGGGAAGAACAGGGAAGGACTAGGACAGCCAGCAGTAAGCTCCACTTAGGCTGCTATGAGAACACAAGGCAATTACACCCAATCCCCCTAAGGCCCAGAGGACTTGTTACACTTAGACAAAGCTATGGGAACTGTAAGGACTATTATTCACAGAATGGCTTGGGTTGGAAGGGGCCTCAGAGATCATCAAGTTCCAATCCCTCTGTCATGGCCAAGGGCACGTTCCACTAGCCCAGGTTGCTCAGGGCCCCCCCTGGCCTTGAACACCTCCAGGGATGGGACATCCACCACTTCCCTGGGCAACCTGTTCCAATGCTTCACCGTAATTTCTATTCAAATATAAAGTCGTTTTTCATATTTATCCGCTACAGATTAAAACTTTATACTTCGTAAAATGTTTCAATGTGTAATTTTATTCTTTTTTCACTGGCTCAGCCATGTTTTATAATCCATCCATGGATCAAATCTTTAGTCTCTCACCTCATGATGCACAAATGCAGTCAGTCTTCTAAATCTGTTTTAGATCAGTGACCTCTAATGTGAATAAGTATATTGAGTAGAAAAAAAAGAAGAATTCCTATGGAAATAACTATATAAATAAAACAATACATGGACATTACTGAATAAATTTTTTGAAGTCAATGGCATTGTCCCTCAAAAACCACAGTAGATAAAAATAGCAAGACATAATGCTTTTCTTGGTTTTGGAATGAAACTGCAACAAGGGAAAGACTCACAAAATCCAAGAACTCAAGGATCTTAATTTCTTAAAATTAGTCTTGTCCCACAGTGCTGCTGGAATTAATTTCATTAACTATATAAAAAATAGTATGTTTGATAATATTCATACTTCTTAATGAAATTAAAAGGTTCCATTTGCCTCAACTGGACAATGAATGACTCATGACTTCCTGGTTCATTCCCATGTCTTGATGGTTCATCCTTTATTTTTACTGCCACATTTCAAAAGACTTTACTACATTCTATAGTCTGTCCAGACAACATCAAAAGGAATTCATCTTGTCAGCCACTCAATAAATACCCAGCCATATTAACCAAACCAACTGAAAATGGTTCTTTTTTGTGGGGTACGTAAATGAAGTAAAAATTTGAGACCTAAAGCAACATCAGAAGCTCTGGCAGAAAAAACTCCTCACTTCCTAACAAACCAGAACTCAAGGCATGATGAATAAAATAAACCTTTAAAATGCTTCAACTATGTGCAGGTATTGAAAGGAATTGTTGCATAGCTTAGTTCCTAGTTCTGTTACAAGCAGTGACCTCCTCAAAGCCAGTAACCAGGTAGCATTTTGAAACAAGCCAGGTGCAATGACAATCCTCCAGAAGCTCAGTACAAACCAGACCCTGGAGTATCAGTCTGCCCGAAGGGGGAAGGTGACTGTTGCTATTTGCAGCCTCAACAACACAACACCTAGCACTTTTAACTTCAGCAGCTGAAGTTGCCAATGAAGTGTGCTAAAGCAAATGCAATCAGCCCACAAAAATGGAGAACAGTGAGGTGTGTTAGTTTAGGGGATGGTAGAAAAAACCCCCATCCAGTGTACAATATGAAGACAATGACATGCTATTTAGAAGTTTCAAATACTAGAGAAAGTAGTATTTATTTCAGGTAAATAGAAAAAGACATATTGGTTAATGGCAAGCAATAAACTTCCTACTGCAAGCTAAAGAATATAGAGCAACAGAATTATACTGGGCTTTGTATTGTTGTGTAAAAACAGATCCTGCCATACACAGACGTCATCTGCAGCACCTGAAGATGCATCAACTGCACTAAGACCTGGGGCAGACAGAAACTTACCATGCTCAAGGAAGCCAAAAATGAAATTCAGAATGAGAAAAAGAGCCAACAAAACAAACAGGGTATAAAGATTCAGCACAAATTGGCAAACTATGATTATGGAAGCAATGATACATTTTCTGCAATGCCTACCTTATATCAAATATTGTTATTGCCAAACTTGAAAAATAATTAAAAAAAGGTTTGTGACCTATCTGAGCCTTCAAGTGATTGAGTCAATCAAAGTCCAAGTTTAAATTCAATCTGGTTTTTTTTTGTGTGAATGTGTTTTTCCATTGCTCATTCTTGGTGTTCTTTTTTCTCTAGTTCTGTTTTGGTTTTGGATAGGGTTTTTCTTTTAAATACTTATTCTTTTTCATAATATATCCCAACTATTCCTTTTCACTAATTCCAGTTCTGTGCCAGCAACATTATCTTTCTTACTGTTCTCCAACTAGGACAAAAACTGAAGAGAACTATGCCACACAGTACCATCTACAGAACAAGAAGGAAAAAATCCAAAAAACATAAGCATGTTCATCAGAAGCCTTGCTGCAGCCTCCTATAAAACAACTGGAGACAATTCTCTTCATCAGGAATCTGTTTCAGATGAAAAACACTCATATGCTTCCAATCTTCAGACCTTGAGGAGTTTGTGCCTCTTTCTGATATGCTATGCAATATGTATCTGTATCACTGAGAGCGGGCATGCAACTGCACCTCTCAGAAGAGCACTCAGAAACAAAGAGTTGGGCATGGGATTCCTTTTAATATATTAGGACTGGAGCTTGTCTAAAAAGGGATCACAAGGTGAATTTAAAAGCTGATTAATTAAGATTTGATTAATTAAAAATATGCTAAAAATTTGTGATGAAAAATGCTAATAGTTGAAACTAAAAACATTTATTTAAACAAACAGGCAGGAATTATGGCATACATAGAACTAATAAATTTCACTAAGGCCATAAAAGGTTCAAATCTACAATGACTTCATCAAAATAAAGGCTCTACACAATTATCAGCAATCTGGCCCAATAAAATAATCAGCATGATGTTTAAATGACTCTGAGAGCACGATGACTGAGCAACATGTAGAAGAAAAAGTTTCTGAAAAAGCCTTTTTATCATGTTTATCAACAAGAACTGTAATAGTAAAACAAACACAAAATGACCACCGAGGGCAATATTATCCGTAACATGAAAAAAATGTACAGGTTCCATAATTCTTATGTCAACAAGTTGCCATCGTTTTTCAAAACTGTTTGCTAACGTAAAAGCTAAACAACAAGTTCTGGGTTCTCAGTGCCTCCTCAAAGGCTTCCTGACTAATTTCTGCTCAAATTTAAAAAAATATTTGTAATAGCCAGTGTCACAGTCAAAGCTAAAATTCAAGCTGTGTTTTTTGACTAGTGAATCGCCTCAAAAAGTTGCTCCTACAAGAAGGGTTTCACCCTCATTTTACCTGAGTACAACCTCTGGAAACCAAGTACAATAAAAAGAAAACATGACCATTCAAAGAAAGAGGAGATGAATTACCAGAAGAGTAATCATCATTTATCTCACAAAATTGGCACAGCTTTTTTGCAATAAAAGAAATTGTAGAAACCTAAGATTTTAATTATTTAACTAACTTCATACATTGCTGAACATGAATAAAAAAATAGATCATTTTTTACTGAATTGCCTTTTCAAGATTCCATTGAAGAAATGAAGACGAAGTGGAAGGAACAATCCTTAACAGAAACTACACTTGACTCAAAAGTTTGAAGCAGAAAATAGATGGGAGGCTAGCAATGCCCCAGCAGAAAGCAAGAAATACTGCTTGCACCTTTTTCAGCTCTTGCTTGGTACCAGGTTATATCTGTTCTTGGAGAAAAGACACCAGGTTCAAGTCTGAAGAAAGGTCCATCTATGTAGCCATTTTTAGGAAAATTCCAAAGGAAAAAAAATAAATTAAAAAAAAGTAAAACTACAATATTACCATTAAGTGTTTTGTCTTTAGTAAATTAAATTATGAAGTTGACTAATTCCTGACATCAAGATTCCTGTGATGATACAGTTCCACAGGACTAAATAATCAGCTAGGTCACAGTGTAGAGAGGAGAGAAGGCAGGATTAATGTAGGCAGGAAATAAGTATGTTCATAAGAAAACTGAAAAGGTATCATGACACTCTAACTTCCTGCATTTCTTTCCTAGTTCTGAAATGCAATCCACTTCAGAAAGACTTCAGAAGAAGACAAAATTGAAAAGGTTTTGGTTTTGAACATGGAATCGAATGCATATTTAGATGGCCAAGTGTTTGCAAATGAATAGGAAGATCATCAACAAAATTATTTGGGCATGTAATTTTGAGGGGAAAGTTGCAAGTACATCTGATTTAATGCACTGAGTTTATTACTACTTTCAGACCATAATGACTTGCTAATGGATTGATTACAAGTTTTTCATACACCACAGCTGAAGACTAACTAAATACCCCATGCACAAAGAAACATCTTGGAAATGCCAAGGAGTGGCACCACTTCTGTTATTATGTCTCTGAAAAGCCCAATAATTGCAGTTCTTCCTGGAAAGAAACAAAATGAGCAGAACCAGAATTTTATTTGGAATTAAGTACAAAATGAGATCTGAAAAATGCATCACACAGACTTCAGAAGACTCAGCTATTTGAAAAGGACAATACCCTCTTAAGTTTCACTGACTAGATCAGAATATAAAGCATTTTAGTTCAAAAGAGTGGAAACAAGCAAACAGAGGACCCTATTACAAGAACACCAAACCTTGCAATAAAAGCAGCAGAACCAACCAAAAAAGCTAGACAGTGAAGAGGGCAGCAGTTGTTGGATCTGAATCAGCCCACCAGACCCATCAGTGAATGATGCTGAAGCTCTGAAAAGCACATAGCTAAGGAAAGGTCTATTTTTTCAGTAACAGTTTTCCAGAGGAGAAAAAGAGAAGGAGAAACAAAGCTGACTGATTTGCTGGGTACACGTGTGAAAAATTTACCACATTCTATTCAGGGAATAAAAACGAAAAACTATGTTTTAACCTCTGTTTTGAATTCAAAAACCTACTATTTCTCCAAACTTCTACCTACTAGCACCTTTCTATAATTCACAAAACCCAAACACTTTTCCTAGTAAATAGGAGAAAAAAACCTATGAAAATACTTGAAAATTTACATCCCTAAATTCCATAAAGGAGAAGATACCAACACTAGCCTGGAACAAAAATCCTGCTTATCCTAGTACAAAGGCCACAATGCTTAACAGAACTACTTGTCCTCCCTCTTTTCACATTTACTTTCCAGATAAACTTTTTTCCTTTCCAGTGATAGGTTCTGAATGTTTAGTCTGTGGCTGTGGACATTTTACATATCAAGGACCTCAAATGAAGACTAACAGAACAAACCCAGTATCTTAATTTTTTTGTTTTCTTGCATTAATACATAACCCACCTGCTGTCTGACTGCAGTAGCCTGCAGTGATGCAGGGGACAGCCATATAGGACAGTCAAGTAGATGAAATGTGTCTTTGCTACTGGAAAAATGAGACTTCCTCTCTTCCTGGCTTGACACTGCCGTCCCCGTTCTGTGTACTTGCTCTGGCACTCATCTGGCCACACAATAAGATAATTCAATTTGCTAATCCAAGGGAGGAAGGGGGAAAAAAAGAGCAAAACAAAAAGAAAAGAAATAGTGTTCTCCTGGGTTAGTGGAGTGAATTAACTTCTCATGTACTTCGTACACTAGCAGAGTCACTGCAACAAAGCAGTGCAGCCATGCTGTACCAAACCCAAAGAAGAGGGAGTAACTGGGAATGCTCCACACAGAGCCATTAAGACAGGAGAACGACTGGTCAGCCTCTTTAATATCCACCCCACTCCCTTACTTCTCCCCCACAATCTAAGAACCGGCAGGACACACTTCAATTTCAGTGATGCAGCACTGAGTACATTCCCAAACACAGGTCTCCCCATCTGAAATCTAATTCCATCAACAATCTACTAACATATAATTGTGGATTTTATTTGCAACCTCTAGGACAAGCTGGTTGTGACATATGATAAAAAATTACACATACTAATTTAAAATATAAGGGTTTTTTGAAGGTCAAACACAATTTTAACAAAGAAGATCACTCTGCACCTGTAGAATAAAAAGAGCCTTCCAGCTTTTTGGTAGTAGAGTCAGAGAAACTAAACTACAAGTCAGAACTAGGCATTTGCAATTTATTTTAGTATTCTTTAATAGTTTTATGAATGTAGAACTGTACAACAGACACACATGAAGTCGTTTACACAACTCTCTTCCCACTCCTATTTGCATGCACTACATTACAGTGTGAATCACCTAATCACATACTGCTTTCCCCATGACACCTGCCCCAACCAGCACCCTGGCGTGACTGTGATCCAGGGAAACACCCAGCACTGAAGGAAGCTGCTCTCAGTAGCTGTCCCTGGAAAATGTGTGGATACATGCAAGGATCAATACTAGAACGGAAGATGTGCAGGCGTTTGGTGAGAGCATTACAAACCTAAGACAATGAAAGGCGCCCCCAGGCTCAATCAGTGCAATGAAGATGTGCACCTGAGAGGAGATACACACAGCTAACCCCAGCTCCCACCAGCAGACTCAAAGCTCCATCCCTCAGTCACAGCCTCCTTTTCTCAAATCGCAGTCTCTTGGTCACAACAGAATCAATTTTTACTACATTATGCACATCCTTCAAAGAGGGGGAAGTGCCGTTGTGTCCTTTTCAATCTCACAAGAGCTAGAAGCAGAGAGAATTTACTTGTAGAAAACCTCCTATCTGCATGTATTCCGTATCAGACACCCCAGAATTTTCTAAAGGAAAACCAGAATTTCACAGCTTCTCTTTGCTTTCTAGCTAAAGTAAAAACAATCTGTTGGATCTCAGTTCCATTCTGCTGCAAAGCTAAGAAAAGCAGTGCTAACATGGAAACTGTCCTGTTAGGAGGCTCAAGGAGATACTATGGTATCAATATCTATTAAATATGTTCTCCCTGCAATGTCAAGAACTGGAAATGGTAGTGCAAAATCCATTCGTGCAACCGGTCATGCCTTGGCTTTCAATCCAGGCATTTGAGGGCTCTTCCAAGCTCTCACCTACAACCGAACACAGACTTTTCCAGTTCATTTTCATAACCTGGATCTTTTCTGGCTTGTATGTTATCATCAAAATTTTTAAGCAATTTTGCCTGTCAAGTCCATTACAGCAGATGAAACTCAATATAGGAAGAACCCATTGTTTTTTTCAAAAGTCAGATTAGATATGGGAAATAGCCATATGTCAAAACCACTCCCCAAACAGTGCACTGCCATGCTGAAGTTCAGTAACAACTTGTAAGTCAGAAGGTTTATCTTCCAAAGAATTAAAGAAAGCATTTTAATCTGATCCATTACAAATAACTTCTAAATTCTTGAGATTTTGACAAAATTCTTTGTGTCCCCAGCTGCACTATTCTCTCTATTTATTCAGCCTTCCTAACCTCCATCAGACAAAGGAAAAAAAAATGCCAACAAGAACAGAACATTTACATGAAGGTGAAAATGTGTTTTGGAAAGTGATAATCAAAGAGTGAAGGGAGATTATTTGCAGTGTTTATGTTTAACTTTTAGAGAGAATTTAAAGCTGAAAAGCTTCCATATCAGCAGAGTCTAGCAAGACAGACTTCTCAGCATTTGGACATAAAGTAATTCCCAGAGGAAATTAATCATAGGAAATCACAGCATATGTAATCATGTCTCCGTTCATTTTACAAAAACTGTCCCATCTCATATATCATTTTACAGACACAAGCCCAGGGCCAAGAACGCTGTCACAATGCCTTGAATGGCATTCCAAAGGAGAAAAGATGATCATCGCAGTGCTAGAACAGGCTTTAGTCTTTCAAAGTATGTAAATATTTTATGAGTACCTTCGCTTTCACAGGGAAGAAAATAATTTCCTCCAAGTGCAGATCAGTGGATGCTATCTAATCTCCTGTCACAAGAACGCAATCCTTATGTATCCGCAACTCATCAGCATACCATCTCCATCTCATTTTCTCCCATCAAGCCGCGAGCATTGATGGGCTAATTGTCGGCTCATGTTAGAAAAAAAGCGCCCAGAACAGGGCGGCGGGCGCTGGCCGGCAGCGCCCGCCCGGCTCCCGGCTGGCCCGGCCCCGCTGCCCGGCGGCGCCCCCGCCCCGCCCCTCCCGCCCGCTTCCTCCGCTGCGACGCCGCTTTCTGCTCGAAAATCGCCATCGGGTTTTTGTTAGCGCAGTAACCCGTTCGTCCCCACGGCGGGCACACAAAGTGGGCCCGGGCTGCTCGGCGCCACCGGGGACAAAACCCCCGATTTCATGTTTTTTTTTCCCGGGAAGCGCCTCGATAAAGCTGACGCCTTGGGGAGGATGTTTTCGGAGGCAGGGGATCTGGCTCGTCGGGTGGAAATACGCAATATGAAAAAAAAAGGCGAAACCCGCAGATTTTCCCCATCACCCTTTCACAGAAGACATTTTAAAGAGACGGGGGAAAACGCCGCATCCCAGACGAAGGAAGGGCGACATTGATTTTTAAATCTGGAGAAACACGCCTCATGCAGCCCCGGGGCAGTCAGTGAAAGAGGGTCACCCCTCAAAAAAATTGAACCTCTGGAAACGTCTCCGCTGAAATCGCGGAAATCCGCCGCGGGAGGGGAGGCTGCGCAGCCCCGGGGATGGGTGGATGGGTGGATGGGTGGGTGTGCCGGGGGCGCCCCGCGGGCGGAGAGGGGCAGGGAGACGCGGGCAGCGGGATCCAGCAGCACCGAATGCCAGATGCGGGATGCCGTCCGCGTCCCGCCTGAGGCGATGCCCCCTGGCACCATCGATCACCCAGCGCTGACGAGGGGAAAGGGAGGCGGGGGCGGGGAGTAAGCTACGGGCCCGGCGGGGACGGGGGAGGGGGAGCGGGTTGTGCCCAGACCGTGCTGCCTCCCCCTCCGCCGGCCGCAGCCCGCCCGGCTCCCGGCGGGCGGCCACCTCCTGACACAATAGGCACCGGGCGGACCCACGGCGCGACCGCGGCCCCTCTCCCCGCCACGGCTCCCGCCCGACCCGCAGACCAGGGCGGCGGCGGCAGCATCATCCTCACTCACCCCTCCGAGGAGGCTCGCCGCGCCGGGGAGGGGCCGTCGCTAGCGGGTGCTCAGCGAGCCGGCATCCCGCGGGATGCGGGAGCGAGGGCGGAGCGCGCGGTGTCCCTCTGGCAACGGCCCCGGCGTTATTCCCTGCACATAGCGGCGGGTAACGGCACCGCGGCACCGCGCCGCACTGCGCAGGCGCCGGGGCCGAGCGGCGGCGGGGCCGCGCTGCGCCTGCGCCGCCCGCAGACAATAGCGCTCCCCGGGCTGCGGGCGCTCCCCGCGCGAGCGATGGCGGGAGGTGAACGACGCTTCCCGCCCCGATCCGCCCCGGCCGTGACGGGACCGGTGCTGAGCCCACTGCAGGCCCGAGGGCGTAGGCGGACGGGCTGTGCTGTGCGCAGGCGCGACTGCGGCCGCGATCCACAACAAAGGGGAGACGGGTTGAGGCGACCACCCTCCCTCGGTTGCCGGCGGTGGGCGGTGGGCGGGGGCTCTGCCTCCGGGGGCACGGTGCATGCTGGGACTTGTAGTCCTGGCGGCGGCATTCCCGCCCTCGGGAAGCGCGACGGACCCCTGGCGTTGCTAGTCTCAGCTGCGGCGGCCGGCGACAACGGCCGGCCATCAGGAGCCGGAGGGATCACCGCAGGTGGCTTCTCCGGGAGCCCAACGCGGGAAGGCAGAACGGGTGGAACTTCTATCCCCCAGCCTCCCCGCGGGGCGTTACCGGTGTCAGGGGACAGCGCCGGCTGCTCCCCGGGAGCCAACGGCGTCCTGATGCGGGCGCCCCGCGGGGAGCGCGCCCTGGAGGAGTCCCTGGAGCGGTACCAGAGGCGCCTCCGAGGTGAGCGGCACCGGCGCGGGGTGAGGGCGGGCCGCCCCAGCCGCCGGCCGGGTCTGCGGGCGGGCTCCGCCGCGCCCGGCTGCCCGTGCCCCGCGGAGCGCCCCGGCCGGGCTGGGACGGCCGCGCAGCCGGGAAGTTGAGCCTGGTTCTCCCCACACCCGGTGGCAGGCGCCGTTCTCGCTGTGACACGCGCTCGTTTCACCGTAACTCCTCTCGGGCAGGACCGCTGCTGCTTCGGGTGCGGTTTTGGTTCGTGTGAGGGTTTTGGCCATCCTTGCAGCATCGGATTCTCTAGTCGTGGTAAAGATGAGGGTACGAGTGGATTCTAATGAGAGTGGTTGCTTCCCATGTCATCGAGTGTTTTGATACCTGCCACTTTGTCCAAGAAGCCTGACAGAGAGCACCTGGATCTGTCAGCCGTGACACCTGGGCTTTACCAGACTTCACTGGCACTGGCTGGGCAAAGGAAATGTCCGAATTCTGAAGAAAGCCAGTGGATACCTTGTGGGTGGGTATGCGAACCTATTGGTGCGAAAAGTTGTGTTCTGAGCACAGCACCCCCACATGGCCTGTTGGGATGTTTCCTTTGCCATAGGAAACAACATTGCGGGGTAAAAAAAAAAAAAAAGATAAAACAATGGAAACATTTTTAAATAGCTACTCGATACTTGGTTCTCAGCAAGTATTTCTTTACTCCCTTCTCAAAGGAGCGTTGGTTCTTTACATTAGCGATAGATTTCTTTTGTTCCTGAAGATAGAACTTCGAGGAATAATTTCTATTGATTTTCCTGTAGAGGAGATAGGCATGGTAATGGTACTTGACACTTGCAGTTAAAGGTTGTTGCAGAACAGTTAGGATGACGAATATTAGGGCTGTTTAACTATGTGAAACATTGTTAGACCTGACCCTGTCTAAGGTATACATTGGATGAATGTGTTATCTTCATACAACTTACTTTCATTTTATCTTTTTCTGACGAGATCCCCTTACACTGGGTCCATTATATTCATTGAATAATTTAATGACCTGAATTTCTGGTGAACCTTTTGTCTTTACATTCTTGAAAGCAAGAATTTTCATACAATGCCAAGGCAGTTTTGATTTCATACATCCAGGGGTGCCTCTCAGCCAAAATCATTATGGTGATGCACAAACAGCCCCAATACAGCGTGCTATAACTTAAGTTCCATTATATTTCTCAAAGAACCTCTTTATTTCTCAATGAGGTAAATTTTTAACTCCATTGAGCTGTATAGAATTTTCCACATTATTTCTACCAGTGTTAGGAATTCACTGTAGAAGAAACAGGTCATCATTAGTCTCAAAGTTGATCATTTCCATTGATCTCTTATACAGTTAGCCTGTGATTTTTCTCTCCGTTGGGATCATTCCTGTCATCAGGGTTCTGCAATTTTAGGTGGCATGCTTTGGGCATTATTTGATGTTTTTGAAATAAAGCATTTTTAACTTGCCTGTTAAAATGGACGCAGGCTGAGCTTGTGGCAGCAGGTTTTCACCACCCATGCTGGACACCAGAAGAATCACTTTACAGTCTTACTCAGTTTGATGGAAGAGTGGATAAGTTCTCAGAGTGACTGATTATTTCAGTGCAGTGTCCTTTGTTGCAAAGGGAAATCCCTCAGAAGACAGGGAGCCTGAGTGTTCAGTAAACTGAGTCTGGTGGCCAGAGGGCAGAAAGCTGGACCAAAAAAACTTGATTGAGACTTAACTGGTCTTAGAGCCCAACAGAGAGGATTTGATAAAATAAAAAAAGGTTCTATAATGTAGCTTTTCCTGACCTTGTATAATGAAAGTCTTTAATGCTATGTCTAGTTAAGAGGGTGGTATTTGTACAATTGGGGTTTTAGGTTACTGCATAAACTTTCATATAATTGAGACCATTTCAAATGAACCTTAAAAACTTTAAGAGGTAAAATTTCTAATAAAAAAGTTCTTCTCAAGGGAGTAGAGGTATTTTGTAAAGGAGAATAAGTGTATAAGAATATGAATACAGTGCTGCTGTATTCATATGAATAACTGAAAATTGACAGGCATAATGTGAATGTCCAATGGGCCCTCAACTACACCACGGCCAAGAGCAGAGCTCGATGCCTTCCTGTGACTTTCCCCTTTTCTCCTAACCACAGTAAATTGAGAAGGCTATTTAGATTATTATTATTTTAGATTAATAGAAGACTATTTCGACTATTATTATTTTACTATCTAGTTCTTTGTTTCTAGCTTATTTCTGGTTTCTTGAACAGAGAACTTCTAGCTTATTTTTTTATGTTGAGTTTTCCGCCTCTTGAGTAAAGAACACTGGGTCACTGTTGGACCTGAGACAGTATAAGAGCAGGAGCAAAGGAGGGGCAAACCATCCTTTTTAGGAGCCCGATACACTTGTCTACCTTAAGTCTGTCATAGGATATTGTAGAAATTACATTCTGTATTCCACTGCATTGCTGAGTGCAGTGTCCTACATAATTTCAGAGAATCGAGATGCAATCTGTAAGAGAAACAGATGAAAATATAAGACTTCTACAAGAAAAGTTTCATTTTGAGGCTGTTTCATGTGGTTCCTAAAATAAAACAGAAGCGATGGGAAGTCAAAGCCATCTTAGGAAAAATGAGTATGTGGCCCAGTTTCCATCACTATAAGTTAGCTGTGACACTGAAGCAGCTTAGAATTGTGTTCTAAATGGGGTTTTTTTTGCTTAGGCTTTTTATTTTTATTTGTCAGTTGTTTCTAGGTATTCTTCTGAACATAAAATGTTCTTTTAATGGTGGGGAATCTGTCAAAAACAACTGGGCAATGAGGTTTTCACACGTGAGGGTTTCCAGAACTTAGGCAAATGCTTTAAGCTCTGCAGAAAGGGCTGATTTAGAAACTTGTGGCAATGATTGCTGCAGCTTCAGAGAAGCCTGTGCTTTTAAAGATGATAGCTTGGTTAAAGTTGTGCTGAAAACTACTTATTTCTCATACCATGTAAAGCAACAAAAGAGACCAAGGAACCAAATCAGAAGGATTTGTTATTTTGAAACAGCTGAGCATTTCACACATCTTGGGATCTTTTGAGGCTTGACTAATGAACAGCCTGGTACTGCTCATTACTGCATGTAAACTCCTAGCAGCACAGGTAGTGATAGACAGGATACTTTTAGTCCCAAAACTGCCATATAGTGTGTTACTTCCATGGTAGCATAGCTGTGTTTGGCAGCCAATAAAGAATAGCTGCATGCCAGAATGGGAAGTAAAGTAAGTTCCAAGATGTGCAAAACACAAAAAACCCTTTAACCAAAATCTCAGTTTCAGTATTTTTCAGCAGCTATTTGACTGAAGAGGTGTATTATATTATATTATATTTTAGATCTTTAGATGTTGATAGAAGCAAATGTTGGTCTAATTTTGGACAGGAAAGTTTTTCTTTGTTGGACATAATCTTTCTGTTTTCATTAATGTGTCTGTCTGTTTTGTCAGTTACTGTTTCACAAAAATTATTAGAACTGGACTATCAGGTTTGGGTGACAGACTTATGACAACGTTTTCATAGAGTTACCATTTGTTTTCTTCAATTTATGCTGCTTAGTGATTCTACCAGCTGGAATTATTTTCCGTGTCTTTCAGGCAATTCGGTTGTTTGGAATGATTGGTTCTTTTGCTCCCAGAGTATTTTCTATGGCATTTCTTAGTCCATAACTGAGGTAGCTTTGGTGCTTTCATTTAAAGAAGTACGCTTTTTAAAGAGTCCTGTGCAGTGCCTCAAAACACATCTCTTGTTTAGGCCATCCCAACCTGGTTCAATGCCTTCTGAGTTTTTTTTCCTGTTTTGACTTCAATGGCAAATTGTTCTTACAATGATTTTTTTTAATGTATTGAGTTTGATCCATCAGATTTGTGTTAGCTTGTCATTTTTCATAATCATCTCAGATCCTTTAAACACTGAAAACCAAAGAGCTAATAGTAAATTTTATTTTTTGAAGTTTCAATCCACATGAGTCCAATTTCAATTATAATCCCCAGCTGTTCTGATAGGAAATAGCACTTCAATGATGTTTTATCATAGAACAGGAATACGTTTGGATTTTATTTGTAGAGTCTTGTTAAGATGTCAAATAGAAAGATGCTGATTGATTTTGATATGCAAATCATAGTGCTGCGTGTGAGCAGTTTTTGCAGTATGTTTTCACTGGGGCCATGTTTCTATAAAATGTACTATCACAGTAGCTTAACTGAAAAAGTTAGATTGAACGGGGGAGCACTTAAAAATTAATTGCTTCTGAATTAATTAAAAAAATTCATCTTCTTTAAGCAGAATTTCTTTGTTGTCCTGTAGCTTGCATCCAAAGTGTTTTTTAGATTTTCTTCATATTTAGAAAGAATATTTTTACACCATAAGAAACAACAAACATAGGCTTTCCACTCATTGGTGCATTGTCTTTTATTCTAATGCTCAAAGTTATGCTCCTTACTTTGGAAATACAAAATGCCATAATGTACTTATTCCCTTTTAGGCATTCAGTTCAACTCCTACTGAAGTGTTGGATCTTTTGTATCTGGTGAATGTAAAGCCACACCACTGGGACCTCCTAATTCCCAGTTTCCCAGTGGTGAGTGTTTTACCTATGACAGCAATATTAGTAATTTGGAAATAGGCAAGCTTTTAAGAAATTTAAGCAAATACTTGATGATGCTTTCCAGGATGTGGTGACATTATTTCAGAGGCAGGAAAGTGTAGTAAAAAAAAAAATAAATTGGCATCAGTGTGCCATTGATAATGGTTTTAATGTGTTGCACTACTACTGCCATGTTTTTTTATGGGAAAAGAGGACAGAGTGGAAGAAGATCTGTGTTATCTTTGTGGATGAAGTAATAGCTCGGAGTTCAGAAGCTGTAATACTTCAAAGAGAGAGAGACGTTCTGGGAAAACCAATATATATGGGCTTGGTTGGTTCTGGTTTGGTTTGGTTTGTTTTGTTGTTTGTCCCTTGGCTTGGGGGCAAATGCTGGTACTCTGGGGTTCTCTGGCAGACATCTACAGGGAATGGGGAAATGGAGGAACTTTATTGCTCTCAGTTGACACCACATGACAACTTAAATGACATTGAACACTTCTTGGCAACAAATGATTGCAGCATAGCTTGCTAAATATCTAAGCCATTGCATCAGTGAGATACTTCTGCCATTTCTCAATTAGCTTTTCCGCCCTCATAGCATCTTGGAATGCTCAAGAAAGGATGAAGAGCCTAAGTACGCCAAAAGTGAAATATTTGACCTAAACCCTTCTTTTTTGAGTCATTGCCTTGTGAATGGTATTTGGGTTTGTTTTACTAAGTCATGACTGTTTAAAATATGCTTTTTATGTCTTTTTTCACTAAATTTTTCATTAAATTCATTAAAGGATGGAGTAACCAGAAATGGTGGTGTGAGCCGTAAGATGACTGGGCTTTAAAAATAAGTGTTGAGAAATTAATAGGTCAGAAATGGGTCAGGTTATTATTAAAAATTAGCTTTGCTAAAAAGAGAGTGATACTGTACTGAGAGCATGTTATTGAGTATAATGCTTTTTGGGGGGTTATTTATATCTTATAAGCTGTTGGTAAATTACAACCAAGTAGGGAAGACTGGGAAAATGGTGAAAACCATTACAGTAGGGAAAAATCAATTTCTGAGCTTTGGTCAAGATGATGTAAAATTGAAAGACCAGATAAAGTGAAGGCAGAAATACTTATCTAGCTTTTGTTTTCTGACTTGAGCTGCTATTTACCTTTCTATTTGGAAGAAAAGAGCTATTAACTTTTTTACAGCAACCTATACTCTGAGGCATGTCTTCTGAATTCTACATAGCAAATGCTTAAGTGTGATTATTATTTGAAGGGTGTTTTTTGCTACTGACAAGAAATATTTTTAGTTATTTATGCATCATATCAATTTAGAAATTTCAAGCAACGTGTGTTGAAAAGGTTACCATTTCTCTAATTGTACCAGTTACTCCAATGAGTAAGGAAATATTAGATGTTTGCTTGTAAGCTTGGCTCACAAGAGTGCAATTGCTGCTCTATGGTCATTTACACCTAAAAGAAGTAATAAGTGAGTTGTCTGAGGTCCAGTGATGCAAAATAGATGTATCCTTATCTAAAACTAAGCCCATATTTTGTGATTTCCAATTCACTTGTCATCTCTTAGCTGCAAATCTCTCAAATTTCTTTCTTGGCATATTGGAAATGTTCAGCTTTTTCAGAGAGATATGCCCGTTAAGATTGGCGTTCATGATTTCTGTGAAGTCAGCTGAATCAAATAAAAAATCAAGAAAGGAATATAAGGAAAAAATATATTGAACATTAGATAAGACCTTTACTGTATCATCTGTCAGTAAGTCAGTTACTGAAAATATTTATATTTATTTGGATGGAGGTTTTCTGTTGTGTTTGTTGGGTCTTTTTTCTAGAATGGTGTGTGTTACTATTTATTTTTCATACTTGTTCCGAAGTCATCAGTCTTTATTAAATAACTGTTTTATGGTGGCTTGGTTTGCTGAATTATTACTTCATTTACTTAAGTATTTGTTTCATTGTGTGACACGTTGCTTTGTAATAATGTGTGGTGGCATCACTATACTACTATATACTACTATTATACTACTATAAATGCAAATTTCTTGGTTTCCAGACCTGCATTTTGTAGAAAATGTAGCATGAGCTTTAGGTTCATTGAAAAGTATGGAAGGTGCATATGCTAGGAAATGTTTTGGGGTCAAGTATATTATTACTTGTGCTGCTGCAGTGTCCTAATGTATTGAGGGACTAAGATGCTATGTATAGCTCTTCTCTGAAAAATTAGTATTTACTAATTATTTTGCAAATATGGTCGTGTTTTTTGGCTGAATTAGATAATTGCTTCCAGTGGCTGAGTTTAGGTCAAGTAGTCAAACTAGACATATGCTGAATGCTTGTAGTACTCTCAAGTTTTTTCCCATTTAAAATATCAGTGAGTAAATCCTTTCTTTTTTGTTGTTTATTCTGGCTAATGATGTGGTTGGGTTTTTTTAGAACGTGCCAGTGAAAGCATCTCTCAACTGAAACATGCCTTGGCAAAAGGTGATGATGGTGCTGGGTTTGACCAGTCCTCTGTGGATGAGGGCAGTGACAATGTGGACAGGGCCAGTGGTGACTGTGGGAACGCAGCCAGTCAGGAGCTGCAGCAGAGTCACGCAGGTAAGATTGCTCTGAAAGCAAATGGGTTAAACATTGTTAGAAATGATACTCGTTTCAATGAAAAAAAGTGATTATTTATTGGTTATAATGGTTTTTATCTCTTCCTAGTTAACCAACTTAAAATTTTGTTGGAACACCAAGATAGAATGGAAAGTGAAGAGTCTCCCTCGAGTAGGAAGAAGTCATTCCATGTATGTTTCTTCTGGTTTCACTTGTGTTGTTTGAATAAATGGCATGCATGTTGATTTTATATTATACAGAGGAAAAAAAAGAAACATTGAATTGAATCATTTTTACAGTCCTAAATACAGGAGCTTCCTGAGGCTATGACCAGAACTTGGTATCCTTATGACCATAATGGAACAAAAAGGAATCTATAATACAGGGTTTAGATTTCTCTCCTCTTTTTGTGGACCATGCAGCATGGTCGTCCTTCCTTTTTGTATTGAAAACACTTGGGCTAGACAACAAGGACAAATTTCTGAAAAAGCAGCCTCTGTTTCCCTTTGACTGTACCTTAAGGATTCTCAGTGTCCTTCTTATGCTTTAACTATGCTTTTTCTTGAAAGAGTTAGAGACGTTCATGAAAAGTCAGGTTTTGTAGTTCTCTGCCAAAATGCAGTTGATCTCTGTCAAAGCCCTTACAAGGGCTTGTCAGATGCTGCTTCATTGAAGCAGAGCTGCACCAAAGCACATGTGATGCATCGTTCAGTTACAGAGCAGCTGCTGGTTGCTAGAATCTCTACAGAAAAATAATTCAAAGGCACTGCTGCAGTTTTATCTTTTGATGGCCTACACTGCGTATTTTTGGTTTATACTAGGCAAGACAAGCAGCTCTTTGCTGTCAAAGTTAACAGCAGAATAATCTTAAGCCTGTATTCCTGCTGTGTTGCTTTCAGCCTGTATAATGAGCATAGCTCTACTGTCCTGGTGTTAAGGAATTTTAAAGTTAACTTTTTTGAGTGTTCTAAGATCCATGAGTTTAGTATGGTTGTCCTGCCAGGTATTTTGCCTCATAATGTCATGGGGAGGAGTTAGTGTTTTGTAGCTTAAGGGATTGATACATCACTGGTTGACTTTGACATGACATGAATCGGGATCAGTTTGTATTTAGCTTTGGAAGAGAGGGAAAAAATCTTTTATTCTATCTTTGGTGAAGTTTTTTACTTATATTGGGAAGTTTTAGTACCGTGGAAAATTTAGAAAATGGAATGGTTTTATCTAAGATACTTGGGATAGTGCTTTCAGGGAGTGGATCAAAGGATGGAGGAATAAATAGAGAAGAAATGGGAATTTACTGTGTTGGTATAGCATTGTCCCATTTCTTCTTCTTGAAGTTTCCAGTGAGAGACATTCTGTGAAGTGGTGGCTTTATTCTCTGCAGCTGTCCTCCATCTGCTTGAGGATATGAAAGTTGTGAAGGCAGAAAATGTGTAAAGCTCAAAAAAATGCTGAACTGCAAAAGTGAAAGCCCAGACCCTCATAAAACACAAACTTGTCTGTTGATTTACTGTACGCTGCAGAAATGCTTCTTGTATGAGAATCCGATTTCCCAAAGGTCAAGGAAAGCATACTTGGATTATGAGTAACCTTAACCTTTTGCTTTGAGTGATGCTGAAATACCTGATGACTGCTGAATAGTAAATGACTGCAGGATCTATAGCCAAGTATAATATTTCACAAAAACTAGACTCTTCAGTAACCTTTACCACACCATACGTATAAGTAATATTGTCACAACAAAATTCCCTTTTCTTGCCCATTGATTATAGTTGCAATAGACATGGAACGAGTACATCTTTTCTTTGATTACACCCAGATGGTTGTGCAGAAATTTTCCTTTTGCTCTACACTTCATCACCTGAGGTCAAGGCCCAGCAAGACTGCTTCATATAACAACTGCAGTTCTGCAGGCTGGGTTTTGGCTAACCTAGCTGCACCCAGCCTCTGCTCCTGACATTGTTGTAATACCTGGAGAGAGACGTGAAGGATTCCTGTTGTTTCCTGCCAGTTTAGAGGGTGGCAGCGTTTCTCTAATCCTGTGGTTTAGAGGCTTGAAAATTGAGGCATTCTGGAAAAGTACAAGGTGGGCCAAATTTTTTGTGATGTTGGCAAAACTCTTTGTCACCGTTTAGAATGCTGGCTTCTAAAGTTTCTAAGCATTTGTATGTTATAAATTCTTTTCAGTATTAAGTATTTGAATGTGAACAACATTTCTGAGACTCAGGTACAATTGTTTGGTTATGCATGATGGTCAGATGTGCCTTTCAGTTCTGATTTTAATATTTGGCCTAATTTAAATACATGCTTCCCTGACCCCTGTTTCTTGCACGTTATATTGTGAGAACATTAATTTAAAAATCCCAAATCAATTTATAACAATTATGTTGTTAAAAGGGTAAAAAAAGTCGCAGGAGATCTCTATTCTTTTTGTGTTGAGAAAATATACTACCTGTTATTTTCTTTTTAGTGAAAAATTCCTTAGCACTATTGTTTACATTGCAGTGATGTTTCTCAGTTTAAACCTTAGAACTGTTTTTCAGTGAAAAAAATTTGAATAGAAATAGAGTTTTTCCACATTTTCTAGCACTGCTGTGGTGTAATCTTGTCAGGGAGGCAGCTGGAGGTCTCAGCTGCAAGGTGTTCATTACACTTTCAAAGAGGGGCAGACGAATAGGAGCCAGAGAAACAGATGACTTACAAATATTATCAAGGCTATATTATATATACTTTAACAATTGTGATTCCTTTTTTAAAAAATTAAAGTAGTTAGGACTAAGAATTGAATTCTGAGTCAAAAGAACATGGGGCTTATGTCTACTGAGCCAGGCAGAATATGTTGCAAATTTGGAATTCCTTCCCTAAAAGGATGTTTTTTCAGATGGCTCTGGGGATCCTCCATCTGCAATCCTGCTTTCAGATATTGCAAGAGTGTCCCCTCCTTTAAAATGGCCAATACTTATATTTGGTATGATTGGACTGTAAGGTTTTTGTTGCTGGAAACTTTCACCTCATCCTAATGGAAGGGTAATACCTTTATAAGGATTGGACAAGGAATTTTAATGCATTGTTGGCAGAACCTGTAGATAAGATAACTAGTAGATGTAATAGCTAGCCATTAGTAGCTTGGTTTGCTTTTTTTTTTTTATTTTGCTTTGTGGTATTTTTCTTTGGGTTTGGTTTTTTCTTTTGTTTTTGATTGGTGAATATTTCAAAAGTAATATTTAAAAACAAGGGTGTGGTTTCTGAATCTTTGATCTTTTTTAGACTTCAATTATATTTGAGAAATATATCATGGAATATTTTTGCACAAAAAGATATGTTTCTGACCCAAAATCATAGGTGTGAGTTAGAATTGTGTGAGTTTCAAAAATAGGGATATGCATAAAGATACTTGTTTTCCTTCAGATGTGTGAACTAGTGCTGGAAATGTACCTGTTGTTCCTCTGAGAAAATTCCATTAACAGCTCTGCATGCACTCTGAAGCCTTACCAGAACACTGGAGGTTGTATTCTGTGTGCAAGCAGCATCTTACTGCAATCATGGAAAATCAGAACATAACACATGCTGTTCTCTACTTCCTTCAGAAACCCCCAGAAGCTGTGCCTGCAGACTTACCAGCCCTTTCTGATCTTGTTCCTATCATCAATGATCAGTCACAGTACATTAACCATTTGGAAGCTGAAGTGAAGTTTTACAAGGTATTAGACTACATGTTTGACCTACTAAAACCCTAGTAAAACTTCCCCCAAATGTGAAGAACTGCATTAAAAGCAGCTTACACTTAGACTTAAGATTGATTGATTGATGTAATGACCAAAACTGAGCCAAATGCAGCTCAGTAGATCCCTTACTCTGTGTCTTGCTATCTGGTGTTTAAGGGTCTTTAAAGACGTTTTTATGTCCTATCACAAATACAAATAAGCATTTTTTTTAAGATTTATGGGAATTTAATCTGCAAAGATATGAAATCTGTCTTTTGAGTACTCTTAGTCTCTCTAAAAGGGTTAAAATATTTGAAAATGTTTGTCTAGACTCTTGGTCTCAAGATGCATTTCAGTATTGATAGCCATGTTAAGGAGCTTTTTAAATGCAATTCCTTTATCCTATAGGAGGAGTTGTGTGGGCTAAAAGATCGAGAACAGGCAGTTCTACTTGAAAATGAGGAGCTCCATCAGAGGGTGAAATTCTTAACTGCAGAACACATGTTGAGAGAACAAATTCTTCTAGACGCCTCAGTAAGTTTTTATTTTTTGTTGCTTTAATCAGTGCTCAAGGGTCTGGCCAGATTATTTTTGTGGAAGGGTATACAA
This sequence comes from Phylloscopus trochilus trochilus, assembly GCA_016584745.2. Classification (NCBI taxonomy): domain Eukaryota; kingdom Metazoa; phylum Chordata; class Aves; order Passeriformes; family Phylloscopidae; genus Phylloscopus; species Phylloscopus trochilus. Next base: position 23,848,062 of record WQNJ02000039.1, read on the forward strand.
ATGGTTGTCCACAAACAGAATTTTAGTCAAAATTTAATGAGAATTTGCAAGCATGGATTTCCTTGGGTAACATCATTATCGTAGGTTGCTAACCTGATTAACTTGTGTATTTGATCTTCTATTCTACTGAATATTATAAAATTCAGTACTTAAGTAAGTACATTTGTTTAAAAAACCTGCCTGCATAATCATAACCAAAGCATTAATACTTTTATTTTAGACAAATACTCAGAACTCCTGGCCTGTAGGTGGTAAAGCCTGTAGCACACACCAGCCTGTCACCTCATCACCAGCACATAACAAAGATCAAGGCTCTGTTACAGCAGCTTCTGGAGACCAAGCAAATTGGCCTCGAGAACTGGTTGGTATTACCTTTCCTCATAGACTCCTACCTTTGCAAAACTGTTCAATGTTGTTGTTGTTCCAGTTCTGATGATCAGCTTGGTAACACAGGAATAATTTTTAGTTGACTAAACCTTAACCTGAGCACAAATTTTATTCTCTTAAACCTCATCTTCTCATTATACTCTAATTAATATTATTGTGCAGTTAGACACAGATGGCAGGTTGTATCTGCAGATGATGACTTGCCCAGAGATAATTCTTGTTTAAAGATGATGGCTTCATTGTGCTTTGGAGGTTCTTAGGAGTAACACAGCACCCAAGCAGGTGGGAACTAGTTGGTGTAATTTATGTAGCCCTCCACACAAGCTCTTTTCTTAATGAGTTGTTCTGCTCCTGGAGCAGCAGAGGCTCAGTAAGGCACAAAAGTAGCTTTGTGCAACCTGCTTTCCCTAAGCTGAATTACACACCTTGTGCTTTTAGAGATACAGAGGAGTCCTAGTAATTTAGAGATGATGTTGTCTCTTCCTGTATTTTCAGTTTCAGAGGATACTAATTTTTCTTTTGCTCTGAATTAGTGGGGTAGTGTTGCTATCTTTTGGGAAAAAACTTGGCTAATTGAAAAGTTTTGATATATTTTATCCATTTGCATTTGTGTACTCTGGAATTTACACATTAATTCTTTAATTTTATGGCATTTGGGTTTTTTCATAGAAAAATATGGTTTGGGAGTTTTTTTGCTTTTATTTTTGAGCTGAAGACCTCAGTGGTCACTGATGCCTGCAGTTGTTTAGAAGCTGTATTTTATAGTAATTGCTCTTTTCTTCATCTGCCAAATTTAAATCAGGAGAATCATGTTAATTGTAACTTCTTTCTAAGCATCATAGTGAGCTAAATTTGTAGTGCTTTATCTGGTGTGTTATCACCATTGTATTTAACATGGATGTGGTTGATTCATATACCTAATTCTTCACCAGGTAATCAGAGTAACTTGCTGTATTATAAATAAATAGCCTGTGTACTTAAAGTTCTTAATAATCATGTGTTAATATCTGCTTTTTGTGAGAGAGCAAGAGCAAACTCGAGACATTATCATCAGTTTCTGTGAATCATTGTGGAGAACTGAGGACTGCAGTTGGAATTGAAACAATTTACCATATGAGGATCTGACAAAAATCCTTATTTAGAAGCAAAAAATGGGAGGGTTGTTCACTTTTTAGACTTCCAGAAAAGTGAAATATTTAGGTTTCTCTGCCACTAGTATATCAACAGGTTTATGTCCTCAGGGGAAAAGAATGTGGGTAAAGTCTAAGTTTATTTGTAAAGACTGCTATGAAGAAAGCAAGACATTATCTTTTCTCCCATCTTTTCTAAAGGAGAATCTAAAACTTCTTTATCAAGAAAAAGTCAATATCCTTGATGCTCAAATACAATCTCTAAGGTAAAGTGAATTCTTTTTTCTTAAAATAATCCTTAATAAATTGTCACTGCATAACAGCATGAGCCACTCTTAATCTGAATTTAACTAAGAGAATGTCTGAATGTTGTGTCTTCTGATAGTGTCCCTGGAAAGTGGTTTTCTATTAAGTTCTCGCAATTATAAATGTAGCAAAATTGAATGTACTGCTACTTTATAGCAATAGTAGCGATATAAAACATCTTGTCTCTTTTACCCCCTCTCCCCTAAAAAAGGTCACATAAGATAGACCACTCAAAGAAGAAAGAGAAGTTAAAATATTAACTTGTGTGACAACTTCCACAATTAGCTACTTTCTACTACTGTTTAATTATGTTTTTCCCTAAATAAATTATGGTTTCATATATTTGAATATGCTAGACTGTTCTATGTGTAAAAAGAGTTATTGGTAGGGAGACAAGTTAAAAGAATGCTCTCTGCATTGGGGAAACCTGCAACGTGCAAAGCCAATTGTCTTAGTGAATGTAAAGGAGGATCTTTAATTTCAGCTGTATAATCCATTTTTTTTTCCCTTGGCTTTAAGTGTTGTATTTACTCCAAAATAATTTTTGGAGGCTAAGGTTGTCTCAGAAGCTCTTATTCAGCCTCTGATTTCTGCTAAGAGGCAGAAATCTTGCAGATTTGCAAACAGGAAGTTCTGCAAAGCTGAATTTTACTGAAGTGAGAAATTATATCCCTTTCAGTGGGACTATCTTCCCTTTTAACTTCAAGGATGAACGTTCACAGGACTTGCTGATTTCTGTCCAAGACTTTCCAGCAAGAGCTTTGTTGCACCAGGATTGTCTAAGGATCTATGCAGAGCAAATTCTATTCAGGTTATAATGGGTTATATGTAATAGAGCAAGTACTAAAATTGGAAAAAGCGCACAGAAGATTTTCCAGATGGAAATAAGAATGCATGCAGTGTATATATCATGTGCACAGTAAATCCGATGCAACCAGAATGTGTCAGACTTCCTGTGTGTGTGCTGCCCAGATGGCCTGCACAACACACCCAAAGCTTTGGAACCATTGCACAATTTGTCAAATTGATCTGTGTGTGCACAGCGTGCGTTTGTCTGCAACGTCCTGATGTTAACATTCCTATCGCTTGCGATCTCCCCAGCCTGACACATGCTTGGAAATTCTGCAGAAAATTCTTCCCAGCACCTGGCAAAAAATTTTGGAGACAATTAAAAACCTTAGCCAGGTTTGCTGTACGTGTGTTTGACCTCAAGTTGTTTATATTGCTGCATCTGAGTGAATGTGCTGGTTACATCTGGATGCTTGTTTAGGGAGTAGGGAATAAATATGAAGTTAGTGATATTATTAATAAAAAAACAACAACTAACAATTGTAAGAGTATTGAAAAGTTTATACAGCTGATAGTGTTTTTTGCTAATGAACATTATAATCTGTTCAGACAAAATGTAAGCCTACAAGTTTTTCCTCTAATAATTTTATGTTTAACTTCAATATTTTCTGATACTAAGGGGGAAGAAACAGTGTTGCTTTGTCTACTAATAACTTTGGGTCTTTCAACTGTTATTTCTCTGTTCAAGTCTTCCTTAGCCTATTGAAATGTGTAAAATAATGTTCATTACAGGGATTCTTACAGTTCTCTTTAGGTTACATTTGTAGTTACAAATCGTGTATGAGTGTGACTTGTAGCAATACAAAATTTCACAAATAATATTTTTTATTTCTCCTTTCTAGAAAAGACCTTTCAGAATCTCAAAAGACATGCAAAGATTTGGAAGGAAGGCTGAAACACCAGAAGTCACTGCTTTCAGCCCGGAGTAGCCAGGTTGGTGGTCTGTGCCTGAACTGTGCCCAGCAGGAGGCTGTTCTTGCCCAGACTCACTGCAATGTTCACGTGCAGACCATCGAGAGGCTGACCAGGTAACTTGTAGGGGTGTGTACTCTGGGAGTGGTGTCCTGGTTTAGGGCAAAATTGAGAGGGAACCTCCGAAGGGGTCCCTCTGAAAAGCAAACTTAAACAGCCCCTCCCCCCAGCTGGTCCAGGAAAAGAACTTCCTCAGAGAAAAGTGGAAAAAACTATTTATTTAACAAACAAGGTGTCCACAAGCACAAAGAATGAATAATATGAAACAATAAAACCTCTCTTTGCTTCGCAGAGAGCTGGCAAACTGAGGCAGTCCCTGCCGTGGGTGCAGCTCAGCTCACTCCGTCTCTCCCCAGCCCCACTCCCTCCGCAGGGCCAGGCCCGGCGGGCCGCAGGTGCCAGCCCTCGCTGCTCCTCTGGGGTTTTCAGTCCAGAGCAGATTTAAACAGTCACAAGAAAAAAAGAGCAAAAAACAGTCCAGGGAGTCTTCTCTGCCCTAGCTAGCTAAACTAACTAAAAGCACAGGAGATCTGTCCCACCGCTGTCCGTGCCTCAGACAAACGCCGGAGCCAGGCCGTGTGGGAGTCAGGCAGTTTCTCAAAACAAACTGCACAAACTGCTGCTTCTTTCTCACCCTTCGCTCCCAGAACAAGTTTTAAAGGTACAGAACTGAATATACAGCACAAACAGAGCAGACGATTGGGGATACGAGCGGCATAAAGTCACCCTACCACAGTGGAGTTATGGCTGCTTGCATTCAACCACTTGGGTCTCAATGTCTCGGGCCACCTTCGTAGAGAGATGTGCATTTATGGAACAATACGCTCCCAAAGCTGGAGTCAGAGTGCTGAAATCAGTGAATATAGATCCCAACCACTTCAAAATCCACAATAGCTTTGCTGCTTATTTCAAGTGGGAAAGAATTTTAGGTGCTATCATGTAATTAGGATACCTTGGGCTAACCAGACAATGAGACCATTTACAGTCTGTTTCCTGTACTTTTTGTACAAACAACTCCTTCCCTCTGTCAGCACAAATATTGTGCAAGTCCATGCATTTTGATTGATTATTTCTTGCAAAAGTTCATTATGCTTCCACAGTTGGAAGTTTTTCTGGCTCCACTTTATTCTCCTTATATGTGGGGAGTTTTCCAGATACATCAAAAATAGATTGTGTGCTTGGGGTAGGATGCATTTCCAACCCCAAACACCTGTAGTAGTTCCTCCCTGACTACAGTAAGATAGGGAGAAGTTGTTCCATTGGATAAAAATAAATGAAATTATTTGGCATAACCTTTTTTTAAAAAATTCTAGCTTTTATTTCAATTTTAAAAATCACAGCTGTACAGGCTGAATATATGTAATTCAGGGATCCCAACATTAAATTATTTTTCTTAAGGATTTCTGCCAGTTAATCATCTTCAAAAAAACTCCCTTTCTACTTGCTTGTAATGATGATAGTAACTGCAACTTTCTTAAAGTTTGTTTAGCAGGCATCTATTTATTGTCAGATATCTGAAGCTTCTTAGAATTTCTGAAGTATTAGAATGAGCCTGAGATGGAATAGTGGGTCAATTAGAAGCAGGGAGACTGAAGGGACTTAGAACATATATGTACTCAGTCAAGTGGGCATTGTCCCTCTGCACTAGATGGTTATTGCCAGGATTTATGTATTTTTTTCTATTATCTAGTCCAAAAATTTTCTGGCAAAGCTCTGTTGCTGAGAAGTCATGTTTCAAAATCAGCTTTTGTAACAAAAGTAATTATTTGTCACAGATGTTGGAAAATATGAACAAACTGTAAATCAATACATTCTTGTCCTCTTATATTACACTTAGCTTGAAATGAAAGATTTGAACTGACCTCTTTGTGTCTTAAACCATTATTTCATTTGGAGGTTAAAAAAATCTGAAAGCTACTTTTACCTGTGGTGCAGTTTATTAAAAACAAGGGTATTTCAGTAGGAATTTTCAAAGGAACTTTGTCCAATTCAAAAACAAAATGAAATTTCAAAGTATGACTGCTAGGTTTCTGGCAAATACAAAATAATGTGTTACCATGTCACACAACATTAAGAACACTACAGTTTCAGCCAGAATCTTGAGCTGCACCTAAACCACAGACAATTAAACTTAATTTAAAAGCGTTTAACATTTCAAAATAATGAAAAGGTGAAATTAAGTATTACATTTTTACCACCTCTGCTGTACCATTTAGTACAGATTTTAGTGTCTTAGTTAACAGAAGTTCAGAAGAGTTGTAGAATTCAGGTGTCCTATTGTTTGGCTTAGTTCCAGTTTGCAGCTAATTGGATTTACATTGTCATTTGATATACTTAGCCATTACTTGCTAAACCTAACCCTTCCTTTTTATTATTTTTTTCCCTCTTTTACATTTATTAATGATAGTGTAACTCCATATTGTATCCTTTTTATTTGCATGGATCCCTGTTTCATTACAGGAACAGAATGTGCTCAGCTTTCATACATCAGTGACTTGAGACCTGCACTCTTTACTGGCAGCTTCTCTAATGGTCCATCCTTCTGAAATGAAGGACTGGTGGTCAAGCAAATGATATTTCCAGTATCTGCCAAGCTTGCAGCATGCTGTCTTTCACTCAGGACTTTTAGTCTTGCTTTGCTTACCACCCTTAAGTCTTTCATCTGTTTATATTTTATATTTGGTATACCTGTTGTTTGGGGTTTTTTCTCTTACACAAAGATATAGAAGAAGTATCTGGATTGTTTATTTTTTTTAATATGCAGAGAAAGAGATGACTTGATGGATGCACTTGTTTCAGTGAGACAAAGCATGAAAGAGATGCAGCAAAGAGAATCTAATGCTTGTAAGCAAGTTGAACATGCTGTGCAAATGGCAGAAGAGGCCAATTTTGAAAAAACAAAGGTAAATCCATCATGAAATTAGAGCTTTTAGTGTTCAGCTGTAATTAAAATGTTAATTAGTTTTCATGCTAATGAGGGAATACATACATAAGACCTTTGTCATATGTTGATATGATGTAGATTTAAAACAACTGCACTGTGTGACAGTTTCTGAGCAGTAATGTGAATTCTGTATTCAGGTTCTTAAATTCTCATCAATACTATGAGGAGTGCTGCATTTCTTAGTTGATGTAGTTTCACAAGCTAGTTGATATAAATTGAGTTGTAGAATTTTCAAAGATATTCATAATATGTAAGAGGATAATTTTCCCATCACGTTTCTGACCTACTCTGGAAAGAATTTAAAGAAGTTAAAATGCTTGCAAACAATTTTTTTTGCCTCAGATGAGAGCAGAGCAAGAACTGATTGACTGTCAGAGCTCTTTGAAGACGAGAAGTTTTGTCTAATGCTACCTGCAGGTGTTATGTAAATAATAATGATAAAACCAGTTTTGATCTAACGCTTGTGTTAGCCCTTCTTCTGTACACAATCAACCTACATTGACCTAAATTATTTCCTTGAGAGTTAGTGACATCTACTGTACTATTAGTGAATTACTATGGAATTGAGAGAGGGTTGCTTTGGTTTGGTTTTTGTAATTGAATGCAAACAAGATTGATACAATTGTTCTACTGATAAAATTGGTGTTATTTATACAGTGCTGTAAGAGAAGTGTGTGCTTGTAGGCTTGTGTGAAGTGCTACCTGTTTATCTACAAAGCTGAATAGTAGTCTGTGTTTTCTTCATGCTCCAAAACTGTTTTAATATGAAGGAACAGGATGATTTTTTTTTTTTACCTATACTGCATTAATTTTGCCTTTTTACAAGTACTGATATACCTCTTGGTAAGTACAAACCACCCTTTTTTTCCCCCCAGTCCTATTCTACTCTTAAGTGCTGTTTTTCTTGATAACTAGCGTGGAATCCCATAGAACAGTCCACGTAACAGAAGTGAGAGGTTAACACATTAAGCTTTCCAGTACTATAATTGCAATTCCACCAGCCCGTTGACCCAAAGTCTAACCTCAGGTGCTTATCATTCAAAACCACCATTTCTTCTTGTCTTTGGTTGTCTCTGTAGTTTGTGGCCTTTTGCTTATTGCACAGAGCAGGAAGGAGATCTGTTATGTTGAAGTTTACATACTTGAAGCAAAATCAGGAATATATTTTCGACACAAATGTCATAAAAGAATAATTGTTTGAACTGCTCATTGTGTAGTCAGAACAGTGGAGCTAACAAAATACCCATTTATTCTTGAAATTTAACTAATGCAACTACTTTCTTCTAGAGTGGCATTTAGATGGTTTAGATGCCTACCAAGCTACAGCAGTTTAATGCAGGCAGTTGTCTGCTGAAGTTGAGTATTCCTTCCTACAGAAAAGGGTTCAATGCCATAACAGAAGGATTCTCTCACCATGATAGACTTGTGAATAGGAAAGGGACCCTGAAGAGGGTCCCACAGAATTGCCATAAAATTAATAAGACTAAATCATTCCCTAAAAAAAATGTTTAACTTCCTCCCCTCATGAACAGTCCAAAGCCAAAAAAATTGAATACAGGGGATTGGCTTTAAATAAAGGAAAAACAAGCAGTTAAAAAAAATTTAATTTGAAAATAAAGGGTAATAAGCTAGAATTCCTAAAGGGAGGTTACTCTAGCTTCTCTGAAACAGAATATGCTGGACGTCAGTTTACTCGTAGGCTAGCAAAGCTCCCTTCAGGGTGCTTTGAATACTTGGATTTACTTGTAGTGGAGTAGTGTATTTCTCATTTAAACTGACATAACACTCAAATTCTACACTTTGGCAGAGGTAACAGAAGCATATATGGATAAATAGCTTCTTTTTTTCCCTAGAATTTTAGAAGCTAGTGAAGACAGTGTTTTGAGGGTGTTCTTGAAGTTATGTTTCTTCTTTTTTGATAGAGAACCCATCTATAACCCTGCGTTTTAGCACCTGAAATTAAGTAGGACTTTATGAGGCATTTAGTAGAATTAGTTTTTGACAAACCTGAAATTTATTTGTCAAATTTTTTTTTGTATCTTTACTGACTGTTTTCAGGTTTCTTAGCATTCTGTGCTCAGTAATTCACTTCAGGAGAAGACTAAGTGAAAGTGCATGCATTTTATTAATTTTTCCTTCAGTTCTTTAGTTAGACAATAACCAATGTATTTGCAAGGAGTCAGATACTGGAGGCTGACTCTAGTGATGTGCATTCAGGAATTTCAGATTTTAAATGTAAGGCAAATAATCACAGTTTTAGAAGAACAGCTACTTATTTGGAAAGTACACACAGAAAAATGCTTCCATCGTTGCCATGATTACTAAAAGCAATTAAATTTCTCAGTTACAGTAGGGCATGTATATACCTACAAACATATACATCCGTTTTCATTTTGTTAGTCCTACATATACAATAGGATATGTATAAACAGCATAATAACTGCATTAAAAAAGAGACATTTCTAATAGCAAACTGGTTACTTTGAAGGTATTAGATAAATACCATGTTTGTTTAAAAATTTTAGATTCCTTTCACTGAAGCAAATTGGGTTTTTTTAGGCTCTAGTCCACTGTGAGCAATTAAAAAATGAGATGGAACGACAGAAGAATTATCTTGAAAAGGAGTTGGCTGCCCAGCTAAATAAGAGGGCTGATGAAAAAGAAGCACTGCGACAAGAAATGAAGAAGGAAAGGGAGGACTTGGCAGCAATGGTAAGAGTTGGTTCTTTTTCTGTTTGTGTATTATCATCCTCTTTAAATTTTGTTTGCTTGTCTTTTATTTTCAGTTTTGGGTGTGAGAGCTCCATCACTTCTACCATTTCTTTAAAGCAGTGGTAGATAAGTGATCCTTTGAGTTTGAGTGGCTGGGTTTTGGGCTATGTCACTAGATACATACTAGGTTGTTGATGTTATGCACTTTATTTTAGTTTGCATAATATTTTTCATGCACTGTGTCAGAGTAAGCAAGGGTAAGTGATATGTGATGCAAGGTTTGTACCCAGCTCTTTTGTAAAAAATATTATTTAGTTTGCCAAGGCAAGCATTCAGAAGTTAGCACATGTCAAATTTAGGATTCTTTGCTACTTTGATCTTACATATACATTCATGTTACCATATCATAGTTTCAACATGATCTTATCATATGTTTAGTTTTCCCACCTGCAGAAATGTGTTGGAATCTCTTTTCTCACTTTTACTAATGTTTATAAACTCTCTAAGACAGAATCTGTCTCATCGTTTATGTTGTGACCATTGTGATAGTCTTGATAACCTTGGTTTAGACTTCTAGATGCTGCTGTAATTGGAATATAAAACGTGAGGGTTTTCTGCCCAATGGAGCCTACAAAGGAAAGTTCAAGCTAACAGCAGTAAGCCTGTGATGGAGGAGGTATTTCTAAGGTGATTGAAATGGGAAGAGATGTAGAGAGAGAAATACTTCATGAATTAGTGGTTTTCACGCTTGTTTGGTCTGCAGCATCTTCAACCATTTCTGGTGGAAGTTTGGAAACAATAGAGTGAATTTCTCTCCCAGTTGTAGACTTTTTCTTATTTGTTGGGACTCTTTTATAAGTTGTATGGCTTATTTCTAAAACTCTGGAGAGCGCAGACTGAGCAAAATAAACCATTTAACTGTGTATAAAAAAACCCTCTTTGACTCCAGCTCCAGATACAAAAACAGGTATTAAGCACAGTGATAGGGACTAAGTGATATTTAAGTAAGTGAACTGATAGATAATCAGCGATCTGTTGCCAGGGAAACTGAAATTAAAAAAAATAACCTTCCACTGGATACATTATTAAGCAGTTCCTTAACTCCTTCCTATCTATTAGAAGTTATCCCTTTTATGAAGTTAGTTGTTTTGTTACAGCATTGCTTTAAAGCATGTATGCACTCCACAATACAGCCCATTAGACAAGCATTTCACGCTCTTTCTTTTTTTTAATGGAATATTTCACTCCATATCATCACATCAGTTTGTATTTCATCACCCACTGAGATGTGTTTTACTGGAACCAATCCCCAGTCTTTTTTTTTAAATTCTGCATATAGATTAAACAACATATAGTAATGATGATGTCATGCCTGGTAATTAAAGATATGGGATGGCTTTGTAGAAAATGATGATCCATATTAATGATTTACACCTACATACAATTAACTACTTTTATGTTTTAGGATTATGAGGAGGTAGAAATGGTATACTGTGGATCAAGTCAAGATTCATCTGAATATTTTATTGTTTACTTTATGAAATGGTTTGTTTGAAGGGGAGAATTGGCATGATACATGAATCAGGTGGATGTATAAGGAGCGAAAAATAGTTATGAATATATAATCCTCTAGGTTTGGCTTTGAATTTCTGAAAGTTAACCCAGAACTGTCAGACACCATTATTTCCACTTATATTAGTAAGCTTCAGGGCTAAATAACTGAAGGTTCACTGTCTCTGTTTTATTGTTACATTTTTTAATCATTCAGCAAAATTCCATCTGAATTCCATTAGAATTTTTAATATACTATTTCTAGATGAGTTTTGCACAACAGTAGGCTTTGATCTATAGTGTTGAAATGTTATCTGAACTTGAAAATTAATTTAAGATCTGTGGTTGCAACAACAGTTTTCTTTTGCTGGAGGAACATGGTTTGGTTTGAATCAATCTACCTAAGGATGCATAAGGTGGTGTTAAATAGTACTCTTCTATTGCAAAACTAATGTTGCCAGCTGCTTCTGACACCTTGTGTCCATATCAACAAGTCCTGGAGGCTAGTGCAGTCAATGAAAAGTTTCAAATAAACTACGGTATGATAAATTAAAAATAGTGAATCCATTAATAAAATAATGTTGTCATATTCTATTATTAATAATATAACATGTTTCTGTTGTACATGCTTGACCTTTTATTCCATTTTTAATGTTATGTATTTTGTCTACATATGGTTGCTTTTGAGGAGAAAGTTCCACAAGAGTTTGATGTGTGCCTGGTCAAATTGCATCATTACAGTGTTCTTGGACTTTTTCAGGTGACAGCTTTGTCTAAGGATGTGGCTGTTTTGGAGGCTCAAGTAGAGAGAATTACAAGGGAAAAGAATTCTCTAGTTAACCAGTTAGAAGAATCACAGTGCCAGCTTGCATCTCATGAAGTGGAGATGAATAAGGTAAGGACATTTATAAAGGAGTATTGAGCTTGGTTTTCCTTATCATTGCAACTTGAAAGAAGAGAATGTTTACCTTGTCCACTTTCCTCTGTTTTGCTCAGGAATGTGTGGTAGCTGTAGACTTCATCTCAATATCCCAGAGGCACTACAGCTATCCCAGCTGCAGGAGTAAAAATCCAATATTTTCCATTTCCAAGTCACCTTGTCGTGCAGAAGCTAACTTTTCTACTTTGCAGTCTGTGAGGATCACTATTTAAAACACTATCCCAGTGTTCCAGTAAAGAGTTGAGTTTGGTCCGAGACAACATAAAATTCGACAGTGTCCTTAATTGCTACCTGTGGGACTTGCAGTGCTAAAAGAAACAGAGCTAGAGCAAATCACTGGTTTTCAAGTTCTTTCCTTTAGGCCTTTTATGTAGTACACCGCTTAATTCAGGACTATTGATGGTAGAGCTCTTACAAAGATGTCTTCTAGTTAAGAATTACAGCTTGACATGCACCTTGTGTAGGTGTACCACTCCTGGGTGCTACCTTCTGCAAGTTTCTCAGCCGATTAGAGCCTTAATGAGGGTCATAACATGAGACAGAAAAAAAAATTTTACAGCCTCTTGAAATATCTGTATTCCTTACCAATAATCCCAGGGCCCCATCCTACCTCCCCAGTTGTTAACTGCAAGGATTTGAGGAGCAATTTATACTTTGGGCCTCTGGAAATTTCAGGAGAGGTTTTCAACAGTTCCTGTCTTCCCTTGCTGCCCTGGTGGATAGAAAGAGACAAAAGTATTAAAGAAAATTCACAGCAAAAAGTCATTCCAACTTACTAGAAACTTTACTTTGATTTTAACTGAAAGACAAATGAGTATTTTAAAAATGTCAGAATGGTTTGATTTACCAATTCTGAAGCACACTTTTGGCTAGGTTCACAAATGACTAGCACCACTTACAGAGATGATGAGGTGGTGGAAGAGGCAGGAGGTACAAATACTCATTGGTCTGAAAAGAACAATTTTGTACCCTACCAATTTGAAGTTACCTCTCTGGAGATGACACTGCACTGGTGCAGTGCCTGCTTCAGTTCATGTTAATACACACTTGAATAGGTGGTCACCTTGCAATAGTGTCGTAATTGCACTGTCCTGAGAGATTGGAAAATCTTCATTTGTGTCCCTGTATTAAACTGAGAAGTCTTGAAAATCCTGGAGGAACCTCCCCGCCACTGAACTGACAGGACTATATGCATCACCCTGACATCTCCATTGGCTGTGTGATGTCTTTGCTTGTGAATCTGACTCCTTGTTTCCAGACTCAGTTTGCCATTATTAAAAACAGCAAATAGCAACACTTCTGTTTGGAGTTTTATCCAAAATATTGTTTTTCTTCATGCACCAGAAGTCAGGGAAAGAAAATATGGAGTGAGGATCTATTTCCTTCATTCTTGAGGAGACTGAAAAATCCATTATTAGGACAGCACCATCTGCTGATTCTTCTGTGTTATTCCCTTTGTACAGTGTGGAGGAGCTAAAGGCAAGGATTGCTGTATTTTTTTAATTTCACTTGGGGGAAGTGACATATTGCATTTTGTTACATCCTTCAGATAAAGGAAGACGGAGGTAGAAATCCAGGGTTTGCAAGCTATGCAGTTGCATCTCAAGATTTTTTTAGCTGCATGTAATATTTTAGTGTTTAAAAATGCTTTAGAACTTTCCGTTCTTCAGAGCATATTTGCAATGGCTAAATTATAAATTTAGAATTTAGCCATTGCAAATAACTCGGCGTTGTTTGCAATGGCTAAATTCACGAGCTGTCCATTGAATTTATAAGTGATGCTACTTCTTAAAAGTTAAGACAGTTGGTTTAGTTTTTTCCTACAGTGATTTCATTGCAGTATGCATATTCACTTTCTCCATACCTTCTTTTTTAAGGAGAAAAAAAAAAAAAGTGAAAATGAGAAGAGGTATAAGACTGAAAACCAGAAATGAGTTTGGGTTGTAGAATATGTGAGAATGTTTTTGAGAAGCACAGAGGATTGTAGCAGCAAATTAAAAGGGTGTACATTTAAGGAGCAAGTGCTGAAAGAATATAAGCAAGGCAGGGAAGTAGAGTGAGTTGGAAAGAAAGTTGACTAAGAGGAGCTGTGAGTAAACACATTTGCATTCTCACTAAGGAATGTGCATGTATTTGGTTGGTTAATTAAGGTGAAATGAACAGGCACAAATTGGAGGTGATGGCACAGGGTAAGGACAAAAAGGGGACAGCTTAGATTGAAAATTGGAATAACAACCCTGCACAGCAGTAAAGTTATGTGAAAGGGATTAGTGATCTTCTGGTTTGGTTTTGGTTTTGTTTTTTTCTTTCACTTTCTCCTAACCCCTTCACATATCTTCTGAAGTTGAGCTGCCAGATGGAAAGGATTGAGGGGGTAATATAACAAACACTCCAACTGCAGAGAGTGATTGTCCTGGTTGAAGTGATTTCCTGAAATGTTGCTTTGATCCATTTCTTCTGGACCATGTATCTATTTAAATTAGACTCTTTTTAAAAATAATTTATCTTCAGTTTGCAATAAGTTTGTAATGCTCTGATCCAACTTTGAAAATTATTGTGTTAACATTTAAACCATTTTTTCTCAACAGTGTAGAACTGGCAAGTTAAAATACACCTTTATTTAGGAGTGAGAGAGATGCTTTACTTCTAGGTTTTGAAAGTGTTGACACAGACTTTTGTGGGATTTTACAGAGAATGAGAGAAGAGTATCAAACTAGCAACTGTCATTTAACTGTAGTGATATATATTTACAACATAAGCCTTTATACTTAGAAAAATCTTGATCCAAATATATTTGAATCTAGAAGATACTGCATATGTCAAAGTTAATGGCTACATATAGAATTCTGATCCACCTTTCTATGTAAAAACATTCACCATTTGTAGACCTAAAATCTCTGCAAGATGAAAAATCTGTTGCATTTGCAATGACCTGTAGAGGGCACCAAAAGATCTAATTGCAAAGCCCGCTCGATGGATTCTTCAAGCTTACCAGATCATGTTGTCTGTGTAATCTAACAGGTGTGTGGAGAAATGCGCTATCAGTTGAATCAAACCAAAATGAAGAAGGATGAGGCAGAAAAGGAGCTCAGAGAGTACAGAACAAAAACTATCAGGGAACTTGAAATTAAGGACCAGGTAAGAGATAATACTGCTATAACTTTGCAGTTATTAGTAGCCTAAGTAGGGTTTTTACAGAAGCTGGAATGATTCGTTTTTTCTAATAGTGGTCATTTATTACTGTTAATTGGTTTAAATTAATGGCAAAAAGCCAGCTTTTACTGCTAAATAAATACCTCATGGTTATCTTAATCTTGTTTTCAGCCCTAGTATGTTCAGTTTTGCGCATCACTCATTCCATGCTTTCATATAGAATTACTCTCTCATATTATTCATACCAGCTACTTAAATTCTATGTACTATGTATACATGTGTTTATATACTTTTTCTCACAAATAAATCCACACATAATTACCTATACATGCAGCCTAACAGAACATTAAAGACTCTAAGCATAACCTAATGATACCAAAAATGAAAATCATTTGTCTTCCAATTTCTTTAAAGATTCAATGTTACTGAATGCTGGGATTCATAGAAAAGTTTAAAAAAACAAAACCAAAACAAAAGCAACCTTCTAGAAAAAAAATAACTATAGAAAAAAAAATCCACTTGGCATTAACTGTTGCTTATCTGAAACTGGGTTTTATATTAATACAAAAACCAGTATATGCCTTACACATAGTCTGTGAGAAAACATCCCATGCAGTAAGAAAGATTATTAGAGTAACCTTCAACATACTTGGCAAACAGCTTGAACAGGTGTAATCTGCATCTTTTGAAGTGGCCTTTTTCTTGGGGTTCTATCCATTTTTCTCTAGGACTTCAAACTTTCAGTATTCCTTAAGTTGTGATTTGCACATAAGAATCTTCTGAATACACAGATATATAAAATGCACATGAGGATGATTTTTTTAATATGCTTTTTGTTATTTGAGCAGCCTATCCAACAGGTTTTGAACCATTATTTTTTCTTTTAAATAACTGAACAAATCATTCCCTATATGAGAATAAATGTAGGGGGGAAAAAAAGTATTTCAAAAATAAAATTTTTAATTAACAGTTCCTCAAAAGCTGCATGTAGGACAGTAAGTTTATTAACTTAATAGTACAAGCTTAGTCTGGAAGCAATATTAATTCAAGTTATAATGAAAATATATGTAAAATCCAAGGGAGGAGCTTATTAGGTGAAATAACCCAGCTCAGAATTATACAGCGCAGAAGAAGAGAGTTCTTAAAGCATTCTTTTTTTCAAGGTTTGCTTTTTTTTTCACTCCTACATCCTTTAGGCCTAAGGACACAGAAAAACAAAAAAACAGGCTTGTCGTCTGTGTCTTGACAGATATCACAGATAAAAGAGTTGGCATAATCTTGGCATACAAATAAAACAGGATGTGTTTAATAAGATACTTGAAGAAGTATCTTGGATTTTAAATCCTGTTCTCCAACTTGCTTGAGGATTGCCTTCTGAACAAATTACAAAATTTAACAAAATATTTTAACCTCATGTGATGACATACTGGTATTTTAATCAGTGTGGGGCTGAATACACTGAAATGTGGTGATTTATAATTTTATATAAAGTGAAATGATGTGAGGGAGGGTTCCTATCAGCAAAAATTATTAGATAATTAGATAATTTTATTATAATGTTCAAATATGATTATTGGTTCCTCAAACAAAAGAAAAACAAACAATTTTGAAATTGTTTTATAGCTGTGTCTCCAGTAACCCAAAAAGTTCTGCATAGGTCCTAGGATTATTTAACAAATTAAAGGCAACCCAAGAAGAGTGTTGGAGTGCCTTGTTCTGTTGTTGCTTGTTGGCTGGGGATTTTTAAATCAGATTTTAACAAATGTTAATAAGTTATTGCAAATTATTTCATTTAAAAAAAAAAATGAAAACCATTCAAATGCATCTATCTTTGTTTTTAAAGAAAATCTGAAATGTTTTATCTTATGTGGCACTGAATAGCAAATAATAATTGTTCTTTGGTCTCTCAGCCATGACCTGACCTTCTGGCTAAGAGACAGAGCTGATATCTTCCTTGGCCACCATCTGTTCATAATAAATACATATTTATTTTTTTAAAAGTAGAGAGACAATAATGTATGAGTATTTTCATGGTATTCTATATTAAATGATGTTTTCTTTCTCTTTTAAAAGCAAAGGATCATGTTTTGGATTGCCTTTTAACATATTGAGAGAGAGTTTACTGTTTCTTGAGGTATAATTGTATTTTTAATTGTGCTGTAGATAAATTTCAGTTTTGAAGATATTTTTTAGTTTACATGGAGTGACTTTTAAAAAAGGATTAAAATTATTCAGGTGTGTCAACATAGGCAGAAAGCCCCACATGTACAGTTTAGGATCAGCAGATGCATATATCTGTATGGCAAGTAAATACAGGTTGGTATTTATCATATGCTGGTATTTATAAATCTTACTCAAAATTGAACTTGCATTATTTAGGAAACGTAAAGAGAGTATCTATCTTTGGTCTTACTCCCTTTAACCCTAATATCTTTTTCCCTGTATTTATTGTTTGGTTAGGACTAATACCCACATGTCAATATCTGTTTTATCTCTCTGTTATTAACATTTTGCGTGAATATTTCTTAAAAGTTAAGACATAATGAGCAGTGTTACCGTTTAAACTGAATGACTGTTTTGTAAGATCATCCATCATGATCCTGATTAACATCAGGATTACGGAGGGAGGTGGGGGGAAAGCCATGTACCACACAGTTTTCTCTGCACAAAACCCCCACAGCTGTTCGTCTGGCCCGATGTGTTGTAAAGTAGCATCACCTACTGCCCTCTCTTTTTCTCCCTCAGCCAGCCCTCCCATTGTGGATGTAGCTGTGCTGAAATAACAGGGCATCACTTAATACTTTTACTGCTTAGGAACAAGCTTTAGAAATGATACAAATGTAATGCCTACGTGGCAGTAAACTGTGTCCACACTAGGGGTTGTACTAGCACAGCTATATCAGAGAAAAGTCACGCCCTAACCTAAATTGCTGTTATTAGAACAAAAATTGTGTAGCATATTTGACACAGCAGGGCTTCACTTTTATAATACTTTTTTTGTTAATTTGTAAGCACTGCGTGGCATAATTTATGCATTTCTAACAGAAATCATACTCCTGACACGCTATGGAATTGTTCCTCAGATTAACATCACTTGCTCTTTTCTGCTCTGCCTTATAAGAATAAAAATGAAGTTTTCTGTTAATAATTTGCTTTCTGTTTGTCTGAAATAATTTATATTTGGCTTGTAAAATCTTGCAAGCTTCAGCATGTAGAAGTGAAAACAGTTTTTAGTATTGGGTTTTGCAGTCCAAGCCAATTTGGGCATCCTCCTTATTAGATAGCTCTTACCAGTAGCATGGCTCCACTGAGAGTTGTAGTGTCCTTGCAATAAAGTAATAAGACACTTTAAATTCAACTCCAGAAACTAACTGCAGCTTTTCAATTTTATTTTATCATGTTTTGTGGAATCAGATAAATACTTTGTGTAGAAATAAATCCAAGCTAGTCATCTTAACCTGTAAAAAAGTCTTGAAATTTGGGCAGATATAGTTTGAAGGGGGGATTACACAATTCTATCACCTACCTTGTAGGCAATAGAATTAAAAGCTCCAGAAACACTGTACTAAAACCCACAGATTTTTAAGAGTTTTCTGCATTGCAGTTCATATGTCCAAACAAAAAGAAGTCAAGACTCAGTGACATGCATAACCTATACAAATAGGAAGAGCTAAACACCAAAGTGTTTTTGTGCAGTATGACAGAACCTAAATGAAGCCTCTGTACATTATGGACTGACAATTTACAGACAAATAAAAATCTGGCAAAATTGCAGTCCAAAAGCATTTTGCCAAAGGGTATTTTGGGAATGTTTATCTCATTTGTCATAAATCCGTGATTTATAGTAACCTAATTTAGATGTTATAAGAGGAGAGATTACTGACTCTGTCTTCATCAAAAATAGCTCAGGCCAAGAATTTGGGTATGTATCCTGGAAATGCTTCGGAGTACCCAAAGCAAGACCAGTAACATTCTTCTAAAGACCCTGATTCACTGAAATGTCTTTTTATGAATAGATATCAAGCTTTCATGAGTCAGGCTTTAAAATACTAGTTTTCAACAGCTGTGACATTCAGCATATCACCAGATGTTTGAAACTTGCAAGTTTTAATAAGTGGTGAAGATGGATTAGAATTATGTGTTATGTGTATTCTTGTAACAGTCTGTATCTATATCTGATATTCTGTTTCCTCTTTAGTTATAAAGATGCTCTGGAAATTCTGTCTTGAAAAGAAATTCTATTAAATCACTAAACGTATACTTCAGTAATGTTTGTCAGGGAGGAAAAACCCCAAAATTAAGAAGATAGCTTGAAACTCTTAGCATGAAGTTTTCTCACCTGGTCTGACCTTGACTATAATGGTCTTAAAAGTAGCAAACCCAAACTGCTGTTGGACAAGAAAGCATTAAGGAAATGTGATAGCCTTTACTGTAACTGAACTCTTCCTAATGGATCATTTTGTGTTTTGGGCATTCAATGCATTAATTTGAAAATGAGCAAATAAGGAGTAAAAGGGCAGTACTTTAAGCCTTGCTTTGATACAAATTTTCTGGCCTGCCCCGGAGGAACATAATTCTTTTTTTTGTAGCTGAACTTAGTAGCTCATCTCAAGATTTTTGAGGAAGACATTGACCTACAACCCTGCAATATATATAAAATTATATATTACTGCTATTGCTCTGCTATGGCATAGCTTTCCTCTGTCAGCCATCCATTCCTCAAGGATCAGTGGCATGACCAACCTTCATTAAGTCCTGCCTATTTCCTTAAGAAAAATCCAAGGGACTAGGATTCCCAATAGTAAGTAGACTTTACTCACTTATCTGCATTTTCTGAACAGATCTGCTTCCTGCTAAGAGGAATAACACAGGATCAGGATTTTATTGTTCATAGGTGCAGTTTGGCCCATGTAACCTCGATCTGTGTTCTGTCATCCACAGTGATTCACCCCACAGTACATGGAAAGAGATAATTTTTTATGTGCATTAAATATTATTCAAATTAGGAAAGTAATGGCACATCTCTTGATACAGTGGGTTTACATACTTAAATAAATACTTGGTTTCTGTTGGTTTTTATCTTCTTCTCTAATTAGAAAAAAGTGGTTGTTTTATCAATTCTTTCTGATTGTGTCAACAATCAGGACAAAAAGAGTGTAAAAGGCCCTGTCATTTGTCAGTTGTTATTGCATAAGTTTTCTTTTCAGCTATTCCTTTATGCTGTTAGGAAGTAAGAACCAATCTCACATCAGTAGTCTTAAATAGTGTTTGAAAGGATAAAAGGAACAGGTTTTGTTCTCTCCTGTTTTTCAACAATGAAGTAGGGTGTAATCTTCCCCTTCCTTCTTTCTACATGCATCCTTCCTTTTCTGAAATTTTTATCAGCAAGTGAACCGTATACTTTGCACTACCTCATTGTCCCCCATCTCCCACCTGTGCAATCCATTAACAAAAAAATCATCTTGTTCCACTGTGAACAAAACCACTTTCTTATCTCTGCTGGTGGCTGCTGAGCTAATCTGTAGTACAGCAATGTTCTCTGTTAAAATGTGACTGTAGTAATCTCTACGGGATTGGAAGTTTTGTTCCTGAAATAGTATTGCAGGTCAGATATTTTGGCAAATTAAAAGCAAATATTTTCATGGAAATGATGAGGTAAAATCCTTGTATAATATGTTTCAGCCATTCACTGCTGTCGTTTCCCAGAGTATTTATCCACAGGGGCTATGTTGCTCCTCAAGAGTTTGCACAAGAACAGACCGTAAAGATTATTTCTTAATTTAAAAAATGTGCTTGTGTACTCATAGATGTATACTTTGCAACATGATTTTTTTCTTGCCCCAGCTAACAACCGCGGGTAACAAGTTTGCTTCAGTGAGATTTAAAGTGTGTTCCTCTAAACGCATCCACCCTCCATGCTATTCCCATAAAGTCCTTCCAGCACCCCTGCTCTTCCTAGGAAGCTGCAGGGTCCTGTCTCTGTTCATTCTCCATCCATTTGGAAGCAGAGGGTTTGTGGCTGATGGCCTTTGCTTAGGTGATGGCTCTTGTCTTGAGGCTCTGCCCTTTGGTGGAGTACTCGAAGGTGTGTGGTACTGCCAGCTGCGGTCACACGTTGCAGCAGAAGTGGGAAAGGGGTCATAAAACTACTTGGAGGGAATCAACAGTCCCACCAGACCAGGTTAGGGTAATAGCCCATCTAAGAAATCACAGCCTGCTTTGCTTATCTAGGCTGTATCTTTCTGTGTCCTTCTGGTCTTCACAGATCAATTGATTTGTGAGCCAGCCATACAGAAAAAAACTTTCCACAGGAAACCGTGTGTGTTTCTTGGGGCTACTTCTCTTGTTTCTGCTCAGGTTATTTGCCCTTCCTGTCAGGAAAGATTTTCGGGTTCCTATTTTAGGCTAAATGATTTGTAGAATTTGCAATAGCCCTGTGGGGGTTTTTTGTGAATTAGCCTCTTAGAAAGAGGTGGTCTTTGTGAACTCCTTTAAGACCTGTGTACATATTTGTATGTTCTCAGAGTTTATAATAAATTTATTTCCAGAATGGAGGTTTCCCCTTTGAACCACATGTAGCTTTCATGAGTGCTTTGTATTCTCATTCAGATTTGAGTGAGAAGCAGCAGTAATTCAGAGTGCAAAAGGGAGAAAGCCATTGTTGGGATGTGGTGGGGGTTAACCTTGTGATGGCCCTAACTCTCTTTACAAAGTTGGATAGTTCTTCAGGTGCAATATGCTGTGTCAGATGGCCATGCCTGGGAGGTCTGAGGTTTAGAGACCACTCCGAACCTAGAGTTGCTTGATTGATATCAGGATTAGGGTAGAAATGACTGCAAATGACCCCTGCTGCATATGGCCTGAAGTAATCCAAGTGAAACACTTGAAATCTTTCTACAAAACCAGTCGTGTTTTGTTGAGTTGGTTTTTTTTTAATTAAAAAAAATTCTGTTAGTTTAATTAGTATATTAATTGTTTAATTAGTGTATTGTTAGGTGTGGAAGGCAACATGAATTGAGATCAGTGTGAAAGAGTGTAAGAATTTCCTGTCAGTGGTACACATAGTATTTAAATGTTTGTGCAAGGCCATAGTGGAGGCAACCCTTTGAAAGACTTGGTCCAGAGGATTACCTCTGCTTTGAAGGCTACTTTAGTAAATGAGGCTAAGCTTATGAGCATCATGGCCTGCAAAAGTGTATTAATTTGAAGTGTGTATGTTTTTATAGATATTGATTGCCTTTTGGGGACGTACATTCAAATACCAACCACCATAGTGGTGATTAAATTTCACTTTTTATTACTCTATATTTTTTCTTCTATTTTTTGGTTCTATTTTATGCTCCTTCAATCTTTCAGTAAGGGTGGAAAATGAAGTATGAAACAACAAAAATAATGTAGTGTATATTCATATTAACATTTTACTCTCCAGAATTATTTTACTGAAGAATTTGGGCAATGATATAGTCAGTGCAGAATTTCCTTTTAAGGTTATTCTGTGTATTTTTTTACCTGATGTGTGAACATACTGGGACAACAGTGAATGTAATAAATGACTTAAGAATTCATTTGGTTTTCATTTCTTTTTAATTTTGTTAGAAGTATTCTAAAGTTGTTCTTTGCATGTTCTTCAGAGTACAAGTTTTTTATCACCACTTAATCATTCTCATTTGTTAAAAAAAAAGTATTTGTCTTTTCTGTCAGTTTGCTGTTATGTAAAATTCTGTGAAAAAATACTAGGTTGAAATTTAAAGTTGTATTTTTTGCATATAAGAGAATCACCATTAGTATGAAAAGAAATAATTATTTTAATCTTTAATTTGACTTGTTTTGAATGAAATTCAGATTTCATTTAATCAGATTTTACAGAGATAGAGATATCTAGTTAATGAAAAAGCATATTTTTACAACATGCATAAGTATTGTTAGGTGAAGATAATGTCAGATAGGTTATGAAAAGGATATTTGAGGATTGACTCGGTGTTTGAGAAATCATCTTTTATGTTTTCCAGCAAGTTGCATTTATGTCACTGAATGAGCATCTCTACTGTATTCCCCTAAAAATGCATTGTAAAATTCTGGAGATAATTTTTAAATGCATCAGGAACTAATGAGTGAGAAGTGAAACACTTAAGTGCTTCAAGAAAAGATACAAAAGGGTCCTGTGTGCTCCGAAGTGGAAAAGTTAAAATATATAACATGGTTGGTGGTAATACTGAAAAAAAGAATAATTGATTTAGAATAAAGTTTTACTGCAGTGGTACTTCACAGAGCTTCATTTTTGTTTAAGTAAAACTTCTTTTGCATGACTGAGCTGAATATGGATGCAGGATGGTGTTAGTGTGTTTCAGCTTACTAATAATGGTATTTCTCCTACTGAGGTTTAGCCTGCCATCTTTCCATGGCAAAGTGCCTGTTGATATTCCTGGGAGTTTGGGCAACTGCAGAACAAGACATATTAAACAGTACTTTTGAAATTATGTGCAGAAGTAATAAGAACATTAAAGTTGCAGAGTTAAGCACCAGAAGTTGCTTGTTCTAACCTTAATGTAGTCTTGTTGTACGTATACATTATGATAATTCTGTTCCTTGTTATACTGAAAATCTGTTTCAGATTTTCTTAAATGCAAGATTGTCATCTGTCTTTTTGCAGTTCTGTGTTCCATCTCTTGTCTCTCACATACATTGAAAAGTTAAGTACCTTGAAGAAATAACTTTCTGATCATGTGGTAAAAAGCTGTATCACAGGTGATAGGCACTGAGGGATCAAATTAACACTGCATGAGAAACAGAGCTGTCAGCAAAATGCTTTAGTTAGTGGTTTGTTTCTGTTTCTATCCCTACAATGACTCTGTGGCCTGGATAGCAGCTACAGAGCTACTTACAGCTTCCTGATAGAAGAAATGATAACTGAAGTAACACAAATTATTCTGAGTAAAAGTTGGGAAAAATGCTGCTGGTAAGATTCCCTGCAGGAACAGTGAAGAAGATTTATTGATTCTGTAATTTCTCTGTAGATTAAATCCCAAAGACATTGTGATGACCTAATGATGGACTAGACTTGACATATTTCAGAATTCAGGACAGAGTGTATTTGCAAGACTATTATTGTTAACAGGAGAGAGAAGAGGGTTATTTTTTATTATATTAACATGTCTCAGATTCTGAGGGTTCATGCTTCAAACTATTACCTGAGTTTTTAAACTGAAGTATCCCATAGCGTTGAGTATGATCTCTGTTTTCAGCCTGTAAATGTGATGTGGTGTGTGGCTCTTACCGAATTATTTTGAATGAATGTTTTTTTTGGTGTTTCAAAAATAATAATATAGTTGATAAGCCTAAATATACCTGGATTGGCTGTTTCTGAGTTGCTGTTAACATGTTTTATTTATTGGCATTTTTCTGCCATCCCTTTCTCTTGAGGTTGTCTGATGTTTCTGCCATGGTCATTACCAAAATTCTGGAATATAGGTCATGCTGCAAGCACCTCCAAACACTGATATTTTAAAATGTTTATGTATGTCTGTATGTACTTACACACATGCACAAACATATGTGTGCATGAGGGTAAAGGAACTGATACTGGATTTTGGAATAACTGATGAAAGTAGTACAAGTAAATTTGTTCTTCAAGCCATGTTTTTGTTTCCTTGGTACTTCTAATAGAAATTATAAGACACCTGTGACCGTTTAAAGATCCTGTCATGAAGTGACACTTCCCTATCTGAGAATTTCCCCCTGCACTTTCGTGACAACTAAAATCTATGGGTATGTTCTTGAGTTCAGCCCTGAAGGTTCAACATCTGGCTGATGGAAACGAAACATTTTCACCAGAGGTTCTTGCACTTGGAATTTGCTTCCTTCTGTGGGTCTGTGTCAAAACCTGACTGAGCCTGTTTAACTCGAGGCAATGGTGTAAAGCCCATCTGTTCCTTGAAACTTTTCCCTGAAGGAGCGATCTAGAGTGTATTTATATTCTCAGCTGTGGTTGTGCTTTTTTTAAGTACTTAGCTGATGCTTTTGGACTAATTTGTGGTTTGGGTTTGTTTAAAGGTGTGCTGAATGCATGTACTTTTAAAGCAGATTTTAAGAATGTTCCCTATCTGTAACTTGTGAAGACAGTTCATGTCCCTGTTTACTATGAATGGAGAGATAACACTTATGAACTGCTACTGTTAAGAAGAATAGAGAACCCTCTAAGACTTCTATTTAAACTACACAAAAAACTG
Source organism: Phylloscopus trochilus trochilus (assembly GCA_016584745.2). Taxonomy (NCBI): domain Eukaryota; kingdom Metazoa; phylum Chordata; class Aves; order Passeriformes; family Phylloscopidae; genus Phylloscopus; species Phylloscopus trochilus. The sequence continues at coordinate 23,873,232 of WQNJ02000039.1, forward strand.
AAATGTGAAAATGCAAAGCATTAGTAACTGAATATCTTTGACTACCTGGTTTTAAAATGTTCTGTCAGTGTAATAGGTTGTTACATTCTTTAGAAGGGAAGAATATTAACGATTTTGTAGACAGTTTTACTAACTTTGCATTTGAACTTGGAATTCCCAGTACGATTTGGTAGGAGGTGCATGTGATAAAGCAAGGTGACATTTAAATTCTAATCAAAATTTCCTTCATGAACCTTTTTTGAGTGCTCCTTGCAGGCAAAAAAGTGTACAGTTAAGTAAATGGCAAAATTAAAAAAAAAAATCAACATTGTTGAAATGGTGTTGTTTTTCTGGATGAGGAGATTGTATTTTTCTGACATCATAACTTACTGTAAGTAATTTAACACTTCTATGGGAGGAAAAGAGACAATGTCGTTATGAAGGTGCTTCAAATGTTTGTATTAGAGTGAAATTATTTTCATTAGTTCTTGCAGGATGTTTGAATGAATAATTTCATTAATAAAGAAGATATTGCGTCTTGTCTACGTGAGGAAGCTATAACAAATAAGCTATGGTATGACTTTAAAGTATAATAGCTATTCAGCCCTATCTCCTTATATGAGCAATTTTATTCTATACTACAAATGGCCTTTCACAGTTTAATTGACTGAAAAACATGCAAGTTCCCTCCAACCCCAATGACAAATAAATATTTATGTAGGGAGTTAGTGCAGAACAGTTACTACATGATAGAACGACATTGTCAGCTTATTCTCTACTCTACTGGCCTTCTTAAAAACATCCTTAGGACTATAGTACTGTGTTACAGATATATTCTTACAGGTACTTGTATTTGTATATGGACTTGAAGAAAAATATATTGTTTCTGAGAATGTGTATGAAAAAATGTTTAAATTGCTGCCAATATGATTGGGATAACATAAGTCTAGCATGTATCACTGGAACTGAAGATGCTGCTCATGCAAATTTGACTATGATTATTTGTAAAGTAAGTTAATAGACTCATCAACTATATTGACATATAAGGACTAATGATATTAATAAAATAATAGGATTATTTTATTACAGCAGCTGGTATGTTTAGGGTTCAGATAGAAGTCATAAATACTTCTTTTCAATAACAGTAAAATCACAAAATTACCTTTATTCTCTTGTGTAATATAAGGTGAAAAAGCTAGATGCCCCTTTGTCACTGGTTATGTAATAGGCATTAAAAAATAAAAATGAATTAATTATCACGAGACCTATCCTCTCCTGTGTCAAGCAGCTTCTGAAGATGGCCACTGTTCCACTGTGCCTTTCTGGCTCTCTAGCACAGTGAATTCAGACCACAAATATGGAGCCTTCACATGAGAAGAATGGAAAATACTTGAACACCTGTAACTCTTAAGCTGTATGAACACAATAACATTGATTGTATATTAGAGTACTGAAATATGAAATGAATTTTGGCTTTTCATAAGAATGTAATTTCAAATATATTAATCTGCTTGTTTTGCAGTTTTTATCAAGTAAGTTGCTTTGACCGCTTGTTTTGTTGGGTTTTTTGGTCTTAAAATACATCTCCATGTATTTCTTAAATATACTTTCTTTGGTTCTATAATTTTCTAAGCAAATAGAAAAACTGGGATTAGAGCTGAATGGAAGCAAACAGCGTTTGGAACAAGCCCAGCAGGATGTGACAGGAGCCAGAGAGGAGTGCCTAAAACTGACAGAACTGCTGAGTAAATCTGAGCACCAACTGCACCTCACCAGGTACCCCTTATCCTATTACATGCTGTAGTACCAATTTCATTCTGCTAATTTTTTGCCACAGGCTTCCCCACAGTTGTTGTAGATACTTGCAGGCATTGACTACATGGGCAGCCCTCAGTCATGTTAGAAGTGGAGATGTGAATAAGTGAGTTATGAATTATAATTCATAAAAGTGAATTAGTAGTGTGTGGAAGAGGCAATGTTCAGCTCTGGTGGTGAGGTGGCATGGTTTTAGGCAGGAAGAAGAGCAAGGGGGGCTGCAGCTACATTTTTTTCTGTTGCTGTGCTTAGTAGGACAAATGTATTTGAAATGTTTGAGACTGTAGTGTAGAGCAGCACCTTTGAGCATAGGAGTTCTCAAATTAGTAACCTGAAATTTCTTCAGCAGAATGACCAGGAATATGCATATAAATGTGTAAATGAACATAATTTTTTTCTGTATGAGGTAAGCTCAAGTGTGAGGAGTGCGTTTCAATCTCTTGCTCAGTGAAGAAACAGTACAATGCATTGTGTGATGAGAGACTTCCCATGAGCATATTCCATCCTTGGGTATAGTTCCCAATGGCTTTTGCTGCACTATTCATTACATGTTTCTAGAAAACTCCAGAAGGTTGACATGCCAATTATTCATTGCAACTTGAGTTTGGGTAACTGCAGAACTTTTTTCCTTTTGCCTTGGAAAATGCTGTTGTCCAACTGTTTGCAGGCTTTTGGTTGTGTGTGAGTTTTTTGTTCCATTGCCCTGTTCCCCCCAAGAATGAACATCCATAAACAAATCTGGCAGCTTTTACTCAGTACTTAAGGAAAAAAGTTAAGTTAGTTTAAATTTTTCATGGGGGAAAAAAAAAAGCTCAGATTTTTATCACTTAACAGAAGTCTGTGTGTTTATCCAAGTCTTGTACTTTTTGGGCTTTGTGAGAATTCTGCCATTGAGTAAATGGAAATAAAATAGAGCCTTGTCTAAACTATTAAATTCAATGAATCATTTTTTTATTCAGCTAAATTTCTGTGTAATTCAGAGCACGGTTGTTTAACAGATGGAAGAAAGTACCACTCTAACAGCCTGTATTTAGAGAAAAAAATATGCTAGAGGTTAATGAACTTGAAAAAAGTTTTGGGTGAGTTGTTAAGATATCTAAAGTTTGGATTTAGCAGAACTTTATTAATAATGATTTGTTGTGATAGTTAACCAAATGGCTTTACCACGCTCCTTTTAGCAAAGGCTGATTATATGCAATAAAGCTCTGGATATCTTGAAGGAAATCTGACTAGCGAATTTATAATTTTTAATTTTTTTTTTGTTGTGAAAATACTCAAAATGTAAAAATGAGAACTAGTGCCTGCTTTTACATAGCAAAGTAATTAAAGCTGAATACCTAACACAGAGATGATTCAGGTGGCTTCTTGGTGTATGGTCTCTGACTCGGAAAGTTTCTGAGATGCAGTCGTTAGAGGCTGGGAACAGTATTTTGGGCAAGTAATGCTCTGTGCTGGCCCTGTTCTCATACAATTTCACAGAGGCCTTTTTGAGACAGATACCAAACTGCCATGGCTCCTTTGACCTAATGCAGACACTCTTCTGCAAGATCCTGATCTCCTTGGAGTTTTTTTGGTTGTTTGGGGGTTTTTTGGGAGTTTGGGGGATTTGGTTGGTTTGGTTTTATTTTTTGGGGGTTGGGTTATTTATTTTTTTTTTGTATTAACTGTGTGTTCATGTTTGGCATCTCCTTCCAAGAATTGAAATGTTTTCTATGCTGACACGTATTTATTGGAAAAATGTGTGTGTTGAGGCGTGAGAAATAGGTTCAATTTCTTTTTTTTTCTTGACATTCCCCAAATTCTATAACACTTCATAGATTTTTGTGTTCTCTATACACTTGGAGTGTCTGTCTGTTTTCTAGGAATACGTTAGGTGACGTTGCTTGGAGAAGAAGGGGGGAAAAGAGATGAGTGATTCATTGCTCCTGATCTGTTACCTGTTTTCCCCTTGAACTTCAGTTCCTAGGGCAGGATTTGAAATGTTCTCATCGTGTCTCCTGTTTTCCCTGCAGAGAGGAAAACATCCCCTCCTGAAATGACACTTATCCTTAGCCTGTACTCTTTCTTCCTCTCAGTTCACCTCCTGGCAGAACAGGTTTTCTGTGCTAGTGAAGGTATAAAAGTTACATGTCTCTAGTGGCATTAGCTTTGCATTTTGAACTCAGCATGTTTTTCATGGATTGGTACATCCATAGTTGTTACATGTAAATTATATTCTCTTACGGTTTGCTTTCTTTCATTTATTCCCTTCACCTCAAATGGCAACTCTGCCAGTGAAAATACTTGAAGGGTAGGGGTAATAGCAATCCTATGGGGGTTGTAGACTCATTCACTGTGGTGCTTGCCAAGGAAAACAGATTTTAAGCTCTAGAGTCCTGCCTGTGGGAGGTTGCTGCAGAAATTGCACTGATTTAGTGCATCCCTTGGGTATTCTGGCCTTGGCCTCGTCTTGCTGATTCTCTTCTTTTCAGGAGAGGGCCAGCTGGTTCACTCCAAGTCTTCTCACAAGGCTGGAGTTGAGGAGGGCCTGTGCTGCTGTTACACCATTGTGGATAGTCTTTCTGTTGCCTTGCATGACCTGCCTGTGCTGTTCTGGCAGAAATTAGAGGTAGCTGAGGAAATACAGAAAGAAATCTTTGTTTTGCATGAATTCTTGTATTACTAAGGAGAAAAGCTTCACTAATCCACTCATTCTAAGTTTGGGTATTGTAAATAAATAGGATTATAAAATGACTACAAGAACTCTGGATTTTAATGTACAAAAATGAGATAAATGTATATGAAAGGAATAAACAAGAAAAAACATGCAGTCTGTGTCAGAATGAGAAAATAATGTACTCTGCAGAACAGCACTCTTCTCCAGGAGACCCACTTCTTTGCTGTATCCTAGTTTTCAGGCACTGTTGATTGATTACCAACTAAACAGCTTCTAAGTTAACAAAATGTACTTGTTAAAAATGAAGAAAAAAAGGTTACAATTAGCTATTCTAAACCATTGCCACAGAGTTTAAAATTGCCTTTTCCTGTCACCTTTCTTCCTGGAGCAATATGTTGCTTAGAAATACTTGCTATTAACATGCACTTTCTGCTATTGAATCTAGTTAGTAATTCTAATTTGTATGTCTTCAAAAGACTGGGGAAATACAGAACTTCTACTGTGTAGTTTTGCTTGTCAGTCATGTAACTTTGCAGATGTCACCATGCTCTGAGACTGACCATGATGGTTTAAAGTTTTCTTGGGGGTTTCTTTTACCCTAGTTTCAGCTTTGAGGTTACTGTAGTAGGAGAATCTTATGAAATTAGTTCTTAAATCAATGTTAAATTGCTCTTACTTTGGCAAGGTTAGGTCTTGCTAATTAAGTTTACCTGAAGCCCTTCTTTCAGGGAGCAGAAAATATACAGGTCTGTTGTTCTTAGGTAATGAGAAAATAGTCATTAAAAATCATGTCAATATTCTCATGGAAAAGATCATATAAAAGATGCAAGATGTTAACAACTTGTCCACATCTTAGTGTGCCATCTAATGTAAAAAAAAAAAAAAAATCACTATTCTTGTGTAACAGAATCATTATTTAAAAAGTCCTGTTTTTCTTTCAAACCAGATCTGGAGGTATTATTTGTTTCAGTTGCAGTCAGATGTAGTTCCTGTTCACATATGCCAAACAAGTTAAATAAATCCTAAGAAGTGAGGGAATCATCAAATTTCGAAACTGAAATTTTATTATGTCATCATGCATTTTCTCAGGTATGAAGATAGGTAGGTAGATAGATGGCTCAAGATTTTTTTGACTGAAATGTCATCTGAAATTTGATAGGAAATATAATTGACTAGAATAGAAGCAGATTTAGTTTAGTTTAAATTTTATTATTCTTGTTTGCTCATATGAAACACTGTGAGAACTTCTGAAGGTCAGCTGGTAGATAGGGAAAAATTACTACATGAACATGTGCTTTCACCTTCAGGTGAGCCACCAAGCTGCCCTAAATCCCTGTGTCACTCTTGAAGGGCTAAAGTTTATATTACAGTGAGTCAGTGGGTGTTGTTTTTCTTGATTATTATTGTTTTTCCCCATAATATCACATAACGTTATTGTTATGTGATATTTCTTCACTCCTTTTGCCAATGGTATGATCTCTAGAAAGCAGCAGATCTGAGGACATGCCAGTTGGGTTTTAGCAGTTCTGTAGTCATCCTGCTGTGCATTGGTGCTTCTTGCTAGTTTCAGTGACTCCATTAAGGCTAATTTCTATTACATGTACAATAAATAAAGCAGATACCCTTCCAGGTTAATGTGGCATTATTTAATCTCTGAAGCTCTGGTGTTGAGCTGTATGTCATCTCCAGTGTTCCTTGTTAGAATTTGCAGCCTGCCTCATTCATTGTTTTCCCTATTTAAGCTATACTATTAAATGATAAAACGTAAATCTCCTGGTGGTTATACACACCCTTCTAGGGAGTTGCACAACACTCAGTATTTATTGTTTGGGGTTTTTTTTCTAGTTGTATCAATTAGTTAGCAACATGCTTAATACCACGCCATTTTAGCACCTTAGAGTCCATCATCTATGCTAGGAAAGAGTTTTGGAGAAATGTTGTTATTAATATTAAATGACTGAGATATGCTTAATCTTCTCAGACTGACTGACTGACTGATGAAAGGACCAATAACACTAGAATTGGGGGGGTGGGGGGAGGAAGCAGAAATGAGCTGTAACCAGTGACTGATTTCTAATTTTTTTACAGTCTGCTCATCATATGCAAAAGCATTATTTTAAAATGCAGGGATGAGTGATAACATGAAACAACTCTGATAACTAATAAACTTTTTAGATTCTGCTTTGTATGTTTACTTTTCATTAAATTTGCGACTATGTTGTTGTGATTCAGTCAACATTTATTTCTATCTGGTTTTCATATACAAAGGCATCGGGATGCCAGAAAATAAACTGTTAACGGAGAATTAACTTCTTTGGCACGCTTTCATACTTATCTTCCAAATTAAAGAAAATGAAATGGGCAGAAGCAGAGTGTAGATTACCTCCTTTTTGTCAAAAATGGTGGGAATTTGAAAATTAATAATAAAAAAGGGAACAGATGCAGTAACATGCCAGAGGGAGATTAATGTGGAGAGTAAAATCTGTGAGCAACAAAACTGAAGCAAACTGAATCAGTGGGAGGTGGTTGTACAATCAAAATCAGGATAAAAGAGAAATTACAAACAACCCTGCACTTGTCAAAGTAGTAGTAATGAAATCCTGACTCTGCCAGCAGCGAGAACCTGTGTTAGCACTTTGGGGTAAGGCCGGGAGCCGGGTGCCAGGTAGGAGGGCAGCGCGAGGCTGCTGGGCGGCAGCCATCGCGTGTGGAACAGATGGCGGGGAAAGCTGGCCGGGGAGGGGCTCCTTCGCAGAGCTAATCAGACAGTAACGGATAGGGCAGCTGGGAGGACTGACCACCGCCAGGCGAGCGGCGGGGCGGCCGCAGCCGAGCGCGATGTGTGCAGTGGTGTGCCCGCCGGCCGCACGCCGCACCTTCCAAGGTCTTTGCCGGGCCGCGGCCGCGCTAAGGCGGGAGGCGGGCGGGGACGGGCCCGGGCCCGCACCGCGGCCCGCGGCGGCACCGCGCCCCCTCCTTCCTCAGACGCTCGGGGCTCTGCTCTCGGCCCTGGCCTGTGATAAGGTTACGTGGTTTCGTATTTTGCCGTAGCGGTGTAGCGAACGGAGGATGTGGCGAGTGTCAGAAATGCGAAAGCACGTGGGGCCGGGGACCGATCCAGGAGAGCGCCAAGGAAACTTTGCTGCCCTTGGAAGGCGGCGGAGCTGTGGGTCGGCACCTTCCCACAGGGCTGGGCCCCTCCAATCAATGGAACCAGTTCTCTGAGGTTTTATTTTTGCTTCCCTACTCATAAACGAGAGCTTGAGGGGAATGAATGGAGGTCCGAGCCTCCTGATCTTGAGTCACATGAATTATTTGACTCACGTAAGAAGTAAAGATCAATAGGATTTCTTGTGCAAGGAAGAGGTAGTCATGTGTGAGAGGATTACGGGGTCATGCCCCGTGTTGATGACTGTCAGCTTGAAAGAGAAATGAAAACAAAATTTTATCGAGGAAAAGGGGGAAATAAAGTCCTGAAGTGTAGCAAGGGATGTTTGACCTATTACTGCCTGGTTTTGTTTCATCAGGACATGTGATACTTTTTTAGACAATTTTAACAAAAAACCCCTACGTGTCCTGCATCTGCTTTTTGAACTTGTGTGTATCTTGTCTGCAGAAGGTTTATAGCTTGGCTCAATTACTCATTTTGAGCAGGGAGGGGAGGAAACATTACAGGGATTTGAAATAGGTAGTATAACATAACCATATGCTATTTATGCAGCAGTTTCTGCAATAAATCTAATTTGGTGCTGTCAGAAAAAATTAGACTTATTTGCTACAGCAGCACATTAGTAAATGATTGTGGTAGCTTTGAAAGTTGTCATTCACTCTGCTTTGCTTGCAACTGAATCGTGCAGAGCTTTTTTTTTTTTTTTTTGTTCCCCTTTCTTTTTCCCCTGAGCAACTCTGTGAAAATCGGAGTTCTTTGTCCTGCAGCTGTAGAAACTGCAAACATTTTCACTTCTGAAAAGAAGGGCTTGCTTTAAGATAATTGGAGAAGGAGGTGGAAGAAAGAATAGCCTGTATTGTTAACAATCATATGAATGTATATGGAAAAGTCAATAAAGTGCTGGGGATAAATTTCTCCCTTGCCTACAGGTTTTCATAGTGCAGCTGAAATTGTTTATCTGATTATACAGCATGTAGATAAATTAGCTGCTCTGCGTTATTATAGAAGGTAAAATATTTTACCTGCCACGATAAGACCATATGCTGCTTTATGAAGACTGATACTGAGTGATTTGAAATAAATCGGTTCTGTCGTCTTCTGGCAGTGCGTTGTAAAATTTTCGAAGCTGGTACACTTTGTGTCAAGATAACACACAATTATTTAAATATCATTCTATTTAATATTTTAAACATATTTAAAGTGATTGTACAAACACATAAAGGCCGTTGATAAATTTTATCGGGGAAGGAAAGAAAATGTAAGTGAAGGAGTAAAGAACAAATACAAAATCATATGTTAATTTTGAACATTAAAGTGTTTGTAAATTATTACTAATTTTAAATTAGTTTTGACACAGTTAACAATTGTATTTATTGTCCTACAACAAATATTTCTTAAGGAAAAGACAATACTGCATTTTCAGATTTTAGTGTTAGATTCATCTAAATTTTTCTTCACGGCATTTAAACTGCAACTGGTCACACCAATGATCACATCAGGTTGTTGAGGCAGCCAAATTGCTGCTGCATGTAGAGTGTGGTTCAGGAGCAGTGACAATACTTAAAGCGCTTTGGAGCGAGTGGTGAATTCAGATGAAACACTGAAGAGACTAACTGCTGCAGAAAACAAACATCTTTATAAGGTCTTTGTTTTGAGCAGTTATTATTCAGCACCAACAGTAATAAGTTTATGAGTGTGTATCAAATATTTACTTTGGTCTCATTCAAATTAGGTTTTTTTATTTGTGTGACTAATGACAACAGGATAATGATTTATTTTTTTGAACCAAAGAAGTCTTTCAGATATGTGTATTCAAGGCTGCTGGGTTTTTTGCTGAATTTGCTACTGGAAAAAATGGTTCTGATTTTTATCATTATTTCTGACTTGTTCTAAAGCTTTTCTCTCAAGTACATTGAAAGCTTGTTTTTACAATAAACTAAAATGTACTTTTTCTGTCAGCACTTGGTATTTGTGAACTTCAACAATTTTAAAAGCTGTCTTGTGCTTTCAGAAACGTATTCAAAGTTGTTTATTCTGTGCAGTCACAGCGGTTGTTGATTTGTGGGTATTTTTTCTTTGCTGTGCAAACTTCTGCTCCTGAAGTTCTCGCCTAAAGAAAAACAATTCAACAGAGAGCCCAAAAGGTCCTCAGCTGGAGGACTTCGCTTTGAAGAGCATCGGCCTGTGGGTTGTCATTGCTGGAGAAAGTAGCTGGTAGATGGAGGGGGGAAGAAAAAAAAAATAATCACCTGAGCCTGCCAGCCTTGGGCACCTGGCTGCTCTCCTTCCTCAGCCCTTGCACGGCGCCCTTGTGCCGGTGGCTGGGCAGGAGGGGCTGAGCTGGGAGTGCTGCTGCCTGCCAGGGCTGCGCTCCTCGCCCTGCCTGTGCCGGCAGCCTGGCAGGGTTCAGAGTGTGCTGCTCGTGGTTGCCCCGGTGGGTTTGGTGCTTTGCATGTCAAGCTGTAGTTCTGTAGGAACAGGAGCAACTCTTCTCGACTGGCTCCTCCTTGTTGGTCAGTTGGCTTCCACAGGGCTTAAGTCACTGAAGTGTCTCTGTAGTCAGGTGGGACACTGCTGCATTCTCTTTTTGAACCGGGGTTCCTCTTCTATTTCCAGTGCATTTGTTCACCTGCCTCTAATTTCCTATGGAAGATGATCATAGCATAAGAAAATACTTCATTGCAAATGCAGGGACTGATCCCCATATAAGGCATAGATCAGTATTAAGTTTTTATTCAGCTAAACTTATGCAGTATTTGTCAATGCAATTTTCATTCAAGTCAAATTCAGACCTAACTTAAGTATAAATGCATTTCTGCTAATGAGATTGGATTACCTCCTGGACTTGATCCCAGAAAGCTTTACTTTAAATTCATTTTTGGTAAAAGGGTAATAAATGGGTGGTTCATTGTAATTGCTTACCAAACTTCAAATATGTGTTTTATTTTTTGGTATTGTATTTAATCTTGGTGAAATGTTATCTTTTTTTTTTTTTTTAAATACCAAGGTATACAGTGAAATTGAAGATATTTCTTATTTTAGAAGAATAAGACTGTCAAGGGGTTAGTTAATAATTCAGGAACTTTTGGTTATCAGAGTGTATTCCTGAAAAGAAATATGGACACAGGAATTGCTAAAAATAATGTATCCTGTTGACACTAAGAATTTAGTTTCAGCCCTGACAAAGAATCTTTGCCTCAATGTGGAAGGCAGTATTCTAACAAAGAGTTGCATATGTGTATTTTATGAGGCTTGAAAACAAGAAAAAATATTACTTTTTTTCTTTGAATAGTATTGCATTTGAAACATCAGTAGGTAAGGCAAAAAAAAACTGCTGCAGATTAAATAATTTAAAACTAGTGCTGTGGGCCACTTTAAGGTTTTACAGTAAACTTACTCATTCAACTGTTCCCATTTTGTCTTTGTATTTTTAGTCAATAGCTCTGTTACAAGTGTTAGAGTCAAAAGCCTTCATTTATTATTTTTTTTTGTAATATGTTTATGAGCCTTTTCACTTCTTCACATAGCTCTGCAAAGTCCTTCCAGACTGTGCTAGCCCTAGCAAGAAGGAGCAGATACACGTATTTGAAGAAAAACACGTTAGCTGGTGGAGTTAACAAATAATGATTAAAAGCTATTCTTTTGCTTCTTACTATTTCTCCTATACCCCAAACTGATCTTCACAAATGCAGGACTGTAAAGAACTTCATCTGCTGCTGGTTAGCAGGAGTGGATTTAAATCTACACCGACAGTTCATTTGACAATGACCTTGAGGGGCTTTGCTTCTTGAAGAAGAAAGCAGAAGCTTGCGGTAAACAAAGTTCACTTCTGACAGATGGATTGAATGACAGAAAGGTTGCGAGTGCCAGAATAGCCCTGGCAGAGGAGGAAATGTTCAGTGGAATCCAACAGGAGAGGAGGTGTGAACAGGTGCAGGGTTGCTGACGGAAGGGGAACCAGATGGAAGGAGCCAGAGCCAGTTTATTTAAAGGAAAAGGCAGAAAACACTGAAAGGCTGTGCGATCAGTGGCTAAAAGTGTGCATGGAAGAAGGTAAAAATTCACAAAGCAAAACTGCACAGTGGGATATCTAGCACTTAGCATAATGGTAGTAATTTGTGAGTTTCGTTTTAAAGTTGCTATTGAAATATGTTATTCCCTTACTCTTGACAGCATAAAGAAGAGATTTATGACCTGTCCAAAAAAAAAATAAAAATAAAAAAATCAAACCAACAAAACCACCACCAAAAACCTCAACTATTACACTGCCTGTTCATTATTTCTAATATTGCAGGCAGTTACAATCAGGAGAATGCAAAAATTATGCCACAGCTGAGCAAATGACTAAAAGGCACATAAGGCTGGATTTGTATTTTTTTGACTTACCTGTTTGTGTCTAGCTCTTTTGACATGTGGGCAGATGAGCATAGTTCTCATTAGGATGTTTTTGTAAGATCTAGAGCGAATCAACAACAGTCAAGTACAGTGTAATGTTGGCACAGTATTTCTCATCTTTTTTGCTTTTGGTCATAAGTCTGTCAGTTTGCTGGAACGTGTGGTATCTTGCTGTAGGATGGGGTAGAAATCTAGCTTACCCTAGATCAAATTCCCTGAAAATCAAATATTGTCTTTCAAATTGTCATCCTGAAGAATGCTTTGTTCTGTCAAATGGTTCTGCTTCTTCCCAAGCTGTTCCTGTGAGGCAGGAAAAAAAAACATTCCTCAACTTCTTCTCGACTTCAGCAATAGTTGGGGATCATTATCAGCTTGCACATATAAGGCCTGTGGCACTTTAAGTGCAGGTTGTGTGTCTGTACATAGAGGGTGTGAAAAATGCAGGTAAGTGTTGAGCAGTCACTGGCAGTGCATCTGTGATCTACTGGATCATTCAGCTGTGCTGAGCTGATCCGGATCAGGTGTGAGCACACAGGCACTTTCCTTTTTAATTAGCTAGAGCATGCAACGCCGTGTTTATGCTGACTTTATGCCAGCTGCAGGAAGGACAGATGATACCTGATTCAGCATAAAGCTTGCTGGTACAAAGTTAACGTACCAAAAACATTGGGTTTTTGAACAAATTTAAATTGGCAGAGTGAGTTCATAGCAGATCAGGTCTCTGCATCATTTAGCTGCATCATTTTTTGATTCAATGGTAGGAGCCTGATGGCTGGATTTACTGTATGAACAAGCTGAGCCTTGGAGTAGAGAGTCACTGTTATTTGAACCTGGTCTATGCTGTGCTGAAAAGGCAAGTCCCTAGAGTGGCAATATATGGCTATGTCTGGCCACATGTTGCCAGGCCCTTGCTTCTGCTGACACTGGAAGACGGGCACCTGTGTGATCAGGTTATTCAGGGAGTTATTCAGATTGAAAAAGAATAATTTCTTGAAGAATAGGTAGTGTGAGTGCTCATTGTAAGAGGATGAAAAGAAGGACCACACCTCTTCTACTGACATTGTCTCCTTCAAATGTGTCCTGAAGCTGCATTGTAAGAGGCTGCTGGTGCCAAATTCGAGAATTACCATAAATCAAGAAATTTGCTCCTTTATTTTAAATATAGGGAAAATAATTTGTGTCTACAAAACACATACCTGTAAAAATCTTCTGTGTTAAGCAATTATTTCAACATACAGTCATTTCTAAAAGCAGCTTGTGGAACAAAGAATATTCCAGAGAAACTTGTGCAATACTGGAAGTGCTCAGGCTGCCTACTAAGGCTTCACAAAAAATCACCATGCAGCTTCTACTCTGTACTTAACTGTGTGTTTCTATAGGGACTTAAGGGCCAAATAGTTCACAATCTGATGGTAATAGTCATGAGAGAATGGATGTTTACTTACAAGCTACATATCTTGATAGTAAACTTATAAATGTGCTAGAAAAATCAGATTTTGATTCCAAGTCAGTATATTTGACCTAATATGAGATGTTAATTACTGTTAGAGGCACTTGTTTCTTCTCTAACATTGAAGTATAGGGAAGCTAATGATAATATTTGGCTGTGACTTGATATGCAGAGGATTATCAAGACTGAAGTGAAGTTATTGAGGAACTGGTCGTTTTCTGGATACATCTTGAAGTTTATAATGCCAAAAGAGGAAAATCATGTGATAGGCTAGGTGTTTGCAAATTCTTACTGTTAAGCTGAATGTAAAGTAAGAAATCAGTCCTTTCGTTTTGTTAACTGACCTCGCAGATAGAGATAAGAGAAGTTAACTATGTTCAAGGTTCTGTATTTCATAGAAACTTCCACAGGAGTAACACTCTGTGTCTGTCTCTTCCTATGCTCCTACAGCTTTTCATCTGTCTCATGCCCATTAATATCTCCAGTTAGTTGAAATAACTTTTAAGTAGATTTCAAGTATGGCAAGCAGGAGTTGAAATTTTTTTCACATGCAGCCATTAATGTATAGTTTCTCCTGATGCCTCAGTAGGGCTTAAATGGCAAAGTGGAAATTTTAGATGGAAGTGTTTCATTGTTTCTGTAGACTTCTTTTTAATATATAAAGTGAAAATACATGTAGAAGTTGTAAAGCAGTTCTGGTGGTGTGGCTGCATTCTGAATGGAGAGATATGGGAAAAATGAATGGGTACAAGAAAGTCATATGCACTGATTTCTGTTTCAGCAGAATTTAAATTCTTAGAAAAAATAGAAAATAGTATAACAAATTGACATTATTTGAATTCTGGGAATGGGGATACAGGTGACAATTACCTACATTTTGAGGAAAATTGTTTCAAGCTAATTTGTCAATTAATTTTAGTTAGTCTCTTGATGAGATTGAAAATCTGTACAGGGCTTAATATTTTCCTTTTTTTGCCCCCCAAAAGTGTTTCTTTTTATTTGAAGTGTTTTTATGAAATAGTAGTAGCAGCCTAGAAGAGTTGTTTTTTCGAGCCTTTCATCTCAAGTAAGGTAGTGAAGGCTCATTTAGTTTCTTTAACATACTTTAAATGTATTTCTACTTTCAAGTTATTTCTGTAGCACTTTCTAACTTCCTAGATCTATATTTAAAGAGCTGGACCAATTTGAATGCTGAATTTTTTACCCCTTGACCTTTACATAACTTTTCTAATTGCTTGTAATGCTTCTCATGGTTCTCATTGCTTCTCGTGGTTATGAGGAGAAAGCTCTGACATTTCATTATTTTAGGAAACTCTGTATTTCTCAACTAATACAAGAAACAAGATCTAAGTTTTGTTTGTTTGGAATTTTTGAGCCTCAGTTCTCAGGAATAGGCCCACATGTATCCTGAGAAATGATGCAGTCCTTCATATCCACCAATTAATTTAATAGCTGGGTTTCTTCAAAATTTGACCATGCAAATATAGATTTTACTGAAGCTCACCAAACACAGTGTGCTGGCTGGGGCAGTTTCCAGAAACTTGAGCTTTCTGCTGAGAAGACCTGGCAGCCGACTCCAGAATCAGCATCCAGTCAGCTCCCAGAAACTGACAAAAAGAGCAACTCAGTGGGTAATTCCCTCAATGGGATACAGGAAGGGCAATTTTTCAGCTCCTTGGAAAGGTTTAAAGAAATGACCTGATCATGATGCTTTTCAAAGATATTTCTACATAATTCTTGAGAAAGCGTGCACTCATACGTCCTTTTTTTATTTATTTTGTGCCATAAGAACATTCATTTCATGCCTTTCTTTTGCCTTGCGAAAGCACCAAGAGCCGTAAAATCCAATCCAGTGTGGATTTACACAAGCACTGGAAAAAAATCGAAACCTTTATTGCAAAAATTCGGATGGCAAAAAAAATCTGCAGTGTTTAATGAGAGGAAACCACTAAACACTGTCCAGCTAGGTCCTTATTCAGAGCAACCAGGGGTGTTACCAAGGTCCTATTAGATGAAAATTAATAGGCCTTACAAAGGAAGATAACCAAAGCAGTCAGTGCTAAACAAAAGGTTGCTAGAAGCCTGATGTAAAGGAAAGGGAGAAATCTTGTGACCCTGAGCCTTCTTATTGAGTTGATCCAAACATATGAGCAAGGTGCACGCTCTAGAGCTCTGTTGATTTAGAAGGTTTGGAAAGCAATCATTTTGAATCATAACTACATTTAAAACCAGCATGTACCTGTTTACCTGCAGAATTACAGGTCTTACTGTGTTGCATTTTCTTACTTTAATGTTTGAAAATACTGTGATTGGATAGCATATGATAAAACTCAATAAACACGTTCTCCATTGTAAATAGCTGAATGGGGCACTGCAGTGCTGTTAAATTGAAAGGCTGGTCTGAAAGGAGTTACAGAAGTTTTACATTAATAGAGAGAATTATTTAAGACTATTCCCGGGGAGAATGGCTTCTTGGTAAATTGGGGGTTTTTTTCTTCCATGTTTGTAGACCAACCTCTTTAGACTTGTCTGCTAACCTGAAAAATAAAAAATGAGCCCTTATTCATCTGTGTATGACATACATACAAAGATACATAAAAAATACAGAGGGAAGAAGTTTGTGAAGTGTGATGTTATTCTTTATACCTTCTCTTATGACCTTTATCATTGTGAGTTTTGAATAGTGTCTGGTAGTAAAGTTAGAGATAGCAAAAATATTTCTAATGTTTCCCCTTAGAGAATAAGT
Source organism: Phylloscopus trochilus trochilus (assembly GCA_016584745.2). Taxonomy (NCBI): domain Eukaryota; kingdom Metazoa; phylum Chordata; class Aves; order Passeriformes; family Phylloscopidae; genus Phylloscopus; species Phylloscopus trochilus. The sequence continues at coordinate 23,889,442 of WQNJ02000039.1, forward strand.
CAGGTACTGTGTCATCTTGTTTCAGCTTTTACACTTTTTTTTTTTCTTTTTATCATGAATGTGTGGTTCATTTGGTTGAGTTTTTCTCCTCCTATAGCCTGAGAGAAGAGCAAGGATATGCTCTGATTTTCCATTCTTCCTTTGACTCCTGTAGCTGAAATAATAAGATAAAATAGCCTATGAGAAGGTGATTCAGGAAACTGCTTGTAATGGACAGTCCACTAGCCATATTTTGTGGAAAGTTTGGAAAGCAGACTGCATAAAACACTGCTGAGCCTTTGTACCCAAAGTTATTTGGTTTTTACGGCTCTTAATTCATGTAGTCTTTCAAGTCCTACTATCAAGTATTTTAATTGATTTGAGTGACTTAATGCCGGATTTTACTAAAGATATTGGGAATAAAATGCTTGGGTAACTCCTCAAACCTTTTCCAGTTTGGTAGAGAATCTTCTGCTATACATTTATTTTCAAAAATACTGGGAGAGAAAACTCATTTCCTCTGATAGAGCTAAGGGAGCCTTCAGCTAAGTCCTTTCTCTCTTCTGTGGTAATTTGTTGTGCAGTGGCTCACATGACTGGCCCACTTGGCTGTGTGTTCTCAAGGAAGGAGGTCTGTTCTGGACCACTGAGGCATGTGGGAAAAGCATCAGTGTTAGGCTTGACTGGTCCTCCTGCTGCCCAAGTCTGAGTGTGGGTGCAGAATTTCAGGACTGGTCATCACTTAGACAAGTCGTGTTATTTTGGATAGCTCAAGCATTTGGAACACTAAATGCTGGCTTCTCCTTAATGATTTATGAAGTTTAGGTTAAAGCAAGTATACATGAAAGCTAAAATGCTTTATAGTTATATTTTTAACTATAATTAATTTTAAATGAAGATGTCAAAAATAATGCTATGATAGCCTCTTGTGTATCACTGAACTGAGATAATTGCTAGAGTATTTTAATTTGTCCAATTAAGTTCATAGTCCTTACTAATGGATCCATTAGCTTTTTTTAAAAATGCCACGTGTTGATCTCATGGAAAAATCAAATAGTCAATATAGGAAGCGTGGTTGCTTCAAATAGTTGTTGCTTTGCCATAAGGTTTACTCACAGCCTCCAGTCAGAGGCCTGATTCTACATTAAGAATCATCCTGCTTTTTTATTTTTGTATTTTTACTCTTACCAAACTGAAGAGACTCCTTCAGAAATACATACTATTGAACTTGGTAATGAAATTCAAAATTTTATCAGTCTAAATTCTTCTTTTTTTTCTAGTCAGAAATAGATGAGCTTTTGCTTTTGTCAAGTATTACTTTTATGTCACTAGTTGTTACATATTTCCTTTTTCTTTACTGCAAAACCCTTTGGCAGAGAGTGGACTTCTCTTGTAAACGGATCTGTGATCCATTTTTTTTTTTTAGTGGTGAGAAAGGTGTTTTGATTTGGGGATTTGGGAGTTTATTTTTTTTTAATTAAATTTGGTGGCTCAAATTCAGTCAGCGTACTTTTACGTTAGCTTTGAGATCAAAGTGAATTTTCTCTTCAGTTGAAGAAAGGATTTTTTTTAAGTTTGCCAGAGATGGCAATTTTCTTCTTCCTGGGCTATAAGCTACAGTTCCACAGTGCCTTTTGTTTTGTCAAGAACATTTAAAAAGCATAACTTTCATGCACTGCAAACCAATATTGAGTTCATTGAGACATGCAAACCAGTTCATTGAGTTAACCATGGCTCTTGACAGCCACAATGCAGGCTTAAAACAGGCATTTAGAGCTAAAATCACTGTGGAAAACCTGCACTTCAGAACATGGCTTAAGAGCTTGAGCCTTCTCCACGACTGAGCCTTTGGTTGCTGCTGACTTTATCACACAGAAGTGAAAGTTTCCATGAGTTCTGTGTGTCTGCTTTAGTAAAACTGATGGGTGTTGTGACCAATCAGATGTGCATTTTAGTGTGTTTAGTGTTTTGCACTCAGTAGAGTTGGTGTTTGAATTTGAGTAGAGAACAGGCTGGTGCACTTTAACCACTCATCTCCTATTTTTGACCTCTATAGATGAAGTTTCTAAAAGTTCTGGAACAATTAATCTTTAGCTTTCATTTCTGATTCAGATATTACCTGTGTCGTCACAATTAGTCGGTCGTAGCTTCGCTTTACATTTTCTCTGTGCTTTCCATTAGTGAATATAAGAAATTCTGAAGTTTTTGTAGGAGGATGGAGGTCCTCCTAATGCTGGAGGGACTAAGGACTGTTGCCTTCTGTCTACAGTCCATAGATTTTCTTTTACTCTGAATTGTGAAAGAATTGATTTAAGAAATTGCAATTGGACAGACAGTGTAAATTTTCTAGAGCTCCTGCAGTATTTGTTGGTTGTAGCAGGAAAGTTACCAGTAGATCCTGAAATCTCTTGGGCTGCCTTCTGCATGTTTTATACTTCCTTTTTTTTTTTCTCCATATATGTGTTGGGGAAATTTTCAGTAGGGAGATTGAACTTCTAGAGCAGGTTCAACTCAAGGTGTGGGTGAAGGACTTGCCACTCCATTTAGACAAATTTGGCTCCAGGATATTTTTTTGCTCCTGAGCAGTTCTAAGTACCTCAGATATTGCTCTGTGTGGCATTGGATGTGTTTTAATTCCAATATCTTCTAAGAAGCTGCTCTTCTGTGTAAGAATTACCTGTGTTTTCCTAATTCTACCACTGAACTTTTTAAATTCATCTTCAACCACCCCTTCCACACTTCAGCCATAGGGCACTCACCACACATCCATGGTTTCTGAGCTCCTGCTAGCTTGCTCTATGCAGTAAGTGACTCAGGTGAGTGGCTCTTTTGGATGGGTCCCCTACACAGGACAGTGTTTCTGGTGACAGCAGATTCTCCATTTATTTTGAACCTGCTGGTTAGCATGAGTTCATCAGGAGGGGCCGTAGCGATGAGGAATGGAAACCTTCACAGAAGGAAGATGGAAACCTGCCTTGGTAGCTTGAGCTGTGCAGCTTGCTACATGCTGAAGGTTACCCCCAGCAGAAGGCCAGCCAGCCAGCTGTGTGCCAGATGACTGCACAGCACCCAACTGCACAAAGCCATCTCACACGAGAGCTATTAAATAAAATGCTGTGCTACTGACACTTTCTTTAGCTGAAAGTGTCAGAGGAATGTGAGAGCTATGGTGGCTTGTTTTTCCTTTAGTTTTTTGAGCAATCCAGTGCTTATAACGGCTTTCTGAAGACGAAAAAACATTTGTAAACCAGTGGGGTTTGCATAGACTGGTTTCCAGCAAATATGGGAAAATATTCTTAGTAATGCTTTCCGTATTTGGAGCTTACACTGAAAAAATGATGGGAGCATCACTCCTTAGGATAGCCCCAATATGATCACAAAGCAATTCTGAGAGTGATGTGGTAAAGTGCTATTCAATATATGAAATTTCCTTTAAAAATGGGCTTTGTTTTCTTAGCGCTCTAATATTTTTGCTATCTAAACGTATTTGCTGTCTTACCTCAGAAGAAACTGCTTGTGATTTCCAAGGGAGTTTTGCCTAAGGTACAGCTTGAAACATCAGGACCAGGAATTAGTGTAATGTGACCCACCATTTGTATTGCTTTGGGGTAAATCTGAGAGAGAAGATTTAACATTGTGTGTGTCATGCTGAGATATTGCAATATCTCGGATGGGTTATTAGGCACCAATCCAAAGGTTAAGTGCAGCAACCACATGAGATGTGGCTTTATCCTTACATGATCTGTGCCCGTGTTCTGTTTTGTAGTCCTCTGAAATAGGTAATATCCCTAGAATAAAACATGTTTATAAGACTTTTTTTGAAGCCTATCCCAAGCTATTAAATGTCATTTCAGTAGAAAGGTGTTTGGTCATGTCATTTGAAATCTAGAAGTCAATCCTTGTATGTGCGAGCTCACTGACGTTTTAAATGTGGATCCCAACGTGCACCAGATAAATATTCACGACCTTTGGGAAAGTTTAGATCTGAATTTGCAGTTCAGGATCTTTTCTAATTTATATGCATGTGTCTTTTTGGGGTTTTATTTTCCATGCTCTTTTTGCTTGGCTTGCATTGAATAAAATGCTTCAATGGAGTGTGGTAGTCTAGCATTTGTTTTGCCTCAGGAGTGGATTGCCCCATCTTGCATATCTGGTCAAGTAAATTGCTCTCTTGCCTGCATACTTCAATAATAGTACTGGGCTTTAGACCTTCCTGTACAACCCCCCACTGAGCAGAACCACAAGGGGCTGGGCCTGTGTGGTGCTAGCAGTCTACTCTATTGTAATGGATGCATTCATCTCCTATTTACATAAATTAATAGTTAAAACTTGTTTAGTTGCTTAAGAAAACTCATTAAGCTTTCAGAGTAGCTGTATCACGAGCGCTGTGCCATCGCTCCCATTGACTTATCTCCTGCTGATTCACTGGGAACCAGTCCATCTCAGGGTCAGGTCCCTGAGCTTCGTGGCAGAATTAAGCAAATAGCATTTAAAAGAAAATGCAAATAATACGTTCAGTGCAAAGTGAATGTTGGTAAGCTTCCTTATGAAAAAGAGGTCGTGTTTAAAATTTTTAAAAATAAAATCCTATTTTTGTCTGCAGGGCGAATTTTCTCTCAGGAAATAGATCGTAATTTTTATCCATTTTTTGCTAGTCACTGGAGAATGTTTGACATTGTAAGAGAAAGGTCAGTTTGTATAACCTGAAGTGGGAGGAGAACGTTTAATGTGAAAAGCTTGGCCAGATTTTTGTTATTATTATTATTATTTGAATGTTCTGCTTTACCCTTTTAATTTATCCTCTTCAGTATATGATTTTTATTTTTCTTTATTTCCTATCTGGTTTGGTTTTTTTTTTTTAGATTGGAGAAAGAGAGCATTCAGCACAGCATTAGCAATGAAGCAAAGGCCCGAGCCCTTCAGGCCCAGCAAAGAGAGCAGGAGCTGACACAGAAGATGCAGCAAATGGAGGCCCAGCATGAGAAAACTGGTAGGTGGTAGGGAAAGATTAGAGCCTGGGCACTCACTCACAAGCCAGGCCCACGCCTTACTGTGAAATGACATCAGGAACACCTGTAACCTTTGGCTGGCCGAAGGGAGCAGATGCTAACTACACCGGAGATTCCGAATTACATATTAGTTAGCGTTTAAAAGAGAAAATGGAAAGTATTGCCCACTGTCTGTTGATTTCAGAGTGCTGCTCTCACATCTGCTGCACCATCTGGATTATGAGTTTATTTACCTGTGTTCAAGAAACGTAAAGCTGAGAGAGACCACAACAAAGTAGAAAAACAAAGGGCTTGTTTTTGGCTGGATTTTCAGGCACACATGTTATATAAAGAAAATAGCATCAGAAGCTCTGCGGGAAATGCTCTGAGCTTACAGTTAAAGTCTCCTGAATAGCATTGAACAGTTCCCACAGTACACACATTATAGCTACTCTAAAAGCTTAATGAGTTTGCTTCGGCATCCAAACTGGAGAAAAGCTTTAGCCATTAATCGGTTCTTAATTCACTGTCGCAGCTGGATGTAATTCACTGGCTCCAAATTGATATGTTCCTTTATTTAATCTTTGCAGCCTCAAACATTTTTAGCATTACCATGTGCCCCCCCACACATCCTCAATCTAGAAGAAAGATGTTTAATCCCTTGCATGCTTCAGGTTCTCATAATAGGAGACTTCATTGCATTGACTGAGCCTATCAATAACATCTAACTTTAATCTGGAAGTAAAATGGGTTTTCCAAACAAACAAAAAAGACCTTTTTTTCTGTTATGAGGTACTATGCCGACAACATTAAGAGAGGTGCATATTATAACTAAACAAGAAAAAAGGAATTTTTAAGAGATGAAATCCATAACCCATGAGCATGGAAAGGAGGAGGAGCTTCAGCTGTAAAAGAACATGATGTACTTATGTGTTTTAACAAAATACCATATTTACCCACCAGCCTTGCAATACTTTTAGAAAAACTGTACAACATATATTAATTATAAGGAGTGTTGGATAATACGTAAAGTAGCAGGCATATTTATATCTGCTATTCAATTTTCTGCCTTTTTTTTAGTATTATCACAGTACTAGAGGGCCTTTCCATGTGTTCAGGGAATGCAAGCAGCTACATTATGGCTGCTGTCTACACTGTAGAGGAAAAGAAGCTTTCAGAATAATTTTTCCTCCTTTAGCCAGCACATCTGCGTATGACCAAGTGTAATTTTGCACAGGAGAAATGTAATTTATCCTCCTGATGCATAAATTGTCCCAGTATACAAAATTGAAACAATATTATGTCTGGGTCTGTTTTTATACGTCTCTAGTAGGATTAGAGGGAGTTGAAAATTATAGTCATTTATAATGTCTATAAAGAAAACCTTGTTTATTATGACCCTACACACATATAAGGAATTTGGATAAGAGTGGTGTCATGCTTTCACTGATTTTAAAAACAGAAATCAAGAAACATCATTTTGCAGTATCTTCCTTTTGAAATAATAAAGATACCTGGATTCTAGGTCATGTGTTTAGGTGCAGTTCAAACTGATAGTAGCTGAAAATTACTTTAGAAAATGGTTTCAACTGTCACTGGGCAGTAAGTCTAAATCCTATCATTTGAGAATAAAAAATTACATTATTCCTGGTGAGCTCAGGACACAGTAAATAAAAGAACTGCTGTTTTAAGGAGATACTGAAATGAGTCTACAGTGTGAGCATTTGGGTTGCTGGTGTATCCTCTGCACCAGTTGAGCAAGCAAAAGTCTGCTAAAGCATGGCTTGCCAATTTTATTCCTCCTAGAAATGTCAGTGAACTTCTAGCTAAAAAGCAAGCCCACCAGATTAGATATCTATTCACAGTGATTCTTCTCTTACAAGACCAGATTCAGTGGCAACATTGCTTTAACACTTTAGCTAATTCTGACACAGAGCCTTAATTTGGTAAGTGATGATGTCCAAGTAGCTGAAGTTTAAAAAAAAAGCATTTCAAAACTAGAATGAACTAGAAGAAAGAAATAAAGAATGTATGAAATTGTTTCTATGTTATCTATAAGTTTATATAATTGTAATTTTATAGTGTCATAATTTTATGGTTTCTAGTAGAAGAACTGGATTCATTGCTGACCTCCCAGAATACATTCATAGCAAAATTAAAGGAAGAATGTTTTGTGTTGGCAAGGAAGTTGGAACAAATGTCAGAAAAATACAGGTTAGTATATTTTTCTGAACTTAACCTTTTTATTACTAGGACATGCTTCTTTATTTTTTTGTTTGTATTTTAATATTTATTATTTTTCATTTTGTCCCAGATATTACATATCATATTAATGTAATATATGCCCCTTAAGAATTCAGTATAATATATGTTTGTTTCTGACTATTAATTCAATTTTCTTGGACAATTCCAATGTAAAAATTGTATAATATTTCCTTCCTTAATATGAAGAGTAGAAAATTGTTTAAAAATATACAGTTCAAGTTTATCTAAAGCTATATGAAAAATGCTAAAGATTCAGTGATGTCAAAACTGTTGTCATTTTAATTATTTACTTAGGCTCTTTTCACAGTACTACACTACACACTGAGTATTGTCTATAAAATAATTGTCATCAAAATTCTTGTCATTGATGCTCTGATTCTGCTGCTGCTTGTAATCAATCAATAGCAGATCTAAGTTCAAAGCCACTAAAAACTGAGGAAGAGAGCAAAACCTGGAAGTAATAATAATATAAAGAAATACAAAGCTATGGAGGTATCTATTCAAAAGACAGAACTATCTTCTAAAGAAAATATGAATTTTGTAGTTCTTTAGCAGCAAATAATTTGATTTTACATTTTTAAGTGTGAAAAGAGTATCTGTTGAAACTTCTTTTGGGTTCATATTTAGAGTGGTAAACTGGACTTCAGTGGAGACTTGGCCTTCTGTAGGTTCTGTAAACTACATGCAAAGTGAATTTGGTAATTAAGGCTAGTATTCATCTCATGGCTATGGGAAGTAAGGAAAACACTCAGCAAAGATAAAATTGATTTTCAAGGCAGGATTCTTCTGCTGGGTGGATTTAATCATCCTCTGGAGGTAATGTAAAAGAGGCAACATTCACTGAAGAGATTTACCCCAGTACCCTCTTCTAGGAATGGTGAAAGGGGAATGATTTAAGTAGATGACAGACATATATATGTGTGTGTGTGTGTGTGTCTGTAATAAATAAAATATATGATGCTTCCCACTGGTGCTGCCTCCACTGCCCATCCTACTTCCCACTGAATATAAAGTGTTGACTAGCTGTTAAGTGGCTGAAATTGGGAGATGAATCCCATCCAGAGTGTTTGGGGAAGAAATGAGAAGCTTGAGGGACTTAAGCATGCAAATGTTGTGAGGGGTACTTAAGAGAGTAGCAAACAGAATTTTTCCTCAGAAAAAGCAGAGCTCTTCTGCTACAGTAATGCAAAATCTAAATGGATTCAAATCATATTATTATTCCAGCAATAAAAAAGCACACAGACTTTGTTGCTAGAGCTCACAGTCACAGACTAGTAACTGTAAAGGATGAAGGAAAGACAGAAAACATACTGTGAAAACACATTATTCTCTGAAAATAAATACTAGAGATTGCCAAGTGTTTCTCCACCTAGCAGCATTAGCTGACTATGTCAAGGACCTGAAAATGGGAAAAGGAGCCCTCTTGCATCTCCAGGAAGTGGTTTTTTTTACAAAAGAAACTGTAAGGAAGAATGCATCAAAGTGGTTCTGAGAAGTGGTCCTAAAATAGCTTGAGCTTGCCTTCATTGGAGTGGGAGCTGCTGCAGTCAGTAACAGGGATAGAGATATAGGTAGAGACAAAAAAAAAGAAGGTAAAAATGAGAACAGGAGACTGTGGAAAATGACAGACTAATAGAAATGGCTTCACAAAGTGATGTGATCAGGAGATCAGATGCAGAAAATGATTTTAGCCAAGTTCTAAATGCATGATCGGCATGTGTCTCTCAGTAGCACCTCTCCGAATGGCAACCTTCAGCTCATTGTCTGAATGTGGTATCAAACCACATCCTGGGACAGAGCACTGGTGTTTTGTCTTCTGGAAAAAAGCAATAATTTGGGAAAGGTTTTATAACTTAGTTCTTATGTGCATTAATAAAAGCAGATCACAAAGCAGCAGTGTGCCCTGTTTTCACAGAAAATATTTTTCCATTTTTTTCCATATTTTTGACCTTACTGTAAACTGAATTTTGGACCTGGATGTGTATTTTCTTGCTGTACTTCTAGAATCTTTGTGCCTTAATTTTCATGGGTTTAAGAAATAACTGTGTGCTACCAATACCATTATTTAATTTGAAGAACACTCAAGCCCTTTTAATAACAGATGCAATAGTAAGTTTATTTAAATTTTATTTGGTTTGATAGGAAGTACCCATTTGTAATAAGAGACATTTCAAATTTATCTGTGACAACTACATATCTCTACAATTTCTGTGGAATGCATCTGAATGGCACATATATTTTTATATTTAATGCAGGTTTTCTGAGAAATCTAAACTGAAGTTTGTTTATATGTAAGCTGGAACCATTTTTTGAGCTAGTCCCTACATAGAAAGGCGTCAGAAAGACAATGTCAGACAAATTATAAACCCCTCAAGCTGTGCAGAAAGAAGATAGTGTCTGTGAAGGTTTTCGTATGCATAGGCATGTTTAAAAATATAGTCCTTTGTTGATTTCTTCTCTGTTTCTCTCTTGTTTTGTTCTTTTTTCCCCTCTGATTGTCACTGTCTGAGTTTCTAGGTTGTAGATTAATGCTTAACACTACCCACTGTGTATTTGTGATTTGCGTTTTGTAATTAAGGGGAACAATGGGAGTCCATTGGGTCTCGTTATATATAATGGTTGGTTTAATTTGTTTCACTTCTATCTTGTTAATTGTAAATTGATCATTAAGATTTGAATTCTAATCTGTCACCAGGGTTGTGAGTATTGAAGCTAGAGCAATGATCCTGGTTTTAATCACTGATGATGAGAAACAAATTTTATAATTTTGGTACATATTGCAGTTCATATATTTTAACACTGTATTTTATGGTGTTATAAATATTGTTAAATGACTTTTAGTGTAGTTTTACTGTTTGGACTATAATGTATAAATTATATTACTGGTTTGGCAACAGTAGGCATCCAACTGTGTGAGTTTAATTGAAGTAAAGAACACATACCCGGCTGAACTATTTTTTCTGCATGTTTGGTTGACTGCAGTCGTTGCACTCAATACCAGGAGTGAAATGTTTGTTGAAGGTAGCTGTATGAAGATGGGGAACAGTCTGTCTGAAGGTTCGGTCTTTAAAATTAGATGCAACAATACTGCATCAGCAGAAAATATTTTAGAGCGTGTACTTAATTTCTGTGCAAGTAAACAATTGGTTTTAAGAGCAGGAAAAGGCAGTGTTTAAAAAGCACTGAAATGCAAAACCTTGTTCAGAGGAGTAAAGGCAGCATTGCCACCTTAGTGTTCAAAAATCAGCTCATCCTAAATATACTCCAAGATTGACTTTGAATTGTGATGATTTAAAATTTCCTCGGTTTTTTGCCTTTAGTACTTAAGTGTTTTGGAGGCTAACCTCTTCAAGGTTTTTTCCAAGATTCTTCCAACACAGATGATAGATAAAACTATAAAGTGATGTTTCAATAGAAGTTAAGGTAGTTAAATGGATCCAGAGGTATAGAGGGGTTTTTGTTGCTGTTATTGCTCCTGCCCCCATCAATTAGTTTTGATATAACGACAAGTAAATGAGCTTTGGCAAAATCTATTATGCATCCAATTACAAGCATACATTTTACATTTTCCTGTGATGTAGCTTTGCTCTGTGCAATTTCAAAAGAACAGTGCTTTCATACAGGTCATTTGAGTGTATCAGACCCCAGAAGCACACACAGATCCATGGCTGCCTGACTTGTGGGGCCAGCCTGAGTCTGCTGCAGAAGTGCCCCTTCCTGCAGAGCTCAGCTCAGATGGCCACACTCCAAATGCCTGCATGCTTTGGTTTCTACTGAGTCCACCACAGCTGATTGCTTGGACCCAGAGCAGCTCTGGTGGAGCAACATCAGCACATCCATGCTGTGTCCTTTAGTTGTGCAGGATCCATCAGATACAGTGATGAGTGCATAGATTTCTCTAATTTGCCTCTGTCCTCGGCATTGTGAGTGGACTCCCTCTGAAGTTCAGCACTATGTGCTTTGACACTTATCCCTCCTCTCTCTTCCTGCTGTGATACCTTGGGAGCAGAGTCATTCAGATGTGTTTACACAGGACTGGGTGGAATTCCTACTCTTGTATAAATATGCAATAGCATTCAGTACATCAGGCTTATTACAATTGCAGTGGTATTTTTTTAAATCAACCATGTGTGAAGTTACTTAAATATCACACAGAATTAGCTGTTTTATCTTAATCTTTGGAAACTGAGGTGGATGAAAGGTGTGTTTAAAGATGCAGAGGGAATCACTGACAAGCAATGATGGTATACAGTATTGTGTTGGACTGGTGTTCTCTTTTTAATGCCAACAACACATGAACTCTTTAACATGAACCTAACCATTCTGTCCTTCATATGTGCTGTCCTTCAAAACTTCACTGTAATTAAATACTTGAGTCTTGATGGTCACACTCTTAGATAGTTACATGGAACTGTGTAAATTATGTCATAATTAGAATTTTTTCTGTAATTACAAAAGATGTTTTAGAAGACAAATACTCATAACATGCTTCAAAGCATCAGGCATTTAGAGGTCTATCTTAGAGATTGGAGATTATGATACTCATAGTTTTAATTAATTCATTACTTACTTTTGTTTCACTAATTGTAATTTTCAGTAGTGTTTTGGTTTTGGTTGATTTGAATTACCTCATCATTCCGGAAAGTCTTTGGGCACTTTCAAATGTGATGGAGATGAATAAGTCCTTGTAAAACTTTGAGGTATTTATCACCTTGAAAGTTGCTTCTGCTGTTTCCATGAATGAGACAGTCACATATAAATACAGAAAAAGAAAGGGGATCTCCCAGCTGGGAAACCCTACAGATGTGATATTTACACTATTACTACATGGGAAGTGCTGTTGCTGAATTTTGCAAGCAAAAACATTAATGCAGAATTGAATTTAGTCCCGTGTCAGGTCTCTTTGAGCTGCTCTGCACAGTGAACCTTTGCTTTTATCCACTGGTTGTCTGTCTTACAGCATCAGTATCAAGTACAGACTGCATTCACATTGTGAATGTGATAACAGTTGGTCCAGCTGGCAAGGCTTTGTTAATGCTGACATTTAAGTTACTAGTATTTCTGTAAAATGATCGGTGGAAAAATCCAGTTTCTGCTACCTTCATATAACGTCCTGCCCACTATTATGTCCCCATCCAGGAAACTCCTGTGCACTGAAGTTTGATGTACAAATCTATCAGCACAATTCTGATGTATTTGTGTGTGATCTTCCTTAATAGAGCTGTAACTCTCAATCTAAATTCAATTACATACAGTCTTGGTCCAAAGTTTCCCTTGCTAAGTTCTTTTAGATTCACAGATGATACCATGCATTGTTCTCTATTTAAACATGAAAAGATCATGTTGTCATTTCTAGATTTGACTTGTCAATGTAACAACATGTTTTTGAAAGAGGAGTATTCCTTCCTCCCTGCACTTTGTTGTATTTTTCAGAATGTCAGTTGTTGTTGCATTCTATAACAGCCAGGAAGGTAAAGTATCTTTCTGCTGTAATTGCAGCATATTTAAGTTTATGATTTAAAGATATATCTGAAGCTTTTTAACCTTGAGATATGGAGTGGCAGATGCCATAAATCAAATTTGCTTGCTTTTGATTCGTACTTTCTGATGGTATAGCAGATTCTGACATGTTCTCATTAACCTTTTCCAAAGAGTTAAACTTGTACAAGTGCATAATGTATATTTTATCACAATTTAATCTGAGGTCTTTTCCTGATATTAAGAAACAGCTCATGCCTGTTTCTCCATGGGCTGATGGTTAGAGATGTAGCAAGTGGCAGTCCCAGGTCATTCATGGATCTGGTGTCTCTACTCACCCGTGAAGAATAAGAATTGCTTAGAAGTGACTAATATTCTTAAAGGCTGTGCTGACTTCTATGTAGATTAGTGTGTGCCTCTATGATTTGTCCCTTGTTTCTTAAAGTTTTGTTAATTTTCCTCTTAGTGAGGCTTTAGGTTTTTGGTTGGGCTTGGGTGTTTTTTGTGGGGGAGGGGTTAATGGGGGTTTTGTTGTTGATTTTGTTTTTAATCTGTGCAATGTTATTTTAGACATAGGAGGTTACTTAAGTTTCTAAAACAGTACCGCTATTGAGAGTTCAACCTGTGAACAGTTCAGAGTTTAACCTAAAAACGGAGTAAAGGTTGAACAAGTAGCTGGATTTTTTTTTTAACTAAATGTTAGCTTTTTCTAATAAAGAAGTTGAAATGTCTTTTCAAAATGTTAGCAAAATTCTGGCTTAACAAGTGTGAATTTACATTTATTGATCTTATTTAACAGCCATGCATGATGCCAAATGGCATGCCTGTTTAAATTAGGCTGAAATTAGCGTAGCCAACCTATAACCGAGTGTTTGCCAGTGGCATATTTAGAAGATACCCACCAGTGTCGTATTCTTTTGTTTTAAGCTTATCTGAAACAGCATTTTTTTTTCTGTAAGTTCTAGTAATAGCTTGTTTATGCATTACATATGAATGTATGAAATTTTATAAATGCTGAAGCCACATATTGATGGCACACTGCAGGATGAAATCTGACAACATCCATCATCGCTTTGTTTTACTTTTGTAGATCTGAAGTCAACCAGCTTAGTCAGGAAAAAGAGTATCTCCATGGCAGATTGGAGAAGATGCAGAAACGGAATGATGAATTGGACCAACAATGTATCCAGCATGGGAGAATGCATGAGAGAATGAAGTCAAGGTAGGAGGTCCTGTTAATCTGTCAGTACGTGATACGCTCAACTGTACCAGTCGTGTTGTGTAAACATAAAAATGACACGAAGTGATGTGAAAGTAATATTCTTTCCTTATGAAATGACCACTCCTTCCCCCTCCCCAACCATTCTGTCAAGTTCTTTTTTTTAACATCTTTTGCTTTTGCCATTTTGGACAAATAAAAAGAAAGCTTGAACAACACAGTCTTCCAAAGAATTTAAACCTAGTACATATGTGTGTGGGCTGCTTCGGCTGTTCTCTGCTCTAACTTGTATGAATAGTCTTACCATATTAAATTAAAAAAAAAAAAAGGGAGGGGGGAGCTGGGGAGGAATGAGGGAGGAGGTAATACAGTGATATGAATTTAGAGTACAGATGTGGGTTCCATTATGACATGTAATAGTTGTGTTTTGGGGGTTTACCATCATTTAACTTGTATTAACAGTCAAATCTTAGTGAAAAGCGTAGTCACCAGAGAAATAGTGACAATTTCCAGACACCACTAGCCTTTCAGAGAAGCAGTGACCTCCTAAGGATGAGCTGGGAGCAGCTGCAACAAGACTAGTATGAAATATTTCCACCAATATCAATTGACTGTTCTAGCCAGAGTATCCAGACTGATAATGGCTTGTGCTGTGATATGGATTAGATTTCCTCAAAGATCACTGTGGAGTCTTTTCCTTTTGGTTCCAGAAAGTTCATCTATGCTTTCTTGTTCTGTTTTCCACTCCACATTAAGTATAACAGGCACTGGAGGGAGTTTTGACATGCTTGTGGAGGTAGAGGATGAAGTAAAGGGGAGGCTGAGAGGCAATGCTGCAAATCCAGTCATCCAGGCTCCCTCTTGTCAGTAGTCAAAGGCAAAATGCAGTTTAACTTTATTTGGACTAGACAGCCCTTACTGGGAAAAATTCTCTTTGCTTTTTTTCATCATTGACCACCTGAGAGGAGCAGAGCTTGCATGTATTAAAGCAGCCAGTCCTGTATGCTCATTTCTTTAAAGTATTGATTTTTAATTTTTTTTGCTGCCATCTCTTTTCTCTCTATAATCTTCTTTCTTGCAAGCACTTCATGTGTTCATTTCAGTCATCCAGAACCACTTCTTTCCTCTTCCCTTTCAGATTTCTGTCTGCACCTCATCCTGTTTTTCTGTAACCTTGGATTGTCATCATCATTTATAGCTCAGAGAACAAAGAAATTCAAAATGCTAGAACTGCACCCCTAATCTGTGTAACCACACAATCTTTCCATTTATCTCGCCTCCCTTTTGACTTCTTTAGTTGTGGTGGATTCTTACCATATGTAGGACTGAGGATTCGAGGTTACTTTCAGGAGAAAAAAAATTTTCCCCTCTTTTTCCTCCTAGCTGCTCTTCTGTATAATTATGAGTATCTAGTAGAATTGAAAAGTGCTTTGCAAGTTTTTAGGGTAACCTTTCCTCTATCTGTTTTTATAAACACGATAGATCTACTGGAAAATGTTGCTCATTCTCTGCTGCAGAAATAATGATTATGCACTAGAAAAGACTGAAAGCATTAATCCAGAACACAAAAGTGGTTTGAAAGCAGAGTGGTCATGCTGCAGGCAATGCCTTACCTTCTGCTGCTGTTTTGCAGACAACAGAGAAAACAGGGCAGTAATAGCATTTGTCTTATTTAATATTTTAGAATATGTAAATATGGCAGAGATTATCAGGTGTTCTAAACATGAACAGTATACTTTACCAGCATTTTAAGAGATGGCTCTTTTAACTTATTTTTAATTGTCATCTTGCACTATTAATTTAAAATCCAACTAATAAGTGACAAGACTGATACTCTAAACTGCTTTAAAAATCAGTGTAATCTAATTTTAATTTCCATGTGAAAACTGTAGTAGATTTCAGGATGAATTCCCGAATGCTGTAAATTGGTCATGAAGTTTACAAATGTAGGTGAAGAAAAGCAGAAGGAAAAACTGCTCCAACAAATAAATCTCCCAGTTCCATATACTTATGTTGAAGGATTTCCACTAAATCAAAGTAATAATTTGTTTCCTCTGATTTTGAAAATAGAGATCTGACTATACTATTTAGTAAAAGCAGAACAACAAATAATAATAATGTATTTTGCCTCAGGTTTTCATCCATCACTTAGATACTAATATTCACAGCAAAATACTGTTGATGATGGTTACTTCTTAACACATTTGTTTCTCCTTTGTGTGCAGCTACAAATAGCGGTGATCTTCTGTGCACAGTCCCACAAAGTGCATTCTGACCTAATTTTCTAGCTGCTGTTATTCTGGATCTTCAGAAAATTTCTTGTATTAAAATGATTTTGGCTAAACTTGGAACCTAACATTTGCATTTTAATAAGGAGGTATTGTGATATTTGTTAGAGAAGAAATCTCTGTCCTTACTTGTTTTATCCGGGGACAGTATGACAGGTCCTGATAGAACTGTTTTATGGAAGAAGCAATACCTAATGGATCAGTCAGAATTTCTTTTGGAGCAAAAGGTTTTGGCAGTCATAATAGCTGCACTCCTGAAACTGAACAAGCTGAGTGTTTTAGTGCCATTCCTATCTCAGTGTGAATATGTACTGCAAATGAATATAGCCCAAGATTAAATAAAGCAAATTTCTAAGAAAGAGATTATTTTAGGTTGCAGTCATTAAACAGAATACAGAATCAGCCTTTTCAGTATAATGGAACTATCCAGCCCTTTCAGTGTGTTTTTGCTCAGTGAGGTGTGGCATTGAAAGAAGTAGATGTCCATCTTAAATGGTAGAGTTGTCACGTGCTACTGAGGCAAATTGAATTGAAAGATGTACAGTTTGCAGGACTAAGGTGACATGTTAAGAGTCCAAGTGGAGTTGGTCATCATATATAACTTCCTGGATATGAATCTTGCAGAAACAAGTTCTTGTCTGTTATGTAGCAGAGTCCATTTTTAGAAATTTTCAGCCTCAAAGCAAACTGTATTATTAAATTCTTCAAACTTCCATCCTGTAGATTTGTGTTCATAGTAGAAATTAGCTGATAGTAGAAAATACAGAATTTCTTATAAGGTGGCTGTTAAGGAACTAGCCAAGAATAAAACTAGTATACAGCAAAACTAAAAGGTTTCTATCTTTCAGGGTTTTTTTCAGTGTTCCACTCTACATAATTTGAATAGATTCCAGATGAAAGAAAATTCAAAGCCAAATGAATTGGGTAACTGTATAAAGTTGGTTCTTTGTTTCCTTAATCTGTTTTCAAACTGAATTACTAGGTATGCATTTTCACCTCTGTAGTTAGAGCAGTTCCGTAAATGCACATCCACTTTCTCACAAGCTCTCTTCTCTTCCAATTCAAGAATAAGAAGAAAAAGACAAGAGCCTGCCTAGATCTATTACTGTTTGAATGTATTTCTGAAGAAGTATTATTTGCCCAAGCTGCCATGGGTCAGGATTTCATCAGGCAGTTTAAGCTTTTCCTGAACTTATTTAACAACTCTTAGAGCTCCATCGTTCAATTATGGCTTTACTTTTCTGCATCTGTTCTGCATGTAAAACAATCATTTGATTGTAAGTCAGCTATTTAGAGGATTGCTTCTGTAAACAGTTAGTGTCTAAAATGGGAAGCATTTAATTGTATAGCTTAGCTCTTTTCTGTGTATGTTTCCTGTTGAAGACCCAGGTGATATGTGGAAATGCAGCAAACATGGAATAGTATCTTCAAGCAGGAGAAGAAAATCCTAGGCAATTTCTTACTTTTTTCCAAGATGAGCCAGACATGCTTTTACTTTTTATCAAGCAGTTAAAAAAAAACAACAAAAAAAACCCCACAACATTTGGACAGTAGTTTATAAAAAATATAAGTCTCTTTTAAAACCTTTTTAATAAAACATAAATTTAGAAGCTTGTAATGAGTTTCTTTCCAAACATGTTTCTAAAGTTCAGCATATGGAATTTAGGGCTGTGAATTTTCTCTCAGATTTAGTGGTTACAGTTGATATTACTATAATTTTTGCTGTAATGTGTGTGATCAATGTCCAATCTGCATAACATTAACAATAAGAATACATTTTATGCAAATTTGTGTAGCAAATTTGTTGTGGTAGCTTTTTGGAGTTGACACTGTTAGATGTATTTCGACTGTATTTTTGCTAGCTAAAGTTAAAAAGAAGAGCCTACAGGACTGGCAGTTTGGGGCAGATGTGTGTCTATTCCTTAGGCATCAGTGGTTGTAAGTTAACTATAAAAATGTTACAACCATCTGTGTAACAAGACGGCAGAGATCTGCTCTCGCCTGTTACTATAAATAAGAAGGAGATTTGTTTGACTTCATAGACATTGGATTTATAAAGACTCTATGTGTCAAATTGTAACTACGTGCCATGTTGCTGAGATGTGTCTGCAGCCAACTACCTGGGGTGTCTTCCCCTTCAGACATTCTAGTGTAGTGCAGCAACTGTGCAGAAATGTCTGTATAGCACAACATGTGACAAATTATATTTGTTTTCTACCTATGGCAAAATGTATGATTCTTATGGAGAAGCTTATCTGGAAGGGTAGCTAAAATGGCTCTTTTAACAGACCACTCGAGTGAAAATGTGATACTCCATTTGACAAGGATTTTAAGGGCTTTTTTCCACTGTTAAATTTATTTTTTTTTGTTTTGTTACTAAGTGATAGTGTATGCAAGATCATGTATGCTTGAGAGAACACATATCTATGAGAATTGAGACATATCTAGAGAGAATACACCAGCGTTTTCAAATATCTGCTATGTAAAATCACAATAGCAGGTTTGCTGTCACTATTAGACTGCTGAATAGAGGTTTTGGATTTTTTGGCAAATCTTCTGTAGAACAACTAATTAAAATTATTTTTTGATAACTGGAGCAATCAAGTTGCATTTGAAATTTTACATTTTCTCCCTAAAACTCTAGTACTTTTTTGTGTGTATGTGTGTTTGCAAGAAATAATGACGGATGGAAGAACTTAGGTTATGTCATTACCTGAAAGACATTTATTTTTTTCAGTCCAGTTCATTCTCAGTTAAATGCATTGTCTTCCTTATTCTACTGATAGATTAGTATGTTTTTTAAAGTGACAGTGAGGTAATTGTTTCTATATTTTATTAGACCAATCATCTGTTTTTCAATGCAATCATAAATTAAAAGTGCACTATATATTGTGCATTTTAGTTTAAAATGCATTAATTTTTAAATTGAAAATAGAGATTAATGTACCTAGTGTCCATAGAACCTTTGGTATTAAAGATACTCACATTGGCTCAATGTCTAAAGAGCAGCGTGCTGTACTTTTTCCTGAGCATTTTTACTCACGCCCACATATTTTTGGCGTGGTTTTGCTGTAACAGGATGGCTGTAGCAATTGGAGATACATAATTGTTTGTGCAGCCCTTCATGCAAGGAGTTTGTAAAAAGCTTTGTGGTCACCATGTGTCAGCACTAAGGTGCAGACAGATAAAACTCTCAACTCTGTCCAGACCTTGGAGTTGCCACTATTACTATTATTATTATTATTATTATTATTATTATTATTATTATTAAATAAACTCATATTTTGAATTGAGAAATGTGTACTCCAGAGGACTGCTGTTAGGAAATAATTAATGGCTAATGTGTAGACACATACACACATATATAAGTTGCAAATCCTATCAGAGTCTGAATGTGTGTTTGGCTTTTGTTTAATACTGGGGTGTTTGCTCACAGTTGACATTCTCTGGAATAGAAATTGGATGTTCAGAATCTCTCCCTCCCTATTTCTGTGCCATTCACAATTTGTCTATTTAATATATATATATATAAAACTATTTATATATATATAAAACTATTTTTCCCTTTCTCAGTTTAAATAGATGTCTATATATAGTGTGGTATAAATACATCTATTATTTATGCTTTTGTATGTATAATATTCCCATTCAAAGTACTTCATAAATTATATAAGTTTGTAAGACCCCAAACACTGTTTTTAAAGATTTATTCCCCAGCTACCCAAACAGTAGACACACAAAGCAAAAATTTTCTTAGTTGTTTGAAAAATTGAAGTAGTATACAAAGAGTGAAATACAAGATTTTCATAAAATGCTGCAAAACTGTGTGCAAATGATTTCTTGACCTTAAGAAGCAAATAAGAAGCAGAGAGGAATATCCTAACCAATCTCCAGAGAGATATTTAGGGAACTTAATAATGTTCTGTAAGATGTGTTCTAGGTCACAGAGTACTGTGTTCATCTGTTTCCAAGCGTGTGTATCTAAAATACATGTACCTATATATATAGTTTATACACACATATATTTCTTTGAGAATGTGTTGAGCTCCTCTATAGGCCTCGCCATTCCAATTTGGACAGCTGTTTCCACTGATCTTTTCATTGGGATCCTTCTTATTTTTGGTCTGAATTATTTTCTGTTTGGTTTGTACCTAACTTGTCTTTGAGCCAGGATTTGGACAAGTAGTTCTTCTAAGGACTGTCCTACTTCTTGTTGTAAGTAACCAGTCCTACTTCTGTGTCCAAGTAAAGCCTTCTTCCTTTGTTCTTTTGGCAATAAGCTCTTCATCACCTTTGTGTTCTGATTGTTGATCTTATTTTAGGTGTGGGCAGTCAAAACTGTCTTGGTCTTGGATGGGGACTTTTGAATATATTTGTATATATAGAATTGATATATTTACTAGAAATTGCTTGACTGATGAATCCTACAGTCACATTTGTCTTTTTGACTGCTGCAGTAAGAACTGCATCCAGGACCTCTTTTTCCAAAGGAAACTCAAGTTTTCAGCAGAGACTTTTGCTATGAAATGAGAATGCATTGAGTATATAGTGTAAGACTTTCATCTCATATCTGCTGTTTCAATCTTCTGAGTCATCTATTTCTTTCTGTGCAGCATCCCAGACTTTCTCGAAGCTGATAACATCTCTTAAATTTGTCAGCCCACTCCTGCTTTTTTGTGCTGAGTCATAATTCAAAATATTCAAAAATCTGTTTAAATATGAAGAAATTCTCTGAGAATTCTTCCCTTTCAATTGTTCCCGTTGGCTGTGCTCTTTGTTTTAGTCAGTTACTTGTCAACAACTTAGTTAACAATTGCTGATGGGCATGATATTTAATGTTTTGCTAAAGTTAATGTTGGTAAGATTTATTGCATTTCCTTTATCAAAAAATAAGCTGTCAAAGAGTTTAGGGTTCATGTGACCAGATCTGCTTGATCTAGCTTACGTTTCAGTTTCATGCTCCAATTACCTCTTCATGTCCTTATATATTCCTTTCATTTCTGAATTTGTTGCAGTCTTTTTGCATTTGAGGTTACGTTAATGGGCTGATAATTACTGAATTACCTTCTTTAAGGATTAGTTAATGCTGCACTTGATTTAATTGCATAGCAATACAGTCAATATGAGGAAGAAGGTGTAGAGGGGAACTCACAGTGTCTGTGTTCATTTTGCACATCAAGACTGCTGGCCACCACAATTTTATTGTTTGAGGAACTGGAAGATGATGTCTGGGTAAGTTGTATCGGTCCATGTCTCAAAGAAAAGCTGGGTGGGAAAACAGCCAGCTTTGCTTATTCCTGTGTTCAACCAACTCTCTGACTTACAGCCCTCTGCTAAGAGTCTGGTAATTGTCCACTTCTGAGAGTGTCTTCTACCCTACTACTTTAATGCATTCTGCCTTCTCCGAAGCAGAGAGAGGGATAGTTCATATTCATGCCATCGTGAACTGAGTCAAAGCCTGCATCTCACTAATAGTAAGCTTGTGTTCTTGTCTACCAGGAATGTAAAAAGCCCTGAAATATGTGTGATATAAAACAGCACAACATAAGGTTCCAGGCTGTTCTTGTTACTTTCTGTTGTCAGCACAGTTGTTGGTTTTCAAATTTAAATGTTAATTTAGCATTAACGAAACATTCTCGATTCCTCTAAAATGGAGGTGGATAAAGGTGATGTCTTTGACAGCTCAGCCCAGACTCTCCTTGATTCGGCAAGATCTAGAAATTCTTGTTGCTATGCAGATCCTAACTG
The DNA here is from genome assembly GCA_016584745.2 of Phylloscopus trochilus trochilus. Classification (NCBI taxonomy): domain Eukaryota; kingdom Metazoa; phylum Chordata; class Aves; order Passeriformes; family Phylloscopidae; genus Phylloscopus; species Phylloscopus trochilus. The sequence continues at coordinate 23,911,407 of WQNJ02000039.1, forward strand.
ACATGACAAGGGTGTGTGTAATTGGACAGAAGTGCACTCATTGTTTTTCAGGGGAACCCCATTTTATTCTCCTACATTTGCTACACACCTGCAAGGGTTTTCATAGGGGTTGCTTCTGGTGGTGATACATGGTTGTGTTAATCCACCAATTTATCCCTTCGCCATCACCACCATATCTTGTTCGAAACACTTTGCTTTCCGTGCCTGGTAGTAGCACCTCCGGTCCAAGGTGGTAGTTATGGACAAGTCTTCCTCACCACTTTCCCCAGAGATGTGAAGTAAGAAGTGAGCAAGCTGGGTCAGTGTGCTCCTTTGCTGTCTTGTGCATAAAAACATAGCTATTTAATGGCAAGAGAAAGCACCAAAAAGCATATCTGTCTTGTTCATCCAAGTTAGCTTGAGTTTATTTAAGTTACCTGCTCAGCATACCTGCAACTACAGAATAAAGGTTTCTACCTTTCCAAAAGGGTAATAGCCTTTCCAATGTAGTATAAACTCTGGAGGACAGCCCTAACTATCTATATTCCTCCTAAAAAATTAAACAAGCTTTAACAAATTTTGATTTTTTAGACCATCTAAAGAATTAAATTGTTCAAGTCCCTAACTGTTGTACTCACCTTCTTTTCTTTCTTCCATATTGTTTTTCATCTGCATTTTTAAAGTTCATTTCATCATAAAGTTCATTTTCTGTACTGTATTTCTGTGATATCCTTGTGATGTGTCAGAAACATTTGAAAAAATCAACCAAACAAAAAAAACCCACCCAAAGCCCTTTCAAATAGCCACTGTGAGACTACCACTATGCAGTAGTTCAGCAGCAAATGCCTAGCTGCGATATATGACTGTAATTGGTATCTTCCTATTAAGCCTTCAGTGAACTCACAATTACAGTAGAATTTAACTATTAATCCATTTGGCAAATTACTTTAAGCAGTAGCAGATTTCCTTCCAGTTTTGATCGCTATGTATGATTGTGAGATTTTCAGACAAAGGCTATTTAAAACCCTCCGTTCCCATGTAGTGGAGAACTGAAAATGAAGACAGATGAGTAACATTTAAACAGCTTTGCAAGTGTGTCATGAAAATTTACCAGCTCTGTAACAAAATCTATGCACCTGCCTGCTTTCAAGGTTATTGTAAGAGAAGGAGACACAAACTAATGATAATTTATGTTTTAATATCATAACTGACGGAGTTTTGCAAGGTTATTGGAAGACTGCTTTTTCCCAAGAACTTCAGTGTTTTGATTGCTTCTCCAGGATCCAATACTGTTCCTCTGGAAGCTGATCTAACTGTGGATACTCTCATTTTCCATATATAAATCTTACCTGTTCTTAAATCTCTTTAGCCTTTAGTTCTTAAATCTGTTTAGCCTTGATGTGTCTTGTGCCACTGGTTCCATACCAATGTTGCACTTGAAGGGGGGATATTTTCTTATCGTGCTGCTTGTTTCCATCTTTCACTAAGTGCTTAGTTTATGCATTATGAGACCAGGGACCAATTTTTCCCAGTGTTTTTGTCAGCTGAAACACAGATAGAACTTTATTTTGCCTATTTCTTGTCTAACTTAAACTTCCAGAACTCCAGTCATACTCATTATCGGTTTCTGAGTGCTCTCTAAAAAAGTTGCCATCCTAAAAGAAATTAACTGTGTTTGTTAATCCTTGTGATAGCGCTAATTGGTAGTAGTCAAATAGTAACAGGCACTGGGCTAGTTTCTAGAAATGTGGTCTTAAATGAGTTATCCCTCAACTGCTACTAGCAAAAGTTTTAGTGAAACAGAGATTATGGAAGTGTCTGTAAGGAGGGACAGTATGATAAGACCTACTTAGTATCTGTATTTCTAGGGTACTCCAGACAGTGTGGTGTGTGCTTCTCAGCAGGGCTTCTCAGTTTGGTTCTGGAATAAAGTAGTGATGATGGAAAATATGAAAGAAATGGGAAAGGATAATAAGATTATTCTGTGTTTGTTTAACTTGTGTTTTGTGAACTGTAAAGTCATGTATGGAGGGTTGGAAAGGGGAAAGGACATTTTTAACTTTTTTAAAGTTCTTTTTAACCTCAGAGACTCAGATTCCGCCTTTAGTTATACAGATGGAAGAGGATCCTTGTCCCAAACATATCTCCTTACTTGGGGCCTGATTCTGAATGGTCTTTAGAATTCTGATTTGACTGAAGTCAAGGTTGCTCAATAGTTTCAGGTCTCCGGTTTCCAAATGTTGTCTCAGAGGCACGGCTGAAACGACAGTAAACTTTTCTCGGCTTATGTAAAGCGGTGTAATTTTTTTGAGTGCCGCACTAGCACTTCCCACACTATCAGGGATGTAGCCTTAGTTTTAGCTGTGTGACTTGCATGTAGCCAAAAAAGGTTTGGGGGGATTTTTGGTTTGTTTTGTTTGGATTTTTTGCTTAATGCTTTGATCATTTGAGTGGCTGACCTTTTATACATATATTAAAAAATAGATATGTGTGTATATATATATATAGATACAATTTCAGAACTAAAAGAAAATTGTCTGTAAATTGATATCGAGCATAGACAATTGCACAGAATAAATGTTCGGGAGCACACGACTTAAAAGCACTTTGGCTTTTACCATTGTGAAGGCTGTTACAATCTTTTGTGCCTTGTCACATATGTGTTAGATGATGCAAATGCTTGTGCTTCTCAAATAAGTTTTATGAATAAAATGCACAAACAAGCTGAGCAGAGGCATATGTGTCCTTGGGAAAGGACTTTCATAGGCTGGGCAGAAATGGAGTTTCTGCATCAACTTCCTGTAATGTTAACCCATGTCAATAAAATCCACAGGAAATGTGTCTAGCATTTTGTCCTTTTTAGATTTCCATTTTTAATAGCAAGAAGACACTCCAGGCAGTGCATTTCTGAGGGATTATTACATTTCTCGGGTGGCTGAAGTCACTCACCCTTCAGCCTTGTGCCTCGCAACACACCCGAGGCGAGCAATAATCCCCAGCAAGGCACTGCCTGTCTTATCTTATTGCTTAATTATTATACCTATTTAATGGTGCTTAGAACATTGTCAGCTGTTGAGAAAAGGTAATTATCACTAGTCAAATGAAAAACACTTTTTTGGCTGCCTTACGGATACACATTTTACTGGTACCTTGATACATAATGAAGCCTGATAGCAAAACTTTTGCTTGTCTCTTCTTCAAGCCACAGCTGTTTCCCTGCTAAATTCATCCCATCTGTCTCCCCTTCCGTAAGGCTGTAGGCAGTATAGCATAAGTACAGAAGCAGTTCAGTGCTATTTTGGATAAACATAGCTGAAATTTGAATCTTTGCCATTTGCAATGCACACATTTTGTTTTACTGCTGTAAAGAGAGCTGTCAAAATAAAAACTACATGGATAATTTACTGAAATGCAGTCAAATAAAGGGATGATCAAAGGGAAAAAAAGGAAGATATAATACAGGGTCACTCTTGGGCTCATGGTGTATTCTGAATTAATTTAATTGTTGACCTCTTGACATTGCTGGGTGCAGAGGAATTGGTAGTGAATAACAAAAGTAGAAGCCACTGAATTAGGACTTGAAGTCCAAACTTCATGTCAGAAAAGGTAATTGTGGCAGGCAATTATTTGTGATAGTGCCCTATTGAACTCTCTAACCAAGGCATAGTTCTTTGCTCATGTTGTAAGGAGTAGATAATTATGTGAGATAATACAACTTGGAAATTAAATTTATCATTTCTTTATGTGCCACTGTCTCTGCAAATAAAAGGGCACCATAACCATCACAATGAGGCAATAGTTATTACACCTCTTACTCTTGGCAGTAATGTTTGACATGGAAAAATATATATTAAAGCTGAGTACAGATATCTTCATTGAGTTTGTTGTTCTAAAATGGATTGAGGGTCAGTTATCCAAGGATTGTGTTTGAAATTCCAAGTTTCCTGGAAGAGAAGATCCAAATGACATCTGCTTGACTCAGATAAAATTAGTACAGTGCAACCTACAATTTTTGAGAGTCTTTCAGGAAAAACCCTTTTAAAAAAAATCCTGTATTCTACTAAAGTGTTAGAAGTCCTATGGCACCTCTAGTAGGAGAAGGGCTTTGACCACTACTTCTTGGACATATTTTCCTTTCTCTGTGTTACTGTGTTCTGTGTGGTTCATCTCAGAGAAGGATTGACTGGTAGATGCTTGTAAGTCTGTTATAGGAGAATCATGGAAGAGTTTCTAGGTTAGCCCTGGTGTGTATTTGGGATAGTTACATGTTCTGTGGAAGTTAGTTCTTGAAGGCTTGTGCTTCCAAATCTGTATTGCCTTAGGCAAAGGTGAGCAAAGCCATGTTTGTCCTAACCTAGAAGGTGCTCTTGTTGACAAAGAAGGAAGCAGATGATGAGTTTAATGGTAGTGGACAATTAAATTATCTGAATATAAAATTGATCTAAATTTTATGAGCATAAATTTCTGGGAAAAGCACTTTGTGGAATTCAATACTACTGAAATACTGATTTCAGTGTTCTGTACCAAGGTAGAGAAAGGGAAAAAAGGGATGTTAAGTCACTAGATGCTTCTGTATTTACAGAACTGTTTTTAAACTGCATCAAAAGAAATAAAGTCTTTTTTATTATACTAAGACATGAAAAGCTCACACAGTAGTTTTCCTGTAAATATGTGTAAAATCAATAGTCTGTGGCAAGGATCAAGACAGCATTACTCCTCCATATTAACAGAAACATAAGAATTTCTCTACAAACACTAAATTGAAATATTTAAAGACTTCAAAGTACTATTTTTAGGTTTTTTTCTATAATATGAACATAAATAATGATGTTACTATAATCTGTGAGACTGAATGTTGATAGTTACTCCTGTAACTAATCCAGGAGCTGGTAACACACCTACTGCACCAGAACTTATACCTTCATGTATCAGTTTAAATGAAGATGGGCTCCCTTATTTTTTAATGGAAGCCCAGTTTCTACAAGGACTCCATCAAATGTAAAGGCTCCTCACCCTCTGACTGAAAAAGTAGCTGTATTGACTTCTCCAAGGTCACCAAAGTATTGCAGTAAACATCCATCTATTAGGTCTTAGGATAACTGCTTTTATGGTAAATATATTGTGATAATTCCTTAAAGTTCTGTTAATGTATGAGCTGATATTTTTAAAAAAATGCATGTGGCTTGGTCATTCGGTTTTTATAACACACATTTGATGGAACATGTGTGTTTACCAACCTGGTTTTTCTAGAAACTTCAGCTATTTTTCCCCACTCTCCAAAAGGAGAAATTTATGTGTTACATATTAGAAATGGTCAAATCCTGTTGAAATCATTTAGGTAGCTACTGGAAGCTGAAGTGGGAGGCCTGTGCCCTTGTGTGTAACAATTTTGACAGATTCACTGCATTTTTTCCAAGCACAATTTCAAAACTGCAGTTGGGTGAAGAAAATCGGGTTGTTGCAAAGAGTTTGACCCTCTTAGGGAGTTGCACAGTTGAGATTTGGGGATAGAGAAGTGAATAACATCAAGAGCAAAATGAGTTATAGTGACTGTCATTGCAATGTGCAAAGTATTAAGCAAGTTGTCAGTATTATGCTTTTCTCATATTTGCTAAATTAAATGATTGCATTCCAGAGTACCTTGCCGTAAGTACGTGCATTTGTTAAAGATGTGATCAAAACCCCAAGATTATGTGAATTCCTGTTGATCCTTCATCTACAGTGTTGAGTGTTCCCCCACTGATGGGACTGTTTATGGTGATCTGGATCTAATAAGGGATCTTTTTTCAAACCTAGCACTAAAGTTCTTGTTTAGTTTTTGTCTGCCCATCATCTTTTTACTTACATCCAGGATTTTTTCTCTATGAGTTTTTAGCTCAGACTGAAGGCCTTATATTTCCACTCATTCCTTCTGCAGGTTAGTGTAAGGACAAAAGGAAAAAGAAAGAATGGGTTAGAGGCCTCACATACTACCAGACAAAAAAAATCAACTAACAAGGGAAAAGATAAAAAACTTCAAAGACAAAATACAAAAAATATTCTTACAGTGCTGTTTTGTATTCTTTTCCTTTTACCATTTTATGTTTTTCTTATGTTTAAGGTAATTTTAGATATTTCAACAGTACATGTAGAGGAAACTTTCTGGAAAAGTTCTGAAGATTTCTGGATTTTCTGAAAAAAATGTATCTTTTGGATGAACACGGTGAACAAAAACTTATGGTTGTTCAAAATTTTTCACGCAATTTACTTGTTTGCTTAGTTGTCTTGTGAGCTGTATGTTCAGAACTGATAGCCAGTACAATCTTTACAGAATATTACTTTTTTTCTGTCTTACTGTCTGCTCCCACTTTCAGCTGCCCCTGTTTTGGCAAATTTCAGACTTAGTTGTTATTATTAATGCTGATATTATGATTAGATATAATCAGCAATTTGTAAGTAATTTTTTTAATAGCACCATGGCATAAACTGGCCAGTACATTCCATCTTTTTGTACCTTTTAGCCTAGATTCTCTTAAACAGACAATTACAGCATCTGTTAGAAGTGCTTGACCTTTGTATAAAGGTCATTTATATAAAACTGAAATCCTTTCCATACAGCAATAGTGAGCTCTGTTTTTTTGGATAGGGTGTTTTGGGTGGTTTTTTTTTTCAATTAACAGTGCAAGGGAAAAGCTTACCCTGTATTACTGTGTTCAAATGCTTCCTTCTGAGCTGTTCTTCACTGAATTCTCTCTGGACCCAGCACACCCTGTTCCATTTAAGCCCCCCCAACCCCGATGTACAGAAGCAGCCCCGAAGTTTTTTAACAAGAGGGACTAGTTATGCAAAAACAGAGGTTAAATTAATTTTGGTAAAAAAACTGAACTGATTAGCATCCTGATAGTTAAATTCATTAGCAGAGTCCCCCAGTTGCCCTTCGGTTAAAGCAGTGTTGCAAGATAAATGAGTGATCCTTCCCATGCTACTTCCTTTCTGTTTAATAATCAGTGGAACTTTGGTTGCTGGAAACATCTGAATTCATTTGGTCCCAGAAAAACAACAGATAACTGTAGAGCAGAATTAAAAATTAGAATTACTTGAGACATTAGTGTTGTTTGTGTGAAAATATCGTCCTAAAATTTCTGTTCCACTAAAATTTATTCTGTTCTGTTTAGCTAATTTCTATTCATATTTTCAAATAGCACAGTTGGGGATTCTTTCCTTTGTAATCTTTTTGGGAAGGAATTTTTTTCTAATACTTCAGTGACTTTTTGCATCAGATTGCAGGGTAATGTTACAGTCAGTAATGTTTACATCAACAAATGTAAATTCAAATTAAATCTATTATTTAAATAGCATAATGGAAACACATGGTGCTTTGTAGTCATGTAATTAAAGAAGATCTGTGCCTCCAGGAGTTTATGATCTGAAGATCAAAACCATTTCCACATGCAACAGACCTCTTCTAAATTATCGGTCTACAATTTAGGGATTTTTGTCTTGCATCTATTTCAGCATAAATTTTATTCCCAAGCAGAGATTTCAGCCAGGCCAGTGCAGAACTGTCTGAGATGCAATGCCTAAGTTTTGGACTTGACACTTTGTGAAGGAGCAATTTCCTCTCTAGCACAGAAAAGCTTGGTGTTTTGATGTCAAGATTTCTACCTCCCTGATTTAACAGCAACACCGTGAACTTAACTTTGGGAAGCATACTAGTTGTGGGGGGCACTCAATTTCTGATGTTTAACAAGGAGTCTGACTAGCCATGCTTTTTTTTTATTATTTTTTTTTCCTCCAGTTGTGAAAGTAATTTTGTGCAAAATTGCATTTGAGTTAAATTATTCACTCATCCTGGGGCAATAGCCTGTATTCATTTTCCAGCTGAGCCAACGAAAAATATGGGAAACAGACCAGCCTAGTATTCCATTGTTACCTTATATAATATGGTGTTTTGGAAATGATGATGAAGGTAACCTGGATATTCCATGGATGAATTAGTAGATTCATAAACTGAAGGCTTTGCTTGCTATTTGTAATGGTGTTTTCTCCCTTCCTCTCTCAAAAAACTGTGCTCACACATTGGAGATGTTGTTTTTTTCTAAAAAGAGGAGGACAAATAAAAGGCAAAAAAAAAAAATCAAGCCTCTTTTTTCCTTTGAAGAAATCTTTCCCTGAATTGCTGGCTGAGTTCCCTCAAAAGGCTTGGACTCCTTCAAAGCTTGGAATCAAGTTCAGACCCCAGCTAGGTGAGGTACAGTACTTTGTTCAGTTTTAGTTTTCTCCTGATAATATGTTACAGAAGAATCTGGTGTAAACACATGGGTTCTTATTGTCAAGTGTGATGGTTTGGGGTTTCTTCCAGTTATCATCCTAATTAGGACCCTGAATTAAAAAGAATTTTTCATTTCTTTTGGGCATGGGGAACTAAATGAAAAATGGTCTGTGAACCCTGTGACTTACAGGTACCTGCAAACCTTCAAGCCCCTTTGTTGCTGTAATGACTTAACTGCAAAATAATTTCACAGCCTTAAGAGGCAAGTTTTGCCTTTAACCTTCTTGTCTGAGGACTTTTCCTTAAATTGAGGTAAGCTTGGACAGTCCCTCACACATTTACGTGTTCTATTCTGTGTTCCAGTGCTTTTTTTCTCAAAGTTGTTGTTTGGGATTGCACAGCTTGGAGGTGCTGCTGTGTTTGGTTTTACTCAGTTATTTAAATCCATTAAACATGAGTTCTGGTCATTTCCCCACCCCATGAATGCTTTGAGCTGTGGCAGCTAACAGAGGCTTCTCAGCACTTTGTTGGGAACTGTGGCTGTTTTTCTCCAAGCGTTGTGTTTCAATTTTACCTATGCTGTGCTACAGATCCTGACATTGCTGGATTCAGGACATCTCTGTGCTGTGTGGATTTAGTACTGTACTGATCTTTTCTAACATCTTCCAAGATAAAGCTGTGACATGATTGTTTGTTATGAGTTATAGGCATTAATGAATGTTGGGGTTTTTCTTCCAAACCTGTTTGAGCAAAGTTTTGTACCTCAGGTACCTCAGGTACAGCTGCATGTTGGTCAGAGTGAAGCAAAAGATTTCCCCCCAATGAGCCATGGTCCACATCCTACCTTCTGCATGTTTGCAACTGGCTTTCCTTTGTACTGTTCTTTGCTTTTTTAACTTAGCTGTAGCTTGCTGAGCCTTTGGGTCATATGGTGTGTGGCTTCACAGAAATGTTTGCTATTTGACAGGTTAACTTAGCAACCAAGGTTTGTCGTCTTCTTCTTCTTCTTCCTACTCAGTGCTTTTGTCTTGTGCTGACATACTGGATTCTGTGCTGTACAAAAGGAAGCCCTGGATGACAACTAGTGTAGCTTGAGACCTGGGTCTTTGGATCTAGACTCAGATGAAGGACTTGTGCTTAAAAACATTCAGTACTTGGCAATACCAAGTACCAGGTTTCTTGAATCAGTTCTAATACAACACTGAAAAAAACCCAAAAACTTAAAAATCCTTTGTATCATTTGGGGTACCTGAATTTCAGGGTGCTTGAGTATTCTAAAAACAATAAGATCCCCTAAGTGGGTGTAGCATTGGTAGTCTTAACCCACCCCCCAAAATACAGCAGAATAACCCCAAACTACAGAGGTTCTGTGAAAACACAATAATTCTGACATCAGACAGTTAAATAACAGACTCTGATGCAGAAAACTGTCCCAGATTCCAACATTCCTTTCAGCTGAGATTAGAAAACAAGGTAGACTTAGCATGAGAAATAGTGTCTTTATATGAAGAGATTGCTCTTGTTAGGCCCATATGTGAACCATATATCCAGATTCTCTCTACATCCGCTCACTTGTCTCCCTGACAGCATCTAAAGAGAGATCCCCGAATGATCAAATGTACCTTTCAGATCAGAATTTAATTTTAGAAGACTATCTTGGCCTATTAATTTTGATTATAACAGTGCTGTGGTGTACCAGATTGCAAGTAAAATTTCAGAAATCAAAACACTGCAAAGCTGTAGAAATAAATGCAACTTGCAGTAATAGGTCACAATGGTTGTATATGGTAAAATACATGTCGTTATTGAATAAGAAATAATTCATCAGGGCATGTATTGTTCATGTGCACTTGGTGTGTTACAAACTGCAGTGTTGAGGCTGAACACTTCCAGGATCTGTGTGTCAAATGAGGAAGGCAAAGTTTAAGAGCAAAAAAAAAATGGTTCCAGAGCTGTCACTTACAGAAATTTGGAACTTAAGTACTGCAGAGCATCTTGGACATTTTTGTAATTTATTTGCTTTTTCATATTCTGGGATGTAAAGTAGTAAAAACTGGTTACATTAGAGTTGTCTGCATACTATCAAACTTGTCAAAATGTTAATTGAAGTTTTTCAGATGCCTGATTGATTACTTATTTTCCCTTTAAGGTACATTTTCTTATTTTATTCTTAAAATTAAGTGACATGAAGTCACCATCAAGAACTAGAAATAATACTAAAACAGGAGCTAAAAAATTAAAAATGCCAGTATGAAGTGATGTAATTTTTCAGTGTAGTGGTTCTATGTTTTCTGTTTTGATAATGGATGTCTAAGGGAGTTTATGTAGTTCTTTCATGAAGAAATCAATTCTCTCGCTAGTATCCTCACTTGTCCTTTTCAAATTGAAGGGGTTTTGCATTCAATCCCCTGTTTGTCTTAAAAGAGGAAAAGCATTCTGTCATTTCTACAAATCACTGTAATAATTCCATTGCTTTTGCAACTTACAAATGAGATGCCCAATAAAACTTGTTAAATGATTTACCATTGTTATATCAAAGTTATTATATTTCAGTTCTATCTAGAACATGAATACAGGAAGCTTTAAACCTATTTTTATAATCATTATTATTCCATAAAATAAGAACTGTCATTTCTTTAAAAAAACCTCAGTCTACATCCCACATTCCAAAAAGCCCCTCCCAAACAAACCCAAGAAGATGTGATCAAGATGTGGTAGAGGAGTCTTCATCAGACCAGCCTGTTTCTTAAGTGCTCCAAACTGCAATCCAGTGAACCTGTTGGCACTTTCTACTGGAAATCTTTAATGATGGCCACGGGTAAGAAGCAGTTCAGTTACACTCTGCAGTCAAGGGAGAAACTTTTGACATACACTGCACCTTCGTAATTTCCCTTTCTTGTCAATAGCATAAACTATATATATATATATTTTTTTTTTCTTAGCCTGCAAGCAATAAGAAAGTGTGCAACATTTTCCTTATTTCTACAGAGGTCAGTTTGCAGCAGGTCTTGGTGAAGACTTCACACATGGCTCCTTTATTCACCTGTTCTTGGACAAAAAGTTGTAGCACGTATACAAAGTTAATTTTCTCTCTCATATCTAAATCTAAACCCCTACTTTTTGCCTAAGAAGTAAATTGAAATTCTGGAGTGCCTAATCAAATACACGTTTCCCATGTGCGAAGGACTTCTGTTGGCCAGGCCTTCTATTTCTGCAATTCTGTTTCTGCTGTTTGGAACAGACTCTTATTGAAAGGGGGGCAGCACTGGATGTTGCTGCTGAGGGATTGGGATGGGGCGAGGGAGTCTGTGTGACAGCTCTCCAAGCACACCTGCCTCTGGAACTTCAGTCACTGCTGATGTGCACAGACATACCAAATGTGGTCACAGACAATTGGCTTTGACCTGATCAGTTCAGGAGACTTCCTGAAAAATCAACCCATCCTGCTGGGTTGATTATTGCTTGGCTAGCCAAAGCAATGCTGGGGATGAAATAGGTGTTCTTCAACCCTAAGTGCTACTGAGTCACTAAGAACCTTTCAGGAAAATGCAAAGAACACACACAGACACTCCTCATCTAGAAAAACAAAGGAACATGTGCAATCAGATCATTGGAAATAATTTTCTCTCTCACCTCCTAGAGTCCTCTAGGATTGGAGCAAGTGGGCCAAGCCTGGGTATTAGTACCTGAAATGAAAATTAATGTTAATGATCAGAAATATGGGTGAAACGTAGAAGGTCTGAAGAGGGTAATTCAAGAGGCTGGGGAGGGTTTTTTTCTGATTTTATTATATATATATATTGGCATAATCTCATAGTTTGTAAGTTTTGAATAGTTCAAATAGTTCTGTTTAGTTAGTGCATAGAACTAACTGAAACCTTAATCTGTAGTTATAAATATTTCTTGTTACTGTAAATACCCTTTATGTAGTTTTTTATTATAAGTGGAAAATCAAGCCCTATCAAATTTAAACTGAGCTAAATTGCTACGTCATTGAATACATTGCCACATTTTAAATTTTGAAATACAAGTGTGTTTTGAACTTCTGTCATCTTTTTCTTAAGAAAAAGAGAGTAAGAAATGTAATTATTGGAGGACAAAGTGTCTTTTTAATTTTGATTTTGTATAAAACTATTCAAAGCAATGCTGATGAAATTTTAAATAGCCTTGAGACAGAGAGTACTAGGGGAAAGAAAAGCACTAGCCTTAAACAAACAGCTTGGAAACCTAGTATTGTCCTCAAAAATGGTTTCAACCAAACCTCCAACATTGGTCGGCTCTTTCTGTGAGGATAGGATGCAGTCTCCCCATCAATTGTGTAGGAACTCTAACTCCTAAATAGCTGAGGGGAAAAACAATTTGTTCACTGTGTAGTTGAACACAAGCATTCCCATATTGTAGGGAAAACTGTTTTTGTGAAGGCAAAGGAACGTTCTGTGCACATTGCAATGGAGACTTGGTGCAGGGAGACTGTTTGGAGCAAATACATGTTTAGTTTCTGTTCTTCTGGAAAATTGCTAGAACAGACACATGTGCTGCATGTTCCTGTGCTCCACAGTGCCTCACAGATAATTGCATGAGCAGTATACATGTGAGCAGCATTTGAGGTAGAAATGGTATCTTTTATCTCTTTGATCTCTTATTTTAGTGAAGCAGGAAAAGTTTGAGGAAATAGTGTTTCTGAACAAAAGGTGCTGCAAATTGTCAGCAGACAGAACTGCAAAATTGTGCAGTCTGTCCTTATATATTTCTATCTCTGCTTGTCCTTCATTAATTAAGATGGTTATTCATCACAGAGTGGTCAATGGGACTTTTGTAAGAACATTTATTTATAATTTTTAGGTTCTTTTTTTTTTTTTTTTTTTAATTTCAGGCTCCAAAGTGTATATTTTCTTTTCTGTTATAGTCCATTATGTCATAAATGGACAAATGATAACTCATCACAAACAAAATTATTTTTGCAGCCTGTCTTCCTTGGCGTCTGGATTCTAAAGAGATAACCTGGATGCCTGCATGCCAGTGCAACCAGGATTTTTATGGTGTCAATAATCTTTGCTCATCACACAAAAAAAAAAATCAGTGTTTCAGTGTATTCCTGCAGAGTCATTAGCATACAGACTCACTCCGCTTGCTTAACAAAGCATGGTTTGGTGTATTATAGTTTCCTAGTCTGCTTGTCTGATTCACCTCTGACAAAAGCAGAGAGCGAATTCAGTCCCTTCTTCAGTGGCACACTAATGTGGGAAATAAATCTTCGGGCATAAGGTCTGAATGGCAGTCATTTAAATAATTCAAATGCAGCGATCATTTTGCCCGTGTGCCTTTCATTTCTTTGTTTTGTTTCCCTGTATTTCCCAAATCGCTGAGAGACAAATGATCTCCTGCGACAATCTATATTTTTAAAATATCTAGAGCTAAATAATCCCCGTCCTCTTTAAATGCAGTTTAATTGGTTACATGTAAAATAATTATTTGCTCTCTCTTTTGTGGTGTGGAGGGGGGAGTTGGAGGGGAGAAGTAACATACAAGCAGATGTGCTGCTAGATCTACAGGCTTCTGCCAACCATATGGCATCTTAAAGAAAGATGGTTGGAGCGTCTGGATTAGCAAAGAGTCGGGATGGAAAGCCATGTGTCGTGTTGGTACAGGCAGTTGTTTTAGCTCTCTGTAAAAGGCTTCAGGAGATTGTGTAATGGAACAAATGGTACTGCAAGCCTAGTAACAGCCTTACCGCTGCTGGAGAGGCAATTGGCCCCCAGGCGAGTACTGCTTCATCCTTGCTTGTTGGTTTTTTTGTGAAGGATTTTTAGATCGTTATTATCTGTTCTTCTTTTAACGTACAGGAAACTTGGGAGATGTAATTCTGAACTTTGTACTTGAAAGAGAGCTATTGTGTGCTTAGGATTTTTTCACACTCTCATTTTTTATAATGAAAACACTCCCTTCTCTTTGATATGAAAAGCTTGTGCCCCTCTGCAAATTTCCCGCATCTTTCGTGAACACTTTGAGACATCAGTTCACTGGATTTGTAGCTGATGCCCAGATTTTGGGGGAAAACTGCTCTCTCTGGGATTTGCTTAGTTAAAAAAAGTGGGGCTATTGTGCTTGTGGCTATAATGTACCAGCTTGGCATTTGTATTCTGTTTGACAAGGTGCTTTTTATGCAAACAAGGGGCCTGCTTCTATTAAAGGCAGAACTCCTTTAGTTTTTAGCAACATGGGATTGGGCATTTCATGGGGTTTTGTGTGCCTTACATGAGCCTGTAGTTCACATTACAGCTCATAGGAGTTATTCTGGATCAGGATGAAAGCTATTGTATCCAGATCTGTAACAGAAATAGATTTTAGTCATTTCTCTGCTGTCACACAATAGAACTCTAAATTCCTCTGTATGCTTCAAGGAAATCAGGCCTCTTAGTAGACCTGTAAATGCAGTTTTTTCTCCTTGGTAGCATTCGTTTCAAAGGAAATTAAGCCCCGATGCTGCAGTACAGAAGTTCAATAATTAAGATTATTTTATTTGAAGAGATTTTAAGTACATTATGATCCCAGTATCATGATTTTTATGTAAGGAGATAACATGAGGGACACCCAGACATTCATTTGTAGGTAAATACTTGCTGAGCAGGTAATGTTATGGTTTCAGAGACATTAGAAACAAACCATTAACTACAGAAGCATCTTCCCTACTGAGAATCTTTGCTGTAAAATACACTATCTTAAACTGGGACAAACGCTGCTCTAATATAGCCTAGATTCACACTAATTTAAAAGTAAAATTACAATTACCGCTCTATTTTCTCTTTAATTTTTTTCATACTCTCCAGAAGGCTCCTTATCTGGAGCTTAGGAAACAGCAGTACTCAGCTTAATCTGCAGTTTAGTTACAGCAGAGCACGCTTTTTCCTGAGCTGCCTGCTTGCCCCCCTGCTCAAGCCTGCATATGTTGCTCAACACTGATCAAAAGTAGCCTCCCTCGGGAGCCAGGCTTGGGTTCATTTTGTCGGCCTGTTCATTACCTCGCCTCAGCCAAGGCTGAGCCAGGTGTGAGGTGGACAGTTGTCCACCAGGAGTGGTGCCAAGACCACCAGCATCTCCCTGGAAGGCTCTTGTGATGACTGCTGGGGAGGAGCAGTCGGAGCAGTGAGGCCCAGCGGGGGCCCTTGGGCTCTCTTGGGGGACCTGCTGAGCCTTCGCTGCCTTTCAGAAACCCCGGCTGCTTTCTGCCCAGTGCTCCTGGGTGAGTTCACCAACAGAGAAACGTTCTTTCTCTGCGCTTCCCTTATGAGAAATTTTCAGTAATGATGTATTTGTGCTGCAGCAACGGTATCGGAGCTTGCCACATCTACAGAGACAGTAATTGACTGATAGCAGGTGGATCTCTTGTTCTCATTTTGCATGTGTGTTTGTCTTCTCTATCCCTGCTTAAAAGAACAAACTGTATGGTTTATTTTTGAACAAAGAGACACAGCTTTGTTTTCTTAATTTACTGCTAGTGATTTAAGGCAGGTAATTTTCATTTATGTGAGAATGTTCAGTTTCCAAAAGCATATCAAGACTTCTAAGCTTGCTTATTTAAATGTTTGCTTCATAAAAGTTACCACTGCTTACCACTGAAAGATGAGAACATGGGGAAGTAGTATGAGAAAAGCATAATTTACCTAACAAAACAAAGCAAGACTCTTTGATGTAATCCAAGGGGGAAGTATTCTTCTCATATAGTTGCATTGAACATGTGTCAAGAAAGCTATTAACACTTATTTCAACTTGTAGCAAAGAAAAAACGCTGATAGTTTTGCTAGAATTTTTCCCTACATTTAAAATGTGGTGGCAACAGAAGAGTCAGTGCATGGACACGCACAGTTGTGGACAGAAGGAATCCTTCTGCTGGAAGGTTCTGGTGGAGTTACCAAGCTGGGTCCAGCGCCCACTGACTGATGTGCTGAACTGTGACATGGGAGAGCCAGCCTGGAGACACTTTTGTGCTCATTTGTGTGGTATTGCTGACAGCCCTGTGCTGCTATTGCAGGGACTCTAGAGCTGCTGTTCTCACCCACAAGCTAAGCTGCTGTCACCAGAAAGGCATAATTGACCCTTTGCTCTAGCTGTGATCTGGGTGTGCTGATACTCATCTCCAAAGTGCCTGGTCGCAGTCATATTCTGTCATTGTGGGGGTTAATGGTTTTCCTGAAGATAACTGTAATGATATTTGCCTCTAAAACAACAATAAAATTCCCTTATTTCATAGCAATGAATAAGTTCACCTTGCAGTAAATTAAAGCACAGTTGGACTAATGCACATATAAATTACAAAATAGCCACTCTCTTACAGAGAGTGTAATATTGTCTATAATGTACTAATACATTTTTAAGATGTGTTTTCTGTGAAATGTTTCCCTTCAGTGCTGCTAAGCAATTGCAGGTTTCAATAACTTCATGTGCAGTTTCAGTGTTTAAAATACAGTCCAAAACAAACCACCAAGTGGACTCTCTTTTCACAAGAGCTGAGCTTCATGAAGGTGGGCTGACAATGCTGCTCAGATTCTCCAGCTCTTCTCTTTTTTCCTAAAAACTTGTGGTTTCTCAGGTTGAAACTGCTTTCCTCTCAGCCCTTTTCAATGCAAAATTACCTTACCATTTTCCCTACTTTTAGTCTTGTGTTACACCCCCCATGCTGTGACTCCCTTCAGTGTCGGCAGAACTGGTTTGTGGGTGTACTGGGGAATGTGGGAAGATTGGGGCTGCCCTAAGTGCTCCAGCCCTGCTCCCAAGTGCCCTGTTGCGTGCCAGCAGCACCTCCCTGTGAGGTGGGAGCATCCTTGCTTGGCCAGCCAGCACAAACAGCGGCCAAACCCTCCTCAGGTCCCTTGGGTGTATCCACGCATGTCTTGAGCACAGATCTTTCTTACCTCTCACGCACATCCTAGGTTTCTCTGCCCACCTTGACCTCCTTCCCAGCCATTCCTTAGATCCTTACTCTGTATGTGCCCCTCTTTTCCCTTTTGTTTCCTGAGAAGAGTAAGCGAGAGCTGTAATAGAAGAGGAGTAGGCCGAGCTTGGGCTAAGCTCTCAAGTGGAAGCAATCTGCTCTGTGTGGATGGAGAGCAATGGGCCCTTGTATATAAGGCATCTATCTGAATATGCTGCACAGAAAAAAATTGTCTGTCACCAATATAAGTCATATTCCTCCTTTTCTGTGTCACAAGCATAAAACTGAACTCTGCACAAATCCTACAACTATGGTAAGTTGGACTGTGATTTATGCAAACTACAATAACCCTCTGTGAACCCGGAAAAATAAGCAAGTGTGTGTTGCCTGCCAGAGCTTAAAGGCAAAATCATTTGTTTGAAATGAGCTGGAAGGAGGGGCACCTCTAGAGTGGAAAACAAGGGTAATGGGGATTACACAACAAAATAACAAGTGACACCTCCACAGATATTTAACACTTTGTGTTTGATATTTTTTGAGTTTATTTTCATGGTGGTCAAACTATGCACTCTAGCAGCCTTGGGGTTGTGCTGCAGAACTGTTTTGAAGGACTGTGTTGTTAAGCTTGGAAAGACTCCCGTGCAGATAACCAAATGAGAAGGACTGTACCCAGCACTATTGGCCTCTCATCTACAAGGTCACTAGTGAGAAACATTTTACCTTTCAAATACAGGTACTGATAGCTGGGGAAAACAGAAGCTTTATGCTCAGTACCTCAGTGCCTGCAGCCCTTGCTGGTTGCAGCCAGGGTCTGGGCTCGGGGAGGACAGCAGGGCTGAACCCAAAGCTGTTCTGTTCGCCTGCAATTGCGACTGTCAGAACAACTGAAGCAGTTGTAGCTCAGCTGCACTGCCCTTTCTAGCAGTAGTTGGTGTTTTTTTTGGTTGTTTTTTTTTTTTTTTTTTAATTAAGACAATATCTGACAAAGTAAATTAACAGAAGCTGATGCTTTTAGCAGGTTTTTTGCTTCAAATGCCTGATGTCAGCTTGGGCCACATGTACATTCTGCACATGCCATGGGATAGAAAAAGTGAAGACTTCTTTTTCAATTCTCTGCTGCCTGCCCAGACACCACATGTACTGTCTGTTACATGTCGCTTCTGATGAGGTTCATGCTGGGAATTTCTTTTTAAAGGCAAAGTATTTGTGAAGGAAAGAGTTCAGATTGGGCAGATTGCATTAAAAATTCTCAGTGTCTCCAGCTTGAATACAGTGATTGCTTTATGTGGACAGCAGCTAGCAGTTTGTACAGGTTCAGGTTTGTCTGGTAATAAACAAAATAAGAGAATTGGAGTAAGCAGTACAGGAAAGTGAGCACGTTTATAAAAAGTAAACCAGCCTCAAAAATTGTTGTAACTAGTGACACAAGCACGGAAAATTATTTCAGTAATACAAATATATATCTTATAAACATGAGGAGACCACTTTTGAAACCTTAGTGGGATATGTGTCTCCTACTATTATGATTGAGAAATCGTGCAAAATCTGTTCTGTCTGGCACATAACAAAAGCAGAGAGGTGATCATCTTTAAAAAAACCAAAAAAATTATGCAGATTCTGACTATACAATTCAATATATTTCTGTGACATTGTCTGCTTCAAGCCCTGCCTCCCTATTTTTATTTTTTTTTCCCTAAGGTATTTTACAGCATTCTAAATTACTAGTCTGAGTGATCTGGAGAATTGTTTTACTTCATACTTGTCAACTAAAAGCATAAAATATTAAGCAGAACTATTTCTTCTCTAGAGCAACCCTGATCCAGCGTTCATATTCCTATCAAAGGTCTTACTATTTTGTATTCCTTTAAAGGAGGAAAATCCTCATCTTCAGCCAGGGGATGCAGACACAAATAGACCTCAGTGAAGCTTTCACCCATATCTTTTCCAGCCTGCTGTACACTCTCTTTCATTGTTTCCTTCCTGTCAAAACCCAGTGGGGCTAAAAGTGGCCATCACAGCAGCGAAGCCCAGCTGCTACACCCCCCTACTGAAGAGCAAGCTGATAATGTTCTCTTCAGTATGTTAGACATGAGCTATTAGAAGCCCAGGAATAGATCCAGGCTCAGGTTTCCTACATGATCTATTTGTTTAACCTGGTGGGCCAGCTGTGGAAGTGGAGACGTCGATATTCAAATAGTCACTGGTGACATCTGGAACAAAGAGGAAGCTCCTATGTAAACTTTTAATTAAACCCTATTTGCAAGTGTTGTTGTTGCATGCATTGTTAGCTTATTGGAGATGGTATACTATAGACACTTTAAAAGTGTGTGGAAAATTGAGAGTGTCTTTAGTAAAAGGGAATTTAGATGTTACCCAATAGATTTAAATTCAAAAATAAAAAAGATTGAGTGATACAAAGCCACCTGGGTCAAGGGGTTCATGGTGAAATGTGGACCTTTGCTTCTTAGGTGTCTGATTCCAAACTGTGCAAGGGATATTAACTTCTAGTTACCATCTGTTAACATCAGTTGGATAAGTTTGTTCTGCCTGTAGTGTGGGCAAGTGCTTACCTTACTAAGCTAGAGGTGGTGTAGATCTGCTCTGCCTGAGCAAATGACAGTCTTGGTCTTTTTGTGGCAACAGGGATTCCAGAGGGTGGGAAATTCCATGGAAACTTTTTTTAATATGCCTTGAACTGCCTCCCTGTGTCCTGTTAGAAGTCAGGACTTTCAGTGTGACAAATGAGGAGGCTTTCTCACTACCCTTAATTCCTACTCACTATTACAGGGTGGCTCTTTGGTCCATCTTGTTTTTCCTCTTAGGCTTTTTTATTTCATTAACATGAAAAAGGTGCCATCATAGTGTTTTGTTTTTGAAGCCAGATGGGAGAATGCAGTTCAGTTAAAGGATATGTTGTATGTATAGATATTCCTGGTCAAATTTTGGGAGCATGTGGGGGCTTCTCTGAGATGCTCATCACCTAAGGTTGTTTCAAGGCACTAATTAAGTAAACAGTAATTCAGGACACCAGTGAAACTTTGGGGTTTAATTTACTATTTTTCTGCCTTTCTAAATTCATAGACTGATTTTTTTACCTCCAAATTTTACTGTGTGAATCTATCAGTGTGGTAAACTGCAGTGAAGATGCAAGTTTCTCACATGAGTACTAATTTTGTTGTTGGTTTCAACGTCCTAGTTGTTCACTGAGAGCTGATTCGAGATACAAAGAGGTAGTGAACATAAATTTTTCTGCCTTAATGAAAACATCACTTCTACTATGAAAAAGGAAGACAAACGTAGCAGAGATGAAGTGGAAAGAATGCAGGGGAGACCTGTCCTACCATGCCCACGAGAGAAGTGGGGAGTGACAGCAGCTGGGACAGTTGTGGCTGCAGAGACGAGCTCGCCATGAGCACCAGCCATACACCTTAACTCTTTGATGGCAGCAAGTCTGGCACCAAGATCATCATATAGGCAAAGCAAGCCTGATCACTGACTTGTATTTAGCAGGAGATGACCTTGGATAGTGCCTGATCTATCTGTGTTGGGAACTAAGTGTGATCACCATAGTGAACACCCTTCAGCTGCACCTCTGCAGCATGGCAGGGGCCTCCAATGTGGTCTTTGGTTTTCACACTCACAACCAGGAACCACCTCTGATCATTGTATCCCCCAGAGGCAAACAAGCAATGCAGGAGCAGCCTTGGAAACTCATGGCTTGACACTCTTGCCCTGACAGGACAAACGCATTTTAAAGGCGGTTTGCTGCACGGTGACCTATGCTTGTGGTGTTGGGTTTTGGTCATTTGGGGGGCAACGGGAGCCAGGCCCAGCACCCCCTCACCCACAGAGATGTTGCCCGAGTGCTGGTGGCCCCCCTGGGTGGCTGATGGCCCAGCCCTTGCCATGGGGTGCCTGAGGGTCACGGCACCCACTGCTGGGGTGATGGGCTGGCCTGTGTTACCATGGCAACTGGCAGATGGGGGGCTTCAGCAGGGGCAGCGGGGAGGCGGCCGCGGCAGCGCGCTGGCCGAGCTGCTCAACAACAGCCCGTTCAGCACTGACAGCTCTGCTCTGGCTGGCCAGAAGTAGTTATCAGATTACTTGTATTAAAACCTAATTAAGATGTGTGCCAGTAAATGCAGCATGATTATTGGATTTGGTGATTTAGCTGCTGCAGGTTGCTGCAATCCAATCACACCATTTCAGCAAATCCAGCTCCGTGGAGTAAAGTGAAAACGTTTTACATCAGTAACCTGCCTATGCTGAAAGAGTAAATAACCTTTTAATGCCTCTACTATGTCAAGGACTGACTGATACCCACTGCAGGGTGAATGGGTACTGCCCACAGATCCTTGCATATTAATTGCCTTCAAATCAACATTAAAACGCAGAGGAGGGCTGACAGGTTGTATCAGCTTTTACCTTCATTGCGGATTGCCTGTGGATTAATGGGCCTGAGTCCCCCAGGGCAGGGAGCTTGCAGCCAGAGTCCTCTGGGCGCCCCTGGTTTAGCAATGTGTTGTTATAGAAAAGAAAGCAGCTTTTGTTTTTATCTGTAGGCCACACATAAGGGGAAGTGTAACCTGGTGGGTGCTAGTACGGCTTGGTGGTGTTGGATGCAATGGGAGTTCATTCTGCAGGTGGAATTGACCTCGGTGCCAAAGCTCTGCTTTGTGTTTGACGTTTCACCTCATTTCTGCAGGGTCTTGCAGTGATTGTCTAGCCATAGCTGTCAAAATGTAACAAAACCATAGCTATCCCTTTTCACTTCATTTCTGGACAGCCTGGGGTATAGCCTAATCTCAGATCCAAATTTCATGGCCATGTGAAGGCTTCTGCATGTTGTTATTGCACAAAAAAGCAAGGTAGGTTTGAGCCATTCTAACATAAAGCTGCCTATGAGTTCCAAGCACTGAGAATCAGAGCAAAATGTTTACCTTGAAGGTTTCACTGCAGCTTGTGATGCCTTGGTTGCATTCACCTTCTGTGGAAAAACTCATCTCATGAAACTGTCTCTTTCTTGCCTCTGTGCAGAAAGAGAGATTTTGGTTTAAAGTGGTTAATGAGAAATTATTTGAAGGGTATTTTTATTGCTGCTGACTGGGAGCTTTCTCCTTAGTGCCAGGTTGTCCTGTGGGTAGTCCAAACACAACGTGGTTCAAGAGCTACCTTTTCACCTTGTGCCTTGAAGTAGCAGGACAGAGCATGCAGTCAGTCCCTGTCCTTCAACACTGCCAGGCCAAGGGGGAGCAGCTGCATGCCATCCCAACTGGACTTGCCACTTTGGTGGGAAAATTCTCTCATTTAGACAGGAGGCTGAGGACACAGTGGTCACTCAGATGCTCAGGAGACAGTACATTTGCCTGGTAGGTGGTGTTGCCAAAGTGAACGTGGCGGCCGTGCAACCTCCCTCACTCATATTAGCAAAATGTGCAGAAGGTTCTGTCACCCAGTTGTAAAAATGATGGCAGGCATCGATGTGCAGTTGTAACATATGGGAAGTACAGTGAATGTGGGTGGAGCTGTTCATTTCTCATCTTGAGTCATTTACGAGATCAGCAGGCAGGCCAGATACAATGCATATGGGAATGTGTGGCTGTGCTGCACATGTCACACGTAATAGCAGATACTGTGAGAGGGCCCAGAGCCTGTCCTCAGGAGCTAAACGCACCAGAGCAGGCTGGGAGTCCCAGTGTGTGGACCAAGGGCCAGCTTGGCAGCAGTTTTGAGAGAGCAGACTGGCAGACAAAATTTGGGCATTCACAGATCCAGATCTGCACTGACTAGAACTGCACCCTTTTCATCCATTGTGGCCCAGAATTGTAGATTGGAATGTTATTAAACCTGTAGTCAAGCACTGGAGATACAGATGATAAAGGTAAAGTTGTGGCCTGCTGATCAAACCCAGCTCCGTGCCTGTGTCATCTTTCTCCCTCTGCTCAAGGAGACATGTTAGGCTAAATCTAATCTGGGTGGTGAAGTTACAAGCAGAAAAGTGCAATTGAGTATTTTCATAGTTAAAAACTTTTCCATTTACAGCAGTTTATTTGAAAGGACATAGAGCTTCACAATAGAGCACACTAAGGCTTGTGTCCAGTAATACTTTTGAAATTCTGTGATTATCTACTAAAAAATATTGTTCTGATGTAAAATTCACGTGAGTTGGAAATGACTTCTGACTGGATGCCAGGAGTAATAAACAGTCACTGGAGAAATAACTGATACCTGCTTTCATGATTAAAGAAATAAATGTGCAGTTGACCTGTCTTACAGCACTGTTGTCCCAACTCAGGCACTTGTACTCCAGTGTAAGCAGAAGGTGTCTGCATGTTTCTTCTGATACCTGCCAGCTCTTTCCCCTCTGTTTTGCAGCCCCTGATGAGGAGAACCTTTGGAATGATGGGCTCTTTACATCTTTCCCCAGGAATCCCTGTTACACTGTTAAAGGATCTATGCTGACATGCTTAATTAACACTAGGCTTACTTGAAATACGTGCTATGTTCTGTAATGAGTTTTGGACATTGACCAGCTTGCAAAGAGCAGTGGACAGAAAACAGAAGTTTTTGTCATTTCAGGTCCAGTTTGTGAGGGAATTTGGGTATTTGGTTTTATAATCTGGGCTACTGTGTGTGTGTTTCAAGAAGACAGTTACTGAAGCAGCTACAGTGTGTGCAGCTTGCTTAGCTACAGGTGTCAGGATGCAGTCCTGCAGTCTTTACTGATGTCACAGCAAAGCAGATTTGCTGTCATGTCCTCATAAAGCTTCTAAATTAAAAGTGCAAAACTTTAAAAGTGCTAATTTAAAGTGTGAAAATACATTTAATGCCCATCTTAGGAGTAATACTTTAGTCTCAGCCCAACCACCAGCCTGAACTCTGGGCTCTGGGCGCTGCCACCACCAGTGCAAACAGCAAAGCTTCTTCCGTGAACTGCAACTTCAGATGCTCTGCAACCCTTTTATCCATTTCTTTTCCAGGTTACAGCAGCTTGACAAGCACTGCCAGGCCACTGCCCAGCAGTTAGTGGAGTTGCTCAGCAAACAGAATCAGCTCTTCAAAGAGAAGCACCTGCTTACAGAAGAGGTGCAGTTTCTGCGAACACAGGTACTGTGTCTGAGGGGAATATTCTGCAGCTTTAGCAGAGAAATCTGCCAGCAGTCTGATTTCAACTGCTGGATTTTGTTGCTGTTGTTCTTTTAAATACAGCATTACCTTATAAAAAATAAAAATAAAAATTCATGTACTTGGAAAGAGACAGGTAGCTGATCCTCTCACTTAAATCTAAACTAAATGAAAAAAGTGTTTTGAAGTGACAATAAAAAAGCAGAAGTTATTCTCAGTGACAGTTCCCAGCTTTCTTATCTGAAGATTTTTGTGCCTTTTCAGAGAAAAGGGAAATCTGTTCCTTAACATCATTAATGTTTAAACGTATCTTGATGTTGATAATTGCTTAGAAGCTTTGCTGCCATTTGTGAGACTAAAGTCCTTCTATTATTTTGTGATTTTTTTTCTCTTTATTTTTAAAAGTAATTTATCTTTTTTGCTGCTCAATGACCACTCATGGTGAGACTTGGGATTGTCCTGTGCAGAGCCACTAGTTGAGTTTTGATGATCCCAGTGGATCTCTTTCAAGTTGAGATATTCTGTGATTCATGCACCCAAGTGTGAGATGGTGAATGTACAATCAATCTTGCCTGATCATTAATCACAGCAGTGCTTCTCCAGCAGGTCTGATTGTTGCCCCCAGTGGTCCCTAGGAAGCTGTGGCTTCTTATGGGCTGTTCTGGCGTTTTTTGTTTTGGCCACTGTTCTTTGGCCAGAAAGTGCTTTGGAAAGAAGGGAGAAGACTGCAGGGCTGGGTTTTTTCTTTTGCCTCCTTTCATTTTTTATTTTTTTTTAAGAAAAAGGAAGAGAACTGACAAGCACAGAAGGAGGTTTTCAGTAAACTGTCATATAATCAAACTCGAGGTTGAATAAGTATTATTTACTCAGTCACAAAGCAAATGACAATGTTTCTAACTCTCAAACTCCTGAGTTTGTCCAGGATAGCTGGTAACATGGTAACAAAGGACATTCAGGGTAGGAAATTTAGTCTAGCAGCACACCTAGCAGTAAACACAACATGAACTGGCTTAGAACTTTAAAGTACTTAAATCAGACTATTTTTGTAGGCTTTTTATCTGTAGTAAGTCGGTAAATGTTTAACTTAGGAGAATAAAATCCATACTTGGTTATGCTCCTAATCACGTCCACGTGTTCAGTTTTACAGGACTTCCTGTTCTAGTAGACAAACTCAGTGGCTTATGGCAGTGTAAGGTTATCAGCATGTAGCAACTACTGACAAATTTTGGGGATGCCATAGTGTTCTCTCTATAAGAGAGGTTCAGGAGGTGGTTGTTCCCAAAAGAAATTAAATTTTTTGCTTGAAGAAAAGCACTCCTGGTAATGTGAACAGCCTTTACATGGTCCACAGGGATTTTCTTATTGATAATCTATTTTATCTGGAAGTGATTGTGTTTTTATGGAGTTGGGCAGAAGTGCAAAAATCATACAAAAGGGGAAAAATCATTCGAATATTACACTTGCTATCAAGACTTGACTGGCAAAAGCTGCCTTCTTTATGTTCATTACAAGTTAATTGTGCTCCAGAGGACAGTTTTTAAGTTGAGAACACTCAGAAAAGAAGAATGATATAAAAAATTATTACAAAATGAGCCCTAAAAATCTCTTTGCAGCTATTTAAAGCAATGGTGGTTCTCTGGGAACTGGAATTCGGCCCAAAAGAGCTGCTTGGAATATCAGACAATTGTTTTAAGGAAACTGAAGAACAGTTCACCATAAATGGAAGCTCTTTAGTTAGTATAGAAATAAATACTAAAACCAAACAATTGCAGAGTCAGGGTTGATCAAAGGTTAAAGTGACCTCATATTCCACATTTTAGTGTATTGTCCAACAGTTCTCTTTTTAATTAACCAAATTTTTGGAGGTTCTTTTGCGGGGCTGGAGGGAGGTGGAAGCAACCAGCCATAACCTAATCTTTTAATCTTTTTAAGATGATGTAAAATAACGTTAACCTAAATGTGCTATTGTATCTTGGAACATAAGCCTCCAGTAACTGCAGTTGCATATTTCAGGGAAAAAATGGGATGCAGATCTCCAACAGGATACAGATGGAATGAAGTAAAAACCTGGATGGATAAAGAGAAATGAGCAGAAGTAGGTATTTTTTTTCTATATCCTATATATAGAGTGGGGGGGAGAGGAAAGGAGAGCACGACTAAAACTATTTGCAGATGTGAGTTGAATCTGGCAAACACTTAAAGACAAAAGGAAGAAGGAAGTGTTTGAAACATTTTTGAGTTTGAAACTGTCGAAGCTTTTTGTGCTTTGATTTTTTTTTTCTCTTTAAGCACTTAAAAATTTAAGGACAAGCACTCCATAGTGAAGACAGGTTTACCTAACAGAATTAAAAAAAATCTTAAATATGTAAATTGAAGGGAAAGTGGAACATACAACTCTTAGCTAGGTGGGAATTTCTGGATGGTTTCAGATTTAACCCAGGTACTTTTTGTGTGGATAGTCACTAGGTGTTTGCCTTTTGATTTGGAATGCTTAGTTTTGTTCCTTCCAGTATTTTCTGTTTGAGGAAGCTTGAATCATCCCTACCTCTTCAGAAAGGCTGCAACTGTTTTTGTAATAAATCACAGCAGTTAGTGTCACATTGAAAGAAACATTATCTAACTATTTGTATTTGGAGTGGTGCTGTCCGAGTTAGAGTAATACAACCTAGCTATAGCTGCTCCTACTGCCTTGGAAGAGTTACTAAACTTTGAAAGTTTAAAGAATTTAAATTTGCATCATTTACTTGAATCTAGCTGACTTAGTCAACAAACCCTAGCAAGCCCTGAGCCTGGATAGGATTTGTTTTCAAACGTCAGGTTATTTCCACTGTAGTTTTTATTTCTACTGTTACGTGTTTCTTGTATGGGGGGGAAGACATCGGAAAGGAAAAAAAAATGTCTTCAAATTCAGCTAAATTCTGGTGTGTGGAGAGCCTGTTTTTCTTGGAAAACTTATTTGACACTGTAGGGAAAACTCAGGGGTTTAAAGTGAAGGAAAAGAAATCAAAGAAGTACCTGATCCTGCTGTAATGCTGCATTCCTTTAGAGGCCACATAAGCATATTCAGGACCTTGTAAAGGTAATTAAATTTTAATTATGGGATTTACATCTCTCATTTTGAAAGCTTTTGGAACACTCAAGTTTGGAGTTTCTACCTTTGAAAGTCTCTTGTATATTGGAACTCACCCTAAGGCAGGAGGATAAGAGATACTTAGTTGCCCTCCTACACGGGCATGAAATACAGGATACTAAATAAATGTGCATAGAAAGCAAACAAACATCTAAACAGAGATTGCTGGAAACCTCAGCACCCCCTACCAGGCAGGAGTGTCTCTGTGAGAGCTGGGACGCCTCTCTCTTGCAGGATCTGCCTTGGTGTCCATCAGTGTGACAGAAATCAGTATTTGTCCTGGTGGATAATCCCCTCACAGACCCCGGCTGCCAGAAGGGGTTGCTGGCCAGCTGAGCCAGCGAGAGCACAGACGGGGAGGATTTGGACCTGGAGGATTACTTCCAGCGAGGGCTGTCATCCTGTGCTGCTGCTCTGACTTCCCCACGAAGATCTCCTCCTGCAAGCCAGCCCCTCCCTGGCCAGGAACCCAGGCTCTCCCTGTGCTCTCCGTATGGCTGAGCCGCTGAAGCTCTCTCCTCCCTCCCTACAGATGTCCTTGTCCCAGCGAGGTGTCTGTGAGCTGAGCACCCTTGCTCTAGAAGGAAGTTAAAGCACTCACCCGTGCCCGTGTTCCCGGCCTCACCCGTCGCCCAGCGGGAGGCACTGTCAGAATTACAGCTCTTCTGGAGCAGGGCTTTGCTTTCCTTTCTTTGTGTCAGCACAAATTTTCAGTGAGGTCCCAGCAGTTAATGCAGCGGTGCTCCCAAGGGCCCTGTTTGCTTTTTATTTTTATTTTTTTATTATATATCACAGAAGGGGAGCCTTGCTTCCAGCAAACAGGTAGGTCATCCATCTCTGCTGTCAAAAGTGATTCAAGCTGATCCTTACATGGCCCTCAACCGCAGGAGACCCAACGATTGCTTTGGTTATTGGGAGAGAGCTTTTGCTTCAGTGTAGTTTAAATGCACAGAGATGGTGCCTCTGCCAGGTGTTTGTAACAGCCAGTGACAGTCCACAGATGGGGAATGGTGGATGTGTCGTGGGGTTTTTTAAGCAGATGAAAATCTTCACTTCTGCTTGGATGGAGTTTAATCAGAAGTGATGCAAGTTAAACTGTGAGAGGAAGGGATAAAGATAGACCTCTGTTTGATGTCTGACTGCCCTGACATGAGGCTTCAAGTATTCAGCTCCTCAGTGTTTGTGAATCTGCAGCTGTGGGAGTCCTGTTCATCCCGTCCAGTGTCTGGCTACTGGACAAAGCTGGGCACCAGCTGAGGAGTTGAGCCTGGCCCTCCTGAGAGTTCCACCTTGGGTTTTACAGCCATGCAATGGAGGACTGAGGCACCAAAGCCACCGGAGTGCTTTCTAATCAAACAGGAAGTCAGTTGCTCCTCCCTCCTCCCAGTATAGCTGGCAGCAGTAAAATAAACCAGTCAGGCATCTGTGGTTCCTCTCCTTCCAACTTGTACATCTAATACCCAACCACCCTGTTAAAGCAGATGCCACTGAGGTAAGGAGGGAGTGTCCAGAGGAACCTGGGCACTGTGTGCTGCAGAGTTCTATACATGAAAACCAAAATATTCTTGGGAGGAGGAGAAACTAAGACTGGCAAGGCCTCTACCCCTGACTGTCCAGTAACTAACTTTTTTACCAATTACCTGAATGTGACGGTGACAATTGTGCCCATTTTGTTAGAGAACAGCACACCTGAAATGACAACTTTCATACTTGGGCCCTTGGACAGTGGGGTACAGAGACTCTGACAGGGCTGGTGCTTGCTTTGTGAAGAGGTCCAGGCCAGACTGGAGTCAGGAGCTTTGCCCACTTTGTCAATCAAGCTGAGGTTCTGCATCTCACAAAGCATTAACACTGGGTAACTGTGGTGTGGAAAGACACCCACAACAGAAACTGCCAGGTGACTCTTCAGGAGTTGAGTGTTTGGGGTCCTTTTAAGCTTCTGCCCATATTCTAATGCTGAGGGTCACTGCAGCACAGAGCAGGTTTCCTCTGGTTGTCAGTACCCAGGCACTGACAGGGAATTTAAGCCCCAAGGCTTTCTGTTGCCATAGATCCTTGCGCTGGTTGCAGACACAACCGTGGCAGTTGGTGTTGGTGCGTGTATTTTGGGGGGAAAAACACCACGTTACTGGTTTTAATTCTTTAATGACCCGGCTTCATGAATTTTCTTGAATTCAGCCTAACCAACCAAGGGGGGGAAGGAAAAAAAAACCAAAACCCTTCAGTCTTCTAATGCAAAACCAGCCAAAGTAGAAAGTTTATTTTTATTTCTGAGGTCATGTACATCTCTTAAATTCAATTTTTAGCACTGCAGTGGCTTAATTCGAGGTAGCTCCCCCAGCTCCAGTAGTTTGATGTCTTGCTCAATTCAGTCCTTCAGTGCTACCGAGGAAGCACAAACAGCTATGCAAGAGCTTCAAAACTGCGAATTAGCCTTCCCACCAGAGGTTTCCTACGGGCACCAAGGCAACAGTTTCCTGTTTTGCTACAGCTGCCCACCCCAGACACACGCTGAACACTGCACAGTAAACACCCTCTGGCAAAACCCTGCCATCTTCTTCTTGGAAGGGAGAAGGGGCAGGATCTTAGACGTGCCCCAAAACAAGAGCTCTCTTATTTACTGCTAAACAGGCGCCATGTCACAAGCTCATGGAGATCCTGTTTTTCAGAAATCAGATCTCTCTTGTTCTTGCTACCTGTAAGACTTCTGAGCTTAGAAAGAGGTGAGGACAGCAGGCCCACAGGAAGTGCAGGCTTTGAAACTGTACTTGTTTACTCTGCCTTACTGCAGTCTTAACCAGTTTTTATTTCTCTTCTAAGAACTTGCCTGCAGGCTGACGTGACACAAATGAGAAACACAGGCACTGCCATACAGACTACCCATCTCTTCCTTTTATCTTTCAGGTCTGCTCAGCACCTGGCTGAAACTTGTCTGAGGCTCACCCAAAGACACCTCTGCAGAAAACAGGCACACTTGCTAGCTAATTTCAGCTGGTTTCTATTTGGTTTTAACTACAGAATCACAAATATTTTGAAGCCTTACCAGCCTACCAAACTTTCTAGGACGACAGCTGAGACTTTTCTGGAAAGACCAGGCTTGCAAGCCAGTTTTAATAGCTATTACATGGTGTGGATGTCAATAATTTGTACAATTTTTATAAAATGTTTTTTATCTATTTTCATAATTGAACATACATGTCTATATTATTTACAGACTGAAATATCAATAAACCTAAAAGGATCTCTAGGTTCCTTGTTCTGTCCTTCTGA
Organism: Phylloscopus trochilus trochilus; assembly: GCA_016584745.2. Classification (NCBI taxonomy): domain Eukaryota; kingdom Metazoa; phylum Chordata; class Aves; order Passeriformes; family Phylloscopidae; genus Phylloscopus; species Phylloscopus trochilus. The sequence continues at coordinate 23,942,091 of WQNJ02000039.1, forward strand.
ATTCAAGGGAAAGCATGTGCAGGGGAGGAGGGAGAAGGGGGCTGCACACGTACACTGCCCTCCTTTTTACAAACTCAGTACCAGAATATACCTGGGAACTTTATTCAACAGGGTGTTTGTCACTTTTATATAAAAAGTGAGAGCCTCAACAACTACTTACTAATCTGAAAAGCCTAAGAAGATTGAGAAATATTCCACCTAACATGGAGGAATTTCCATGGGTCAGGTTCCCCTTTAAAACATTCACTGAACAAGGCCTTTAAGAGAAGGGAGCCCTTGCAGAGGAGCCATTGCAAGAGGTGCTGGGCTCCAAGCTGAGGTGGTGACTTCTCCACCAGCACATATTCAGGGCACCAGCTGAACTTGGCTTCAGATTATTGAACTCAGAACATTTGGAGGGTACAGGTGGAGGGCTTTTTTCTGGTTAACTGTGCACTCATGTTTTTCAAGGTTACTTTTCAAATACCCAACTGTTTGAGAAAGAATTTATCTGAGTATTTTGCTATCTAGTGTAGGGTAAGCTACACACACAAGAGAGAAGTTTCTACATCTATTTTTTTTTTCAATGTAGTTGGTAAAGGGGGTGAAAAAAGCACAAAGAACAGTTCCCCAGCAATAAAGCTACTTCAGCCAGCATGAACACGGAAAACATAACAAAAATAAGAGTAACAACACATGCAATAAATTACCATTGGGTGTGGAACACAATCCTTCCTTCTCTTATATTTTAAGAATTATTAGTGGTACAGCCCTAACATCAAAGTGATTTTTCCTCCCTATTTCAATTTCCTGCCATATAAAACTGCCAAACACATCTGACTGCCTCCCTGAACAGCTTCACGGATATGACACTGAGCATGCTGAGAAAGGCCTCAGGTCTTTAGGGAGAAGAAAGGCTGCTGAGAGCAAGCCCTCCCTAGTCAAACTCAGGATTTTTCACAGTAATCAGGCTGACAGCTTTTTAAGTGTCGCTACTTTATCGATGGTCACACAGTTAAGAATATACATTTATAAATGTAGGAAAATGCTAACTTCAACCTTTATTTTTTTATTATTCCACAGCACAAATCTGTGTTTAAACAGGAGACAGTGCCTATAGGCTATGCGTGCAAAGGAACTCGGGCACCTACTCCTGACACTTAGGCTTCACTGAGACCCTGGAGCACAGTGGGACCCTCAACCTTTCTGGACTTGCCTCACCTACCAGGTGGCTTCTGGTGGCCACATGTAGGGCCCCACTGCCAGCCACCCACATGCATGTACGAGTCTGATTTCATCAAAGGGTCCTGGGCTGCCAGTACAGATAGTTTGAAGTAGGTTTTTCATACTTATCCCAGGCATAGGTGCAACTCCTGTGTTGCTGGGAGTCTACAAGGAATAACTTCCCCTGCAGCAGTTACTCTACTTTGTAGTAATTAATGAGTCATTACAGCACCAGGCCGACCTGTCTCATATCCCTCCCCACCTTCCCCTGCTTCTACTTAAGCACTAAATGCTTGGTTTGACAAAGTTGACAAGTATCAGACCTGATGATCAAATCCAGGTCAGCACACAGAGCGTGATTCCACAACACGGGGTGCAGCCTGACCAGACAGTCCTGTCACTGCTGCAGTTCTGTCCTGGTCACTGACATCCTGATACCACTGAACTAATGGATGGCTGTATCCATGATGTTCTTTCCTATTACAAGGTGGGGGAGGAAAAAAAAAAAAGGGAGGAAAAAACAAAAGGAAAAAAACCTGAGTCCTGGATGAAGCACCTCTATTCCTGAGAAGCTTTCATGTCAGAGAACAGAAAACTGTCAGAAAACCTGGATGACCCACTGCTTTAGGGACACTCAGCCCTCCAGATCAGCTGGTTCAACAGCCCTGGACCAGCCCGTGGGCTTCAAAGAGTCCCATTCTGCAGTGCCCTGCAAATGCCACCTTCCCTTTTTTCCTCTCCTTGCCCAAACATCGCCTAGCTATGGGACATGAGGCCAAGAATTTCATCAGCTGAAAATCACTTAAATGGTGGATGTTCTGATAGGAGCATATCTTCAAAAGTATAACCCAAATTTACTTTGATAAGTGACATACATCTCATAGAGTTAACAGGAACCACCTGTATGGAAACAGCCTCGGTCCAAAGCACAGATACATTTTGCTTAGTCATAAAAACTTCTTTTTTTTTTTGACAATACTGTAACTTTATCATTTACAAGCTGAAACTGTTCACCCAGTATCTGCAATATGTCACAGCGAGTTACAGTTATCACTAGGACTTCACAGCAAATAAAACTTGTAACTAAACATGCACAGATCATTATATATACAGTGATAAAAAAATAATGATGTACATTTTCTTGTAAGAAGAAATTAAGTAAATTTTTTGTGCATTTCAGGATTGAAACATCTAACCTATATAAAATTACTTTAAAATATGAAGTAAATATTTAACCCAAAACTTGAGAAATCTTCTTTAATCTGCAATATAGCCTTCTCATTTCCATTTTTCTTTCTCTGACACAGAACAACTTAAGAATTTCATCCTCTAAGATATTTAATAGTAATGTGCAGATATAAAAAAATACGTCCTCTGTGGCAAGCTTGAACATATATATATATATTTACAATCCTCCAGAACAAATTAGCATTAAAAAACACAGAAGTAGCAGATTGACATAGTGCTTTATTTAAGCTGTCTGTACGAAGGAAAATAATGTGCATCCCTATCATATACGTGTAAAAATACTAAGGATGTACAGTGTACAAAAACAGTTTCTTGTAGTTATTTCACATCCTTGTGGGTCATATACTTAAGGAAAGAAAGAGTTTAAGTATGACCAACAGTAATACGATTTCTTGGGTTTGTAGTCGTGTCTGCTTAATATCCTTAACCATATGACTAGATCTTGCATGGATCTAATGAAAGAACTAGCAAGGTCAAGAAATGTCACAAACTCTAAAGCTACAGGGAGGTAATTCAATTACCAATTTAGAGGTTTTTATTTAAATAAATACTTTACATTTCATGCTTGCCTGTAATGCACTACCAGGAGCAAGATAAGGAAATTCTACTGTAGACAGTACAAACAGTAGCAGCAAAGTGTGTACATTGAGGTGTAATATATAGACCCTGCAGTTAGTAAGGAAAGACCTTACTTTTGTACTCTAGGAGAAGCACATGGCCCCTGCAAGAACAGTCAGCTTTAAGAAGCCGCAAGTAAAGATGGGGGAAAAAAAAAGGTAAAACAATACTGGAATAAATGTTCTTTTAAGCAACAGGAATGTACTGGAAGATGGATTAGTGTGGAAAGCGAAGCTGTGTGCAAAACTGCCAAAATCCAAACAGAAATGACCTATTTCCTCCGAGATGGCTGCAGTACAAGAGGGCATACTGTATGTCATGGAAGTCAGTACAAGCTGGAGTCAAGGTCTGAAATGTACTGTGCTCGAAAGGCTCACCAAGACAACCAGCCCCCACCTCCTGTCCAAATCCAACCACAACTGCAGACAGCAAAGGAAGAGCTTCAAAAGTTTCTCTCAGCACTGCTTGTCCATTTCTCTGTCATCTGTTTCTAACACTGGTAAGAGAGAATCCCCCAGGCCTGGGCAGCACAAGGTGGCTGCTGACTCTGCATCATCAACTGGATCACTGACGTTTCAGAGGCAGACAATGCAATGCAAAGTGATGTCTCAAAAGGTTTTCAAAGAGTTCACTGCCAGGCCCTTCCTGCAAACCTGGCCACGCAATGGAGAGCAAAGCACAGGGCGTCACTGCCACCAGGAGCCTCTGGCCAGAGCCACAGCCAGTCAGCCACTGGCTGGAGATGCCCTGTGCCAAGAAACTTATTGCTACTACAAGCTGAAAACAGAGGGGAGAAAACACAGGTATGTAACACAGATTGTGAATCACCATAGTCTCAGTCTGTGAGTACAAGATCTTTGCAGAGAACGAATTAATGCCCATCTGTTAAGTACTTGGCTATTTCAGTCACTCACTGTGTCAGTGCAGACACCTCCACATCACCAGGCCAGGACAGACCTGCAATGCATTTGCCGCTCACCTCTCTGCACAGGGACAACATCTACACGCCTTTAGTGTTACAGGGTGACATAATGAAATCCTATGCAGTTAGAATATACATCATGATATATTTCTAGCTGATTATCCATCCATTACTAAAGATAAAACACGAAACATGAAAAATTGTCTAAATTACTCTGCGTCTTTAGCTGCCTTGCTAAAATGCCCGTCTACCCCTTGACCATCCCAGCACATGCACTGCCAGCAGTGGGCTCCATGCTTGGGCGCTCGACTTTCCGCATCAAGAGGCTAAGGCATCTGTGTAGGAACATCTCTCAGACTCATCTACTCACTCACACGACACAGCCAGGAATACTCTGCAATATCACAGTCTTTGTGGGAGCTAACGAGAGCTGAACGCAGAGATACTTCCAATGATAATCCCACGGAGTCGGGGCCTGCCGGCGTCGCCTGCGCGGGTGCGCGCGCTCTGCCGCTGCGCCGCGTCACGCCCCGGCTCCTAGCACCAAAGGGGTTATTATTAAGATTATCATTGCTGAAGAGCAAAGCTAAAGTTTCTGCACGTGTTCTGTTAGGTACAGATCTTCGGAAATGGAAAGACGTTTCCCTATCAGTGGAGCATTTGTTGTGATGGTTGAAATTCAGTCGATCAGGTACCACGGTTACTCAGGACCTGCTGGGTTTCGGGACTCTTTTGGTTGACGGCAAATCTTCCTTGAGAACGGCTGATCCCAGAAATTGACGATTTTAATTGTTAAAATAAAGTGCTTTTCTTGTAATCACTGTGGTCTCGTTGTTCAAATGCAATTCCTTCATCTAGAACAGACATTTTCTCTTGTGCTGTCAGGCTCTTACATTATGTTTATCCTAAATGGAGCACAAGATGTAGCTTTTTTGCCTGTTCACTTTTAACCCTTTGGCACATGAGGTTGGAAATCCCCACCTCCACTGCCAAACTGTTAAAAGACAGTATTTCACTCACAAAAATCTGGTTCTAAGCAGTATGTACAATTTCAGAGCCTTGTTAAAATTTCCACATGGGAGAAAAGTGCATTATTCCCTTCAGCTTGTACAGTCCTTCCATATATTACAAAATTAACTGCTATAAGCCTGTTCTAAGATGTAGCAGCATTTGCAAACATGACACATACAAACCTTATCTCTAAAAATAAATACTACCGCAGTATAACCAAAAAAAAAAAAAAAAAGAATATTCAGAGTTAAACACCTGGAGAGGAATCTAATTCACAAACTCAAAATAAAAACAAGGCAAACACCTGTTTACCTTGGTGCACACATTTTGGTGAAAAGCAATACCATTATGCCTGTCTACATTCTTCAGCCATCAGAGGTGATGCATATCATGAAAGAGAAAAGCATGGAAAAGATGTTATCTGGTGCAAATTACAAAACCCCTTGAACAACTTCAACTGCTGCTTTTATGCCTTCATTTCTTGCATGTATAATGTTCGATTCTCCATGATTGCACATGAACCTGGAAGTTCTAAGTGGCAGGCTGGGTGAGCCCAGCCCTTCTGCTTCTTCTGTAGTATCCAACAGTAATTAAAAAATAATATATATATATATATTTATATATATCAACAGTTTAAGTCCTTCTCTCAAACATTTCCCAAACAAATTCCAGCCAGATGTTAATGACAGAGACCTGCTTCAAGTAATGATATGCCTAACAGAAACCTTGCATATGTACATCACCACCTCTACGTTTTCTCATTCTAACCAGCACAAACAGATGCAAGAAAATGTTATCGCTTAGTCTGTTTTAGACCAATTACAATTTTGATTCATCTTCTGCAAGAAGATAAGCTGGACCAACACGGCTTTTGTTTAGCCTCCACTGTGAGGGAAAATAGATGACCACTTGTTCACAAAGTGTACAATGCTGAAGTCAAGTCATCTACCTTCAAAGAAACTGTTAGTAACTTCTTGACGTTGCTATTATACCGAGACTGTGGGCAGCAGCAACAGCAAGAGAGCAGAGTTGAGAGAATCTCGTATGTCATGCAAAACCAGAACGGATTTTAGGTAGGTTTGGGAAAGAAACTTGTACAATTTGGAATGGTCTCTGAAAGTGCCCCTGCTATCATAAGTAGTATCTAGTACTGGTGGTGATGTTCAGGAATCATTTTCACTGATAAACCTAAGATGACAGTGAAGCAGCAGAACAAAAAAGTTATTCTCGTCCACTTGCAGAGTAGGAAAACTGGGGGAAATGCGGCCGCCTCTCATTGTCCATGCAGTCCATACCATCCTCGTCATCTGTGTTAAGGAAGAAGTTCAAAACATCAGTATATTTGCAGTAAAAATTTTATTATTCACCTGATATGCAGGACATCTTTCAGGGCACAATGCTGAGGTTAAAGGCTCAAGCTCAAGTAAGACTTCAGTTAAGCACGTAAGCTTATGTTCGCACAGCACGACGATACTTACTGAAAGGACAGCATGTCCAAAAATCACTATTTATTTCAGGTGGATTGTTTGGTTCATTTTATTCTGACTGTCACCTGAGAACTTCAATCACAACTACCCCTTCTAGGCTAATCCAAACATGCCAGCACACCCAGCCTCTGGCAGCACAGAAGCCGACTGAGGCAGCCAGTTTCCATCAGTTCTTGAGCTGAGCTCAGGAAATTAGAGTTTTACTGTACAGATATTTAAATATTCCTCCATTTCAGGGCGAGTTAAAAGGAAAAACAGCTACAAAATGAACAATTCATACAGGTTCTATGTGTTTCAATTCTTAGGTATTATTTTTAGTAAACTACTTATTTTTACAGTATTTACTGGGATCGGAAGAAATACGGAATAAGCCAAATTCATAAATATTTTTATTTACATAATTCCTCCAGTGCCAATGGAAAGCAGGCACCAGATGTTACCTAACTCGGAGAATTTGGATGTACATTCTCACATGGCTTTTTAGCAGTGCTTATTCTTAAAGACTCCTGCTGAGACTGTTATTCTAACAATACATTTATAGGCAGCCTTTCCGAATTTTGTGTCCTTTGTATCTTCATAGATTCTACACATAGAAACTAGAGTTAATCCTGGTCTAAAATCAAATCCACAGAAAACAAGTTAATCCAAATTTTAGTAGAATTTGTTCAAGTTACAAAGACGAAGAAATTCTTGTCAAGATAGACAGGAGAAGAAAGGGTTCTTTTTTTCACAGCAGAAAAACTTAAAATCACTTAAACTACGGACTTTGAGCAACATGGTCTAGTGGAAGGTGTCCCTGCCCGAGGCAGGGGGATTGGAACCAGATAAACTTTAAGGTCCCTTTCAATCCAAACCACTCTGTGTTTCTATGATTGTGTTCAAACACCAAAAATGCAAAATCAAGAAAATACTCCAGCTCTCTATATGAACAGAAAACTGCAGCTAACCTGGGACTCCTAAAACATCAGAAAACGAGCCTGCTTTATGAAAGGGTAAGCAACCGTAACCAAGCCTTTATTGTCCATTTTTGGACTCTTTCACAGCCTCCAAAATAAAGAAACAAACAAAACCCTCAAAAATCCCCATTTAGAGAGAGAATTCTTTAAGAATTCAGGAGCAAGATTTTAACTGATCTAGCTTGGTAAGTAACTGTAAAGCCCTGGCTAGGCTGATCAGATCGTGACTCTTGTGCGGAACACAGCAAGACAATAACACAAACTGTGGTGAAATCACATTCACTTCAATAAAGAAATTTTGCAAGGTCCAGTGCTGTGGTTACATCTACATTAACACCTTCCTTAAGAGCCCTGCTGATGCACAAGACTTGATAGGAAATTTAATTTCCAAGTAATTGATTTTTTTTTTCAAAATATTGTCTTCAAAGTATTTCAAAATACGCCCATCTTACTGAAGCCCACTGAAGCCACCAGCACTGTCCACGTGCTCAAAGAAGGGTCTGTGTTCCAATTACTTTGCTGAACTGGACCTTGACTGCCAAGCAACAAACAGTTGAAGCTGGTGTCTCCTCTTATTTGAAGACAACAAACACCAAAACCAAATCAACAAACAAATGAAAAAACTCCAAACAAAATGAACACAAAAAAGCCCACACCAAAAACGCCCCCACACTCCAACCCAGAGTTATTTAATATTCTAAGCTTTGTAACTACTGCATCTTAAAAATAAAGCTGTCATTGAGAGTTACTCTTGCACACTTCAATACTAAGACTTCTAGTAACACTGAGAACAGCTTTTCTATTCAAACAGAGAAAAACCTTACTTTATTATAAACAATATTGTTACATCATGCTTATGCATCATTTCTGACTTACATTTTTCAGGCGGTGTTATTGTAATAGTCTGAGCTGTAAATTCTTCATCAAAATACCTGGTGTCTGTCTCAGATGTCACTTGAGGTTTAAAAGGAGGTACAAGCTGAAAGGCACCAAGAAACAAACAAAAAAATTACTAAATCTCAAATCAGGCAAGTTACTATCAGGAAAACAAGTCTTTCCCTATGCCCCCGATCAAACAAGTAGGTCTGTGGAGAGGCAGCTGAGTCTCTAACTTCCAGGAAGAGATAGAACCCATTTGAGTCAAAAATACCAGTTCAGAATCCAGTCAATAGCACAACAAAACTGAATTCTAAGTATCACTCTCACATGACTTGCAGATAAATTGAGCTGGATAAAGATAATTACCTAGAAACTCTTCAGGCCAATTTAATTACCCACATAGCTGCCAGGCAAAGGCATCTCTAGATACTTGAACACAACTGGGTGGTATAAACAGCTAAGAAGAAAAAGACTACACAGAGAGCATAATAAGCATGGTTTGGGTTTTTTTCTTTTCAGTGGGAAGGCCTGAACTGAAAGAAATGACGTGATAGGAAAATAAATTTCAGATTTGAAAAAAAGGCCAGTTCAGGCTTAAGGGAGTTGCTGTATCTAAAGCTGCCTACTGCTTTCACAGCAGTGTGGGATTTCCCAACAGCAAATCACTAGTAGCCACTCACAAGCCTGCAGGCAGGACTCCCTTGCCCCTCTTTTGAACCAGCTTCACTATCCACGTTCTCCACCAAAAGAACTGCCAATAAATCTTTACTGGAAGGCACACTGAGTATGGAATATCACACTGCGTGCTGCCAGCCCAAAAACAATACAGCAGTTTTGTATGTATGACATTGCAACTTGTGTGTGTGTGTGGTGTGCCGATGTTCTTGTTTGTACCTAGGAGCCCTTTTGGTGCTGTCTCCTCATATGCAGTGTAAAACACACCCTGAGAATAAGTGTGATTGACTTTCCTTTCAATACAACAGGTTATTTCCTGGCTCACTGATATCATCACCTTGTGTGGGGTTTTCACCGGTTTCATGTTCTCTCCTCAACTCCAGAACACTAACACCAAACAATTACCTTGGGCATTTGCTCCAGAGCAAAGGAGGAACTGCTGCTAACTCCCTCCTTTTCCCAAGTTCAGTGTGTTGGATGCACAGATGTACATGATCTGCACATACTAAGAGACCAATTTCATCTCAACTAGACCTTCAGTAATATTGCAAGCAATTAGTAAACAAAACCCCACATCTGTCACTTCATATACTTGACAGAGTACAATAAATCTGATTGATACCTTCACAAAACTAAGTTCAGCTTTCCCTCATATTGTCCTGAATGGAAAACATACAGCAGCAGAGAGGTATTTTGAAGTAAAAGTTTGGGGCATTGTAGAATAAATGCTTAAGGAGCTAACATATATAAATACAACATCAGAAGAATCTTCCAGGTATAAATCAAATCACATCCAATTTTTATAAACAAAGTATTCTATTTTATTGCACGGATTCCTTGACTTTTTGAAAATCACTTTTATATGCATCCAGGCTATACCAAAAAATTCTGCACTATTAAAGCAGATTTTCAAAGCTGTACGTCTCTCCAGCAATGCAGACACAAAATTCCTAAAAACAGACTTATTCCAGTGCAACATCCCACATTGCCATCTCATTCTCATTTTTCTATCTGAGAAAAGAACATTCAAAAAACCCCCAAAACTCCTGAAAATACCAACCAAAAAACACAGGAAAAAAACACAAAACAAACAAATACACACACACAAAAATCCACAAAAATAAAGCCTACAGAAGATTACAAGAAGCCAGGTAATGTATTCTAGTCAAGGCCAAGTGTCTTTTAAAAAGACACTTTCACAGATCTCAGCAATAAATTCAGTATGGAAAAAAATTATAAGATAACAGGGTTTATATAAATTTTACTACTTCCATCGTTGGAATGCTTTTTACTGGTCAGAAACAGAAAATGCCATTTCATTAAAAAAAATCTTTTCATTTTAAAATAATGAAGATACAAGCTTAGGAAAAATTTTCTCAAGTCAAGGACAAGAAGCAATGTCTTTTCAATGGTGCAGCACCCATCTGCAGTAGAACAAACTACTCCTGCTGTGAAGTACACCTGAGACCTTTCATGCTACAACTGCTCTGCAAAGAGAAGGAGCAAACCCTCACTTCACAGTCTGTAACAGCTGTGAGTCAGGTTGAAGCAGTTAATGAAACACAAAAGGTATGGCAAGGGAAGATCATTCAGTGTATGGATGTGCTGCTGGAGAGGAAAAGGAAAATGCATTAGATGACAAGTTTTTTTTCTCAAAAATTTACAGGCTAACTACTGGTTTATCCAGGGATTTGTTACTTCTTTGTTTTTAATCCACTGAGATGAACAAGCCTCACTACAACTTTAAATCACCCCCTTGTTCTCTCCATCAACCTGAAATAGTAATGGTTAAGGAAAATACTTTGGAAACATTATTTTAGGAAGAAAAGCACAGTGCTAAGTGACTCTTAAGGAACAAATAATTACAATAATTTTTATCAGGCATGAAAAGCACCATTAAAACAAAACTCATTAAGTTGGTGCTCTGATTCAATGCTCAGCAGCTAGGCTTACTAGAAAAGTCTTTATCAATCACATCCAGTAATTCAGCTGATGAAAACTGCAGTAATGACAGAAGTTCAGCTGTCTGGGAAAATGAAACAAGCAAAAGACATGGAAGTCCAGGCTGTAACTAAAAGGGCCTGATGCAAATTTATGTCAGTGCTGTTTTAAGATTCATCTATTCTACAGCAGTGTCTTCACTGACTGCAAAAAAAACCTCTCCAGCCATGCAGCTCTCCACAACAGCATGCACTGGTTTTTATCCAGGCTGTGCCCTTATCCAGGCTGTACCAACCACCCCCTAAAACCTCTGGAAAAGTGGAAGCAGTAGCTGAGGTTAAGAAGCACAGATACAGCTGAACAGAAGTAGCAGAAAGGTTCCCTCAGTCTTTCCATACACTTTGCCTCCTTCCCTCACAGCTGTGTGGACAGAGAACTGGGAATGCTCCTTTCCATCTGTTCTACCTCACCTACACCAAACCAACTGGGGCTAAAATCTTGTGAACATCACACTCCAGACTCCTGAGCTGACACCAAAGGCACACCTCCCCTTCCCCAACTAAATTCTTGGCAATCATCTTTCTGGAGGGATCTCTTCTTTGTCCATTAGTTGTCAAACTTCATTTAAAAACAGAAGCCAGAATGTCCACAAATTTCAGCCGTAATGAAACCATCAGAAAGACAAATAAGGTGCAAATGCTGCAGAGATAAACACTGAGAGTGACACTGCAGAAGCTTCCACATAGATCCCAGGGAAGACTGAAGCTGAGGTTTAATGATAAAGATTAAACCACCCAACATCAACAACACTCTGATGATCACAACATGAAGATGCCACTCCAGAGCCAGCAACATTTCACATTTGGTGCACAAAGAAATAGTATCCATATGCTATTGCCACAGCTCTTCCTCACTTCTGGCATGAGAAATCAGAAGTCCAAGAGGGATGTGAGCACCAGAAGGCACATCCAGTAACCTGTGTCCAAAAGGAGTAAGATAAGCTTTTGTTAAGCACAGGCCTTGCCAGTCTGCAAGAGAATCGCACTGCTTGCTCCTGGCTGCCAAACTTCAGTATGGGATAATTTTCTTTCTTTAGTGGCCTCAGTTCAGAAAAATGCTCCAAGCAGACAGGGAACTGCACCTCCTGACAATTTACCCTATGGAGCAGAAACACAGATTTTCTGGGTTTATGCATTACACACACACATATGCATAGATATGCATGTGTCTGTACAAATAAAGAAGTAAAAGTCTAAACTCAGTGTTAGTTAAGTGACTTTAAGAGTTTGTGCTCAAGACAAAAATCCAATTTCATATCCATCTGTCAAGCTGAATCTGCCCTGGCCATTTCAAAGGCTTGATGTTAGAAATGACAGCAGACGCAATATCAAATTCTTAGTGTCTTCATTATCTCCAGTGAATGGCATTTCCATTTGGCAAACATCAAGAGCAGTGTGTGAGAAACACCACGGTTTTTCCACAGTTCAAGTCCTGGAAAATTTGACACCCATCTCCTAGAGGAAGGAAAGGGGCAGGCACAGTATTTGACTGTTGTAGGTCATGTACAGGCTTGATTCTACACCTTGAACTTTCTCACACTTAGTGAACAACTACATAAATACTTCAGTATATGAGAAAATATGTAACACTACTTGCTCAAAGATAATTTACCACAAATCACTAGTCTTGGTGCTGTATAGAAAGTGGCTGAAGCCACTTTCAAAGTAACTGTGATACACTCAATCTGCCAAATGTATGATGCTTAAGAACATCAGTCTGATCTTTCTTCTCCTTTTAATTTAAAGGGCATTTTCAGAGAATCACAGAATATGCTCAGTTGGAAGGGACCCACAAAGATCATCATGTACAAGCCCCAGACCTGCACTGCACCATTCCCAAGAGTCACCCCATGTGTCTGAGAGCATGGTCCAAACACCTTGAACTCTGTCAGGCTGGTGCTGTGGCCACTTCCCTGGGGAGCCTGTGCCAGTGCCCAACCACCCTCTGGGTGCAGAACCTTTTCCTGATATCCACCCTAACCCTGCCCTGACACAACTTCAGGCCACTCCACTGCCATAAGAATCCCATTGACCAACAGACTGCAGCTGAACCGTGCTGAATAGATGGGAGGAATACCTGTCCATGGCCCTCAAACTAGAGCTTCCACCTGGGGGAAAGAGAGTAATATGAGCTGAGCTTCAAGATGGTCCATAAGCATTCCTGTAAGGACTGGTTCCTCCCCAAAGGCAGCTTGCTGCACAGCCAGCACCCACAGCACAGCTGGGAACTGGGAATACCCCACAGACCCTGCATGTGGTGGTCCCAGGCAGGGGGAGGAGAAAGAGCTGGAATTTCAGTAGTGGAAGGACATGGCTTCAGCTGGGAGGTTTACCCACAGATAAACTGTTTTCCAAAGGATATGATGCTGTTACCATGGGCAGAGGGAAACCACAAAACCCCAGCAATGTAAGTTCCAGAATCAGACACACTTATGTATTCTTTCCTCCCTGTAAATTCAAGCAGCTGGGAGAAGGGAGGCAATCAACATCTAGGTCTGCCTATATATAGCTTAAGGTATCAGTGGAAACACAATGAAAGTATCAGACTGGTGAGATGTTCTCTGATCCTTCTACAATTTTGCATGGCAACAACACAAAAGCAACCAACGAGGGCAATTTCTGCCGGTTTTGTGGCAGTGCAGAATAATTGTATGAAAATAGTATGATTCAACCTAAAACCAAATGGTGGTAGCTTCCTATTTACCTCCCACCCTTTCCCTTCAAAATCTGATACACAGAAAGATGTCAATGTGCATTTAAGATCACAGTGATACTGCAGATTTTGCCAGGCCTGAAGCCAGGACCTGGATCATGGGATTTCATCATTTGGGTTTGTGCCTTGAGTAAACCAAGGTAGCCAGAGCTGAAGGGTGAGGAAGAGCTTCCTGCAGCTGTCAGAATTCCTGCTGAAAGTTACTGCCTTGCAATGGGAGAGGTGCCTCCAAAATCCCCTCCTGCATCAAAGCCAGCCCTCCTGCTTCAACCACTGCCACCACTTGTCCCTGCTCCCTTCCCAGCCCTGACAGATTCACCTGTTGGCACTTCCTCATTTTCTTCAGGGACAATCAGAGGTATTACCACAAACCAGAACATCTATCTCAGCCCAAATTTCCACATGGTTTCTCTGATCTTTCAACCATATTATATGCAGGAGGAAACCCAGGCCTCGCTAAAAGGTCTGGAGCTCCTTTGCCATGAGGCTACCGTGTGCTTCAAGCTGCAGGCCTGTAGAAACACCCAAATTTCGACCTTTTAAGTAATGCCCATGTGCTTTTTGTTCAGTGAAAGACCCTAAACAGAACATATGACAACTTTAGTGTCTGTCTGCTACGCAAATAAAAATATGCTAAAGCAATTCTTACATGAGAAACAGAGAAATTTCAAAAAGCTTTCTGATTCTACCTAAAAATAAAACCAATATTTTATTTAGTACATGGGCTTTTGAAGTCTTCAGAGTTTGCCAAACTATTCAATTTCTCATACTCAGGCAGGGAGATAAAAACTCATCAGGGCTGAGATGATCACAGGAAGAACCTGGCACAGGCTGCTCTCTTTCATATGCCCTCATGGTTTTTCTGCCAAAAATAAATACATCAGATCATAAATGCTAACTACTATACATTTTTCATTTAAAGGCAACGACCTTCTCTGCTTCAGTGTGCCGTACAATATTTTTTTATCATTATGTAGCACCAAATTAGGTTAACTAGTTAGCAGTATCAGAAACCTAAATGATTCCATTTGACCATTTGGATCCGTTTGACCTGACAGAGCTGTGGTCTGTCACATGAAATACATGAAATAGTTTACAGATATATAATTCTGTTTCTAATCACACCAGTAAAAGTGATAACCCAGCAAAATGATAAAATTAGAGGCACAGGAGCGCAGTGTGCACATGTACAAAACTATCACCCAGCAACTACTCAGAATACACATGATTTTTTTGGTTTTCATTACTCTGAAAGTTCTTTCATTTCTAACAGAAATAAACTGCTGAAAGGCAGCCAAGAAATTACAGTGCCATGGTGCTTAAAACTCAGGCAAAATTACTGTGAAATATTTTTACAATGCAAATAATTATATCCACTATCAATTTTATCAAGTGACCCTACTGCTGAAGACTCTGCATCCAACAACAAACAGCAACAGAAGCAAGCATAGAATAAACCTACTTAAAAATCAAATTTATTTGATGCTCTGAGTTATTTTAGACTACCCAAATATTCATATAAGCATCCTAATGAACATGCGTGATGAAATTCATTAACCTTATTATTCCGTTTGAGGATTATATTTCAGAGCACAGCTCTGAAGTCTGCAGAGTGTAAGACTGTGTGTGCAGGAGGAACAACTGGATATTTTAACCAGGCAAACAGCTTTGTATGGAACAAACAGGAACAAAACTATTTTTAATTGAACAGAAAAGCACACTGTCAGAAGTCACTCTCATGACTTGTTTTTCCATAAAGGACACACTGTGTACTAATACTGCACGAAAGCAGCTCCTGTGATCCTTGAAGTGAACTGCTCAACTGAGGAAATTCAGTTGATGTTTCACTGGCAAATTTAGTTTCTCAAAGCAACAGTGGCCAGAGTAAACAAGGAATAACTGGAGTTTCTCTAGTTATGATACTCCA
This sequence comes from Phylloscopus trochilus trochilus, assembly GCA_016584745.2. NCBI lineage: Eukaryota > Metazoa > Chordata > Aves > Passeriformes > Phylloscopidae > Phylloscopus > Phylloscopus trochilus. The sequence goes on from WQNJ02000039.1 coordinate 23,957,730, forward strand.
AAAAGCCATATCCACTCCCATGAGCATGAGCTTAAAAGCCAAGTGCTGGCATTTATACACACACACATATATATATATATATATTTTTTTTTTTTAAATCTGCAAAATGCCTCCTTTTATTTTAATAGCTCAAAGAAAGATCTTGACTGAAACATATTTGCCATGTTCATCTGGAAAGAATCAAAGCACAAGCAATTAAGAGTATCTATATATTCTTAACTAAATAAGATGCTGAACACAGCATAGAATTGAAAGTTCTATTTCTAATGTAAGATAATTAAGAAATGTTTTTCAAGAGAGCAGGAATAATGTAACAGCTTTTTTTCCTCACCCACTCCTAGCACATTTCAATCCTATTGATTTTAGTGTTTTTTTTTTACTCTAGAAAGGTCCTCAACTTGTATTTTTAGATTTTATCCTCCCAGTGCTTCTCTACAATGTCCTTACATAACCAACCAGTGGTTGAGCTCATAAAATAACTTGATTAATGTACTTGCTCTGATTATTTATTGCAGTGTTTCTTGAAACCTTGTGATATTGCCAGGGAAAAATCACACTTGTATCAAGTAATTTCAGAGTACCATATTTTCTATCATCATATACAGGCTTTTATTTCAATTCCGGTATTTGTCAGAGAAGCTACCACACCAACAACCACACATTTTTAAAATTCCAGTTCAACAACAACTGAAAAAACAGTTTGTATCATTGACATTGTAGCATAAACATATTCTGCTCAGTCGTATGTCTTCCATTTTCCTTTTATTTGAGCAAAGCAAAAAAAAAAAAAAAAGGAGAAAAAACTATCTTTTAAAATTACGCAGCTCAACTGGCAGATTAACAATGTAGAACAGTTGGGGGAAAAAAGAAAAGTCTTTATCAAAATAGAAAGGGTTTATAGCAACAAGTAAATTCTTATAGAAATACTGAGATAAAATCGGTTTCTGTATATAAAACAACTTAAGTTGAATTGAGTTTCACTCCCAAGTAAGATAAATTCATTTTCTAAAATCATTCCCAAAGTGTTGATCATTATAGGAACAGGACTGCATTTGGAGAAAACTGCTCCAGTTGAATTCCTAGCACTTGCTTTCTCCACAAACTGTTTTGGCTCAGTGTTTTAACGCTATTTTAATTTCCTTAAATATCTCGTTAAGTTTGAAAAAAGTTTCTACTTAGACACAAACAATCAGAAAGTAGATTTTTGCTCTGAATGCCTTATGATCACTTAATTTCCCTTCTTCATAAAACAACTTTTCACTAAAAGGCAGAAATAAAATGACAGGATAAACTATCATTTATAGTTTATGTTATGTCATATAGTTTATCTCAGGATAAACTATATAACATTTTTCACATTATCTTAAGTCATACATGTACTTTTCTCTTGAAAGGCCAGGAAAAAAAAAGGATAAGGAAAAATTTTGGACATTTACATAATAAAAGGTTTAGGTTACTTTGCAAAATGTACTTCTGGTGAACTGACAAATTGTTACTGAAAACACAACGATAAGGTGAAGTACACCTTCTTCAAAATAAGTACTCATTTATATTAACACAAAAAAAGTTGCAAAGAACAAATCGCTAACTCCAGAGAACAGCAGCCCACGACTCTCACTGGAAGCACCTTGCAGAAGCCAGGTTACTCAATGCCATCTGCAGCCATACCTTTTTATCATACACATCCTGCCAGTTCACTCCAGCAAAGAAGCTGTGACGCATGATTTCCTTTGCATCGTCTGGGCCTCCACCAAGCCTAAAGAGAGGGGGGAAAAAAAATCACATATTAAACTTCCATAGGGAGATCAAGTTATTGTTATGCTTGGAAGAGTGACCATTTCTTTTTGACTATCTGGGAACAATTCTCGCCCAGTTAATATGAAATTTTCACCTGTTTAATACGAATTCTGGTGATCTCAAGAGAATTGGTGACAGTGGAAGTACCCATGCCATGGTCTGTTCTTTTTAATTAGTCCAATTACAGTGTCTGTTACTCTCTATGATGAGCTTTTTTAGTAATTCAGTAATTTTAAAAACATACTTAAGTTTAGTTTGCTTGAAAGCCCAGCTAATGTCCTGGCACTATTAAAAACCCAAACCAACCCAATAATGCTGATATAAAATTTTGCCAAGGACGTGCCGGGCACTGAATCAGTAATGACTTGTTCATCATTTTTATACAGTGTTCACTGCTGTTGCATCTGGGTGCTGTAACAATTAACCAATTATCATAAAATAGTCTCAATCTGAGTCAATTAGTATAAATTAATAAATTGTAGGCCTGCTGAGAAAAGTTATTTAAAGGCCATTGTAAATAACCACACTACTAACTGTGGCCTATAGCTTGCCAAAGCCAGACTCTGTCTGGTGAATCATCTTAGGAAGTGGATTTCACCTACTTTGGGTGAACTTCCCCAAGGTGGTTTGAGTTCACAGAAGTGGTCACTGCTGCCAAAAGAGGAGTGTCCTGCCCAAGTCTTCTCTGACTTACATCTACAGCATCATTCCCCCTTGATGACTGTGAGCAGAATCAGCTCCCTAACCTGGAGAAAAAACTAACCCTGACAAGAGAACAGAAGAGAGAACTGGCCTTTTTTTTTTTTTTTTTCCATCAGCAAATCCACTTTGACTTGACAAGCTGAGTGAGCTTCCTTGAGCTGCTGTTGCTGGTTAAGAAATAACCCCACATCCAGGGATGGGAACCTCTGTCCTTCTCAACAGCACATCAACTCTCAGGAGCGCTCTGCTCTCATCTAACTTCTCCCTGAGACTGGGGTTCCTAATGCCCTAACAGAAGGAAGCTGCAGCAGAAAAAAAGCTACTCAACTAAATAAGCAGACCATACGTGTTAAATGTTAACAAGAAGAGTGACAGAAACAGTGTGTGTTTCATTAAAAGGAACTGCTAAAGATATAAAGACAAATTCTAAAGGCAAGCATTTAAGTAAGATAAATTCCTTGCTAAAGCATTTATTGTAAGGAGGAATAATTTCCACAACCAAGAAGAAAGTCTGGTTTGGTATTACCCTGCTGCCAAATTTCAAAAATATTCTGGACTACTACGTCAGTCTTGCAATAACTGAGTGTAAAGTTATTCTAATTTTCAAACTGCATTCCTCCTTGTTTCTCAGCTACTCATTGTAAAATTCTCTACATCTTGGCAAAACATGGCAGTTACCCTTCAGTCTCCAGACTTCTCTCAAGATCTTCTAGCTGCTGACAAAAAAGCTGAGCTGTGTTAATCTCTGTGTTCATCCCCTATTTAGCATTAGCTAACTCAAGAACTTGAATATAAATAAGCTTCTAAATATAAATCTGTAATAAACCCTACTGTCTACAAGGATTAATTACAAGGAAGCATCTTCCCAATTCTAAAGGTTAATATATTTGATGGGTCAGACTGTTTGGAGGTTAAAAAAGCATTAGGAGTTGCTACAGAAAGGCAGTACTCTGCTCTGCCTGTATTTGGCTGGCTGGACACAGTTTGCTTTTCCTGCACACAGTAAGTTCAGCTGGAGCAGACAAGCTGACCACTTGTGCTGTCCCACCTGCTGCACGTGGCTGCATCCAGGCAAACCCCTTGGGGAAACAAAACAACCAGTCCTGCCCTAAGTCCCTGTGGGCAATGCCCCCTACTCATAACTTCTTGAGAACAACCAGCAGCTGAAGGAGAACTAGAGAAGGGAGGCAGAAAGAGAGGCAGAGAGTGTCTGCTGCCCAAAAACATGCCAAGAGACTCACAAGAAAGTCAAAGATATTGGGGGGAAAACAGTACCTACAGACAAATCCCACTGATTCACAAAGTCAGAGATCTAGAGCCACGGCAGACTGGACACTGCTGGTCCAGTGCTGGAGCCACTGGAAAATGGCTCTCCTGGGCAGCAATCCCAGAGGGAAAAGACCACCACAGCTGGGTGACACTTGCTTTCTAACCACTCCCTTCAAATTTCACTCCAGTTGTATTCTTTAACAAATTACTAGTTTAATGATCTAATATGTAATTTATTTATGTGACTTAGTGCCATGATCACCAAGAACAAGTGCTACAGTCCCCATGAACTCATGAATGCAGTGAATTCAGGGTTAAGTTATACTGGGAAAAAAAATTGAGATCTTTCCCTTGTTGCTGTACACATTCTGCAAACCTAAAGAGACCCCTGTGTTTTTTTTGTGAATGATTTAAAAAGTTTGTCTTCCACAAGCTTTTCTTCCTTTCGCTGGTTGAATTCATTTTGTAAATCGCTGCTGGACTGAAAAAATGGAAATCTGAGACTGCAGGGCTGTATGACCCTTTCCTGTGACTGACAGCTCCTTCAGCCAGGAAGACCAGGCACCAGAGACCTATTTTTATATTACCCAGCACAGTCAGAGCATTTATTAGGCCTGTAAAACCAATTAACTTCACTTACCGCTTATTTGGATCCTTTATCAGTAGGCCTGATAGTAATGATTTTGCATCTGCAGACAGAGTTCGAGGAAACTTTATGTCCTCCATTAGTATCAGTTCAAATAATTTCTCATGATCCTGGTTGTAGAAGGGTAATCTTCCACACATCATCTCATACATGACAACTCCTAATCCCCACCAGTCCACTGCACGACCATAGTCATTGTCTTCTAACACCTGAGACAGAAACCAAAAGCATCTTTAAGACATAAACCATTTCATTTCGCTCTGTTTGATGCATCTCTGTATGAATGTGTTTCTCAGAGTTTATTTTCACAGTATGCTAAAAGGACTCCCAGAACCTGACTCAAAACTGCAGCACTGACTCACACACCTGAGCTCACTGAAATTCCAGGCTTACCAGGCACTGCACTGCTAAAAGCAAAATTAAAAGCTGACAATGACCCGCTCCAAACAATCATGACTTATTTTTACCCTTCCTTACGTCCTCTACCAGGCCATTTATATCATCCACAGCTTTAGGAAGAGACACTGTATCTACAAGGACTACATGGGCACTAATGCCTCAGTCAGAAGTGTGAAGCATCTGTTTGCTCAGTCACTTCCTCCTCTTTTAGCCCACCTGTCTAAAGTCTCCAATTTAGAACCACCTTAATCTTACTAAGACCAGTTTCTTTATGATCTTTGTTTACATCAAAAGTCCTCAGTGCCTTTCTCCTGCCAGTTTCATTACATTCCATTAAATAATCCTAACAGCTGAACTGTGCCAATGCAAAAATTATGATAGTGTTTATACAATACTATGGTTACTACAAAACTATTTTTTGTAGCTTACCCTGCTTACAGGGTACAATTTAAACACAGAAACTGGTAATGTTTATACAATTTGTTAGCATCGTGTCACCAATGTTGTGGACCTAAAACCAACTTAATTCCACAGCCCTTCTCCCAGCAGTGCCAGAGAACTGGAATAAGAAATTTAGGCAGTGGGTCTTGACCTCAATACACCTCCATATTAAATTGCAGACATGGAGACAACATAACAGCAGCATTCAGCCCTAAAAATCATAAGCAATAAGGAAACTGAAGGTTACTGAATATATAATTCCAATTTCTATGAATTTCTAGTAGACTGGGCCCCTTCATACAAAAAAGATGAAACAGAAGTCAAGGAATCTTAAAACAGGAGGCACTACGACTGTGTATGTCAGTCGTAGAAGGGCTGCAGAAGAGCTGCAGAAGAGCTATCAAAAAAACCTTAAAACAATAATAAACAGAAAAATCAAAGAAATGCAACTAATAGAGTAGAAACACATTTGTAAAGAATATAAAGAACTCTTTATAGAGAATTGTTACTGTATCACAGAAGGCAGATGCTGAAAGGCAGCACCCTATGACTGATTTAAAAAAAAAGGAACAAACCAACAACAAATTAATCCCCAGAAAACCAAAATACTTTTTACAACACACAGACACATGCAATCACCATCACAAAGAGCTCCTCCAGGTTCAAACTGTAAACAGACTTACAGGAACAGTCATTTAGTTACTTGGTAGTGAAAAAAAATCTTTCAGTCTTTAATGAATAAGGCAACCTCTACAAGATCAGAAATAACTATATCCATAAGTAGATTATCATGTAATTGTCTAAAATGGGTAATAGAGGGGTGTTGAGCTCATTTATCTGCCTCTCCTCTTGCTCCCCCAGCTTGGGTTTACAAGCCTGCTTCTGCTGTTAGCAGAAGCAACATGCAGTCTGATCCAGTATGGCAATTTTGGGAATCCCACAGTAACTAATGCATTCAAACTCCTACTTTTCACTATCCTTAAAGATTAGTAGTGGAAACATGATGCAAAGAAGTGTATTAAAAATCCTTCTTGTGTATTTAAGATTAAAAAATCATAAATATTACCATATTAACACATATGATTTACAACTGTGCCAAAACAAACAGACTCATTACATCATTGATATTTCCAAATAGAGGATAAAATTTTGGAAAGTGTAAAATACAACAAATTATCTGAATAAGTACACATGACAAAACTAACTAAAATAACTCCTGCATTTTAAAATTAATTAAATGTTTTATGAGTTGGAGCATATTGCAAGCTATTTGCTGAAAAATTGTATATGAAATCTGTGATACTTGTCTTTAAATCACCACTTCTTCTGCCACAAAATAAAAGCATTATATATTTTCCTGCTATAGCTATTAGCACTGTTACTGTTTCTCTCATCTGTATTTTCTTTTGAAGCTAGCAAAATACATAAAATTGTGAGACAGTGGTAGATTCTTTTCACAAGTTAGCTGGGGTTTGGTTTGCATGTGTGGTTTAGAAAAGAAGGCAACAGGAAAATAAAACATATCATTCTCTGAACAAGGCAGATCACATGGCCAATAGCTAAAGCAAATTGTATTTGCAGCTTTACATAATTTATGCAGGACTTTACCTAATAATAATAAAAAGTATGAACAACCTTTTGCTGCATTCCCACAACAGCAACAAAACAGTGGTACAAAGAAAGAGCCAAATGTGATTTTTAACCTCTTTTTACATAAAATCATAAAAAAGCATAAAAGCTGGATTAACGGCCTCCCAAACCCGCATATCACCAGCCGGGTTCTCATCCCCAGCTGGCAAAACTGGCAACTCTTTATTTTTGTTTAAATACCTGGTTTACAGCCAGCCAGACAAGCAAGAGCATCAAAATGGTTTCATTTAGGCAAAAGGAAAACAGGCTGAAAACAGTGTAAATAAAGCAAGATGCATCTCAACTTATTTTAACATAAATGTAATAAAATTGTGCATAATGCATTCACAGTGAAGATACACTATTATTTCCTTTAAGTCATTTCTAATCTTCACGGTGTTTAGAAACTCCAGGATTTGTAGACTGTGTCAAATCAATGGAAGTGAAGTGCTGGAGTCCAGCAGCTCCTACAACCAAATCTATGCAGTTAGGGCAGGCATGAGAACATGTCTGTACACACTGCCCTAGCATTACAGAATCCTTTCCAAACAGTCCTTGGATTTGAGGGATTTGGTTTTAATTACACTGAGCATAGGTCAAGAAAGCTTCAACTCAGTGCTAAAATGAACATGGCATGCAGCTGCAGGCTTTGCACCTATAATCTTTTGCCCACCATGAAGCAGATAGCTGCTGTTAGAAAAGTCTCCTTTGGTTGTGAGGAGTGATACAGCTGTCTCTCCTGTAGCTCTGGGATAGCCTTGTATATGTGGGGTATCAGCCTAAGCACTCAGCCAGACACTAAGTTTAATCTCTTGGACTCTGTGTGCTGCCCTTAAGAGCTGCCCCTACCAGGCAATTCTTGTTCCTTGCTATAAGGAGCCACCAATCTATCTTTAACCAAATGTGCTACCAACCCAATCCCTTCATGGTCACAGCAGGATAGGCAGCAGGCCCACCAAAATCATCAAGGGCAACCACTCTGTGTCCACTGTAAAGCAATGTATTGATACCTCCTGCAGTACAACACAGGGATCACACAGAACTCAGGAGCTCAGAAAGAGCACCTACACGGACTACGTACTCGAGTCAGGTGTGTTTCCACACAGTAAAGAGGGACTTACTTGTTTTCTTCCACAAAATTTGTTTAAATAGTCAGATCATTCAGATTTATGATTTCCCCTCCTTCGTCCTCTTCACATACATGGGCTGCCAAAATCCAAGCCACCTTGCCAAGATCTAGGTGAGGTTCTAGGAGACAAGAGCTCCAGCACAACGTGACGTCAGTGTGTGGGTAACATTTTTAGTCATCCACCCCTGACATAATCACTGTACTCAAGGACTTCCCATCACTGAGCAGAGCATGTGCACTGACTGCAGTTCAGTCTGGATTGGCACCACAGATCACGGGAAATAAAACTCAAAAAACTGCTATCGTTTTTACAACTTGGGGAAATCTTACTCCATTTGTTTGCAGGGCTCTAGTTCAACAACTGGTTCTTTCAGAGGCAGTGCCAGCCTAATTCAGGCTCTTGTTTCTGTTCTCTCACCACAGCTTCCCTTACCTCGTCAAAACTATGCAACATTCTATATCAGACAGTTTAAAAAAAAAAGGGGGGGGGGGGGGGGGGTAGTTTCACCCTAGACTATTTTTCACCTGAATCAAGTTTTCTGACCCAAGCCCATTCCATTGCCATGTGAGCAGTTGCAGCAGCACAAGTGAGAAGGTGGGCAGCATCAGGTGTGGCATTGCTGCAGCAAGAAACGCTTGCCAACCTCTGCCCCCAAGTTACACTGACACAGAAGTTCCACCGCCTCTGCCAGTTCTCTCAGCACACACAGGCAGCTGGAACAGCTGTGCTCGCTTAGGGTGAAGCTCAAGGCCCTGCTGCACTTCCCAACCTGCAGTTCTCTAAAGCACTGCAGCAGTAGAACGGGGTTCCAAAGCAGGCATGGACTCATTGCTGCACTGAAACCACGACAGCTCTTCCAGGCAAGGACACAGCCAGGGTTTAATGGGGGCTTTTAAAAACAGCTGCAGAGGTGCCACTGAAGTTCGTGTTTTCCTTTCCTATATAAATATGCAAAAGGTTAAGTAACACACACTTTCTAACAAGCAAGAAACGTTAGCCAGGCATCTGCTGTCAGGCCTTTGCAGGTACTTTAGGGCTTTTATGGATCTTTTAGAGGCCTTGGAGAACATTAGTGCTTCAGCTAAGAGAGAGCTATTTATTTACCTTAAAATTTTCATTTGTTTTGTGGTCAAAAGGCCACAACACAAATCTAATTTGTTTTTTTTTCATTTACTGAGATAGCAATAAACAAGGGAAAACAAAGTATTCTGTAGTGATTCCACTGTCTCTGCAGACCTTGGGGTTTCTGGAGAGTATTACTGGGAGTGACCAAGTGTACAGTGGGATAGTGCTTTGTACACAGAGCAGACTGTAAGGCCCTACATACAAAATAAACAATTCAGTTCACAGACCAGCCTTTGCCTTTGGGATGATTAAGACAACACGAACACACTGCAGGACTGCTAAAATCACAGTAATTCCATCGTGGTTTTCCCTCACACATAATAATTCATTTTGCTGGCAAGTAATTACAGATCAATGAAGAAAAATACTCTTGTATTTACATTTATTGACAAAAAAGGCACCATCCTACCTATCTTATCTATTCCCCAATGCTGAGAAGCCCACTGTCTTGTACTTGAAAAATTGTTACTACCACTGGAAGTTTTCTCTTTGTCAGAAAATAAAACCCACTGAAACGTCTTCTTCCTTTATTTCACCAGGGGCTGCAGATTTTAATCTTTAAGTTTATTAGTCAATACATCTCCAGGTCCTTTGCTTTATGCATGTCACTCTTTTAAGAGCCTAACATACAGCCCACAGAATTTGATGTCCATTTACTTTTGTGGTGTAAACCAGTGAAAATATATCTTTTATTATCTTTATTGCTTCAGTAGCTAAGAGGTGAAAGGTTTTTTGGAGGCAACAGCTTGAGACACATCTGCAAACTCCTGTATACAAGGGCAGAGACATGGGAAGCAGACAACTGAATGCCAAAGTTGATCCATACACACGCCGTGCTTTTACAAGTCTCTGTGAAAATAATTTTTTTTAGGAGGTGAGCCAGCAGTGTAATAGGCTAAGTCTGTGACCATTTTATGTCAGTCATGTACTTCCACTCGCCCTAGGTGGAAACTAGAATTCTATACTTCACTAATCACAGAACACTGAACAAGGTCAGTGGTCTGTGATTGGTTTGTCTGACTGCCTCAGACAAACTGAGCTCAGGGTAGAAAATCCCTTAATCCTGTCTTCATCGCCATTTCTCGGAAATACAACATCCCTGATGAGCAGCCTCTGGGAGTTTTTTGGTTGCACAGAAGAAATTCACCTCATCAAGGGCTGTGTTTACCACACACCTCTAAATGGTAGTTAGTTGCTGTAGCTTCTGGACTCTGCAAACACAACCAAATTTAGCAGTAACCTTGAGCATGAAAGGCTTTGTAAAAGCAGTGGGTTTTATCTCTAAAAGAACAATAACAAAATACTGGACTCATACTTCGTGCCAGATATTTGAGGCAACTTAGCAGAAAAGGCATTACATTTTTGACCTAATAATGTTTCTCCTAATCCATTAGATACAGACCTTCAGATAGGACATTAGAAGTAGCTTGTTGCTCAATCAATAATTTTGACAGAACAGATGGGAAAATATTTAAACATCTAAACAAACTGTCTGCACACCTATGTTGTGAAAGAAAACTGAGAACTTGGATACACCAATGTACTGTTAATTTAAGAGGGAAAAAAATGTTTTCAATTAACCTTACAGTTCAGGTGGAGTGTGTATGCTCCTTAAGCATCCCTGGTAACCCCTCACACATTTTTATTGCTGTAGCTGTTGGTCTGTTAACAAATATTCACCCACGTATTCTTCAACAGAAGAAGTTAAAAAGTGTATTTGCTAGAACTTTCTATCTTCTGTGCTAACTAACTACAACAATGAGAAAGTTTATACTCTAACACTAACAAAGGTAATACACACTTCTTTACAGACACAGACTTTTACCCGGATCTGTGAAAATCCATTCTGCAGAAGGGTATGTTCACCAAGAATTGTAAAATTCAGCTGCTATAACTGTACCTTGGTATGAGACGTGAAGTGTTGCTGCATCAATAGTGAAATAACCCACTTAAATGAATGCTTACTGGTTTTCTGATACACAGTTGAAAAGACAAAATGTCAAGGTTATAGATACCCTGGGGGAAACAGACAGCTGAGATTTTCCACTGCTCTAATTTTTGCAGGTAGCTTTTCTCCATTTGTATCTAGTTTGCACTTTTTTTTTTTTTACTTCTGGCCCTAATGTAAACTGTCTTCTTATGACATTTTTGTATTCAAGATTTTGCCCATCTCACCTAGCTTTTTTGTTATGCACCCTTAAAAAATACATAGCAAACCATTTTTTTTGTTTGTTTGTTGGCAGACATGCTGTATCAGAAACAGTATATTCTGGTATAAATGTGAATTAAGCAGAACTTCCTAGGGTAAAGAGCATGCAATCCTAATTAATGCATTTAACCTCCTAGAAGACACAGACTTCAGTAGAATTCAAAATAGGAAAGGAGAATATTGAATATTTGAATATTTACTGATGTTAAATGGCATTTGTTCAGCTTTTGTTTATGCTTCATTACTCTCAGAAAAACTAAAGGTTTTTGCTGGGATGGAAATAATGTTTGTATTGATTAAATGAAAATTAATGAAAAAGTTTCAAGCAATGTTATTGAGACAGTCTTTATAAGAATTGTCATACTTGTTTCACAAAAAAAAAAAGTGTTTTATTAGAAAATTGCCCTCTGCTTTTAAAGTTCTGGTTTGAATACAAAAGTTTGTTTATGGGCAGTGTTAAGTTAACCTCTTTTCTGGTATTCTGTTTGCTTTATTATTTTTGCATATTTGTTACATCTCTTCCCTTGAGAAGTCTGATACTACATGGGGACAACCAATTTTTGTGACTGGTGAGATTACCCAGGTAGCATGAAAATCCAAACTCTTATTACATTATTAGTTATCTGCTTTCAGGAGAAAGTCTAATTTTTGTGCTAATTTATCTGACGTTGCAGTAATTCTTCTGTCTGTGTAACAAAGCAATGCTTTCCTACCCTCATCTTAATGCTCCCCAGGTTTTCATCTTGGTACCAGCTATTGCCAGTAAATGATGTTCTGCTCTGGAGACCCTGCCTTGTCTACCTTTCATCATTTTCATCTCAGGAGCCCACTGGCAATACCAAGCTCACAAAGTGCTCAAATTCAAGTAACCAGCATTTTTGATGACTTAGGATCACAAGATGACAGAATGTGGGACATTAAAACATGGTAAGTGATAATCAAACAGAAAAAAAAGACAAAATTTAAATTTTCATGAGATCTGAGCATTTCAAGGTAAAACAACTTCTTGCATTTTCATTCCCTCACAATGTAAAAAAAAAAAAAAAATTGGGGCTTGGAACTCTAGTGTAAAGTGAAAATTCCATATTGTGAATTTCCCATAAATCAGAAGGGAAAATATTTTCAGGCAAAGATGCCATTCCTCCTCAACCCCCCTTCACTGGTCCTCACCCAGAAACAAAATGTTGCCAAATATAAAACAGACAGCTGTTCAGGAGCACAAGCCAACACTAAACCACTCTTCCACAGGTAAAATAAATTCTATTGTGCCCCAGCTAAGAATCAGATTATGCATGCAGCATCTAGGTAAACACAGAGAAAATAAATTTCAACTATCATGCTGAAGCCAAAACAAAAATCAGTTAAGCAAAACACAACAGCATAACTACACTGTTCAGGTACTGAGCAAACGAACTATTCTTTCAAGAAAAGGAGAACAGGTTAGCATAAATTGAGGTTTTTTGGTTTTTAAGCAAAGCGTTCTGCTCCATCAGGAAACAGTAATACCTCATACTGTAAGTTAAGACAAACACCTACTGAAATACAAAAAGAAAAAATAATTATGGCATCAGTGCTGGTAGAAGACTTGGCAATTAATATTCATCAGGTTAGATACTTTATTATTTTATGGAATAAAATAAATCTCATAATTGAAAATTTTTAAAAGGAACTTTAATTTTTTACTATAACTCAATAGATACAAATGTTGAGATTTTGTTATATTAATGCAAATGAATAAGCAAATCTTCAACCCTCATAGTAGGGTACATCCTTAGATGGGGTCCACACAAAAGATGATTTTTTTTGTTGTTGTTGATTAGATCTTCTCTATTTACTTAGCTTTACATTTGCCTGTATGAGAAAGAGGTAATGCTGCCTGTTACAGATTAGCTCTGGTCCTACAGATATCCTCATTACACATGTAATTTATTTACCATTACAATAAGAGGGTTAAAAGCTTTTTGTGACATCAGAAGAAAAATATTATCACATCCTGCAACACTGCCAATGTATTACTATAAAGAATGACCTTTTTGACAGCATTCTTTGAGCATGGAACACAATTTATTTGAATTTATCCTTTGAAAAGAAAGAAAGAATAAAACTACTACCTTTCTAAGTCTCTGGCTGATAAAAATTAACGTTCTCTCTTTCGACAAAGCAACATTATACAATGTACTTTGCTAAATACATATTGAACACTCACAGGTTCCATTTCTTTTTATCAGTGAAGTTTTGGACTGAGTTTTTTTCTCGAGGGGTGGGGTGGGGAGGGCACTCTAGTTTGTTCATTCTAACTTGGCGATCAAAGAATTTTTATTTTTACACTATTACAGAAGTGCATTTTTCTAGGTTTCCAAAACCACCTTATTCAACCTTCCCCATCTGTCACCATCTGCTTCTTTTTAGCATGTACTTTTTGTGTGATCACATAAGCATGTGAAAAATAACTAACATTCAGATGATTGTCTGCTGGTACATTTGAGGACTGGGCATAATAAAAGTGAACTGCCAAAACGTACTTAACACTTCTAATTTTGTTGGGTCTTGCATGTAAGCTACATTTGATTTTCAAACTGTTTTACAGTTGGGAAGTTGATCAGGTACTCTAACTCAACAGTAAAACTGAGACTACATAATTAGCTCAGCACTAAAAAGACTGTATTGAATGGGAGGAACAAACCCCAGAAATATATCCACACGAGTTCACACATCCCTCTTGACTGAGTCTGTCTGCACAATGTTGCCTGAGGCACAGGATAAGATGCTGCAAGCAGCCTACTTCTGGACAGTCACAGCCTGTGTCTTCTCTCCAAGCTACCACAGGACAAGGATAAAGGACTCTCATATTTACAAGGGTGTCAGAAATCTCACAGAAAATGCCTGGAGAAGCAAAGACACTAAGCCGAGGGTAGAAATGCATAGAAATACAATGCAATTCCTTAAATATGCAGCAGATACTGCTTCTAGCTTTAGGTGAAAAGTAACTGGAAAATCCCATCATGGCACAAAAGCTGAATAATGGAGGTGTCTGTTTCCAGGACTCTATCATGCTATGACACAGCATTTCTGTTTGTAAATGCACCTCTCAATACAGTGCTCACAGGGCAAGAACAAAACAAGACTAAAGCTGGAGAAACAAACCTACCTCCAATCCTCTAAAAATAATTAACCTCACTTTATGAGAATTTCATTCAGAAGGTTTTTTTTCCATCTTTTTAGAGTAGCACCACTACAGGCCTATCAGATCTTCAGCAAAACCATATGAACCATAACACCAGCATGTTTTTGTCAACGCAGGCAATTTGGTAGAGTGTCTCACTATCCTTTCTCTAAAGAAAGAGGTAACATAAAGTAACAAAATAAAAAGAAGCACAATAAAAACAAGAACTGCCCCTTCCCCTAAATAAACCCCAACAATCCATCTTCCATTAGTGCTTATCAGAGGTAACAAAATATGAGTGAAAACTTGCCCTCTGGAGCACAATGGAAAACTGAGCTCAAAATAAAGTTTCTTTCCCACCACCTCCTTTTTGCCAAGTCTTAGAAGTTCACACTGGTCTTAAAATGTTGTGAATGTATATCCATGTTGCAATATCTCAGCAGCAGCCTTCCCTCAATTTATGCCATTTCCACAAATTCCCTTTTCTATCCAGTAGTTCTAGAGGTGGAAAATAATGGCACATACCTATTATTTATAAAAAGTTGCATAGAATTTCAAAAAGCACATTACTCTGATGCCTCAACTATCTTCAAATTCAAATTAAATTTAACAGAAAGTAGATTAAAAGGAAATTGCTTAAGTCACAACGAAACTTATTCCGTCTTTCAGTTCCTTTATATTCCAAACCAAGCAAGCTTCTCTTCAGTTTTAAGTTGCTCATCAATTCCTCCTGCCATTTGTGTCTCCCTACAAAACACCTTATCAGATCCTACTTAAAAAACATTAATGAAATAATGTAATTGTCTTTAATCCAAATTCTCTTTCTGGCCCAAAATCACGTTTTTCCCTATAAGAAAAATCTTCTAATCTCTAATCTGTATTTTCTGATCAATCTACTTGTGACATTATTAAATTAATTTCATTCATTTCCTTTCTCTCCTGTTAGCTACCCTTACTATCCTCCTTCAGTGTACTCAAATTCTTTTCTCTACCCCGTAAGAAAAGAGAAATAAGGGGAAGAGGGACAAAAAGGGAAAAAGAGGAAAGAAAGGAAGCTGTACTACTCATGCAACTTCATTTTCTCTGTAGTAGAGTGGAGCTGAAGTTTTAACATCCTCACCTTAGCTGATCTCTCTCAACTGGCCTGCCTCAGTTTACCCACAATGCTGACTGCTTTCATCAAGCTCTTTGTGAACCAGTGCCCTCCTGCTTCTCCCAACATTTTATCGAGCTCTTCTTTAACACTGCAACTTCTATCTGCATGAAAACCCCTGTTAAGAACAATGCTTTGTCAAGATGCCTGCAAAACCTGGAAACACCCATTCCTGTTGTTAGCCTGCCTCAGTGCATTTCAGTAGTTCCCTCTCTGCCTACACACAGCACTCAGTTTCAACTCCCAGCAGACGAGTTATGTGGTAGATCATCACAGTCTCACTCCAAAATATACCAGACTGCCTGCCTTTGGCAAATATCCTAATCCAATCCAAGCAGGTGTTACAAGAATAAAATAAACGTATAGCTGCCCAAGTGATAAAATGCTTTTTCTGACTCTATTGTCAGCTTTTTGTAATCTGTATATACCACAACACTCTTAGAAAATTCACTTCAATTCCTGAAAACATGGGGAAAGTGTGGGGTTTTTTTTGTTACAAGCGTGCCTGCTTTCCCTTGCTGAAATTCAGTCACTGAACTGTGATGGCCAGGTTCTAGGTTATATCACAGCCATATCCTTCCTGTAAGTAAGAAATTATATGAAGTGTGAGGAGAGACAGCAGTTGCCTCTTGATAAAAGAGTTCTATCCTCCACTCCTCTGAGAATAAATTCAGAGAAATAATTGATTGCACACAATCTCTCTCACTCCCATTTTTAAAAAAACAATCACTAAAAAAATATTGGCCAAATGGGCATTGTATAATTGATCTTAACATTTCCTTAATCCTCATTGGTCTTATTTTAAAATAAGTTACAGGACATGCACATCTTTCTCCTGTCTAGGGGTAAAGGTTATGAATCTGCTCCTTTCTGGTTCATTGTCACACACCTTTGAGTGACTGTAACTGCACGAACTCTATTGAAACAGTTTGCTTTTTTAAATAAAATGCAACTGTTCTTATAGGAATCCATCACATCTGTACATATGAGCCATTTTTTTACATATTCATCCACCTAATCTTTATTTCTATGCCAATAAAACGTAACAATATCCTTTCATTTTCCCTGTTATTAGAATAGACCTACACATCATTGATTATCTACATCTTTAAGAGTCATTTGAATGATATCCATGAAGTCCCTTACAGACTTGTTCAGAGTCAAAACAACTTCTGTTACTAGAAAGATTTAAAACTTCAGAAGTTATTTCTGGTATTTAAAGCTTGTCTCTCCCACGGCACCAAAACTTAGTACCACATTTGACTGCTCTCCTATAACAAACTTAGTCCTAGGAACTTGAGCTGAAATATAGAGACCCAGAAACTCTTATCTCATCCAAGCAAACATCCTTATGAATTATCAGACCCCCAAAGAAATTTTACTTCTCTGCCCAAGTAGCTTCATATCCTGAATGTTCTGTTACAGGAAGTCTGTGCCAGTCTGCATCTTTATTAGCAGGTCTCGTCCTTGACAGTCAACTGAAAACTATCAAAATCCAAACAGCTTTTAAAAGATTCATAGGTATATTTACAAGTACTTTCTCAGTTTTATTCTTTCTATTTAAGCAAGTGATACTGCCTGTAAAAGATATGTAGTCCTGTCCTGCCTTTGCCACCCCAAAACTGCAAAAGAAGTATTTGTTGGAAAAAAAAAATCAAGCATACATCTGTGTCACCTAAATGGGATCACAATTCATCTTTTTCTCATAGGATCTATGAATATTTTCCGACACCACAATGATCCCCACTGTGACAGCTTACTTGGAAGAATAACAACGGAAACAGACTTCTAATAAACAGTCTCTTTGTCCTGAAAAACTACTAAGTGAGAAATTGTAACATATTTTATACCTTTCAAATGGGGAATGCCACAGATGCTTACAGCTAAGGGAATTATTACTATTAGCACTACACTTAAACACACACAAAAAATTAGGCTTGTGTTAGTTCTACTGCAGATGATAAGGGTAACTTCACTATTATACAACCAAGTTATTCTCAACAAACTATATAATTTCACAAACAAAAAGTTACTTGCTCATTCTTCAATAAGTGTGACAAATGTACATCTGTACTGTTAACAAATTTAAGCCCTGCTATTTGGCAGTGGCAACTATTTTCTTCCTAGAGGATGTGTTCATACCCTACTGTATTTTATGCTCAGCACATACTGATGCAAGACAAACACAGTCAGTGCTATTTTAATCTTCTTTAGACCACAGAAAACGGGTGTTGGATTACGGGGAAGGGCTAGGAGAGGAGAACAGAAAGAGAATGCACCTATGGAGCACTTAGCCAGAAGCCCTGCATGCCCTGAAAACTCAGTGTATGTACCAGTGAAGGTACAAATCCATATGGGTTCCAGAAATGAGAAATCCGTGATGATCCAGAATTCTACCTCCACAGATGAAAATTGACTCGAACCTGGCACGCTCATTACAGTGTTTTTTTCTGTGGCACATCATCCATTTGATCTCTGCATGGACAAGGGCATTTTTCTGGATCTCCCCATTTTCTACACAGTCAGTGTCAGGTCCTATACAAGAGGTCAGGCCTTATCAATATGAGATTAAGGAGTCTTTTCAACAGAGGGTCAGATGGACTATTTTTATCTCAGAAACATAAGGTCTATGAGGAAAATGCAGCAACAGGTAGGCTTATTTACTGATCAAGAGTAATTCTGAAATTGCCTTGGGTAATAATTCTGTATCCATCCTCAAAGGTACCCTCACCTCAGAGACTGCCATGCAAGGAGGAAACACACCTTCACCTGTCTTAGCTACTTCCCTCTTTTACTGTTGGAAGCATCTGCAACATTTTTTTTTTGTAAAGAGATGGAACAGTGAGCAGGACTCTATGCCTCAAACAACGGTGCAGAAAGCATTGGGAAAACCAAGTTTGGAACCACAACTGCTACAAAAGAAAATATTAAGTCAGTTTTCAGGCTAGGTCTAGACTCCCACCAGTGCAATGCTCCTGGTCAGCTCCTGGGGTGGTAGGCTGCAGGCTCAGGCTGCCCCTGTGTGTCACACAGCACAGTGTTCTAGTGTTCTCTACCACCAGCCATAAAGTACATGGGAAACTGAACTAAAAAACCTGCAGAAGGGATGCATCCATCACAGCTGACACAGATTAAAAAAAAAAAAAAAAAAAAAAAAAAGGATGCAAGGATATTATTAAAAGGACAGATGATGAATAGATTTCTCCATATAAATGGAGAATGAGTATCTTGCTTCTAAAGAAAGGCTGAAAGGTATCTGCCTTTAAACTTACCATGACCAGGCAAAACAAAAGTATATGCTGCCATTTGTCTTGGGACAGACAGGCAGGAATGCAGCGTGGTAACAGGATTAAAGCCCAGTTGTAACATTAGGTTCTCATGTTCTGAAGTTTGTCTCAAGGTAGTAAATCTGTGGCACCTGAAAATGATTTCTGTGGCCTGAACTGCAAAGAGAAGTGATTTTTGAGCATTCATGCTCTGAAACATGGGCACAGACTGGAGGGCCCAGGCTCTTGACAGTCCCTTTATCAGTCAGCTGCCCTGACAGAAATAGATAAAATTGTCTCAGGTGAGCAGCTATCCAGCTAAAGGTGTTGAGTCTTCTCAAGCCATATCAGTAACCTGTCTAGGTTGCTTGCTCAAAACCCTTTATCCCTGAGAGAGAAGGGAATGAGTTCTCTTGTTCCCAAGGTTAATGAAGAATCAATTTCCTTCAACAGATTTTTACAGGGAGAGTCTCCAAAAACACTCATAATGGGAAGCAGAGCAGAGAAGTGGGGCTTCTAGAGAATAGCAATGCAAACTGGATAAAGTAACTTGCCCTGAGTGTCTAAAACCAAGTTTGATGAAAGGGAGCTAAGGTTTTCAAAAGTCAAGGAAGATAGTACCAGATGGATGAAGAGAAAGTTAGTTGGCTCCTAAAAATACTGATGTTTCCTTTACTATTGGAGAAAGAATGTATCAAAAGATCTTACTATCATCCAAAATGGGTTCAGTAACTCTACCTATCATACTGACTTGTAGCCAATTACTAGCAGCTTCAATTTCCTCTGTGATTGCAAACTGAAAGGGACTTTAAGAGATTTATATGGACTCTCAAACCCGTATACCTAGCCTGGCTAAAATCTTAATTTCCAGACACACTATTCAGAAGGTGATGTGTACCTGATTCTTTGACATTCCCTGATTTCAAGGTTTAGAATAAAAAACAAAATGCAACCAAAATTGCTTGTTGAAACAGGCTCCAGGGCTTGTGGCTGTTACTCAGGATTCAGTGCTGCTGAAAGTAAGAGAATAAAGACCTGTGTCTAATCAGGGCCTCCTCCCTCCAAACTAAGGCATGTTCTTCAAAGACAATATGTACTAACAAGAGTTTATTGTAGTGCAGAGTTGCTGCAAGACGTGGGAAACCCCTCTGAAAACTCCTTAAAACTTTCTTCAATGAAATGGTAGGACTGAAGGGCCTTTCAAAGCCCTTTAAGCTGACTAGAAAGTTATCTCAGTATTAGGTGTGCACTGTGTCCATTAGAAATCTTGAATGCTGACAGGAGTGGAAATAAGGGCTAATTCAGCATCCACAGAATCCTTAGCATTAAGTAAAAAAATTAGGCTGTCTTTCATATCAGTACTGGAGTTGTATTTGGCAGCCCCTGAGGAGAGGCAAGGTGACATTTCTGAGCACCACAATCAGTACTGTTGACTGAAGCCAGGGCAAAACCACATTTTTGGTGGTGCTTCCCTTGCCTTTTTTCAGCAGGCATCAGTGGCAGAGCTGTCAGCTCTAACAACACCAGAGCAGATCATCGGGATGACTTGAGCTTCCACTACAGATTTTCAAGTGGCCAAACCAGAGCTGCAAGGGGAACCAAAGCAATGTCTTGATGTCCATGTTTTTATCAATCCTTGAGGAGTGTGATGCTTGGCACTCCCAGTGCCAGCTGATGGGAAAGATGGGGTGGCAGACTCTGAGATGCCTCTTCTGCTTACATACCAGGAAACAGCCCGTTTGGGTGCCCACCTCAACCAGTTCTGAGGTTGATACACTCAACTGCTTCTAGCAGAAATATCTAAAATTTCAACTCCCTCTCCCTGCAACCAGGGAATTCGGATAAAACCCATCAATTCAGTACCCTCCTATTCCCCCTCGCCTCCACTGAGGCTATATAAATGCTAGTTACACAGCTCAGTGAAGCAGGATCATATGTTCCAAGTGACAGACAGATGGAAGATTATTTTTGAAGAAATCATTGGAAGATAAAAACTTTAACAGAGGAATGCAAACATGAGAAGGGAAACGCATGTTAGAGGCCTTTTTAAACACTAAGAAGCAGAGCATCAGTATACATACAACCATCACAAAGTACAGCAGCACTTCCATTCTGAATAACAGCTAGAGACTATTAATCAGGCAGACTGTCAGTCTAAAATTAAATGGAAAAGAAACATTTCATACAGTATTATAGGAAAATATACTAAATCATACCTCGGGTGCCAGGTATTCTGGAGTACCACAGAATGTTTTCATGGTTGCTGCGTCTGTGATTCCCTCTTTGCAAAGTCCAAAATCTGTAATTTTTATGTGTCCATCTTTATCCAACATTAGATTTTCTAACTGTGTGTTGGGGAGAAAAATATTCCCTTAGTATTTCTTAACAGGACAGATTGATGCATTGCATCAAGTTTGCAAAAAAAGAGTTATTCCTTGCAACAGAACGTGATTAATTTGTAATAAAAAAATAACACAGCATCTACTACATTACATTAATAGTGTTTACTGCTACACAAGTTACATAATTAGTTAATACTTTAATATAGTTTACAATAGTAAATCTAAGGTCAATGACTTCAGAGATTTCCTTTGCTCTAACATGACAGCCACTGATCAAGATACTTTTTACTTTCTATACTGTCATGAAACAGCCTGTATCCATAAATCCTTAAAATAACTCCAACTTCCAGAACCTTGTCAATAATAGCCAGAACTGGGGATAAGGCAGCTACTAATAAAAAACCCCCCAAGGTAAATTCTTCCTTGTCTACTTGCAAAGGACACTTCTTAAATCGTGAATAAATACCTGTGCATGCTTTGCATTGCTTTTTAAATATATGATCCTTGTTTTGAAATGAAAAAACATCCAGATTAATGGCTAATATCACTTTCCCAAAAGGTTTTAGTTAGCTGTACTTAAAATACAGATAGAACTGAAACCAAGGAAAACATTCTGAAAAACTTTTCTCAACAGAAATTTGTTTCATTTTTTATAAATTATAAGGTATGTAGTGAAAATACCAACACAGAACAATCACAGCCCTGTCATTCTAAGTCTGCATAAAGCCTGAAATACAATCAAAGGTTTGATTTCCTGTTGAGCCAAAGTGTGTTACAAGGAAAATGTGCAGCAGACAACACGAGAAATAGAAGGTTAATGATGTCAAACTCCTCTTTCCTTATAATTTAGAATTTAAATTAAAAATTATCACCTATCATTCCTTGACCGGACAATTCTGTATTTTCCCAGGATTTCACAGCATTTCACATTATTACAACAGATTCTGCTGCCAACAGGTAGCCCAGCATTTTGTTTTCTGTTTGCCTCCCTGAGCAGAACTTGCCTACCACTGCCTCCTTCTCCTCAGTTCCTGTACAAAGGCCTGCATGAATGAATTCCACTACTGTGCATGTACAACAGGAAAGCACAATTTCCTGCAGTAGAAATTAAAGGCTTGACACAGAAATAAAATTGTCTCATCATGGAATTTACAGGTTCCTCCTTGAAAAGTTAGAAAATGTTCCTGCTGGAACCAGAGGTTATTTTTCCATAGAACATGGTCATAGTGTGTCTCAGAGTACCTGGAGCAACAGAGCACCAGCCAACTGTATATGCTGGCAAAACTAAAACAAACTATATTCCAATAACAGGAACCTTTCCCCAGATACCAGATACGAAAGACAAAAATAATTTTGAAATCAATGCTGAAATAAATTCTTTTTCTGTGGAAGTATTCTGAATTCTTTAAAATGTTTCCAATGCATACAGAAACACCTCTTTGCTGAGTTAAAAAATGCAGATACATTGTCCCAATTCACCACTTCCCTTGTTTGGGGACATTGAGAATTGTATTTGAGATTTGTGCTGAAATCTAAGTTAAGTTATGAGTAACAGGGCAGGGGGTAGGGAGGATGAGGATCAGAAGTTTAAATCTCCTTCAAGTGTTGCTACTACAGTATCCTGTTTCATTTTATAATCAAGTTAAAGTCAGGGAATGTACCCATCTAGAGATTACTATATCAAACAACTTCCTCCAGCACACACAGAACTTAAAACTGAACACAGATTTTTTTTTTCCCCATTAACTCTGAATAGTGCAACTTTATAATTACTTTGTGTTTGTCCCCATAGTCTCTGCAAAAACAAAAATTTGATTACTTTTTCTTCTTCCCTTTTTTTACCTTGAGATCACGGTACACAATCTTCCCAGAATGCAGATAGTCCAGGGCAGAGACAATTTCTGCACCATAGAAGCGTGTGCGGTCCTCTGAGAACACCCGCTCTCTCGACAAATGGAAAAACAGCTGCAGGGTAAACAGCAGGGACAGGATTGTAATAATTACTGATTTAGTGGGGGAAATTAACACAAACATAAAACACCTCTCATCACCATATTGTGATGATAGATAGTGTACTCTCAGTGGACACTCAGCACTCTTAGACAGCAGCTGGCTTATCTTTTCCAGGTTTCCAAAGGGAGAAAGCGAGCTGTTAAATCAGCGTTTTAATCAATATACCAATCTTGTTTAAGGCATTCTGCTTGCTACTCATTTAACCTTCAGTTACCAGAGGAAAAAAAAAAAAAAAAGTACGCAACAGCATCATTCTGTACTTTTCCCTCTGACACTTCCTCAGATTTTTGCTTTAAGCCACTGAGAAATATCACTAAAATGTATAGACTTTGGTTCTGCCTCATGTTTTTCAGTGCTTTAGTAACTTTTCTTTGAACTGAAAAAGGTCTAGTTCTTCAACAGGCTGGCATTTTACAAACCACACATTCACACTGCTAGCAGTAGTAGTGACTAGAAAAAAGCAAATCAACAATGCTTAGGGGGCTTATAAAAACAAATCTAGGTTCTTAGTGTATTTCTTTGCTACAATGTAAAAATTGGCTGGGGTGTTTTTTCTCCTCTTTAATACTTTTTAAGTAACAGCACTTTGCAGACACTTTAAAGTCATTCAGCAAAAAATAATAGTCATTATGTACTGCCAGTAATTTCAGCTGCAATGAAAAGGTGTAAGATGAAGCTCTGTAAAGTTGTCAGTATCTTAAAGGATAAAACACCACCCTCAGAACCTGGAACAACATCTAAAAAAACACATTTTAGCTATTCAATTCAAATGTTCTCTAAAATGGTGAGTTTTAATTACTGTTTAAAGCAAGTTTGGGTAATTCCTCAAGCAAAGATTAGTGAGTGTATTTCTGTACTCTTCTTAAGACCAGATCGACCACGTTACAAGGTTTTTGGGTTCACCAGAGGAGCTAACAATCAACAAAACAGAAATATAAAAATGTTATCATTTATAAATTACACACAGGCAGTGAAATCTGCAACAACTATGCATGCAGGTTTGGGATTGGGTTTTTTTGCACTGTTTAAAGTATCAAGTAGATGAGAAATTCTGAAATGGCAAGGCAGGTTAAAAAAACCCCCAAAAGCTAACCAATTTAAAAAAAAAAAGCCAATTATGTGCTTAATCTGTCTTTATCACAACCTACTTTATGCCTTTAAAAATCTTCACTATTCACATGGCACAGTACAGTGTAGGAATTACTGCAGCTCTTTTCAGTGGATGGACTTGTAGATGTGGCACTTGGGGATAGGGTTTAGGAGTGATTATGGTGCTGCTGGGCTGATGGTTGGACTAAATAATCTTGAAGGCTGCTTCAAATCTTGATAATTCTGTGACTTTTCAAAACATAATTAAAAAGTCACAGCTATGAACTACAAGTCAGCTTCTTTCTGAGAATTGCAATTGGTAATAGGTGCATCACTTTTGTCTTAGCCTAAACAAAATTCCCAGTACACTGAGACTTTTGGCAGCATATATAAGCATCTGCTTACACAGATAAGCAGAGACTTCACAGAATACAGAAACTATGATTTAAAGGAAATATTTAAATTTTTTTGTTCATTTTATCTGGATTCTCATTTCCGCTTCTTTTCCCGTGCTCAAGACACCCTGTAAAAAAATGGCAAACCTGCATGACAGGGAGGATCTTGACTATGCAGGTGTGTCTGTTGCTCCTGTTGCTCACCTGTTAGGGCACCAGGTTTGTCTCACCCTGGTGGGACATGAGCCCCTCTGCAGTGACTTGCTCTCTGTACTGATGGCTGCCTAGTGGTCAGGGCAATCTCAAGACCCACCCACACTAAGCAACCAGGTTGCTTATTCATGAAATGCCTCACGTATTATCCAACTGGGAAAAGAACAAGTACATTTCCCAATTTGTGTGGTCCTTTCCGCACATTTCTGTAGTATTTAAATAGGAAAATAAATACTGCTAAGTAGAATTTCATTCACATAAAGCAAAATACAAAATGTACATCATTTATGCCTTTATGGCCGTTTCATGGTCTCTTTCATAAATAATGAGCTAGTGCTACTCATTTGTAAGAGGTTTTTTTGTTTGTTTTGATGGATTAGAAGTAATTAAAAATATAGGTCAACACACTGAATATTTGTAACTTCCAATTAGCCCTACATTTCATATCTATTCTGAAGGACTATTGCAATTTTCTGTTTGAAAGAGACTGATCCAGTAGCTGAACAGCAGCCTTAGAAAATTCTAAAGCTTCAGGATACTCATCATCAACACTTTTGTTTTAGTTTCCATTTTAAAAAGTATCCCAAATCTGCATCTGAAAGTTGACAGCCTGACAAATTAACATACAAAAAAAAAATTACTTTCTTTAGTGTTTACTTCCAACAAGATTATTGATATTAATCAAAAATACTTCAAAGTAAAATGACCAGCTAGAAATAACTAACAGTTGTGTTTGTCAAAGAAACTGTGAGCTTCTGAGTCAGCTTATTTTAATGTATACGTGACACTACAGTCACTCTTCTTCACATTATTATAGCACCTAACAGATTTGTCACCAAACCATACTTGCTAGTTTTGAATGAAAAACGTATATTTAGATGTAAAAATGCACATTAAAAGCCCATTCATTCACTCAGATACATGCTAAAGATATTAAGCAGATTCTAAAATTATAATAGGGAAAGCTGGGAGATTACAGGGGGATTACAGCATAATTTTCAGCTAATTATTTAGCTGGTTCACTATTTCAGAATAATTCTGCCACTGTGTTCTATTTACAATTGTCAGAACAAGAAGATTATATTTACTAAGTCAAAGAAGGAAAAGTAGAAATGTGATGGAAGGTTAAAAAGATTTCCAACATTTTCACTATTTATTGATTTACAGTTATTAAACATGTGCTATAAAATCACTGGAATTGCAATAGAAATAGCTTTGGCACAAAGAAAGCCATTTTGCACGTAACAGTTTTGATGGCATACACGAGGGTGCTATTGTTGCAGTGAGGACTGGAGATACAAATTTCCTGGTACGCCTTTAAAAACTGAACAACAACGCTGTCACGGGGTTTTTCCCAATAAAAAAAATGTAATGGAAGAATTTAAACTAAGATCAAACATAGAAGTATATTCAGCTGCAGATCCAAGCATGCCCAATATATAAAAGACACAGCCTTGTATCAACTGTTATGTTAAAGTTGTGCACACACTAGTGACCTACTTAGCATGTTGTAAGTTGAATGGCTGGCTCTTGCTGTGGTGTATTGGGTTTGCTCAGTTCTGCATTTTACAGCTGAGTCTTGATTTTGCTTGCAGTAGCAACCTTGAAATTTCAAATTATTTATTTCTTGTTTCAGACTTTGTGCTGCCCTCTTGGCACATTCTACACCCAAAGAAATACAGCACCCTTACCACGGACTGTCATAATTTAAGGCTAAGGAACATTCTCTGGTTTACTTATTTTTGAATAAGTAGGTTGTAAATCCTCTGTCGTTTTCTTTTTTTTTTTTTTTTTTCTAGACAGTAATAGCACTTGTTCAATTACAACAAGCCATTTAGTTCTCTCCTGCCTAATGAATTGAAGAGCTGTGGAACAAAAATGCCAAGAGGAACAGAGATTCAGAATTCTTATGTGGAGAACCATCTGAACAAATTTTAGGGTCTAATTTTATTATACACATAATTACCAATTAAGTTTGTTACAAAATATGTAATCTGGAATTATCCTTAAATGCAGAGTGAGGAAGTTAATCAACTTATGAGTCAGTGTACTCTGCAGAGTAATGTATGTAACAGATTTCATTCCTAAAATATTTTCAACCTTTAAAGCAAAATACTGGAAATAAAAACTGGGAAATATACACCCCAAAAGTATTCCTCAAAAACAAAGAGCCATTTGGTCAACCCAGCTGAGGCAGATGAATATTTGTTTCCTTAAAATCAAATTTCAATTTCTTAATGCTACTTCAACATAATTGCTTCAGTACAACAAAGCTATTGAGAATTACAGTGGCAGACGTATCCTTCTAGCTACATACTGCAACACAGTTTATGATCAATAGACATTGGTAAACATTTCACCCACAGAGTCTAAAAGCAAAACCAAATGAAGGCAAAATTAAGCTTTTGGCCCACAACAATTATTTCAAGATTGTGCCTTCGGCAGCAGGAAAAACGTTCTCAGTATAAAGAAAACATATTCAATATTTCCATCTGAATAATCTGCTTGAAAAAAAAATCCTCTAATGGTTTGCTTTAGTATATCAAAGTAAATAATATGCTGGGATATTTTTCTATGGAATGCAAAAGAGAATTCCTTACTGTAATACTTTGTACACTGCAAAAGAGCACACACATGTAGACCAGTAAAACTGATGCAGTTACATTTTCAATGTAACCTCTTCCCTTATTAACTAAGCCCAACCAACTTAAAGTTACATAGGCAAGGTAAGCAAAGATAAATTGTTACTATTGTAGGGGGATGTTAACTTCACCGTGGATCTAGATTTTGGAGAGATTTTATTAAAGATTCCTGCCTACACTTAACACAACTACTTCTCCTCCAGTATGAAGTTCTGTGCCCCCTTCCTTGACTGTTTTCCTTTTAGCCATAGAAAGAGGAAGCAAGGACTCCTACTTGATCACAGTTTTTATTACTGTACTAGGGCAGAAGCCTAAATTGTGGCATTTTCTTGCTTTCACCTGGGTAGGAGACAAGAATATGTACACAAACTTCAAGAACTCCTTCAGGAGGAGAACCATCTGGGTAATAGTGCTCCTGAAAGATGTAACCCATGAAAATTCCCAACGAATTGTTCATGCACAATGGTCTACCTAAAAAGAAATATGTAATTTTAAACAGAAACACACTGAAGGTAGCACAGCATTGGAGAGAATCACAAGCAACATGGTACATCTATGGTTAACTTCCCACTGGAAGGATGGGAATTAAAAGATGAGTTTTCAACACCTTCAACAGTCAGAACACTGTCAGAAAATATAAATTCCTTGGAACACAGAATAGTAGATAGAAGCAGCAAAAGAAAAAAGTCTGTGTGTCATATAAGCTAAAATGCTGGCTAAACTTTGAGCAACTTTCAGTAATAACAAGGCTATTCAGAGTTAATAACAAGGCTATTTTTACAAATATGAAATCCTCTGTATTTTTGGAAGACACTGACTTTCTCTCTGAAATTCACCAGAAAATTTGGTAAGATTCAAGATTTTCCTATTAAAAAAGACACTTTGTCCAACTTATTATTCCAGATCTCTAGTCAAAGAGAAGCACATGGGCAAATCCAGAGAGTTTCCTCAAAGAATACCACCTACTCTCAAAAGGCACTTTTTCCCCCTGTAGCAAAACTTCAGAGCTTCATTGGATTAGAGAACCATCAGCAAAGTACATGAGCAGCACTGAAAACCAGCAGCATCATACCTGGAAGAAAGTAACCCAGTCCTGGCAGGAGTACACTGCAACTGCTCAAATCCCCAAAGCAGAGCAGGCTGCCACCCACAAACCCATGACACACAACACCTGCAGTCGGAGCCAGGAAGTTGCACCACCCAAAGCAGAGAAATGCATTGACTGAACTACAGTTGACCAAAATACAGTCAGAGCATCCTCAGTCTTAAGAAAAGAGTTGAAAACATCCTCTGTGGGCTCTGCTCTGCATTCAAACAGGATGGAAAAGTACCTCTTGAAAAGACAAATAGCTACATTACAGGATGATGTTAAAAACATACTTCCAAACTGTCTCCCCAGAGGTTACAGAATTGCAGTAAGATCTTACACAGAGGAAAACCATGAAGAATTAGCTAGTTTATAAGACAATAGTTAAAACTCACTGCAGACAGCATTGACTTAATATTGGTGATGTAAATTCAATGTCAAATAAGCCAGCTGAGTGTCCAAGAGAAGGCTGTTATCCCTTTACTGCTGAGGGAGATTTTTGTATCTGGTTCAACACTTGGGATGTGCAGAATGGGGTTTATACATTGAGTTAAACAAGCCATCCTCCCATATGAGAACCCTTCAGCAGCATATTTAGGCATGACTGGTAGAGGATGGCCCAGGACAAGGTGGGCTGCAGGCATTGGGATTATAGCTAAGCACAATTTTATTGCTGAAGAAGACAGCAAAAACAAAATGCTAACATTATGTATCATGCCATAGCAATTTCTCAATTAAGAAAGAGGTTTTCTAATAGGAAAGAACTCCTAGTGGAAACACTTAGTCCTATAACATTATCATGAAGCACAAAACAGGGGAAATCCCCCAGTTCATGTTGTAACAAAGCACAGTTTGAATAGCAAACAGCATCTTAAAGGTAGATAAAAGCCCTCCTCTTCAATTGCAGTTCTCTAATCCCATTTGCTGGGTATCATTTTGGATATTTCATTCTTTAGTTGGCTTCAAAGCTAACAACACTCTAAGAAGTTTAGTGCTTTCCTTGAAATTTCCAGAGTACACAGCAAGTGAAGCGGAGACAAGCAATGAAAAATATGAATGCTCCACTCTTTTCCAAGAGATATTTGTAATAATTACAGCAAAGAGAGCACACATTTCATACTGGGACCAAAGTAACACTCATCAGCATTATTTTTGCTTGTTTACTGGATTATGACTGTTTCATGCCAGAACGTGCTATAATATGCTTATGTAAAAAGAACAATAAGCAAGTATATGTAATTATATCTCTAGCATTAAATTATCTCTCACTATACAGAAGTCTAATTTTTTCAGAACAGGAACTAGTTTTGACAAAAAAAGTTATAAAAACATGTCAACTTTTTTTTTTTTTTTAATTCAACACCTCAATTTTTTTTTAAATAAAAGCCCTTTAATCATACTAGAAAGCAAAAAGGTAAGGAAAAAATATAACCTTAAAAGTGTAATCCAGTGACAGCCTTACTGTTAAAAGTGCAGAACATCTTTCTTAAACTTACCTCTCCTCCGTTAACATACTCCATCACAAAACACAAACGATCCTTTGTCTGGAAGGAATATTTCAAGGACTTGCAAAGAAAACAGCAAAATCAAAGCAATTATCATCTTATATTAACCCAATGTCTTGCACTTAAACTGTAACAAAATTTTAAGTAGAAAATTCTGATTTTGGTGAGAACTTTAATTAAAAATGTAACTTTTTATCTGGAGCTTGAGATGAATTAACACAAAAACTTCTAAGTTTCATCTCTGATGAAACTGATATGAAAACATCATGCTTATTACAATAAAGTACTAAATGGCTACTAAAACACACAATTTCATACTTCATTTCTTATTGCCATACACAGTACCAGCTACTTCCACTGACTGTACTTTATGATGTCCACTTCCACAGTGTTCGTGAGGGGAGAGATTATCATATTCTTTTTAATTTCTCCCAAGTGAAATCTTAAAAGTCATCTTAACATCCAGTATGCTTTCATTTCCAAAGCAAGGACTCTCTAGTTTCATATTATGGAATACTAAGAATGCTAAGTGCCAAATTAATATATTCATTTCCATATCACTTTGAAGTTGCAACAGATGTTATAATCTCAATTAAAAATTTTTATTTATCAACGTTGACTTATCAATGATACCAAAGCAAATCTACAGATGAAGACTTGGCATAAAAGAAATGAAATGCAGTAGAACTGCGTGTGACTAAACTGTGTGTCTCAATAGAAAACTTGCTGAAGAATAACAGAAAGATAAGAAGATACAGCTGCAGTACCATTGTTGCATTTCTTGATAGGAGGTACCCCTACATCACACTCTTACCATCACACTCTAACTCAAAAAACATTGAAGGATCTCTTTCAGCTTTACTGAATTTCCAAGAACTTAAATGCAATCCTCTGCTTTCCAAAAAAGTTATGTTTTTCTAAATAGGAAAGCTTCCATGCTATACTTTGAAATATTAATATATAAAAAAAAATAAAAATCCCTATCTCAAAAAGCGTGTTCATTATATTTTGAAATAAAGGGAAGTATTTTTTAATATATTCTCTAGCAAGTGGAATCAGAATTACTTCTATAAGAAAGTCATCTGTAAAGTTAAATTAATAATCATAATTTGCTACAAGTCTCAAAATTTTCATCTTTTCAGTCTTTCCCTCCTATTAAATATTAACCATATGAAGACAAAGGTAGTGGGCATTGAGTTTTGTGGTTCTGTGAGCTACTTATTTTGAACAAATAGTTACTTTTATTGTTTTACTAAATTCTTAATTGAATTTTCTTGGTAAGAAATACTTACACCTCTGTGAAATTAGTAACTTTTATTTTAGAAATGTTCATATACAAAAACTGCAAAAAACTGCACAACAGTTACACAATTCTACAACTAAGTTTATTTTTAGTACAGTAAAGCTTTACAAATTCATTAGAAACTTTATTTCTGAATTCTTAATTACATATCCTGATAAAGGATTTCATAAGCACCAGACAGCTACTGATAGTTTACAAATCATCATGCGAAAGAATTCAAAATATGTAAAATATGTTCAGAATGGATGTTAAATATTACCTACTTAAAACTAGTTCCCAATACTTACTGTTAAAAAAGGGTGTCTGGTGTTTTTCAATACTCTGCTTTCTGTTAGAGTATGAGCCACTTCATCCTGAGAAATAAAGAGGAGAAGAAGTAGGTCTGAATTAGGGTATAAAATTGTTATTTAATTAAATATAAGGTAAAGAGCCACACTTTGAAAAAGAGGAAGTTACTGTACAGTTTTGAAAACCTAATTAATCTTCACATTTTTCAGGAAATATTTGACAAAAAACTGCTTTAACATATTTTATTTGGTTTTCTTATTTTCTTGATTTAAAACGAAGTCTTTACATACAATTCAGAGCAGAAAGAAATTATAATATTGGATTTGATAGCTTAAAAACATAGTCATCACAACTTCACAGCTCTGGTATGAATCACCTGAACAATGCATCTACAGAGAGACTAAACCAACGTGCGAGACATGTACACACAGAGCAACTGACAGGCAAATATAAAACCCAGCCTCATCTAGCCAAGTGTTAACTGAAGGCAGGTTTTCTGTTTTTAAACTTTCACTTGGTTTGGTGTTGGATTTGTTTTTATCCACTCAAGCTGTTCTAAGGAGCCCAGCAGCGAGCAGTGCTCCTCTGACCAGGCTGAGCATCCCTAAGGACGTTGGCCTCATCCCTGGGAATGGCGAGATGTCCACACAAGCCCCAGCTCATTTCCAGCCCCAGTTTGGAAAAGAAGCACTTTGGAGAGAGACACTGACTCTCTCCTGTCTGAAAGCCTGAACGGGAAAGACAAAACGAGTACCAAAGTGAGAGAAGGAAACTAAGCCAGTTGCTGTGGATCTTTGCTTCCTGGCAAGCACATCCAGGTTTGCTCCCTGCTCCCTCCACAGCCCCTGGGGTGGGCACCATGCAGGGGGACAGGAGGGAGCCTGGGGGTGACACTGAGGCCCAGGGGCACGGCTGGGGCCCTCACACCACCAGCTCTGCAGAGAGCAGAGCTGGCACGGGTGAGGAGACAAGGATGGCGCACAGAGGGTTCACCCCGAGCTACAACACAGCAGCTCCTGAGGGCTGGGGAGAAAAGCACAGCTCTTAGGGGGTTCACAGTATGAATGCACAGCCATTTTATACAATATTATTACAATACAAAATATACATTCTGCACAGAATCCATGCTGTGAATCCCCTCCCCAGGCTGCCAGGGGCCAGGCCTGAAATGCCCAGGAGCCATGGGGAGGGTGTAGCCATTTTCTGTAGCATTAAGTTACCACTGAGCTTTATGTTACACAGAACTAAAGAATACCCTAGCGTGACTCAAACTTCAACTCTAATCCTACAGAAGTAAATATATTTAGTCAGAGTACACGTTTATTATTGCCACAAATAATACCAATATAACATTATTGTAGTACACACATGCTTATCAGACTATGCTCTGAAGATAAGGTATTATTAAACTGGAAAGTAAACACAGATGTCAGGAGTTTTAAATTAGACTTTAAAAATTGTCAAAATAGGATGTTGAACAACAACAACAGAGTCCATGGTAATAAATTATGATGCCATTTAGCTGAATAGCAGTGCAACACTGAGTATATACACTACAATGACATACAGGGGAAAACAAAAAAAAAAATACAAAACAAAACAAAAACAACAACAACAAAAAAACCCCCACACCACTTCAAGGAGAAAAACAAGCATAAAGGTACATTTATTTATTTATTTTTAAACCTCTGTGGTTTGCCAGATATATAGCATAAAAACCTGGCAATGGCCAGTTTTTCTGGAATTCCCCCAGGAGTCTGTAATACTGGTAGTAATTTCCTTGTAAGTGTAATATTAATCTGCTACGTAAACAGGATAAAGAGATTTAGTCTGAACTGGTCAGATGCTATACAGCTGTCAATGCACCACTTCTCTACTTCCCACTATACTTATGGGTATAATTCTATAGGTTTTTGCATAGGCAGGTAGCAACAGGACAAGAGGGAAAGGTTTTAAACTAAAAGGAGAGAGTTTTAGATTAAATGCTAGGAAAAAATTCTTTACTGAGAGAGTGATGAGACACTGGGAACAGGCTGCCTAGATAAACCATGGATGTTCCATCCCTGGAGGTGTTCAAGGCCAGGCTGGATGTGGCTTTCAGCAACCTGGTGTAGTAGAAGGTGTCCCTGCCCACAGCAGGGGGATTGGAACAAGATGATCTTTTAGGTGCCTTCCTACCAAAGCCATCCTGTGATTCTAGAGTGTTATATCACTTATATGCTGAATTGGGACTGCAGGTCTATTCTACCTAGTGACCATACCCTTAGCACTGATCTCCAGAGCTAAATGCTGCTGATAAATCCCCATGTTCATAGTCTGACTGATGGCTAGATAGCTAAATTCCAACTTAAACAGTTCCATCTCTGATTTCTTCAAAATTTCTCTATATATACTTCTATGAACGAGATTTTTTTTTTGCTCACCTTAGACAAAGTTACCCAATCATCAGTTCTAATTAATTCTAAAAAGCCAGTGATATTGTAGCAGGCAACAAAGCAATTAAAACGCCCTAAAATATAATAATCTGATTGGTATGGTATTGATACAAAGAAACAAGCCGCAATGCTCTGAAGGCTGGAAGCATACAAACCAGCAGCTGCAGAGAAGGAGCTCACAAGATCTCCTGGGGATCCCCAGGTGCCAGGGGTGAGCAGAACACTGGTCAGGGATGTCAGGCTGGAGACTGAGGCTCAGCACGCAGCAACCAGACAGGCTGTGAGACCCACGGGGCAAAGCACAGAGATTGCTGCCAGCTCTTACAAGGAGGGCCACTGAGGTGCTCCTCCCCATGCAGAGTCAGGGGAGCACAGCAGCCAAGCCCTCTGCTCTTCCTGTACCTCCTGACTATGAAGAAGAAAAGGGCAGTCTCTGCTGCTGCTAGCCCAAACCATGCACATGCTGACCAGGCTGCCACTGGCACACAAGACAGCTGCTGAGGGCATGCAGAACTCAGAGGTCAGTCTCTTCACTGCTGAAGACATAAATTTAAGTCTCTCCCACTGTAACAGGGCTAGTTTTAATGATACTCAAGGAAATATAATTGTCTTTGAGGCCTCCACTCTTCTGCCAGATTTAATTGCAACTGATCTACACAGTCTAAAGCTATCAGAGAGTGACAGAAAATGAACACAGATTGCAAAACTCTTGTAAACTCTGTTTTCATTCGTCAATATAAAATCATACAAATCTGAAGGATATTTTCGTATTTAAAATATGTAAAACAGTATTTACCTATCCACATTCACTTTTTATGGATACTGATATTGTTAGCTTCAAACATTCAAAATATCAGTCAGACCCAAATCCCTCGAAACATCCTCATTTAATATTTGGGTTTATTTTTAATTGTGTCTCATGTTGATAAATGCATGTAGGTTTCTTGCTTTCAACTTGTTCTGTGGAAGTGGGATTCAAAACTTCAGAATTGCTAGAAACAAAGCTCAGAGCAGATGATCTAAATTCAAGCTTGAGTGACATTATGACCAAGCACAAGAGCCAGTGACACTAATCAAGTTTAAGTAATTGGATAATGCCAGTTTAAACCACAACTTCAGACATCAGTTTCAGACTTTCCCTATTTCTCAAAAACTGAAAAAATGGAATCATTAGTCCCATGCATAGCAATCCTACACAACATGGCAGGAACAGAGCACAGGCCCATCAAATTAAATGTGTTTATTGAATAAACCTGCAATTGACTTAGAAAAAAAAGTGAGGTATCCAATATGCCCCAAAATGCACTTTTTGTTATATAAACTCAGAATGCACTATGTTCCTGCCCAGGAAACTCTCTCGGTGTTTTATTACATTCTAGATTTTAAAATACTGGGGAAAAGCATGCTAAATGGTTATACTTTTTGGGGGTTTTTTTGCATTCCTGTTTTCTGTAAAGACACACATCTACATATCGAAGATACACTTCTATCAAACTAAGTTATCATCAAAAATCAATGCACCTTATGTATTAGATATTGATTATTACCTTCTTTAAAATGACTCAATATTAAAAATATAACCTTTCTTACCTTTGCAATAATTACTTCTTTTTTCAAAATCTTCATAGCATAGTATTTGCCACTAGCTTTCTCTCGGACCAGGATAACTTTGCCAAACGTGCCTTTGCCCAGTAGTTTTAAGTAGTCAAAATCATTCATTGTCTATAAGGAGCAAAGAACAAGGATCAGCAAGACTTAGGTCCAGTTCCAAGCCTTTATCCAGTTCCAACATATAACCAAACCTGCTACCAATAAAATAAGAACAGTTTACAAAAACAGGCCTGCTTCTGTGATTAAGTTTGTAATCACAGAATTGTTTAGGTTAAGAAAGACCTTTAAGATTATCAAGTCCTGCTACAAACACTACAAAGTCTGCCAGTAAACCAGGTCCCTAAATGCCACATCTACATGTCTTCTAAATAGCTACAGGGATGGTGACTCTGCCACTTCCCTGGGCAGCCTGTTTCAATGCTTGACAACTCTTCCAAAGAAGAAATTTTTCCTAAGATCCACTCTAAGCCTCTCCTGAAGCGACTTGAGGCCACTTTCTTTCATTCTACCACTTATTGCTTGGGAAAAGAGATCAATCCCCCTCCCCTGGCTACACCCTCCCTTCAGGCAGTTGTAGAGAACAGTAAGGTCCCCTCTAAGACTCTTTCTCCAGGCTACACATCACCAGCTTCCTCAACTGCTCCTTCTAAGACTTTGCCCTGGACACTTCACCAGCTCTGTTGCCCCTCTCTGGATACACTAGAGCATGGATCAGATCACTGAACCTTTCCCCTTGGATTATGGGGGTTTCATTCTGCTTCCCCTCCCTCCCCCCCAGGGAGGGGCTGAGTGCCCAGACAACACTGGTCTTGCTGCTGTTGGACAA
This sequence comes from Phylloscopus trochilus trochilus, assembly GCA_016584745.2. NCBI lineage: Eukaryota > Metazoa > Chordata > Aves > Passeriformes > Phylloscopidae > Phylloscopus > Phylloscopus trochilus. Next base: position 23,994,408 of record WQNJ02000039.1, read on the forward strand.
GGCAAAAGTGACAGCTAACTGCTGTCATTAAACCACCAAGAGAAATCATTATTATTATTATTATTATTATTATTATTCTCTAAAGCCAAGTACACTTTTATTTTTATAAAGCACACACAGGACAAAGCCTTAGCCTAAAGCAGCATTTCAAGAATGCACCACATTTAAGAAAGTTCATCAACCCCTGCATTAGCAGGGACACATAAACATGGGGTATCAGTAGGTTTTGTGTAACACCAAGCACTGCACTGATGGCTTTTCTGAAACATACACGATCCTCACTGAAATGATGTACCTGTAAGACTTTACAGCAGCCTTTGCATTACAATTAGACTTTCTAAAATTTCAGTACAGATTACTATTACATGGTATTTATATTAATCACTCTGGCTCTGAAAAGGAGGAGGTAGCAAGCTTTCATCTTTTCTGTGACTCTGTTACTGCCCTAGTTTTGCAGGTTAAACACAGTCCATCCAAGACTGTTCCATCAACAGATAAATCGAGTTTAGTTAGATTTATCAGCTCAATTGGTGTGTCACACATGGTCCTGAGCCTGAAGTTTGAGTCAATAATCCTCTTAGTTGTACAAGTTCATTTCACAGCCAGTTCAGAAGCTTCAACTCCATGGTCTATGCATTAGATGCAAAGATGAGGACGTAGAGAAAAAACAGAACAATACTGAGAGCACAGCAACTGTTCAGGGCAGCCTTGAATTGACAGCAGAATTTCCTTGGTCAATCACTGTGTGCTGTGTTACTGCCTTGGTTGCAGCATTACAAAACAATCAAGTTTTGCAACTGGAGAAAAGCAGTTACAAATTCTGAAAGGAAATGCACTCACCTCTTCTTGTTATAGCACTGTCCTACAGCACATCAATGATCTTTCCTCTTTTGTAAAAAACACACCTCAAAACATTTTTGAAGAGTAATTACACACTGAGTCTCAGTGCTGCTAAGTTAAATATATTTAATCCTGTTTTGTGAGAGAAAAAGATCATCCCTTATCTTTCATCTTCTCAGTGTCTCTTTCTATCACTAGTTGTGGCCTCAGGCAGTTGTGTTGAATACTGCTGCACTGGATAAACTTCTACTTGTATTTTCCACGAGAGAATTAGCACTTTCCTTATCTCTACCAGAAATACCTCTTAACACTGCCTACATATTTCACAAACATTCCAGGTGTAGAGGCACTGGGCATGCCCCTGGTGTGCAATCGCAAACAGTGGCAGCAAAATATATTCACTTGTGGGAAAGAATAAAGGGCAGAATTACCTTCTGAAATTATTTATCTCTTTAAGCTCAAGTGCATGATACTATTACTGTGGATCTGAATTTGCTGTCAACAAACTCTGAAAGTAATTTATGCAGCTGTTCACTCAAAGTGAGTTTGCAATCTGCTCACAGAAGAGGTAGAACTGAAGTTCCATCAACCACGTTAATGTGCAATTCCTTAGCTTTTAAGTGTTCAATCTGCAACTTCAAAGCTGCAAAAGGTCTTCAACAATCCATTTAACACCTGGATACCTGGGTGTTTCAAAGCTTTACTACGGAGAAGATGCTTCCCATATATCAATTTTCTAGCTATATCAATAGGAATGAAATCTTATTCCATCTAGTTGTTGATTGGTAGCTTCTAAGCAAACTAACCTTGATGCTCACACAAACATTTTGCAGTGGCAGATCTTGCTTTGCTGTTCAAACCACCTCACATCAGGAGGAACAAAACTGCATTTATCCCAGGAAAAAATATTTGTAACAGATTTCCAAGGCTTGATATAGTTTTTACCTAAAGCAAACTGACTTTACAAAACTGAGTGTAAAGTTAATTACTACAGACAAATCCTTGAAGAGTCAACTTTTCCAAAAACTACTCTGATGTGTGATAACTTGCAGTGCATGACGTAGTATGTAAAGCTGTGATCACAACATTGTGTGGCCCCTCATATTCAATCAACTAAAGGTAAGACATCTCAACGATCACTTTCAGTTCAGTACTTTGGAAAATCAGGTTATCTACTCGATGGTTCTGTGACAACCATCAAACAAAACAATTGCCTTTCAGCAAAATCAGTGAATATTGACAAAAAACCTAAGAAAAATTGAAAATGCATTCAAAACCCTGTTCAGGCAGAAGATGAGTAATTCAGGGCCTTCAGTCATAGGCTATCGCTCTCCCCAACAAAGAGTGGCTGACAGCTTTATTGATAAGTACTGAGCTAGTGACTGTAATAACTTATCCTTTTAACAGTCACAAATTTATGAGATCACAAGCAGCCTCAAAGGAGTAACTTCCCCAACATTTCTGATTTTCTCTAAGACACTGGAATCAGAAGAGCAACCATCAGAGTCTGAATAAAACCAGGTCAGAAAAACTGCCCTTTGCCCATACACAGCAGGAGGATCTTGGCTCAGCTGATTGTAGATATGGATTTGATGCTAAGGGCAGCAAGCCAGTCAAATTGAAAGACTGATTTGCCCAAAGTTTGCTTACATAATGCTCAGTCATTAATCTAGATGCAAGCTCAGTGAAAACAAGTTAAAAATATATGTATATTTATAAGAGAAAGGTAATAGGTTTGCAAGATTTTGAGCCATGGCTTAGCAGCACATGATGGCGGTGGTGTTAGTGCTAAGAATAAAGACTCCTGATGCTCTCGCTCCTTCGAAGCTTAGCAGAAGGCTTAGAGATGATACGCAGTGCAGGGTAACTCAAAAAGTCTGCCAAAGAACACAAGACCTTGGGAGATAAAAACACAGATGCCATAGCTAGGGGTGTACTGAAAACTGGTGGAAAAATGGAAATACTTCCTAAACCTGAAGGAAGATAGTAACTTTGGAGGCTCCCGTAAGATTGGATTCTTTCTCCTTCAGGTTCTCCCCTAGTTTTTCATTCCTACTGTACTCCAAGTTTTGAATCTTCTTCTTCATTACATTACTTTTAGGTTTCCTCTGAAAAATCTGTTCTTTATTCATCCTACATCCTGCAAATCAAATTTGTAAACAAAGAAAAAGCAATGAAGCCACAGGAGACTGCACTAACCAAAAAAACATTATGATGTTCAGCTTTCTATAAAAATATTTTTACTCCCCTAAGGGAATATCTGTTGACCATCTAAACACACCATCCCCTACGGATCATCTGTTCAAAAAAATACACCCTAATGTAGGTGTTAAAAATTCCAAAGAAACTTTTTTTTTTTTAAATTCCTGATGTGCACAATGATTAGACCACGTGGAGTTTTGATCTGATTTCATCAGGGAAAAACTCTATTATGAAGTAATAGTATAGCAAGAAATAAAAGTAGTTTGCTAAGAATTTTGAGTATTACCAATTTGAGTGATGTATAAAACTTAAATTGCATGTTGACACCATTTTAAAAAAATTGGGAAAACTGGGAAAAAGAAGAGGTGCTTCTGGTTCTTCCAGCTAATCTAAGCAGGGATGTAGCTGTCATGTCTGTTCAAATCAAGATTCACATCCTAAAGGCTGTTTTCTTTTCGCTACCTTTTCAGAGAAGAACAGGCCCAACTCCTCTCTGTCTTGTCTCTTAATCTGATTATGCTCCTCTACTCATATGTATACCATCTGGTGCATGCACAAGCAAAATTCACTGGGCTTAGATGTAAAATCAGGTGACAAAACAAGCTTTTGTCAAAAAGGACACGTTGTGTAAAAATCCCTGAAAGGAAAGAAATCCAATACAAAAAAAAAAAATTAAAAAAAAAAAAGGCAATAAAAATTCATTAAGTCATTATAACTGAAATAGTTCTGATTACATTAACAACTATGAAAGCTTAAACAACAGCTTTTCAGAGACATTTCTACAAAATAGAAACAGTTTTTAAAAGACCTATTTTTCACAATTTCAATTAAGATGGAGGCAGTGGCAATTCTCTGTCATTATGGTCGCTTTAAAGTTTTTATTCCAAAAACTTCTGAGAATCTTTCACTAACATCTTCCAACTGTTAGGAATCTGCTGGGGATTCTCAATTTTGGCTCTATTGTTTGGGTTTGGTTTTTGTTTTTTTTTTGTTTTTACTTTATTATCTGCTTTATTTATCATTATTTTTTTCTAGTTATGTTATTTTGCTCTGTTATTAGATGTTGAATATCAACATTTTTCATTCCACCTTTGATTGTAGAGTTTGCTTCTGGCTTGTTGCCAAAGCCATTAAATATTCTGTAGCACTGCCCATACACTGTCCCAGCTGCTTACTTCAGCATTTCTTAAAGCACAAGTGGCAAGACAAAAACAAAACTGATCCTCCTACTCCTGTTCCCACAACTCCTTTTGTTGTATGGGAAAACACACTGCACTGTGAACAAGGAAAGCACATTCCAGATAAGCTACCTGTATCAGACAGCATTAATTTTGACATCTGGAAAATGAGTGTTGTTATGCAGTGGCTTTGTACTCCACTAAGAGGATACACAGGCTTGGAACACTGCTCAGATCCTCAACAGAACAAACCCAAATCCCTTCCACATAATCACACTGCCTCTCACAAGGCTGACACATCTTAAACACTGCCTCTGTCTTGCTGTCACTTATCATATTTTACCCTGCAGCACAGTCATCCAATATCCATCCCACCAGCATAAAGGTTCAACGTCAGCCTGACAATATATGTTCAGAGCATTGTTACAGCTCTATATAATTGATTTTACCTTTTTGTACAGCAGACAAAGGTTAGAAATTTGCATACAATGAAACTGCATAAAAGACCTCTGTTTGGACTGCAAATTCAAGTCCTCAAAAATTAGGACACGACAGAACTAAAGTTACCTATGACACCTTTGTTATATTCTTAAGGGTATAGTTCTCAGCCCTGACTTTTTTATGATTCTTACTTCATGTAGCACAACAAACTAACAAAGTAAACAGAGAAATGTTCACCATTTCTTGTACTGCTCATCACTCAAAGGCATTCAGTTATGTGAGCTATAAGACTGTTTTGCTGTCAGGTGACTTCTAGTTTGTTTTCTACAGGCTTCACTTCTAGCCAGAAAAAGTAAGGTCAGTCCTTTGTAAACTGGTTATTATTTTTCATACAATTTCACTGCATTTCTTGAGTCATGTCAACTCTGTAGAGTAAATGAGAGGCATGAGTTTGAGTAGTCCATACAGGACAAAACAGAGACACGTAAGCAAGCTTTGAGTGGCATCAGATCTTGAAAACACGCTCTTGGTTGTGTGTTTAACCTGTTGACTCTGGAGATGCAACCACAAGTATGTTATAGCCAGCAATGTACATATTCATACTTGCACCAAAAGCTGTAAAAGACTGCAGAAAAATGAAATGCTGTTTTCTCTTACTTCACTGAAAACTAAAACAAAGTTCTTTCCCATGTTAGCAAAAACCAAGGCAAAAGCCAGATCCTGCTAGCCTTTCTCATGCAAATTACCTAATTTGTACTGGGTATTATTTGCATGAGAAAAGGGGCAAAAGTACTTGTCCAAAGAAAATATTTTATCACTATACTTCTAAACCAATAAACAAACAAAAGGATGAAATAATAGTCAAACAATATGCAGAATGTGAGCATGTGCCTGAAGAAGTGCCATATCAGCTTAACAAATAAACAAAACTAGAGCAGTTCAGCTTCATTGAAATAAATAAATACTTTGATCTTATAACACACTGAAATTTATGTTGAAATAGTGCTTATTGCTTTACCCAACTAGACCACTCTACAAAAGCTATTTACATATGAGCCCTGTCAGTCATTTTTAAGGTCATTACCTTTCTTTTATGATGGGTTGTTGAAGCATCCATCTCTTCTTCTCCTATATTGTCTATCTGAGAAGTTGGGCTACAGTTCATCCTCTCCTCTTCTTGCCTCTGAAGTCTGTCTGCTACAGCCTGGATTGCTTCTGTCCATTCTTCCCTATCATGAACAAGCCAACACCTCTATCAGAAATGTATAAAATATGTTACATAGTTTATAAAAGCATCTCACATGCTACATTGTTTCAATGTTCAATTCTCATGTTACACAGCAAAACTCGTATTAATTAATCACTTCAATATCCTTCCAAATCCTGCATTTTGTTAAAGGGGGTGAAGCTGACCAGAAAGAATCACTATATGGGTAACTTCAAGGCTGAGCAGTTTCTGATTCTGTATTTTACTAGTGGAAATTTGAAAACTCTAGTTCCAGGTATAACAGCAGAGAGCATAGGACATCATCTCTTATGCAATAGTATCTCATAATAATAACTTGCTGTTTTAAGAGACTTTTTGGAATTCCCCCTCCCTTCAAGACATTTTCACAGAAAAATAAAATTATCAAAGCATATCATATATTCAACTCTTTCTCTGTCTACTCTTAAAACTCGACTTACAGGCATTTTCGCAAATTTCCCTCAAAAAAGATTCTCAAAGATACCTAAATTCCTACAAGCATCCTAAAAACCTGTGGCTGCACTGAGGGGCAGGCCCAGGTGATGGTTTCTGTGGAGGGACAAGCAGGGCCACCAGGCAGCCCTTGAGCAGTCACAGCCCCACACCAAGCAGGGTACCTGGTGCCTTTTGCTCAGCCAGCAAGGGATACAGGACATTATCATGGTATTTATTACTGAAAGCAGTGAGAGCTACTGCACTGCACAAAAGATAGACAGGGTGGAGACACAGTACCAAGGCAGGATTAAAAAAACCCTCTAAGCAAAACAACAGAAAAAGCAAAGTTGTTGGTTATTTACTGATAGAAAAAATAATAGCCAGATCCCAGTGCTGGTCTCAAAAGGACAGATGTCCACAGTGAGAAGACTCAGTGCATCTCATCGTAGACAGAGTGTGGAAAATTTGAGTGTGTTATCCCATATCTCCTACATGCATGAAAAAAGTTTTTGGTGCATTAAAAAAGTTAATTCTTAAGAGTTTGTGAATGTTTACCGAAACAAGAAAAACTAATAAGCCAACATAAAATATATTATAATAAGCATGCTGCTTTCTGTGCCAAAAGAAAGGAGCACATTAGGAGGAGTAAGACAGCAAGGCTGGAAATATTTCAATCCAAGCTTTGGATGTTCAAAATTTAACACTTCAGAGACATATCATGACATAGTTTTGGCTTATTTGAACACACTCATCCCACCTACTTGCAGGCAACTCTTAGACTAGTTATGAGCTCAGATAATATTTTACTAAAGCTGACTTAAAAATCTTTAACTAACTGCTCACACGTGCTCCTAATGTCACAGTTCCAGGTGCTGGTTGCTGTGCAGGCCCAGCAGAGACTCTGCTGAGGCTTCTGCACAAGGACTGAGAAAAGGGAAAGAAGAATAAAGCCTCTCACCGTTCCTCTGGAGTGTCTACGTGGAACGTCCTCTCTATGACAGTGGTCCACTGAAGACATCTGATAATGAATGTGTTCGGCTTTGGTCGCTCTGTTTTCATTAGCTGACATTCTAGACAAATACACGACATCGCCTTTTTTACACATTGCCAGTTAATGGGTGGAAAGCAAACAAAATTACTCAGGTGAAATTCATGCAGCTTATGTATCCCCCATCCAGGATCTATCCAGCACACAAGGAAATACAGAACAGAAGTACAACCACGGGCTTGAACAAAAGGTAGCAGGTAATAATAAAGCAGGTGAAGAAAGCAGTCAGAGGAATTGATGAAACTTGTATCGTTGTCCATATAAAGAGTGCTATCTCCATTTGTTAACTTGGTCTGTGTTATGAGGCTAAGAAGAGTATTAGATCCTGGACTGCTACAGCATGCCAAGGAAACAGCAGTAGCCACTGGCATATTTTTCCATCTGCACCCAGCAGGAGGAATATGACATTTTCCCTTCAATGGTAACCATGTCACAATTACTGATAGTACTGCCACTTCAGGGTAAGATTTATTGTAATAGATTAACTAAGAAAATGCAGACGTTGAAATTAGTCTGATTATTAAATATAGAACCACCCCACACACACCACCAGTGGGGCTGCCCCAGGAAATCATCTAATTCTCTTTGTGCCCTAGAGCAGAATCAGGTCTACCTATGCTATTTCTCATACGTATTTCTCTACACTCTTTCTAAAATCCCCCAAAAGCACTAATTGCAAAACCTCTGTAAGCAAACTGTTCTAACTATAAAGAAATTAACTATTTTTATTGCTGTAAGATTTTCCCCAGGATTTAATGCAACTGTTCCTATAATTTCAGCATACTGTTTCTTGTCCTTTTGACTAAATTACTTCATCTTTCCCGTAGCCATCCCTTTCAGTCATTTGAACACTGCTTTATCTCTCTCTTCAGTCTTCTTTAAGTTAGTCCAATCAATCTGTCCCTCACCAGTTGCACTTCCAGATCCAAGATCTTCCTTGTTCCACAATTCCAGGCATATTGTAGACTACCTATTACTCCTTTGTTGTAAGACCACAATGCTGGCAGTTCAGGCAATGGTTCAGTGTTGCTGTGTATTAGTCCTACAATGTAGGATACTACACCAAACATTACAGCTGCAAAACTCTGACAAACAAAAACTCCTTATTCATGCAAATATATTTAAACATTTTTGAGAAGCTAAGGTTACTCTGTCAAAAGTCTTACTTGTTTTTCTGCAGCTACCACAAGGTAGACACAAACCATCGCATCTCACGTCTGGAATATTATCACCCGTTCAAAGCTAATCTAGATCAAATATGTGCGTGTGATCTAAAATGATTCATCAGGTTCACAAATCAATCAATAATGATATGGTAAATGAATTCCTGTTCACCTACAATCTGCTGTAACTCCTTTTTGATATAGCTACCACCTACCGGTTGACCCACACCTTTTACTTATGCAGCTTACTATTCTTTATTCCAGTTAATGTCAACGCTTTACAGAAGTCATATGACATGTAGCACTTAACAAGGCATGCTTTCCTTTCACAGAAATAAATTACTTTGGCTTGACATATTTTCTCTTCACAAATTCAGGACCCTGAAACCTCAGCTACCATCTACTGCAATTTTTTTATTTGAAAAAACAAAGGAGAGTGGAAGTGGATATGTCTATCGACAGCATTTTTTTCTGCAGCTTAGCAGAATACCTCAGAAGCTTGACAGACACAGGTATGAGAAACCAAAGAGGAGTGAATATTGTCCTGTGCACATGTGTATTCCTTGATGAACAAACTGATATATTCATCATACATCTATAAATTATTATGTAAGTCAGACTGCTCACTGTCAGGAACAGAGATGACATTCCATTTACCAAACATTTCATTAAAAAAGACAAACAGTAGTTGACCCTCATTTCTTACACACACTCTGCTAGGTCTGGATGGAATGACAGCCATCCCCAACATGCAGAAGAAATATCTACAGCAGGATGGACACAGGAAGAGGGAGTTTAACACAAAAGCTGGAAGAGGAACAAGGCAGACAGGAAGCATGATGAAGTAGAGCTGCTTAGGGTACCCAACCAGGGTTGTAGCTCAGTGTAATTACTGTTGAGATCAAAGAAATTCCTGTCCTCAGGGGTATGGTTGAAGTCCAGCTATGATCACAGTGACAGTGAAGGTAGGGTTAACAGGCTTTTTTTTTTAACCTCCTCAGCTGAAATTCCAAGGAACATGTGGGGCTACCTTCCTAGCAGAAGAGACTTAGAAGCATTGTCTGCTCTAAGATTATCTCATCTTACTCCTGACAAAACCATCCTCTCATCTTTAATCCTATCACACTTCAATCATGTAGGCTGAAATTTTCTTTGCTGGGTGTCTGCCTAAAGCTGCACACTGCTGGAAAATGCTGCTTTTTGGAGAAGAGACTTAAAACTTGGCAAATCAAGACCTTTGATATCCTTTTAGTATTCCTGTGAAAATGTAAGGCATCTGGCCACACTACATGTGGGAGGGATAAGAGTGCAGTGGGAGGAGGGTAAAAAATTACAATAACAATCACTAAAGCATAAATTCATTGAAAGTCTGTGTATGCACTGAGTATAATCCAGAGGCTACAGCTATCTCCTGCCTCTCCACATGCTACATTAAAAGCATTTCACTTATATTCATAATGCTTTACCCTCTTCCTCAGACAGTATGAAAAACAAACTACCTCACTGAGGCAAAATCCAACGTAGAAAGATGGCACACAGCAAGTTATTTACAGGAGAGCTGCTAGGAACAAAAGACTAGGGAATAAAGGGAAGAAAGTGGTAACAGGACAGGAAAAAGACTAGAACCTATATGAGATAGAAAAGCATGGGGATAGTAGAGTACAGCCAAAGTAGAGTACCCAGTTTAGAGGAAGGAAGGTGAAAAAAGCTGCCAGGGAGAAAAGTGAGCTGTGTTAGGACAGTCTGAAGGAAAGAAGGTACAGAGACAAACCTGCAGAAAAATCTGTACCAATCAAAAAGCACATCCTCTCCAATGCCTGTGATGGAACTGAGGATTTTGAATTCCACCATTTAGTTTCTCTTTGCCAATATATACAAATATGCATACATTTAAATTGCATTATTTAAGTTTTCCAACTCACATATGAAAAAATGGAACTAATAGAATTACACCTGCCTATGTCCCAATATTATGCACAATATGGTCTTTACCTATATATACATGTGTAATATACTGTAAAAGTATAATAAATATATATATTGGTATGTACTTAAAGTAAATCTGTATCTAATACACTACTTATATTTTTTTCAGTCAGCCTTCAAAATGATTATGCACATTATTAACAAGAGCACAATATTTATTAACATTATAAATAATAATAAAACATTAGTAAAAAAACCTTAAGAATTGAAAATGGTATTGAAAACAAAAAATCTCCAGACAAATAACCTCCCCAAAATGCCATTTCACTATCACTGGAGGAAATTATTGGAAAATAAAATTTAGCAAAATTTAATTAGCTTTGATAATACTCTGTTTACAACACACTGTTACAAGTGGCTAAAGATTTGATTTCCTTCTGGAAGGTTAAAATTGAATACATTCATATCCATCCCTTATGAAACCAAAAGGGTTTCAGAAGGAAGTGGAGGGCCAGTGAATTCCCAAAAGAGGTGTACTACCCTTTCTTCTCAAGTAGATTAAAATAACTGAAGTCTGCTGATATTGAGGAGCCCCACATATTTCATGTGCCACTGTATACAAATGTATATATATGGGATAAACAGTATTCCTGCCATGACTGCAACATGAATAAAAACTTCTCTGTAAAAATCTTTCACCTACTACTAGGGAGAAAAAAAATCTATTAAGATGAATAAGTGCTGTACACACAGTTACTGCTAATTACCAAAATATTTTTCTACTAATTAGTGGAAAAACCATAGTAGTTTAAGACTGAGTGAATAGTTTGGAAAATACAAAAGCACAGAAGAAAGAGTGAAACTGGCTACTGAGAGCTGGCTCTGAATGCTCGAGTGATAGTTGGGTCATTACCAAGAGGAGAGAACATTCTACCATAATGTCTTCAAGTTTGCTACTATACATAAACATATGTAATTAAAGGACTGAATCTCAACTCAAAACAGTTGGAAGTCTAAATTATCATTCAAAAAGATGAGTAAGCCAGTAAACAGACAGACTCAACTTTGTGTTCTTGTATGCTAGCCATCTACAACTTGGAATTACACATTTTATTCCTAAAGCTTTCTGTTTTTCTGGGATGAAACATCGGTCATGAAAACTTTTCCTCTAATATTAGAGAGGAGGAAAAACCTTGGGGGAGAACACTTGTTCAAAGCAGCAAAATACAGAAACAGTAACAGAGAATGACAACTCCGTTCCAACAAGTGCATAGCACTCCTTTGGCAATTTTTGGATGTATACAGAAAATGGAAAAAAAAATTAAACCAAAACAGTAAAAAGAAATGCAATGGATGTTTCTCAATTACTGAAATTATCCTTTAAAACAAAAACAAAAACAAAACAGAGTCAGGTACATACCAGAGGTTAACTTTTGTCTTCATATCAACAACCAACCTGACAATTCTAAAATGTTAGACTATCTTTTTCAAATAACTGCTACTGTCTAAATTAAGTAGTTATGCTAGTTAAACTCTCCTGAGCAACTCTAACTACAAACTGTATTTCAAAACGTTCTGTTTACTTTACACCATTCTGAACCACAGATGACAAAGTTTGCTTGAAGCTGTAATTACTCTGCAAAGCTGGGAAGCCAATTAGAGGGCCTGAAACCTGCCAGTTCCAAAAAAAAAAAAAAAAGAAAGAAAAAAAAAGAAAAGCACAGATCATCTGTTCAGATTTTATTAAAAAGTTTAAAGTTTGAATTCTATAACTTTAACTATATAATCACCAGCATTCTTTTCCTAAATGCAGTCATTCGGCATAAAAAAAAATAAACAGAAAGAAAACTAATACCATTTTATTATTTCATATATGAAAGGTTTCAACTTCAGCAGAATGTGTTGATATGGCTAGACAAGAATACTAAACATTCAAGCAGCCATAAAAAAATGTACTAAAAAATGAACAGAAGGCTGCATATCTGAGAAATTATTTCTAATACAGACTGAGTTTTAGCACAGAGGATAACTTCCCGTGATTATCAAATTATATCCAAAAAATAGTATCAAGCCACTGCTTGCATTATTTATAAAGTTTGCACTTTTTTAACATATAGGGAAAGTGTTGTCCTTACACAGATCTATATCTCTCTATATATCTATTTCCATAATAATTTAACCTTGATTTCTTATTTTTCCCTTGGTCTTTCCTTTACAAGACAAATATTTTTGTCCTAACTTTTGCCTATTTAATTGCTAATCTTTTTTTCTTTCTCAAATCAAAATTTAATGAACGCACTCCTTAAAAAGACCTTCTTCTGTTGTTGCTACTCTGCACTCCAAATCCACACTTCTCAGATGACCTTTTTTGTTAGACAAATAGCTGACAACTAGCAGGACTAATAGATCATTTTCATAACACAGATACACATATTTTTGCTCATATACACAAGAAAATCCATGAATTTTACATATAGGAACAAACATGTGTGTACCCATACACACATCCTTAACTTGGTCCCCTTTTGACTGTCCCACTTGTCTACCCACTCCCTAAGAGAGATCTACTTCTCTGAAGCTTTCCAAAAGGCTTTGTTTTATCTATGGGGAGCATCACCCTAAACTTAAGTTTGGTCACATAGAGATTTATGTAATCAAATTAGTATCTCCTCTTTGATCCAAACAAATACAGGTTTACCCTAAAAATGCTATTCCCAAAACTGTTCATAATAGATTGTTTTTGACCATTGGTCCCTTGATCACATCAGTCTTTTTTTGGCATCTCCCATTTCTTACCCAGCTCCATCACATCAAATATAGGTAGCTCTTCAACACTGTCTGTCCCCACAGCCTACTCTCATCCTTGTTATCATTTTTTATTCAGCATCAAAACATCACCCCTCCCTTGACTGTTACAGTTTCATCATCAGTTCTCTAAAGCATTTCTAATTTCTCTCTCTCATACTAATTCTCTTTAAAATCCTCCTTAAAACTCTCCTTCACCATGCCTTAAAAAACAGGAGGGAGGGAAGAAGGGAGGAAGAAAAGAATGGAGATGAGAGTAAAAATCTAACCTTGACAATGGATTAGCTGTTGATGTGCTGAGACCACTGCCTGTACTACAGGCTAATACTGTCTCATTGTTTTCTCATACTCCCCCCATCTGTTTGCATCCATCTGCTGTCACTTGTTTTATATTTGGAATTTTAGTATTTTGGAGCAGGGACTGACTTTTTGTTCTCTATGGGTAAAAATCCCACTTCTGTGGGACTTGGCTCATGACAAGCACCTATATGTGCTTTGAAAATACATGTTAATATATGCTGATATACATGATAATGTATGTTGTTACATACATGACAAAATTTAATTATATTCCTTAATTATATTCCTTGAATCTGTAAAAGATCAAACTTTGTGCAGTTCATCATGCTGCAAAGTCTTTTATTTCCAATACTTCAAAAAGTACCAAAGTGGCATCTATGTAGTTGTCACTACAACTAGTTTTGACATTTGCCCCCTTCATGCAAAGGGGGAGAATGGAAATAGGAGATTTTTGCCTGGGCTTTACTTTGTTTTAATGAAAGACAGTAAAACTACACGTCCTTCTCTATCTTTCATGCAAACACCCCAGTTTCATTTAAGCAGCTGGGTATATATCACACTGGCACAACCACATTCAGGCCTGGCTATAAAGTTCTAAGTCAAAGGAAAGGATACCAACTCTACCACCTAGAAACCACTCATGAAGCAATTGTCAAGCCTCCCAAACATTCCTCCATCCAACACGGATGGCAATCTTTCCTACACACAGTAGATTGGCGTCTGAATTCCCACAGATGTATTTGCAAACGCAGTATAAGACACGCACATTGACTTTTTCTCTCCACAAGTATTTTCAATATTGAATGAACATCACTTATTCAATTCTACTACTATTACGTAGGAATCAAATCCACACTGCAAATATAAGTACAGTTATGTCTTATCTCTGGGTTCATGTAATCCAGTATTGTAACAAATTTTTAAAACTGGATTTAAATCTCATTGAATAGTTATTTTTGGTGTTGCACACAAGGTCGAGTCTAATGCCAAAGAATTTTGATACATAAATTAATCTCACTTAAATCAGACATACATATTTTCCTACCCATTTATTTAAAAAATGTCTTCAGAATTCTTTAACCCCTAACATTATTCCCCCAAAACCTTTCAGTTTTCCTATTCTGAGGATTTTTAAATCCTAAGAATAATGAAATCCCGTCTCTGGCTCACTGAAGAGTTAAGACTAGGAAAAGTAGCACAGATTCTCCATTCAGAATAGCCAAGGTTCTTGATAATCACTTCAGCAGAGAAAATAAAAATAAAATAGAAGTTTATAAAAGGTTACCTTTTCATAATAATAATAATAAACTACTTTTTCTTTTTAAAGACAAGAAAAAGGGTAGCAAGAAGATCTTTTCTAAGCACACTGGAGTGCTTAGAAAGCATTATCTTTCAAGATAGGAAAAAAGTTCCAGGTGACATCATTTTTGGCCAAAGCTCAAAGGATACTGTGAAGGGATACAGCTCTTCCCAATTATTCCCCATGTAAAGATCAAAATGAAGGCAAAGGGCCAATTCTTAGAGATACTTCATCCCAAATGTGCTGTGTGATTACCTACACACTCACTGTATATGTGAGAAGTTGGGGTTTTTTTAAATCAGTGAAGTCACAAATCTTCCTTAAGTAGAACTGAAGTAGAATTCTTCCCCACTCTGCTTTCCCAAATAATGGTGACAATCAAAGACTAAAGTGGTTTACATAAAGCAGCATTTATTCCACTTATACAACAGTGGGCCAGTTGAAAACAGCACTATGAGGCCATGTTGGGTATTTTGAGGGGGTGGGAGGGCATTGAGGAAGTATGTCCTGTTACCCTGAGTATTAGTTTCATCCTCAAAGAAGCATAATGGAGTTTTAGAAGACAGGACATTTTTATCAGGCCTTTGCCTGTACAGAGAAGTCATACCAACTGAATCCAAAATTATTTTTAAACTGGTTCTGACTGCATAAATGCCTAAGCAAAAGCAATTTAAATTAACATATTTTATTTTGCAGTTGAAGTGGGCTAGGAATGCACACCCACTCGGTTACCGTGACTCAGTCAATCAAGAGTATCTGTACAAGCTACAGCAGCTTGATTACTGGCAACTGCTCCTCTCTACCTGCAAAGAGCTGAACTGATTTTGAACCAGACAATCGCAGTAAGCTCACACCTCTGAATTTACCCCTGAAATCCAGCATCACCCAGCTTTAAGTTTTCACAATGAACTTCCCACCCATGTAATTACACCGCCTTCGTTTATCTTCAAGTGCACGGTAAGATACCACAGCAGAGCTTTTTGTGAGTCTCAGTGTCAGGGCATGAGCATTAAGGGACTAACAGCCTGCTTCAAATACACAGCTCTCACAGCTCCCATTTGAAAGAAGGTGGTTCTGTGGGGTATAAAATAAGCTGGCTCCACAGGAGAGGAACCAGTGATTCCTACACGCTATTCCACCTCACCAAATCCGGCTGATTTGCTCACCCTGCAACCTTGCAGCAGCTCCAATGTGCACCCAGTGCAGGGTGCCCATGGCTGCCCTCCCTGTGCACCCAAAGTTGGGAGAGCAGTGGCCACAGGGGGGTAGAGTCCATTCAGGACACCTAAGGGCCAGCCTGTGTCCAGCTCCACCCAGCCCCACTCTGTCATACACTTCACTCAACTGTTCCATCTTCAGTGCCCCAAGGAAGAGAGATTCCTCATCTCCATTTCAGGCCCACATGGTTCCCCTGCATTTTGAGTGGCTGGCAATGGACTGAAGCACATATGTGCCTCTGTCTCTCCCTCTCTAAGTAAAGAGTTTACCTGTTTACACACACACTTCCAAATGCCTTCCCCCACACTTCTCCCAGAACACCCCAAGGAAAAGGGATGGTCTCTGAACACTCCATTCTATGACAAAACATACCCCAGTGATGAGAAAGGCTCTATCAGCAAAGACATTTATCACTGGAAGCACTTTAGCAGTATGTGAAATAACTCCATTCTCTCCAGCCTTCTCATCATTCCCAATAGATCTCACAGATGACAAAAGACCAAGGAAAGAGAAACGCTTAGGTGCAGAACTTTAAAGTTATCTTGGAGAGAATCAGGGAGCCACACTAGGGCAAATGATACTATGCCTGGGAAAGAGCTTTACTTTTGCAAAGTAAGCTGATGTCACAGGAGTGGAAGGCAGGGCACTGGTGGGGAAATAGCTGTATGATGGAAGTAACTAGCTTGACAGAGCTGTTTATGAAAGTTTTAAACTACTCAACAAGTATCATTCAAAGTAGAACTGTGCAAACTTTCCTGTGTTTAACTCCATCAGTACTACGAAAATAATACCACAGCCTTGGCCTTTTCTGCTTAAATAACAAATTGCAAGCAAGAGCCAAAGATGTCTATCATTTGGAGAGCAAAAAGTAGACTGAGACCACACTCTCACTTTACAGATAGCTACAAAGATTACATGAAGATAGGACTGTAAAGACATATCTTTAAGTCCCTGCCAACCTAATCAAGATGGTATTAACAGTGATCTCACACTCCATCTGCCTGGCTAGTAATTTATGAAAAACGTACTTCACTATTACAGGAAAAATATGTTGCGCTGCTTGTGGCCACAAACCTACTGCAGCAGCTCAGGAACTCTTGGATCAGAGGCCATGAGACCAGTTCTTGACATTTACCAGGTACTTCCCATGAGATGTGATTCATTCATACAGCAATTTTGTTTGTTTATTTGCCCTGCTGATGATCTCATCTTCAGACAGATAAAAGAGCTGATAAAAAACTTAGTCCCTTGCAATTCAGAGTGTAATACCATCCTGGTTTGCTTTTCATTCTGTGAACTCTACACAGGCACCCCACTTAATTTCATGAGATGCTTCTGATGGGTGATACATCCCCTATTCTTGCACTGACCAGCCAATATTTCTGATAAAATTAAGAGTTTTCCTATCAGAAAAACAGAAAAAAATGGATTTTTTTCAATTAATATTGCATGCTTGTTCCTTTAGCTTACACAGCCTAAGAACCAGACCTATGAGACTTGCTAGTGGCAGAAAGGATTTTTTTTTGGTGGGGGGGGAGGATGGTGGGGGTGGTGATGGTGTCATTTTGGAAAACAATGTGAAATCTTTCAATTTCCATCAAGGCAAAGTTCAGGGATGGCATTCTAGTATCAGAATTACATAACAGAACCTCTGGGTACCAAAAAAACCCAACCAAAACCAGTACCAACACACTAGCAATTATGCTATAATAACTGCTAATTATGTATTTCTTTGCTTAGCAGAACCACCATTTGGATCACCCTTCTAGTTGCTGCAGTAAGGGAAGTCAGAACAAGCAATGAAGAACATGGTAAATCAGGACAAAAAAGCCCACTGTATTTCTAGAAATTGCCTTTCTGCTGCAAACCAGGGAAAATGCATCTAGAAAAATACTACCTGCTAAAAAAGAGTAGCTAGAATATGCAGAGTAATAACTAAGGAATGAATAATGGCCTATGATTTAGTCAATTCCTACTCACATGAACAACTTAGAGACATCACTGCTTTTATGCTGAATACCAACAAGGCAAAATGAGCCTCTAATACTAATAGAAGGTTTGCACAATCAATATTATTTTCTTTCACAACCAGAATATGCAAAGTTCTCCTCTTCTAGCTGTGAGATGAAACATGGGCTTGGAGCACAAGATTATTTTCTTACCAAATAAAATAGACAAATTACTTTGTATACACAAAAGCTGAGTCAGTCTCAAGTAAAATTTTATCAAGAAAATAGGAAAATTCAGTCTCACCTTCAGTAGTGAAAGTGAAGGGAACCCTTTCCCTAAGTACAAATACTCTCATGGTGGGTTCCATAAAACTAAACACTTCCACTTTTTGTATTGCAGTACACTTAACACAGTTTCGAAAGAAATTGGGTAAATTCTCCAGTGTTCCCTTGAAACTTTCTAGCTGTGATATTTGCAACTCAATTTTTTTTTGCCCCGTTAATTTTCTTCTCAAATACTTTCTTTTCTGTTTAGAAACACTCACCAATCTCACTCTGACAGATCAAAAATCCTACAAATTTGTCTTTACAAACATTCTTGGAAAACACGCAATCTTCACTTTATCCAACGGATACACACTTTGTAGCTTTGTTAATATATGCAAATTGTCTGATTGCTTGAAATTACTCATTAACCAGGCTGGAGAGCTGATTACCTGATTATCCAAGAGAAAAATAACTTAGCATGATTTTGTGTCACTTGAAAGTCTAGATAATTTTCTAATTAATTTGAGTTTTCAAGTGAATTCAGAGATACTAATGAGAAAGAGAGAAGAGGTCAGCGATCAGAATAAAGGTAAACTTTCCAGGAATCTTCTTCTTACAGCAATCATTTGTCAAATGTCATTCTTATTTAGAGACACTTCAGACACACAGAAAAAATGAGAACTCAGACTTCCAAAAACATTCAAAAACCAATGCATGGTTCTTCCATGTTACTGTAAATACATCTTGTAGAGCTGGATGTAAGATTAGTGGTGCATTAGTATGGCACATGGCACTAAACTTGCAGTGTTACCAATAAATACTGAATTATACACGAAGCAATATGCAGCAGATAATCTGTCAATATGCTGAGAGAATAATAAATACTGGAAATACATACTTGCCACTGAGAAGTTGTTGAGTGGATATGGCAGATCCACATCCTGGGGCTTCTCCTTATAGCCTATGAAAGAGCCATCTGTCTTTAGCAGGAAGTATCTTGGCCGCCAGTTTTTTATATATTCTCCTAAAGGAGAAGAAAAAAAAAAAAAGTTCATTAACACTGTAGGAAAAAACCCGAACTTGAATATTAAAAAACATATCACATTATTGGTATTGAACATTAATTATACCAAAATCTTTTCAGATGTTTTCAATGTACGAAAACCTTAACTCTGCCCAGAAGAAGGAAAAATTGAATTGCAATGCGCTGTACAACAATGTCTCTGGAATAAGAAGCTACAAGTATGGTGTACTAATATTGCACAATTCTAAATTTTATCACACTATACTTTTCAAGTATCTGCATGCTGATGCCATAAATAATTAATTTTTTTTTCCAGGCAAAAAAACCAACTCCACAGCTTGACTTTTAATAACCAAATGAAATCTAAACTGCTACAAGGTTACCCTTGTAACCAGTGTACCCAGGTTACACTTACCCTGCTGAGCCAAACCTAAAGTCATTGATTTTCTCCAATCAGATACTAAGCAAATACAAGGAAATTGGGGGTAATGGAAAAAACTACACAAAATATACTTTAAAAATATAACTGAAAGCAAAAGGACTAAACAAGAAAAAGTAGAAGCTGATTACCTTCTAAGAGGTAAGTCCACCAATAAACCTACCATGCCACCCTTCCCCTACCCCAGCCTGAGCAAAAGATTCTGCATTCTGGATCTATGAGGAATTCAGATCAGAAACATACAGAACACACAACCCCTTAATTAATGCCACTTATTTGCTATTAAGAATTTCCTTAATACTATTATACTTTACAATGCCACACTCAGCAACAATTTCATTTCTAGAGTGCAATTACTCGGTTCAGTACAGGTTAGCTTAGACTTGCCCAACTTCCCTCATCTTTGATTTCTATAAATACTGGACAGTAAATAATGGCTATAACTAAAACTTTACTTAAAGTCACTGTTTCACCATTATACATGTGAACATTTTCCGAAAAAAAAGCGTATTAACAATGCAGAATTTCCAATAAGGAACCCAGGATTCCTCACCATTTGTGAGATGCTCAGAATGAACCATCCCAGGGGCTGCACTGCTCCTGGGCTAAGCCCCAGCCTGGCAGTGCCCTTTACCACCTCAGCACCTTGTTAGCTATAGCTGCACAGTTTTTAGGCCATTCAAAAGTCAGGAGGAAGTTTTCATCCATCTAATGTGGAGGTTACTTCATTAAAGGGTAATCTAAAAATCCATTAATTGCACCTTCACCTTTCCATCACAGCAATCAACTAATTGTCACTGAAGTTCAACATGGGAATTGCTGGTATGGCCTTGATGAACTCGAGCACAGCTTGTAAGGATTTTGACAATACCCATGGCTAAACAAACCCAACTACAGCCACTAGCATGTCCAATTTTCAAGTATTTAAGCAGAGAAAGTGAGTAGGGAATACAAGATGGAGAAATGAACAATTAACACTGGGCTATTCAGGCTATTATGCAGAAAAACTCTTCCTATTTAGTCCTGTTTCTAGATAGCAGGGTACTTGCTTGACTTTCCTATACAGACATTTTCACAAAGGCAGAAGGAACTGAAAAAGTCCAAGTGTGACTTAATTTGACCACTACATGAACAGAGCAGATATGGCACTAGTTACATTTGTATTGATGCAGAGCTCTATCTCAGGCCTCTGGCTGTAGTTTGGCTGGGAACATCCCTACTGATACTGCCAGTCCAAGCTCATTTCACAGTAGGAAACCCCAGCTAACATGAAAGTATGCAATAAAAACCAAAACAAAAGAAACAGGTACAAGATACTTTGTAAGCTGAAGAAGAAACACAAGTGCAGTGTGGGAAAATAAATGTGTAACTTTAATATCAACAACAGTGAAAAACTCTACCATCATTACCCGAAAAGCAATAAATTAAGTTTGCTGAATACTTGAACATGAAATAACCACAGGCCTAGGTAAAGGCATGAGTCATATTTTAAAAATATTTAAAATATGCTCTGCAACAAATTTTCTGAAATCTGCATGGACTCACTAGCTGAAGCCAAAACAAAACCTTATGCATCAGATAATCCAACATAAGTTTTAAAAATATTAACATCTTAGCTGTTTCCTTAAAGAGATGAAAAAGAGAATCTTCTGTATTTTTCTAATAAATCATATCTTATTTCATTGTAAGAGTAAGTGAGAGAAGGTGCCTGTTACTGGGTTTGCAATTCTATCCAGATCTTAGTCTTACCTAGAAGGCAGGCACCTAAACCTGCTGAAGAACTCAAGGCTAGCACGGAGACAATAACACCATGCATAAAGCAGGTCAGCCTTCCAAGGGCTCAGGTGTCAAAGAGAGCCCTCCTTTCTGCAAGGAATAAACTGGAGAGGGAGATAAGTAGACTCTGCTCTAAGGATCAGAGCTGATAGGCTAAGTACACTTAATAGCCAGCCAGGAAAGAATGGCAGCCTTTGTTTGCTTACATACACTCCAGAAAGAAACCTGCTGGAAAGGAGACCAGTCTAACAGGTGGCCTTACAGACCCAGCACACACTTCTCCCATCGCTTACTCCCTCTTCAAAGCTTAGGACAACACTTTAGGTTGAGTACCCAGCAGCAGCCAAACACAGATTCCCTGAATCAGAAAACTGGACAGATTTTTAATCACCTACTGCGTTATGCAGCTGATGTGACGCCTGGAGATGAACCATTAGAAGAGCAGAATAGCACTTCCAAGCTCCTCTGAAGACAATTAGCAACCCTGGATAAAAGCTAATCATAGGACAGGTAAGTACCAGTTTACCTAAAAGTATAGCTGTACCTCTGTCTTCGCTCTACAAACTATAGCCAGACACAGAAAAAGCAATTTAAAAGTAAATTTAAAACACTGTGGCTTCATAAGGATCCATGCATTTCTTTCACAGACCTATTTCTCTGAAGAATGTTTCCACCAAGTGGTTTCCCAACACGATTCATGGTCAGACTATTTTTTCAAAACATCTGTATGTTTTCAAAACATCTATCTACACACACACACACAAACCTTGGTTTTGTCTTGAAAATACCAATATTCCAACTCTTCTCCAAGGCCTATATGTGAATATTTATCATCTGCCCTATATTTATTTTGTAATTTAATTAACAAATGGGTGAGCACTTTTGAAGACTAAACAGTGGTATCAGTGAACAGTTCACTTAGCTGCTCAAGGACTCTCAAGATGCACTCTAGGTGCTCTCCTATAAACTGCATTCCTTTTACATAATCTGCCTAAAGATAGAAAAACATTTTAGTCCATACTTCTTAATACATCTGCTTAATGGTTTGCCTTGAAAGAAATTCTCCATGCAAAAAATGCTAAAGCAAAGCAGAGTATTTGAAAAGAAAAAAACACTTCCATGTCTTCTAACTTAGCAGCCCTGCATTAAAAAAATAAAGTGTACTTCCCAGTATTACCAATATTAAATCACTTTAAAGATATTTGGAATGTATGTTTATTGAATACCTCAACACAAGCAAATTAGAGGAAATTCTCATGAGAAATTTCTTAAAGTAAGTAAAAAGTAATTCTATGAGAGAGAAGTCCAGGCAGGCTAACCAAACCACAAGCTATCCTGACAATTCAATAAAATGGAGCTGCAGTATTTAAAAAAGCAGTGGATTTGCCATATAGCAATAATCACTTTGTGCCCTGCTTCCTGCTGAGTTAATGTAAGTTAAATTATTATTTTGCCTAAATTTACATCCTTCTAAGTTGAAAACCACATTCTTTTAGGATCTGTTTATTAGACAGTTAGAAGAGGTCTTTAATTGCAACTAGTGCAGCAAAGAAAGCCAAGTAATTCCTACATCATTTTAATTCTAGGCAAAAATTTTTACACTACTTGAGGAAAATGGCTCAGTATGCATCTCACTGATACATACAGACAATAAATACATATACGCAAAAAAACAAATTTTATGTTGCTGGGGTCTGCTTTTTTAGCAACTACTGAGAGAATACATCCAAAAGATTAACGAAGACAGCAGTATATTCATGAAGCACATGAAAATTCAATCTGATCTTCATGCAAAAAGCACCCTCGTAACACGCAACTCTTTAATTAACGTTGTATTTAATAATACACTGGCTAACAACAGTAACAAAGAGTGTTTAATGAAGGTTTGTTTAGAACATGACCCTCGTGGCTGCCTCTTTATTTGCCTCTGTACTGCAGCCTTAATGATTTTTCTTTTTTTGCCTTTGACAGCCAGTAACAAGAAACCTGCCTTCAGGACATTTCACAAAATATCTTTATTCCAGCGATGCAACGTTGCTCGTTTTCATACTGTTGAGAAGCTTCAGAAAGGAGAGCTTTCTAAGAAATCGTACAAGTAGTAAGAAAAATCAGTGTTAGACAAATGTATCACCCAAAAGTTTGTCATTTCTTTTTTATTTTACCTCCCAACTCAAACTCTCTCTTCAAGCACGTATTTCACCTCAGAGTCGGCAGTTGCTATTGTTAGTCTCACCATTTGTAATCCTTAAGCATATGGAAATTTCGCAATTATTGAAAAATTAATCAGTAATTTAAAATTAGTCTTCTTATTTTCAAATGTATTTTTTAAAAAACACTTTTGCGAAACATCTACATTTTTCAATATGTAAATGGTTTCAGAGGTGTGAAGGAAACGTCTTTAATATACAGTGCTGATAAGCAACAGAAACCTGAGTTCAAAAACTTGCTTCCTTAAAAGAAGCAACAGCTGCCACACAGACATAAGTGAGATTTAAGGAAAAAACCCTCCAAAAAGAGAACTCATCAAAATTCTGCCTCTTGTCTGTTTCATCAATTTACTCAAATGGATTTAATAGAAATAATACACAAACATTGTCTCCCTTTTCTTCTTTTTAAGGCACTTTTTTTTTTGTTAGATCAAACTCCCCACAATAACATTTAATAAATACAGGGGAAAAAACCTGAATGTATCAAACAGCATTAAGCAACATTATATAAAAGTAAATCATACAATTATATGCGATTTTTTTTTTTTTAAAGAAACAACGGTAATTAATGTCAGGTCAAATAAAATTATCAGAAATAATGCCAGTGGTTTTGAGATTGAATTTCCTTACCTTGGCCCTCTGAGGGCAGTGTTACCTAACACACGATTGGAAGCATCAGCAGACTATTTGATTAAGTCAGCAGACGCTAAGTAAATGCAAAGCACTTCTGTTAGAATATTTACTTGTTTGTAATTTCATTATGAGAAATTTGCAGCACAGTTCGAAGCTACTGTAAAAAATAAATGTTTAAGATAAATAAAAAATATACCTAACCTCATATGCTCATATCCTTTAATTTAATGTACATAATAATATATTATGCAAAGTATTTTACAAAATCTTATTGCATAGTAAAAATCTAAATGAAACTGTGATTTTTTCCTAATGTGCCTTAGCATTTTAAAAGGTATTTTTATTAGATGCCCTCTCATAAGTATTTGCTGGCAGTTCAAAGAGAAGCAGAATTTGGAACTACCACTTTCTGATTCTCTCTTACACTGTAAGACGATGATTATTTATTTATACTAACTGTTTTCCAACAGTTCCCAGTAATGCTGAATGACATTTTGAGCACATCTGTACTTGCATTACACAAATGAATTTTCCCAGTCCCAGCTGAGAAATAGGAAACATTTCATGATACTCATGGGCACTGGCTCATACCACAGCTAGGTTTCCATTAAGTTCCTTGCAAATTGGGAAGTTTAGGTGAGAAAGTTCAACTACCTTTCACTCTCCACAACGTCTCAATAATCCAGCTAAGACAGAAGAATCCTGCTCAATTTATGCCCAGCTATGTACAGGTATGTGGCCAGAAACCAGTGAAAACCCCCCAGATGTTAATATTCTGCAGAAGGCAGCGAGCAGCCTTGGGTACGAGCTCCAGAAGTGCCTCAGCTGAGCAAGGGGGGAGGAAAACAGGGACAACCCTCTGTCCTCCATGCCAGCCCAGATGCACTGAGGAGCTGGCAAACAGTGAATTCTTTGTTCCTGAAGTAGTACTAAATAGTGACCAAAGAGAAGGGCTCCTACTGGTAAAGCAGATCCCTTCCAAGCAGAGGTGCAGTCGCAGGCAGGGAGAAGTCACGGAGCAGCTCTCTCCATGGCTTCAGGTGCACATCTGCAGCTAAAGTGATGGGGAGGACCAGTCTCCCCAATGGAAAGATTCTCCCAGCTCTTACTGTGGGGTTTTCTTCCCCCCAGGCTGTGAATGCAATGCACAAACATATTCCAGCGTTCTAGGGTTCAAATCACCAGCCACCATGGTTTTTTCATTATGACTGGTACAGTGAGTCATTGTCCTGTCTTGTACAAATGCAGCAGCACTTCAGTCCCTGTTATTTATTCAATGATTTCCTGTTGCATTAATAATCTTTTCTCTAAAACATGCAAAAAAAAATCTAGAGGAAAGTTTTCAATAACAGAGACAGAAATACCATTATTCACAAATAAATGCCGTTTTGAAATTGAGCATCTACAATATCGACTCAAAATTACTGGTGTGTTTTGGCAACACATGGAAGATAAATGTTCGTTTTCACATGCATGCAATTTTGTCCTTTTAAAAAATTATACCAGAAATACTGAGTGAGCTGACATCCTGACAAATTGAGAATTGACCTTTACCATGCCCATTGTGAGCCAGCAGGAAGAAAAACTTGCCAGTTTCAACATCACTCTCACTTCCCCTTCGTTCTTGAAGGATAAGAATTAGAACAATAAATAAATTAAATAGCAGTTGCTATTAGCACATGCTGTCTGGAACAACAGAGTCCTGTATTGCATCAGCATCTCTGAGCAACAAAGGTGATCAATATTTTCTAAATATGCTTGCTATTCAGGAATGGAAAACCGAGGTCTGTATTCTGGAAACATTTAGGAACGCTGCTCACATTTTCGAAATATCTCTCTTGAATAAGCCAATATAGTATAAAAGCCAAGAAATCCTGCACTATTCAGATGGTTTTCTGAGCAGTTTTTTATTTTTTAATAGTGCTAAGCTGTATTTGTGTAAACGCAAGTGTTCTAAATATTGTTTCACATATTTTTATAGCTAAAACCTTAATGTCCTCAGTACTTTTAGATATTCATATATTTTTTATATAGCACTATCAGCATCAAGTGGTACTTTGTATAACAGAAAAAATACTACTTTCTTTTCTTCTGCTTTTATCAAGTGCCAGTAGACCAAAGGATCTTTTACAGGTTTTGAAAATATTTTAAGAGTAGGACAAGTACACAAATATTAATCTATAAATTTCAGTGAATATGACAGTCAGTTACAGTAGCAACAATTTAAATTCATGTACTTGGTAAAAATGTATTAAGTCAGGTGATTAAAATACAATTGCTTTTCACATGTGGCCAAGTCAAATAATATTATCTACTTACAGCGTTTTGCAAAACACTTAACATTGTTTACACACAAAGGAGATTTCAAAGTTTCCATTGTTTGCAAAAGAAAATGGTAAGTTTGACAACAGCGTTATCATTCAACTGAGTTTCTTTAACAGACACGTGCGTTGTCAAAAAATTATGTGACTTTTCCCCTCTTAAAACTGGTACACTTGCTAGCATGTTTTCACAAAGCAAACTGTCTCACTTTTAAAGCTGGCACATTGCAATAATTTTAAAATAGCTCCTCTGAACTTTCTCACACTAGGTGTGCTCCTAGCCTCAAACCGTGCTAGGTGCCAAAAAGCCAGCACCAACACCATTCACCTACGTTTCCTCCCCAAGGCATGCCACTGAAGTCAACCTTTTTGCCTTGTCACTTAGCTTGCATCATTTGCAAAGAATCAAGAGGAGATAAACCCAAGCACTCCCCAAAGTGCTTGAGCTGGAACACCCCATTACTGCTGCACACCTCAGGAGACCTCTTTGGTTGCATGAAGTGCTTCATGATATGCAGCCTTGCAACACTGCCCAGAGTAACTGAGCTTACCACCAGCAGTGATGGACCACATAAAACACCACAATTCTGGGAAGAAGAACCAACAACCCAACTAACAGGCAAAAAGCAAATCTCCATTTGCAGTGCTGGTGACCTCTGTCTAGGCTCAGATGCAGAAATCGGTGCTTGGGCAGGAGGCAGCCACACCTGAATTTTCAGTTAAAACTGACAGAATCCAAAACTGACATTTCCCACTCTGCCACACTGATGACAGAAGGGCACATCCAATGCTCCCATCAGTAGTTATTGTTATCAAGGTCCTACAGAGGCTTGTTAGATTTAAGATGGAAGACACAATAAAAAGGAGTTCCTTGACTTTTGGTAAGGGCTTGGTGGGAAGCACCAGGAAGGTTTATTCCAGTAATCTTTAAGTCATGCTGTAAATGACCAAAATATCCTGATACATACTGATAACATGAAGAGATGTCTGCAATCCACATCCACAATGCACCTCAACCACTGTTTTGTTTTCCATTTTTCAGTTCAGTACAGATATCTGAAAGTTGAATGTCATGTAATATTAGAGAAAAAATGCATTATTTTAAAATTTCCATTTTTATCTTCAAAGTAAGAGATCACCTGTATAACAATGTTATCCTTTAGCCTTTCTGGGCTAACTTACTTTCCCTCTACGCTTGTATCCTTCCTCACATTTCCTTCACAGTACCCTGGAAACTCACCATAATCACTGAACAAGAAATAAGAAAGGAATTTAGTGAAAGAAAGAAAACTATATTCCTATGGAGCGATCCAAATTTATTTTATGTGCAACTGTCAAACAGGAAAATATAAGTTATGCCTGACCAGCTCCTTGCCTTCAGAGAAAGAACTGAAAATAAGATCAAGCGAAAGAGAAAATTAGTTGCTAATCTCATTCTAACCCCTAGCACACTCTATAATACAAGACAATCACCAATTGGCACTTTCTGCATAAGAAAAGCTCAGGATGCAAAAGTAGGGGTATGCAAGTACCAGTCTTGCAGCAGACAGACAAAGCTATGTAAGAACTTGTAAAGCACCTGTCCCCAAAACGTTTGAGATTGAAATAACTACATTACTCTTTCTATGTCCACAAGTACCAAATTTGTTAAGCTGTTGCTTTGGGTTTGTTGGTTGTTGTTTTATTTTTTAAGCTCACCACATGCAGAAATCAAAAGTTTTCTTCCCTACTGCAAGAAAAGGCTCTTTTTAGGAATAAACAACAGAGGGAGGGAAGATATTAAACTCCTGAACTAATTAACAGAAGCAAAGGAGGCGGTGGGGGACAATGATAATTAATATGTACCCTCCTCCTAACCAAATCTCCACATACATTCATTCCGTATATGCACACACAACAGCAGCATCATAAACCGTCTCAAGTTCTTGCCATTATTCAGTTCGACATCTGCACATGTTTATGCGTCTCTCCAAACAACCTCTTGAACACCCTGCTGGAGCTGTCATTTTTTTCTTCTCCCTATCTGGCAGATGGCAAGTCAACAATCGGCATCAACAGCAGCCGAATATCTCCCCCCTCCATCCAGCCCCCCTAAACAGACACAATAATAACTTCTTTGTGCTTCCCCACAATGCAGCTGCTTAAACCATTTCGCTACAAGGCTGCTTTGCCTTAATAAAAAAAAAAAAAAAAAAATAGAAAAAAAAAAAATCCCTTCTGTCAAGTCTAAAAAGCAGCATAATGTTAAGCAAGCTAAAGCCACAGCACAGCTGCAAACGGGCAGACACATTGACAGCTCCTCCCTTAACAAAGCCCTGTGAATTGAAGGGGGTTCATCTGAGGCTCACACAGTAATTAGTATAAAAAAGTCCGACAGCCTCTATTATGCTAGGAAAAAAAAACTGGACAGAACTGGGCTGCTGTTTTGCGTCAAGAGTTCTGCTGCAGAGTAGATAAATCATGTTGGGTTTTTTTTCCTCTCTTTTTAAAGACAGTAATAAGGAGGATGAGAGAAGCTAATTTGAAAACTTGGACACAGTAATTGTACCATATGGTGAGCATTTATCCCTTCTGAAATACACGCTAACAGTCACTTACATGCACAGTGCTTTGTTTTACAGTTGTTATTCTCCCTACCATATTCATAAAATGGATCTGAATATCCGATACTCCAGAGAAGTTGTGTGTAATTAGCAGCAAAACTGCCTGTGCTTAATATATTGGCCTACCATAGCAATCCAATTAATTGCAGAAAATCCCATGCCCCCAAATTTAAATAGTGTCCACTTCAAGGACTTTATTTCTTTTAAACTGGCTAAATATCACACATAAAGAAGTTCAGAGAAGTAATTTATTGACACTAACACTCATTGATACTGTTGGCTCTAAAATACACGAGCGGGAAGTATTTTTCTTCTCATTCATGCAGTGTAGAGGATTTAAGTCAAGAACCATTTAAGAGTAACCATAAAATATTTCAGTTCCATCATATTTGGGACAGGAATTACTTTGGATTTAAATTAAAGGTGAAACAGAACTTCAACACAGGGCACGGGAGGGAGACAAAGACTTCAAATCCACTCCCTCACCTCCACCCCCATTTTCTTTCTGGATCATCCTTTGAAATATTTTTGTTAATAAACCAAACGCTTAATTCATAAGGACCTGTAAAATTTGGAAAATATACCATCCAGCCCTTAGGATCTGCTTGTTCCTTAGCACATACTTCCAGCTTCTCACCCTGTTCTTACAACCAAATCATCATGGAAGATCATCAGCACACAAGATAAGGAACTGGCTGAGTGGAGCTGGGAAAATTTAGGTTTCTTTACATAAAGAAACACTGTAGTGAAACAGAAAAATTAATCAATCTTAAAGTGCTGCTTCCAGAAAATAAGATGCAGTAAACTTCCAAGCAAGGGAAATAAAAAAACTCAAACAGATTAGGAGATGAAAATTTGGGGGAAAATTAACCAGACAAAAAATGAAGTTTGCAGCTGAGCATAATAATACACTTGCAAAGCTCCAGAAGTCTTCCTTCTATTGGTTTTTACCTCAGAAGACAATAACAGAATCTACTTCAGGTAACAGAAAAATACTTTCAGTCATTCTAGATCAAAAAGGAGGGATTGTTAAGTACTAAAGAGTCCCAGAACCAGGCACAGTTACTAAAAAATTGTGAGGTGAAAGCAGGCAGAAAACAGCTATCCTTCACTGATAACAGTTTGACTGAAGGATTCTAAATGGAGAATTATACCTCACAGCCCCAAGGAAAAAAAAAAAAAGGAAAAAAAAAAAACGTTAAAAAAACCTTGAAAATTTCAAGTCACTTGGCTGGATGGCAATCAAATAAAACTGCTTAAAATTCTGGTTTTAATCACACACTTTAAATAACACAAACTTACATAAGATAAACAAGGCAACACTGCTTTTGAGCAGGAAAATGATGCCCATCGTATGGGCGATCTTTCAGAATGTCAAGAAAATAAAATGGATGGAGACTGACACAATTTATTTCATCTTTTAAGAAAAGCTTTTAGTAAGTTTAAAGAAACTAATTTTGTGAATAAAAAAATGTGGTGGAACATAACAAGAGAAAGGAAAATGGGTAAAAGGAGGAAATCAAAATAGGATTACATAATTTAATGTTCAACTTCCAATCCATTAAGCTCGACAGCTTTCTATTAGAAGCATTTTCAGTCAATATATACAATGATCTAGGGTTAGCACTGCATATACTACCTGACAATAAAACTATTCAAGTTTATTAAGAATGTGAAGAATTTCAGAGTGGCAACTCTACGCCAGTGAGCTGAGAAACACCAGACAAAATACAGTGAAGAATTACTTGAATTAATAAACAGCTACAGAAATAACCTGAAATGCTCACACACTGTTTAGTTTCAAATTAACCACTAAAGAACAATTAATATAACCTTTGTTTAAGTATGCAACACTGAGAAGGAAGTAGTCTCATTTGTAAAGTTACAGAATTTTACAAACACTCTAAATATTATTCCAAGGTAAACAAATAAATTACAGCTTTGAGAACTACATTTTTAAAAAATGACAAGACAACAGAAGAGCTTCAGAGACAAAACACACACACACAGAGAAATAACCAGAGTTAGGGAGAAGCAAGAGAAGCAGAATGAGAGAAAGACTGGATTAGGCTTCACTTTCAAAGGAAGGACTATGACAAAAGGGTTTAACAACACAAATGGCCAACAGCAGAGTATCAATCATTTCACAGGAATACATTCTCAGAAGAATTCAGGAAAAGATTTTCAAACATTCTATATCCACAGTCCTAGCTGAATGCTATAAATTCACCACGAAAGTAGTGGTTTGCACCATGGCAATGCAGCCACTCTTCCACCAATTCAGCACTCAAAATCCTACCAGCACCTGTAGGAAAAGCCAGCCTTCCCTTGTGACACATTTCCAAACTTGTGTGAGCACTTTTACTTAAAAAATAAAAATCTCACTATCAGGAAATTGGAGTAAACATTCGACATAGGCATGCACTTCCTTTAATTGCTGTGCATCTTTTGTTCTAGCACAGATCTGGCACTAGCCAGGAAGTACTGATGGTGAATGAAAGTGCCAATCCTTGGCCACTTTGGTTCACCTCAAACACAGTAACAATAATAATAATACCAGGGCAGTCCATCTGGGAAGGTGAGGAGCTACTGTGAAGGGAGCATGCAGTGCATCCCATGTCCCAGTGCACTGCATCAGCACTGGCACCCACACAGCTGGCACAGCTGTAAAAAAGCACACCCCAAGAAAAAAGGTGTTGACCAGATCAAAATAATTTCAGGTCACTGTAGAGCTAGTATCAGCATGAAGGGAAGATGGGAGTAATTGGCTGTGAGCAAGAAAGATGCAAAGGAGAAGGGGCATCAGCATGAATTTAGGCAAGATTAACTACTAATTAATCAGACTGCTGCTCTGCCTTGTGAGTGCAATTCTTGTTTTCCAGTCAAGCTAGAAAATCAGGTTCAAGTGATTCAAGTTTCTAAGATCAACTGCATCTCTAAGCAATGATGCCACAATGGTTCTGACAAACTATTGAACCAAGAACTTCCCTAATACAATCACACATTCTATACAACAAATTATATCCTGACATATGTGTCAGAGTATACTCTGTCATTTACTCGACACATACACACAGAAATTATAAATTAAAAATATGTAAACTATACAAATCTCTGTACTCTGACAAAGAACTGCAAAACCACTTAAAATGCACAATTTCAAAAGCTGGAAATACAATACTTCTGTATGTATTTCTAAAATAGTTATTATAATTTAATAATATTACAAAATCTCAGCAACTTAGAGATCCCAATATTAAGTGATATTTTGAATTAGCTGTGAAATATCTCCTATCTTAAAAGTAGTGATAAGAAGAGAAGAACAACTAGGTCAGTATTTTCCTAAATTTATATACTGATATTGAAGTAAAACCTCAGAATTCTACATATTTCTAAAAGCTTTCACTGCCTTAAATTTAATGAGCAGCTCATAACCCCCACATAAGAACAATAACACAGTTCAGTTCCAATATACCTTTTACACTAATTTATTTTGCACTATTTTATTACATTACAATCGCAATAAATATTCAGGCAAATGAGGTGTTAAAAAGCCTTTTGATTTAAGTTTTTTCAGGCTCTTAATTATAAGAAAGCTTGACTGAGAAGCAAAAACGCAAAATTTTCAGCCCTGTCATTACTAGCACAAAATTTTTGCATCCTTTTCAGTCATTTTAGAAACTTTTAAAACAGCTATAAAACATGACCCCCAAATTCCAGGCATAAGATGGAACTGAAAGATGACTGACTGGGATAAGACATAGAAATTTATCTCACCAAGCTCAGGATGAAATTTGTCACTCTTTTTTTTCCCCCAACAGACACACATCTTGTGGTTTCTCTGCTATTAGCATACAATTTCTTCCTAATCTAACTATTGAAAAATGCTTAATGAGTTAGCCTCCAAAACAGTCTCATAACTTATGGGATGACCTTACTCAGCAAACTCTACAATTAGTTTATTCAATGCAGAAGTGAAATTTCATACATGAGAAAACACTGATAATCTCCTTCTACATCTGGCTTTTCTGAAATTCTGATTATACATACAATAATTAACTGGCACCAAATATTTAACATTTGTGACACCAAAATAATAGGGACCAATAAGGAACTGTAATTTTCAAAAAAAATATTTGCATTTCTATTGAATTAAGTAAACAAATTTGATGCGCTTTTAGTGACATTTTTCCTCTAGAAAATAAACAGCACAAATCTCTAATTAGCAAAAATGAAATGGAAACTTACAACACTGACTTGAAAATCCTTGTGAAAGTCTGTACTGGTGATGTCACAAATGCTGTCACATCTGAGCAGGTATTGTCTGTAGAAGGTTCAGAAATGTCCATTTTAATCAAAGCATTTACTGAAGGTAGTTGTGTGTTTTGCTTTTATTTTAACGGATTAGAGAATTCCTTAAGAATCATGGCACAAGCTCTCTTTAAAAATAACAGATTAGGTAAAATCTAAATGGCAGAAATACAAGGATCTGATCTGTAATGGATATAGAAAACTATGTAAAAGTGAGGGGAAATCCATACTTTATTCTTCCTTCGGCCTTTAATAATCATGCTTTCATTACACTGATGTAACATTCATATTTTCTAATTTGCTTAAAATGAGCTACAAATTATCTGCTCAGAGTACTGAAATGCCAGTGATAAAGTACTACAAGACAGAAAACACAACTTCTCCACGCTTGCAGTTATTTTTAAAATCAATATTTTAGCTTCATGATACTTCGAAGCCAGTAATACCTTTCATTTCTCCCCACTGCAAAACACTATTAAACAATTCTTTTTCTTACATCAAATTCTCACATCACTGGTCCAAACCCCAGAGAGAGAGACGGGGCTTCTTAATCATCTGGATGAAAGTTTTAACTGCCTGAAAAAATCCCCAAAACTTGTCCTTTTCTCTTTTTTCCCTATGCAATTTGGGAGCATGGCACTGTCAAAAGGACCAGTCTCTACTATGGGAAGGGATTTGAGCTGTGTAGGTGCCCAAAGAACTCTTAAACATTCACCTCCCTCTTTAGAGCCTAACTGGATGGCTAAGCCTCTTATGATGCAAGTCATCTACATTCAATAATATTTTCTGTACATCCTTCCCAATAAAGACTTAGAGTGAGAAAAACCAGGGTACAGAACTTCTTAAAAGGTCTTTTAGAATTTTGTATCAGCGCCATAAGAACTGGAACAAATGACAGCCAAATAAAGCTATGCTTTTATTTCAAATTTCAAAGAGTGGGGGGGAAAAAAAAATCTGATGCCAGAATGAGGTACGAGGACATATGGCCAGTCTATCACCTGACTACCAAACAGCACTACCAAAGCTGCCACATGTTTGTTAATCCCGAGAGGTAAAATGCTGCTTTGTCTTCCGGGGGTCGCGCTGCAGATGAGCGCCCGTTCTGATGCTGATGCGTTTTTCCATGCTGACGTTCACCAGGGAATAGGGCTTCCACATCAGGGAGAAGCGACAAATTTTTCATCTCCTCTAAGAGTCCTCCTCATTTCTGCTCACTGAGTGTGCACACAAGAACGCCGAGCATCCACAGCACAGCTGAAACAGTTTTAACAGAAGCTTTTTTTCTGGATGTTTACAGTTGAATTCAGTTAAATTTTATATCTCGACTGTTTAGTTCAGGTACATTAGGCATATATAGTCTTAATATTTAAGGACATTGAGTTTTCAGTAACAGCTTGGTCTTGTAACAGCAGATAACAAGTTTGATAGGGAATGACTGGAAGTTAGTGATGTGGTTATTCATTAACAGACAGTAACCTCTCTTCAGACGATCCATGATTAAGGGGAGAAACATTTCCCAGAGATCTGGCCATTCCCTAATGTACTTACCATTTCTGTAAGGGGCAGAAGAAGGGCATGTGTCAAGGAATCAATGATCAGTAAGCTACAGAAAAATGGTAGCCCTCTACAAGATTTTGGAACAAACCTGTTTTTTCAGATTCCCCTAGTTCTAACAAAACCCTTCTGTGTCTTACAGGTGAAACTTTTCACTGTAATGAAATTCATCAGTAAATTAATCACTAAATCTGATGCTTTGCCTGGAATCTGCTTGGCCTGGAAGCTGGTCAGAAGACACAGCAATGCAAGCTCTCTCCATGGTGCCATAGTGGTGTTTTTGGTGCTGAATATGCTAAAAGGCTGACCAGCTTCAAACACACATCTGTCCCTTTGAAGTAAGACTTGACAGATAAGCTGCTAAACTGACCTGGAGGCCTATGACTGGCAGGTCAAACTCTTTATGCTATAGAAGTCCAGTCCACTTTCATACAAGTTCGATTCTCCCACATCCTTTTCTTGAAGCGTGTGGAGTTTCTCCTGTGGAGTTTGGGATGCCTCTCTACAGTTATTTCTCAGGTATTGAGAGAAAGAGAGAGAAGTACTCGTGCCCGGAGTGTGGTGAGATACATCAAAACCCACACTTAACGTTTCTTTCACTAGCTTTAATATAATTGTTTTAACATAATTTCTTTGATATAGTGTACTACATCATTTATGTTACACTACAGTTGACTGGTATTTTTTAGCTTTTATACTGTGTAGTAATTCTTTACAGATTAAGATCTTCTATCTGTTCATTTGTTTTAATAAAGAACTCATCTTTTATAAATATATCTGCTTTGCCATCATTAAAACCTGCATGATAAAGCAAATTCATCATATTTCTAAAATTCCTTAAATTTAAACTGCTGACTATCTGAGGCTAAGGATTTACCTTCATTTAAGCCCCTTTCTGTAAAGGAGTTTAAAAACACAAGGGAGTTATGCCTACACCTCAGACTCAAAGGAAGGGCTTCTCTAATGAAGTTTGTCTAAGCCTTCTACTGTCCCCTGTGACAACACCTCAGCTGATCCAGCTGAGGAGAAACTCCTCCTCCTCCTTCTCCTTCCAGTTCTGCTGCCCAGTGGTCTTCCTTGTTTGATTTGCCCCTTGTGCAGCTCACTAGCCCAAATGATTAAAAAAAAAAAAAACAAAAAAAGAGGGGGGTGGAGCAAGGCAGAAATAGAGCAGATTCCTGAAAGATCAGATAAACTGACCCCATCAGCTGGCAAATCATATTCTTTCTGAATTCATCACAAGGTATCAAGGGGTCTGTGTTCCAGGCAGGGCCTACCTGAACCTCCCTCTTCACTAGCAGTGTACCATTTGATCTGCTCAGATATAAAAATTAAATCATCTTTTGGATACTGTTTTCAAAACTTCCCTCCCTCTGTGACACAGTGGAGGGACATCTGCCTAAAGGACCTGGTTATGTGAGTAACAAGTGGGAAGGCTGTGTGTGTACCTACTGCTGATTGTACCAACACCCAAGCAGACACCTACAGCTTCTTGTTGCCCCTCTCTCTGTAAAAGGATGGTCCTGTTGCCCAGTTTCATTTTTCATGCAAGTTTGCTCCTTAGGTGAAAGTGCAAAAGGATGTAAAAGGATGGTCCTGTTGCCCAGTTTCATTTTTCATGCAAGTTTGCTCCTTAGGTGAAAGTGCAAAAATAGTAACACTCCTGTTTTCACTTAAGGAAAAAACCAACAGTGACTTACACAACACCTTTAGCTCCCCACATCTGTAATTGTGCCACCACAAGGACAGCATTTGTATTCTGAACTCAAGAACACAAAGCACACTAAAGAAAGTGCCTTTACAGTGACTTTAAAGAATTCCATTTACTTCATATGTCAAAACAATATTAAGAAATTACTTCATTACCATGAATCAGTACCTTGACTTAGAAAATGTAAGGATCTAGTGGGTTTAACAATACAATGAGAAAACAAAAAACTACAGCAACTGAGCTATGCAGACACTCTACATTCAGTAAAGAGAACTCTAACTTTCCATGCTACTCTGTAGGAAAAGTGCCAAACTGGTGGTAAAAAGCAGTGCCCAGCTAAGAAAAACTATGAAACACACCAGAAACTACAATAATTTTATCTTTTAACACTGATGCAGTGTTTCTCAAACAGCATGTCAGGAAGGACTTCAGCAAAGAGCAACTGGATTTTTACTGTTCCATTTAAATAACACTCTGAGCAAGTCTTGGACAAATTCTCACCAAATTTACATTTCAGTGCTAATCTGAGTATCTCATGTGCAAATTGGTATAGGACATTTTATGATTTTTATTCATGGCATCATGTATTTTAAGATGAACAGGAACATCTCATCAGTTCAGTATGAGCTCTTCAAAAAAGACAGGTGACAGAACTTTCTCCCATTATGCAGGTACTGGCAAAAAATTATGTTTATTTTAAATGCTTATCTTCCCAAATCCACTCTGTTTTGATGGTATCAAAATATTCTAAATATTTTTCAATCTTTCTCTTAGTCATCCACATCCTGGTTCTGAACTGAATTCAACCTTCAGTCACGGAGCTCCATTACTCTTTAAGCTGCTACATTAAAGAGCTTGTTTACATCTCTGCCCTAAGGTTCTTTCTCATGGCAAAGCAATTCCACATTCCTCAATAACCACACAGGGTCTCAGAACCTCAAGTTCTAGAGGAATTCTCTCCAATGCTGAAAGCACTACTATTTTTCTTCTCTATTTTCTTCTCTCTGGCATGTAAATATTCATTTAAATATTAAATATTAAAAGAGAAACTGGAATGGAACCATGAATTCCCATTCCCTATGCTAATTTACTTCTCTGTGTTCTTACTATGCATCTTGAAAAGCTTCAAGGAAACCATTTTCTGCATTACTTGACTAGGAACTATCAAGAACTATAAGCATTTAAGAATTCAAATATTTTATTTCACACAATAGATTTCAATTTTTTTCAGTTCATGGAACTCTACCGTTTTCCAGCAGAAACATAGCATCCTAAATATCAAAAGAAATGCTGTGTCTTAATCCCTGGACAATCTGGTTAGTTTTTTCTCCGTAAGCTTTTGTACTCTTCCAAAGTAGTCCACAGATCCCCCTGAATCTGCAAACAGCATGAGAACTACTTCATTATTACTTGTAGCTATTTTTAAATAGTTTTTAAAAAAATATTACTTGTCATGTACAAGATTCTCCCTCTCCCAGCTTCAAGAGTAGGCTTAGCACTGGGGTGGAAGAAAGCTGCCCAATTAAATCTGATATGCAAGTATTCATCATTAACAGAAAAAAAATAGGTAAAAATAAGAAAAACTGTTATTAAGAAGGGAAAGAAATCGCTCGAAAGACCTTACAAAGAAGCAGAATATTAATGAAAATACTGAGGCCAGAAAAAATGGCTGCCACAACTACGAAAATAAAATAAAGTAATTCTCCCTTCCTAGCTCTCTCCTCTTCTCACCTGCCAAGGTCCACTTGGATGTCTTAACGCAAAACTTAAAAGGTGATTATAGGGAAAACATCAGTATGAAGCATGAAAAGTAACCTAAATAGGGAGGAAAATGAAAGATGAAAAAATATGTCAGCATAAGAAAGAGCCAGGAGGTCCCCCCCCAATCAAGGTTGGCATGATTATCGTATGACACCTTCTTCAATGAAGAAGGACAGAGGTTTTGATCAGACCTGGACAGAGGTTTGATCAGAGACAGCTTACAGCTTACAGCTGATACTAGACTGTAGCCAACAGTCAAATGCCACATCTATGGCACACGAGAACAGAACGATCTGATCTCACAAAACTGAGTGGGCAAAGATGAAAACTGAACATTGGGTACATAAATGTCAGGTTATGTCTCTAGGAAAAAAATAATACAAACTATGCCTAACAATGTTTACTTTAGAATCATAAATTATACTTTAGTTGAGTCCTGGATTCATCACTGACAGCTCCATGAAATAGTAAGTGCACGTAAACAACAGCCAAAAAAACCTGACAAAATGTTGGGCATGTTAGAAAGGATACTGAGAACAAGAGAAAGGATGTCATTTTGCTGATCCAGAAAACAATGCTGTGCCCACATCTTCATTACCTTGCACAGTCTTGTATCCAAGTATCAAGAAGAATGTAGTGGAATTATGAGAAATCACAGAGAAAGGAAACCAAAATGATCCAGGCGTTGGAACAGCCACCTTTTCTAAGACATGATGAAAAGACAGGAGCTCTTTAGTTTGGAGAGGAGAAGGTTGAAGTTTACAAAACCATGAAGGCAGTAGGTAAGTGCAGAGCTGCTGCTCACCAAACACCGCACTGCAATAGTTAGGGCCCTTGGTGATACACACCCATAGATATGCCATCTAACATAACTAATGCCACAGTTCTGAGCACTAGCATCCTGAAGTGCAAGGGGAATAAGAAGCAAGGAAAGGGCCAAATTCACAAGCTCTCTCTAAAAAGCACATCCTCTGCCATCACAGCAGACAGAATGCTCAGCTAGATGGGCCATCGGTACAGCTCACTTGGCTATTCCTCATAGCAGGCTCACTTCAAAAACAATTTCCTGGTTTGTAATTCGAACTGCATTGCAACAATTTAAAACCACAATTTCTCTTCTCAGTGTGCACATGAAGAACACATCGTATTAGCACTTCTCTTTTCTTATTTAGCCTCAGTAACAGCAATTCATTCGGCCTACACTCATAGGCCCCTAAATCATTGATCTCTCTCCCTGCGGAGAATGGAGAAATGGATCCAGAAACGGATGCATTTGTCCAGCTAAGACCTTAAACACCCAATGGAGCAGAAAGATGCATCTTACAGGTTCTATCCCTGATCATGCACGGGTGTGTCTGCCTTCTTCACAACAGCAAGATATAACTGATGCCCAGTTTGTCATCCATGGTACCTACTGGACTTTTTTTTCTGAAGAGCTTCTTACCTAGCTGCTCATTCTCCATTAACTTCTTCCTTAAGCAGATCATTCTAGAGTGTATGTCAAACTTGCTTCCCCTGAACAGCTTCCAGCTCTTCACACAAACCACATCTCCACATTAGCAATACTACTCAGAATTCTGAACCCATCCTCCAGCACACCTGCAGTCCTTTTCATTTTGGAGACACCTCAAAATATTAATAACCATTTTCTTTGCCGTTACTCACCACATCAATGAAAGTACTGCTTAGGCAGAAGTCGCAGAAGAGCCTAACAAATTCTACCCCATATTTACTTCTAGTTTGATATGGAATCTTTAAAATCACTCAGCACAGTCTTCTAACAGTTTTGCTCTTAGAAACAAACCTCACAGTTGTTTCGTCTAATGCATGAATCCTTTTTTCCTTATGAAAATGTAATTAGCAGAATATCAGAAGCCTGAATAAATCCAAGATACAATATCCAAAGCCTCTAAACTATGCACTAAGACTGCTACCTTGTCAATAAGAGGAAATTTGATGACTTTCATACAAATTAACCTTGCCAAGTACAGAGTGACTCATCTGATTTTCTAGATGTTCATAATCTACTTTTTGTAGTATTCTCCCTTTAGTTAAATTGATGTTAAGCATTTAGCCATATTAAAACACATTTTGTTTGAACATAACAAACATAAAAGCAATCCAAATAATTTTACCAGTGTTATTTATTAATTACTGTCTATGTCACCCATAAATTTTATCATCAATGATTTTCTGTTTGTTTTCCAAAGTACTAAACCTGTCAGAGAGCCAGCTGTAAAACTGATCACTGCTGAATACAAGAGTATCATCACATACATTCATCTCCCAAATTTTTAGTCATACTTTCCAGTTTGGCTTTGGTAAAGTATGTAAAACTTAGAAGGAAAAAAATGGAATCCATCTTAGTCTCATAAAATTATGAAAGAAGAAAAAAAGAATCCATCTTAGTCTCTCAAAAGAAGTAAAGGATTTACTAAAGGCCTTATTCCTTTATGTATAACAGGCCACATGACTGATCTTTAACTCTGACATTAAAATAATATACTAAGTGTGCTCCAGAATAATGATGTAATTAACTCAAAATGCCTACTGCAAATATAAAAGAAAAACACCTTCAAATATTCAAAAAATACCACCTTGCCACGACTATTGTTATCTGCTGCTGCCAATCAGTATTGCTGTGGCTGTACAAAGACTCCAGTGCACCAGACTGTCGCTAATTATGTATATTCAAGTGATTAGCAAGCACTTGTTGCCTTGTTCACACCACCCTCCAAACAGCAGCCTTTGAGAGGAGAATAGACTGTAAATTTATTGAGAGAACACTGTTAATCCTTTGGGGAGAATGTAAATGTAAACAGGACTACTCTACATCAAGGTGCTTTGACAACAAAAATCATCTGCATAAACACATGCTCAACAACAAACAGGTGTTCTATTTCACAACTAGCGCCCATTTGATGCTTTCAAGTAAGCATTATGCACAAACTGTTAGAAGTACTTTGAAACCAGCTGCAATTACTATAATTAGCTGTTTTCCTACACTTTGGTGGGTTTTTTTTCCTGTACCTGTTCAGTATTGTGTTGGTTGCAAGCTATAAACCAAAGTGAAGCCAAGGTTCTAGCCTCCTGCTTAAAGTCTGCTATCCTCTCGGTTCAGCAAGCCCTAAGCTAAGTTCATACTTACTAAAAGATGATGTTGGCATTAAATAACAGCTCTACAGTTGTCAGGTCACTCATCTAACACATCATGAATAGGAAAA
Source organism: Phylloscopus trochilus trochilus (assembly GCA_016584745.2). Classification (NCBI taxonomy): domain Eukaryota; kingdom Metazoa; phylum Chordata; class Aves; order Passeriformes; family Phylloscopidae; genus Phylloscopus; species Phylloscopus trochilus. The sequence continues at coordinate 24,036,290 of WQNJ02000039.1, forward strand.
CAAGGACAATTGGCAAAATAGCAATAAAAAAATGTACATAAAAATAGTAAACCTTGAATGTTCAGGTTTTCCCTTTACAGAAATGTCCCTAGGAACACCTAAGATTTATTTTTAATAACAAGAATTTTACTTCTAGTCCTATCAGACAATGGGTGGTGAAAATTCTTGCTTGCAGACAGCTACTCATTCTAGTATGTTCCAAGTAAGTGTTTTAAAAAATTATTTGGTCAGCATGCATATACTTCCTTCTGTTTAATGAATACAAAACACAAAGCACCTCTATCTCTTTTTTTATCTTATTAATATTATGTGTTCAAGCATTTTTCTAGTCTATCTCAGCCTTTCATGGGATCCACACAGCTTAGTTTTCAGCAGTTCCAAATGCTTCACCACAGTGGTGCATTTCCATAGGTGAGTTCAAGACGAAAGGTCTAGTGGCCTTCTCCAAAGTCAAACCATAATGGGCTGATTTCGTAAGACTGGAAGTACCACCTACAGATAGCTAAAATCCAACTCTCCTGCCTTACAGCTTGCCAGATTTTAACCAGTGAACTGAATAATTTCATATTCAGCATCTGCTGAGAGATTTCTTTTTTTCTTTTTTCTTTTTTTTTTTTTTTTTTTTTTTTTTTGCCTGCAAATTAAAAGCTCAACAAGCTAAGACTAGGACTTCTCAGGGAGTAAGAACGTTACTGGGAGGAAGGGCTACAGATGGTAAATACAGAGTACTGAAAGGACAGGCAGCAGAAAGAAAGAGGCTCCTTTACCTTTGGTGAAACAAGCAGGAAAACCTATAATCAGCATATGGAAATCTACAGCACAGCACCTTTCCAAGACCAGGTCTACTATTGACCAGGTTATATCACATCCTCCACCAACATCAAAATGTACCTGAGGTCTTTACAATACTTTTTCCATCTGTAACAGAACACTTCTGGGTTTTTGAACATCCACTGGGTGATTAAAAGTGCTCTCTTCTGCTTCTGCTCAGCTGGAAATTACAAAAAATCTTCGGTTGTGTTGGGCCAGCCAAGCAATACATACTGTATTCACAGAAATTATTTCCTAAGAGGCCAAAAGAATGACCAAAAAGATTAATAAAGAGTTGTGATATTACAAAATAAAATTTAAAAATAAAAAAATAGGGGGAAAAAAGCAGGAAACATTGTCTAGAAAATACCAGGAAAAGCTAATTTTTGGGCTTGTTCCAGAGACAGAATCCTTTGTGAAGCCCAGAGGATAGCAAACCAACAGGTACTCTCATTTAGTCTATTAGCTCTTAGGGCAAAGATGTACATAGTGAGCTCAACAATTTCCACTGTACAAGCAACCTCCACAATAACACAAACAATTTGTTTTTCCTGCTGCTTCTTTCTTTACAAACAGAAAAATCTGGTAAGTTATAAAAACAACAAAAAAAGGATGACTGTATCTACAGGCTGTATATTCAAATATGAAGAAACACAAGATACAGTTACTTTTAGGCTTTTCATGTACACTAACAGCTCTAACATTGTGTTGTATTGGTCATCTTTGTGATTTGTGTTTCTAGCTCTCACTGTGTAATAATCCAAAATCAAATTTCACAATACAGTAGCACTCAGTCACTGAAAAAGGCAAACACTGCATTTCATCAACACCACTATTCATCCAACCTGCAGTAAAGTCAAGTCTGTTATGCATCTTTTTGGTAAGAGATATCTCCTTTATGTTTAATTCCCTGAACCCACACTGCTTGCTTAGATGAACACTGCTGCTACACCAGAAGACTCAGCTGAAATGCAAAGCTCACAGTTAGCAGGCCCTTCTTTGCCCTTCCAGGGAGAGACAGACATTAGCTTAGCTAATCTCAGTGTACCACAATCTCTCCATCTCATCACGTGAATTGATATGTAATAGTTTAAGCTAAATCTTCTGATTTTGTAGTAAAATGTGGTAAAGAGTAAAGAGTTACTAATTTGTTACGGAATTTCTGATGGGAACAGTAACTTCTACTGTCACCACATGAAGACATTGCAAGGGGGGAACAAACAGCTGTGAAATGCTCCAAGCAGATACACAAATATGGTTCCGTTATTTTATTGTCAAGTAACTCAGCTATATGCTAAATAAAAAAGCCAACTATAAGGGTGTTCACTGCTCATTCATATCACCACACAAAGTTACATGCAGACACATCCGCTTTCTGTTTGTTTATGTAAGACTCTTTGTGAGACTCAAAGGCAACTAATTAGGAGAAATAGTGTATTGAATTCCAACATAAGGAGGAGGTTAGCCTGGTTGCCCATTTACATACACAAGTATGTAGTGTTCCTGTATAGTAAAAGCTATAAGACAGAGTTAAAGAAGAGTATATAACAGAAGTCACTATCAGCATTTGCAAAGAAATGTACATTATTTGTTAAAAGTATTAAAGCTTTACAAACGAGCAAGCTGAAAAATCTGTGTTCATGTTTACATTTACTTGAAAGGAAAGGTGAGATCATCTTAGAAAGAGCTGGGCAGATGAAAAGCACAGTTATTTTTGCGTCCAGCTAAAGCTCTCAGCTAACATTATTAACAAGTCACATACCAGAGTAATGTTTCAAGGTTACACTCCTCCTGAACCACAGCACACAGTGGTTACACACACATTAGACTGAGAAGGTCAGATCTGACTGCTGGATTTCCTCAGGAAGACTGAGAAACTTCAAGGAGAACCAGCTCAGGTAAGCAAGCAAGGTGAAATCTGAAGGGGACAATCAACCCTTCCTTTCAGGATTCTATGAGTAATTTGTTAGCTACCATCCATCAGGAATGAAAAGGTGACTAGCACAAGCCAACATATCACACCTACACAGCCCCTGTGTCTATTTCTCATATTATTTTGAAGTCCTCCTTTTCAACAGAACTAACTTACAATGCCAGAGAAATGATGGTATTTATCAGTATGCTGAAGAAGGCATGAGGAATCTAACACTGCCCAACATTCTCCAAATTAAGTAGCCCACAGTTGTAGCCTGTAAGCTTTGTTGGCTAAACTTGACCCAAAAGTTTTAATGAGGTAAGAATTTAATTGTTGGTAAGAAAAGGGAAGCCTCTTATCAGAAAGTCCCCCTTTTGTGGCAAGGGGTATGTACAGGCTGTGTACATGACTGTCTACTGCAAAAATGAAACATTTAGGGTGGCTGTGATAGGAGATGCAAAGCAACAGAGGGGCTGCAGCTCACAGACTGGGTGACAGAGCAAGCTAAGAGGCCAAGCTAATGGGTGCAGTCAGACAACCCCAGGTTCAGAAACAACTAGCAGTGAATAAAGGAGCAACTAAAAACGCTGCCAGAAACAACCTGGCATGGACAAGGCAGCGTTCAAACCAAACACTCCAGAGCACCAAAGCCTGCATAAGGGTGATCACTAAAGCTGTGTTCATACAGCCCTGGCAACTGGGACCAGTGAACTACCCTGCCCATGAGGCAGGGCACCAACAAACCACATGAAACACGACTAAAGGAACAGGAATAGTGGCAGGCTACTTTGGCACAGCCTCATAGCCACAGGAGATTTGGGTTATGGCTACAGCCAGCATGTTTTGGGCGTGGTTATTGATATCATTAACTACATTACCAATGATTCAGACTTCCCAAACTAATCTTTCATTGTCTTCTCCCCTTTTAATTATTTGCTGCAATAGGGAAAGTGTTGTTTACAGACCAGCTAGAAAATGTAATTTAGTGTCTTGGTAAAAAATTAAGTTAGTGACATTTGTTTCTGTAAATACCCCTCAAACACCTAACAGCATCCTTCCTCAGAGAACAAGCTTCTAGAAAGAATACATTCTCCCTACAAGAATGTATGTTGTGCTGTAAGTTGTGTTCTCTGGCTGCCTCCATATTTGACGTTCCTCCTAATTTCCTGGAAAAAAAAAATCCCCAAAACATACAAGATCATAAGCTTACAGAAAACATACACACTCTGTGAAATCCTTCTTCAGCAGACTGGATGACAGTACTCCAACCAACTGCTTTGTTGTTTAACAAAGAGAGCACTACTTGTACAAATATTTTAAATAGGTACACTTTCAAAAGCAGTCTGCTAAGCAGGGCCATGTAATAAATAAAGCACTGTAAGACACTTACAACTAAGGCAGACTATACGAAATTTGCTCGCACCGAAACACCGTGGCAGAGTAAGCATATTGTGATGGAGATCAGAGTGCCCTGCACCACTCTAACCACAGCACAGCAACTCTTTGGAAGCAGCTGTCTTTGTGGTGCTCACTGTCACAGCCCCCAAGCAGCGCAAAGCAGTTCCTCCTCTTCTCTCCCGTTCCCAGCACGGGCAGGGGCCGTGAGTGGCTTTGGGGCTGATGTCATGCTGGAGGCTGCGGGGAGCAACAGTACCAGGGAGTGTCAAAGGCTGGCACTGTGCAGGGGATCAGCACAGGGGGCAGGTTGGAAATCTGGCCTGGGCCCAGCGAGACGTTAGATCACGATTTCACTGGAGAAGGCAGCTGTGGCAATAAACACAACGTTCGCTTCTGTTCCACGGGATGCCTCAAATGTAAACATTCACTCTATAGCTGAAGCCCCAGTTTACATTACACTAAGCACAAAGAAGAAGAAATGCAAATAGCTGACCTCTAGTAAGGCTAATAAATCTCTAAGTGTTGATTCCCAAATACTTTCAGATTCCCTTCCCCACTTCCACAAAATACCTTTGGAGTGACATCACTACGGTTTTAAACAGCAAACTACATTTATGACCCTGAGAAGTTAAACAGAAGGAAGAAACAATGAATGAGATCATCCAAGGAGAGGGGGGATGTTTCTTTTCACAAATTACCGCCACTTTCTTTTCCCCCCCCTTTTTTTTTTTTAATTTTTACTTTAAAAAAATTTGCATCCTAAAGCTTTTCTCAGTCTCTCCATTATGTAACAGTTCTTTAGGAAACAGCCAGCTACCCTGACAACTGGGATGTTTTGCCAGAGTGGCTTTGTCTAAATCCTAAAGCAGTACTTGGCTATGCGCTGAGCCCAGTGCCTGCCTGTGATCTGAATGCCAATTAAGAGCGCTGCCCTCCTTGTCTGACAAGTCAGAGACTTAAAGGTCCATTTGAGGTCAGCAAACTGTCTGGGCTACTTTTGTGAGCTTAAGAGACTAAGAAACACAGCCAACAACACAGTCCATTCCTTTAAGTGTCATGCTGGGCAAAGACCATTTCATGTACAGTTGTCATTACGTTTTATTTAAAGCAGAAAGAAAAATATTCGTGTTTTACTTCAGTTTGCTCTCAAGTCTTACTTTCTTTCCCTGCATCACCAGCAAAATTCAACCTCCTAGTGGACAGGCAGTGATGAAGACTAAACTACTTGTATTTTGAAGTCAATCAAATAAACATCCTGGTGTGCATCAGGTGGCCAGCAGGTCAAGGGAGATGATCCTGCCCCTCTACTCAGCCATTGTCAGGCCACATCTGGAATGCTGTGCTCAGTTCTGGGCTCCAGAGTTCAAGAAAGACAAGGAACTATTACAGAGGGTCCAGTGGAGGCCACAAAGACAATGTGGGGTCTGGAGCATCTCTTAAGAGGAGAGACTGCAGGAGCTGGGCCTTTCAGTCTGGAGAAGAAAAGCCTGAGAAGGATCTCATTAATACATATAAATACCTCAAAGATGGGTGTCAAGAGGATGGTGCCAGACTCTTTTCAGTGGTGCCCAGCCAACAGGATGAGGAGCAATGGCCATAGACCAAAACAAGAAATTCCACCTCAATATGAGGAAGAACTTGTTGCCACTGAGGATGGCAGAGCACTACAACAGTCTGCCCAGGGAGGTGCTAAAACCTCCCTGTCTGGAGACATTCAAAACCCACCTGGGCATGTTCCTGTGCAACTTGCTCTAGGTGACACTGCCTTGGCTGGGAGGGTTGGACTGGATGATCTCCAGAGGTCCCTTCCAACCCTAACAATTCTGTGATTCTACGATATTCAAAATTCAATTAACAAGATTAACAAAAATTGATAGTGAAATAGAAAATAATTCCAGTTTGGCACACGCATACTAACTCAACTGTACAGGCTCTATATCATTTGACTCTCCAGCTTTTCTAGGAGTCCCCATTCAAAGAAGTCCTGTATCCTATACTTACACTTTTTGTTGCAAATCATGAGAAACAGTGCAGCAGGCCAAAATGCACTCAAAATGCTGTTTGCCTGGATTTGTTATAAACACCTTGAAATACTCTTCTTTTGACATTTTAAAGAGATATTTAAATATAGAAATGGATATCTAATTTATCACTATCACTCCATCACAAGGATGGAGTAACTTCCTCTCCATTCTTAGACATAGTTTCTTTTTTTGGAGGCAGAGACAATTATCTGGTAGCTACACAAAATGTTATTTTCCTCCTTACTATTGCTTTTCATGTAAACAGTGAAATCTTTGTCTTATGAGCTCTACTGTGAATGCCAGATTTTTTGTAAATATTTAGCTAAAACTATGAGCTGAGACAATTTTCTAATCTAATAAACTATCATTTACATTCCCTGTTTTACCACCTTTCCATTGTAATTGGCATTTTAAGCTTCAGTTCTTCTCATGGGAAATTGCAGTTTAAACACTGAATTTTTTACACATGAGCATCTTTAATTAACCCCCAAAGGAAACGATACCTTGCTTTCCAGGATGATGAAGACAACTAAATTTTGCACTCTATCGTCTCCATGAAGGCTTAGTGAGAACCCACATTACTGGATATTAGCATACATTCCAGAGATAAGATGAAGAACTGGAGTGTGGCTATTGATTTTTACAAGGCATTTTAATTTTAGACATTACAGTTCAAAAATTAATGAAAAAAATGTAAAATTGCTCATTAACTTGTCAGATAATACCTCAAATTAAAGAGATATTTGAAGGAACAGTTTAGCTGAAACTAAGGCTAGATCTCCCACGGAGAAAGGCTGCTAATATGTGTTTGAACTTGCAAACTCTTCCTTGTACAACTACATTAAGAACTTACTGTGATATATTTTTGGCATATTATCTTGAGGAGGAGGTTGCATTTTTCCTTTATTTTACCTACAGTAGTTCATTCATTCTGAATGTTACTGTGAGCAAGAGGGAGAACTGGTATGGAGTAACACTTACGTAATTGATAAAACAAAATTCTGTTTTATCAATTCTGTGATATTTATAAATACATAGATGTATATTTAAAGTTACATTAAAAACACTGAAATGAGAACTAGGTTGTAGAGCTGTCTTTATACAAAAAGAATTTTATCAAGCATATCTTGTATTTTTTTTTCAGTCCATCTCCTTCATTATGATATCTTAATTTTCCTCCTATGTACATGTTCAAAATGTACATCCTAACTCCTGACCAGAAAAAGGAATTGCACAGATAAACCCATACATAAAACTTAAACAAAATATTCTCAAATCTTTCTCCCAACTTTTAACTCAGGATTCCAGTACTTCTGCCACAGATGTCTACAGAAGAACACTGTATGCACGTCCTGTATCAGTGAGCTCCTCTCTGAAGCTTCGGGCTTTTATATGACACATCTTTAACTTGTGTTCACTCTTCCACATTCACAGGCTGTTGAGGTCTTGTGGAAGTCTTTCCTCTTAATTAAGTGCTGAGCAAAATGCTTCTTAAGTCGGTGTTGTAAAAAACCCCTCAGATGTCACAGAACAGCAACTGAAATTGCATCAACATTAACATAAACAGTGCCTCAGGGCCAAAACATCAAATTTCCATTACATAAAATTGAGGCATTCTCTGCCCCAAATAAGGATTATGACCTTCCAAAATAATCAAGGCGGCCTTGTATGACCATGGAAAAATAACCCTTTATCTGATGAATTTCACAACCTCAAAAAAAAAGCAGGAGCAAGTTTCTGTGGAAGAAAAAATAAATAAATAAACCCTGCACCAATCTGTACTCAGAGTACCCGAGTACTCAGTCTTCAGCCACGCTTGCAGTACTGTTGAAAGGCACATGTCTGACACCCCTTCCACAGCAACACACACACCCCTTCAGGTTCACAGTGGATGGACAAATCCCTGACTGGCAGCACCAGAAGACAAACTCCTTGAAGAAGAAATTCAAAGCTTCCTCCACAATTTCAAGTAATCAGTTCCCCAGTGCTCTTATCCTGGGGTGAATTCCCCATGGTTTTTAAGAAAGTCAATTTTCAAAGTTTTGCAGCTTTTGTGTTAGACCAGAATTGCATTTAATTAATTAATTAATTTATCTTATCAGCCCCCTGATTATTGGTAAGCATCAGGAAAAGCAGATATTGAGTGAAAACAATTAAGAAAAATAACATTATGAAACTAACTGCTTACTTTGATTTCCCTCTTTTGTCTTCTCTCCCAGTATCCATGTAGCATCACAGTAGTCACAGGAGAAACTATCCTACACACTGACATCACTTACAACCCTCTGAATACATGGCCACAACATCCATATCCACTAACAGACAAAATCATTGTGCTCAGCACTACGCAGCAGCAGTTGAAACACGTAATTTCAAAAGGATGTCGACCAGCAGAGTATCAGCTGATGTCTGAAATACAAAGAGGCCATGCAGGTTTGACAAAGTCTCACTGTTAAAGCACATTTTAATTTGGGGAAAAAAAAAAGCCAAAAAACAAAACAACAAAACAAGCCACCAGATTTTTACACATTTGCGGTACCTACTGTGATGAATATTTATACACTGAGCACAGCAGAGCAGCAGTTTGCTATGTGGAATATGAATCATATAAGTAAGCCACCTTATCTAGGTAATTTCATCTGGATTAATCTTTTTAGGAACAAAGAAATAAAATATATTTTCTCCAACTCCTTTTTTCGTCCCTCGGTTCTTCTCTGGTCTTTGTCATTCTGTAATTTTATTTCTAGCCCTGATCTTATATTTCAATCTCCTTTTACTCACTTTGTGTAAATACAAAGCTACTGTTCTTTCAACATTTAAGGAATTGCCTCTAAAACAAACCCCCAAGTCTCATGCAAGCCTACAAACATAAAGAGACTTAGTAGAATAATTTTCTGTAACATTAAAAGCCACTGTGCTACATTTTCTCCCAACGCGAAGGTGTCCACTTCATGAAATCTGTAAGAAGCAATTATGAAGAAAGAGATTATCCTTGACACAAGAGACATCATGTGTATGAGCACATAAGTTGGGTTCACAACTGAATCACACTCCCTACCTTTTGCTAAAAACTCTGCCTATGACTAGGGAAAAAAGGAAAAGTTCTGAGAAAAAAAGATTGACCAAAGATGTGTTTCAGCATGCTGAACAACTGCATGATTTTGAAATCAGGTGAGAACTTCTTACATGCCTTCACAAGAAATTCCATAAATGTCTGATGCTGATCATCACTGCTCCTTTCTGATAACTTCTGACCTTTCCACAACAGCCCATATGTGTACAGTCACTGCCTTCTCTTCAGACAACTCTGACTTTAAAAGGATTTTAGTTACTACAGATATACAAGTTTGATCATGTTTTTGAGGATTTCCACTCAAGTGGCTCTGCCGGAAAATCCTGCCTATAAACTTCTTTATGCTTACATGTTAATACAAGAAATAGCATCAAGTGCTTTATCAAGTCTTTTCCTGCTGAAAGACAATTGAGTTAAGCAGTGTAAAAGGTAGCAGCTCTCCTTCAAAGCAAATACTCTTTTTCTTTCTCGACTATCCTTTCTAACTTTTGGTACTTCACAAAGGATGGCCTACCTTTGCATTTCTTTGGATGTGTTGGTAATTCAAGAAGTATTACCTAGGCAAATTTTCTGAGCCATTCTGATCTCCTCTACACTCTTCCAATATTAATATGGCTTAAAGAAATTCTAATTTGTGTTCCAAATGAGATCCAGAAAAACTGAAAACTAAAACACTTGACATCTGAATTGAGCAAATTAGTATAAACTACTCTCACGAAAAAAATTAGTGGGCAGACAAATAAGCTTGGAAAAACTGTCAAAACACCCTCTGTAAAAAGAAATCACATCTGAGGTTTCTTTTTTAAAAGTCAGTAAGCTTTTAGATCAGAAAAAAATATAGACTGCCTAGGTTTCCAAACAACACTCAACAATGTCCTTAACCTAAAAATCCTAAATCTCCACCAAACAAAAGGGATGACCTTCACAATAAAAAAAAAATAAAACAAATTTTAAACAGTCAGAAAGCAGGTATAAAAAGTCAGAGTAAGTGGTCAGTTTTCACAATGAAAACCAAGGTCACCACTGGAAACTTTCAGTGACCTACCCTTGAGTCCAATATATCAGAGTTGATCAGTAAATGAAGGTAAGGGATGGCCAGCCAAGGCTGCTGATGACATAAAACTGTTCTAGCTGGTAAAGAGCAAAGCCAGCTGTGAAGAATGGCAGAAGGTCTTAACATCTTTCCTTTTTTTCTACTCTTCTCTAGCATGAAATATCAGAGACATGACATGCATCAGAGTAACTGGTGCTACTCCTAGTTTGTTTTTAACTTGCAGGAGACCAGGTCACCTGTGTGGACACAACCAAACCAAGTTAACAGTCAGCTCCGAGGTGAATGTTCCAGGACTTGCACTGTCATGACATCTACTCTGGAGATGGATATTGTTGAATGGGTTCTGTTTGCTTCTAATGGCTTCTCGTTAATGGTACTTCTAGGCAGGGGTCTTCTATTCAGCATCAAAAAGTTTTAGAGATTCTTTCTCAAATCCTGGTCTCTATCTACAGGTGGAACTATAAGCCTTTGGAAACAGAGGCTAAGTCTCTCAAAAAATAGAATCAGAGCATTTTAACTTTTGGATACAAGCACTGTAACCATGAGTACTGTTTATTTCAAGACTGGATGGAGAGAAGAAAAGTCATTTTCCTGTGTGAATATGCAAATATAGCTCTTTCATACTGTTTCAGCAAGAGCTGGCCACACTTAAGCCACATTCACTTCAAAAGGCAATTTCCAAATTACGTCACACTCTTACAGACTTCTTACATTAAGAGAACCAGTTGTGAAAAGGAAGTAACAACTCTGCCACCACATACCTAGAGAGCCTTGCCAGACATCAAAGACTAACAGTACAAACTCTTTTCTTATCACCTGTGCAAAGAAAAAACCCAAGTGTCATCTGCTGTCAACATCATTCTCTGGTCACCTGGACTGCAGACTTCCAGAGTGCTAAACAAGATGCTGGACACACTCCTCCCCTGTGTGCAGATCACTTACACTGTCACACCAGACACATTATTTTGACAGACCAACGAGTCTGGACTTCTTGGGCCATCAAGAAATTACCATTACCCATTTTCTTCGCACAATTAATATTAGAAATAATTTTTAAAAATTACACCTGGTGCTAAACAATGTTAAGACTATGATTTATCAAAACTCAGGCAATTTTATTCCAAACAAATAAATGTATGTAGGTACTTTACATATATTCTAAAACACATTTACAATTTAAAAGCTGTTTGAGCTCTGCACTGATTTACCTACTATGTTTTTGTGAAATAAATGGAATATTCATGTTCAGCTTAAGCTTATATGCACTTAAATTATAAGTCTGTATTTTGAATCCTTTCCTTACCCTGTAAATCAATTCCTTTGAAGTACCTTGTGCTTTTCAGAGAAGAATATGCCAAGATTGTTCAACCTCTTTACCTTCCTCCTTCAAAGTGTAACAGTTATCAACCTCTGGAGTAAAACTTGAGACTGCTAAAGGGCAGCAGCCCCATATTCAAAGCAAGAAGGAGCACACTGAAGCATGGCAGGCATCACCTCCCTGGACAGTAACCTCAACAGTCTGAGCCAATTCCCACATCACCTACAGGGACGCTTTCCACTAATTTATCTGAATCTGAATACAAGCTGAAACAAGTTAAGTCAGTTATTTCTCAGGGAATTAGGGGAAGGTACACAGTCATGCTATTGTATAAAGACATTATAATAGATCTTCTGTCAAAAATCTACAATCCTTAGGCTTTGAAATTTGACTTGGAACTTGCCATTTGGCAAAGAATTCCTTGGATGTCAGGCATGTCTGTAGGCAGAGCCATTCAGATGTTATTAATATTTACATACAGATATATATACTCCACATCTGCTAGGATAAGACTGGTTGAGCCTGGTAGCCCAGCTCTCCAAAGGCATGTTACACAGGCCACTTGCCCTCCCCTGATGTAGAGACTGATGGTTATTTCCTGCAATTGCTCCTTCTGACAATGTTTCCTGCCACAGAATGAGAGCAGAGGGGCTCTTCCTTGCACTCCAAGTATTACCTTTAACAATGTCTGGTAGTGGTGAGATGAAGGAAGCAGTCCACATGGAGTAATTCACACCAGGACAAATGCACTGCAAAATTCTGAATGAGGCAATGGAGCAGCAGGTGATAAAAAGAACAAGCTGGCCAGAATGGGTACTCGGATGGCTGAAACATTTAGAAGTTGAGAGAAATTCAAAACTGTCACAGAAATAAGCTGAAAGCATGGAGCAAGAGCTGGAACTCAAAAGGTTCTGAGAAGACCCAGAGAAAGAAGAGGGCCAGATTTGCATTGTATACATGCAAATAAATAGTAGCAGGACAACCAGAAGAAGAGAATATGAATCTTGAAGGAAAGGGCAGCTGAGGGCTTGTTACAGTCACCAGCTGCATGTTTCAAGTGCAAATGTCTGTTCTAACCCAAACTGAGAGATAACTTCACATGATACAATTATTTTGCAGCTGGCTTCTAAATAGGAAGTCACATCCAAAGCAAACTCCTTTAGAAGGCTGACCAGGTAGTTATCAAGTAAATTATTCGAAAAATTTTTTTAAATGCCTGACTACACAGGTTTAATTTCAGATACATACATATTAGCATAGGAACTCCGCTCCTGTCACTAAGCAAAAAACTATTCAGTATTTCCTTTATTCTTTATTTAAGAGTTGGACTCAACTTTGCTTCATAATGTCTATTAAAATTCTCCAGCAGATACACTGAATTTAAGGACTTTGACACACAGTTACCTATTAAAAAGTTTACTGTATATGCATATTAAAAATAGCCATAATTCTATGTGTATGTATTTGACAATAAGTTTTCCATGTTACATTATTATTTACCTACATTTTAATTCATCTTTTTATTTCAAAGAGTAACTGTTGGCATACTGTTATTTTTTCTTGCATTTCTATGTCTAGAGATCTCCCCAGAGAATAAAAGAAAAATCAAAACCACAAACAACACCCCATAAAAACCAACCAACCAAAGAATCCAACAAAAACACAAGGAAAACCCCCAAACTCAATGGCAACTGCATTAACAGTATTCAATCATAGTATCAAAAAACTGAGAACTGTAAAGTGAGAGAAATTGTCCCAGCTCATATAGAATAAAAAACACATAAGTGCATCTTTCACAATGTTGGACTGCTGAGGGAAACCTAAAAAGAAAATGAGCAATTTCCCTTACATATTTCTGCAATTGCTTCTTTTTTCAACGGGTAACAAAGAGTTGGAATAAAAAAAAACCTATTTTCTTGAAAAAGTAACTTGCAAATGGCTCATATTTCACCTCCAGCCCCAAGAAAAACACCAAACCACAGAAAAATTACAAACACAGATCTGCTTCTCAATAAGAAATGTCATATGCCAAATGTGGTATTTTAACATTTGAATGCTTGGAATTATTTCAATACTCAAAGCTGAAAGACTGTTTCACAGAGAAAACAAACAAACTAATAATAATGCTTTCTTGCTTTCTGCTCTTCTGAATTCCTTTTAAAAACTAACATTATGGGGCTCATACCAGGCAAATTACGCTTATGCTGTGATCTAACACCTCTAACAAAGTGATCAGCAACAGAACAGGAATTTAATCTATGTTATATCCGTCTCCCATGTGAAACTATGAAGATCTGTATTTCACGTCTCTTCATAAACTAGTGCTCATTCCACATGTTATAGAATTTAACTGGTATGATGTACATTCTCAATAAAATACATTTTATCTTCCTAAACAAATGCAGAAGGCAAATTTGTCTACCATAACAAACAAATTTTCACCCTTCTTTTTTCAATTATTAGTTTCATAACTTAAGACTAAATAATACTGAACTGAACATTCAAAGTTTTAAGTAGGAAAGTGATTTGTCAATATTATTTTTTAGTCTTTCAACTCAGAAGAAAAGCTCACCAATACTGGGGGGGAGGGGTGGTCTGATGGTGATTTATTTTAAATTTAATGCATCAATATTTTCCTTCCTCCTATGATTTATACACCTATCACTAACCACTATGAGAAACTCAGCCTTTCATTGTAGCATATAATTGTCTTCTTTATACAGTATGCTTTTATTGCCATCCATTAAAAATCATTCAATCAATATACCATAGTATTTTGCAGTAAAAGAATATCTGGTGAAGAAAGAAATGTATCAGAATGATCTCTTTTATCTGGCTGATGCATAATCAATGATCCTTCCTCTACAGATGGCTACGAAAGCATCCAAAAATGCTTAGATGTGAGAGTTCATCATGTGCCTCAAGATGCTTTTTTTTTTTTTAATTAGATTTTTAACATACACCCTCTGCCCTGATCACTAGTCCATTCTGGGCTTCAGCGATTTTTAACAATAAATAATGAAATACGTGAAGAGCTGAAGCCCTGATCTCATCACATCTGGCCCCACAATTCATGCACCAGAAGTATAATACCAGTGATTTCAGATGCGAGCGCTCCCTAATTAAACACACCTACTTGTAGGCAAACAGGCTAAAATAAAAACGTACAAATGTCACCTGCAGGCAAGAGCTAAAATGAAAATATACAATTGCCTCACGTTCACAGCACACCAGGTTTACCAAAATTGAACATTAATGTGAACTGAATGAACTCCTCCTGCCTCCCCAACCCATCGCTCTACCTGTCCTGTCAACAGGTACTCATCACTTCCTGCCACTGAAAGAGGAGCTTCTTCACAAAGTTCCTTTTAGTCAGTCAAAAACTCCACACACCAAGAAACAGATTAAAGGTTCCTTTTCACAGAAATTACCGAGAAGAGAAATGCAATCCCTGTAGAAAAGAGTGCCCAAAGGACACGGTGCATGCTGCAGGATGAACACGCCTGGCTGCAGGAGGAAGTCTTGTCCTCCTCAGGCTGTTCTCCTCTCCACTAATACCCCAGATACCAAGACACAACCCCCCATTTGCACCTTCTCAGCAGGAGGAGATTTTTCTCTAAGTATTAGTGCAGTTTTTTCACTCTCCTGTAAGAAGAAATAGATGGCCACATTCAAATAATAATTGCTACCATGCTGGCAGTAACAGTTCAAATCCCTTGGACACCTTCTTTGCTCTGTAGCCACAGTGAAGGCTGCATCACAAAGCTTTCAAACTGAACCTGCAACCACCATGAAGTCAGATTCTGTGGTAATCCAGCATCCTCTCCCAGCAAGGCAAAATTTATGAGCAATAGACTTCCTTTAGAACCAAATTAACTGTCATTTTCATTAAAAAAGAAAAAAGAAGCCAACCCACAGCTTGCATTTCAGTTGATACTGAAATACAGAAAAAAAAAAAAAACCATGACTTGCAAAACAATTCTTATTCAACTCAGAATACAATTCCCACTTAGCCTTCATCAACATGCATCCTTCAACTTCTCCCACACAAACAGCAGCTTTCTCGTGCACCCACTACTTTCTCCATCCCTACCCAAAACCCACGCCACATTTCTCCTTCAATTTTGTTCCTCATTTTCACCTGAAACATTTTTATTTCCTTCCTCATTCACGTGTCACCATCACTAAATTATTCTATCCTGAATTTCTCATTCTGCTTGTTGACACTGAAATAATAAAGCTTGAAATTTGCTCTAGATTATTATAATAGCTAAATGAAACTTAAAACTAGGTAAAGCTTCTGATTACTTTAATTACAAAATACAAAACTTGTTTACTCTCTTACAATCTTTATTTACAGCCTCCTAAGGAACAGCAGAACTGCCTCTCTAGAAACATGATACAATTTATTAGGGCTATGTAGACTGACTCAGAAAATATTCCAAAAATACCTCTGTCCTCCTTTTTATGACATAATAGATTACAATAGCTGATTTAAGTAAATTTGAATGTATTCCATAAGAGGGGAGCAACACAGCAGAGATTGGTAGAGATTGGTAGAGATTTCTACCAATCTCTCAAAAACACTTCACACTCCTACTTTAGGGACATGCACCTAAACATTTTGTGGCAAGTTTCACATTTTATAAAGTAGAGGTCAAAATGAACATAATCACAATTAGTGCTACAGAAATCAAAAGGCTGTCAAAAGTGAACTGTCCGCCTCAGTAAATTTCACCAAGGTGCACCACTGTGGTGGCAATATTTTTTAAATTTCTTACAAACACATAAAGAATCCTATTTCATGCCCAACAGAAAATAAGATGAGTTTAAATTGTAGTAACAAAGAACCACTAATAGAAGAAGTGAAAAAATGGAAAGTCTATATTTAACTTGGTGCTCAGTCATTAGAAAGGTGCCCCATAACGACCATATGTTACTCAAATATGTTATCACACCTACAATTTCATCATATGTCTCCCAAGAAATTAATTAGCTCTAACTTTTTCAACTTTGACAAAAATGTCTGCAGTAAGTCAGATTACTAGCTGTTGCAAATGCTTCAAAATTCAAAGCTTGCCTCAGCTTTTATTTAACCTTTTAATTACAATCATTGAATAACATTTGGAAGGCAGATGTTCCTTTTTTTTTGCATATGTGATTATTAATAAAAAAGACCATTTATTTAAAATTAATATTACTTTTTCAACTACAAAAATGCTACAAAGACAATCTTTATACAGCAAAGAATGGATACATCAGCAACACTAAAATAACAGTTACCCTGATTAGGAGGAATGACCTGAAGAGAATGAATTCCAACAAAAAAAATCACATAGTATGATCTATTTACAATAAAGAATTAGAGCAGATCAGGAATCTCTGATGATCTGAATATACTGAATCAACAGAGAAGAGCTCACCTTTCAGCTGTCACCTCAGGTCATAAAAAACAATGAGAATTACGTTTAAGCTTGACATGGGCATGATGAAAATTGAGTCATTCCATATTTGCCTTATATTCCATAGAATGTAAGGGAAAAGTTGCACGGATATGGTTCCAAAAAGCAGTGATATAACCTGAGCTAACAGTACCCACTAAAATGCCAGCCTTGGTGTGTAAAGTACAAGGTCAAGCCTTGTAGTTCACAACAAACCCTAACAGTCTGGATAGAGGTCATTCACAAATCTGATTTATTTTGTTGTGATAGCTAGAGAAAACCTGCAAAATTTATTCCAACAATTTCTTAACTCTAAAAAATTATACAAGGAATCACTACCTATGGAAGAAATTATGAAGTTGTTTTAATACAAGCATACCAACATTCTAAATGTTTTTACCACAAAATATTGAAATTTCAGACTTGGTCTCAACAAAAAACAATAAAAATCAAATTAATTTTACAATTCATACTTCCTCAATTCTTAAAAAGTATTAGGCACATCAGTAGAGAGCTCCTTGAAGAAAATTCGTGCTTCACTGTAAAATCATTAAACGTTTGAAGAGAAAGAGGTCACATCACTGCTGAAGGCTTGTTACTTAGAGTTCCTTGAGGAACAATACTATAAAGCCATTCATTTTGCACAGAATGAACAACTAAAGGTGCAAGGAACAATCAGCACTTTCAATGAAAAGGGTGAAACAATAATGTTTCGACCAAGTTTTCCTTGAGGTAGCATAACATAACGTGTCACCATAAACAGTAAACCAAATAATTCAATTATTTATTATTTTCTCCTCCAAACTCAGAGGAAGATTCCTATCCCTTCATCCACTGTCAAAACTACCCGCTATACATGCATGAACACACATAAAGAAACACTAAAATGGAATGCATTTTCCAACAGTTCTGAAGATGGCTAAGTTATTCCTGTGATTGTCTATAGGTTTTACTAACCAATTATAAAGGTTAAGCCAAAACTTAAGACAAACCCACCCTTTTTAAATTACAGAGAAGAAATTTTGAAAAATTAATTGAATTTAACAAACCCTAATTCTGTGTGTAATGATACCATAACTAATTTAAACTAATTGGAAGGAAGGAGGAAAGGGGAAAGGAAAAAGGAAGAAGAGAAGAAAAAAATCCTTGTTATTTTTATAAAGAAAAAAACTTGAGTGGGGAAAAAGGGGAAACATTGCTGAACTTTAATTCTATCATCTGCTACTTTTCTCTATAAATGTTTATATTTTAAAGTACAATGTGTCACTATGCAGTATTTCTAGTAAAATCTGCCACTGTATAGTTTGGTATACAAAGTATCATGGGCCAACATGATCATATCCAAACATAATTTCTGTAGCATCAAACATTCAAAGAGCAGTATGAGAGTAGAAAATTGATTTTAAAGTAAATATTGAAAATACTTTCAACACAAAAAGAAAAAATATTGCGTGAAAATTCATTACTACAGCTGTACTGTAAACAATTTTTTTAAAATCATACTTAAAAATTAAAAGAAAAAAAAATACTGTCTAGACAAGCTTGCTAAAAGCAGCAAACCACTAATATCACCCACCCCTTAGCTCACTCAATCCCACATTATAATTCCAAGTATTTTCTGTGTCTGATTTGAGGGGAACTGTCCTCAACACCGAAAGCCAAACTAACCGGACCATCTGCAGGCAGCATTACTAATTTTAAGTGTTCATCCTACATGTTTCACATTGCAATGAAGTTTCCCATGTAGAAGAAAACAGTCTCGTATGAAAACCGTGCACCACTGTGTGTTTCTACCTGAAATATAAAACGGGGTTCACAATATATTTTCTGTAACTGGACTCCAAACCCTTGAGTACAGGTAGAAAGACAGAAAAGCTGCTTCCTTGCCCTCAGCTGGGCAGGTGTTGATTCACATCTCTTTAGGAATGTTCTGAAGAAGGAGATGAAACTCAGATAGAAATCATACCTACCTTCAAAAGAAATCCTCACAAAGGCATGTATTATTTCCTTAAGAGTGCTTTGAAGATAACAAAGAAATAGCTGTGCTACATTAAAAAAAATACATATATCCTTTTAACAAACTTTTTTTTTTAACTGAAATGGTGTGTGCTAGTAATATCTATATCTTTTTAAAAAGCAGATTTTAATGTTTACCATCATCATCTAGTTCCCTTTTTTTGAAGTCAGTCAAACAAAGAGATGCAATAAAAAGCCAGAGAAAACCAACTGTGATTCAGACTGGTCTAAGTGCATGAATAACAAACTAAAGTCATTATGCAAACCATGATTTAAATGGTAGCACAGAATTTTATTTGGTATTCTCAAGCAACAAGCTTACACTTTGAAATCAGTGATCTTATGACAACCATTAACAAACACTGTCCAGATTTTTAGTGGCCAAAGACCTATTTCATAATTTTAATTAACCATTTTGTTAATATATGCAGTCCCTCCAAAATTTTCACAATTCCCTGATTTTCTTTGGAAAAGAAAACAACAAACAAACAAAATCCAGAAAGTTCCTTCACTACCAATGCCCACATATTCACTTTTCCTGCCCTTCCACAAAATCCATGTGCCAGAGTTGATGTATCTGAAAGGAAAACTGTCAGTCCATCCAAAAGAAGATTTTCAAGAAACAATTTTCACCTCACAGTGGAAACTAAGATCTTTGAGATCAAGGATCAGCAGAAATTTTCTGTGTTTCTTTCAACTCGTATCTACAATATTCAAGAAAACCCAAAGAAAAACTCCAAGGACACTGTAATATCATCAGCATAGCGAAATAATTCCTACAGAGGGAGGAAATAAACCCAGGAATGTTCACCCTGCTCATCAAGTACTGAGCAACTTACACATGGATCCCTGTAGCTAGTCCCCTTTTTTCCCCACAGGAAAGCCATCATTTTTCCAGTATCCCTGAACACAGCACAAACTGAAATCCAAACAAAATGAGAGCACCGAGAGGAAAGGATTCTGCTCTGTTTGAAGACCAGGTAAATGATGTGTATTACCGGGATTTTCACCAAAGACAATCCAGACTCTTCCCAGCACGGGGGCAAAGAAAGACACATTTCACCAAAAAGTTTCTGAAAGTGCCCCAGTTAAACTCTCCAGATGTAATTTCTTTTGTAGCAATCAGACTTTATTTGTTAGTTCACATCCTAATCAAAACAAAACAGGCAAAAATAATTTGCTTACTGATGCCACTTTTTTTTCTTAAAAACTGTCTGCCTTTTTCACGCTCTTCCTCTCCCACTTTCGTGTCATTGAAATAGCGACTGACATCAGAAAGCAGCTGTGCTGCACACACCCCACCACCGTGCCACAACTGCACAAGAGCCTCCCAGCCTCCCTCTGAAAAGCTGAAACCTAATTAGGATGCTTAAGATAGCTTTATGGATATTGCAAATGATAAATAACTAACCCAAACATATAGGCTATCACAAATGCAATGGATAATTTTTCAATCTTTTTCATCTAAAAATATTCTGGTGTTCCTACATATTGCACAGAAAACAATCAATGCCACTTGAAAAACTGCTTGCTTTTCCATTTTGCACCTGCACTCTTATGCTGTGAAAGTGTGTTTTGCATCAAGATTTTTATCACCAGTTCTCAAGGTGGGTTGAATTAGAGTAACAGTATTTCTGGAAAACACACCACCAATATCCTACGAGATTCTTTCACAGATCTTAGTAAGCAATAAATTGTCCTCTTTACATATTTAAGAATATTTTATGATTTTGTCTGTATTCTATGAGTTTTCAATTATGTGAACAGTAGACTTAAAAATTTCCATTTCTAACATTAAAGGAATTATGCACATAAAAAAATTACATAACACTGCAATTTTGTGAATAAGCTACGTAAGCATATTATATTTTATTTGAGGGCAGACCCTAACTCTTTATTCAGACACCAGAATTGTTAGAGACATTCCAAGGTGTAAACATCACAGACTCCACAAAAAGTTAATACATCCAGCAGGGGAGCAGTATCTTAAGAAAACAGGGAGCCCTACCCTTAGGGATGTAAAATTCTGGTATTGATGTTTCAACACCCTGGTGACTAGAGAGACGAGGGAGAAAAAGAACACAAAATGTACTACTAATGAAGATTTTACTCATTCGGGTAGAATAACAGCAGAAGACTGGAGAAAACAGTGGCTATGCCTGATCCATCACACTGATCTCATTTTAAAGTTCTCCGAGCAGCCACCTGCACAGGTCACGAGGGCTGAATTCAAGCAAAACTCTGCTGAGATGCAGGGATGTACGTGGCTCCTCTGTCCATGAGAGGCACCAGGCACAGGCAGGAGGAACCCAGCACCAGTCAGAAGGCAGAGGATGTGCTTGTTTGCGAGGTCCAGGCCTTTGTTCAGTTTTCTGCTGTTATTTCTCACCCTCGAATTCTGAAAGTATGGGTATTTAAAATGCAGCGCCGTATTATCTGGAAATCTGTAATTTTAAGGCAAAATTACCACTGTAAGAAGTAAGGCTGTAACAGGGCAGAGAAATGCACTGGCAGTGATTCAAATCCATCTCAACAGGGCTCGGCACAGACATCAGAGACCTTCGCAGCAAACCCTCCCGTGGAACATAAGCATTCCATGACATTATACAGTAACATTACAGAGCTTGATTCAACTACTACAGGCTTTGCTACTTTCATCTATGCAGTCCTTCACTGTACATGTAAAATGTTAAGAAATGCTCACAGTTTCAGATATAACAATACTACAAATTTCTAGGGGAGCTTCAGGCATTTAAATGTATTTCCCGTCTGGTCTCATTTCAATATCTAAAGCTCAATAATGAACTTTTTTAATGCATTCACTAGCAAATTTTTTATCATTACAGATATAGTAAATATTTAACAGTTATTATCAGTTTCCCTTACATTCTCTTAATGCAATACAAGTCACAATTTGCGCTTCTGATGTGAACTGCAATGATTTTATTCACAGGTCTTTAACCAGGTCCTTCCTCTCCATCCCAAATATTGACAACTAGAATAGTCAGTATTTTACCTCCTACCTGTGTCTATCACCATACTTCTGTCAGGTTTCAAGTCTTCCATAATTACTGCAGCGTAATTATGAAAATATTTCTCCATACAAGGATCATATTCATAGTGCAGATATTTGTATCAAATCACAAAGAACCTTTCAGATATGATAAAACAAGTGAGTATTTGAAAATATAATTAATCTCCAATTTGTACTTTGTGAAAGTGTACTAATTCACAAACAAGATCTTCATATACCATTATGCACACATTACTTTGTAGAAGGGAATAAAAAATGCAGCTCTTCCTGTACATGTTTTCTGAAAAAATTACGTCTATCAAAATGAGTTCTAAAAGCAGAAAAGACAAAATTTGCTACCGCAAAGTTAAAGTGAATTAGGTCAGGATTCAAAATTTCTCCAGTACCACCATTTTACATTACCTCAGTGGTGGTTTATCTATCAGTGTGCTTATGTTCTGTAGAAAAAAAATCTACAATGTTAAACTGCAAAAAGACTGCTCATGTAAGGTTTTTTCATCCAGGAAAGTAATTCATGCAGCATGCAGTCAAAATACACATTAAAGAGAAGTATCATCTAGATTGCTGAAAACAATGCCAACTGGGCCACTGGTCACTCATATCCAATAAAAACAATGTGATTTTCAAAGAAGTTTATGAAAATTTAAAAATACACTATCAGCAAAGTTTGCAGTCCTGCTTCTCCTATTCCTGTGTTTCATGCTTCTCAGATGAGTGACTTCAAAATTGAGAAGTAGGTCTCAAAGCTGATTCACACTCCCAAAACACCTGACTCATTTGGAAAAGCATTAGCTGATTATGGAATCCTTATTGTGTCTGGCACTATAAACAAAGCATCCAGCTACATCCATAGGTAAGAATAAAACAGAAACTTTTTTAGGCTACTTGCAGCAACTGAAAACAAATTTCTAAGCATTTAAGGGCCGTAAGAACAAAGAATGGAAAAGGAAATTACTACTTTACACAGAACAAATGAAATAAAATCTCTGCTGGCTAGCTTTCTGAAATTTAAAAAAAAAAAAAAAGGAAATTTAAAAAAATCAAAAAAGGGAGAAATAACGATCAGCTGTTGGAAAAATAGCTTTAATGAGCACTTGTAGCACCACATTAAAACACCCAATTTGCTTAATAAGTAGGGAATGTGAGTCTAAAACTACAAAAGGAGTGTGAAATCCCATGCTACAACAAAAACTGTATCAGAAGAAGACAGAGTGCAGTGAATTTAAGTAGAAATCTACATGGAAATGTACAGTAACCTCCTAGGAAAATCACACCAAGTTCCATATGTCAAGTTTAGTGTTACAAGGCACTTGCCATCTCCTAGCTCTCATAAGTACCTGCTCACCAATGCATCCTGTCTGAAGTCCCAGATGATGTAAATGAGGAAAAGCTGGGGGCTGGGACTGGGAGGAGCAAGAAGGGAAATCAGAACAAACATCTACCAGAAACAGAGTTTACTGCTGGCTACACATCCCTAGGCACCTGCATCTTGGGCACCTCTGATCAGCAAGTTAAATCTGACTGACTGGCTTTGGGGGCTGGGATCCCAAATATTTCTGTAGACACCCAAAGGCTGAAGCTGTGAACCTAATGTCAAAAATTACTGCTTTATAGGAAAAATGTTTGGTTTTTTTTTTTTTTTAAAAAATCCCTCTCCACATGTCTGTATTTAGGTCTCAACCGCTGTGCAAATTCCTGCTAATGTAGGTGTCTTGTTGGAGCAAAGCCTACCCCTTGCAGGAAATCCCCACCTTTTAATAGGGCAGAACCTGGAGGAATCCTCCTCCTCGGAGGGATTTGTTCTGGGTTGTAAGAAGATTATCTCCTTTTCAGTAGCCTCAGGTAGTGGCAGCTGCTAAATGGAGCAAGGTGAACTCCTGTGCTACAGCAGCCAGTCACATGGCACTGCTCTCCCAGGAATGACCCTGCCCGAGCTGGAAAATCTGAGGTGTCTGGCAGAGATGTCAGCCTGCAAGTTTCCCAAGAAAACGAGGTGCATCTCCTGAATGGCCAGGACACATGCAGGAAACTTTTGGCACACCACCGCTTGGGAACACGGACAGTCTGTTTTGCTAGAAGCAAGGGAAAGGGAATGGGGGAAGCGCTTCAGGAGTTTATTTCCTATATAATCACACTTACAACCTGTTGGAACAAAAGGAACAGCCAAGGAGACCTGAGTAGCAGGAAAGTTCTGCTGGATCAACTCCACTCCCAAGCCCATCACAGAAGAAAGCCTCTGTTTGCAAACAAATGTGCAAATGTGGGAGGGAAGGGGGAAGCAAGAGGGAGAAAAAAGAAAAACAAAACCAAAAAAAAGAAAAGAAGAAACCAAAACAAACTCAAAAAACCCACACACATCCTCACACAAAGAAAAAACAATCACAGAATATATATTTTCTGTATTTTCTCTTTAAAATTAGCACTAGCACAAACCTGAAAGCAAACTTCTCAAACAGAAGCAAACACAAAACCATCCCACCTAAGTACAGACTCACTTAAAAGAGACTTTGTAATTCTCCCACAAGGGATAGTAGGGGTCACAAGTAAAGACCATCTAATCTTTTATCAAAGCAAGATTTCTGCGGTGATCACTGCTGGAAGATTTTGTAGATCACTGCTCAGGGTACCTTCACCACCTGTGACAGTTCAGAATATCACTATATTTATTTTCCTCAGGTGAAAACAGTAAGCTTTATATAAGTAAACAGAAAATTATTTTATTTTCTCAATGAATAAAACATCGCAAAAATACATTATTTCGATCTAAAAAGATCCTCTGTCTCTTCAGAAAAGACTAACTAAACATCCAAAATAGAAACAAATATTAAAATATTAAAAAACCCACAAACAGTCAAATACTATTTTCAGTTTTCTTTATAATACGTACACTAAAGCAAACAAACTAAAAATCCTTAGCACTAAAAAGTCATGGGCAAATTTAAATGTAATAGGATGTGTTAATAAAAGATAAGGTTAAAATAACACTATGACAGTTGATGGAAATCAACAGAATAAAAAAACTATTTGAATATTATTCATCCAGCTTCCCAGAACAATCAAAATATCCTCTATCACTCTGATGTCACCACTCACTAAATGCCTCAGATATTTTTTTTTTCCCCTAACATATAAAATCATGGAAGGAAGAATAATTCTCCATTTCTCATGTCTTTGAATTCTGTTTTTAGCTGATCAGTGTACTGACAGTCACAGGCACAATGAAAAGATCATTTATTTGGGCATAATAAAAAAGCTATTTGCCAACAAAAAATAAAACCCCACAGAAGAGACAAGTACATCTTAATAAAACACCTTTGGAGTAAGGATGCTCTTAGCAAATCAGATGCAGATAATAAAGAGCAAGATAAACATTCTGAAGGTAAAAAAAATTATCAGCCAGTTACAAGTCAGTCACACATGGAGATGCCGAGACAGCAGGAGTTCTTTACAATAGTCCAGATTTAGAAATTTGATTGTCCTATAAAAATCTGTGAAGAACAAGTAAAGCAATGATGTTACAAAGAAGATAAATAACCTAAGAGATAAATATCATTACGCTATGTAATAACAAAGATTGTGTATTCAAATCAAGGAAAAAATATCCAAAATAAGAATTTATTATTTTTATGCAGCAAAGATAAAAGCTCTGAAATATCACCATTTACAAATTTTGAGCACTAACAAATTAAGAGAGGGGTGATTAAATTGGTAAAGGTCCTGAGAGAACCAGACTGTATAAGGGTTTTTTTTGTTTGTTTTTAAGAAAATACCAGGTTGGAAGTACACTAAAAATAACTAGGCTTATCCTAGAACAGAGAATATGGTAGGGAGTAAGAGGAAGGTGGAATATTATAATCCTAAAATATGCGAGTCTCATAAGGAGGACAGTGATTAATTGTGCTTCACATCTACAGATGGCAGTACAAAAAACAATCAGCAGGGAAATTTAGACTACATGTTGTTAGAAAGTTGGTCCAAATAAAGTTTGTTAAGCTCCAGAACTAGTTTGTATCCAACAGTCACTCCAGCTTTCAAGAACACCTAATACAAACATCATGCATGGACTTATTTTGGTTTTGAGTCCACATCAAAATGGGGGACACATGATTTTAACACACAAAATTTCTTCCAATGCTACATTTTTAAGTCAGATAAAAATGTATCAATTTATAATCTTAATTGGCAGCCTTGTTGGAAACACAGACCAGTATTTTTCCACTTTTCTAGGTATTTTAGTAGGTAGTTTACAACATTAGGACAACTGTACTAGTTCTCCCTGCTTGGTGAGGTTAATGAGAAAGTGATACATTTCTCCATTATCTTACTAAGAATATTGACACTGAAACTCTCCATTTGTTCAATAAACAGTTTTTATACACGGGAAGCACTCTTTTGTCATCATAGGTACAGCATTGATAACAGTCACGTTATCATAACACCATAAAATTAAAGATTACCTAGGTTTTAAGAAAAGTGTGCCTGGAGGGGAAATTTTACTTTGCTTTAAACAGTTTATGGGATGAGCACGAGTAACTATGCTCAGCAGCACATCCAAAGGGAAAGTGGAGGGAAATACCAGTCCTCCTTCACAGGCAATTCCCAAAACAACATCTCAAACCAGCTCTGAAAGGAATAAAGTTGAATCAGGGACAAGGACAAAACAACACAGGCGTGCTGACCCTTCACAGCAGAAAGACAAAGACTGAAACATTCCAATTTTATTACAGAACTAATTTAGTCAAAAACCTGGCATAAACTCAACAGAGCTGTACTGTGGGAACCCACATACTCTCACATACTCTCATCTGTGCAAACCAGAGAATCACTCATTCAAGGCTATCAACCTGGCAAACCCTCTCAGTCATAACTATTACCCTGTATGTCTAGATTGATTTTGACTGCACATCAAAATGGGGGAATGAAGTCCTCATACAGTCTTTGATAAAAATCCACTAAGGACTCCTCTCATCCTACTGGAGATCTTTTACATGGAGGGGTTGCCTATCTTTCTTAAGAGAACAAAATTAAGTTAAATTAGATTTTGTAGTATATTGTATCAAAACACTGCAATGAAAATGCACAGAAATATACACAATTTCAACAAACAACCACTTCCTCAACAACTGGAATTCAAATTAAGATTTAAACAATGTTTTCTTTTTGTTCCTCCTTTGTTTAATGCAATCCAACTTAATACTTAAAACCCTCTCTCTTAAAGATGTGTTTTTAATCCTCTGCTCCTGAAAAATATGTCAATATTTTTAATGATCATCCTATAATTGTTCTCTTCAAACAAACCTTGAACAAACAATACAAGGCAATTCCTGCCAACTCTCTGACCACAGGTCAAAGAATAGAGTAATCCTGTATTTTTAGCTCTTGAAGATTTTTTATTGTTATGTACTCTTGGGCAAAAATCTTTAGCAGTGAGTACAGCACAACTGCATTTCAAACCTCTAGGCAACACGTAACTTGAAATAGTATATTACACAATGTCTTTTCACTTCTTTTATTACCAGAGACATTATTTCTAAGCTTGCCTTCAATGCTATTAAAAGTACATTATTACAATCTGGATACACAGAAATTTCAGTTGCCATGCACACAAAAGAGCAAATGGCCATGGAAACAAGAGGAGAAGAGATATTCTAGAGTGTGATGGATTAATTTTTCCATACAACATAATTGAAGTCTGCTCTGAATTTGATGGAACAGACAACCTCTGACAAAATCTGTTAGTTTTAACTACAGTCCTAACTGGACCTAAGTACACAATAAATCAGATGCAGAATCTGTCCAAGTGAGAAAATTGTGACTGTGTAGGCTCTGCAGGACAGACTAAAGCTAGATGACTTACCCCCAATGCATGAGAGGAAGGCACCTGAACTAAGATCCATCCATTCCAAGTATGTAAATGGGATAAAAATACTATCTGTAAATATTTTACAAGAAAAATAAAACCAAATTTTGTTTTCTCAACATTGAGTCTGGAAGTACAGCTGAATTGCATCTGAAAGCTTTTCTCTCCTTTATGAGGCACTAAGAAATAATCAATGTAAATGATGATGTAAATCATCATACTGCAAGTTGAAGAAGCAAAAAAGCTGCAGTTATCAATAAACTTTGGAAATGTTTGAAGAGTTATTAATTTTGCCTAAACTTGTTATCCTGCTAAGGGGAACTAACAGTCTTAGTTCACTAGTTAGGATAAAGTTCATCTAGAAGGTGAATGAGTTGCTCAAACTTCTCACAGGATACACTCATTCCCATGTGTTAGGCTGGGAATCAGTGAGATGATTCAGTGAGGGAGGAAAAAACCAAACAACTCAAATTAACAACAACAAAAAAAAAAAACCCTACAAAAAACAACCACACAAAAAAACCTCCCCAAGGAACCACGGAAACAAACAAAAAAGCCGTAACACACTCCCACACCCCTGTTTGGGAGATTTTTTTCCCCCCTTGAATATCACAAGGGGAAAATAAAACACAAACCAATTCTATTTACCAAGTCTAAGATATTACTGAATGCTTACTTTGGACAAACTTTGTTGAGATTGTTATATTTTAATAAAATGTTTTGCATAACGCATGAGCAAGAGACAGATTGAGATAACAGATTTGTAAGCTTCCATTTCAACTGAAAGTCTTTTATAAAATTTACATTCTGCTGTTTCCAACACAAACCTTTGTAACATTAGGCTCATAGCAGGGCAAGTTAAAAGACACTGTATTGCAGAGAGATGCTGGTTTGGAAATTCCAGAACTCCTATGAAGTGAAAAAAGTAGAAAAATGTAAGAGCAAGTGTTCTCAGAGAAAAAGTAATCCATAGCACTGTCATCAACTGTATGTCACTTGCATAAATAAACCTGGATTTTTATTCAAATAATCCTGAATGCTCTATTATGCATTAAGCTCACCAGTGGGAATGCATCTGAAATTTTATTTAATTACACAATCTTCTTTCTCTTTTCAGGGCTGAAATTATATACAAACTCTAAAATAAACTGAAATACAGTATAATTAAATAGCATTCTTAGCAATCCGTACTTTTTACTTCTGACCATCAACTTCTAATCACTCCTTACTCTCTGCAACATTAAGAGAAAACAACCCAAACCTCTTCAGTTTACAAAGCTGAAAGAAGCCCCCAAAGAGCCAAAAAGCCCTGTGCAGCTTCTGCCTGCTCTGCAGCCCTCCTTGCACATCCAGTGCCACGTCCCACAACCTTGGTACCTCTGGCGTTGTTGGCTGGAGGGGCTCCTTCAGTTGGTGCTTTCTGTGTGCTCCTCCAGCTGCCCAGTGGCATGCTTTCCATGACAGATGCTCTGGCTTCATTCTTAACATATGTTCCAGATGATAATTCCATCTTCTTTTCTGGATAACTTTAGAGCCAAGGGGTTTTTGAGCTGTCTAATGAATCTTGGCATCTGTTATAAATTCATTCCATTTAATACATAGTATTTTTCTAAGGCATTTGCTTTCAAAGGCATTTAGATGTCTGTACCTTTGTTGGATTTCCAGCTTTCACATCCATATGTTGTGATGGAAAGCAATATTTGAGTTAAGTTTCACACCCTGGTCTTTAAAACATGGATTTTTATGACCGTATCTTATTTAGTTGGTAAATGAAACTGTTGCCTTGCCAATTTGTAATGCTAGCTCCTTACTGAAATCCCCAGATGACAGGCACCTTACTACCAAGATATATAAATTTATTCCTTTCTTGTGTTCTTTTACTTTCCACTGCAGACTTTGAGCTGGGAGTTTTCAGGGATAAATTTTATTTGTCCGTATTTTTTTCCTTATAATTACATAATAGCATTGTAAACAAAGCACTCAAAAAACCCCAAACAAACCAACCCCCTCCCCCAAAATAAAAAATGATTCCTCATCTTCTAAAATCTGAAATTCAAGGATACGTTGCAGCATTACAGAAGTTACTGCAATTACCATGGAATTCCTGTTCATTTCAGAGACTTCTCATGCTTTCTTAAGTAATTAAAAATTACCAGACCCTGCAACACAACCTTTCAGTATTTTTTTTCTGAAACCTTATCTCTACATTAAACTTTCTCCATTTTATAATCCCTTGATTTTGTATCTAGCAATGCAGGTATCTCATTTTCATAGCAAACTTGCTCACTCTCCCAGCCCATCTAACCCAACTTTTAAATTTCTCCGTTCTCTGTATCCTTCCCATTTTACCCATCACTCTGTACTCTCAACAGGCTCATCAGATGCTTAGAGCCATAGAGCAAAAAGTGGCATTTACCAGTGACTCCTTCAAAAAAGACCAGAGAGCAACTGTGACCAAGGGAAGTGTCTAGCAAAGCTAATGACAGATTTTTACACCAGAAATATCCAGTAGGAGTTGAATGAATCAAAAGAAAAATATCTCTATTTTTATTATTATTGCATTACTAATTCTTCCATTTTTACTATTTCAAACTAGGAACAAATTCTCTAACTACAACAGAAGCTGAAACCATCAATGCATATTTTTCTTTCAGAAAAAAAGTGCTGCTCAGTGCAGCATGAGCATAAAAGGCTATTTCCTTGGAGATTATCTTTAAAAACAGACTCTGAGAAAGTTCTCCTGATCTTTTCTGCTCTTGGTACCTGCTTGATATCCCAGGCTCCACAGCAGCTCACACCATTCCATAGTTAAAAAGAAACATCAAGGCAGTTAAGTTTTACAAAAAGACACCTCTTTTCTCACAATGAGGACTTAAGGAAACTGCCAACTTCAGATGCTTTATTGAGTTGTATCTTTCTGATTCTAAGTCCCCACAAGGCTTTATGCACACTAAAACCTTTTGTGTTCCTGTGTTCCTCAGACATTGGTTAAATAACGATGCACGGAATTTCTCAGTGGAGAGTAATTCCTAATATTTATCTATTCCAAGGAAAGATTAAAATAGCTTAATTTCTTGCTTTGTGCATTAAAAAAATAAAATATTACACTCTAAGTGAAGAAATACAAGCAGATTTTCAAGGAACTCTAAAGATGACAAGTTATTTGGAGCATTTTAAAATATGTTAATTGGCAAAAAAAGGAGATCATGGTAAGCCACCCTTTTTTTAAACCTTGCATGTAATCAATACAAAACTTTCCTCCATGCTAAAGCTACAAACATATTGACATCAACAGCTCACAAGCCACAGATGGCTTTCAGGGAATGTAGTGGATTGCAAGAAAGGAAAGGATATTAATATGCTAAAGCTATAATGCAGGATTGTATTTACTACAAAAATACAAATGCTTACTGTGAGGTAATTTACCAGTGACAATTATTTCACTGAATACAATGACCTGTGGTTTTCCATCCATCAAAACTCATAGAGGTACTTTCCTTTTGTAAGGAAAGGTCAGACACATTCTGGATGACTACACAACGATGCTTCTGCACTCATGTTGCCTTCCAGTAAAAAAAAAAAAGCCTTTTTGTCCCTGTTTATTTTATTCTGCTCTTTATTCTCAAGCAGCAACTTGTTACCTTTTTTATGGGAAAATTCATTACAAGAAACCAACACAAATTTGGATTTTATACTCTTATGCAAGAGTAAGTTAAATTATTGAAGTGTGTTCCTCAAGAAGACACAAAAAACCTAGTAATGTTGGAATTTTTTAGAATATGACCTTATTTGAGTAGGTCAAGTTCTTATTGAAGGAGGAGGATAACTATAGTAATAATAATAGTAATAATGTATTATTATTGGTATTATTATTATTATTACTACCTGTCCACAGTAGATTCTCTAAAACCTCACTACCAATGCACTCAACATCTGTGTGATTTTCTATTAATGACTATACAGACAGGGAGGAAGCTGACACAAAAAACATCTCTCAGACAAATACATTAGTAAGTATTACACAGCCATTACAACATGCTGGAACTGGTTCCCCAGCTCTCCATTTGTAGACTAAATATTATCTGCATAACTTCTTGGATGTTCTTCTCTACCCTTGAGAGGATGTAGGGGAACACAAAGTATTTGAAAGAATCCCTAAAACCAGCTGGTTTGGTTTCATTTGGGGGTTTTGACCATTTCATTTGGGGGTTTTGTTTCATTTGCCAAGAATTTTTCCTATTTCATCTAATATCAGCATGGCTGTCCACAGAGCTGCAAATAACAGCAATTCCCCATCTCCTCTGGAGCAAGGATAGCTGGAAAGGGAAATGTTGATCATCTCTACACAAGCCTCTTTCTGCCAACAGCAGTTCCACATAAAATCCTACGCACATGGTGTAAATTAAAAGTATAAGATCCTGAGATTGAAAACCATCCAAAGGGATCTTAAATACAATGTTTACAACAAAAATCCACTTAAAATATTCATGTGCGAGTTGAAATCAAAGAACGTGATCTTTCTCCAAACTTCGTTATATAACCAAGCAAACCCAGAAGTAGTGTATTCACTGCAAAGGATGAAGTTCAGACAAAATCTACTTTACAAGAATTCTACCTAAAGTAGCAGAAAATCTACAAGAAAACTCAAGACTCTCACAAATTAACATTACCTGAAGTTTCACTGATTGTCCACCAACACAGTATAAATACTCTGAACTCTGAAAACCATCAAGTATCATATTAATCTGGAATAATAGCTAGAAGCCAATAACTCACTAGCCTCAGAAGAGTACATCTATCATCAGCCTTGAGACTTTTTTGGTTAAAATACTCTTTTTAAACACCTTTCAAGCTATAAACACAAGAGGATTACAAAGGTACTCTATTATTTAGATTAAGGAACCACTTAATGTTCCAAGACATTAGCCAAGTCACTCTTCTGTGAAAAAAAACCTGCCTGTTTAAAAACTGTAAACACACAGGAACAGGAATCAGCTAAGCCTCCTGGTGGCATTTTTTAATTCAATCACATTCAGGACTAGTACAGAATAAATCAACGGTCCTTTTCGAAACGTGAATTTCAAAGAAAACCATCTTGAAACACAAAGTAGTTGTGCCATAGCCCTGTGGCAGTGACAATGTAAGTTTTAGGTGCAGTTCTGTAGCCAAGTCACTCTTGCAGAGGTGGGGGCTGCCACTAGCAGGGAGCCGTCCTGCCCCTCCCTCCACGTGGCCGCTCTCCCGTCCCCGCCTTGGCCAGCTCTACTGCTTGTGCAGCTACACGGTGAGTCAGGTCAGGGAAATGATCCATCTGAAAGTTAGCTAGGGAAACAAAAATAGATTCATTTTCAGCCAGATAAATTTCCTGGCATGATTCACCACGTCACCATTATGAGCACAAGTGCCAACACAACCGAGCTCGGGGAGGACACGACGCTTCCCCCGTTTCAGCAACAGCTTCCACTGAAGTTTCAAGTAAACGTGGAAGAGCATCAGGGGCGAGTTCACAAGCTTCTCATTAAAACATAGTAGCTGCTGCTGTTTCTCAAGATAAGAATAAAGTTGTTCAGAAAAAGTTTCCAATGTATTAGTCAGCATGCATAAACTGGCATGACATTATAAAAGCCAACGCAGTTCAAAAGAGAGTCAATAGCAGCCTCAAAGTAAAGCAAAAGACGCTATATAGAAGCACACTGCTTTGAAGGAATTTTTATGTGTGTAAAAGTTATACCACCAATACACCTGCAGTTTCATGAGATAAAAGTGTGCAAACATAGGGAGAGATGCTGTCATGTTCCTACAGATTACTCTCTCCCAAGGATCATTGTTCAAGGGTTTCCTCCAGTCTCTCTGGAAAATGCCTAACAAAAGAACCAACCTTAAGATTTTTCCATTTTCTTTAACAAGTCGTCTCTTTGTATGACCGAACAGATTTTACCTCTTCCTCTGCAATGTGTCAGGATAAACAAAATCAAAAAAAATCCACCTCTCATTCAGACTAAACTTCCAACTATTAGAGTCATTTTACTTCCTATACAAAAATTGTATTTCAACTACATAAAATTATATTTTTAAAGGCCTGAATACTGTAATGTAAGGTATTTAGAAGTTTCACAAAGATAAACAAACTCACACTCAGGAAGTCTCTGAGGTGCAGTTAACAATACTATCTCCATTTTATCTGAGGGAAACTGTGACTTGGACAAATTCAGGTTTCCACAACACTGAGTGCCAAATTTAAGGTACTACTGGCTCAATTCTTCATATAATTTACCTTATTCCATGTCTTCCTTCACTATGAACTAGGTTGCCCATAAATTTATCACAACCAAAATCACACAGCATCTGTATCAAGCAGTCCTCAAATGTCTTGCTTGTGGTGTGGCTCTCAGTGCCTCGGCCTATTTAGCAGCTATTTGTGAAGACTATTCTGGTTACAGTAACTTTCTTATTAGTGTGGCAATGTTGATAAAAGACTATCAGGAAGCTGTGTGTAATTTTTTTTTACATTTCAACTGTTCAAATGTGAATAACTGAGGATTACACAATTTGGAATTTCAATGCAAAAATGATAACTAATTAAACTGGGAACGTGCTATTTTTACACAGTTAATATGCTACCATATTGTAATTCAGTATTTTTGGGAAGACTACTACCAAAGTCAAGACAGCCATCAATTTGTAAGTGATCTTCTGAATCTATCTAGAAAAAGAGGATGTGTTTTCTTATCAGTGTTCTGGCATCTACACATTCATTTCCTATCTTCCTATCAGTTTTTAAGAAAGCACTTTGTTAGAAAGCAAACTATAAACTAAGAATTTACAGTAAATAAGACCTCAGTTGCAATGATCTGATTACAAAGAAATTTTCTTGGGTTTATATAAAGTGACCTCACAATGCCCTGAGTTGCAAGGGAAGGAAGGAATCAATTACAACGCAGATAGAGTAAGCAGAACTACTAAGAGATGATATTGAAAAGCATGGAAAAAAATGAAACTGGAGGTATACCAACATTACAGATAAGGAGTATATATCTGAAGCAAATCTCCCAATCATCAACTACTACAAGCTTTGCCTTACACTGTGACCACCACTCACCCACTGCCGAGGGGCTCTCAAATCCATAGGAACAGACCTGACAAGGCATCCAAAGGAAGCTCTGGAAACACTCATATGTACCTTGAACCAAAATCTAAGCATGTCTCAACAGATGTGCTCTATTACACTGATGGAGTCCTACCCTGGGAAGCAGGAATCCCTCCCAGAGCAAGTTAAGGTCTGTGCTGTTGAAACTAAGCAACAATGTTTTGCCTGCAATTTAGATTAAACTGCTCTCAAGAACTTGGGAGATTGAGTAAATCCCACTCACTACCAGCATCTTTCCATGTTTTGATGGAAAAAAGCCTCTAATTCTGTCTACAATTTTTAGAGATGCTCATGAAGGGTCAACAGTACCTCTTAGAAAACAAAAGACAACCAAGGCAGCACTGAGTGGTTATAAAACCTTCTTCCCTGGTCTTCTCCCTGAAGTTTCTTTATTGAAAAAAAGCTTATTTTCAATATCTCAACCTGCAGTCTCATTTGTCTCATGCCCTAACACTCTGAGTTCTTAGTCCAGCCCTAACACTCTTTCAGAACCTAGTTTCAAGTCGCAGCTGTTGACCTCAATAATGTTTTTAACGATTACAGCAGGGGTAGTATTAAAGAAGTGGTTCCCACAGAGGCATAAGCTGATTGACCTAGCTGAGGTGAGAAGAACAGATACACAGACTGCTTCTGAAATAAAATAAATCACAAAGACTTGGGAGATTTGCTGGATAGCATGTAGGTATATTGAGAGAAAATGATTTTTTACAAGGTATCAAAAGTTCTGGTATTGCAAGCATATTATCCTTACAAAAACAATGTGAAAGTAACACAAACACAAAGGAATTTCAAGTGTAACCAATATATTACAGCATGCCAAAGGTATTGTACAGCATGACTATTTAAGCTTCAAGTAAAAAGTAGAGGTTTTAATAAACAGAAAACTTGTATTTGCCAAATGGTTCCTCAAACTCTTCCCCAACAGCATCCCTTGGACATTTGCTGGTCGTGCAGTACTGCCAGGTCAAAGGGGTTGTGAGCAGGAAAAAGGCAATGTATTGTTAACATCTTGCTTCCCTTATCCCTGCAACAGAAAATGTTCAACCTTGCTTCTTTAGAAGTATTGCTCTCATGGGTAGCTAAGTAGTGTGAATAAGAGAAACCAGCATGAACGGGGAAAATCTTCAGGACATGAGCAACCAGGCAGCATTCATTATACAGGAAATGGAACAGACATACAAGAACCTGTAAGGCCACTGGGTCCAGAATACTCCAAAACACCCACTGCCCAGATATTCTCCTGTGTACCAAGCAACCTGTTGCTGTCAGGAATGGCAAAAGCACTTTTCTACCGTAAAACTCAGGATATGCAAAAGCTTTAAGGCCAAAGTGATAAGCACCAGAAACACGCCTTACCGAGCAACTGCAGGGAAAACAAAGAAAGATTTGAGTTAGGCATTGAATGTGGTTAACTTCCTTTCAGAAATCTGACCATCAATTGTTCCAAGGTCAATATATTGATATGCCCATGAACGTCCCATGTTAATAACACTATCATTACAGACATAGAGAACACCTTCCTCCATTTGAAGATATTACTGTATCTTCTATTTGACATATTACTGGTAGGAACTAACACATTCAATCAAAGAACACACACAGAATTTTAACCCCTCTCATCTACAATACAGCTCCAAGTATGAGACCTTCATTTTTATTGATGAGACTGAAAAACTGAACGACCATTTAAAAACTGGTAACAGTCTCTATTATAGCTACAATGAAACAAAAACAATTTTAAAAATTTTAAAAATTAATCAACCATGCACAATTATCTAAACTGGCATTCAACAAGGATATTGCAGCAAGGATAATCTTGAGACTGCTTAAAGTACTTTGCGTTTCTTGCTTCAATTTCTATTGCAAACTGCCTCTAAGAACAGAAACTGGTAACAGTGCAAGGTGGAGAGTTGCAAAAATTACACTCACCTATGCACTACCTAAAAAGTATCTGGAATAATATTATTTAGCAAAGAGAACACCTCATCCTAGTTAGATCAAGTTTAAGATTTTCATATGGTTGTGATCTTCCCTCTTCAAGGAAAAGTATGGATAAAAAGGTTATAATTATTCCAAAAGGAAGATCTTGGTAGTCAACTACAAAGTGAGTGGGACAGAGACAGGGCTCAGAGGCCCTCCCGTCCCAGTAGTTGCAGGAAAACAGCATCTCTGCTGATAGTGTATGTGGGGGAAAAAAACATAGATCTCTGCTGGTAGTGTATGTGGTGGAAAAAAACCTAGCCAACCAAAAAAAGCAAAACAACAAAAAACCAACAATAACAACAAAAACATACACACAAACAAGCAAAAAAAAACAAAACAAACAAAACACAGTACTGACTGCAAGCAACTTTACAGATTTACCTAAATCCATTTCTACACTGAGTGCAAGATACAGCAATCTCTTAACTGTCTGGGAATTAAAAAAATAAATTAGCAACCATATAAGGATATAAGAAAGGTCACGCTGCCATTTTTCCTCCCGTTGGTCCACATGGAACTGCCTCTTTTACATTCATAGATTTTGTTGGAACTTCACATTTTGCATTAATTAGATAGGATTAGAGTAGAACAACTACAATATGAAGGGCTTATTTAGTTTCAAGTCATTTATCAATCAAGACTTTACTATTTGCTAAGACAATTAGAAAAAAATCTCTAAATTTCTTCTACTTTGTGTAGCAGATGTTCAACATAGTCTATTTAAATTTGTCTTTGTTAGAGGTGTGTTAAATTACTCAAATAATTCAGACAATCTGCAAACAAGATTTCTGACAGGTTGTGAATAACACTCAATTAATACCATAACTTCTGAGATTAATTTTCCGATCAAGGCATTTATGTCCCCATTAAAAAAACATATCAAAAAAACCCAAAAAAAAACAAACCCAAACCCAAACCCAACCAATGACCAAAAAGAAAACCAAACAACCCACCCTCAAACATACCACATGAACTCAATCTCCAGTGTGTATTTCCAAAATTAACATCTGTTTGGTCTTGGTTCAACTGTAAAATCCAATGTCCACTACATTAAATAATAGAGTTCTTTTTCTGGATTTGAGCCAGAGGGAGGAGGGAGAAGGCATGTTATCCTAAGACTATAAATAATTTGTACTTTAAACAACAATTGTATTACTATTTGGAACAATAGATTTATTCCACTACGCTATTTATTCTTCTTGATAGAAGATACAACAACAGTAAATATTTTCCACACAGTTATTTCTCAAAATCCCATGACACCTGCATCATGTCCTGAATCTCAAAAAATTAAAACAGAATGGAGTTGAGTCAATCTCATCACAGTAAATCAAACACATTGTATGAACTGTATGAGTTTAGAAATACTACCACTACTTCAATTTTAGATACTAAGAAGTAATAAAAGGTGTTTTTAAAAAAGAAGAAAAAGAAAAAAGAAACAAAAGAAAAAACAATGAGTGAAAAATCATATTACAGTATTCCAGTGATACACTATTTACAGGACAATCTCATTACAGGAAAGCTTCATGACATCTGTTTTTTTTACCACCATCTCATTACATCAAAGTTCTTAAGTTATTACAGTTAAGCCACAACAATTATGGACTTCGGTTCCCTCTCTACAAAATTGGAATGCTGGTACATGTGAGCCACGTGAAGATTGCCATGGCAAACTGCATTACCTAATGCACCACTCCAGAATGCCAAAGCCCAAAAACAGAGGTAAGGCAATTGAAGTGTGGCAACACAAGCATTAACTTAAACTGGCAACATATTGCTTTGCCTGTAAACAATGATTTAGCCATCGTGTTGTGCCTTACAGACTAGGTATATCCTCACCAAAACCAAAACCTTACTCTTTTAATTAAAGACAGTTAGCTGACACATTAAATTTAAAACTGGGTCCTTTAAAAAGTTAGCATCTGTGTCAATTCTTCCTTTGTCCCTAATGATCTTTCAATAACATGGTAACAGAAACTCTTAAATCTTTTCATATGTTTAAATTAATTGAAATTCTGTGCACAGGTTATATATAAAGAAATTAGGTTGCAATTAAGCATAGTTATGAAAGATTCTTAAATCTAATTGTTGTGACTATTATAGACCACAGACAAGGTCAAGTCTACATCTCAGAAAACTCTGATTTCAAAGAAAAAATACCACATGAATTACATGCATAAAACTCACTTTTGTAATGATACAGCCCTAATCACAAAAGGTATGCTCATCATGTAAAAAAAAAAAGTTTCCAAACTGAAAAATTAAAAACATTCTCTAAATCATTGAATTTAATTTAGTAAGTACAGTAAAAGCATGTTAAGTAAAATTAAGGATAGTAACTTTTACATAAATTTAAAGATACTCACTCTGCAAAACACTGTCCTCTGCAAATCCAAAATGTAAAAGTCATTTCAACAACTACTGCAGAGTGCTTACATTAACTACAGTAATGTCAAATATCTAATTTCTGCATATCAGCAACAAGGTCCAGGTCACTATATTTATGGTTTTTAGTCAAAACTGCTTCCCTTTCATCTGTATGCATTAGAAGGAAAAATGTTGGTGTCATCTAAAAAAAGTAAATTCATAAGGGAAGACAACACATCTCTCTCCTAATGTGGCTACAGGTATAACTGGAGAGCAGAAAGAAAAATTATCCTCACTGAGCCAGTGAATTGCAAAAACATCTCTGCAGCCACACATGGACACAGGCCATGAGCTGCTTGGTTCTTGTCACTGGATCTAAGACAGCGAGTTACAACCATAAAGCCATCCTTACAAAATCCATTCCCACCCCTCTCTTGCCCGAGCAGAGACCCCACTCTAAGAAGACTGCTCTCCTGGCTCTCCACTTGCTGAAGTTCTAATGTCTCACAGGGATCTGAATTAGTCCTTGAGTTCAAATAAGGAAAGTGCTTTTGCAGCAAATCTCCCCACCACCCTAGTTAATGCACTTTCATCTGCTACTTGGAGCAGTCCCACGGTGCACAAACCTGGTTCCTTTCAGATGAAACCAAAAGCCACACAGTGTACTCCAGGAACACTACCACTGCCAAAGGGGCACAGGAGCAGACAGAAGCCAGTCCAAATTAACACCCACTTCACTTTACAAATGTACTAAGTGTAGAAAGGTACTGAGTCCCCATCACCAATTACTTCATTCTCCAAATCGCTCCCGCTGGGCTGCATTACTTGCTCAGGCACACCCAGTCACTGTGCTTCAGGGTCTCCTTTCACCTGGAACTCGAGGTTCCCCAAGCTTCTCAGGCATTGCTTCTCCCTGGGGTTTGTGTCTTCTACTGTCCAAAGCTCTCACCTCCAGCCTGTCATCTCTGCTGATTTGACCTTCCATATACAACAGCTTACTCTCCCACAGTATCATCTGGTCTCACCACACTGAAACTGTTTCTCCTAACGACTACTCCAAGTCCAAGTATGATCAAAAAACTTAATTCTGCTATTTCTTAACCTTGAGTAAGACATTAATACTTTAATGGGTGCCTCATTTAAACACACACAGAAAAACAGGGCTTTGAAGCCAACTGTGTAGCATCACATGGGATTCTTCAGTGCTCAACAGCAGGCTCAAAACCTCACAAACATATGTGGATACATGGATACAGCACTAAGAACAATAATAAAGCAAACATCTTCTCAGTGCATTTCACAGCCATTCACAGTGCCCTAACATACCTGTCTTCCCTAGCCTCTCTCTAGCAGAGTCTCATTCAGAGACAGATCCCCAGCTCTATTTTTAGTCCTCCCCTCTCATTTCTACATTGAGTTCACCTAACTCGCCTTTGTGATGGCCCATCTCATTAGACAGCTCCTCAAAACCATTTTTCATCCCAATACCTTCAAGTCACTCTCCTACTCCTGACTGGGCTGTGAATCACAAAAAGAGGTTGGATTTTTTCCCTTTCCTTGTACCACAAACCACACTGACTGTTGAAGCAGACAATTTTAAGAGGTCCAGGGCTATAGGCACATGCCCATGTAATTCAGTATCATAGAAACAGATCAGTCAACTGAAGCAGCCCAGGCCCCTATGTTCCCAGCAGGAAGGGCTTACAAGTTTTATTTCTAGATAAATTCAGTCTGGAGCCTCAGAAATGTATGCTGCACCATACACTTGACTCGGGGCTGTCCAAGGGACAGGTCATTGGGGCTGGAATTCATTCAGTGTCTCACACAGACCCCACACTCACCCTTCTCCAGGTGGAACATGGTTTGTACCTACCAAAACCAGCCTGTGAACTGAGCCAATGAGTACCAAGTGTTGATGATCACAGAATTCACTTTACAACTGTAACAGAATGATGGCTTGTGGAAGCAAGACAGCTTTACCCAATCCCACGATGCCTCTTAGCACAGAGAGAGAACATTTAGCTGCCAAAGTAAGTGTTTACTGAGCGTATTCTCAGAATATAGATTCAAGTTGGATACTTTTTCTTGGCAACATTTAACAAATGCACTTAACAACTTTGATTTGCTTGCTCCAGAGCAAGGTCAGAGTAAAAGTTGTAATTACATGAAATTGATAATCATTGAATAAAATGCTTACGAATTCTTAGCACTGTGAAACACAACCATGCTTTTCCTTTTGTTTTCAAAAACAAAAGAAACGCTTTACCCAACAACAATCAGAATAAGTCAGACAAAAAAATTAAGGACAATATTAGATGTAATTTAAAAAATTTCCACTAAAACTTACACAGTTAAATATAGCAAGAAAAAAAAAAAACATAAATTCAAAGTTATTTATGATACAGAAAATGCATGTCATGAAATGTCTTTAATCGGAAAAGAAAACAATTACTAACAAAACTGACCTCAAAATGTCAACTTGGTGGGCTTTTTTTCAATTAATTCATAGCAAAACAGAGTGAGAAGAAAACCCTTTATTTAACATTTCAGAATTTCAAATATTAAGACATTGAATTTCAGC
The DNA here is from genome assembly GCA_016584745.2 of Phylloscopus trochilus trochilus. Classification (NCBI taxonomy): domain Eukaryota; kingdom Metazoa; phylum Chordata; class Aves; order Passeriformes; family Phylloscopidae; genus Phylloscopus; species Phylloscopus trochilus. Next base: position 24,078,314 of record WQNJ02000039.1, read on the forward strand.
ATACATTGTCCATTTCTGGATCCCACAGAAATGTAATTAATATTTGCATATCCAGTGCTCACAAAGTTGCTAGGAGTTGTACTAAGAATGAACAACATTACCTGAAGGAACTGATGTCACGTAAAAGAAATTTATTTGGAGCATCCTAACCATTCAAATACATTTGAAAGAAATTTATATGAAACAATCAAAAAGGAAATCAAATCTCCAAACTGAGTAAACAACAACATGGCGGAAAGGAAAAATAACTTAAAATTTTAAATAGTTCCTGTGATGTAAAATATTATTTGTTATAAATACAGGTATATACTCCAAAATATCCTAGTAGGCCTTAAGCTTAACATTAAGTTTAGCTTATTTTCATTTACAATACCCATAATGCATCCTGAAATACAATTAAAGCAGGAATAATAAAAGAATAATAATTTTTTCTCTCATTACCTTGCCTTCCTTGACATTTAATGTCAATCTGCAATAACAAAGCTAATAATGATCTTTGTCTTCATACACTGCTATTGAAGCAAAGCATTTCTTTGTAAATTAAAGGGTAATTTTTTTCCCACTATTTCAGTCTAATCTTTCTGGGCTAGGATCACAGAAACTCATGGTATAAATCACCCTAAAATCCAGATCACCACCTCTGTGTGAGAGAGGTTACATCCTTTTGAAAATCATCATGTGTGCAACCACAATCTAAAGCAGAGCAGCATGAAGCATGGAAGATTTCATCCAAAGTTCATCACATAATATGAATGCCAGATATTTCTAGAGGTTTCACACTCAAAGCTGAACATACAGCAACCTCCCCAAATCCACAACTGTGAAATGTTTTAAAGAGACATTTCAAGAATTCACAGGAATTCAAACAGAAAATCATAATTTATACTGGCTTACAAACATATTCTTTAATCATATGGCTTCCAGGTCTGCTAAGTAATTAGGTGTATGCTGAGCTTTATGCAAGTATTATGTTGATTTTACTGGGACTATTTGCAGCTGTAATACAAGCTGAGCCACACTGAATGGTTTTGGTATCTAGGAAATTTCACAAAAAGTATCACATCTACAGCAGCTTCCAGGCAACCTCTGACTGCACATCTCTACTACTGCCTCTTCCAGCTGCCACAACAGCCAGCTCAGTCTGATGCACAGGTAACAGCAGCTGCAGCAAGAAGCTTCAGGGTGAAGTGGGAATTACTGAACTTCCCCTGCACTGTCAGGTACCCTCACAAAGAGGGGCAGTGCTGAGGGTCACATATCAATACCAACAAGGCCTTATTCTGATCATATGGTCAGATTAGCTTGCTCCAGACCAGAAGATAAATCAAGAACATTCATCTGTGTGGCCATGTAATACCATGGCACACAGTGTAGGAGACATCAGAAGCACTTTCCACTAAAAGGTAGAACTTACCCCTCTTCTGTACCCAGCCTTCCTTCACAATGGTAACATCGCTCATGATGACTCCACTCTGAACCCCAAACTCAAAAGAGTATTTCTTTGAGTTATCAGCTTGTCTGGTTGGCTTCTCTTCTGCAGCTCTTCACAATTTCTACTGATGAGTCAGACTGGAAGGAAATATTAGAGAAAGAATTTGAGTCTTTTCTGTTTTTCTCACTTGACAGCCAACAAAAAAGTCTTTGTTGATGTATTTCACTGACTGAGCTCATATTAAAAATCTGCCTTTATTTTTAATTAACTGTATAACACAATCATGTTTCTAGTCTTACAGCACATTTTCCATGAACACTACAATACTAAAAAGAAGCAGAATGTGTTAAAATTTAAGTCATATGGCACTTTTATAAAAGGCACACAGCAGAATTCTCTCATACTAATGCACAGGATGCTGTTTTAAATGAAAGGCTGCCGACCCTGCTTCCAAGGCCCAGCTATGAACACACAGGAGCTTTCCCTGTTCCCTCAGTTGTCAGAACCCATGCAATGGACAAGTGCTTCCCCTGTTATGGCTACTTACAATCATATTAAGAGTGGGAGAAAACGAAATGAAAGGTTACATTCTTGCTACTTCCACTATCATTTTATTATAGCCAATACAAATCTTGAAATTACAACAGTTTTTCAAAACCAGCGTATCTCCAAGTACACAATCAGAAAAACAACTCCTTAAAAGTACAAATTAACCAAAAACACCCCAAATGTTCAGTTTATGAAAAGAAGGAGTGCACGTTCTCTCATAGCGTTAAGCCAGGCAGTGACAAGAGTGCTCTTTTCCCTACAAACCTCAGCCTGCAGGGCACAGAAGGGAAGTTAGTCCTGGAACAGGACATACCACTCTCAGAAGCCACAACCCTCTCCTTTGACCACCTCACTCCCAGAGTACCTAACAGCTGTGAAGAAGAGATAAATAGCACTACAATTAAGTAGGAAGAGAAGCCAGAGGCCAGGAGACATTTCCTTTTGCCAGCAAACTGCCTTTCTCCTCCAAGCCTCAAAATAAAGAGAAGCATTCAAATAATGCTCATCCAGAAAACCGTGGGAAGCCAAGAACTGGGACTTCTCTGATGGTGGAGGAACACCCTTTCACAGCTCTGCACACATGTACACAGTGATGGCACAGAACAGGAACCCCCCCACAGGTTTAGTGCTATCCAATGCAGCCCATACCTATCCATTTAGTAGACTGACCAACAAATATAAACAGGAAAGAAACAAATATGACTGTGCTAGAAGCAATCTGTGCAACCAAGGAATGAAGAAAGCGCTTGGAAATCAGATTTTTTAACACAATCAAGTACAGACTAAAGACGGAACCATTACAGACATACAGGTTATTTCTTATTTATCATTTGAAATATGTGTATTTTCATGACACAACAGCTACTAGATGGAAAGCTACTTCTGCATGGATGCTGTAACATGCAAAAAAACAACTTGCCATGAGAATTGTTTCAAGTGGCATGCAACAAAAATACAGTACAACTTGATTTTAGAGAAACGCCCTAGTGTGCCCATTTACGTCTTGCTTTCACTAAGCTATTTTTTTCAAAAACATTCAGCAATTTGGCTGCATAAAAGTAAAAATCACAATGTTAAACTCCTTAATACCGTAAAGTTTAGGTAATATTGACCACTGTGTCTCTGAGACATCCCCACGGCACCGGCAGGTAGGGCAGTGAGACCTGCAAAGGTGACACACTACCTCTGGCACTGGCATCACACCCCATCGTGTCCAGCAGGACACCACACACCTGTGTCTATAGAAACACACCCTGTTGAAGCTTTCATAAGAGTTAAAAGCAAATGTTATGTACATTTTGGAAGGACATGAGAATGCTTTACTGATGTTAATTGATCTAACTTTAGCTGCTTAGGCATCATTTTATACGCAAGCCAGTACAGCAGAAACAACCAAAGCATACATTTCCACATCCTGCACCTTACTAATGTGAGAGCTAATTTCTGGGTCAGACATTATCAGAACTTTTGTTTGCATGCTTCAAACGAGATAAGCAAGTCTATCAGCTGTGCATGAAAAGAGATCTGACAGATTAAGACACGTGCCTGAAAGCAGGCTGCTGTTCCGCCGTTCTGGATCACTGCAGCACAGCATCAGCTCTTATTACAAACCCATAAATCCTTACAAAGCCCAGAGGTGGGTGTCAAACAACTGTGACCTAAGAGCAGCTGTTCTGGGAAGGAAGTGGAAGCACATCAATTTCCAAATACCCAACCTGAGTTCAGTTTTCTACCAGAATTTCATTGCATTCTTTGAGAAGAAATCACAGTTGATTTTTTTTTTCAGCTATAAAGACATAAGAAGCAATGTAACACTCAGTATTTACCTTGGGTCGGCATATGCTGCAATACATTTTACCCTTTTGGCAAATTTAATGTACCTTCCATTTTTGGTGTGCACTTGTGAACAGTGCAATGATTTATTCTTACGGGTAAAGATGTATCTGTAAGAAATTAACTTCTGTACTAAGTAGCAATAATCTTGTCTGCCCACCAACTGATCAATCAGTCCATGATTTATGAATGAATTCGTGGTTGAAGCTCCCTATTTACCCACTGATTACAATTAAGTTAGTGTTACACAATCAAAATCTGATCTATGACCGACTTCCATGTCACAGTGCCTGAAACAATCTCTGCTGTATGTCTGTAGGCTTGCATCCCATCCATCACATGTACTGCTTTACTGAATTTTGAACAAAATCCCCAAAATACAAAAAATCACATAAATATGGCGAGAAAATTAACTGCACTATCCCCAGTTTAGCTTCACAGTATTACCAGAAACAACTTTAGAATTACCAACAGTTCTATGGTTGCATTGATTGCTCCATTAATGGGTAATTAAAAGTCAAGCTGAATTACATAGGAAGCTGAAGGAGATAAATCAAAGCATTAAAAAGCTAATGAAAATAAAGGTTATATGTGCACACTACACTTTCAAGAAGCCATTTGTAAGCATCTGTAATATTATCCCTTATTAAATGCCTTTGAGCCTTTCTAAAAGCTGTACTCCTTTACTCTAAAAGTCATTCAGCAAAGCTCCAACAGAGCAGAATTTTGAGAACCACTTCTTATCGTGACCAAAACTGGACTTATAGTGAAAAGCCACACAAAAGCCTTCCTCCCTGAATATGTAATAAAGAATTGTGCATAGATGTAAAGGAGTTGTCTGAAACACAGAGAACAAAAACTCCAACATGAAAACAGCATTTCATCTATAGTTCAACTACTTCAAGAAAAGCTACAGAAATGTTTATTCTGCACATCTGGCATAGAATTTAAATACTTGTTAGCAATCAACTCTGCTCTCCCAATGCACTTGAAGTTTCAGCAGCTGGTATGCAGTAATTTTTACAGTTTACCTCACTGCTATATAGAAAGAACCCACAGAAATAGGAGAAAAATATGTTAGAACTGGATTTGACAATGTTTTGCATTACAGCTGCTTCCTACAGGGAAAAACTTGACTTGCTTTTGTATATTTTCCAGCAACTAGAGAACACATAAGATTGCTTTTTTTTCTCCCCCACTTTTCTGTATCTTATCAAACTTGGAAGATATTTTTCCAACAGTATATTGTGTGTATTCTGCAGACAGTATCAGATAGTCGTGTATATGCATATTACATACAAGAGCCCACTGTTGGCATACTTTACAATGCAAGTGTAAAAATTTACTCCATTAAAATCAGTGATGTGAAGAATTTAAGGACACAGTTTAGCAGTGGACTTGGCAGTATTAGGTTAGTGGTTGGAAAGATTCTTTCCAGCCTAAACAATTCTATGATTCTATGCAAATACCTGCTGAGAGGGGGTTTATCTCATAAAAAATGCACAATTTTTTTTTTTCTTCAGTAAGTTATTAAGCCACTTTTGTAGTGTAAGCTAAAACAATCCAGCACACTTCTAAAGAGCTAGTATTATACTTTTAAGTTCCTAGCTGTAAAGGTTGCAAAGGCAACTTTCTGACCAAAGATTAAGCAGAGACTACTGCAAGCAACAGACTCCTAGATCCCTGTGCCAAGGCTCATAGTTTCCCTGAGCCATGGGAAAAACAAGCCAACACCTTCCCAGTTTTCATCTTGAACTTTCAGAATATCAGCAATATAGAGAAGAACCATCTTACTTCATGGTGCTACCATATGGGAACTCTAAGATCAACAATTAAAATGAGCAATGGACCCATTCAGTAGAAAGATGGCTTTTCCCCAGCTTCTCTTTTTAAATTAAAGGATGCCCATCACAGCAGTCAGCTACCTACAGAGACCTGGTGAATAGTGAGAAGGAAAGAAATCCCTTTGAAGCAGAAGAACTAAAAATTGTGTTTCAGGTCTACACTTAACAAACACTATGTGCAAATGAATTATCCTTGAGATTCGTAACAACAGACAAGACTCCTTTGAAATCTGGGCATCTTCCCATTCTCCCCATGACAAGAGACAGCTGAGTAAAGAAGACAGCACCCATAAATTCAGTGTAAATTGTATGAGTCAGTTCTCTGTTGTAAGAACTTTCACAAACACAAGCTTCTACTTTCAACAATTTTGGAGCTGAGAAAAAAACAGAAACTCTCACATTTACCAACTCAAGTTACCAGAGAGAATACCAGGAAAATCAACTTCAGTGCTTCCAGAGATGATCCCCATAACTTCTTGTACCATTATCAACTCAGTGAATCATCCAGCCTTGTTCTCTTAATATATCAGTACTACCATTTTCCTTTTTTACAAGTAATCATTTGTTTAGCAAAATGTTTGGGGAGAAAAGAATATTATGCAAACCTTTCTGATTCCCTTCGCCTGACTCACTGAGATTCTTTGGTCCCCCATGTAAGCAGATCCAAATCTCATCATCTCTATCTCCTTATTTTTCAGAAAAGTAACTAAATCATTTTGTACATGCACACAATACCCACATCACCAAAAAAGCAGTTCTCAATGGCTTCCATCACACACGTTTGTTTCCTTGCTTTGGGGGCTTTTTTGGTTTTGGTTTTCGTTTTTTGTTTATTTGTTTGTCTTTTGTAGCAGATCAAGCCATTAAGAGTTCTTCTCAAATTTGAGTTTGACTCCTCCCAAACAGCCAAGCAGGCTGTAACTGTTTCCAATGCAGGTTGCACTCCCAGAGCAAGGAATTCAAAATGTCAAAGCTCTAAACTAAACCCAGAGTTATCTTTAGGAATGGAAGCTGAAATCCAGGTTTTATTTATATGAAAAACACATGCATATCCTCCTCCCCTAGCAAAGCTGGCCAAACAATTAGAGGATATATCACACATCATCAAAAATCACACAAAAGACTATGTGACAGAACAGAGACTGCTACAAAACTTGCTAAATCAAATTAGACTATATTGTTAGTGGAAGAATCACATTCAGGTGAGTACTTTATCCAAAAATTTTGAAGTATTTACACATGCTTTTATAAACTACCTATTCTGGAATTCTGGTTATACTGACTGATTTAAATACTATCACAACTTAGACTGAGGAAAAATGAACCTCTAGGCATATAAAATTTGTCCAACTTATTAAGTCAACTAAAAATTGAAAAAATAAGTACAAAAACTCCACAATATCAAGCCAACACAAAAATTGAACTGATTTGACAAGATAAAGAAATTAACAAAAACAGGATTATTTAAAGAAAATAGATCCTAAATGTATAAAATGGTAAACTTCATGTACATGCAATTAAAATTCTGAAAGATACCTGAAATACTTTCTAAGTAGACATAATTGCAGTTCTTAAAACAAATATTAAAAAATCCCAAGAGATCTCCATGATAGGCATTGCAAATACTTTTAAAACTACAAGTCATACTAAAAGCCTCAATGAACTTTGAGAAAATTGGTGTTAGAAATTGTACCAATTTTACTTTGTAAGTTTTGATTTGGAATAATGAGGGACATGATAGGAAAATGGCACTGCCTATACCCTGTGGTAAGGAAAACCAACATACTTTGGAAAACATAAATAGCTCTTTCTAATGCATGCTTACATGTATGCTTAATATTTGCAGTGTTCTATTTTCACTTTCAGTATGTCAAAAAGCTTCACATAACTAATATATGCTCAGATAAGCCTAGTTAGGAGAATGCAGACACACTGAAATATTAATATACAAGTTAGATGTTTTATTTAGATTCTGCAACTGAATAAGTTTATCAGGAAAGAAACCATCACTCTGTATTTTATTTCCTATTACAATGACAAAGCAAGTTATTTTAAGGGACAAAGGTATAATTAAAGCAAGGTGAACAAAGCCACCCTTGCCTTTGTTTACCAAGGTATAAAGGAAGTTTCTAAATGTAACTAAATTGTTTCTTTAGAATCCCACGTGAAACATTAACAACCCATTGTTTTGCCTTGTGTTTATTGACCAAAAAAATGCTTTAAATCCTTTTTGTCCCCTTCAAATCACATAAAACAATAACTGAAAAGCAGACAGAGGCAGAGATAAAATTTATTGAAGTGTATGTCTGAAATGCAACCAAAGAAGACATTTCAAGTAGAAAAGATGAAGGGAGGGTTAAAATTATGTATAAAAAAAAAAGTTATTGAGGCAATGATCTTGGGAGAGTTTTGAGACTCAGGGGAAGTCAAAGCAAGATTAGCTGAGCTGAGCATCACAACTATGATAATGTTACTTCACTCAACCCTTCAAAACACATGTAGTAAGTTCAATTTGCCATGGATTCATGTAGGAATACTAATCCTTGTCTTTTAGAGACGAAGTTCCTTTGCTCTTTAAAAATATAGTTTAGAAAATACTCAAACAATGAAGAAAAAATAAACATAAGTTCCACATTTTTTAAAAAACTAAAATTAATTTTCTTATTTCTGTGATGGCAACTTCCTGCAGCACAACTCTGTATTGTGCATAAAAGACCAAGCACACTCCTGAATAAAAATCAGAAATACATGAGCCACTCATGTGTAACAAGAAAGCACTAAGAAAAAAAAGGGTTCTCAAACTATTAATATAAAAGATGAGAAAAGCTCAGTGACATGCCCCAAATAGTTTAAACTCTTACATAGTAGGTTTTATTTATTATGTCTACATTGAACAAATCAAATTCTGAATTGTCTTGTAATAGGAATGAACTTTGTGACTCCTTTCTGCAGAGGAACCAAACACTGCTGAACCTACTGTCAAATCCTGACACGGCAACATGACTAGAACATAATCAACTTCTAACCTAAAACCTTTGGATCTTCTTGTTCACACTCAAAGTGCATTATTTTCATCAACCTCAGATCTGGATTTCCTAAGGACAGAAGGAATTCTCTACAACTCTCAACTTACACACAGGTGCAAAGCTCACTAGGTGAAGATCTTTGGCAAATGTTACATGAAAAGTCAGATTGCATGAAACTCACATGTACAACCTTAATTTCCTACCTCAAAGTGTACCAATACGTTTAGAAAAGAATATAATAACTTCAACAAAAGCTCATGAGGCAAGCTGCAACAACTACATATCTCAAGAAACACACTGAATGCTGAGGGAAAAAAAATAAATGTGTGTTGGTAGAAACTGTTTTGCAAGATTGCTGAGAGTGAGAACCACTGCATTAATTCTGTGGTGTTAAACCAGCTGTGCAAGAAGCTGTTGATTGTTGGGCACTGACATTCCACACCTACAAAAAGGCAGTGGTGAGATCTTCACTGATCTAAAGCTGAAGCAGGGTCTTCATCTTTGCTCCTGCCCTAGGAGGCATTCAAACAACTTTGTCACGTGGACAACGCAGGGAAGTCTGGCAAACCTTGCTGTCAAGTCATTCAGACATGAACATGAAATACTGAGGTCCCAGTTGCATTCTTAAAAGAATTTTAAAATCACTACTGCTACTTAGTCAGGGTATTTCAGAGAAAAAAAAAATCACAGGGCAACAATGTGTTCTTAATGCTATTTTTGATCAATATGACTCACACTTAGACACTCACATAGAAATACGTGGAAGAAGAAGATTGGTCAAGATGGGTTCAACCTACATTATTTATCCTAAACATAGTAAGTGTTGACACAAGTAGTATCAAAAATCAAAGAAACACTTAAATTGAGCAAAAGTAAGCACCTTCACATAGCCAAATATGCTTACTCTCCTTGACTGTAACATTTAAATTTATTAAATCTTGGGGGATTTTTTTTTGGAAGTATTAACTTTGCTACATTTTCCTACTACTATCTGAACAACATCTTTAAATAATAATGGAAAAAAATAATCTGTTTAAAATCCTTGGCATCAGAAATGCCCATATTTATTGATCTAGAGTCATGGAACAAGGATAAAATGCCAAGTAATCACCTACTATACCCTTGCACTTTTTGCAGTTTTTTATTAGTATATACTAGTGATTTGCCTAAGTAAGTTTCACTTAAAAACTCTTATAGGGAGTCCAGAATGTTTTTCATACAATTACTCAAGATAAATGCATAAACCAAAACTTTAAAGATTAATTTTTATGCTAAGAAAAATACTATAAAATTAACTCTCACATTCATTGTTGTAATATTTGCTGATAGGTCTTGGGTTGGGTTGGGATTGGGAGGGGTGGCATCTTGGTGTTCGTTTGGGGGGGTTTTGTTGTTGTTTTTCAGTCTTTAACATTAATTTTTAAACACCTTCAATCAGCTTTTCCAGCTACTGTGTAACTTATCTTTAGAAAGTAATCTTTCCTATACCACAACAACTTGTTGCAAAGAAGAGTAACTTGTGCAACACATTTATTTACCAAGGGGACCCTGTGATCCTGGGGAAGTCTCTTCTGTACAGCAAAAAGAAAACACATTGGTCAACAAGCGAGTTTCTCACTGAAACCACACCTTTCCTCACAAGCAATGCAAAACTTCCTGAACTACATGTGCTAGAAAGCACCCCCTGCCTCTTCCATGGCATTCTTACTAGGCCAATCTTAACAGCATGAGAATCTGAGATAACACAGATTAATCTAATATTCTAATTCGAAAGAGCACTGAAGCTGGCAATCTTTTCTTATACAAGACAGTACTCCAACAAGAAGTGGGTTGTAAAGTTCATACAAACACTGAAAATAAAAGCAATCTTTTAACTTAAACAAGCCTTATGGATCTACACCTTTAACTATTTCCCTCTCTTTGAATTGCTACTGTAGTTCACAAGGGGAATGTAGTGCACATTTTGAACAGAATGTTTATTTTATTAGTTGGAAAAAAGCGAACAGAAGACTTTTGTCATGTACACAACTAAACCCCCAACAAAACATGCAGTTGGAGTATGGTGTGTTACTTGCATCAGAAATCAATTTGCTTATGCATTATCCATCTCAAAATGAAAGTATGGCACAACAAAGTTTTCAGTCGCTATATGGCCACAACCTTCCACTCTCCTATGTGGACTAAAATAAGTAACATGCCCAAACCATAAAAACTGCCAAATATTGGGTCTCTGCTTCAAAACTGAAGGAAAGCTAGGCTACCATGTTGCCAAGTGCACATCACCTGTTGCATTAACAGCACAAAATGAAACTGCAAGCAGTTACAAGAAACTGTATCATCTTCATTCTCAGAACAGCACAGAAATTTCAAATGCATTTTAACACAAACCACTTTAGTAATGGTTCATAACTTCCAAAACAATTGAGTATTTCAAAGTTATTTGGCAAATAGTACTTCTTGGGCATAGAAATTATTACTCAGTAGGTCTCTTTAAACTGGGAAAATGTGCACCCAGAAAGTGAAAGAATACACAATCACTCGGTTTTAGGCAAATTCCAAGTATTCTGAAGGACCTTTTGGCTATAACAGAAACTTCAGATACATGCTGTTGCAAAATGCAGTAGGAAGTCAAGATACGGTTTCTGGTTAGTGTCTTGCAAACAGAAGCTTGGGTTACAAACATCTGCAGAGCTCTAGTAAGTGGTCTTGAGTTAAACCTAAAAGAACACGCCAGAGTATCTTCCCATTGACAAAGCATTTGTACCAGTGTCAAACAGTCAACAATTTCTAGTGCACATCAGTGCTATCCAATCCTTATAACTGCATCTACTTCAACTGGGGCAAAGTTAAAACCAGTACCTGTCTAAATTCTCACCTACTTCCCCTAGAATAGCAGCTTTTTGCTCAAGAACACATCACCTGCCCCCAAAATGCAGAACAAATGAGGGAGTAGAACATGAAATACTATTTTCTGTGAACCTATTTATGAAACTAAGGAGACCACTGAATCCATTCAAACTTTGTTAGAGCAATGCACCCTAGAATAAACTGTCTAAAGACAGTCTGGTTAATATTATCTGTGTTTACACACACGCCATGCACTCACATCAGACTAAAAAAAAAATTGAGTTATTCAAACAATACACGTAGCCTTCTAGGAAACAGAAACGTCTTATCTCTGAAGTTTCTCTTTGGCCCTTATTTGAACTTGACTTACTGGTTGCACCCAACCAAAATATATCCACATGGACTATAATTAGTAATCCAATCCAATTAAAGATATTGGGGTCGACTTATAGGCTCCTACCAAAGTAAAAAAAAAATAAATTAAAAACCAAAACCAAACAGTCCTACAAACTTAAGTAGTACACTTCCTTTAAAAGCCAAAATAAGCTTCCTTCTCTACCTCATGTACTCTCTTTCCATATTCCTGTAAACAAGCAGATCTTGCCTATAGAGCAGCTGACAGAAACAGGAGATGACACTTAAAATGTTACTTGTCAGAAGTTAAGGTCCACTTATCTGCATGCTTCTTGCCTTGAGAAATAAAGCCCTCTATGTGCAAAACGCAGGGAACCGTGTTCAGCAAAGTTTTAGCAAGATCTAAACAAACATTAGCAGAAGAGACTGCTCTATGTTTCTTCAGTATTGAAAAAAGTTGCCAGTGCAGGTATGAGACACGTCATCATTTTTGTAATAAAACTCTTAAACAGAGACTGGGACACACTTTCATATAAACTATGAGATGATGTAGATATATACAAGGAGCTAGTCAACGAATAACTACATTAAAGGGGGAAAAAAACAAACTAGAATAAAGGTCAAGAGAGATTAAACTGTTTATCCTTTCCACTCGCAGGAAAATAATTTATTTTTTTTTTTCCATTTAATCAACGTATCATGGGAGAACGTGAAACAGTCCTGGCGATTTCACACCTCTTGGATTCCCATCCAGAAGTAAACTAAGAAGCGGTGCCCATACAAAGCAACCCCGCAGCCTATGAGCCCGGCAGCGCTGGTTACATCACGATCCATTTGCATTTAAACTACAATATATAGCGCTGCGATCTCGCTGCCGAGGGGCGCCGCGCTGACCCCCCTCTGGCAGGCAGAGCCCCCCGCCGCTCGCAGCCTGCGGGGACAGGGGGACATCCCGGGCACGCCCGGCCTTCCCCGCCCCGCGGCAGCACCTGCCGGGGCACCGCCCGGGCACCCCCGCCGCAGGCCCGGCCCGGGGCAGCCGCCGGTCACCCGGGGCAGCCGGCTGCGCATCAACTTTTGCATGTGGGCCGCGGCCTCCATGATGGCCGGGGCGGGCGGGGGCGGGCGGGGGGGCCGGTTTGTTTACTTGCAGCCAGAGCCGGCGACGGTGGCAGCAGCAGCAGCAGCATCACCACCACCACCACCATCATCATCATCCCTTGTGCGAGGCGCTGCCACCGGCGGCCCGCGGGGCGCGGAGCTATTCTTAGCGCGGGGGCTGCGCGGGCACAGAGGCGCGCACACGCGGGCACGCTGGCGCGCACGCACAGAAGTTCCCAGCGGATAAAATCCCGCGCTAGTCCCGGCACCGGCGCCCGCCGCGGAGAGGGGCGGCGGAGAGGGGCGGCGGAGAGGGGCGGCGGGGAGGGGCCGGGGCCGCCGCCGCGTGGGAACCGCCGGCCCCGCGCATCCAGCGCCCCCGGGGCGCACGCCCTGCCCTGCCCTGCCCCTGCCGCCCCCCGCCCCCCCCCATCCCCCGTTACATAACTCTCCCCGCCGAAACGCCCCCGCCCCGCCCTTCCCCACCCCGGCCCCGCACCCCGGCGGGGCGACCCCCGCCCCTCCGCCTCGCTCCCGCCCCGCCGCCGGCGCTAGGCCACGGGCGCCCCCGCCCCGCGCTCCCCGCCGCCCCGGCCCCGCCGCGCCGCCGCCCCGCATCCCCTCCCCGAGCGCCCCCGCCGCCGCCCGAGCGCCCCCGCCGCCGCCCGGCCCCTCCCGCCCCGTACCTGCAGAGGCGGCGGCGCCGCGGGCGCTGCTGCGGAGCCCGAGGGCGGCGGCGGCTTCGGGGGGAGAAGGGGAGGGAGGGCGCCGCTGCCTCCTCCCCTGTCCCCCCGCCGGGCTCGGCGGTCCCTGGCGGCCGGTGTCTCCGCGGGGGCGGGAGGAGGCGGCTCCGGCCCCAGGGCGCTGGCGGCGGCGGCTACATGGAGCTGCGCGCCCCGCTACGCAGGGAGGCGCCCGGGCGGGCAGCGCGGCCGCAACATCGATGCGCGGGGTCAGGAGGGCGGCGGCGGCGGCGGCTCCCCCCCGGCGCACTCACCCCGGAGCCGCCCGGGCCCCGCTCTCGGCTCCTCCCGCCGCCTCCGCCGGGCTCGTTATTGACTTTCAGGAAAACTCCCGACGTCACCGGCTCCCCCCGAGTGTCTCCCCCTCCGCGGCGGTGGCGGCGGCGGCGGCGGCATCCCCGGCTCTCGCGAGAAGCGCGGCGGGGACGGGGGGGCCGCCAGACAGCGCGGGGGGAGCCAGACAGAGGGGGGCGGCTGAGGTGAGGGTGGGGGGGGCGGGCGGCAGGGAGGGAGGAGGAGGAGGAGGAGGAGGGAGCGGCGGAGGGAGGAGGGAGGACGGGGGAGGCGAGGCAGCCCGCCCGGCTGGCAGGCAGGCGGGCAGGCAGGCAGGGGCGGGAGCCGAGCGGAGCGGCGTGTCCCGTCCCGCCGCCGGGCCGCGGGTGGGAGCGGGAGGATGGATGGACGGATGGATGGATACAGGCAGCGGCTTTCTCCGGCGCCGCGCCGCACCGCGGCTGGGTCTTTCCTTTCGGCATCGCGGCCCTTCGCCAGCCCCGTGTGCGTGTCCCGGGGTTAGTTCCCTTTGTTCTCGCACTCTGCAGTTACACAGCCCCCCGCCCCGAGCTTGCCCTGGTACCCGGAGTGGTCCACTTGGCTCTGCAAACTCCTCCAGGAATAGAACTACCAGTTACGCCGCAGGAAGCCGTAATTCATCCCTCGTTGAAGTGTTTAGTGGATGCGCCAGCCTCAGTGCTGCTAAATTTTCTGCAGGCTTCGCCTTATCCCGACGGGTAAATAAACACCCAGAGAACGCGTACAAGCAGCGCTCCCGAGCCCCCGAATCTCCCCGCTGGCACAAGCAGTGTCGGAGCGGAGAGCGGCCGTGTGCTGAGCGGGGTGCTGAGCACGGCGCTCTCCGGGCTGGGCAGTGCTGCCTCTGGCCTGCTGTGCCCTGCCGCAGCCGCAGCCAGCGCCGAGCCCGCTCCCGCAGCCCTGGGCACTGCCTCAGGCTCCTCGGTGCGCTGCTCTCCACGCTTTGTTCCACGGCTAAGTGGCTGTGTGTGTGTATGGGGCTACTCACAGGAGCTTAGTGCACGCGGAGATGTCTTCTATCGTTCATGGTTTCAGTAATATGCACAGATTAATTTTCTGTGTAGAAATGCATCCATTATACACGCAGTTCACACTGACCTGTGCCAGAAACTACTGCTGCAAAGGAGAAATAGATATTTTGGATTGGGTGAAGTGCAACTATTTGCTCCGTTTCATCAGTGCAGATTTTTTTAGTAAAAATGCACGTTCATCAAAAAAACAAAAACAAAAAAAAAATGTTTCTCTAGCATGAACTTCACCTTTAATTTCTAAGTTTTCCTTCCTCTCATAACCCATTTTCTACAACGCTTTGAATCATCAGACTTCCTATTCTCTGTACCACTACAGGGCTTCAGAGAGACTTTTTGAGAATCTAAGTAATCATATGAGTTGGCACAGGACTGGAAATTTGCCTCCGGGGGCACTGAATCCTTTCCCTGCTGCGGCAAGCAACCACACCAATAATCCCATTCATAAATATGCTGCTTCCTCTTAGAACTATGAAGTTTGTTTGCCACACTGTTCTTGTTAGCAGGCTACAACCTAAGCTCTCTGTCCCCCTAACTGTGAAGAAAACCAAAATTTATGCTTGATGGATGCATCTTTTCAAAAAGTTAAGTTAAAAAGGACCTTGCCAAGCATTACTTCCTTTCCCAGAATTTACCGTTCGGTCTTCCTCTTTCTCAGAAACGCTTTAGTAAAGCGAGCATCTTATGAACCATCAATATTCACAGAGAACCATAGTATCAATTATTAAAAGATGTTTATTCACTAATGTCTCCTTTGATCGTTGCTGCTACGCTGCTCCCGAGAAACTGGAGGTGTAGTTCTTGGAAGGCGCCTTCTGTTTGCCGCAATCCCTGCGAAGGGCTCCGAAGGCAAAGGCAGCACGAGATCTGCATGGGCAGTAGCTGAGAGACTGCCAATCAACTGCTCAGGTGCCAAAGTGCTGGGTGTGAAACCCAGGCCCACAGAAAGTCCTGCTATTCGATAGCAGGGTCATTCCTCCCTGCTCGATGTTAATCCCTGCCACTCACGGTTGCGAATTTCTTGTCAATAAAGGAGGCGGGTATGGTTGGTCACCCTAATTGATGGCTCCAAATCTTCGAAAGCCAGCTATGAAATACTTCCCTTGTGGTGAGAGTAAGGGTGCTTACATTTATAAATAGGTACTTGGTGTAAATTACCTTGGAAAAATCAAGTCTAAAAGCACATTTATATGCTTTTTAAAAGAAAAAAACCCCTGCACCGTGCTAAGAAATAAAAACGGTATTAGATAACATTTACCTACAAGGAGAGATAGCCTTCTACACTTTTATTTTGTTGCTAATTGCTGAAAATGAAACAGCGGGCTGAAATCTGTCATGTTCATCTGGAGCTTAAACATATATTTTTCAGCAACACCTAATTAGGATAATTTTGTTCTATCTATATGATGTAGATAACTGTTCACAGGTAAAAAATTTTTTATTCGGTATGACTTTGAAATCAGATTCACTACCATCCTACTCCTTATAAATCAAATATCAGTGTTCTGTTTCGAAATTCATAGTTTCTAGGTACTCCTGCTCAGCTTTATATATTGACCTCAGTGTGCTGAATCTAAACTGATACTGTTTATATAGATTTTTAAATGTACTGTATAAATAAGTGCTGCTATGCAATGATTTTTTTTCTCTCTATAGGACGTATAATAATTTTATTCGTTAGTATCATACTTCAAGGCTTCAAAATGATTTCTTGTAAAGAGTTAATCACTGCAAATTGGGCAGAAATGACCCCTTGATTAATAACCAAACAGAGGTATACCTCTTTCAGAAATAAAATGGCTGTGATGTACATACTGTGAACCTAATGAGGTTGTAGGTTCTGCAGAAATGACATAATTTTCAGATTAATTACAATGTGACATGAATTTAATGAACATATTAACAGCATATGCTAATGAAGAAAGTATTGCAGTTCACATGAGAAGGAGAATAGGGCTGCATGTAATTTCAGGAAAAAATGGGAGCCTCTGACGTTACATATTCCAATTACAGTCATAAAACCAAACAAATAAACCCCATTTATTGTCATCTATCTGGCACCATCAAGAGAAGCTTGATAAACTTTTGTATGATCACTTGTAATCATTATTTCCACAAAAACCAAAGGGAAAACCTGCAGATAATCTCAATATAAACCTGTCCATTCCAAGGCAAAAAAGGGTGTATCTCTTGCTTCACTTAACCTGTTCCTGTTAACTATTATCACTACCAGAGTGATAAGATCTAAGATGACAGAGATTTACATCCTGAAAACAAATAGTTAAATAGGAGAGAAGATTTTGCCTGCAGAATCAGTTCTCTCTGCCTCTACGGGTAACATCGCCTTCAGTTTAATTTCGTTCCTTGTTTCTCATGTCAGCTAATAAGCTTGCTTGGCTTTAAGAATGCATAAGGAAAAACAAAACAAAAAACAAATAAAGGCAAATGAAACAACTTGAAGTGTAGAAGATTCATTAAAAAAAAAAAGAAGAAGAATAAAAAAAGGACAACGGGTCAGATGACAATCTCTGGTATTAAACTCCCTATTACCGTCTGCCTTGTTATTGTTTGAAAAGCATGCACAAATATCAGTGGAAACTAACTGACAGGAGAGCAATGACATTTGCTCTGCACAAAATGATGCTTAATGATGCATTTTTAATAGTGAAGTTAAGGTGTTGCCTGCAATAGTTGTGGCTTATTTTTCATTTGTGTGTGTAGCTCTTAAAAACCTGAAACCCCTCTATGAGGGAGTTTAAGTTCAGCTGCTACAAGGGGTGAACTTGTTCAGCTCATGTTGAGCTCTGACTGTGGGTTCCCTGTACTGCTGTGTGTGCACAGCAGATACTTCAGGACTTTAGCCACTGCCATCTACATTGTAGTCATCTCGTGACAATTGGATTTCTCAGAACAAGAAAGAACTCAGGGTAAAGCTGTAGAATTCAGATAAGATGTGAAGGAGAAATGTAGGCAGGGGATGTTGGAATCCGCTGGATACTAGGAGGAAACAGAACTTGTGGTTAGTTGAATTTTACAGTTCGTATCTTTTCCCTTTCTGTGGCATTCACTTCTGAGTAACTTTACTGCTTTAATCTCTTGCTTCTTAGTCTGTAGTCTCTTGGCCTTTAATTAATTAATTAATTAATTAATTTTGGTATTTCTGCTTCTGCAGCTGCCTCCGAGGGTAATATTCCACTCCTTGTCCCCAGATATCTGTGACATGTTTAGATTAAAATAATTAAAGAGCAATTTATTTATTTTTAATATTTAAAAAAAAACCAAAACCAAAAAAACAGCCCAACCCTTCAACCTGGACTCTAGATTTTGCATCTGCAGGCTGTTTTGCTACACGTCACCAGTTCCATGAAACTGCTTCAGCCCCACCCTCAGCGGGTGGCTGGGTGGCTTTTGTTGCTGTCTGGCTCCTGCACAAAATTGTCTGGATACAGAAAGTTCTCCTTTGCTCAGATGGGCACAGTTCATCAGTGCTTACAAAAGTTAAGCCCTTATGAACTCATGTAGACATATACTCATACAATGATTAATAATGGTACACTCATAGCATTATTATTAATTTACACCTGCAGGTTCTAGGCTGTCTGTGAATGCACAGTAAAGCAAGACAGCAATAAAGAAATCATTCTGTCCTCCTATATATGGCTGAGCAGTACTATAATTACGCTGAACACAGTAGACACTGGATGTAAGACTGTGTAAATATCAGTGGATTGCATTTATTTTACAGCATGTTATTATTGCTTTATTATTTATCCTCTGAAGATTTTAAAAAGTGTTTTCCTTCTCCTTCTTTCCCATACTCCCACACACTGGAGGTCTACAAACAGTGTGAAAGGCACATGCCCTACCCCAGTGACCTTAACCTGCTTTGAAACCAGATATGACAGTAAGGATAACAAACAACAGGAGAGAAGGATGGGAAGAGGGCAGTAAGATTACACAGTTGCAGTTTAGCTATATGCTTAGCTTGATGTATAGGCCTTCAGCTGAACTTGGAAATTTTTCCTCAGTGAGAAAATAGTTTCCATGGTGCACAGATTTATCTGAGGGAGGTCAATCTACTACACAAGCAACCCGAAAAAATTAAAATGCCAGCCCTTCCGCCTGAGCCTTTTTCCCCCCCTCTTTCCTATCCTATTTTAATTTCATCAACAGAGATAAAATATGTCTTTGAATAAAATTCTGCAATTACTACCATACAGTGATTTCTCACACAGAACCTTGCCTGTGTCCTGGTCTCACCTAATTGAAGTCAATGAGAAAATGCCAGTTGAAGCTAGTTAGGAGGATCAAGTCTGTAATGCATGAGCAAAATCGAGGAGCACAAAGCTTAATGGAGAGAGGAACAGAATTTTAAACAAATGTCCCTTCTTCAGAGATTTTGTGACTAGGACCATTTTCCCTACGTGGTCCTGAGAGGATCACAGCATCCTATCTGCCCAAAGAGTTTGGAAGAAAGAACTGCAGAGAAAGGTGGCTGTTGATGGAGAGGAAGACATCTATTGCCAGGTTTAGTCCAGATCTTTGCCTTTATTTGGAACATTGCTCTGTCTTTGGCAAATGGATTAGCAGTGGTACAGAGCACCTTCCTCTTTTAGTGTGCTCCTTGGAGCACCTTTCTCTGCCCCTTGCTACCACGCAGACTTCACAGTGTGATTTACTGGATGGCTTCCCTACTGTATCAATCACCTTGTTTGTAGCTGACAGCCCTCCATCTTTTCAATCTGTAAGAGAGTGGCTGAAGTACAAGGAAATAATTTTGGTGTCAACAAAAAAGTATTCCATTAGATTAGATTTTTGGCTACCCTCGTTCCCAAACACCACCCTTGATCCATTATGTGTCAGAATGTACCTGCACTTTCTGGAAGCAAAGCTGTGACACAAAATCAAAGAATTAGCACAAAAGTTTAGGAAATGAAGACAGATTGGGGTTGCAATAACAAGGACCTCCACAGATCTGATAAGTATGTTCTTGTTAATAATGAAAAAGAATGAGGTGGTAAAATATTAATGGAGCATTCATTAATAGTCTTCAGAAATGAAGGACAGATTGCCTTGAAGACTTCACTTATTTTACACTATTTTGCCTGGTTTAACTGGATGTAGGCCTGCTTTGTATTAGGCAAAGAAAACAAAAGATAATGCTGAATCTGTCCCTTCACACATACCTATTGAATACAGGAATCTGATATGAAAGAAGAGGGATAGATGGCTACAGTAAGGTTTTTCTGCCAAATTTATTAGCAATCTGTTATGCAAAACTTCGTGGTAACAGGAATCTGATCAATTACTGACCTCTTTATAACTTTATTTACCATGAGCTGAAGGAAAAAAACAAATGTGCATAAGCAAAGAATGGCAAGTTGTGACTAAGTGCAAGAGACAAAAGTATTCATCCATCCTCTCCTAATGCCAAGATTTGAACAGGGTGCTCCTGAGCAGATGGTTTAACAGACTAAAGCATTAGTTTGCTGATCCTCCGTGCTTGCTAATTAATTCTTCAGTTTACTGGGATTTAAGATGATTGTTAAAAACAAAGCTTCTCTTAAAATAAACTTTAGGTAAATGTTACAAAATGGTGGTTAATATTCTAATTTCTGTAACAAGAATGTTGTGTATTTTCTAGAAAAGATGCTAATTATCTAAATGTCCTGAGTGCTATCCTTAACATTCTGTCTCTGAAATTTTCTTCATATAAGAATTTGCTTTTGTTTTCCCACTTAATTAATCCTCTGACTTCCTGTTGACATTCCTGGGTCAAGCTTATGTCCTTGACTTCTGTGAGAATGGCATATGCACAATCATGGAAGGATTTAATTTTTTGTAGAAAAATTGTCCTCTCCCCCGAATTGTTTTAAACAAATTATCATGCAAAATGTAAAAACTGTAATATCTCCTTTGTTGTTTTTATAGTCATTGTTATTCTAAACAGTCAGGATTTCATGTAGTAATTTATTTCTGTTTAACATTAAAATGATGAATTCTCATTCAATTTATTAAAATGCAGTGTTGTAGAGTAGCATGCTTTCTATTAGATTTAGACAGTGGGCAAATAATTAATTTATTTTAGATTTCATTTTTATAGCAGCTTTATAAACTGATGCCAATTTGGTCACAGAGGAACTCAATAGAAATTACAGAATTTATAGCACAAAAATGGAAAAAAATAATCAAGGAAAATATTAGGATGAAATAATATTTTACGAAGTAGGAAACAGGAAGAAAAAAACAGTACTGGTAAAAAAAATCTCCACTTACTAAAGCTAAGGCATAAATTTTGAAGACACATCTGTTGCTTGCAAAGGGTGACCCATGCCAGTATTGATGGGCTTCAAAATTTGTGAGTGGACTCAGCGAGGGTCTCTCCAGACAGTCCATGATGGCTTAAAAGAAGCTCCTCTGCCCTGGTCTTGCTTTGACACAGGAGATGTGTCAGGCTGTGAAATTCTGCACCTGGCTTTTGTGTCCTGTGAGTTTGTGTGTCTTTTGTGATATCTTCCTTCAGGTAGGGGTTTGGATTTACTGGTGAGAATTCAGATATTTATGTTATCTCTGTAACTCTTCCTTCTGTCAGAAACATTATTGGTTGTTTGTTATGTTAAAAACTCTTGGCAATTCTCCTTTCAGAACAGCAGATAAGAATTCTTATTACTATTGTAAGGAATTCATAGCTTGCCTCGTTCTATAATCTATCCATCTTGTAAACCAAGAAAAAGCTATTATTATAGATGATTCAAGGCTGAACTTTTTAGTAAGCTGTCAGTATGCCGTCTTCATAAAATCAGTTTTCAGCTCTTTTCAAAAAGTACATTTTCATCCAGAATAACTGCAAGGAATTTTGAAATAGTTTTAATATAGCCTTAACAGGGGATCTACACTGAGGCTGCTGAGAGTACAACATATTTGTTTACATGACATACGAATTGAAATGAAAGTGACACAATAAGCTGCTCAGGGTGAATTAATGCTAGTAAAATTGCATTTTTAATTTCAATAATTTTAGATAGGTAGTTTATTACCACGTCAGCCAAACGAGTGCCAGAATACCATGTCTAGCCAAAACTCTGGTATTCAAAAACTGCTAAGAAAATTTAAAAGAATTTAAAAATTACTGACATGTTGAAACCTTACTCTTTATTAAATGATTATATTGAAAGGGTCTGATCATTAAGAAAGAATGAATTAGTATTTTTACCCTGTAATGTGGTAATTCAACACATAAAGGTAAATGCCTTTTGGAAGATTTGATTAATGAAAACAGAGCTGACAAACTAAAAATTTAAGTATAGCTTTAGCAGTAAGGAATATTACTTACTATATATCTTATATTACTTACTATATATTATATATATATAGCAGTAAGGAATATTACTTACTATGTATCACAGACTATAAGTCTGTGATAATATTAAATTGGAATAATTTAAGCAATGAGTGCTAGATTCTCTGCTACTTTAGATCATAACCAAATATTCTTGTTCAGCTCACCTGCTAAAGAAATTAGGAAAATGCTGAGGTCTGCATTAACTTGGTAGTCCAGGTTGATGATCACTGAAAGATTTTCTGGTCATAAACGCCAAGCTTGTGAACAGTTTCGGGTTTTGCCTTTGAACCCCAGTATCATGATCTCTAGACAAATGTTGGCTGTTAAGCATAGACAAGTACAAATAGAAAAATAAGGTACCCCATGAGTAGTGGAACTGAAGAAGAGTGATTCTTCGTAGATTAATTCTGTCCTATTTCCCACATCATTACACTTCTTGACACCACCTGCCTTGCAGATCCCTAAAACCTCCCCTCTTCAAGAACACATCAAGCCCTCCTTATATGCCCAAGACCACAATGATTCCTCCAGTTAATACTTTCTCTTATGGAAAATCCTAAAAAGAGAGCTCTTTCACTCAGTGACGAGTTTTAATGAGAATTTTATTAATTTACTCTCTCTGAGATCTTCATCTCTCCTTCTCTTTCTTGGAAGAGGGTATATGGACAAAAAGTTAGTGGAAGACAAAGGACAGGCAGAAAGGGAGATGGGCATAGAGAAAGTGCAGGAATTCACTTAGATACCATGCTGGAAATCATCAGAAGAATTGTCCTTGTGTATCTACTCGACTTATCATAAATTTTACTGAAAACTTTGAGAGGCTGAGACAGCTTTAATATATATCAAGTCCAGAAAAGATCCTATGCTTCTACCCTTTGCTTCATACTAGTACAGGACAGTGCCCAAGGAATAAGTGTCATTTTACTCACAAAACAAACCCAATCTTCTCCAAGTTGTACAAGACAGGTCGCTTTGCTGCACATAGAAATGCTACACAACAGTTTGGGAAGGAAGCGGGGAGAGAAGAACAGAAGAAGATTATATTTAGAACTCTGAGAATATTTAGGGAGTCGAAATCTGATTGCCAACCTTGTAACTTGATCTACAAATCTGAAATGCACATATGGTTGATATTTTTCTATTACATAGCATTTATTTCTGGAAGTCTTTTCACTTTTGTCCCTTTTTGATCTGTAAAAAAAACCAGAACATTTTTGGCATGGCCTTAAGCTGAAATTTCAAATGAGCATGAAACATTTAATTCTTTTTACTAGCCAATATGGATGGCTATCAGTAGGCACTCCAAATATAATATCTCCTTATGAATCATTGGTACGGGATTGTAATTATAGTAAAATCTTTTTACTTTTTAACACGCAAAAAAAGAAAGATAAGTTGAGTTGAGAAAGCACTCTGTACCATGTGTTTCATTGGGGTTATCTATTTGTCAGTGACTTTTTAATCATAGTTAATTATGAATGATTCATCAGAATGTTTAAAATCCTATAGAAATGGTTAAATAACTCATGGTTTTTACTGTATAGTACTGCTTTAGAGTATTATGCTTGCCTTAAATCAGAAGAGTAATAACACTTAGCACTGTCGTATCTTAATATAATTGTTATCTTTTGTATTGTTTTCAGTTTACTTTTTCCTCACTACCCTTTATTTGAGCAAATCAGTTCTAGGCAAGTGAGCCTGCCACCCCATCAGCTTCTTATTTCCTACTTTCCAGTTGTGACAAAGTCAGTAAGCTTCCCGAATTCTACAGAAGTCTTGGGCTTAATTTTGCAAAGGATACAGGTGAAAAAACATATAGTTTTTTCACTGTTCCTGTCCTTGCAAGTTTATTTTTTTCAAAAGGGTTGTAATTAAGTATTACTATAATAAGTCTTGAACTTGGCTACAGGGTTACAGATAATGATGGGAATAAGATGAAAATGGATTTCAGATCTCCACTTTTGATTCAACTTCTAAGTGCACATTTCGAAGTCTAAGTTGTGATACTAGTTAGAAGGTGAATTCCCTGAGGTTTTCTGTGCTGTTAACAGTGGCTTGCCCTGAATCACCTTCTAAGAGAACCAGCCTGTCTTCATTCATTTCGTGGCGGTCTCAGCAGATTTGCTTTTTAATTTGAAAATGAAGTTTGGGTGTCCAAATTTACTCAAGGTGAATATTGTCTTACTTGTACTTGTCAATTCCACTGAAATTTCTTTAATTTTTATGGAATAATTTGATCTTTCTGCTGATATAAACAAAAGAATGCTTTAGTGCTGTGCTGATTACCATCTTAATTTGTTTCTTAGATTACCTCCAACCAAAATAAATGTCCTTTGTTTCTTTTACAGCAAAGAAAAAAAGCTGATTTTTACAGAAGTACCTTATCCTGACAATAAACCACTGTCACTCTTGGTTAGAAAAAGTGATAAATTCTTTATTCTTAATCCCTTTCAGTTTTTCCCACTATGTGTGAGATGCTTCACAAATATTTGATAAACGTGCTCCAAAGAAATTCAAATCTTGCAGCAACTGAATGGAAATAAGTCAGTAAACTGGAGAGAATGGTGAACAATATTTGCACAGGTCCACAAGAAAATGCAGGTTTTTGTAAGACTTGAACTAAATGAGGTTGTGCAAACTGTAAAGTTGATATTTTCAGCTCAGAAACAGATTGGGACAGATAATTAGTGAATTCAGTACTGAAGTGGTTTTGGTTTTTGGGGTTTTTTTTCCCTTGGAGAGGATGCAGAAGAATTTATTTGTTTTTCTCCCTGCTGCTTAACTATATATTTTCACAATATTTGTAGAAACAATACTTTTGAGATTTCTACATCCTTGTAATATTTGACAGGAATTGGATAATGGATTCAAAAGCTATTAGGAAGGGCTGGAAGGTGAAGATACACTGACAGCATAAGATGCTTTATACTCTCATGAAACCTGTCTAAAACCAGAGAAATTTTGTTGCCCTCAACTTTAGAGGGCAGTGGAGCAGCAGAGCTCTTTAGAGTGCCACTCAATACTTGTAAATAACAATGTCTTCTCTGCATCCTGCTTCTCACAGTAAATTAAATGTAAACATAAGTTTCTCCAGCTTCAACACAGGGGACCACACAACATCTGGTAACATTATTTTTAATTCCTTAGGAGTGGAGCAGCACAAGCTTTATGAGTAACATTCAGCGTCTTTTTATCTTCTAGTAGAAATCTGTTTTATTTTATAAACAAGGAAATATGTCACAACCTAAGAGATTTCTTCAGGAAAAAACAAAACAAGTAGATCCAGGTATAGCTGTTGCTGCTGGCACTAGAAAGGTACAAACACGAGCTTTGTCCTATTAATCTCAAATAATATTGACTTGAATCTTTACCCTGCTACCCAGGAGACTTGTGTGACTTGTGAATTGTATCATCTCAGCGTGATCTGTGCACAGTATTTCTCAACTCTCAAACACAAAATCCAAGTCTTGATTTAAGTCCATCAGCAGGGATAGGAGATTCATTGACATATCAAATGAATAAATCTTCTATAAGATTTCAACAACTCTATGGTGACTTTGCAAATTTTTTTATTGCTTATCTCCCTTTCACAGTTAAGTGGTTGATGAACTTGCTGATTGCCAGTCTCCCTGTTCTAAATTTTCCTAAAATACTGGGTAAGTAGTCCCTGGCTGAGAGGGACCAATCTTTGGTGGATTCATTTCCCCTCCATGAGGTATGTTTCTGAAGCTACAGACATCCCCAGAGAGGGATGATAGGGTTTTATTTTCTTCACATTTTTAAGCTCACAGTGCTTTTTGAACCTCTATACATCTGCAAAACTATATTTTGTTTGTGCTACCAATTCATAAAGATTTTTGTAAAGAACACCAACAAAGAGGGTGATTCAAGGGCACTACTCACAAGGGCAGTAAAATTCTTTGGAACTGCTAAAATCAACAGGAATAATATTCTTAAGGTTCAGTTTCAAGATCCTGTGCTTGCTTTAGGCATGCCTGCAAGTAGATTTATTAGTATTTTAATTTAAATTCTATATTTAGGAAATCTTTCTTTAAATAGATGGTATAAGTTTGTTTCACTGCTTTTTGAAAATCTTGCAATGCTTGCCTTTCTCTGTTTCCAATTATAATGAATGTTCTTTTAATTGCACTTTGGCCTGATTGTGCTTACTGTCATAATGAACTCTTGTGTCTTCCCAGTCCAGAAATGTCTTTCTGCTTTGTTAACTGCTCTTCCTGATGAAGCACCTACAGAATTTCTTGTTGGTTTAATTAATTCCTCCTTTATATAGTCTTTTGAATCAGGTGTCCAAAACAGTAATTAAATGAGAAAGACCTGAAAAAATAATTTTTGTAACTTTTTTTTTTCTTATTTCTGTAAAATAATTCCTTTTTGTGACAACTCTATCATCAGTTTGGGAGTTTTGTGTTTGCTTGTTTGTTTGTTATAATTTTCTTAAATTTTAATTCTAGTAGAAGTATTTTCATATTATTTTTTATTTAAAATATTTCCCAACGTTTTAATGCTGACATACTGCATTGTCTTGATTTTCACTGGTTCAAGAACTATTCTTTCTCTGTACATATGTGATCTTAATGTAATTTAGAAAACACAGTAAAAATTGAAGAAGACATTCTAAATGAATTACCTCTCAGGGTTTATGGTAGGAAGACTTTACTAATAAATTCTCTCTGAAATTTGAGGTAGTGGAGCAGTATAGTACAAGTTTAATTTATACCATGTTGTTCATTTTAATTAGCTTAGTCGACAAGAAAATTCAAATTAAAGGTAAGTTAAAAATAATGTCATTTATTTATCCATGATAAAGACATCAATGGACCAGCATTGTAAGCTTTTCTGAGCAACACAGACATTTTTCTTCTGAGCTGTGATACAGAGAGTGGCATGGAATTGCAGACAGATAGCTCAGTCAAGGTTAGCATTCCATTCTTAGGCTCCTCATTAAGACTGCAAGACTGCAAGCTGGTTACGTGTTTAGATGCATATTTCCACAATGAGACCACCATAGTTTACAGAAAATATTCAGAATATTCATATTACAGAAAATGTTTTATGTTGAGTAACTTGGATGTTTTTTCCAAAGCTTGAACTAGTTTTTCACCTTATCAGTTTGGCAGCTCAGAACTGTTTTACAGAAATATACAGTAATCTCTGGTATCTTGAACCTATATCATGCAACAGCTTCAGACAATAAATCCAAAAAGAAAATAGTTCAGCACACCATTCTTTCATATAAATAGCTGGTACTACAAGGGAATGGAACATAAGTGCAGTGCCTCTCTTTCCAGAACAAATGCTCATGACATTGCTTCTGTTACATTTTTTCTGAGTAAAAAAGGCCACTACCAAGATAAAAAATATTGAAGCATATTTGTAAAGAAAGAACAACAATATTTATTAATAATGAGCATACAGATAACTCAGAGCTCAGCAAGAAGTTTACATTATTCAGCTTGCCTGGCAAATCTCAGCAACTTTGTTTTCCAGGAATTCAACATGCATGAAAAATACTTCCCAAGTATTTTAAATGACGACGATGATATTTTACATTTCCAAGGTTGCCTAACCCCAATTTGCTTGCTTTCTCATTTGTACTCTGTAGCATCTAAATGTGATCTAAATACAAGTATGTGTTTAAAGCTAAGTTCTCTTTTCCAAGACTGATTCTATTAGTCTTGAATTTAAATAAATAAATTTAAATAAATGTCTCTCTCGCCCACAGTTAATTGAAGATGTTGATTTAAAATATTAATACTTCTAATTAGTAGCAAAATGTTCCAAAGTCCAGTCCCATGTTTCAGCACCTTGGAGAGCGCCGGTGGTTCCACCATGTGCTCACAAGGGCATGCACCAAAGAAAACTCAAGCCTAAGACAAGAAGACAACAGCAAAGTGATTGTGCTTTAATGAGATTGGTAATAATTCCTGGAGTCTTGAAACACTATGAGATCCATCTTTTGAACGAAAAGCTGTTAAATTACATTGAGAATATCACACATGAAATCATGTCCTGCATGTTTTGGATAGTCTGCTGGCTCTGTCTCTTTGGTCAGTTGAACATTTGAAATCCGAAATAATTTTATCCTAGTAAGTATTTATTGATATTTTTCAGTTTGGTTTGGTTTTGGCTGTGATTTGGTCCAATTGCAAAAGTAATGTGGATCAAACCTTATTTAGATAAAATTGCCACATAGAATTTACAGGAATATTGTTTTAATAAAGAAAATAGATTCAGCAGAAATGAAGCAATAGATCTGCTTGTTGAGGCAGATCTGGACTTCATTTCAAAAATGGCCAAGAAGACATCTGTATTTATACGTGCACGGTATATTATATCCATAGCAGTCTGTCTTTTCATTCTCATGCAACAACTACTTTTCTAAATGAACAACAGGAGAATTTTCAGAAAACATTAGCTGTAGTCTAGAGTTTTCTGTTTGTTTCTACAATTGAAAAGTTTGTTTCAGACTGAAAATAGGCTGACAGAGGGGGAAATAGCAGCATTTATTCTGTGGCAGAAAGGTAAAGCAGCTAGATTTGATATAAAGCTGAATGAAGGATGTCTCTGCTTATAGTCTCTAGGTATCTAGCACTCTAGCACCATTTAAGATCCATAATATTTCTAAAGTAGATATGGGACCTGTAGAAGATCTCTACTTTTCTAGAGTGGCAACATACCAGGGACACCTAAAAGGGCATCAGTACCTGTGGTGTCTGACCACCATCCTTTAAGATTCATAGCAAATAGATGCTCTTCTGCAGAAATAAAAGGGGGAGCGGGGTAAGCAGTTGTACACAATCAGGAATTGGTGTTGCTCTGAAGATGTGGTGTTCAGAACTCGTTATGGCTTGTGAGCATTGTACTTTGTAATAAGCCAGAGTGTTTATTCAAATAATTGAAGCTATAGCAGATAAATCATACCCACATCTCAGAATGAGTTCCTATTTTTTCTCTTAATTTATGTCACCTTAGAAGTTTCCAATCCCAAAACACCTTTTCTTTTTGTTTATTTGTTTGCTTATTGGTTGGTTGGTTTTTTGCTTTTTTTGTTCACTTCTCTATTGAAGGAAAAGTAATTTAACTATAATGCCTTTACTGATGACACATTTACACATGGATCCCTGTTTTTGGTTTTTTTCCTGAGGTGGTGGGAAATGTTGTCCAGGCTTGGTCCAATACCTGGATGACAAACTCATGGTCATGAGCAGACCAGAACCAGAGATCAATCCAGGTTCAAACAGCTCTATCAGAAAGCTTGAGATCCAAACTGAACTGAGTCCAGGAAGCAAAGATCTGTAAGCCACAACAGGGAAACTGTAGGTCATGTGATACTACAGATCTACATTGGACCTACAGACCTACATTGATATTGGTTTAACAGAGAGAAACCAATATCAATGTCCAAAGCAGGTTGTAAGTAATAAAGCTAAGGATCTGAAATACAGCTCTGGTTTCTACAGAGAGAAACCAATATCAATGTCCAAAGCAGGTTGTAAGTAATAAAGCTGAGGATCTGAAATACAGCTCTGGTTTCTACAGAGAGAAACCAATATCAATGTCCAAAGCAGGCTGTAAGTAATAAAGCTGAGGATCAGAAATACAGCTCTGGATACTGACTTAGGGAGAACTTGCACAGAACAGAACCTGTAAACAACATCTGCATCTCTCACATGAAACTGGTGACAAATTTACAGATGCTTTTCTTGGGTGTTAGAACATGTCCTCCAAGGACACAAGAACATCCAAAGGACAGAGAAAGTGGGCTGTGAGACTTTCAGACTGAAACTGATCTTTTTTAGCAATCTTTTTTTCTGTTCAATTAATGGTTGCGGTAACAAGCCAGGCAAAATCCTAACGCAGACAACTGCTCTCTATGAGACAGTGTTTGTGTCTGTAAAGGCAGTAGCCAATAGCTGCCTGCTGGAAGGATGAATCAGTCCCAGGTGCTGAGGGGATGATTCATCATCAGTTGGCCAATGACTCACTACAACTTTCTGCACTGGTTTGAGTCCAGCCTTTAAACATGTATATGTAGATGTTTGACATCATACACTGGTACTACATGTCAGAAAATTTTCTGAAGGGTGATAAATCTAATCAAATTTAAAGATTCTCAGGGTATCTCTCTTAACTTTAATCCAGAGAACGATGCTTCAGAAAGACATGGAACTGCAGAACTACGGTGAAAGAACTATTTCAAATGAGAAAAAAAATAGACAAAATTCTGCTTGCTTTCAACCAAACTTAGGAGATTTTCACAACTTCCACCTTTAATTAAAATTACATAAGGCTCAACTTAAAATAGTAAGCTGATGAAGGAATGTATTTATAAAAGCACTGTTGCTATTTCTTCACAAAGCACAAAACTCAAGTCAGTTACATCCCATGGAAAAGAAATAAAAGTAGATTTGTTGGAGTCCAAAATTCATCCAACATATAAGCTCTGAGGGCCTTTTGGTTCTCTGAAACTACACTTGGAATTGGTTCTTGTGTGATGATTTTTCAATTAAAGGTGTACTGGAAAAAACAAGCAAAGATATCTAAAAAACTTGCTGTGTCTGTATGTTAATCATTAATATTCTGCCTCATTATCTATCTGTTAATCTATCCATCTGTATCTATCTCATTGTCTATCTGTTAGCTATTATTATTCTCCCCAAAGTAATGAGATAGGTCTCTTAGAAAGTACCCACTGTTATTAAATATCACCCCTCCCATTTCCCTATAACCCAAGGGAACATAGTCAAAACTAAGTACACAGATTTAGTTTCATGTTTCTCTTCATGTTTAGATGTCAGACTTTCTTTCACAGACAGTGTAATATGTCTTGATTTCTCTTGTGGCCTTCCTGTTATGCATTTCTTTTCTTTATCTTTTATGTTAATTCGATGTGCACTAGTTATTTGTACACATTTTCTTTTACTGTATATACTTCTCTGTTTGGGACAAAAACCCCCTCCCATTTATTGATATGAACAGCTTCACAACTAATATATACTTTATACATTTGTATGGTTTCAAAAACACCCTTGAAATCTTACACAGAAGTGAACCAGGGTAAAAAGCAGTGTGTAAAATTATGTGCATGTATGTACATCAAATATGCTGATACATTTATCAGGGAATAGAAGAGGGCAGCTGAAATCTTCATAGATTTCACCTACAGTTGCTGACAAAAAATAAGGTATGTTTTATGACAGTCCTATAATGGAATTACAACAGAAAGCTGAGGAGGAACTGACACATTCAGCTTCAGTTAACATGAAACCGGGTTGAGGGAGAAACCCAGCATGGCTTTAAAGATAATCTGGAAAAGGAAGCCTTTTATTCCCTACAACTTACCTTTGGACTGGCATCCTTTCATGTAACTGAATTTCAGTATAAACTCCTCTGTGAACATCTGTGAAATTCAAATGGATCTCTTAACTCATATGTATCTGTTTAAAGTTTCTTTAAACTCACCCGTGTGAATATAAGGTTGGTGGAAAATGCCCATATTTGCTGCTTTTTCCATGTCTGAAGACTCACAATTCTTAGCATTACTCAAAGCTCAGCTCTGCCAATTCACTTGTGCACAGATGTGTGCTAACAGCACCGTCCTTCACTCACAAACATTACCTGTGGAGTGTTTATCTGCCATAAGGGCACAGCCCTGCAGAGGATTACTGCTGGTGCTCCCTCCCCCTCACCCCTGAGCTGGAGGCAGTCCCCTGGCCCTGCACTCCACTGATCCAGAGACACCCAGAGTGACAAGCTGACTCTCCTCTGGCTTCACCCAGCCTGCCCCAGCATGCAGGGCTTGCCTGGCACTCACTGGCCCCAGCC
Organism: Phylloscopus trochilus trochilus; assembly: GCA_016584745.2. Classification (NCBI taxonomy): domain Eukaryota; kingdom Metazoa; phylum Chordata; class Aves; order Passeriformes; family Phylloscopidae; genus Phylloscopus; species Phylloscopus trochilus. The sequence continues at coordinate 24,110,571 of WQNJ02000039.1, forward strand.
TGAATTTTGGTCATTGTCTCTGGACTTGCTCCAACCTTGCTGAACAGCTAAAGCAGGTTGATGAGGGGTGCAGGGCATCTCTCCTGGTGACCAGCTCTGTGCCTCAGCCATTCACCCTCCTCACCCTCCTCCCTTTGACTTAAATGACCCTCCTGTAGTTATACCCTACCCCCTGAATCGTGTCAAGCGTGTTGATGTAAATCAATATCCTTAGGAAAATAATTTGGATTACTCTGATTTATCTAATATCCAGACTATTTGCCTCTCAAATATTCCCTTCTTCAAGCCCTAATCATTCAAAACAGTAATAGTAACACATCTATAGGGTTTTCCACAGTTTGCATCAAGAGAGGGATGTGCTTGGTTTGCTTGGTGGTCCTGGCATATCTTTAGGAGTCAGCCATGGCATGTAGTAGTTGTCACATCACCTAGATCACCTAGAAATCCCCTAGATTAATTGATGAATTTTTCTGCTTTTTTTTTTTTTTCTTGCAGAAGTTATCAGGTCAGAGATCCTGACAATTTTTTCCCTGTTATAATGACTTATTCAGTATTTTGTTTCCAGTGAGACTTTCGAGCCAAGCTCAGGGGATATATAAACAGGCCTGAAGCAGCCCACCTAGGCATACATACTTCATATTGCTTAGAAATTCCTCCACGTTACCTCTAGAAGTTCTACAGCCTTGGGCAAAGGCTGAACTTTGACACCATCCTTGCTGGTACAAGAAATACTTCTTGCATTTTATTGCCAAGTTGTAAACAACTGTCATAAAAGGTAAGCAAAAAAGCATCCTTGGATTAACAAATGTAAAATAGTTGTAAACATTGATACACTGAAGTTCTCATAATCTGTTACTTGTTCACTCTGGTATTAACCCTTCTTCAGATGGAAAATTTGAGAAATCTTATCAAATATTGTAAATTCATGCAATGACAAACAAAAATGCCTTCCAGTAGGTAAAAACTGGGATGCAAGTTAAGCCTACCTGCTGTGTGAACAAGGTTGGTACCTACACTCTCTTTCATTTGTCAGCTGTGCTTTCCCTCAAGATGCAAAAGAGATGTTGTCTTGTGTTATGGAACCAAAAATGTGTTCTATTTTCGTTTGTTAAAAGCAGTTGAGGAGATGCTTTTCTTTATCTCTTGTAACTCAAGGCGGGGAGAGGCCTGACGCCTTCAGATAATGGGCCATTAGCACCTCCCCAGGCTATACCTCCCCCCCAGAGCAGTACATCTGCATTTCCATCATCCCATTGTGAGATGGATCACATCCCCCTGGCAGTGGGGTGGGGGGGCAGGCAGTTTCTACCTGGATAAAACGGAGACAGAGACACGAAAGCTGCCAGCTTTCACCCAATTTTCTGGGAGGAAGACTGGACCTCATCTCACCAACACCAGATTCCTCCTCATCATCACCAGACCCCTCCTCACCATCATCAGACCCCTTCTCACCACCCTTGGACCCTTTTGCTACAGGATCATCTCTGCTTCAACAGAACCACATCTGCCACTCCAGGAGGACTCACTTTTGGACTGCTTCCAACACCCTGACCAACAGGGTGTCAGGTTGTAGCTCTGACTCTGTCAGGATTTTCCAAAATTGTTGTTTGTTTGTTTGCTGGCTTGGTTGGGTGGTTTTGTTTTTCTACTACATTTGTATTGTTAATATTCCTAGTAAAGAACTGTTATTCCTATTCCCAAACTCTTTGCCTGAAAGCCCTTAATTGCAAACTTAAAATTTGGCAGGGGTGAGGGGTTTACATTCCCCATTCTAAGGGAAACCCTGGTTTCCCTGGCAGATACCTGTCTTTCCAAACCAAGACAGATTTTTTACATCTCGTAAGTTTGCCATCTAGGAGGAGGTCTGCTCAAGACACCTGATCCAAATCCTGTTCTGGGACTGCTGCAGCGCTGCCTGAGCAGCAGCACTAAACATGCATTACTGTTGGCCAATCACAACTTTCAGAAATGTGAAGGAATGGTTTTTTGGACTGAACCTGGTCAGTTCCTGTGGATTTCAGGGGCTAACTCAAAGCAGTGCAAAATGCACTGACATCTAAACATTTTTAGCAATTTTGTCTTTAATGTCCTTTATTTCCTGCTTGGAAATAAAGTAATTGCACACCTTCTAAATAAAAAAGGCTTTCGTTATGCTTTGATGGTGTGTATTTTAAACACTGATATTTTTCCCTCACTTTTTTTGGGCTTCTCATTGGCTTTTTAATCTGTGTGGGAATTTGACTATTTCCATGTTTCTCACTGTCTTAACTACTTCATGCTCTTATAGTGTTCCTTTTTACCATAGCTGAACAAAACAATTACAAACAGAAAAAGAACTTTTAAAATACTACAGTTAGAGAAAAAATACTAATGAAGAAATAAAAGTTGTAAAGGAAAGCTTGCTATGGGAAATTGATCATAAATATCCAAAGAATGAACTTATAAAAATTATTTAGTAAGCAACTGCATTTTTTCCCATTTTATAGTGATCCTGCTTCCATTAGAAGTTAAAAAAAAAAAGAAATAGGCTATTATCTAACTGTAAAAAATCAACATGGCACCTTGGGATCAGGCGTGAGCTCCTTCTCACTGCACACAGGGTTTGAAATGTAAAATTTAGGCTCTAAGAAATATCTGTGCAACTACAATCTTCACAAGTCTGATCCAAATCACACAAAGTGGATGAAAATGAGGTATTTCAGCAGGACTGAGATCAAACCACAAAAGGAAGAATTCCAAAGGTCTGGCACATATATGATCCATTAAACTGAGGAAACTGATCTATTGATGAGATGAAATTCAAACATAAGAAAATAACACTAAATTCATATTTTAAACAAAGAGATGTGTGAGATAAGAACTGCTGAGCAAAAAGCTACTATTTTGTATCATTGATTTCCATACTTAGTGCTTTCATACTTAGAAACAATTTTTTTCCAGGCTCTCCTCATTGGCTTAAAATTTCTTGAGGATTGCTGATTTTTATACTGACTTTGAAAAGTGCTCTTTTTCTTTATAGGAAACTTCTGAGCTCACTGATTTTTTAAAATTAAAAAAGGGGAGGGAGAAAATTGAAAATTGTCCTAATACAGGTTAACTTGCAAGATTTTCATCTGGAAGCCAAACTATTTAGTAATTCAGCTGATTGCACCCTTGTCAGCAGAAAGGCCCACCTCACCACTCAGGATGACACTTTTCAAGGTGATGCTAATGGGAGCCACTTCCAGCCCAGTCTCAGAGGGGACTCCTGCCACAGCCCTGTGCACAGAGCTCAGGTGATTCTTAATCTGTGTCCATGGCAGGAGCCTGATGCCAAGATACCCCCATTAAAAATTCACGAGTGCTATAAAAGTCTCTGTGTATCTGCAGTGGATGTGTTTGTATTTACAGGCTCATACAAAACCCCTCCTTTTAATGTCTCAGAGATTTTCTTTTTCTTTTTCTTTTCCATTCACTACTCATTTATTTCCCATTCACATTCTTCCTTTCCTCATTTCCTTGGTCTAAAATGTTTTCTTGGTTTGTGCCTTTATAAGTTCAGTACCTACTACCTTTATAAAATACAGACCTTAGGATCTTTTTTCCCCATGCTGGTAGTTATGGAAGCACTGAGGGACAAATGCTAACAAGGTCATTGCAATTCCTCTATGCCCTACTTACTCTAACTACAACCAGAGGAAGAGGTTTAATCCATACTTTTTAAATACTTTGGGATCTATGAATAAAAAAGTGCCATGTATGTCCAAATAGTAATAACTTGTATTTTTTTTACTTGCAGTTTCTGCTGTTTAATATTTGAAGTCCGCCTGCTTTCCATCCCTGTCAGCACTGATTTACAGCTCATGTCCATTTGTGCTGGTTTATTCTCTAGGACATCAGTGTCTGTCCCCTTACCTTTGGAAGTGCAATGACTCTTTTGGCCTTGTTTGGATTATATAACACCTACTTCTAATAATTTGTGGAAATGGATCCATGTGGAAGGTTCCATTATACTGGGTAGGGTTTTTTGGTTTATTTTGGGTTATGTGGATACAAATTTCCACACGTGTTTCCACCTGCAGATGTTTGCCTTAATCTGGCTGCAATTATTTTTTGATACTGGTTTGATCTCTTGATTTTATGGCCGAGTTCTGTAATTCTGCACAGCCTGTATACATAATCTATTCTGTGCCAGTACATTGAGGAGATGGGGTTTTTCTTGTCACTACAATAAATGACTGGTTTTCTAGTTTCATTGACAGATTCCTTGCTAGTCTCAGGGTTGTGGGTTTGTTTCACATTCTATCAGTCAGGAGATGCTCGACATTGACATTGCACTGTGAGAGATGTACAGGCAGTGAGTTAGCTCTGATACAACTTACATAAACTCCATAAAACATATATTACTAGGGTTTTTTTTCTTATTTTCTGTTTTGTGTTGGAGCAAACTTAATTTAACTGTTAACAGAGTAACGGAAATTACAGGGAGTTGAAGTGAGAGAAGTTGAACCAGATTCTCCAAGGCATTTACAGAAAATTGTTCCACTGACTCTTTTTTGTTCTGTATGTTCCTAACATAAAATGTATCTTGCTTCATGTGTTTTGTAGTACAGATTTTCGTGGAAGAGGGAGTCTCTACAAGAGCAAACCACCCAAATAGACCTTTGAGGGTCTAGGCCTTTGCTCTGTACCCCCTTCATTAAACCTTCTATTGCTCTGCTGAAAAGTTCAAGAGTTTACTGGGACTGAGGTAATCATTTTTGGCTGAGAATCTTTTGGGAAGACAGATGGCCATTGCTCATCACGTTAGCAAGAAGGCTAATATTTCTGGTCTTCAGCTGTTAATGGTAGTGTATTTGGAGTCATTCTAACCTCAGGTATCAACTGTGTTTCTCCTGTTCTTTCAATCCAACAATTTATAATAATGTACCGAATTTAGGAATATAAGACACTACAGATCATCAGATATTATGGAGGTAAAAAATCAAGAATAGTCTATTCCAAAAAACACTGTCTCCAAAATAATTTTTATGAGACTAGGGAGATAGCAGAAGATTTTTAATTAATTTTTTTTGTGATTTTCTCAATGTTTTAAAAATAATTACTTTCTGATTTCAGGTTACTTGTTAACACATTCATAAAACCATTGTTGTTTTTACTTCCACTTTCTCATCAAAAGACAAAAGCAATTGCTGTTCCTTTGCTTTCTGGTACGAGTTTTCAAATTCGTGCGTAACTGTTCATAATTTTGACAAGCTCCCAAACAACTTCAGCACAAGTAACTTGAAACTATAAGCCTCGCCCTCTTCAATTTGTTCTTCACTAACAAGAGGGGCTCAGCAAAATGTAGTAGTTTACATTTAGCCCAAGAAAATGCAACATGGTTACCTCTGGTGACAGCTCATGGATACCATTTTAATCTGCTAAAACAAAATTTTAGGAAGAAAGAAATGTGTAGGGTTTGTTGACAAGTAAGGAACTTAAGCAATGCCACGAGACTGCCATGAGCTCACTGAGCAAAGTTCAGGCTTTACAATGTTTTTTAGTGCAACCCTGCTCATTTCTGCTTGTTTTACACATAAGCAAATGGCTTGCCAAGTTATTTTGGGTATCGTTTGTGTTTTTCTGTTGCAGATTGTGCAGAAGTGAAAGAAAATTATGAATTACTTTGTGCATGCTGGCTGCAGATTACTGGTGCTCACAAAGAGAGGATTATTACTTTAAGTGGAGAATGGGGGTTATTCTGTTGATAATGCACTACAGTAACCTCTGTTCATTCCTTTCATTCCTTTGAAGAAGCTCAAAATATGATCGCACACCATCACAGCCCCTGCCAGGCAGCATTGACTACAGCAGCCACAGGCATCCCACACCTGCTGCCTGCTAAGCCTCTCACTGAGCAGCAGCATGGAGTGGCCCTTGCAAGCAAAGGCTCAGACAATCCCTCTCCTGGCTCAACCACCTTCTGGAAGTTCACCAAATCTCTCCTCGTTTTAGGCCTTTAAGACCCTTCTGTCGTATGAGGCAATGTCTCCAGCCTACCAATGTGCTGAGGACTCTACTCTGGGGTTTTTGTGCTTGCAGCACTCAGGCTGAAGTGGTAAACATTCACGTAATTTCCTTGATTAAGGGAGAGGAGTTTAAAGAGACGCTGTTGAATACACAGGAAAAGTACAGCAACAGCTCTTTCTCTTATGGTGGATGGTGCTTATTTTAGTCGCTGGCATACTGAGTCACAGTGTTCATATTTCTTTGATAAATTATTCTTTGACCTTACAGATAATAGATGTCTCAGTATTATAACTTGCCATCAGCTTGAGTTCTATTTACAGCTCTATTTACTCACACAAAACTCTCAGTGATCCATCCTGGATGTTTGTTAGGATTTTTACTTAAATTCCTAGGAAAAAGAAAGGAAACAGAGTTTTTGAGACCTTGGTGGTCAAGCCCCTGTGATAAGAAATCACATCTGTCCAAGAGATTATAATGGGATAAACCTTCAGCACACACAGGTCAGTGCCACTGCTGAAATCAATGGTGGCATTTCATAATGTTAAAGGCAGGTTATAGCTGAAAAGTCAGATAATCAGTTGGGAAGGAGGAACTGTACCACTGCCCATGAAACCACTCAGAAGGAGATTGTAATGAGCTGCATGTCCAGCTCTTCTACCATGTCTCAAGTGAAAGAACAAGAGTAAATGGCCTTCATTTGCACCAGGGGATGTTCAGATTAGATACTAGAATTTTTTTTTTTTTCACTGAAAGAATGGTTAGGCATTGGAGTAAGTTGCTCAGGAAGGTGGTGGAGTCACTATTCCTGGAAGTGTTCAAGAGGAATCTGGATATGGCCCTTGGGAATATGGTTTAGGGGTGACTATGTTGGAGCTGGGGTGATAGCTGGCCTACATGGTCTTGAAGGTCTCTTCCAACCTTGACAATTCTGTGACTCTGTGAAAGTTTGATTCTTCTCATTGTAGCATGAATCAAACTCTGAATATCAAGTTGTTAATGTCACCATTTTCTCTGCAGGACTCCAGCTGTGGATTCTGCTTGTGCTTTACAACATTCGTGACCACAAACAGCTGGATTGGAATGTTATAGGGAGGGACCCAAGAGAAGGCAATTCAAGCCAACATCTTTAACTGATCATTTGTTTAGGGCTCTCAGTGTAAAAATTCAGCTCTTGTTTTCAAAGATAGAGAGCATTCTTGGAATTCCCCAAAATTTTGCCATCCATCCTGTGTGTTCAAAGCAGGAGTTGCTTAGAGAGCAATCTGGAACATGGAATGCCAGTTGCCCTGAACTACCTGAGCACCCTGTACCCTGAGGAAAGCCCTGCTGACCAATGCAATGACATCCAACACTCACTGGCTGCACAAGCCACCGAAATGTTAGTGCAGGTCATGGGTTTACAGGATGTAGGACTTATGACTTACATAACATAAAAATTCTGGATGCATCTACACTGTGCCTGAAGCACTGGACTAAGGATCCTCTCAAAAATAAAGACACTCTCAGGATCATCACCTGACACTACTGTGGACTGAAGACCCCTGAACCCAATTCTGCCTCCAGCAGACCTTATCCACCTTCCAGGTCAGCTGATGGAGTTTGGTTGTGCCCAGGGAACCACACTGGGCAAGGCATGAGGTTTTCCTCAATGTAAGGTGGGCATAGCCTGGCAGGCGCTGAGGCATTTTTGATTTGCATGTGGTCTGTCTTGCCTCCAGGCAGCACCACAGAAACCAGACAGAAAAAATCATAGTCTAATCTGCTTGCTGCCAACTTTCCTCAAAACCATACAGCACAAACAGTAAGGGAAATGATCAATACCAAGATCAAGAAAAGGCTGCACTTTACAACAACCTATTGTTTTCATGGATATAATTGTGACAGTATTTTTCCTCTAGCAGAGCTATGCAAAGACAAGTTAGATGTGTTAGGCATCTGGTAAATTTCTAGCAAATTGGTTCTGAACTTGGAGTTACTAAAAAAGAAGGGCTTGTGCCATTACCCCTTTCCCTGCACCTGTGCTTCCATAACATCTCCTGCTACAGACAACCCACCCCTTGCCCCAGAGGGGCAGTCTTCACTGCAACAAGCAGTGTGGGAGCAGTATTTCAGCAAAGGGAAGTCAAATGATAAACCAGCTGTCCTGTGTATAAATACTAAGGTGGTACCTATGCTCATGTCGTTCAATGTAAGACCCTTTCAATTTCCCTGTGGAGAGATGGGGATCTCTCTCCAGTTCACTGATACAGTCAGTCCTGCGAAACTCAGTTTCTTATGTCCCCTCCTTAACTACTCCATATTCTCTTTACCCTCTCCTCAGATGACAAGCTGTGAACTTCACTGGTCATATCTTGAGCCTCTAAAGGTCCAAGCCTTCTGCCAGCATTTCTCCATACTACACTTTCACTTTATTTTCTTTCTTGCCATCCCAGACTCCTCAGGCTCTCCTTTTCTTAAAGGCAGTTTGATTAGTTATCACTCCTGATTTTTTGAACAGCTTTTGAACAGTTCTTCTTGCCAATGAGGGAAGAAGAAGCATTCAACAGGAATTACAGGATATATCTTATGTTAGCGAACATTTATGTTCAGCTTCAAAGAGGATCATGATTGTTGGTAAATGGCAATGTCATTGTCACCTCATAGTAAGCAGAATGGTGCATTTCAAGCAACACTTCCAGGAAATCCTTATTTATGAAAATCAGGTGACACAACTTGGCTTCCAAAGAGTTGCCGCAATTTTTTTCCTGTAATTGTTGTTCATGTTACAAGTTGGTGACTTGTTGGTGCTTGCATATTAAAAATGATTTTTAAAACCAGTGGAAAACTGAAGAACAGAATACAGTCCTTTTAAAACTCATGATGAGAATAAAACAAAATCTATGTATTTTTTGAAACCCATCATATTAAATGTAGTCATAAATATGTACTTCTGACCCAATATTTCTTTCATTTAGGATAAAAAATCATCTGTGTATAAGATGAACAGCATGAGTCCAACGTACCATGACAACCCCACTGATAAAACGATTAAGGACTTTAAACTCCATTTGACTTGTACAGGTCTTCTGCATGGGGATAGCTTTCTGTGACAGTGCATAATTATACACAGCTTCAGTGTTTCAGCCTTCAGAAATTTCTCTGGTGGTGAATAGTTTTGATGTCAGAATCTTTCTTGATCTTTCACGAGTTTTGTCATTACAAAGACGACATTCAAATCAGGAGATAAAGTCTCCTCTCTAGATCTTACGAAAGCATGTCTTTGAATGGATTAAGGAATTCAATAAATGCCTCTGGTTATGCCCTTATTAAGCAATCATGCCTTTAATTCTCTGCCTAAATAGAGAAGACCCAATAGTCGCACTGAATGTGTGCTGCCATGTACCTTACCTTACTTATATCTGAGTGAAGGATTTAAACTCATTTCAGATTTCTGCCCTTAGAGATGCCCATCCCTACAGTTGAAATATGCTAGAAGGAGCAATTTAGATGTGGCTGAAAATTTGTGCTTTAAATGTTGGCAGGCTTCTCCTCTCACCATCACACTTGTTCCTCTATTATCACCTTCTCTCATGCTTTGACTTCAATGGATGTCTAAATAATGTCACTGCATCAGTGACAGCACAAGTCATTAAGCACCTCAAGTAGGACAGCAAATCCAGTGTGCAAATAGTTTCTTTCTTCTTTGTTACTGTATTCAGCAGTGCTGCACCATGCTCCCATTTAAGTCCCATCAAGTCAGGAAATCATTGCTCGCCCTGAGTACCGGCCTGGGCGTTTACCCTGGAACAACTGGGAACAGAGCAGAGCAATGTGCTCTCACTGCAAAGGGACTCCCTTCCAAAAGACACCTTGGCTTTCCACCCTGGCAACTCCCCAGGAGCAATGGCAAACACCAGATCACGTCTCAGAGCCCCACAGTGTATCAGACAATGGGTTAAAGGGCAAAACACAATGGGTTAAAGAGCAAAGCACGAGGAACAACATTACTTAAGTTGGGCAGGAGCTTCTAATAACCCCTTTAGTGCTGACAGGCACTATACAGAAACAAATGTGAGTGAAAAACCACTGGGTGAAAACAAATACGGGCATTTTAATTTTCATACTTCTGGCCCATTATATAACTTCCAGAATAATGATACTTTAGAAGAGCATTCTCCAAACCACTTTTTCTTTTTATTTCATTATGAAGTGAATCTGCAGTTCTGATTTTACATGACTTGCTGAGATGATAGAATTGAAGAGTCACCGGTTCATCATCATGACTCTTTATTGCAAAGTCAGAAAGAAAAGTCAGCTGGGGGGACACAAGTCCCTATTCTCACACAAAACAGCTGTAGTGCTTTTGCAAGGAAGAGGAATAACCAGGCAAGGCAGATTAATAATCTGGCAAAGACAGTAAAACGTTTCTCACCAATTTATAAAAGTACAGACTCAAAGCCATGTCACAAAAGATCTGTGAATTCAATACACCTGTGATCATGCTTCACAGAGCTTTAAATAATGAAAACCTGCAGCTATTATGTTTCAAAGAGAACCATTGATTTTACACTTACTTATTGTTTTTTATTTCAGTTTATAGCAGCTTCAAGAAATGAAAAGTACAGAAAAATAAATAAATGTTTATGAATTTAAACAGACATGTCATGCCCATGATTTGAGTCATGCTTGTAAATTGAGTTATACTGGTATTTAAAAGATGCTTGGGATTTAAAATAAATTGGATGCCCAAAGGGAGCTGGTGAGTCTCGAGGGGGACTATATCTTGCACATCTTAGAAAATCCAAGTCCTCATAATTATATATTAAACAAAAAAGCTATTGGATTAGCATTTATTGAATACTGAAAAAGATAAACAAAACCAGATTTGTACATGTTCTATATTTAAGCCAAATTATAACTATCCACCATGAAAAGCTTTAAAACAGTTTTTAAATCTTCTACAAATTGCAAATACCAAAGTCTAAGATCAGAAAATAGAGCATCTGGAAAAGCCTACTTGGAGGTGGTCACAATCTACAAGTAAATGTATATACAACGAACAAATAAATAAGACATGTACAGATAAATACAACATGAAAGAGATAAAGTATAACATAAACAGGTTTAATTTAATTTTTTCTGTGTAGTTTAAACTGGAAGTTACAATAACTTTGGGCAAAATGAACAAAAAGTCATATCATTATATATTTTCGGCCTATTGAAATCCAAGAAGCCATGTCTGAGAATGCTTTAAGTTTACAGACACATGTGAAGAGAATAACATCTCTAAGTATTGGCAAACGTGGTGGAATTAAATGAATAGAGTTAGAGGGAGTTTTTTGCTCCCCATGACGTAAAATAAGACAATGAGAGGAGAAAGTCAAATCTTTCATTTGAATTACTAAGCAGATGCTTGCAGAGTATGAGCCTTCTTGCACAATCTCTTTGTTTTTTCGTTACTGAAGGGCCACAAATAAAGTAAGAATGAAATACATTTACTTCATTTTAATCACGTGTTATCTTTCCTTATTAACCTCTGTCATGGTGCCCAACAAGTGTGGCTTTGAAGGATTTTTACCAGCATGAAAAGATTTTTGGGATAAAGGTGCATTTTGAAACATGTAAGAAAGCAGCAGAAGCTACAACTTGGCTGTAGGAGGAATGAGAGACCCAACCAGTATTTGTGATTTTACCACATCATTAAACAGGGGATTCAGTTAAGATAAAGGATCCTCAAGTGGCTCTACACAAAACACAGGCAACCCTGCCTGACCCTTGGCCTGAAAGAGGGAAGACTCATCGCTCAAGGCTCCACTTCTTCCCAGTGACCTCCCAACAACAGTTCTGTCCTGAAATCATTTCTATCTCTTGCAATTTTGCGCTTTAGCTGTATTTGACATAAAATGCCAAGTACTGTGACTGAGATTTACTCATGCTTGCAAACATTGCTTTTATTTGCATTGACTGAATCCCCTTGGGCTTCTCTTATTTTGTCTGTAACAAGACAAAGTATAGTCATAAATATTCATGCTGCTGAAAGGTGTATACCAAGAGGGAAAGTGGAGCGCTTGAGACCCCAAACAGCCCCATCCACATTTTTCAATTACTGTTGGTTGCACCATGTCTTGGGTTGAAAAGATAATTCGATCTTTTGCTCCTTGGTTCCTGCCAACAGGAGCGTGCCAGTGACGGTGATTTGCTTTAGCACGTGGACACTCGTCCAATGGAAGTGCTGTGAAATCACCAGCACATTTTACATAAGCCACTGAACAGTCATCAGCCAGTAGGAAAAGGATGCTGCGACATGATCAGTAAATAAGGAGGTGAAATTCTGTCTTGTCTGTAGAGATGTTGGAAGTGAAATCTGCTGCACAGCTTGCGGGTTTATATGAACAGTTTGCTAATTAGAGTTGTATAAAATGACAATTTTTCAAGAAAATTTCCACACTTCATAGCATCCCAGTGTGAAATCTGATTTTTTTTTTTTTTAAACCCAGCGAATGGGCTATTCTCATATTTTTAAAAAAGTTTCTACAGGCAGCCCAATACCACTGCTCAATGCCGCAAATTTTTCGGTACCACCTCAATGTTTTTTGCTGCATAGATATTCACTGGTTTTTGGCACCCTTCAGCTGCTTCACTCCTCTCTCCCCTGCCTATTTCTGTTGCCCACCAGGATAATGCAAAAAAGTATCAGGAGAGCTCACACAAGCTCGCTGTCATTTTATAAGCTGCAAGTAATGACATTCGTTAAATGAACGCAATAAAAGCTAAAAATACTGAAGTGGGTTCATTCTTTTTGAAAGCCTGGGTGTTTGCTGCTGCAAGAAAAAGATCCTTTTCAGTCACACCCTTTGGGCTGTTCACATGCAGAATTTGCTGTGGAAATTTTTATTTTTTTTTTTTAATTCTTCTGGAAGATTTTAAGGAGGATATCTCTGTTGCCATCATCCAGATGAAACCAGAAAGGTGCAAAAAAGCTGAGAAAGAACAGGAGCCCCATAAAATTCTTCTACACAATTCCTTTTCCACTACTCTGTTGAGCTCTGCTAACTGAAGCTTTTCCCTGTAGGGATAGCCAGAGTAGGAGAGTCTCCTGATGAGGCATCTCTCCATAGGGTGAGCTGCCAAGGGTGGATGTGGGATGGGAAATTTGACCTTTGGCAAGTCCCAAGATCAGGCCAGCCAGAGAAGCTAATTGAGATAGAGCACACTGCTTTTGCCCTGTGTGCAAGCCTCCCTCTAAGTCAAGCTGTCCCCCTCTTGAAAGAATGGAAAATAAAATATATTCAATTCTTCAAACTTTTAACTTTTTTTTTTATTATTATTTCTAAAATGCTATTAAAAAGATCCTGAATGTACTTTATGCCCCATGAATTCAAGAGTTGGACTTTAATGGGAATTGGCCTGTGCTGCCTACAAACATGGTAGTAAAGACACAATCATCTGAGGGTGTGTGAATGTGTGCACATTGTTGTCTGTGTTATTGGTAGTGGTGGCAAGGGTCAAAGTGAGTATTTCTAACCAGCTAGTGCTCCCCAATGCCAGCTTTTAACACACAGCCTTCTCAGCCACGTTCTTTTTATGTTTTAAGCATACAAACTGAACTGGGAGTTGCTCTGTATTCCCAGTCTTGTGTTTTATTTTATTTTATTTTATTTTATTTTATTTTATTTTCGTTTAGTTTAGTTTAGTTTAGTTTAGTTTAGTTTTGTTTTATTTTATTTATTTTATTATTATTTATTTTATTTTAATAAAAGTGACCCACATTTGCTACCTAGGTGGCAAACAGAGTGATTAAAGGGTCAGCTGTGCTCCTTGGGACAAGGAGGGGGAGATCCATGTAATTTAAGAAAACTTGAAAGGGGAGGAAGTAATGGCCTTTAGGGGAAAAAATTATAAATGTCTTCAGGACAAAACTGAAGGCTGAGAATATCCCCAGGACTCAGCCACAATGCCTTCTCTTAAAGGAAAGACAGGTTTCCCATTCCCCTGGCCTCCAAAATTTCTGCTTTTTACAGTGAAATAAGGAAAGAATTCTGTACGGCACATCAGGGTTCTTGAAACAATGGGGGGCTGACAAGTCCTCTTCATTGCCCTTCCCTGTTCCCACTGGTCCCAGGGGCCAGTGAAGATGTCTGAGACAGCTGTGGGATGGTGCTGCTGGCTGGGACTACCTGTGCTGCTGGTTCCAGCCACAGGAACCAGCAAGGAATTACACAGCTCCTGCCACCACACCACAGTGATCACCAAGTGCAGCCCACTGCCCTGTAACAAACCCAGGACCTGCAGTAGCCACCAAAAACCCAGCAGCAGGCCAACACAGCAGGAGATACTGTGCTGTTCAAACTTCTGGGCTACAAGCAAATCTCCTGGACAGTTGCAGGAAAGCAGAAAAAGTGACAGAAAGAGGCAAAAAATCCCCCAAATTTCCTAGCCAACCTGCCTTGGAGAATTAAAGTTCCTTTCTAGCCCAGGACTAATTTTTTTCAGCTCAGCTGCTGTGGAAGACAATGCTTTCCAAGGACATGAATTTCCAGTGCTCAGAAATGCTTTCCAAGGACACCTCCATAAGCCCAGCTAAGGAGGGAGGGGTGAGCTGTAGCCCATCCATTGCTTCACAGCAGTGTCATGATGGGATGGCTCATGCAGGGGACTCTGGAGGAGAGAAAGGATCATTTGGATATTACTCTCAGGCCCTGTTTTCAGCAGAGTGAGGACCAGGGACCTACTGTTGCAAACACCACAGAAATAAATAGTTCCCAACTTAAGGCATTTGCCATATGAGTAAAGACAATGGCTGGCAGGTGGTGGCTGACCACAGTGGCAGAGCTCACAGGCTGGGGCACGGGGTGTCCTCCAGCTGCACAGTTTGGAAATCCAAGGAATGTTTAAAGTAATGAATCACAGATTTCAGCCAGAGTTTTGCCTGAGAAACTACAGGAGCTATTTCTTAATTAGAAATCTGTCCCTCTCATTGACTGCCAATTCAGTTACACAAGCCAGACACAAAAAACCTTTTTTTTTTTCTTTTTTTCTCTCGGTTTTCTCCCTATTTCTAAATCCTGCGGAAGAAAAGGACAAACATGTCAAATTAGCTGCACTTCGGAACATTTACGTACAGCAAACTCCTCAAGGTCAAGGATTTTTTGAGGTTAAATATGTTGTGACAGCTGCAGGACAGGATCAAAGTGGTCTGCAGCCTGACTGGAATCCCCTCCCTCACGGGTTCCCCCCACCAGAGGGAGAGGTCCCCATCAGGCACATCCCCGTGGCACTGCTGGTCTTCTGCAGCCTCCTTCTGCACCTACAGCCTTCCTCTCCACCAAATGCCTCTTTTCCCTCTGCCTCAGTCCCTTTCCTAAATTAACTCCCTTGCTATTTTTTTAATCTGTACCTTCCTTTGACGGGGAGCTGTCAGCTCCGCGCCTTTCAGTCCCCTCGGAGTGGCAGACTGAGTTGATGCGAACCTGTTTTCTGGCTCCCCGCACGGCAGAGCCGCGTCTCTCCGGTGCCACACTGCTGTCTGTGGTGGGGATGAGTAATTCTGCCAGGGCTCGGGGACACGGATGGGACCACAGGCGACACCTCCGGCACTGCGGGCCCGGGACGCTGGGATGCCGCGTATGGCTCCCAAGCTGTCGAGCAGGCTCGCACCCACACGGGGCTGGAGGTGATGACAGCGCCGGCTTCCTCCCGAGCAGCACCTTGCAGGTTGGGCCACGGTGCCAAGAGCTCCTGCCAGAGCCACGGGGTCAGAGTTGAAAGCCACAGGGATGGAGTCTGCCGTTGTCACCTGTGCTGCGGCCAGCTGCAGCACACCAGCTATGTCCTACATACATTTTATTGTGAAAGCTATTTTCAGCAGTGTTAGACAGGGATGCAGAACCTGGGCTTGTTCTCTTATGCAGGAATAAACTCTATTCTGAGGTATTTGACAGCAGCAAATCTTGACTTTCTTTACTGACCCAGAGGACATGACACACCCAAAAGTCCCACCACTTTCAAGGGATACAGTGTGATCTTCCTGGATATGACCAAGGAGGCAAACTGGGATGGTCCTGTGAGTCAATGATGAAGCAAAAAAAGCAGTGACTCACAAATTTGTCTTTCCAATATGATGTCATTAGTGAAGCACAGACAAGGCAGAACACTTGTCACCAATCAATACAGGTTACAATTTCCAACAGAAAAGCCATTGAGACCGGCTGCAGCCACAGCTGGTGGCGGGGAGCACTGGCAGCGCAGTGTCTCCCTCTCTGCTGAGCAGGACAGTCATGAAGAGAACAGCCCTTGTTAAACTGCCCATGGTCAGTACAAACCCAGGGCTTCATTTTCCTCTGTCTCTCACAGCTTAAGGTACTCAGGGCAAATAAACCAGCATTGGATGGTCTTCTCCTCATGTGCAGTGGTGGAATAAGGGATCAGGACCAGGAATTTCTCAGGCAGTACATCAGTGCGTGGACAATTTTTACTGTAACCATGGGGATTATTTACAGCCTGGACACCATGACCCTTATCTTTTTCTATTCAAATCTCTGCAGCTACATCCTCTACAAGAAAAAAAAAAAAAAATCTTGCCATTAAGACGGAACTCAAATCATCATGTGCAAGTTAATAAGGTTAAAATAATTTTGACCAAACAAGGGATGACAAACAAAGTTCTGTTTATGGCGAGATAGATGTAAAGCAGTTGTAGTGGTGATTTAGAATTGATTTGATCTAAGTGCATCTCAAAAAATTGTGAAATAGAATCTACCAGCTAAAACTAATGAGCACAAAACTACATTGATTTGGCCCAGGGTGGACAAATAGAACATCTGGCATATTTGGCACCAATGACACAGCTGGCATTATTGGACCCGTTTCTGCAGAAGGTACAGATGCAGAAATGGGAGAATTGGTACAAACAGTGCAGATGGAACAGTTGGAACAGATGACAGTGGGCAGAGCTGGCGATGCTGGCACAGGTGTCATAACCTCAACAGCTGGCACAAGTTGTGACAATCCTGGGATTTCTTAGTGCAAGGCACATGTTCATTTTGGCTTTGGCTGCAGAGAGATAAGAGCATTTTATAATTAGTAAATGTGCCATTTAAAAAAGAACTTTTTTTCCATCCTTAAGGACATCCACCTCCAACTGTTACAGCCTGGAATGTAGAGCATTTCTGCAAATTATAATTTCCCAGAGAAAACCACAATTGATAAATACAGATTTAATATAAGGTAATTAGACATTTTTATTCTCATATAGATAATAATCATGAATAGGATTTCTTCATAAGAGGTTTGTTAAAAAACGTGGTCAGATCTGTAGCCTGATCATGGAGATTAAAACAAGCTTTGTCTTAAAGCCAAGGCTTGTTTACCACCAAATTGGTGGGCTGTATTTTCCAAAAGTGCAATGCTTCACAATGAAACAGAGTTTGACAGAAGCCACTGGGAAGAGCAGGGCGCCGAGCGAGCACCGTGGAAATAGTTAATTCTTTGGCTGAAAAATGAACCATACTTAGGGCAAGAATGAAAAAATGGAAAAGCCACAATATTGCCTATTCTTTAGCAATGCAGCTTTGTTAAACATTATTGAAAATACCACCGGTTAGAGTCTGATTTTCATCTGAGAAAGCAAATACCTTGCTCTCCCTCGAGCCTCTGCTCTGCGAGTAGCTGTAGCAAGGCAGTATCCTTTGATTCCCGTGGAAAGATAAGCAACAAGATGAAGTTGCTTGCCAAGAATTTAAAACAGAAATTAATTCCTTCTTTTATTTCTGCTGTTAAACGCTATAGAGAGCAGGCAGGAAGTAAATTTTGCTGAACTCTGGGGCCTGATCCTGCAAAACCTTATTCACGGCTGTCTTCAATAGCAACACAAGCCTGCGGTGGAAGGGCTTGGAGGATTCAGTTTCCCTTTTCAGAAGACTTACACCCTGCAGAGCTTACTTGTTGGATATATTTCTGAATGCACCTTTTATCATGCTGCTTGCACAAAACCAGTTTTCACCAACCTGATTTCACTGCACAAAGAGACCGTTGGTCGGTATTTTTAGTAAAGAGAATTTACAGGAAAGAGGATTTAAGAAAAAAAATAAAAAAGGACAAGACCCATGACAAACCAATAAAAATACTGAATTGAAAAATATTTAACAGCTTGAAAACCCTCAAATGAGTACATACTGTCACGGCTGGAGAGGTTTTTAGCACTCAGCCATTTTGAGGAATTCTTTGTCCTCTGTTTAGTCATGTGCTCCCCTACCTTGTGCTGTACAGTACAAAACCACTAGTTAGTCAGACACACTTTATATCAAGGGATGACTACAATCTAAACCCTCATGAAACAAAAAAGGAATAGTTGGGAGCAGAGGAAGTTAAAGCTGTGTTGCTCAGCTGTACTCCCAGCTATACCACAAGGAACAGTGATACTGAAAGCAAGACCCAAATTTCCTGTCCCTTTATTTCAAGCACAGACAGCTATTGGTCTAGGCAGACTGCTACAAAACCCAGCCTATAAATGTTCATAAAATCAGGAGTAGGTCCTTTATGTTGGCACAGCTGCAGTAAATTTTCTTCCCTTGGTTTCCAAGCTGATGAGCTGACCCTGGCAGTTTAAACCAGGTCTGTTTCCTTCAAGCCAAGTTCGAGTAATAGCCGTAGCTCTGCTGGTTTCCTGGCCATGGCCATGCAGGCAGGCACTACCACCAGCTCCCAATGGGGACCAGGAGCAACTCCCACAGCTGGTCACACAGCCATGCCTTTAAAAGCTGTCAGCCACCACTGCCTTGTCACTACCTGTCACCCAGGAATGGTGCACCTACAGCAGGAGCCAACCTGGATGTTTGTCATGAGGGAAGGGAGATGAAGATTTCACCTGGGCTGCTCCCTCACTGCTCACTGGGCTTATCAAGGAGAAATAAACTTGGTTTCCTGTGTTTTGTGAGTGCTTTTCTCTCTGCCTTTTATTTAAGAGCTGCCTGCACACCCAGTGTGCGTAACCTACGGATGTCTCATGAAAACATTCCTCTCTGGTTTCTGGCTGCAAACTTTTACGATGTGCTTTAATCCCCCCTTCAAACAGTTGCTGCACATGCTGGCTCACTGCTGTCCCTGGAGAACTACTGCCAGGTTGTGATATCCCAGCTGGGGTGGCAACTGAGGGGGAGGGCAGCAGCTATTCCCCCCTCTGTACACCAGCAGATGCACCCTGAAGAAAATTTCTATTCCCCTTGGGATGAGCTTCCTGCTCCTAACAAGACCTAGAGTAAAATGCAGCCATTTGTTAATGGAAAAAAAATAATTATGTCTGTCTTTTTTTCCCTCTACTCTGTATATGCAGTAGGTGTCTCTTTATGATACAAAAAGACCTTTTACTTTTGCAATAGGTGCTTCATTTTTATTTAGTCTTTACACATTTATGATTTGAGCCCACTGTGCCCTAAACATACCAAATCTTACTCATAAAATTAACTTCTATGCACCATTTTTATTCCTTCAAAATAAAGGTCACATGGGATTTAATTACTGTCTATGACAGGTGCCACCTCTCTGCACAGAGACCATATTTCACCCCACTCCCCAGAAAATAAGCCTGTTAATCATGGTCAAGATACTGCTCAGTCATCACAGCTCAACATTTTCTCTTGTCTCAACATTCCATGATTGAGGATCAGCTCCCCAGCAAATATGAATCATTACATCTTCTCCAAAGTCAACACAAATCTGCTGATTACCTTATTGAGGATCTAGCCCTGTATATTATAGAGGCAACATCTCCATGAAATTGATTTTGGAAGCAGAAGTGCAATTTTTCTAATATGATTAAAGCACATGCTGTTGCGACAGCATTTACAGGTTGGAGATTGAATTAGTAAATGGCCCTTTGTCTGCTTAGCATTACCCTTGATGGTTGCTTCCTTCACCCACTCCAGATGCTGCCCTCTGTGCCTGGCATGCTCTCCCAATCCCATGGAAAGCTGGTTGTCTGGGTATTGGTTTAGGATCAAGAAGTCTGCTTTACCACTGGCTCCTTGTGTAACCTGGAGCAAGAGTTTCATCTCCTTGTGGAGACAACCTGGGGAAACTTCCAGATTTCTGGGTCTGGCTGGGTATCCCAACTCACTTGGACAGGACACCAATACCCACTCATCCTCTTGTCTTTGCTGCACCTCTGCAAAGCAGAAATCTGGGCATAGCAGCCACAAGGAGCCATGGTGTGCCCTGTCCAAGTGGTTGACCCTGCTTGTCTCAACAGCCAAGGAGACAGGCTTTCCAATTTATGAAAAAACCCACTGATAGCTTCCATTAAACCATGGAAATAGCCCTGCGCCCCCACTGTCATCTACTACTTCTATCTATTCCCCTTTTCTTCACTAAGCCCAACCCCCAGAATAAAATGGAGTACTGTGTTCATTTACCACCTGTAAAGTGCCCAGAGGCTGGGAGCTGCCTCAGTCACTGTAACAGCCACTGAGTGATTGTTTATGAACAGAGCAGCACTAGCTTTTACTGCAATTCCATACCTTACCTTCAATCGATTCCTGTGCTGATGGAGTTAATCCAACTTTCTGAATGATTTTTTAACCTGATTTCACTGAAATGATGTGCACTCTTTCATACAGCAGTATAACTTCTCTGCTACATCAGAAAACTATCCAAGGCTGGGGGTTTTTTTCTGCACTATTTTATGTAGACCTTAAATTCAGATCTGGACCATGCTCTTGCAGCCTCTGATCCAAACCTCAGTCAGGTCAATGCAAGCCTTTCCTTGGGCTCTAAATCAGGACATTTTCAACGTTACACGCTCTCCAAGTCATTTCCCCAGAACTCATCTAGGTGTTCCAGCTGCATATTGGGGATCTTCTTGGGAGCCTGGATTATAAATTATATAATTATAATAAATAAATAAATAATAATACTAATTATAAAAGTGAGCCTGACTCACTTTTCTTGGTCCAAAAATTAATGCAGATTATTTGAACTTTCATCCAGAGGTACTTCTGGATTCCTCTATGAAGGGTTTATGGAATTAAACAGTTGGGAATTAATGGCCTGTGCCACAAAGCTCACTCTTTTGACCCACAGGGCAAGTGCGCTTTTGTAGAAAATTCCCCGATTCTGGAGGTCCCTTGCAGACTGTTTTCTTCAAGGGGGAATCAGAGAGGCGGGTCTGCCTCCTCTTCCCTTGCCCTGGTCAGGTCTATCAGCAGAGCACCTGCCCAGGTGAAGAACCCACAGCAGGGAGCTGCAGCCCTGGAGTTAGCACGAAGCAAACGCCCAGGAAACCAACACTCTGCCTTTACACTGCGCACATTTAACGCCAGAATTTGCCTCAAAGTCTTCCCTGGTGCTCTTTGCTGAGCAAAGTGCTGTTCTCCTGCATGCTATCAGAATACAGCCCTAAGTGCTTTCCTGGACTAGGTCCCAATACCTGTACATTTGCCTTGGAAGATAAAATAAGTAATGATATATAGGGCTGGGTGAGAGTCATCTCACTACATTGTCTGCTTTTCCTTGGCTACAGCAGGTTTTCTGATACATTTGTGGCTGAGAGAGGAGAAATGTCTCTGCAGGTTCTGTCTTTGGGATTTACTGGGCTTTGCACACTCAAGAAGCATACATATGTTTTCCAGACTAGACTGGACCTTCTTTTCCCAGCCAAATATGAAATTTCAGTATTGGATCTATCCATGTTCCCAGAGGAACTGCATGTCCAGGCTCTTCAGAGGTTTAACTATGTCTCTACAGTAGCTGTAATCACTTTGGGAAAAATAACCTCATTTTTGTCTCAGCTTCGGATCGTCTTTGTCATCTTAAGCCTATGTGCCCCGCCTCCACTTTCATTCTAGGTGACCCTTTTCACTTGTAGCCAAAGAATACAAATTTGTGAAGTTGCAAAGCCATCTACAGCACTCCCTCACTCTTTTCAGACACCAGGCACAGCTCTGTATTTCATCTCAGCTGATGAGCCTGGGCAGGGTTTACACAACCTCTCTTCCCTGGACCCCGAAGAAGAACCTTCTCCAATGAAAAAATGCTCTTGCTGTTATAAATGGCAATGCAGACCATGATAAAAACTGATGATGCCTGTTTTGTCTCACTGGGATATTGTTTTCTTCACTCTCTGGTACCCAGCACACCAGGATTTTGGACGAAGCACAATTTATTGAGATTTCTGGCACGGGTATCACTGAATTATGTTTGATTAAGCTCTTCAGCCACAAAACCTCAGTGCTGAAGCACTACACATCAGGCTTCAGTGCCTTCCAGTAGGTTTCTCTATTCTTTGCTGTTTCATCTGCAATGCTTCTTTAAAAGCAGCTGTTGCTCAGTCTATAAATTATTAGAATCACCTCCTTGAAGCATTTTTGTAGCCATCCTGCTGCAGAGTTGCTTCTAACTTATGTTTTCAAGCGTTCATGCATTTTTAAGGAATTCAAGCTTAAAAGTGGGGCCCTGATTTCAGGTCAAATAATTCTGCAACGTTTGTTTCACAATTGCTATTAACAATACTAATTGCCATACTGAAAGAATGCTGCTGGAGGGGAAACAAGTTCCACACTCTGTAAGTATTAGAAAATGGTACCACTCATTTCCTGTAGATGTGATGATTTTGTAACCAGCATTAAATCATAGATTTTTTGGAAGGCAAAGGTTAAAAAAAAATCGGTGAGGCACTGAGGTGATCTCAAATCTAACAGCAGAGTCTAGGGGGAAGCCTTCCCTGCTCTGAAAGAAAACAGCTGGAAATTACCCCTGTTTTGATGGAGAGGAAGGACAAGAGGAGGAAAGGGGTAAAAAGAAGGAGGAAACAAAGGAAGAGAAAAGTAAAAGTGAAAGGGAAAAACCAGAAGAATCTGTTTGCTAGCAAAAATGTGTTTTACACCAGTTTTTGCAGGGTTACCCTTTGAAGTCAATCAGATTGGCCAATCAAGGGGACAGCTATCTACTTCACAGGACCATGACCCAGAAGCTGGCAGCTTAAGAAACCAGAGGTTAAAGGGAAGCGAGCATTTGGATAAGAAGGAGAAGGAACAGCTGTCTCCTACGTGGGAGGCAATCAGCACATAAAAATGTTTGGTCAAGGAGCAGGACACCCGCACCTGGCAGGGGCAGATCCTCCTAATCCCTGTCAGCAGCTGGCTGCCACATCGCCCCAGCCCCAGGGATGCCTTGCTGCACTCAGGGCTTCCTGTTACTGCTGACCAGGAAATTTAAAAGGCATTTGTGACCCTTCCCCTGGGCCCAAGGAAAAATTTGCCCCTGCAGTCTGAGGCCCTGCAAACTTTCCCTGTCCAGCTGAGCTATTCCTACCAGCTTTCACTATGAGCAGAGACAGTAGGGTTTGGTTTTGTCATACCTTCTGGTCATTATGTAAATAGACCATCTAATTTACTTCTGTCATAGCCACCCACTCTGTGTGCCAGTCTTGGAGATACAGTTTGTGAGACTGGGAGGACAAGGCTGCACTTATCATGCAAGTGTCTCATTCTTCTGGTCGTGCCTGTGGTGCATCAGTTGCTTACGGTGCAGGACAGACACTTACATCCACTGTCTAGGCAGCAGTCTTGATTTGCACCACCATAATGCAGGACCCACTGAATTTGCATCAAAAATACATAATAGTGTGATTTTATATCTTCAGATACCTTATCAGCCAAAGTTTCTACTATGTTCTTATATACTCAGACAGCAGGAGGCAAGGACGGCACCAAAGAGGCACTTGGTGTTAAACAACACTTGTGCTCTCCTCTTGTCCCTGCCTGCTTTCACAGGACAGGAGCTTTCTTCCCAGTTTCTGCAGGTTATCACATCCACTGCTGTATCCTGGCTCTCTGTTCAGCAAGCCTGATAAAAACCTGTGCGCTGAGCCCAGATTTTCATTGCAGTCTGTGTATATTCCACAGATGCACACACAGGATCTCCAGAGCCCTCACTGAGTTTATGTAATGCTTTCCTTCATCACACGCTGAAACCACAAAAGATGTCTCCCGTGAGACATCTGCCCTCATGGAGGAAAATGTCAATGAGATTTTATAGAAAAAAAGAAAGGGTCTTCTCTGGACCAGTTGAAGTATCCAGGCATCAACAAAATCAAAACAGAACAAAAAAAAAAAAAATTAACCAACTAGTGTCTGCACATTTTCTGTTACTTGTAATATATAAGAAGAAACATAATCAAACTTTAATCTCTTTTAGACCTGGTTGAGCTTAGAGTGTAGTTAGCAGCTGGAGAAAAGCTCAGCAAGTCTGATATGGTTGTTACAGAAGAAAAGCCAGTACAGAACCCCATGAATTGTCGAAGGAATTCAGTATCCACAACCAATGCTATCATGCTGGCAGGCAAGTTTTTATTAGGCTGTCACATCTACGTCAGTTCAGAAGTGGTGTCAGATATTGCCACAACAAATTTCTCTTGTTATAAAAAATCGGGGTGCATATTTTTGTAACGTTAATATGTAATACACAAAATGATTGGAATTCATACCATTTGGCACTCGGTATAAGAGTCTTGTTTTGGCTGATATATACAGCATATTGGGAGAGGAGGAAATTTGCTTTCTCTGCAAACATGATGACTTTCCACAGATCAGAATTCTTCCCCTCCTGTTGAATATTGCGGGGGCTTTTCACAATTGAGCGGAACGAATTTAGGGCTGTAAGTAATTGAGAGTTGGCTGCTTGCATACAGGAAAAAAGGAAGACAAACAAAATGTCACAGTGATTATTTTTATCTCTGTAAAGTGTGTGAAATTAATTTATGAAAGCAACATTTTTGCCCTTTTGAAAGTATACGTACACAAGTTAGAAGTCTGGGTGGTTCTCTCCAGGCTACTAGGAAAGCAAAACATCTACTGTATATCTGCCCTTTAATCTAGCAGATCTTTATTTGCAGATCTGGCTGAGCATCATGTTTCTGTATCTGTGCTTCTGCCAAGTGCAGAACCAGATTTGGTTCTTAGATATATGGTTCAAAGCTGGAGGAATCTCACTGGCTTCAGCACTCGCTGATGAAGAAGAAGAGGAGCAGAGAAGTGGGCATCCTCTCCGTTCCACCCCAACCTTTTCTGTCAGTAGGGATGCCCCTGCCTACATGGAGTTTTGCTGCTCAGGAACTATTTATTTTAGGTATTATTAGGTATTCTGTCTGTGGTTGGACAGATGGGAAGAAATGAGGTAATGCTGACAGGAGCTGAACCCTGTCACCTTGAACTGGGGCTCACCCCTGGTAAAAGGTGGTTCCCTTTACTCAGTCACTCCACTTTGATACAGCTGTGAAAGCAGAGCTGTTGCTCAATACCACATCAGCCCTGCGTGCTACCAGTCATCATTAAACCATCCTAGCCAAGGTCAGTAGGCAGACCTGAAATCCAGGCATCAAACACAGTAAAATGAACCTAAGTGGAAGACAAGCCAGTCTATATGAGACTGGTTAATGCAAAGGTAAAATGATAGTTCTTACATAGGTAAGGAAGTGTTATGAAAGCCAGCTTTCACAACATGAAATCCAGAAAACCCCACAACAGTGAGGAGGCAAGGAATCTGCTTATTGAGAATGCTGAAGTTCCTTCTATCTTCCTTGGAGACTGCCCCAAGCTGCTGCTGTTTTCAATACTCCTCCAGGGATTACCCTTGGAATAATGCAGACTTTAAAGGTCAAACAGAAGCAGAACTGTTAGGTGAAAGATTTTCGTTTGGCTGTTTAAACGGCAGATTCTCTGACACAAGGAAGGGGTGGGAGAAGGGGTTACATTTTAAGGCAACACTCAAGAAGTTCAGCTCACAGAGAATACAAGATGTGCTCCTCTTGGGAAGAAAAACTAAATTACAGTGCAGTATTATACCCCTCTTCTTCCTCTTTCTCCCATCCCATCTGCTCCTCAGCTTTGATTATTTCCTTTTGTCCTTAAAATTTCCTGTAGTTACTCATCTTTCTCTAGGCTTATATGGTTTTTCAACCTTCCCTTGACACTCAAAAATATCTTTTTTATAATTACACTGACCCTGCCCCTAATGCTGTCAGCTACTCCTTCACATCACTTATGAAGGAGTGCTCCAAACTCTGTAGTAACCCCATTGTACATTTTGATTCATTGGTACAGTTGGTGGTGCCTCTAACATTTTTAGATGATGGGCAATCTTAGCAGAAACTCTTGTAAGAGACAGATATGTGTGTGTGCATACATTACCAAAGGCTTAAGGGAGCAATGCCATTAAAAACAAGCACCACATCAAGTATTCATTATCAGTGTAACACTATCAAGGTGAGAACGTCAATTGTTGTATGATGGAAAATAGAACAACTGGACGTTATTTTGCACAGGGTCTTGTAGCTTTCTCCTGACTGCTGCTTTTCAGGCTTGCCCCATCTCTGTGAGCTCAAGGACAGCCAGGGGAACTTCCTCCACTGAGGGCCACTACATAGGTACCCTGTGTCTCCCCTGTCACAGTGTATGGCCTTTCCTGGCACATCACCATGATGGGTTTGTCTTCAGCAGGGCCAACATTTGCACTTTGTGCATAAGGAAAATAAGGCTCAGAAAGGTTTCACTAAAGGCTGTGAAGTTCTGGTAGAGATGGGCCAACTGTCTCTGTGGTAAGAGCACAGACACTTCTCTGTTTAAAAAGTGGGGTAAGGAGCATAAATTGGGCCAAAAACTACCATCAGCTCTAGGCAAGGGGAGATAATAGTTGTCACCAAGGTGCTAAGGAGCAGACAATACCTTGCTAGATCCATGAGCTTCAATTTCAAGCAGTTAGAAACTCAAGAGAGATGGGGATGCAGTGGAGACAGATAAGAACTGCTAAACCTGAATAAACTAGGTGGCAAAACCACATTGCTTACACAGAGACCTTCAGATCCCCTCACTCCTTCCTGTTAGTGCTCTCTCCCTGAACAACTCCATGGAGACCAATTCACTGACCACACTCTTATTCCCAGTGACTCAGGGCACCAGACAACAGCACACCAGGAAGTCAGCATTACCATTTATTCATTCCTATGTCAGAATGCTTTCTTGCCCTTTACATTTTAAGAAGGCATGAGGGCAGCTTTACAAGAGTACTGTTCATCTTTTGGGGCTCCTGTTGGGAGAATTGTTCCTGTACCAGCGTTGTAACTGATTTGCACCCTGAGTTTGGTTACATTTTCTAAACCTTTTCCATACTCATTCCACCACCAGTCGACTCAAATCACCAGCACTGCTCTATCTATAGGCACGAGATGCAGTAAACACATGAAGACTATAACGTAAATCCAAGTCCTCATGTGAAAGCTCTGTAAATATTAATTATTACTGTCTTAGAAGATTAACCAAGGAAATGTAATCCAAATACTAACAGGGACAAATCTGTGAAGGTGGTGTGGAGATTATGCAAAGTTTCCTGAGATTTTCTAAATATGGCTAAAATGTGTAGCTTCAGTTTGCTGTCTTAATTAACAAGACTATTGAGCAGTAATATGCAGGAAGGCCTTGCCAGGAGCAACCACCAGTTAGGGAAAGGCATGTTACTTCAGGGAACCAGATGAGGAAGCTGGGTACTCTGGAAGCACTCCTGCATGTCATGGCATTTGATCAAAGCAGGTTGTAAATGTTCTGCTTCATCAAATGATGGCTTCAGTAGAAAAGAATCAACACAGCAAGAGACACAACCAGTATATATTTCTCTATTTGTTATTTCTTTTATATATATATGCATTTTATTTCTTTCATGCTTATCCTTAAGAGCAAGGGGTCGAGAAAGACTTTAAAATAAAACAGACTTAGAGGTATGGCTTCTGAACCATAATTTAGATTTTGGCTACTTATTTTCCAAGTGTATCAGTGAATTTTCCCCTCTTTCAGCCAGAGGTATCTCCAAAAGTTACCAGGGGAGGAGATGCTCCTTAAATAATGTAACCTATTTTTAGCGACATTTCCAAATATAACACCCCTATTGTCTTAACTATGTTACCACAGTGGCCAATTTGGAATGGGTTGAAAAAGCTTTTGGAGCTTTTCCATGCCAGATTCTCTGCCTTGAGCATGGAGCAAGTTTAATTTGCTAATTACAACTGAGGGTTTATCCAGACACCATGCCTCTTCCAGCCAGAATGGGTTCGATGTCACAGTTTCAATGGGCACAACCTCGTCTTGGCTGATGCCACGCCTTTCTTCCAAGGTGAACCTTTACAGTCCTGAAGGTCAGCAGTGTGTAAACTAGTTTATGCCAATGACATGGAAGTTCTAACTGGGGAAATGCAATCAATGTAATCATCACTAGTCATCTCATTCTTAAAAATGGTAACTGAAGCTGCAATATTGTACTCACGTAGATAAGGTGAGCCTACGTATGATTCTGAGTCGCTTGTTTCGGTTGAGGTTTTCTACTCAAAAAGTGTAGATTAACTTACCCCTCACAGAAGGTGGAAGCAACCACCCTTTGCAAAGTGAACGTGTGGCTGTCACATCCCCACTTTGGTAAGCTCAGCTTGAGATGAGGCACAGAGCTTTCCACAAAGGGAGGGTTAGTTCCCTTCTGAAAACTGTAGGGAAAGTTAGTGCTTAGTCCAAAACATGCAAATTATCACCATTATTAAGACCTCTCTCAAAAGAAGCTGAAGAGTTTTGCCCAAAGGTAATAATCCTACCAGAGGGACTTAGAAATATTCATCATCACTGAAAGTACATTTAAGTGAAACACTGAATGGTTTTTGTTGTAGAAAATGAAGACGATTTTATCAAAGCTACTACAGAACACAATTTATGAGGGGGGTGGAGTTCTTTTCTCTGCCTTTTTTTTGTTTGGTTGGGATTTTTAAGTGGTGTTTGTCTACCTACAGTGGCAACTATGTCCTTTGCAATACAGAATGTAATGTGCCACTGTTGGAGCCCTGGTACTTCAGTTATTTTAGGGCAGTTATGTCAGAATGAAAGAAAAAAAACCGCCTCAGTGCTTTACATTTAAAAACTACTGGCATGACAAGTGCTAATTCATTAAAAAAAATCTCATTCATCAAAACAATTCATTTTTTGTTTGAACAGCCTGAATAAACAATTTCTTACTGATTTAATCCTGGCAGCCTTTCTAGTGACAAGTGGCTCCAGTTCATGTACAAGCACCACAGTGTCCTTAAGTATCAAGAACAAATTGGGTACATAAAGGACATTTAGTGATCACCTCTGCATGACTGCCCAGCATTCCCACTCGCCTTTTTCTCCCCCTCTTTTAATTATTTTTCTATTGTAGCAAATGTCATTAAAATCTTGAGTTTATCAGAACATTCTGAGAAACATCTGGGTTGGATCCTTTCTTTTCTTTCTCCTGCCAATGATGGGCTGACATGGCACGAAATGTTGTCCTGAATCAGCACTAGATTGTGTACTTTCAAAAAAGGTCACAGAATAATGCTGGAACAGTAAACAGCCACATGGAAATGTGCTTACTGTAGAGCTCATTCTTGTGAAAATAGGGACAAAGTTACAATATTTTCAATTCTTTGAAATGTATACTTTGATTTTGATTATTATCTCCTTTTTCAACCAGACAGTGAGCATAAAGGCAAAATCTTTGTGCCATGATGGAAGAAAATGTGCTAATATTTAACAGCTACATAAGTCTGTGACAAAATGTAAATATATTAAAAATACATCACCAACTAATTAATTGAGTTGCCCTGAATTGACCAGGGAGTTGGACTGGATGACTGTTGTAGATCCTTTTCTACTGAAATATTCTATTCTATTCTATTCTATTCTATTCTATTCTATTCTATTCTATTCTATGTCACTTTGTTCCTTTGTGACTCAGGTCTACTCAATCTGAGATGAACCTTCTCTCAGACTGTCTCCTCTGAACTTCAGAATAAGTCCCTCAGCTCAGCACTATTTGGCTGCTCTCCATACCATCTTTTAGGACAGCTTTGCCTTGAAACTGCTAGGAAAAATGGCACCCTCTTGTACTTGAGTTCTGTTTCTTTTGCTGATATAGTTGTGCTACCATTTTAGCAATGAACATATTTTTTCCTGGTTTTTGTAGAATCAAGTTCTGAGGAGTGACACCTTTCATGAACCCAGGTGGTTTTCCCTTTTGTGCACCAACCACCACTAACCCTCAAACTCTACATGTGATGCCCAGTTCTGACTGAAATACACACAGTCTGTTCCACAGTGACTGGAAGCCAGCACAGGGAGAAGCAAGGGGATTTGGTCTGCCTGATTGGTGGTATCCACAAAGACATGGGAGCCAGAAGAGGCTAAAATAGAAAGTCAGTTTATTTCATCTAGTGAGAGGCAGGGAAAAAGATGATATCTTCTTCCACATTCTAGGCTGTTTTTCAGACTGCTAACAATATGATCACCTTTTTTTTTTAATCTTTACAGGTATGCTTTACCAGTACGGATGAATGCAAGATTTTTTTTTTTTTTTTTTTTTTTTTTTTTTTTTTTTTTTTTTTTGTATCCATGTTATTAGTCAGGTTTCATCAGAAGATTCCACGTAGCAGCTTATGAGGACAATGATAGGGAGAGATGTAAACCTCTCAGTGGCATTCAGCACTTAATGTTCCCCTCAGACTAGGAATCAGGACTTTCCCAACTAGAAGTGTATCCACCTAAAGACAGGTTGCCAACAACTGCAAAAATTAGCTTACAGTTTCAAGAATTAAAATAATTTCCTTTCAAAATCATGTGCAAAGGTAGTATTTTTTCTAAACTTTCCCTATGTCTCTTTACTACACATCACCTAAAAAACTGACCTTGAGCTGAGCAGTTAGTACTCATACTGGTCAGTGCTTCCAACTATAATTCGCATCTTTATGAGGAAATCCCATCCTCTTTAAATGGAACAAATTGAAAAACTAAGTAACAAAACATCCCAAACCTTTGAAAAAGCTCAGCTCTGCCACTCCTGGGCATACTGTAAACTTAGATCTCTTCCTCTTCTCCTCATCCAAGTGCACACAAGGAAAGAAAGGACCTGGCAGTAACTGAGTAATTTTCAGAAAATCAAATCACACATGAGAATTTCCAGAGACTTTTAGTTGCATATGTTCAAAAGAAAGCCCATGCAGGATTTTTTGGTGTTTGACTGATTGATTTTTCCATGAAAGTCATCTAAAGCTGGTGGTTTGAGCCACTTTTATTTTTTAATTAAAGCTTAATGATGGTTGGAAGGCAGGGAGGACTCTGCCAGCCTGATAAAAGTGGTGTGGATGAGTCTGTCTGGAAGACAGTCATTGCAGCACACAAACTGTGTGGGCTGGGCACACATAGGGAGGTTGTCACCACTATATGAACATTAATCTCACATGGGGAAAAACTCCAGGACTCCTTTTGACCTTACAGTCTTCTGTGGCCCCCAAGGAGGAATGTAGCCAGGGGAGAGCAGAACAGCAAAGTGGCTAAGGCAGAGTGGGAAATAGAGCCAAGCAGTCCAAGTTCGTACATCCAGGGAAGGAAACATATAAGCCTCAGATCCCAACACCTTGCAGATTAATGGCAAAACCCCCATATTTTCAGGGAATATCAATGGAAAACTGGCTACAGCACTCTAAACCCTTGAGAAAACTGAATGTTAGGGGAGAGATTTGACCAGTCTGATTCCAGACACCTCTCTCTTTGAGTGTCTCCAGCAGGAGGACGAACACATCACACCTTCCAGAGGATCTGTGAGCAGAAGGTGAGCAAGGTTTTGGAGTATTGTTTTCACTGAGTTTTAAAAGGATATTTCTAATGCATCCAGAGTGCTTCCACCATTTTAGATTTGAAAAGTGTCTCCCCCAACTGTATGGGATAATGTTCACATTCCTGTGTTTCCCCATCCTTTTCCTCTCTGACTTTCTCCTCAGAAAAAGCTCAATTCCCTCTCATCTTACTGAAAGCCAGCTTTGCACACATTTTTCTTCCTGTTTGCATCTTTTTGTCCTCCCCTTCTTTTACTCTCCAGCTTTCCCTTCAGCTCCAGCTTGCTTCCTGTCCCGCATCACTTTCCCCCATCTGCCACATCCTCCACACAGTCCCCAGCTCCTCCTGCTGCTGCGGGACCAAGCGCTGCCGGAAAATGTCCTCCTCTGCCTCGGGAGGAGGTGGCAGGTTTAGGAGGAGGGCTAGTGAGCCCTGGGGAAATTCACAGCAGCAATTCCTGCACGCCTGCCTGTGGGTGCAGAGACACGCAGCGCCATAAATCTGTACTCCCTCTGGATTTGAAAGATTTTGTTGGAATAATCTTGGGAGAAATGATTTGCTTGGAAAACATCTGCTGCCATACAATATCAGAATAGAGCAGGGAAAAGGGAAGCTCTTCACCTCAAATTGTGTCACTTTAAAAGCCACCACTCCCAGTTTTTGCAGCAAAACAAAGAAAGTCTTGTTGGGGCAGTGGGCACCACTTCCCCTGCAGCTGGTGCTGGAGGTGGAATAGCTTTCCTTGCCAGTTGTGGGCTACTTCACAGATGTCCTTTTGTTCCCCTTTCACACTAGCCACAATTTCCTCTTAAACTTTAATCCTCTCTCCGTTTCTAATGTATGCAAATATATGCCAAAAATCAAGTCAGAGTTACAAGACAGAGCAAGTTATTGGGTTGGGGGTGGGAGGGAGGGAGACAAGGAGGCAGTGGAATTTCTTTGTTAGTATAAATGTTTCAAGGATCAAACTAGTTTAGAAAAATATCTGAAAGCAAAGAGTGAAGTGTCTTTATTATCCTTGCTAACCTGTGGGAAAAGGGAACAGCTGAATTTTCTATTCTGTACAGTTTACATGAAAAGGGCTCGCGGAGCAAGGAAGAAAACGTCTGCTTGTCCTGCCCATATGCCAGGTTTCAGCCAATGTGCTGATGGAGGAGACATTTTCCCTCTCCTGGGATTGCTCAGGATTCCCATTTTGGCATCTCCTAAGTCCAAACCAGCAGCAAGCTGCAATTCCCATGGCTGCTCAAGTTCCATGAGCAACTGCTTGGAGGACTAGTTCTCAAAAAAAGCAGATACACAGGATCATCTCCAGCAACAGATGAAGATCATAGAGAAAAGCCTGAAACATAAGCAAAAAAAAACCAAAAAAACCCCACCAAACCAAAAAAAAAAAAACCACAAAAAAAACCCCCACAAAAAAACCTCAACAAAAAAACCCAAAGAAAAAAACCCAAAACAAAACCAAAAAAATCAAAACCAAACCAAACCAAAAAACCCCAACCAAACAAAACAAAAAACCAACCAACTGACCCAAAATAACCAATAAACAAACAAAAGACAGAAGCATTAATTGCTGCTTAAGGGGGTAAATCTCTTTCTGGTGGCATGTCCGAGGGTCGGGCCAGTGATGGGGAAGGAGGTCAGGAGACGAGAAACTGGTTTCACTGCTGCCTGCCATTATTCCAGCTAAGAATGTGCCTTATTTCTCAGCATATAAAAACTAGGCTTTGGATGCAGAAAACTGTGAATTACTTGAAGATCTATTAAAAAACCAGAAGATATTAATTATATCAGCCATGAGCAAAAGTTTATATTGGGTGTCTGCAGCATTTATCTTTCCACTTTCTGAATGGAAATGGTAATTTAAGAAATGGTCATTTCCTAAATGACCCAAACTCAATGCCACCATAAGTGGGTACAAAGCAATTGCTGTCCCCTCATCTTTGTGTAGCGTCAGTTTTCCTCACAAAACAGAAAACTAAAATAACTGCTGAGATCTGAGCTCTTGGAAAGGAAGCTTACTGTGCAGTTCACACGTGTCTACCCTTTTCTTTGTCTCCTCGTTTCCTTTTAATGACACCTACTTCTCTCTGTCCTCCACACCTCCCTCTCACCTCCTTCTGTTCAACATCCTCATCTCCACTTCTGCCAGCAATCATGTTCTACTGTCTACCAGTCTTTCTCATTCCCTCAGTCCCCTAAGTCCTCCACATTTGTGAATATTATGTCAAAAAAGAAGCCCAAAACAAACCAGTGCCACCTAACTTGTAATTTTGAAAACCTCACTAGTAACTTTTTGATAGAAAGGGAAATTTTGGTTACAGAAATGATGAGTTCTACAAGAGAATAGGGAAAAAGAGGGGGAGACGAAAAGCATGGTTTAACTGGTTGATTGTTGGCTCAAACTGAAAAACATACACCAGGAGATCTTCTCTTTGGGTTCTTTGTGAAGAGCTCAGACAGGAGTTTTCTTTATGAAATGGTGCATACTGTCATGGAGAAATGCAGCCAAGCCACCGTGCTATTGGGGCCCCACTGTCTGCTAGGTGTCCCCCTGTAGTTCCATCACATGTCCTGCTGCTATGATCCCCTCTTGCTCCTCTCCTGTTACTCCCTGGGGCTGTCAAGGCTGGAGCACGAACACCCAGGGCCAGCAGTCTGGGAGCACGGGTTTGGGCTCCATGGGCTGACACAGCAGCTGTCACTGGCATGGGATCATCTGGTATTTAAAGGGCTGTGGGCCTCAGGCACTGAGCACGTGTTCTTGCTGGCCAAAGGAAACCTGAAGCCTGCTGGCCAGAATGTATCTTACTGACCTCCTTTTAACAAATTTATGGGCAGCAATCTTATGAAGCTTTTCACTAGATTCATCTATTAACCTGAGCAGCTATCCATTTTAATGCAAGAATTACATTAAGATTTTTATGTAGGTGCATCAGATGATTCTGGAATGACTCAGCATCTTTTAACACAGTCATTCATCATGAATGCCTCAATGACATAACTGGTGCTATCGTTTCTCCTATTCAGAAATGGAGATTTAAGTGTGGAAGGTTATACTTGTTGCCTGATTTAATCACCCATAGGAAGTTTTTTGACAGGGCTTGAAGTAAGAGACAGCTCTCTGAATTGCTCTGTCACCTCTTTCGTGAATCCACTCTGATTTCTTAGAAAAAAAGGCACAGCTAAACTTCATGGAAGCAAAACTAAAATGATACTTTAAAAAAAAAAAAAAGTACAGAGATGAAAAGTGTTTCAGGTAATGATAACAAAGGAGAAAGGGTCAGAGCCTAACTCTGAGTGCCATATTTGGGGTAAAAACCAACATTAAAAACAAAACAAACCACCCCAAAACAAACAAAAAAACCCACCCCAGACTGATAATCTTTTTCAGGTATATGTCTGTTCTGTCTATAGGTATCAATGTGCTGGTATGTAAGACCTCTCCAATACCACACACTGTAACTTCCGACTTAGGTCACTTGCTCATTCTGAGTGACCTAAACTTGTGAGAAGATTTTTTTTTTTTTTTTGTAGGTTAGGGTAGGAAGACAGGCAGGGCTGTTGTTTTGGGTTTTTCTGACTCCTGCTCTGATGTTCCCCATATCTCGTTATGGGCTAATGACTTTCAGAACAATTGTGGTCTTGTAAAAACCATCCTTGCTCTATTTGGGAAGGAAAACCATGCATTTGCATTAAAAAGTGCCCATACACGACTTTACTGAAGGCTTGGCACCTGTAAGGTCCTCCTTGAGTTATATGTGCATATAAAGGGCACACATAAAGCCAAGACCCAGCAAAAAATATTCTCATCTTGAAACTCACTCCTGACAAACTTCAAAGTCTTGAGTGAGATATCTAATGCTGGTACAAAAAGCTCATGAGCCCAGCTCTGTGTTTGGAAGACCAACTGCAAAGCCCTGCCTAAACCTCAGCAAGCATCTCTGCAGAAACAAAGGTGGTGGAACAGATCTTGATGCTGTTCTTGAAGGGCAGATGAATGGTTTCTAAGGTAGCTGTTGCACAACATTTAAGATCAGTTACCTGCATGCATTAGTGGCACTCTTTGCTAGCCATGGATATGTTCTGCAGTTCAGAAAGAAGTTAGTACAGATGGATTTATGCATACACATGGAGCAAGGTACAGAGTTCAAACTATAGGCACAGTATACATGCATGCCTGCTGTTCCAAAAGTTCTGTCACTTGACCCACACAGAATATTTTTAAACTTTAGTTTTTGGCTGATAAGTATTTCAATTTTGGTTTTTTGCTGAGAGAACCTCTTTTTTTATTTTATTTTTCAGCAGGAAGGCAAATCATCTTTGAATACTGCCAAATATAACAAACATCTACAGATGGGTTGGTCTGCAGCTGGAGGCTTTAACTTCGTAGTATTTATTTGAAATATCAAAGCCAGCAGAGCAAGGCTAAAACATAGTGGGCACAATTCACAGTGTTTTGGCTCTTGAGCAAATAGCAGTTGAACTTAGAGGTTGGGGTTTTTTTCTTGCTGAAATGGAATTTATGCAGATGTGCTTTGCACTAAATTCATTAACAATTACATCCTGGTGCGGTTTTCACATTTTTGTAAGGGATCTGCATAAGCACTAATTAGATCTAAAACAATGTTACTGTGCAAATTACAGTGCTGATTGTTCAAGTCACCTTACATTCTGCATCTGCTTTGCGCCGATGATAACATAGGTGCATGCAGTACAAATGCCAGCTTTTCACATTTAGAAGGACTATTTATTTAAAAGACAGCATTGAACAGATAATGCTGCCTTTTAAGTATCTCGGAGACGCTTTTAGGTAATATAGTAAAGTAAAAGAAATACTAATGCTAATAAGTCGCATAAACTAATTGCCATTCAATTAGTCACGAGTGATCTTCTCTGAGGCAAATCCGCGTTCCGTTTGGCAACAAGCACCAACAGGGTACAACTAAATGAAAGCAGTGCTCTGCAGAGACTGCATTCCCACTTGAATGGGGGGAGGACAAGAGAGAACATCTCAGTTCTACCGCTTCAAACCGTGGAAAAGAAACCTCTGACTCGCTTGTTCAACTTCAGTCCCAGCTAACACGTGGCAGTGAATGCAACCTGTTCTTCAGGAAACACTAGCACTAGCACTTCAGTATGTTGGTCCCCACTCCACCTGTAATGCCCCCAAGTGTGATAAGGCAGCACTAAGCCTTAAAGCCACTTTAACGACAAAACTTTCAGCTCAGTCATTAGGCTGCTCTCTTTATTAATTTTAGTGCAAGTTGGGAAAGTGGTACGATACCATGGGGTTCGAGGTGTCTTGATGATGCTCATGTGTGCAATGATTGGGATACTGTCTAGCCAAAATCACTCTCAGGAGGAGTCATCTAGGGTTGTCATGCATTGGAAGGGGCTGCTCAGGGAAGTGGTTGGATC
Organism: Phylloscopus trochilus trochilus; assembly: GCA_016584745.2. Lineage (NCBI taxonomy): Eukaryota > Metazoa > Chordata > Aves > Passeriformes > Phylloscopidae > Phylloscopus > Phylloscopus trochilus. Next base: position 24,147,620 of record WQNJ02000039.1, read on the forward strand.
ACCATCCCTGCAGGTATTTAAAAGATGTGTAGCTATAGCACTTAGAGACATGGTTCAGTGGTGGAGCTGGCAGTGTTGGGCTGATGCTTGGACTCATCAATCTTAAGGGTCTTTTTCCAGCCTCGGTGATTCTGTGACTCTGTCATACAGATCTGGCCTCCCAGCCAGCTGTACCTTCCCTGAGAGTACTCACCCAGCAAACAGACGTGCCAGCAGTGTCCTGCTATGCCTGTCTCTCCCAGCCTTCCTTGCAGGTGGAAGCAGTGCCACAAGACCAGTGCATATGTGTGAACTCAAAGCCACTATACTCACATTCACCACCCAGTCATAATCTTCTGTAAGAGCAAGAGTTCTTTCCTGATCAATTGAAGCCTTTGGGAAGGGCAGGGTAATCTGCAAGAAATTTCCCACTTTATGTCCCATACAAAAGAAGCCAGGAGGAAGCCATGGTTTAGGAGAAGCAAGGGTTTCCCATTACAGCTACTAGAGCATGAAGGATATCTCTTCTCACCAGGTTTTCTACAGCTGTGATGGGGAAAATAGGGTGAGTGGAAAACATGAGGGTTTATCTTTTACAGTAAATATTGGAGGGATGTGAGCAGACAAAGAGAATTACCTGAGGGGCTTAGGCAGGAGCTATGCCTTACCCTGGGAGATCCACAAGCTAGAAGTAACATATCTGTCAATGCCTAATAATTTTCCTGGTTCCCTGTGTGTTCCTACTCGTGCTTAAGCATTCCAGTCCATCTACCCATTCTAGCATTTCTTGAACAAAAAAATTAACTTTCATCTAACTTGTAGATTTATGCACATCATACCAGGAATGACAAGGTAGAATAGGACCCTTCTGCCTGGAAAAGAAAGGAAGATTACAAGAGTAAAAAAAAAAAAAAAAGGATGGGTGAATATGGATGGATTGTTTATTATCTCTTTTGAAACAAGACTACACTGCTACATGGCAAAAATACAGGAAAGAAGATTCTCCACCTTGACACATAGCATGTAACCACATAGCTAGAGATGGTCTGCCACAGGAAGCTGGAAGTTTATGCAGGCTTAAGAAGAAACTGGACAAAATCATAGAGGAAAAAAATCCACTGAGGACTCCAAAACACCACCTTTGGCTCAGAAGATCACCGAGTTGCAAATTGCTGGAAGCTGGGTGACTGTTACAGGAGGAGGTTTCACTACCTGCTTCTCTTGCTCTTACAGTCTTCCCACAACAAATTTTGGACACTGCTCAGTGCAGAATATTTATTGAGATGGAGACTTGATCTGACACAGCATGGCTCTTCTCATGTCCATCACACCCTCTGTCAACCACTGAACTTGCACTACTGAGCTTCAAATATTTACTGCATGTGGTGACTGCTGTCTCACCTCCCCAGACACATACTTTAGGCAGAAAAACCAGGCACTGCTGGAGAGGATTCATGCTAATCTATTCCAAAGACTTCTGCAAGATCTACGTTGCTCAGCAGCTATTCTCTGCTTCATTTCCCTTATGGAAATGGCAAGATAGCATGTCCTGTCCTGGACCCTGAGTTGGGCATGGCTGTGGACCACAGGTCTAATGAGGAGGCTTAAGAGGAGTACCTCCCTCTTTACTGATTAGAAAGAGAGTTTGGGGAGATATTTTTATAAAAGTAAAATTAGTATTAATGGATAGCCCTCTGTCATATTTAGAATCATCTTAAATGCCTGGATCCCGCAGACTTTCATGAGCAGGGCTATCAACATGCCTAATCTCTTTGGGTTTAGGCTCTGCAATCACTTAGATCCAAATCTTACATGTATTTTTGAAATAAAAGAAGTTGGAGTAATATTAAAAATAAAATTATATATAGGACTTAGTGCTTAAATGGCAGGCACATTTCTGCTTATTTTATAAAAATGCAGTAGTCTCCTAATTTAATTAAGCCAGTCTGAGGACACGATGAAAGGGTTCTTTAACATAAAAGACTTTGAAGTTTCTAGAAAAGAGTGAGGTATATAACTCTGAATAAGGGAATCCCATAAGATTTCTCTGTGCTGAAATTAAAGTGCGAGCTCTTACCTCAAGGATGCTATTTCCATCATCTCCAGGGTATTATTAGCTTCCGCAGCACATGCCGCTGTGAGTTACACTGCATTTCCCACACAGGCCGAAAGGACAGAGAAAGAAAGGAAGAGGATGCAAATAATCCATAGGAATATGTTGATGCAATGGCTGGGGTTATGTGCATCACGGTCTCTCTCTACCCATGCACTGGAAGACATTTTTACTGTGTGGTCTCACCTCCTACCTTAAACACAAGCCAGCTATTCTTTCCTTCATTTCACAATTCACACTAGGTCAGCTCTAGCAGGGAGATAAATTCTGGTTTCTCACATGTCACATTTAGCCACTTCTTCAAGTCCTGAGACTCCAGCAGCTGCTTTCCTTTAATCAAGAAGAGACCCAGGAGCCTGAGTTCTCCAGTACGTTATTGATGCATTGCCAAATACTTGCGGAATCTATCACTTAATTCTCTGTCAGATCCTCCTCAGTAGCTGTCCTATATAAAATACATTAGTTGCTTCCCTAAGCAGTATTTATCTGATAAGGTAACTGAAAGTTTGTGGTTTAAATCTGCATGATGACATGCGCTCGTGTCTTCTTTTTGGTTTTCCTATTTTAAACCCTCCTGCTTACATAATGGAATTGCACCCTTCACACAATTTTTGGTGCTAACCCCATGCAAACCTATGGGTTTGGCTCTCTGGGGAGGAGAACCGAATCTGGTGGCAGTTTGGCCCTTTGTCATGTGTTCTGATTGCCGGTAACACACCTTGACAAACCTGGAAGGTGAGGAGCAGATTCCTCCCTGCTACATGGGGCACACTGATGCTTCAAGTCTCCCTCAGCTGCTCCTGACCTGCCTTATGTAGAACGTACCGATTTCTGGGGGATTATCCTCGCTCAAGAAATCCTGAGACATAATTATTGCGATGGCTTTGGGGTGCTTTCACCGACTCCCTGGAAAAACCCAGTAATTACCAGCGAGCAGCAACAGCGCGCACATATTGCAAGGTGGCAGAGCTCTTGTGTCAGGGATGCAGTAGAGAAACATTTGCCTCCAGCTCAGACACATTCTGTCAGAGCATCCTCGACGCATCTCTCCCGAGGAGTCAGATCTGACACTTGGGATGGCTGGCTGTCTACTCATCCACCCACTTCTTCTCAGGGTTTCTCTTTGCCTAGCAGGAGTGGGTACAGGGTTCATGGAGAACCCTGAAAGTAGGCTATTAAGTGACCTAGATTATTGCGGGGGGGGTGCTATTCCTGTGCTTCCTGGCCTGTGTGCTTATGTTAGTCCCTTTGTCTCCGGGGCAGTCTCTACCTAGCAGGAAATCTGGTAGGGCAGTAGAAGATGTATTAGGGAGAGCAGTCTGTCTGGAGAGAGGAGAGAAGATAATGGTGAATAAAAATAATGGACCCGAGGAATAACTGAAATACAAAAAAAAATGCAGTTGAAATCCAATCCTTTCTTATGTTTGTGGCTTAACATGTGTCAGTTGGCACATTAACAGTAGCATATGGGTTGCTCTGATGTGAGTTACTGCATACAGTATGTTATGTTCAGGTCTAAAATGTGTAATTCTTTTGGATTAGTGTTGGCAGATTTCAGTGTGCAGAGTACAGTAAATGTTCATAAATTTAATATATTTATAAGCTTTTCTGTGGAGCTCATTGCTGTCTGATCTGAGAACCTCCCAAGCAGCTCTGCAGAGCACAGGACTGGTAACTGGAGCCTCCTTTACCATGGTAGGGGATGCCAGAGGGTGTCTGCTGAGGGCAGAGCCTAGACCACACCCCGAGCTCCAGCACAATGACCTCCATGACTGGATCTATCTTCTTGAGGTTCCTGTAGAGAAACGCCCATGTCACTGAAGAACACACAGGTTTGCCAGTGAGCTGGTGGCAGGTAATGTAGACCTAATGCTTTCCAGCATGCCCTTCCTCTTTGCACGACAATTGAAGCAGAGTACCTTCCAGGTCATTTCCTTGCAGCTCATCTCGCCATTCCCACAAAATCCAGTCTGAACACAGAGGATGCTGTCTGAGACTGTCAACTTCTATGGAGCATATCAACAAATTATCACACTCCACATGAGCTCTGCCCAGCAGGACAGGAATCATTGTTTCTCCAGAAGTGAGGTGGCTGGGCTAGATCTTACTTCCTGGCTCCATCCCAGTAGGGTTGGCAGGTGGCAGGGTAAGGTGCAGTCACCCACCGTGGCTGAGTAAGGTCTTGAAGAAAGAAACAGCAATGTTCCAGCATCTAATGTTTTTTTTAAAATAAAGGAACAGAGGTAAATTCTTTGTTTCTTTAGAGCTTATTTCAATGCAGCCTCTTTGTTCATTCCTTTCTCTGAAATTATTAGTACCCCATGTTCTCGGTGAAGTGGGAAAGTTCTGGCTGTTGCCAGTTCCCAGAGGTCTTTGTCCATCATCAAGAGAGCAAAATCCTTGGCAGAGAGTATCTCTAAGGCACGACACTATTGCTCAGCCCTGAGAAATACTTGTTCTTTTGGTTGGGGCAAGGAATGGTTTTTAGAGATGTGCACAATGTTTTTTCAGCCTCTTGCTAAAATCAGTCAATTTGAACTTTGCTCTTGGAAAAGGCATTGGCTTCTTGTAAAGCTGGCTGCTAGTAAGGACTGACACACAAGAAACCTCTGCATCATGGCATTTCTAACACTTTATGATAACTAGAGACAAAATAAGACCAACCAGTGGAAAAAAGGCAGAAAATCATTTTTGTTAGCAAGCAAATGCAATCTAATAATGAAAAGCAACCACACAAATCTGCACAAAGTACTAAAATCAAGCATTTTGTCCTGGCTCTGGGCCACACTCCAGCCTCTCCAGTAAGAGCTGCCATGATGGACAGGAGCCCCCTGGTCATACAGGAGACCTGGAAGATGTCCCCACCTGTCCTGGAGCCAGGTGCCTAACCCAGGACAGTGTCTGAGGAGAGTAAGCAAAGGGAGAAAATGGTAAATCTCCAGAGGTGTCTCCCACTTGGGCTGCTGGGCCCTGCTGTACTCAGGGGCTGGTCCCACCTCCTGAGGGTGGCCCAGGTGAGGCTGTGCTCCATCAGGCATATGCACATTTCCAGGATCCCCAGGACTTAGAGCAGTGTAGCATTCAGCCATCCCTCTGCATCCTCAGCTGCATCTACAGAGCAAGGACAACCCTCTGGCAGCTGTGGTAAATATACAAAACAAAAAGGAGGGGAAAAAAACCCACCACCAAATAAATTAGTTTCTGAAAATGAGCTATGTAACCAATATTTTCAGTTCTGGTTTAAATCCTGTACATTAGGTGTGAAGATGGCAGTGGATAAGGTTATGCAGCTTGATAGTCTGCTTGCTTTCCTCCAGTATTCTGGTTTTTGGCAGAGTTTGTTTATATTTTTGCAGTGATGAAATGCGTATTTTTTTCTTCTGAATCCCACCTGTACCTGTTCATCCTCAAAGCCTCACTGTGACTCTCTTAACAGCTTTGAAAACAGATTTCTCACTTTGGGTTCTTCTCTTCATCTTTAAAAAAAAACCCAACCAAACAAAAAAACCCACAAAAAACTCACCCCCCACCCTCCAAACCCAGCAATGAGTTTTTAACAATGAAACATGGGTTTTCTTGGGAATTTTTAAGAAGGAAAAAGAAGATCCCTTCTGTTAATATTAGCAGGCAGTAATTAAAACCTACTTATCCATATGAAGTCAGACAACTATGCAGTCAATGACTGACACAAATAGTGTTGACAGGGCTAGTTTGCAAAGCTGTGGCCCACCACCTGGGTTTCAATCCCCTCTAAACAGCAACCTGTTTAAAAGCTATAGTATCTCAAAAAACCTGGGTGTGATTGAAGGGCAGAAGAATGATTACCCCAAAACAGCCAAGTGAAAGAACAAGGAGTACCTGCAGAGCATGTACTGCATTGCATGGCATAAGATGCCTTTGCTAAACAGGGAGTGAACTCCAGCTTTTCTTCTTCCTCAAAGGGGTGGACAGGGAGGGTGAAGTGAAAGCAGCTTGGGAAGATGCAGGAAGCACGTCTGGGGGGCAGCTTGGCTCCCTGCCTGGACACAGGGACAATGCCAAACCCCCTGGGCTGAGGAAGCTTTTGTTTGTTATGGGGTTTGCTTGTTTTACCTAGTTTTAATTGCAAAAGGTCTCTCCAAGCAAACATACCTTCCTGCCTGCTGATGTGGTTTGTTCCTGCTTGGTTATCTCCTCATCCAACACCTGCTGTATCCTCAGGAGTGGGTGGAAGCCAGTGGGCACAGAGAAAGCAGCTCCGGCACCTCCTTCGGAGCCAGGATGCACAAAGTTCTCTGGAAACAGGCAGCCTTTGCTTTCTGATAAGCAGGACTAAGCAGGAGTTATTCCTGCTACCACTCACTGCTATGTGGACTTAGGTAACACTGACCAGCTCCTGACAGACACCCAAAACAGCAAGGGCTCTTTGTAGAGGAATGCAAGAGCAGTGAGTTGGCACCTCCTCTCATTTTCTGCTTTTCTCCCTATCTCCAGCTGAGGCTTCACTTGCCCCTCTCTGGTGACATTCACTGTGCTCACCTTTTCCATCCTGAGTGGACATCTTCAAGGCCAAGTTGGATGGGCTCTAAGGCACCTGGTCTAGTGGAAGGTGTCCCTGTCCCTGGCAGAGTGATGGAACTAGGTGATCTTTAGGGCCCCTTCCAGCCCAAGCTATTCTGTGATTCGGGGATGATCGCTTCCCACTGGATGTGAAGGATTGGCTCACGAGACACAGGGCTAGCATGACAGCCATATAAATTGCATTTGGGTGAATCTCACCTGCCTACTGGGAGTCTGGTGACTACAGCACTAGATACCCTTGCACTTCACCACTTAGCTCTGGGGAGGAGCTGCAAAAACAGTGCCCAAAGGTCTCTGCACCTCTACAAATCCAGTTTTGAACTGGTGTTGTGTAAAAGGGTGATGTGCAATGCCAACAACCACAGTTTGCTCCCACATTCGCCTCAGAGAGCTCGTTTCTTGCAGTTGCATCACTTCCTCACTGTTAGATATGACTTCACATTGTGACACAGGAGCAAAACATCCCAGTGACACCGAACCCAAAACAGACCAGATAAACTGCTGGTGGCTCTGCAGTAAGTTCCTGTAACTCTATGTGCATCATTGAGGCTAAACAGCAAAGAGCTCATAAACCAGAGAAGAAGTTACAACTGCTAACAGGCTTGGAAAGCCAAATTTTGGAGGAAATACTGAGGAGAAAAGTAGAAAACTGCTACCAGTCAGTGAAATTTAGGGCATAAACCTGCTAATGTTTGAAAATATATATGGGTAAGAGAAAAAAGAAAAGGGACTTTTGATTCAGCAAGCCCCAGATTAATGTTATGACACTAACAGAAAGCAGCATTTTCACAGAAAAATTGGCAAGCCCCTTGTTATTTTTACTTATGAAATCACCCCAAAAGATCCAGCAACTTAGAGTGGACAAAACACTCAAAACAGAGTAATCCTCCATCTGCAGTAAGAGGGTTGGGAGAATGGAATACAGCTTTATTTCATTACTCAATCAGCAGAAAACCAAATTAACTTATTGCTGAATTATTTTAACTATAATGCTCCATTTCCACTACTTTTGACTTCTCAGAAATTTCTTCTCTTCATTGAAACCTGTGATGATTGTTAAACCAAAACAACTCGTTTGTCTGAAACCTGAGAAAACCTTCCTTTTTGTCAGTCAAGAGAACTGGAGGGAAACCAGACACTTTTGCTGGTACACATATGACTGCACCCCCACCAAAAGTGGTCGAAATGACAAGCAAAAAGGTCTCCTGATGTGCAAGCATAGCAGCATTTTTGGTGGGGTGTGTGTCTTAGAGAGAAGAAAGTGCTGGGTGCCTGTTTAAAGATCACAGACGTTTCATCAGGGGGCACTTGCAAGATACTAAAGCAGAGCCAAGAGATTTGTGTGGATATACTGTGGGGAAAAAAAGAATGACCACTTCCAGGGGATGATTTCCCATATTTGAGAGAGTGGGTAGCACTGGCACAGAAGACTGGAGTATCAGCAAAGCTCATGAAACACGTGTGTTCACGGGGAAATTTACAGGGCAGAACAAGCATTTGTGGATGAGGATGCAAAACATACAGCTATTGGGATTGTGGTTTCAGGATTTTAGCCTCTAAGACAGACCTTAGGTATGGTTGCATTTTCCCCTCTTCCCTTGAAAGAAGGACAGAAACTTGGGTCAATTCGTGATGAGGTAAGGGAACAGATTAAGTCTGCAGTGGGTTTTCTTTCCCCTCCTTTTCTCCTGAGTGGCATAAAAAGGAGCCTCCATATTCCTCTCCCACATGCTGTCCTGAATTTCTCTCCTTTCCTCAACACTTAACTTTTTCTTGGAATGCCTTTACGTGCCAGATGACAGCAAGTTACTGTGCTAATTGCTTTATTCTTCAATAAGGACATTTACTATACCAAACTCCTACAATACTTATGTGTAAATTAGAATTTGGCCTTGGAACAGCCCTCTTTCAACAATTAAAAAGCTTTCTTGAATGGATAGCTTTATAGATTAAAAAGGTTTTGTCTTGGATAGATTTTTTTTTCCTTTTTCTTTCTTTTTTTAGCATTAAGGGTGCCTGCTTTCACCCTTACCAGCCAAGAGAAGACTATTAAGTCTCACAAAATTGCTCTTGTTTATGAATAAATCAGAATTCAGATCTATTCCATAGATGTGGATTTATGGAGCCTAAGTACAAATTCCCTCCTTTAAATCACACTTTTAAATCTTTAAATTTTCAGATACATAAGCTGAAGTTTTAGACAAATATTTATCAACCTGTCAGCTATTCTGAACAGGGTTGCAGCTGCATGGGAGCATTGAGAGCCATGGGGAATAAAAGAGGAACTTACCACTTAGTTCTTTTTGCCCAGAGAAGAAATGATAATTTTAGTTATACTTTGCTCGCTTACAACAATAAAAACAAAATGAAGCCACAGAAGAAAACTGTCATGTTACACCCCTTCCATCTGGCCTGTGCTACACACCCACATATCCCGTCATTCTACAAATTAATCTTTCACACATTTTTAACAAAAAAAAGTGTTAATGTTATAGAAGAGAAAATAAGGTAAACACAGAGCTGTGTAAAAATACATTAACATTAAAATATGGTGGCAGTTATGGATTTTCTTAATTGAATAGGAGAGTAAATATTCACATCAAATCAATGCCAATGGCATGCAAATTAAAGCTACATTAGGGCAGCCTTGATATAGGCATTACCATTTTTGACACTTCTGTGATTTAAAATAATGTGCAGACTTTATTCGTTAATTTTTTCCTCCCTTTTTTATGTTATTTTTGAGCGGGTAATTTGCCATTACAGAGCAAAATCCTTCTCCTGTGCCCCCTTATGTTACACTACCTTATTTTCTTCTCCTGCCCGGATGGTCCTGTGAACACTGGCTCAATTTAATTTAGAGTTAATGTTGAAGCCTCCCCTATGGCAGGACAGACCTGTCTGAGCAGTTGCCCTCAGGCCCTACCTGACCCCTCAACACCAGCCAATAACCTGCTGAAAGAGTCTGAGGAAAAGTGCCAGGTCCTATGGGCATCCCCCCTTTCCTAGCTCTGCACCTACTTCTCCCCCGAGATCTTTCTTCCATGGTCTGGTTAAAAATTGCTTAAAAAGGAAAAGGACCACAGAAGTGAGGCCCCCTAGCACCTCAAAAAAGAAGAAACCTCTCAGGGGCTCTCAGAAGCTCTATGGCTCCAGAGGTGAAGGTAGGAGGTATGAAGCTCACTGCCTGGCACAAAAACAAACTCCTGGGTGTGGGGAAGTGGATGGATCCATGTGGGGCAGAGCTGAAGGAGTACACAGGGGATGTGATGCCAGCAGCTGGTGAGTAGAAGCTGCACTGTGCTCTGGACTGTGCAGATATTTCCTCCTGCATGACCAGAGGGAACGCCCCTGCCCCGTGAGGCAGCACCAGTGTCAGACATGTGCAGCCTGCACTCCTTTAGCACTCTGCTTTATTTGGAAGCTTCTCTCTTCCCTGGCACTTATTCAGTCCTCGTCAATCACTAATGTTTCTGCATGCTGTCTCCAGATTTTATGAAGATGGGTCCCCAATCACACCATCGTGACCCCAGAAGGAGTTAGATGCACAGGCCAGCTCACACAGCGAGAGCCAGCACAAAGTGCTCTCCTCCTCCTCAACGGGGCAGGAGAGGGGTCTGATGGACTGCAGGAGGAAAATAAAGAGCAGTGCTACGTCCCCAGTTTGACTGTCCACCCTCAATCCACATTGACTCAGGAGGAGACTAATACCTTTTACAGTGTACACACCCAGCAAAAAGCCCTAAAGCTTAAAAAAGACTCGATGAAAAGAAAAATTTGAATGCTTCTAAGCATTAAGTCCCAATAAAAAGAGTCTGTGCTGGAACTCGTGTGACTCAATCCTATACAAAGCTAAGAGCAAACATTCAGGTTTTCTTTCTGGTCTTCAGCATATCCCAGAAAAATCAGGTACAAGTCATTTGCAGGGTCACTCTACCAGTGTTACCTGTGTGTCTCTGAAGTTGCTCATCAGACTCCACACAAAAGTGGCTGCAGTAAGGATAAAACTGCCACAGCTTAGGAGGTTTTAGCACAAAAGAATCTGTGAACCTTTGCTTCAGAGGGCATCTGCTAAATTGACCAGCAAGATTAGAGGAGAGGAGTCTGTGAGAACCCTTTTCTGCTCTGTTCTTGTGAGCCTTATCTCACTCAACAATGCTGCTCTGACTGGAGAGCAGGGGCACGGGGGCTGTAAGGGCATATGTTCTCAGTTCCAGTGAGCATCTCCTAGCAAAGCAGAGAGCTCTGCAGGTTATCTCAAAGCTTCTCACAGGCACTGAGGACTACATTTATAGACGTAAACCAATTGTCTCCCCTTTACTGCCTAATTTCTTCTAATCTTAGGTTTACCTCTGACTCCCATTTTCCTTTTCTTTCTTCTCAACCCTCTTTCCACTTCCCTCCTTTATCTTACATTTTTTTTCTTACCCATATATTCCCAGGCAGCTATGGAGGGGCATACTGTTTTGGGGGTTTTCTTTTTTTATGACAGGGGAATAAGAGGTCTTCAGAGTTAGGACACCAGGTTGCTGAGTTCTTATAGCAGCCTGACTCTTATTCACTGCCTCAAAAAAAAAAAAAATCCACCTCATGGTCCCATTTCTGCTTTTTAATCTGAAGAGCTGAGGGGATAAATGCCAATTTCAAAGACAGTTGGCTGCAATAGTTAATGTTTGTGCAACACTTCACATGTCTAACCATTGTATCCAATCTTCACCACCAGAAAGATGCAGAGCTGCTGCCACTGCCTCCCAGACTGTCTGTGAGCGTGATGATTAATGAGCTCACAGCCCTATTTTGCTGTTGAAGTTAATGTTGCTTCCTGAGGGCAACACGCCTGATGAGAGAATTTGCAGCAGTCCATACGCTATATTGATTCAAAATGCCACTGTATGTTTTAATTAGCTTTTAACCATTAAAAAGTGGGGTTGGAAATTAAAATGGCACATATGCTTATGCGGCACATGTCTGCACCTAAAAGGTGAGCATTAGGTCAAGTTATGAGCCGTGGGCAGAACCACCACTGGCAGTTAAACCCCATTTTTGTAGCAATTAATACATTTCCATGGCTTTTCTTTTTGTGAGCCTTATGCCAAATATCCACTTACATCTATTTTCAAGCCTTGAGGAATGCATTTTTCACCCACCCACGCTATCTTTTGAGAGTTATAACATGCTAGGAAAGTTTAATTCTGCAGAGCTGAGGTTTAAGAGCTAACGTGAGGGAGTGGGCTCTGCTCAGGCTGGTGAGAAAGTGATGTGTTGGGATAAAGGGCTGCACTGCAACCCCTCCTTTGCACCACCAAAGAGTTTCTATTAAGTCATTGATAAGGTGCTCATAATTCCCTCGTTTGTATTGTACTTATCCTTCATCCTCTTGATGGCAAAGGGCTGGCTGAAGTAATATCCTGATCAGTAGGAGCCATTTTTGACAACTTATGGAGGACAAATGGGGTATTTTTTCCTTAAAAGAGGATGAAAAGAGAATCATGGGCCAATTACCAAACTTAATAATTAAACACATTAAAACCACCCAGAAGACAACGAGGAGATGTGTGTTGGTTCACACGGCTTAATCATGAATGAGGCACGTCAAACAAAACCAGTTCCTCTCTGAAACTGGTTAGCAGGTCTTGAAAGGAGGGGAGGTAACCAACACCGTGTCTTGCCTTCAGCCAGGCTGTTTGCCTTGCCCTGCTTGGTGACTAAACCAGGGAAGATGCTCAAGCCAGAACTAATCAGTGGTGACAAGAGTGGCTGAAAAGCCACATACACAGATCAGTACCAAAAATCCACTGCCAGACTGAAGGGCTATATTGAGTCCAGTTCTCTAGATAGCTGACCTAGATTTGATACAACTCGTTGTTTTTTTCATTAATGATACAGATAAAGAGCTCAAAAATACAACTCTTAAATTTGCAGATGAACCATGTTGGAAAGAGATGTAAGCACACTGGAGGAAAGAATGGTCCTGGCATACTGGAAAATGGACCAAAAGAGCTGGGTGCATGGCAATTAGGATGAAAGCAAAATGTTCTGCTTTGGAAGGAATAATAAATTCTGTAAATGCAAGCTCCATAGCTAGGGCATGGCCATGAAGGATGTGGACCAACTAGAAGCTGAAAAATACTAAATACAACGTGAGAAACATGACCTAAAAGGAACATGTAGAGTTGTTTAACCTAAAGAAGACGAGGTTGGAAAAGGTACGATGGCTGGCCTCCAGCACATGAGCTATTAATGTGCAAAGGAAATAAACTCTTCTGCATGATCACTCTGGGTTGGACAGAAGTAAGGAGCTTCTTAGAACAATACTTGCAAGGAGACACCAGAAAAAAATATTATCTCTGGAAATGCTAATGGAGAAGTGGGAACAATTGCCTGGTTGGATGGTGGGGTCTCCTTCACCGGAGATTTCCAAAAACAGGATGGACCAGCATGAGCCAGAAACATCCCAGATACAGATGATCCTGACAGCGATCCAGGCAGGGAGATGAACTACATGAGCTCTTAAAATTCATTCAATCCTGGGGTTTTTTAGATTTTATTTCTATATTACCCTTGGGAGGTCCAGAACTACTTTGTGCCTCAACTCCACACCAGTGAAACAGGAGCAGTAGTGGCCAAATTAAACAAATCAACAAGAATCATTTGCGTTGAGTTTGGCTGTCTGATTAATCACTTGGAGTTTGCAGCTTATACAGTGTATCATCTGTGCCTGCTTTATCATCAAAAGCAGATACTTGCCAATCACAGTGGGGAGAAAATCCGACATTATTGTCATGCCTGAATGCTCTTAAATGCATTTCAAGCTTTACAGACTAGTTGGCTGTAACGTGTATTTAAAATTCTTGAAACCAGCAAAAGATCAGATTGAAGAAGGAGAGAAAGACGGTAGAACAGTGACACTGTGCAAGTTAGTTTAAATAAAGAATCTTATCAAATCTACTGACTACTTGTTCACATCTGTCCAAATATAACTTATGCCATATGTCCTACTATATAAGTCAGCTTGGAGGCAGGACACTTCCCTAAGCAGCAATTCACTTCCTGAGTCTGCTCTATCTTCAGGAGAATAAAGAAGAGGGGGAAATGATACATCACAGAAAAATCTGAGAAACAAACAAAATAACCTTCTAAAAGCTTCTGGGAAGTAAAAAACCTTTTTCTACCCTAACAGTACGGTTAGCTGAATCTTTTGTCTTCTTGTGTATTAGGAAAGGCATCACACCTGATATTACCATAAGCTGCCTTTGAGGAAATCAGACACCTCAGATCATCTTCGAGTTTTCACTTTGTCAAGGTGGTAAATACTGTCTTGCTAGTCACCTCAGTGACCATCCTCCCATCAGGGAAACACAACTTATGGTTGCCACCTCTCGGGTCAGACTGCCAGGTACGGCCAGGCAATCCTTCCACCTTGGGTCACCAAGGGCCTTGGTGCTACACCAAGAACAGGCTGGGAAGGGGAGACCCAGCCATGGAGCTTCCCAGCAAAATGCTTCCTGATGGGAGCTTTCAGCTGGTAGTGTCAGATAAAAATATCATCATCGAAATCCTGTTTCAGATACCAGAAGCCTCCTTATGGCTCTAAGAGTTTAATTTTCATTTAAAAGTCAATAAATAGAGGCATAAGGGTTTAAGATGAATTATGCAAGCCCTTTAGCCATAGCCATTACATTCTGCCACAAAAATGAGCTGCTGTTCTCACTTTGTTTTATGGGCTCACTGTAGCCTGTTGTTATTGTAGCTGCCAAATAAAAACCAGCAAACCATGGAAATGAAAATATAATCTTTTATGCTTTCATAGTCTTAGGATAAACTGGTATGTGCAGTTTTAGAGAAGGGGTTTCTTTTGAAGTCTGTAGTGTTATGCCCCTGTCCTGTGAGTCTTTTACAAGTGGAGTGGCTTTTTGATCAGCTGCTCTCCCATCTCCAACTGCAGCACTGTCACAAGCTCAAAGGCAAGGAAAAACATAATAGCTTCCTGTAGATATAAGAAAGGGTGGATTACAGGTCATTTCATAAAACTGGAAAGTCCCCTTGCTTTAAAAATGAAAGATTTGCCACCTCTAATTTCTCTCAAGCCTCCTCATGCCCTAACAGGAGCACATACCCCACAACTTGCTCCAAGTCATGTGTTTCCTAAGGGTCTGTCACCCAGCAAATGTGCCAAGAGAGAAAGCCATGCAAAGCAATCGTGACAATGAACAGCAGCTGAATCCAAGTGGTAAAAGCACAAGACTCCACACAAAAATACCTGGGACAAAATGTGCACCAGTACAGAGAGAGAGCGAGAGAGAGAGAGAGGGAGAAAAGAAGATGGAACCAGGTCAGGGACAGGGTCTTAACTCATGCAACGAGGAAAACGGGACTGTAAGCATGAATTAATGTGCTTTCAAGTTAATTACAGCAGAGCATTATATTAATGGCAGAATGTTGAGACTAAAAGCACGTGGACTAACATGCAACATTTAGTGCACAACTTTTCCACCCAGAATTGATACTGAAAGCTTGTCTTTTTCACCTTTGCGATGGCTTGTCTCTTTCTTTTGTCTGTCTCGGTTTATTTTCATAGTCGCATTCAGTGGTGATAACATTTTATATTTTGTGCTTCCTAGTGGGAGCTATGCTGGATGCTGACACCCACTCTTGTGCAGAGATTTTTGCATATTTTTTTTTTCCTCTTCCACCCGTTTTACACAAGATGGTAACATATGGCCTTGGGTGATTAAATGATTTAGTGAATGAACTGAGCAGAAAGAGCAGGCTGATTGGAAGAAGACAGCTTCTGTTTAGGCATAAATGTCTTTGTAATCTGTAATGATAGGAAAGAAATTACAGAAAAAGGATAAGAAAATTTAACAGAGTTTTGGCTAAACATTGTATTTTTCAGGTCTGCTTTAACACAGTGAAACAATAGCATAGAGGCTATTACTTGTTTTGTTTCTACAGCACATGCTTGTAGAAGGGGCACCACACAAATATACACAGAAGCATAAACCTACACTCAGCACATAAAGAGACAAAAATTAAACCAATGGTTTTGTAAAACTGAGGTGCCATTTTATTTATTAACTTCTGAGCAAGGCAGACCTACAGAATCGGTGTGGTTCACCATGCTAGCTGAAATGGCTTCACACCTTCTAACTTTCTTAGAATTACTTCAACTACAACAACCAGTCGTACCCACACGGCCTCAGCAGGAACCACAGGAGGTTGTGTGAAAGGAAGGCATCTGGATGCCTTCTGAGCAGTCCAACCCAGTACACCCCTGCCACTGCAGGGGCTCAGAGCACAAATAAACCATCACTCCCATCCTCTTCCTTCCTGGGCATCATGACTTGTGTCTCTCTTCTGTTTTAACATGAGGTTTTGTGTTTGTTATGTATCTTTGGGATAATACCCACACGTCCTTGTGAGCGTGCAGTGGCTCCTGGCGTAGTTCTGTTCTGAACTAAGCATCTGCCTGTGGTTGGCTAAGGTTGTGGGAGACTAGACTCCAGCAGCCAGGTGTTCCTTGGCTGGACATTTGGAGCCTTTATATACAAAAGAAGAGGTTTTTAGAGAGAAAATTTTCAGATCTGCTCCCAGTGATGGTGTGCATATCATTAACAGTCAACAAACAGTTCACATCTCCACCCACAAGAACAATTCCATCTTTTACGATCAAATTTCTGTGCAGAACCTTGAAATTGTTTTGGGACATCACAAAGAAATCTTTGCCCTCATTAATAATCCCCACATAAAGCAGAAGCTGTAGCTTAAAATTACACAAAGCTACGCTCCAGAAAAGGACATCTGGACATAAAGAAAGTTTCTCAGTGGTGTCTGTCCTCAGCTGGTAGCATGAATGTTAGAAGCCACCTCGGTGATAAACCTCAGGGCAGGGCACTCCTTATCCTACATGTGAGAGCATCTGAGATGAGAGAGGAGGTTTTGGCCCACATGGTAAGAAAAGCTCTTAGATGAGTACATCCTGATCCTTATCCAGCATAGTTAGGGCAGATAAGAATTACTGATCCAGTCAGCCTCTGGCACAGTAACGTGCACATTTAGCCAATTCATGCAAAGGCTGTATTATATTATCTTGGCACTTCCTCAGCACTGGTTCCCCAGAGAGAAAACTCTGTTCCATGGTGACATCAGCTGAACCTCAAGTGTGATGGCAGCTTCAAAAACTACTTGATTTTTAATTTCTCTGAAAACCAGACTGCCATCAATTAAGTTACACTACAATAAAAACAAAACAAAACAAGAGTGCTGTGATCATAAATCCTAATTTTCACTTCTCTGAGATACATAATACTGTAGATATTTTTTTCTGCTTTACCTCCAGTCTTATTCATCACAACTTTTCAGAAGAGTTTTAATTTACCGGGAGGGTAGCCACTTCCCATTGTCCCATCAATGAAAACAGTAGCAATGCACATGGGTGACAGTATACAGTTTGAAATATCCTGTAGGGCATAAACCTGGGGTATTTGGTGGCAGACGAGCAGTTTCCATTGCCAATTTCCTTTTTGCCATGGAAAACAAAACTAATGGAATGTACAGTAATTAGCACAGCACTACTCTAAAATTGGAAGGAAATGTAGAAAACTGCATTACAGTAGATATAAGAAAGTGTTAAGGACCAGATTTTCACCTGGTTCTGCAGTGTAACTGTGTTAGCACCTAAATCTACTGTGCTGGACCCAAATGTCACACGGGCACTTTGACCCTTGTCAGCTTCTGCTGGACTGCCCTCAAGAAGGGTTTCCAAGAGCACCCAGCTCCATTCAAGCTCCAGAAACAAACACAACACACACTTCGAAGGCTAGCAGGCAAAGCCGGCATCTGCAAAGCAGCTCACGACCTATTAATGACACTTGAGCAGCAACAAACAACGTTGGGAGGTTCACCACCCAAACTGTGCTGGAGAACTCGCCAGGAAACCTGGATGTTCTCGGATCAGAGGCAAAAGCAGGGAGGCTCTAGCTGAGCTGCAGGTGCTCCTGTAGCTCCACACTGCAACGTCAGCATTGGTTATGAGCCAAAGGCCTTCAGGCCTCCTTGTTGCCCGGAGGATATAAATGAAAGTCAGCAAGTGAAAAGGTGCAAGAAGTGCAAAATTGCATCATGTCTTTCCAAACCGTGCTCGTGAAGTAAATGAGACTCATTGCTTTCCACGCTGTATTGAGATCGTTTTTATTTTCCTTGGCTTATGAATGTTCTTAGTTCCATTTTCTTGTGTGTGTTCTTTACAGTATCTTGGGATGCCTGAGGTGATTTATAAATATGTGTAGAGAGACCAGGTGTACTGCCAGATGTTTACGTCCCTTTACAACAAGGCTTCACCATCCCTTCCAATGGAATGCCTGTCTTATATTATTTTTTCTAATAGAAGATCAACTGGACTATTGGGTATTTGTGAGTTTTCCCTCTGAAGGTTTTTTCCTTAATTCACTCTCTATCATCTTGTTTCTACATTTGTCATAACGCTAAGTCTTTAAACCTCTCTAAGTACTTTTTAAAAAATTAGAGTGTCTTTCACATTAAAAAAAAAAAAAATTCCCAGACAAAAAAAAATGTCAACAGTTCCAGGTTTAAATCAATAAAGTCTTACTCACTGCCAAAAAAGATTTTTAATCCTAAAGTGTTACCTACGGTCACTTTTTCTCTGTTTCTCACCATCTCCTATTTAGAAATAGTAAAAAAAGTGTTTTATTATAACAGCTGTATAAATGGTAATTGCAGATCACTCTCTTGAACACAACTGTAGTAAGAAATAACCTGTAGCCCCAGGGTGAACCAATATACACAAAACAGACAAAGCAATTTGCTGGAGGTCATATAGCCAAATGCCAGAATGGAAAAGAAAACACAACCTGATTTAATTAGGAGCCAGCATTGTAAATACTAGATGAGGGACAGTAATATTTTTCTCAGTACATCTTACAACTTAAGGAGGCGAGGTCTTGTATATGAGGAGGAAATAATAAATTAACAGAATGTACAAAGAGTAATTAAACTAAATTAAATTTTATTTAACATTTATTTTTAAATTTCAGGTCCTCTAAACGTCTGTAAGGATCTGAGAAAGTTCCTTCGCTAAATGTCCTCTTTAGCAAAATTTTTGATTTTTTCACATTAAGCAGACTCATTTTCCAAAGAGTTTTCTATTACGAAAACGCCTAAATTGCCTCCCTCAGTAAAGCTGTACTTGCATAAGTAAATATTCACAAACTAAGGTCTTACTAACCAACCCGGAGCAGCTGGTGAGATGGCTTACTTGAGGAAGCAAGAGGCAGCAAGAAGTGTAGAGATCTAGGACAACACAGTTAATGTAATCATTTCAGGCACAGTCACAGCTCAAATATATGTAACTGCATAAGTTATTTGTGTATTTAACATTAAAAAACCCAAACAAAAGAAACTTTAGGACTATTTCACAAGCATTTCCTGTTAAAAGTACTTTCAACATTTATTTTTGCAATTGAAAGAAAAAGCAGTTTAGTAGCTATAGGGAAGATGTTCAAGAAATGACAGGCAGCAGGGAATACAGTACTGATTTTTCTCAGATGAAGTGATTATTAGCACTGAGGAAACAATCAGGAAACATGAAGAGTCAGCATCTTAGCTGCTGTATCCTGAAGACAAGGACAAAATTC